>FR990032.1:5956142-7223078 GCA_905404135.1 Hesperia comma | reverse complement strand
ATATGTATACTGTATTCATTATAATGTTTTAAGTATTATGTTTGCGAACGATTGTATAAGTGCTTTGTGTTGTCGTGTAGATATACCTATCGTTAGGTAATGTTATCTTAAAGTTTTGTGAAATAATAATCTGAAACGGTTCAGCAACCACTAACCAAAACATTCAATATTTAAGAACTGTCATAAGGTTTTATAACCTAAGAAAGACACCACTTCCTTCGATTAAGACAAAATGAATATGACGTACCTGTTCGTTTCTTTGTTCCTTGGATCACAAGAAGTCCCCGCCGCATGCCAGCGAGTACTTTGGTAGATATGGATGGCGTGTCAAAAAAAAATCTCCGTTCCTTTGACCAAGATAATATGGGCTGTAAAGGAAAATATACCCACTTCTGAGGTGTGATGATGGCTATCACACTGGCTGCAGCAAGGACGATGAACTTCCCTATCGATGAGTTATTTCACAAAAATAAACTTCAGCAACATCTTTTCACGTAGTTTATTACAGCATATACACATTATTCTCTACACTTTGTACATTATTACATTTAACTACCAATTATCTTTACAAGTATACATTCGGGCAGAACTTCCCCTTAGAACCGTTACAAAATTAATGACCTGCACTACCTTAGTCCGCCATATTTATATCCTACTCTCAACCCCACTTTACAATTAAATCGGAAGTCAATAACACTTATATAATCTCAAACAATAAATGAATTTATTAATAAATCGTAGGTATAAATTATTATACACAGAATTATTATACACACAATGATATAGTTATTGTAATTAATAATTAATGTTGGGTTATATCGGAGTGCCGGAAGTAGAACTTGTAACAGTACTGGTAACGCCATCTGTTATCGATTCAGCCTATTCATTGAGTCAGTAGTTCTAGTCAAATTTGTCTTAGAGATGTCGCGTGTCACTGTGATGTTTGGCAAATATGTCAAAATGACAAGGTGACATTGGATGCAGTGGCATGAGATGACACACTAGACAATCGAGACTTGACCGCGCCGGTTGTGCGCACTGATTCCAATCTGTGTTTCGAGACGTAGAACATGGCGGACGCCAGATATCCACAATAGAAATATTAGAAATCCTTTAATCTCTGAAAGCAGCGGTGGGATCGGCACAGCATTTACCCAACGTGCTTACCCAACCTCCTGTGGCAACGGAAAGTGAATATTTTTGTGGTGATAATTATAATGAGGCGTAAACAGTGAGTTGCTATGATACTATGTAAGATGGAATCTGGCGTAGAATTTTTGTATAACTTAAGGATTGTGCAGAAAAATGGCAAGTACCTATCGGTATGGAGGATTTTCGCGAGTATTGGGTATGACATATTTTTAATTTCATTACATTTGGTAACAGACTTTAATTTTGCCCAAGGGCCAAGTACCATTTGAAGTATTGTGATATAAGAAGTGATGAATCTTAGTTAAGCTGGTCGGGTCTTGAAGAGACCGTGGAAGAGTCCGTCCGTAAGGTTTGTTGGTGTAATATTCCTGGTTTGGGCTAATTTCGGGATATTAACAAGGAGGCATATTAATCTTCCAATAATTTATTATTAGAATGACAACGTCACTTCTTACAACATACTTGCTCATCGAATGGCCGTTCTTGTAAGTGGCCATACCTCATACATCACACTGTTAATTAAATGAAAATGTTTTCGATTTAAAATTAAAAATCTACGTTTACAAAATTGTTAAAGATAATGGAGGTAGTTTACTATAAGGTCGTACCTAAAAAGAAAATAAAATAATTCGATGTGAGGTATTTGGTTATGCATTCAATGTTGATACATTTTTAAATTGATAACGAGATAATATGACGTATAGTGCAGTGACCTTTTCGACAAGTGTTTTATTTTGTCGCATGTTAAATTTTTAAAATTATTTCTTGAATACTTTTTATTTGTATGCAGTAACTGACACCACTGATACTGAAAGTAAAGGTCAGGTAGCGGTGAATAACGAAGGTATTCTTTTAATTGTCTTGGTGTTTGGTGATTTGGTACTCCGCTTATAGCTAAAAGGATTAATTAAAAAAGAAAGACACACACAAAGGGGGTTGCTTTATTTGTGCTCAACTTGGCGAAGTATTCCATTTGTCTAGTACCTACAACAATAATTGGCTTACGCTTTTAAAAAGTGAACGGTTTGGTTTTTCATTGGCGACGTCGATTGAATGAGGGTCGCCGTTTTTGTGCTCACCAGTTGGCGCCACCGTCGAGGTGAGGTCTTGCTGTCGAAGCCCGCCCATACATAAACAGTGACAAATGACATTCAGACAAGCGAAAAGTGAGCACCTCACTTTTCACTGGCGCCTCTAGCGGGAAATTCACACGTGGTTACCCTCATTGGTTACTCATTAGTTCACGTTGTTTTAAAAGTGAAACACAATACAATTTTCATAGGTTTTATTTATTATGTGACAGGGTGTTTTCGAGTGGTCTCACTATAATGACGTCTTGCGGTTTGGTTGAACTTGCTTATAATTCTGGTAAAGAGTATTCAGTATGAGATAGATGTTATGTTCAGTAAAGAATAATCACTCTAATGTTGTTGCACATTTGCCAACTTATGTCAAGATAGGTCATCAAATTTTTAATGACTATTAATATTACAGCGATTTAATTTACAAACAAAGTTCTTGGCTTAAATTCTAATCTGAAATGTCACTACTGACAGGATGGATATAAATGAAGAAATATGCTGCAATTATTGAACTGGAACGTAATAATGAAGTAAAGCACATTTTATTGTTTTGTATAGTATTCTAAATGCCCGCGTGGTTCATTGTTAATTTTGAATATTGTCTAAGCGTTATCTAATGATTCAAAGCATTGTTATTGGAGTTATTACGGACGAATTGGTTGGGTTCTTGCCCGCTTTAGTCGCTATATTTTCGAAGTGAATGAGGTCGGCGTGGGCGTTTACGTCGGATTTGAGCTGCGTTTGGGAAGCGATTCTGGGTTTTAAGGAGCTGGAGACCGGGACCTTGTCTGGTACCTGTCTGGAACCAAGGGTGACATCGCCTTGTTTTGGTAACATGAAACAGGGTGAGGATTCATGGCGTGCAATATTAGATTTTCAAAACCGTAATATGGCTCAATTAGTCGAGATTATTAGTACGCCTAATATCCCTGCGCCTGTAATACGATTGCCCGAATTTATTACTTTTTATTCTTGAATTTGCATAATTCTAATGTGATATACACCAAATAAATTTTAAGTTTGATTGACGGTTACCACTTAGAGATAAGTATTTTTCATATTGTAATACCGGATGAGTTTTTAGTTGCAATTATTATGATTTGCCGTGAGATTTTAAGTCTAGGATTTAGTGTTCTTATAACCGAAAGTAGTTTCAGTATTTAGAAAATTAAAATAACTGAGACAGTGGACTTTATTCAATACTACTGATATTCCATCTGAATTCGAACCACAATTAATAGAACTCCTTGAGCAATATTATTGTCATGCCTTTGTGAAGGGAATTACCATAATTTATACCCGAGTTAATAATAGGTGAACTTAAGGATAGGTACGTCTTGTCGATCCACATGAGACTGTCCATCAGCGATTATTATCATCAGTTATTCCCCATTTGCTAGTCCTATTTTGTTAGTCAAGAAACGTAATAGTTCCGATAAGATATGTGTGGAATACCATGAACTTAATAGCAATACACAAACATGAGTCAATAATGCATTTAGGTTGAGAAAAGACACTGGAAAGATTTATGAACACTATTCGTTTGATGGAATGTCTGCGGGACAACACATAAACTGAATTAGAGTTTTAAAAGTTTGTTATAATAACACATGGTAGGATTGCAACTAAAATACTTCATTAAGTTATTACTCGAGTCTTCATTAGGTAAAGGACCCATTGTTGGAACATAAAAGAAATATTGTGTTACTAAACAAAAGTAGTGAATATGCAGTCAATTTAATAATGAGATAATCTGGTTACCATTATTTTGTTAATTATTGAGATTTTTGAATTGTTTAAGTCTGATTATTATTATCTTATTATTCAGATCGAAGTATTAAGATTAGAAAGTTACTATTTGTTTTCATGATTTTGAAACAATAAGTTACTAGGTATTTAACATTTAAGGTACCTATCTATGGTATTGTTAGATCGGTTTTTGCTCTCATGCTTTGCAGATGTAAGTTATTTTTGGACTAATTGATAATGACGCACTAAATGAAATTTGATACAAACTTCATGTAAAAAGTTGTAAGTAAAAATTTACGCGGTACCAAATTCACTTTTGATAAATGGCTTAAATTACTGATTTGCTTTTATGCACTGAATAATTAATGTCAGTTGACGGTATAGACAGCATTATATCTAGTTATATAGTGATTAACTAATAAAACTTCATAATTTTATTGAGAGATTTATTAAATTTCAGTGAACTTGTTCTGAGTAGTGATAACTTGTTTGAGAAAAATAACTTTTCTGAGAAATGTAAAATTTGTTTTGGATTAAACTTTGGCGATCAGTTAATTTATTTTGGGTACTAAGCAAAGTAATGATGTTTATGATTTGAAAAGTTATATGATGATGATGTTGAGTTAATGACCTTCAGCCATTTCAGTTCATGGGTAAACTGTGACAATTTGGTGTTGGATTTGGGTTTGGATTACAGCTTTAAAGCGGTGTAAGTGCTGGTTTGGTAGTGGCTCATTGTTTTGGAATACTGGTTGACAGGGTAAGAAACTAGACCGGGTCGGACGGAGACGAGATTTTTGAGAGTGATTTTAGGTAGACCAGGATGGACGAGCAAGCTCTGGTGATAACTGGACATTGAAAGCTCCGCGCTTTGTGCTCCCAACGCTTGAGTATTGAAAGCTCCGCGCTTTGTACTTCTGACGCCTGGACACTGAAAGCTTTTTCGCTTTGTGTAGTGTGTTACTGAAAGCTTAACGCTTTGTAAACTTGTGAACTGAAAGCTTTAACGCTTTGTGTGGTGTTACTGAAAGCTTGACGCTTTGTAAACCTGTAAACTGAAAGCTTTTACGCTTTGTGTGGTGTTACTGAAAGCTTGACGCTTTGTAAACCTGTAAACTGAAAGCTTTTACGCTTTGTGTGGTGTTACTGAAAGCTTGACGCTTTGTAAACCTGTAAACTGAAAGCTTTAACGCTTTGTGTGATGTGTTACTGAAAGCTTAACGCTTTGTAAACGTGTAATTGAAAGCTCTATCGCTTTGTGTGTTGTATTGCTGAAAGCTTAGCGCTTTGTAGACGTGTAAATTGAAAGCTTAACGCTTTGTACACATGTAACTGAAAGCTATATCGCTTTGTCCAGTGTATTACTGACTGTTTGGCGTTTTATAAAGTTATAGTGCTCAACGCGAGAGCGCGTTGTTTGTCAGTATGGCCGTGTCGGAGAAGTAAAATAAATAATGGACTTTGTTTATGTTTACGTACTGGTAACGCCATCTGTTATCGATTCAGCCTATTCATTGAGTCAGTAGTTCTAGTCAAATTTGTCTTAGAGATGTCGCGTGTCACTGTGATGTTTGGCAAATATGTCAAAATGACAAGGTGACATTGGATGCAGTGGCATGAGATGACACACTAGACAATCGAGACTTGACCGCGCCGGTTGTGCGCACTGATTCCAATCTGTGTTTCGAGACGTAGAACATGGCGGACGCCAGATATCCACAATAGAAATATTAGAAATCCTTTAATCTCTGAAATATATATATATATTATTTTCTCATAGTGGGTGATGAAAAGTATATTTTTGGCTCGGGCGACGTACTTTGAATCCCTCGCTACGTTCGGGATTCTACTAAAGAATCCCTCGCTACGCTCGGGATTCTACTCTAGAATCCCTCACTTCGCTCTGGATTCAAAAAACGCCCTCGCCGAAAAAATATTACTTTGCACCCTTGTCATACAATCTACTATTGAATAGATCATGCGAGGAATTTTATTGTAACAGAACATTAAAAGGAAAATGTACTAATAGAGTAGGTACAGTCAGCGTCATATAGTACGTAGCAGTCATGATTACCAAATACTTGGAAACATTCATTATGACCTTTAAGAACGGCTCAACCAAAGCGATCAAATTGTTCAGACCATCTACCGTGTACAAATATATCGGAGCACTCACAACACCGAATACTTGATAACAACCAAGTCGGCATTAATACCGTGACAACCACAACGCCACTGGTTGCCTAACAGCCAAAGTGTTCAAAAGTATGAAGCAACCAAAGTATTCAAAAATATGTAGCACCCAAGTAGCCAAAATTATAGCAACACATAATATAAATGTACTTTAAATGGCATGCGATAAAGTTCATTGTGCATCATTTCTTCCGATAAGTAAATTGATTAATTCAATGTCAAGTGCAAGTCATGTATGTCAAATGAAGTGGTGCTTCAATGCTTGCTTTGATATATTTAATACAAAAGCCATCACATCCATAGAGATATTACAATAGAGTGGGTGAGCCATACCCATACATTGCAATCGCCCCCGGTTAGAAAGAGAAACAACGATAACGGTAATTACCTATCTCTCTCCAATCCCGATGATCCAGAAAGAGAAAGGTGATTACTAAAGATTTCGTCTCTTTTTATCCAAAAGACGCTCTGAAGCCTGGCTTCTGCCCTCTATTGTAATATCTCTATGATCACATCGGATACAGTTATGCATCAATAGATATTATTTCAAACTTGCCTTAGTATTAAACTTGACATTGATTTGAATTATAGATATTGACATACAATGATAGATAATAGAACGACATGCCAATAACATTAGGTTTAGTTTATTGTAGTTTATTTTTCTAATGTTCCATATTTTTGAACGCTTTGAATGCTCGGATACCATTGACGAGATGACTGTAACTATGTTTATGGTGTTATGACTGACCCGATGTATATGACATTTTAAACGTCTCGGCCATTTGAGCGACTATATTGTTGTCAACAATAAGGAAACTTTGCTTGTACCGATATTATCGACTTTTTGGTTGCGTCTATTTATTTGAATACCCTGATTGTCTCTAACTATTTGACGCTGACTGTACTAGACAAAATATTACTGGCACCGTGTGACTTGCAGATGATATCATCGTAAAAAGGTAACTGTGAAGAATAATAATGTTTTGACCATGGTTTTGACAGAATAAAGTACAATAAAATAAAATATTGAGAATAATTTTAATACAGGAAGATTTAATAGAATAATATGAAGTAGAATTTGAGTTGAAAAATGAAATTGGACATTTAAAAAAACAGTTTAAACGAGGATGCTCAAAAATAACCCAGAATCGATTAAAATAATTTATGAACAGCAACGTAGACCATAACTAAGAGGTCGCAAATACGCCCCTCGTTTCGCATAAAACTATAACCGAACAGACCAGCAGCATCCAACAATTATATAGGTAAAGCAGAGCACGTTGAATAACTGGTTCATTGTTTTGTTATTGTGTTGTTGCTCACTCGTGAAAGAGATGGAAAATACATAATGTGTACTATACTATCTATACTAATTTAAAGCAGAAGAGTTTCCTTGTTTGTTTGAATTCGCTAATCTCAGGAAGTATTGGTTCGAATTGAAAAAATATTTTTGTGTTGAATGATCTAGTTATTGAGGAGGGCTATAGCCTATATAACAACACGTTATGCCCTTGCTTTGCTTCTGGAAACTTTTTGCTCCGCTCCTTTTGGTCGTAACGTGATGTTGTATCACCTATAAGCCTTCCTCAATAAAAGGACTATTCAGCACAAAAGGAATTTTTCAAATCGGACCAGTAATTCTTGAAATTAGCGCGTTCAAAGAAACAAACTCTTCCGCTTTACATTTTATTAGTACCTATAATAATCATCAGATAGGTATGTATAATGTACTTAACTCTTAATATTATGCACAATTCGTCACAATATCGTTTGTAAAACCGTTCTAATAATCCTGGCGATTGTTTCATCGAAAGAAATTATTGGATTCGGGATTTAGTATGTTTATTCTACCTTGCCAAACATAAGTCGATTTAATCGACTCCGGGTTTTTAGTCCATACATTCTTGGGCATTATCCTTTAGGCTTAATAAATTTTAAGCTGAGATGGTGTGAAATTTTTTTTTCAGTATTCATTTGTACGGTGCCAATAAAATTAAACTTTATACAGATTATAACATATCATTACCTACCAAACGGAGTAATAAAATAAAATAATTAATCGTTTTCATTTTCAGAACGAAGTAATCAAAGTATCTAAAGCTAATCATGCAATAGAAAATCTATCCTAAAGTTCAGCTACATAATGGTGTACATTGCCTCCATTTTATGTACTGCGATATACATATTCTCAACAAGATGGCATAATTATGATCACAGATAATACTAATTTGCTACAGATAAACAAATAAACAAGTTACATAGAGTACAGTTATATTAAAACTATTTATACAAGATGGATAAAATTGTGTTTATTAATAAAATTAAAATAAATTCTAGGTGCGTAAAAGTATTTTTAATATTTTGTAATTTCAATCTAAAGATAAATGTTATAGATGATAATAGGTATTCGAAATTAATTTAATAATTTGATTGACAATGAAGATGTTAGTCATTTTGTTTGAAAGAGCGCCACCAAAATCTCATTAAACCATTATCGATTTGCAAGAACTTGGCTTGACACACTACTAAAAAAATCTTTTATACATTTGAAAAATAGGCCATCACCGAAAACTTTTTCACCATGATATCGACATAAAAAATTTGTGGTGGGTACCCGATAAACTAAAATATGTTTTAAAATATGGATTTTAATTTTTTTGATATTTTATTAATTAATTTTTGCCATCATATTTACATGCGAGGCGAGGATACAAATAAGCCCATTAGGGTTCCATTATGTTGTTATTACCATGACTATTCTTTATAGAAATATCAATATTACAGTCCTGAATCACAATCAACGTACATCGAAACAAAGAAAATTACAAAATGCGCAAAAAATTATTTCGAAATTTACAAAAGACGCGCCAAAAAATAAATTTGACTGTAGTCCTAGAAACAACTCAATCAAAAATAAACTTTATATCCGTGTTACAAAGCCTAAATTACGTCGATCACATGTCCTTCAGCACTTGTTTGAGTATAGACCCCTCGTTATTCCTGGTCTGGTTGACACCAGTGTCCATTCCCACAGGAATGGGTCTAGCGTCAGACTCCCCTGATCTCTGTGAGGCGGTCTCCACTGCGTCCAGGTTTTGGAAGAGGAGGTTATTGGATCCCGTTGAGGGGTTGCGACGATGACCTAACTCTAGGGTTGGCGGACCTGGGAATGTTAATTCGTGAAATAATTAGGTCTTAGCTATGGTTTTTGTAATCTGTAGGTATGTAATTGATGTATATCTGTTGTTTTTGTGACGCACGTTCCACGATGCCTTTGGAGTTATTGACGTTCACGACGGTGATCATTTACCTTCAAATTTCGAAATTTTTTTTTTCGAAGACCTCATAACCACATTGCTCCAGTGCGGGGCACGGAGGGGTTAGTGACCGACTCAAGCATCGAAAGTATTTCATGCATATCTCTTGGCATAGCTCAACGACTACTAACGATCTATCGATAACAACCGATGGCCTTACCTTATGGCACGGAAGCGCTCAAGAAATTTTGCCATCAGCACTCACCCATCCATCTACCGATCGCCCGCAGTTGCTCAACTTTGTCGATGACGATGATGCAATTAACGATTAACTCAAACCGATGAGCGCTTCAAAAGTTACTCACCAACAAAAGAGCTCTTCCTAGACGGCGTGGGAGCCCTACTGGAACTCCGCAGCGCATTCATCTCCGGCAGGGCTGCGCGCGGCGTCGACTCGTTCTGCAGAAACTTAACGAACTCCGCGGCCAGGCTGTCCGTAGTGTTGGCCGCGCGCGACAACCCTAGCCGCTCGCACTCCTTCTGGTTGAAGTCCAGGACTGTTGATAGGACGCGCAGGACTTGGATCCTGGTGATAGAAAGATTTGTTGTATAAATGCAAGAGGTGTAGAAAACGTCGACGGCGAGATTCAGGTTTATCATGACGTCACCGTGTACGTCATACGGTACCAAGCATGGTAAGCGAACACTGTCACCTATTGACATAAGCAACATCAACTCGTTACCGGCCAAGAACGTAGCGATGGACTCGCCTACGGAAAGACCTAATGTCGATGCAAGGAATGACGGACGTTTACAATTGGACTGTATGCATGAACACATAAAATTTTACAGAATAAGTAAATCGATTTTGATTTTACAGTATAAAGATGCTTGCTGATAGTTGAGCGACATCTGACGAGTATTTTTCGAGTTATACCAAATATTGCGTATTTAATTGACTTCGACAGTGTTGATGACATACTCATTCTATTACCAGTCGATGCACATGCACGTATGCACAACTCATTTTTTTAAACAAAAGATATTCTATTAATAGAGTATAAATTCACCTGTTAAGATTGTTCTGTCCGGCGGTAGTGACGTAGTTGATGACGAGGTTCTTCACGAGGTTCTTGTCGACCCTGTCCTGCTGGTTGGATATCGCGTTGTGGTACCGCTCTTCCGCCGCTGCTACTGTCGCTTGGAGGGCACGTACTAGAGGTTACAGGGTTAAGTATTAATATTAGGATACATCTATTTATTTATAATAGGTATATACATATGTACATACAAATACATACTAATGTTATTAATGCGAAATTAATTTAGTCTCTCTGTTTAGGCAGATCCTGGAAAGAACATTATTTTTATCACGGAAATCGGAATGTATTTAGGATATTTTTACAACATTTTGTCATTAATTAACGCCAAAAGTAGTGTATATTAAAATTTGTAACTAACGGAGTTTGATACTTGGATATTAAAGGTTTTTTTTTACAATTCTTTCTAATTATCGGTTTAACGTACCGATTAACCGACTTTACCCATTTGATTCATTAATATAATTCTTTGAATAACATTTCAATCTGGTTACAGTCACTAGTATGTATAAAATGTTATGAAATCTACATTGGGTTTCCAATGCTCTCAAACATACACAGTAATAAATAGCCCACCAAAAACATAAATGTGAAAAAAGTGAAACTTGGCTTGACACGCTGCCGCGTGTCTAGATCCAATATTTCTATGTATAAACATTATATAAATACGTACACAATATGTTTACATTTTATATATCATACACAATTCAAACATAATTCAGTCAAAGTACTAAAATGCATTACAGTCAAGACAATAAACTAAAAATACAAACTAATCTAATCTCACCAAACGACTACGGGATGCGTGGTCCATCGTTGCACGACGAGCTAGCTCGCACCACCTCAAAGTATTATTCAGCCACTGGGCAGAGGAGCGGAGGTCACTTGTATTTGGGGACACCGTCGAAGCCTTTGCAACATGACTCAGTAATACCCACTTTATAGGTGGAATTAGTCACTTTGTACTAACTACCCACTTCATACAAAAAGTCTTTCCTCTCTACATTAGGAGCATTTCAGTAAACAGTAACAACGCTCACAACTACTCCGCTTTACGAAATAAATCGATTTGAGCGTTTTGGAAATTGAGTAGAACGCGCCCATAAAAATCTTTTTTTTAATAGATAATAGAAATAGACAAGGAGCATGCAGCACTACCCTTCCGCTGCCACACACAACTGTGACCGACCCAGCAAGCCTCAATCGGGACTGGCCGGGTTAATACAGTTAGCACAGTTTTTTTTTGTTTTTCGTGCATATTTGAATTGCAATATAGTTCTTATAATATCTTATCTGAACTGTTACTTTAAGACATTTCATTTGACAGCCAAAATACATCAGGGAAAACCCCATTTATGGTCAAAAACTTAATTCCACGGCTTTTGTGCTAAAGATCCATTATGAAGGAAGACTAATCGAATAAACAGTATTCTTTAGGTCCAATAGAGTTAACAGATCGGAAATCGTTTTATCTTATCCAATAAATCAATCACACCAAAACATCTTCTTGAAAGTACACTAGAACAGTGTAAAGAAAAATCAGCGACAATCCTTAGGTCACAAGCAAATCAATTGTTTCGAGTGCTACGGAATATTGCCCGAAGGTAGCGAAGGCAGCCCTTTTAGGGGCCCTAACTAATGATACGTTGAAACAAATATTCGAGGAGCCACAAGTAGAAAGAACAGAGATCTTTAAGACGAACCTTGTAACGAGTACTCAAGCTCAAGCAGACTTGAGCTATAAAGACTCATAATGTACCAATTCTAAGAGTCATTAAGGAAGGCGACATTGGTGGTTATAACCCGGTACCAGTGAACCTCGCCCCCCCTTTTTTCATACCACCAGTACCTGAAGTAATACTCAGAGGCAATGCGGCAACCGACGGTCTTCTATGTCTACTTTCTTCTACTGGGAGGGGAGCAACAAACAAATAAAAAGACAGCTAAAAATTTCGTTCTTGCTTCGAAAAATTCTTTAGTAATATGTATTACAAAATTAGATACTATCACTACATAGTATAAAACAAAGTCGCTATTTTTGTCCGTCTGTTTGTTTGTCTGTTTGTCTGTATGCTTAAATCTTTAAAATTACGCAACGGATTTTGATGCGGTTTTTTGTAATAGGTAGAGTGATTCAAGAGGAAGGTTTTTATGTATAATACATGCATATATTCCCACGAGAACGGGATCCACGCGGGTGAAACCGCGGGCGGTCCGCTAGTTGACAATAAATTTATCTATATTTTTTCCGGAAATGAAAAAACTTTAAATTAAATTATCATAATAAAAACTTTTCGAAGCAAACCGGGCAACATACACACATCGACGTTTAACACAAAAAATAAAATGTGCATTATTATTTGCAAATACGTGCTGAACGAAAAAAAATCAAAAATTTTGCATGCACTTACAAACTTCATAATACAATTTTTTCGTATTTCTTTTCAGTTACATTGTGAAAAATAATATTCAAAAACATCCACATCACACGCATGCAAAATTTTTGACAACATACACTAATAAAAATAATATAAGCAAAATAAACGATGGTGATAAACACAGGACGACACGATGTGACACCGAAACGTCGATCAAACCCCATATGGTAATCTGAGTTTAACGCGACTATCCAAACCATCCACTCATCTAACAATGATTTCATCATTCGAGTTCACTAAAAATGAGTCCTCTCTTAAAATGAGTACACTAAATAATAGTTTGTCTCAAAATGACTCTTCATTGTCAACGGGCGATAGTTCTATAGACGCGGCGTGATACAAGTCTCACAGTTACCAAATGAGATTAGACCGCAGCCGGTTTTAAAGCTTCTTCATTCGTTGATAAGCCTTGCAGGTTCTTCATATTCGTCAATAATATTAAACTATTCATGCTACAGATCTTAAAATATTATTTTTTCTAATAATACCAAATATGTTTTAAACTTTTATTAACCTTTTGGTTTTTTAATAAATTATTATATAACCATTGTTGCTTAATGAATTATTACATGTTTTTTTCTGTTAATTGCATTGGAGAGTTTAACTTGATAATGTTTTAGTAGAGGCGAAATTAATTTCATTTTACGCGTTGCGAATACATCAAGACACACGTCAAAAGCTACGAAACGAACAGGTACAAAACTTTGCAAACGACAGTGACTACAAAAGCGAGTTACCAACTTACGTGTGTCAAAATTACTACATGATGACGACACGGTAAATTGCTGCATACCAACTAGTAGCCTGGGCGTCTAAACCCCAGAATTACCAGCTGATATTTAGCAATACACCGCAACTCGACCGGTACACTTGAAACTTCCGAATGATAAACTTGATTTTGAAAAACACATTTACTCACTACGTGCATCGTCTAATAACAGTCCAGAAAATGAAATTACTAAGTACTACAATTTCAATATTTTTCGACACTTGCTTCAGTAACGAAAACGAAACCCGGATTAAAATAATAGGACTAATAGGACGGATAAACTACTAATATGGAAGTTTAGAAATAATTCTTATTCCTTTGCTGAAAACAATATTTACAAAGAAGTGAATAAACATTAAACGCGTGGCCAACATACACACGAACAAGTTACAGAAAAACTAAGATTACTTTCTACTCTAATGCTTGTAATGTTGAAGTGTCACATTTTTTTATTAGTGAAACAAGTATCTTAGCTACAATTTTAATAATTATAAAAATCATAATTTACTTAAATAATACGACAAAGGACATTGCTCCGCGTTCATACAAACTTCGCCTAAGAACCAACAGTCATGAAAAATTGATAACTGGCTGAAGAATAATATTGTCTTTTTGGTTATCACTAATTAAATCCACGGACACTTCTCTGTAATTATTTATTAGCAAAAGTAAGTTTAATTTTGAGGTTATTTCGAAGAAAAAACATAGTGACAAGAGTTAAAGAAACCCCTATTATAAAGCATTACCTAAGTCCGTAAGCCAAAGCCTCGGTCATTAAAGGAATATATCAGAAACCGTTGTTCAATATCAGTCGTTAAAAGCAAATTAAAAGTACACGTAAATCTCCTTTACATACGAAACGAATGTAGGATGATGTAGGTACATAAATATGAATGAACTGCCAACCGCCGAAATTGTGTGAAAGTGACAGTTGTGACTGACAGTATCAATGACACTATGAACATAGAAAAGTAAGACGTATTAAGGTCGTCGGACACACATCCATTCGGAAACAGTTCAACTTCGTCTTATCTCATTTTATTACCTCGACATCAGCCAGGCTTATTCCAAAGAAAGACGCATGAAATTAACATTTAATTATATTTTATTTTATTTTAAAACATTGTACGACGAAATTAAGAGTTTTGTACAAGCAATCCTTTTCGACTTGATGTGTGTGCGGCAACCTTGGCATAGAGTAAAAAGGAGGATGTGCCGGATGTTTTTGTGAAATCAAGTTAATGTTTATTTATTTTTATTTCATTTGTAAGAAGTGTCCGTTGAAGTCTGATTGATAACTGTAATCAATACCATAAAATAAATTAAGAATTATGATTTATGTGAAATGTATGCAATTTTTTAGGCGAGATTTGGCGATGTCCTTTTATTAATCGAAAACACTATAACACACTGTATAATTCAATTTGGCGAAATATGTTTGCGCAATTCACTTTGCATATTTATACACGTGTTACCTTACCTTGCTCTTTCAAATCATTTATTTGTGCTGTTTTGGTCTCAACCTGATCTCCAAGCCTGGTTGCAGCTTTGAGACCAGCTATGGATTCTTCTAATTTAGCATTGAGTTTAGCTATTTCTTGTCTTAGATTGTCATTTTCTTGGTTAGTTGCTTCCATTTTGTTTCTTATCTTTTCTGTTGCATTGTAGATTTCTCGTTCTTTGTCTGTAAATTGTAATTAATATTTATATTGCATTTTTGATACTCATATTTTCTATAATAAATAACTTGTAACTACTGTAAACGTTTTTTTAAACCTCATATCTTTACATTACACACACATATTTTAATTTGATAACAAACATCATAAGTCGATACCATCCTATTATAAAACGATAAAAATGAATACGTACCCAGCTGGAACTGTTCAAGCACAACTTGCAGGTTAGTCAATGCCGCTTCGCTTCTGCTTCTGGAATCTTCAGCTTCACTCAGTTTCGCTTGAACCTCTTCACGCTGTTTCTCCAATAGCTTGATTTGATTGCGTAAAGTTTCAACTTCTTGGTTTGCTCGGATGCTGAAGTTTGAAACCACAATGAAAACTTAAATATTGTTTATGATTGAATATTAATACATATAAGTTCATAATTTTTAAAATTAATTTTAAGTGACCACGCCCTAATACTACTATTAGTTTACACTAATATAAACAAACAACTATATAATAGGTATTAGGAATAGCTACCCTGCAGCAAAACGTATTAATAAGTTATAGGAAAATAAAGTAACCTACCTGTTGCTTGTATAAACAGTGCTCGTCTGTTTAGCCCTTTCTTCAACCTGGTGGAGTCTCACTTGACACTCGCTCAACTTCTGTTCGGACGTCATTAACTCTTGCGTGTAATTCTCCTCCAACTCCACTAAGTGATGACGCAAACGTTCCAGCTCTCTAGACGAATTTTGCTCCTGCTCTGACAACTGGAATAGAAATGTTGCATTTATTAATTTCACGTCAAATATTGGGAACCAATTAGTTAAAATTGGAATTGGCAAACTAGCGTTCATTGCATTCAGAGTTTATTACGTGTTAGGCAAAATTGCCTTGCACAAAGTATCTGCTGTTTGAAGAGTTCTATAAACTAAGTTAACTTTGAAATCTGTTTAAAATCGATTTAACTAATGATGCATCAATTCACTCGATTTCGGTTGTAAAGCTAAGCGGTTTATTTAGTTGATGATTTTCATGGCGGGTGACCACTTGCCATCTTCAGTTAAATTGTAGGTATAAAGATATATGTAATGTGTTTCTTTTCATAAAATTTTGTATTCACAAGATTAACTACTCCACTTTACCTGTGAATTTTCTGCTGTCAATTTCTTAACCATCTCCAGCTGTATAGTTAAATTTTTGTCCAAATCTTCACACTTTTTGGTCAAATTCTGTACTGTTTCGTGATTATTTTGTAGCTCAATTTTAAATTTGTCATATTCACTTATGTTTGAGTTTAGGGACATTATAATTTCATCCTTTTCTTTTAAAGCAGTAGTAAGAGTCTCACATTTACTACAATTTAAAGAGTTTTGTGCAGCCATTTCCTTCTCAGCTATTATTCTCTTAAATTCATTAGCCTGTTCCAAAAGAATTTGATTTAATCTCTGAATTTCATTGTGATATTGAATACTTTCGTTATGTTTTAAAGTTATTAGATTAATAAGGTCATTCTTCTCCATCATCGCATTGTCGAGCTGATTTTTATACTCAGCACAAGATTTTTCTATTGATTCTAATGTTGTTTTTACATTTAATATTTCTGCGTCTTTAGCTTTGAGTCTGTTTTCAATTTGATCAATACACTCATGATTCTGGGTCGTACTATTCACAGAATCAAGTTCATCATGTTTAAGTATTTTGGTCATTTCACTAACTGTTTTATTTAAATCTTGGAGCTCTTGAGTTTTCTGATCAATATTTTTCTTGTATTCGCCACAAAGCCCTTCTAGTTCATCTAAGCGATTATTTAATCTTGATATTTCTGTATTCTTAGAATTAAGTTCATCGCTTAATTGATATACTTGTTTACTTATTTCTTCTTTCTCAGTTTGTAGCCTATTCAATTCCTCTTGGCTTTTGTTTGTGACGTGGCTACTGCTACGTAACTTTTCTGTAACTTCCTCTAGTGACTGTTTAAGATGACCAAGTTCCTCAGTTTTTATTCTTAATGTGTTTTCCAGATCTTTAGTATTCTGACTTAAGGTTATGATCTTCATATTATTGTCACTTATTGTCTTGTTAAGGATATCAATCAGCGTATCTTTCTCATTTAGATCAGAAATTAGTTTTTCAAATTCCTCTTGTAAAGTGGTAATTTTAGTATCTGTAGTTATAAGTTCAGCTTTAAGATTCATTTCGGACTCACTCAGTTTCTCATTTTCAGCTTTAAGTTTCGGTATTTCACTGTTAAGAATATCCAATTGACTTACTTTTTCTTTCAGATTATCTATAGTATGTTGGAGTGCGGATATATGTTCTGATTCCGCTATCATCTTTTGATTACTTAATGATTTATTCGCATTGAGTAACTCCTGCTCCCTTAGTTTTAATGCTTCAATTGCTTTAGTAAGCATTTCGACACTTTGAGATAAGTTACCATTTTCTTTTAAACTTTGATCTAATTTTTCATCAAGTTTATTTTTTTCAGTCACCATTTTTTCTAAATCCGTATTAGAAAGTATTTCTTCGTGAATTTTTTCCAGTTTCTGTTCAAGTAATGTTTTACTTAATTCTATTTCTTCTCTATTTTTTGCTGCCTCTTGTACTTTAATTTCAAGATCTCTTACTTTGTTCTCTAAAACACCTTTTGACAACTCCAACTCCTTGCAGTAATTATTTTTTGATTGTAATGTAATTTTAAGATCATCTAACTCTTTTGTTAAAAGAACTTTATCATTTTCTAATATGTGTACATCAATTGATAATTGTTCAGTTTTAGAGTGTGCTGCGCTCAAACGTTTCTTTAATTCATCAATTTCGTTAGATATATGTTCCGAATGTTTGATGTTTGCGCTATTTTCTAACTCTTCTACAGCTTTTGTCTGCATCTTACACATTTCTAATTCGTTCAGCATCGAGGTGTATTTATTTTTCAAGTCACTCAAACTTTCTTGTAAGATTGTTTTCTCTTTATTTACCTCAAGCAAATCTTTTTCTATCATTTTTATTTTTGATTCAAACGTTTTATTCATCAAATTACTGTCCGCTAATTCTGTTTCTAATTTAGCAATGTTATCTTCGTGAGTTTCTATAATAGGTTCCAATTTAGAAGTATTTTTTAAGGCAGCAATTTCAGATATAAGGAAATCATTATTTTTCTTCATTTCGTCCAATTCCCTTTCATAGTGCTGAAGGTCAGTGGTAAGATAATCATTTTCTGTTGTTAAATCTTCTATCTGTGTTTGCAAATGACTGATATTTAAAGACTTTTCGGATAGTTTATGATCCAAATTATCAATTTCCTTTTTAAATGAATTCAATGTTTTAAATACACCCTCTAATTTGTGTAGTGCTATATTATCAGTCGATGACGGTATTTCACCAACGTAATCTACGGGTAGATCAAAGTTGACATATTTATTGTATAATTGCATTATTCGGTCAGATTTCACAATTCTATTATCATTGTTATCGTTACTATCAGATTCACGCTGCGATAACTTGAGTCTGAGTTCATTGATATCTCTCTTCAAAGTTTCTATGACACTTTTAGCATTATCATCAATATTAATTTCGTCAAGGTGTACTTCATTCAGATTTTTTCTATCTTTTAAAATATTCAGTTCTTCTGTTAATTCTTCATATTTAGATTTTGGCACCATATCTGATATTTCCATATGTTTAGACGCTATTTCAATATCATGTTCCAATTTAGTAACTTGTTCCTGTAAATTAAAGACTTCTTCATGCAATGATTGATTTTCTTCTTGAAATTTTTCTGCATTTTCTCTAAGCAACCCATGTATCCTTTCTAAGTTTTGATATTTGTGTAAAAGCGTTTCATAGTCTGAATTTTTAGACTTTAGTTGTTCTATTTCCCTATCTCTTTCACCGATTCTTGTTAATAACACATCCACTTCAGTAGCGTATTCATCGTTAGCATTTTTTAACTCTTGATAATCTTGTTTTAAAACTTCAAAGTTTTTATGCAATTCATTTTTTAAAGTTAGTAACCTATCCATTGCTATTTGATGTTGATTATCAAGATCTTCTAGGTTATTTGTTAAATTTTTGTTTTCTTCTCGTAACCTGTTTAATTCTTCATCTGTTTCTGACCTAAAGTCAACAACATCTCTATCTCTCACGGCGGAAAGTTCGGCTTGTAATTTTTGTATTTGCATTTTATACTGATTTTCGGTGCCTTCGTCGAGTGTTTTCGAAGTTTGTGGGGGTGGATCCCAGTACCAACTAGATTCTTCTTCTCGTACGCCATTTTTTCCCGAAAGTCTCTGTAAAGATAAAAATATTTCTATTAAAACTTCATTCATCAGTTTAAATCTCTGCTTAATTTGAAACTGTCAATTAAAATTATGGATTGGACTGGATAAAAGGGTTCTGAGCTCTATTTCATAATAAATAATCTATACTATAATAAAACTGTAGGAGCACGTGTTCTGTACATTGAATATTTTTTTGAAATTTCGACTAAGGGGCACTTACATATCGAGATAGAACTCAAAATTATATTTTTTTTATTTATTGTCTGTCTGTCTGTCTGTCTGTCTGTCTGTCTGTCTGTCTGTCTGACCGATCATCACGCTTAAACCACTGGATGGATTTCATTGAAACTTGGTAAAGTTATTACCTATATACTGGTGTCTATTATAGGCTACTTTTTTTTTCGAATAATATTTAGGTTCCCTAGGGATAGGTGACTAAAGTTTGTATGGAATTTTTTTATAACGTCGTCCGATTTACTTCAAATTTGCAACAAAGGGTTATCACTTAAATTAATAGAATACGTGTTTCTCAGTTTTTCGATATTTTGTAAGGAAAAGAAAAAAAACACAAAAGAATGCGGGAATTTGTAAATTTTTAAGGTAACTTTCTGACTAAACTGAAAATGATTTTAACCCCATGTTTAAAAATTATTACAGTGAAATAAGTAATTTTCAATGTAAAATCAGTATTTAAAAAATAGCCAGCAAAGGATGCAAAAATGGGGATAAAGTTGGTACAATTAGAGGTGCAGTGTTTATTCGAGTTGACTTAAGTTTTGTCATTTTTGTTGCGGGCTTAGATTTTTGTGAGACTTTCACTGAGAGATAGAGAAGGTTCTGGAGCAAAACATAGGCCACTTATTATCCTGGAATTCCAGCGGAATCAGGATTCACGCTGGAAAAACTACTATGCGCGAAGGTGCGAGTTTCATTTTTATAGGACTTTCACTGGGAGATAGAGGCAGTTTTGGAGCAATATACAGGATAATTTTATCCCGGAATTCCGTGGAATCCTTATTCACGCGGGAAAAACTCATATTCGGGAAATAGGTCGCGGGTTCAGATATTTATGGGACTTTCAGTGGAAGGTAGAGAAGGTTATGGAGCAGTATATAGGCTACTTTTTGTTCCGGACTTCCCGCGAGATCGAGATTTACACGGGAAAAACTCCCTCCACTCAACTGCTCTGTAGAAGTTGTGAAAAAATTCATTAAACATTTTCGCGCGCCAAAAATACTCGCACAATGCGAATTCTGTGGCATCCTACTAATATTATAAATGTGAAGATTTGTATGTTTGGTCCTCAATCACGAAAAAACGGATGAATGGATTTGGATGAAATTTGGTACACGGATAGTTTATAACCCAGAATAACACAGGACACTTTTTATCCCGGAAATCCCGCGGGATCCGATTTTACGCGGGAAAAACTTCGACGAGTATGGGTATAGCTTCATAACAAACATATTAATATAAAAGTAACAAGGCTGTCTTTCCGAAAATCCCGCGGGATCGGGAGCTTATCCCGAAATTCCTACGGGAGCGAGACCTACGCGGCTGATACTTACGGGTCCCGAAGCGAAGCGAGGGCGGTTCGCTAGTTAATAATACGTATAAGAACAGTTTTTTGTTGCCTTAAAAGAAATTATAGTTACTTTAAAAATAAATTAGCTTATGCCAGTGATAATTGCGAAATTGTCACCGTGTTGGTATACAAGTTAGACATAACTTTACTTAAATTTATTGTTTTAATGGGCTGATAAAGTCAATTATGTACTCGCTGATAACTGAAGACTCTTGTAAACGTAACGCAACAGTGGAGCTATATTCCCGACGGCATGTAATCGGACTTTTACAGGTACAGTTTAAAACAAAAGTGTAAAAAAGTGATTTATTCAACGTTCAGTTTTCATATGTGGCTAACATTTTAAACCAAAAATTTATAGGAACATTTAGTACTAATAACTTTCTTCGTCAAATAGACAAAATAATGACGAAATATAAAACCATACATACAATAAAGTTAAGCTTACTTTTCATTTATAAGTGAAACCCAAACACAATATTTTTAAAGTAAGCAAAGAAAAACAACCTCGAAATATAATTAAAAATGATCAAAACCGTTGTTCGCAAGTTGATAGTACTATTTTTTTTATGGAATTAAAATAGCAAACGAGCATGCAGCACCACCTTCCGCTGCCGCCCATGACAACTGTGACCGACCCAGAACTAGACTCAATGAGTCTCGTTCTAATTTGGTCACAGATGCGTTGCTACCCCTGAGGACTGAGATGGTCGCCTCTAAAAAAGTGTAACCGGCTCCACACCTTCCTATCCAGAACACAATTGTTCTTAAAACAATTATTACACGGTAATGCTAATAAAATAACATCTACTATAAAGATCTACCCAACAGTTGAACAGAAAGCCAAACCGTGGCGCCCAACTTTAAATACTTTATAACACAACACAAACATAATTTGAAAAATGAAAACCTCGTTTCGAAACGTTGACTTTCCAAATGATAATGCGCTAGTTGTAAACGTTGAAACAACTAATGTATTACGAGTGCGAGTGCGACCGTCTGTTCAAACACGATACGTTATCGGCCCGGTTTATGGTTCACCGGCTGAGTCACAGCGACATGTGTAGGTAATACGTTCGCATTGGATGACAACAGTAATGTATGGTGCGGCGAATTGTATCCCAACTAATTTTTATTGCTAATCCAGGATCCCTTCGAACAGAATATGCTAATGATACAGACGTTACACCCAAAGCGATGATCTCAGGATTCTCGTTAAAGTAGTATCATCCTCGTACCATAGTTTACGCACAAGTTTCTGAAGCACCATGTTTAATGGCATGGCTTAACTATATAAGCTTAAGTTGAAATGTTATTTCTGATATAAATTAAACTTTTATGGTTTTCTGCGTGTAGCAATATGTTGCTACACACTATTGCAGATACATATTGAATTTTCATGTATAACTTTCGCATAGAAAATAAACAAAGCTTTATTTAACAGGGAGGCTCAAGTAGAGGAAGAACATAAAATCGAATTCAAAAATTGTTTATGGGAACAGAAAACGTACAAACTTGAATGTTCAAATGATTTCAATGAAATCTCATGAAAATTAGCAAATAGAAAAAAAAATATTATAGAAACGGCGTCATCAAAACGAATAATCCTATCATAACAATCAATAACGAATGGAAAAACGAGAATTTTTCAGCAAGTAGTAGCAAGCAGTAGCAAGTAGTAGCTGAGACATATCCTAATATTTATTTAATACTTTCATGTTGACTGAATGACATACTTGACTTAACTGAATGCAGCCTAAATGCATGCCGGCTTACTATTTCATTACAAACCTGACCGATACGTGCTTTGTTAATGACATTAATGCGTATCGTGAATGAATTACAAATTTTTGCAATGACTCAGGAGACGACTATTTCAACCTTGTCAATATCACATATTTCTGTATAACATTACATAATATTATGTCCACGATGACTGTGTTATTTATTTATGCAATAAAAATGGTGATACATTATTTATGTTGTAGAATTGATGTCCTTGAGGATTGCAGACATTGCAGTCAATAATTAGTACTAGTATTTGATCGAAGTAGTGGCCTTGCAGTTTTCCTATACATATTATTAAAGTTAATTAGGTATAGGTACTTTCTTAACTTAAATAAAAACTAAAGTTCAGTTTCCGCTAATATGTATGTCTCAAAACATTTTTGTGTACGATTGTACCCAATTACTTACGAGATACGACAAAACGCGCCACCTCGTTCGTTTTCGTTTTGTGTTTGTATATCAATGGTTTTCGCAATCTTTTTGTCGTACTTCCCTTCAACAAGTGGCGCGTGACGAAAGATAGTGGCGTTTGGTTGCCGAGCGGTTAAATTTGGCTTCGTACCTACACTACGTTTATAATCTGGTAATTAAAACCTCATTAATTGGTATACGAACTGCTTAATAGGAAACGTAGATTAAAGCAATCGGTTGCTAAATATAATGAGTTAAAATTTTTAATTAAGGATTATTCTGACACGTTAATATTTTTATATTTATGCAGGTGGAATGTAAATCGGTTGGTATTTAAAAGATCTGTAACGGTAATAAATGAATTCTTCTGACGAATTGGTGGTTTAGTTACTATATCGCAAAAAAGGTAGAACCCAATAATAATTGGTCTTCAAATTCACTTACTTGCAAGTGAAAAGAACGCATGGAAATATGACTTTTATTGGGCGGCACTTAGGCCAAATTTTTGGCCGCATACGAGTTTTCCGTAGGTATAATATGCCTCAATCAGGTCGACCAGTTGATCGAACCCTTCAAATACCTAAATGTCGAATCGGAGTAGAGTCAATGTTGAGAGGATGACGTGCGGATACTTGAAGCTTTGAAAGTCGCGCTTTAAAAACGCGCGTTTACCAACGTGCGTTTGTGTACATGAATATATGTAGAACCTCTTGAAACGCGCGTTATCAATGAGTACGAGGTGTCAAATTGAAACACAAAACCTCCGCGGAAAGCGTTTGGTACCTATCTCTGGGCGACAGTCCAAGATAAACCGCAGAAAGATTCTACTATCTAGTAAAGCTTCGCATAACTCTTTGTTCTTATGACTGATTCATCCATCATCATTGATGCCAAACTTTGAGAACAGCCGCGAGAACTGTAGGTTTACCATGAAGTTAGGTCCTACATCCTAGCGTTAAAGAATACCAATGTATAGTGTTTGTGGTACCTACAAACATAATTCGAATGAAAATATATCTAGTTTATATAGTTGACAAACAAGCAAAGCAGCCAAAATATGAGCGCTTTTAGACATTAGTAACATTACACCAATCACCGTGCTAAATTGGCCAAATAAAGTTTGGAAAAACTTTTTCATGTAAAATGTTGTCAAGACGAGGCACTTTTCAAGCACTGTCGAAAAGTTACCAGAATTCATTTATGTAGAGTCAAGCTTCTAACGCTACACTCTCAAGCTTAACAAGCCTTAACTTTACTTCATCAACACCTTAGTCAAAATTCGTGGATCAACATTCATTGAACAAGAAAATTCATTGAAATCGTAAATGATATTGAATTCTTTAGGGGTTGATTTTTGAAAAAAAAGTGGAATTTTCATTCCAAATTTCATCTAAATCGGTCCGGTGTCCGGTGGTTTACCTGTGAAAGCGTCGCAGACTGACAAGCTTTCGCATTTATAATATTAGTATGGATCAAATTAAAATCAGACACAACAATCCCACCTTCACGATTATACTAAATGAGGATTTACAACACTGTTGATGACGCGCTATAAGCTACAGAGTGAGTCTCTTTGCTCTGTTGCACAATAGCCCGGTATGCTCAAACACCTCTACCCCCATTCCCCGGACGCTAAGGCCCGTGTACACCGGTCACGCGATAACGGCCGATAACCGCTTATCTTAATCCCCCGACAGATCAAACAGACGGACGGATCGCTATGCTTGGCGACCATAGATGTAGCATACACTGACGTTTAGATAGATTGGAAATGCGAAAGAGCAAAACATATGATACGCGTATGGCAGAGCGAGATAGATAGACGAAACCAAGTTTTAGACGGCATAGCGGGCTTAGCGGGCACTTGTCAAAAATTGTTCCTCAATTTTCTCAAAATACTTAATTTAGTTTTTACATTTCTGTGTGGAATAATGTCCTTTGTAGTCTTAATTAGTGATGGTTACTTGTGCGGTACCTGGATGTGACTCCTCTAGATATAAAAACCACCAGGAAGGCGTCGCGCTCGGCGGTGACATTGACAGCGGGCGATTCATTTTTGGTTTCGTCCAAGTGAGACAATTGCCGATCTTTAGTTATATAATAAATCTATGTTGGCGAACGTTTTGTATGTAGATTTTATGATAACGTGATGCTGTTGCTTTCGGCACTGAACCTTTACTATCAGGTGGCTTCTTTGCTTTGTCTGCAGGTACAATACAAGATTACATGTCATGAAGTAAAAGCTGAAACTTATTCACACTTTTATACTTGGAATCAATTTAAGGCAGTAGTTTTCTAATTATTTTTCAACACACTTGCTCGTAAAGTTGCTATTTTTTCTTACGCCCGGAATGCGGTTTATTACACACTAGTGCGTTTTACTTTTCATTGCCGCACTAGTGTTTTTCTTATTCCACTTTTTTTTTAATATCCGTAAAGAGGTTGTTACCAAAAGATTTGTTATTTTGTAAATAAATAAACTTGTTGTACTTAGTCAAAATCTGATAAGATAAGATTATACTTCATCTAATTATCTATTAAAGTATTTAAAAAATACAATATTTTAAATCATTAATTACCGTAAATTCTTATTAGAAATACATAATTATTTAGTTTAATATATTGTGGCTGAATGTTCGGTGCCTCTGGACTTAACCTGCGCGCGCATAGTTATTCAACCAAAGATACGGCGCGCGAAAAAATAAACCGCGCCATTTTGTGCAAACATTTGTTCGTTTATAATTTGCTGATTTGTGACTGAAAAATGTCGATACCTAATTGTTTTTTTCCTCGCATGTGTGTTGAAAAACGTCGTATGATACGCGTGTGCTTTGTTCATTACAGTCTTGGCTCTATTACAGCCCTCGCCTTGCGGCTCGGGCTCAATTCCGCCTCGACTGTAATGACCAACTTCGCGCACTTGTATCATAATGTACGGTCGGCCAAAGAATTGGTTTACCACCCTAAGGTTGAATGCCGTTTGCAGATTCATAGGTGATAAAGGTTAGTTTCACTTGCAGATCGATCTGACAACTTTTATTGCCATCTTTATCCGATTATAAATACGTGACATTTGTTTTGTTCTTAGTTTAAATTTGATAGAACCATTGACGTCGGAAACTTGGTACTTTGTGAACTTTTAAGATTTTCACACAAGAATAATAAACCGTGGGGGTTCCCCATACTTAGAACTGAAACCCTAAAATTTTTTTTTTCATCAAACCCATACGTGTGGAATATCTATGAATAGGTCGTCAAAAATGATATTGAGGTTTCTGATATCATTTTTTTCTGAACTGAATACTTTGCGCGAGAGGCACTCCCAAAGTGGTAAAATATGTGCCCCCCTCGCTGTAACTTTCAAAATAAGAGAATGATAAAACTAAAAAACATATTTATGCTGTGCATTGCCATGTAAACTTCCACCGAAAATTGGTTTGAATGAGATCTAGTAAGCAGTTTTTTAAATACGTCATAAATCGTAAACCGCAACTTACCTTTTATTCAATCTACTTACTCGAATATTTTTTTATATTATGTTACTTGCTGCTACGGAACCCTTCATGGGCGAGTCCGACTCGCACTTAGCCAATTTCTATTACATTACATGCTTAAACAGGGACAAGGATCTTTAGGCACGTGGCTGACGTGAGAGTGACAGAGACAGCGCCATACAGGTAAAATGCAAACTGTAAGGCACTGTCTCTGTCACCCACACGTCATTAACGCGCCAAAAGATCGTTGTAGTACTTAAATGTCAAATGTCAATTTTCTTTTTAAAAAGAATTATTTTGTCAACTGAAATAGTTCTTATGCTTTTGTTCAGAATATTTAAATCTTCTTTGCACAAATTAATGCATTATCCGTTTCTAATAAAGATTAAAATGTCTTGCACCTATAATGTGACCTATGATGTACGTATTCTTAACAAGTAGGCTTACGTCATTATTATGCGTCTCTTTCAGTGATATTGCTTATGAACTTTGATGTAACTTTTGATAACTAGGAAACTAAATGAAAACTGGTACACCACTTTCTTGGCCCACTGTACTATAGGTACTTTATTTGCTAGATTAGAGAATAATAAAAAAGCTATACAGATTAACTCACATAACCATAAGCATCTCAGATCGCAGTACGTTATAAGTTGTTTATGGTCCATTGTTGATGCAAGTAATGGCGCGAGCGCCGCGACATCTTGCTAGGGATTTCCTTCATATTTACCATTATGATAAATTTATTTCTTGAAACTACAATACTCTTATACCATAAAATTCGACATAATATGATTGCGCTCTTCCTTTCTTTCGATGTTTTAGTTACGAGTTCTTGAGCTTCGTAACTTACGAGGCTCAAGAACAACATCGTGTGAAGAAGATAGAAGACATACGTTCTCCCATATCTTTTTTGCAGTATGGGTCTTCGTTTCCTTCTTCTACTTCTGATTGTATAAAACATGTATTGACGTCATTTGATTACTCTTATTTTTTCCTGCACCAAGCAAACGTGAAAAATTCAGGTTGAAATTCTCAAACCGGAGATTGGACTGCTTCTTGATTTCGTATTTTTCCTTTTTGCTAGACACAAAAGTACATCGAAATAAATTTACTATTTTATTCATGAAATACATCGACAAGTGCTCCATCGATTGTTTTCAATCACTAGCACACGAAGGAACGTGCGCACACAATGGTTCGTAAACCATCGCCTGGGGTCAAATCTACGCACAGTTACTACCAGTAGTAATAGTGCTTCTAGGAAGCTTTACGGCAATCTACTTTTATTCTCTCTTTACGATATGGAAAACAACGCAGTCCACCTAGACGTGCATCTGTACAACGGATAGGAACAGTCATCATTCAGGTTTATAAGTTTATAACATGTGCGAAGCTTTAATGGCAATGTTTAGATGTTAGCTCTATCTATTTTTGTGTCCAAAAGAAAACTTCTCAATGTATGTAGGGTATCTCAATTTCTCAATGTGTTAAAAATCTGTACTTTACCATCAAACTTAGAGCAAAAGAGACTTCATACAAATACGTCAAGTGTCCGATTTGTAATTGAATAGTAGTGCTTCTAACTGCAGGGAGAATAGACGTACCTATAGAAAGTTAGTTCCTACTTTTGTTATGAAAAATAACTATGTCAAACTTGAATAATCTCCATAAAATTGTCTTTCACAAACACGCCTACAGCCGGCTGGCATACAACCCGAGGTGAATCTTTAAGTATGTAGGTACAACGCTTTTGCAATTTAAGCGCGAAACTTCAAGACGTAAATATTTTTTATTATAAAAGCTTAAAACAATTTGGACATACATATAAAATCGGTATTACCTACATAATATTATAATTATTGATTAGATACACGTAGTGATAAATCCACATATTAATTCCCTAGACTATTAGATAACTTTTTTACAAAAAACGCA
This sequence comes from Hesperia comma, assembly GCA_905404135.1. Classification (NCBI taxonomy): domain Eukaryota; kingdom Metazoa; phylum Arthropoda; class Insecta; order Lepidoptera; family Hesperiidae; genus Hesperia; species Hesperia comma. Next base: position 7,194,169 of record FR990032.1, on the reverse strand, counting down.
GTATAACGCAGCATATTCCATGTTCAATTTTTTTTTGTTTTTTTCTTACCTTCACACTTAGAGAATCATACGAAAGGCACAAATAAAATTTTACACAAACATGGAATAACTTTATACTGCGTTTATTAGTAGGCATTAAAAATTGACACTAAAAAGACACAAAAGTGGTCTGGAAGCGAAACTTTCTCATTTCAACCAAAACTATTGCACGTCGTACACAAACTACTGGTTAGTTGGTTACCATTACCATTTGACAATACGTCTTACGTAATTCCCTACTTTTGACTTGAAACATTGTCATTTGACGTTCAAATCGGCGGGAACTCGGTCAAGGTGCGCGCGAAGCTTTGTTTTATAATCTGTGACAATTTATACTGGCTATTCATTATCTGTGGAGTGATTATTATATTATGATGTATTGGTTATTAAAAATTAATGATGGGAATTAGTCTTAAGCCAGAATGAAGGTTAATCATAAAACGTGAGATAATATATTATGGTTTAAATGGATTTTTAATGTAATATGGGCTATACCTATACCAGTAGGCAACATAATTATGATTCGGTTGCAATGTCGAAGAGCCAAACAAAAAGCGGTCTACATTTATTTTTTGGCAGTTTTTTGGCTGTTAACGCGCGCACTAACTTAAGGATGTAAGCAGCGGAAGCGTAATGGTTTCAATCCAAGAAGTGGTGATGGTCAATTGAGTGGTGATTGTATATAGTGTACTAGCTCATCAAGCTCAACCGAAACGAGTCCTTGTCTATTTGGGAAGTTACAATAAATATACATTTATGTAAGTACATAATAGCCCATTGTTCACATATATAAAATTGTTCCGTTATTGTGTGACTAGCATACAACGTACAGCCGAAAATACAGAACGCAACAAGCTTCTTAATAGAAGAATAATTTTATTTTGAATGACGTTAGAGCAAATGTGCATCCCGGGCTGTATATCAAATAACGTATTAAAATGACCATATACAGACATACGAAGCAATCACAACACAAACGCAGCAACCTCAATAACACTGTCTTTATACCGAAATTAAAGAATGAGCGTGATTAAAAAAAAGCGACAATTTACAAATCCACCATTTACGTTAGTATAATCCAACACATACCTCTGCGTAATCGGCAAACGTTAAATCAGTAGAAAAACCACAGTGGAGTAACAAAATATAATCCAACACATACCTCTGCGTAATCGGCAAACGTTAAATCAGTAGAAAAACCACAGTGGAGTAACAAAAAACAAATGCCGATCGATCTCATAGTTTCACTACAGTTCACAGTTAAACTAGTCCGTTAGAGCACATTTTGAACACTTTAAAACACTATAAAAATTATGGCACCTTGCTTAGAAAGTACATTCTTAGGAAGAATTTAAAAGTTTGTATTTGTCTATGGTACAATGAATTTTCGGCCAGTTGCTAGTTGGCGGCAAATAGAGCATATCATATTATAAATGTTTTTGTATAATCCATCGTATACATAAATAAATTGATTTTGGTACGACTATGCTTTTAGTTGCTAAACTGTTTTTTTACTTTAATAACGTGATGAAACCTATTTAACAGGTTATTATCCAGTTATTGGCGTTATTGCTGATGCCTTGCAATCATTTATTGTCTCCTGGAGTGTTGATATTGGCTAGGCTAGTGGTTACTATCTTATTAATCTCATTTTTATTATAGTTTGCTATTACTCTCACCATACTGAATTATTTAATTGTAGTTACGTATTTTGATAGCATCGAAAGCATTTAGGGTTGCCCATACAACCAATTCTTTTAAGTAGTTTTTTATTTAAGTCTTCATTTCTACAAGCAAAATATAAAAACTATATGAGTATCAAAAACTCCACATTCTCTAAGGCTCAAATGATAGGTAACTTTTTTTAAAAAAAGGTTCACTGATGTTTTCTTTACGCATTCACTGCAAATTCAGGCCATGTTTTAAAATTTTTGATTATGAGTTTTGAAAGTTTATCGAGTAAAATCTTTAAAATCTGGCAACCCTAAAACGCATCCACGCTGTTGCACATACGCTCTGTATATTATATCATTTTTATCTGTATTGTACACACAACGCCTATTTGGTTGCGAATGGTTTTACTCTTTCGAACATATCATTAAATCTGAATCATAATACATAATATCTGTTCTTTATTATATCACGATACAATATAGTATTATTAAGCTTGGCGGTGCGAACGGTGATTCATAAATTCATTTTGATTGAACTTTGATACGAATACTAAATTTATATTCTGAATTATACAAGTTATGTTTATAGATATTTGCCACGAACATTGAATTGCATTTCTAAACATACATATTTTGAAAATTAAGAATCTATTTTCATAAAATTTAATTAATTTTCAAGTAAAAAAATAAGTTTTTTTTTTAAAATAAAGAAAAAACAATTATTTTAACTGTGGAAAAAAATCAAAATCCGAATCACTCAGTTTTGTTCAACATCACATCACAAAGCGCGGGACGCAGTTTTTAACACTCCTGTATGATTGAATGATTTTTTATTCTATTATCGATCAGGTTAAGGTTTTGAAGTTACACAGCCAACGTTTTATCGACCTTTAACAATGGCTGCTATGGACTGCATACTGTTCTTTGGGTGCATGTGCAGTAGTAAGTGTGTAGTTTTCTAAACATGATCGTGTCAATATGGTTGTGTTATGACTGCGTTGGTGTGTGCAAATAAGTTTGTTATGGGACCGATTGTTTTAATTTGACATCAATGGATTGTTTATAATGATGCGAAATAATTTACAAAATATTTATTTAACATTTTGTAATTTTTAAGTATCACGCGTATTTTTTCTTTACTTTGGACAACTTCAGGCCTCTATTAGGATTAAAAATTGTTAGTTATTTATTATTATATAAAACTAATTCGGAGGTAGTAGGTTACGTCAAGAGTAACCAACTATTTTCAATTCACAACGATGCTTTTAAACTATCGTTTCTTATGTAGTCCTGTGAAGACTTAATGGCACCTCATTAGAGATTTATTGCCCGTCTTTAATGACTCACACATTTCTGTGTCACGGTGTAAAGTAAGGATCGAAGCTTAGAATAATTATAGTATAGAATGACAGTTAGTCATACAAGCGCTCGGTCTAAAATGAAGCACAAACCGATTTTTTTTTTAAAGGCGGTGGCGCCAAAACGCCCAAAACGTGAGGAGTCGGCCATACTATGAAATGAAATATTGAAAGCTAACCTGTGAAAAGTGATGTTATTACACGTGTTTTACTTTTCGGAAGTGTTGCGACAAAATTTAATAGCACAAATCGTCATACCTAATTATTTTTTCGCGACATTGAATACTACTACGGTGACGGAGCGGAATGGCGGGAACGAACGGTGTTTGGAGCCAGGCTGAAATGACAGTGGTATAAAATGGCCGCGCTGACTTGGTTTCAATACTATAATTATTCTAAGGATCGAAGCCTGTCCATTTGTTAACCCAATTTCATATGGATTTAGCGTTTAATTTTACAATACGTAAGTATTCATAAGAGCGAAAGGCCACAATCATCACAAATATCGAAAACGACTCGACATATAAAAATGAAATTTGACAGGAAGGTAGGCAACAGTCGGTAGATGTCCACTAAAAGTGGATTTTGTACTTAATATTTCACCGTTAAAGGGGTAAAATACGGGATGAAAATTTGTTTGATAATTAGTTAAAAATACCTTGACGCGGGCAAGGCCGCGGGCATCAGCTAGTGACAATACAAGAACTAAAAATTAACTCTTGTAAAGGTATTACCTACATATATCTAAACAATATATTGGTCAACATACAGTTATCAAATCGCGATATTTCCAATTTCTTCCGCATAGAATCTGCCCCACACCCTTCAATCCGAGGAGTTTGTTTCTTGAATCTACCATGAAATGTTACGTACGTGTTTCGGTTGCATTGCAATGTTTAGTTTATATCTCATATGACTTGACTATCGTAAATTCTTTTAACCCTGCGATTGTATAGAACAGTTGTCGAACGATCTATATGATCGCCTATTGCATAAATTTACATTTACCTTGTATTATTATTACGTGAATACTAATTATCGACAGCTGCCGTTGTTGTGCAATAAAGAATATTGTATTATACATACTATACCTACTATAGTTGAACCAAAACAAATTTTTAAAATATTATCTCAGATAGAACTCTCATAGAAATCAGAGGACTTCTATGTGAGTTCTAAGCAAAAAAGGCAATTCAAAAATTTTCCTATAGTAATGACAAGCACGACACACTTATTACTACTACGCGGGTACTCATGATATGCACTGAAAATTTTCCCGTGACCAGTACATTTATCCCTTTACCAAAACCCTTCGCGAAATGAGGATACTTAATAAGCAGGAGGAAATGTAAAAAATCCTTAAGGTCATAGTCACGTATCGTGGTAATATCATCTGCAATCGAACGATTATCGCTCGGAATCAATTTCACATAGCTCGCGTCCTTCACTACGAGCCCGCTAGCGTAACGAGTCGCGTGTTCCTGATAATAAGAACAAAAATCACCTCTATTACTATACGATCAAAATACCAAATCCAACGATTATTTCATAGGAATATAAATACATGTTGCTGGATTTTTGACTCTGTGCTGGTGTGGTTAGGATTATTTTAGCATGGAGCTGGCGTAACAACAGACCGTAAACACAGCCCATTGTACCTTCAAACTAAGGCCGTTCATACATGTCGCTTCTAAAGAAAGCAAAAGGCAACGATTCATTGGCAACCAGTAAAAGTTTGGAAGCTATCTATTCAAATATCTGTTCACATTAATTGCATGATCTTATGTCAGTCGCTATTGAGGTGATTTTAGCTTAACTCTCTCTCTCTCTCTGCATTTTCTCTGTCTGATTTATGGGCATAAATTGTTTTTGCTTTTTCATGAGGTTTCAATTTAGCTTCTGTTTCTTCACAGAAAAGTCTTTCCAGATTTTCACTACGAATTTCATTCAACTACAAATTCAACTACGAATTTGAAAACACAAAAAGTAATTACATTAATAAGCAAAGCCAAACTAGAACTTCATAAGATTCCCTTAAGCTTAAGATAGTCACAAACCTTTGAAAGTTAACGTTGATTTTGCTTTTTTACCCGGTCTTCTACATGGACTACCAACAAAAGTACTACTTTTTTGCTTCAGTGACCATATATCTTCAACTGACTGTGACTAAGAACCAATTACAAAATCAGTCAACGCTGGATTGTTTTGCAACAACTTTCCTTCTAGCACCGCGTGCAAACAACCTAATGTTAATAAAGTCGCTCTTATACCGAAGATTTTCTCATTGCTTTAAACGCTAAAAACTTCTAATGACATGTTCAGGACACATGCACACGCAAAACGCTTCAACTGCATCGGGCATCTCAAAGAAAACTCGCCCCTAATTTCAAAGTAGGATCGTTAGTATTCAAATGACGAGTAAACGGTAGTTGCGACGGCTATGTGGGTGCACGCAAGTCCATTGAATGAGACACAATGTCACTTGACGGCAGGTAGGTTATGCATATTACCGTCAGCCATTATCTTAACGTTAAAGCAATGTTGCTATTAGTAGGGGTGACCAGACCGTCCAACATGAAGTTTTGTTGAAAATATCCAAAATTTTTGCTTTAATGAAATATTGTGTTTGCATCTCTAATTTGAACAAACATTAAATAAATTGGTAAAAAATTATTTCGACCTTAGAAGTAGGTACTCATGCTACTTATGCCCTTTTTGAGTTACGAGCAGTGTAACTCAAAAAAGGCATAAGTGAGCAATTCTTGGGTATTGTCACCATGGAAGGTTGCCCAGGCATTAGGGATATAGATCTTACAGCAAATCTCGTTCTTCAGTAAACCTGATGAGAGAGATATATATTATTTCCAAGATAAGAAGGAAGCGTTGAGCGTAAACCGAGATCTAGCCTATTTGTGTGTGTTGCAAACCATACTGAACAAGATTTACTTAACATTGGCAAAAGTGTTGCCTCTATTATCCATTCAGTTATAGCAGGTTTCGACTTCGGATGACATGTGATGAACATAAACTATATGGCTTTTAGAGTTTAGGAACTCTTGTGTCTGAAGACAGTCCTATTTATTATAACAAATCATATCGTCTTCATCCCTACCCTAAGCCCAAATCACAAATTACGACACGACCTACTGAATCGTGTCGTCTGATCTCGCGTGCAGTCGACATGCAGCAAACACCATGTCACAAGTCGGTCACGGCGACAATACCATCGTTATGGCGGTCGTACGACCTTGTGTGCTGGTGACACGCGAATGTGAATGACGATTTTTATGGGAACTTCTACCTCTCGGATTTGATTTACTTGGAGCATTTGGTAAATATCATGTATGATGTAAAAGGTACGGACGAAATTCAATACATTACTCACAAGGAGGAAAACAAGGCATGTATGAGGTATCACGTAGCTGTTATCGATCTCTTATGGTCACTTAACGAATTGTTGACTGCATTTTTGTATCCATCGCAAGTGATCGACTAAGTTAAAAATGCGAATGTTGTCAATAGTTGATGATTGATAAACATGATAAATTAAAAGTTGAAAAATCAGTTCTGATGATTAGACAGCAAGAAAAAAGTAATATTATAAAAAAAAATTATAATAATATTAGAATGACTTACAGGAGGCACCTAAAACTTTTTGTCGTTACGTTAACGCCAACGTTGTTAGCCACTGACCATTTAGCAGACTTGTAGAAAGTAGCAAATAAGAAGGTGTATGGGGCAACACTTCCTGAATTGAGACCTTAAGACCTACTTACTGGTAACACAGCTTTAAGGCTTAACATCAGACACTTTTTTTTATGGAATTAAGGTAGCAAACGAGCATGCAGCACCACCCTTCCGCTGCCGCCCATGTGACCGACATAGAACAAGACCCAATTTAGGGACTAGGGTGGATAGTCCAGTTAGTAGATGGTGTTAGAATGTTAGTTGGTTAGTTTGTTAATAAGTGTGAGGACAGGGACTGTTAGGGATAGGTTAGTCCTGTTAGTTAATATTAGTATTGTCCAGTTAGTAATGATTAGTGTGAGTCTTGTTCCAATTCGGTCACAGATGCGTTGCTACCCCTGAGGACAGATGGTCGCCTCTAAAAAAGTTATTCAGTTTTCAATTAGTAAATACCAGTTATTCCATCGAACATTCAAATACAAGATTATCCGACATAATCTCACCATGGCATCTATGATTAACTACGAGTTCCTTCGACCACTGCGATTTTTAAAATAAGAACGTGGAGTAACTGTGGAGTCGTGGTTACGTGCCGTTTTGTACGCGAATGAATAACTTTAAATAACTAATAATTACAAAGAACCTTTGCCACAAAACTGCCTCACGTGTGCGCAACCTCGCAAAGCATCGTACACACGAGTACGCAGCACGGTTAGATAAGTCACGTCTAACTACGACTCAAAGCTAAATTTATGGATTTAGAAGGAATCCAGAGGACGATATGAACTGTAGCAATAAATGCCTTTAAAAGCGTACCACAGGAAAAGTAAAACCGCGGAAGTGTATGATGACCAACATTCAGCAGGAAATGGCACTTCAGTGCTCAAAATTAACTTGGAATCCATGTCCAAATCTTAAATAGTACCCATATTATTTCTGATTCTTCTAAACTGCGCCTAAAGCTAGGATCAAGTGGTAGTTAGCTGGGTGGATAAAAAAGCCTAGCATGACTATCGAACTTAAATTATGTGGTAGCAGGAACCCAAAGATACCAAGATGTATCTAATGGTACATCTACGGATCATCTGTTGTTCAGCTGGGTGTACCAAGAGCAGCAAACGTTGCGTTTAAATCGAGGAGGACGGAGCTTTCTTCAAGATTTTTCACAATCTCATAAGTGTTTAAAAACTTTTCAAATTAATGAGGCTAAAACCCGCGATAGCAGCAACGTAAAACACTAAATACATAAGAAATAACGGTGTTGGGGATGGCGATGTATGGACATAGTGATAAGGACAATGAACAAATTTGTTCCACCAAATCAACTGGAAATTCTACCAAACGTATTGGGATTGGAACCCCAGATTTACCATCTACAGCCAGGTTCTTTACCAACTAAGTCATCTTAGAGAAGAGAACGGTAAACTAGAAAAAGGTTAGTCACTACATACATACATACATACACATATATTCTATTTGTGGTCGCTGCTAGGATGTTGTGGCCAGAGGTTTACTGGGTAATAATATAATTGTCAATAAAGCTCGCTTGTTAGCGCCTGGCAACTGGCACAAGGTTGTACTCCGCGTGACCCCCCCGTCGCTGTCAAGCGAATATGGCCCCTGGAGACCTTCGGAAAATCATCAATTTTCAATAGCATCAGCTGTGTTTACAGGTATCAGATTAGCGTATTGCTAATTTGCACCAGGAAAGGGTCATTGAAATAGTTTTGATTATGCGATAATAGTTTTTGACAACCGTCGCGTATGTTCATGTTAAGCTAATATTATGTGTTTTAATTTTTTATGTAAATAGCCGATAAAGAATAGGATAATTATGGTGGACACCAAAAGCTTCACCTATGGGTTGTAAAAAAATAGACAAATATTTAGCTCTAAAATTAAGGAACCAATATGGTCGAACGTTATTAATGCTAAAAGATTAGGGACATAAATTATTATTGTTACATTATAAAACTGCAGGCCACTGGTTAGTTAACTGGGTGGGTTTTTTGATCTTTGACAGATTTTGTTCAAGAATAAATTTTGGTATTAACCTTTATAAAAAGGTATTTATTATAGGTAGGCATGTGCTTTCTCTGCATAATGAAAACTCTCCGTCTATCTCATTATGTTAAGAGTATGACATGTTTGTTAAAGTAAGTGCCTTTAGTGGTAATCAGTAGACCTTCCTCATTCCCTTTCACAACTATCTTTGACTATAGTCGGCACAATCATAAGATTCCGATATGACGGCTGTCATCACAGTGACAATAGTAAAGTGCAACAAAAATCGATGCATTAAATAAACCGATTTATAAAATTAACCGATTATAAGTAATAAGACTTTCTAATCGTTTCGTTAATTAAGTTCGGAACGATAATTTATAAACCGATCTCTGATTGTTTTCTTAAAATCAGTTAAAAACTGATGCAGCGTTAAGATTAACACCGAAAGGGATAATAAGGCAATTTGACTAGTAAGTTAAGGTGAGGAAATTATATTAGTTATTAAAATGGAAATTTCATTAATCTAGTGAAAACGAAGAAACTATTAAACGGTTAATAATTATCCGATTTGAGTGGAAATGGCTTAAAAACGTATGTATCGGGAATTTATAATAGCTACGAAAAATGGCAATGCTTTAGATATAAGTAATCTATAACTATTTATATTTTGGGTGTGACATGGTAGCACATACTTTCGATTATAGTAATGTATCGATTATGGTCGAGTCATAAATTGTTTCAAGAGGTCACATAACTATAAATTCAGCCTCCTTATAAAACATTGTAGTGACGTCTTAAATATTTGTTCAATTTTACACAATTTATGATGTAAACTGATTAAAATAAAATTAAATTATTTATACAATTTATAAATAACACAAATAAAACACAAGCAGGGATGGTTTACATATTTCACCAGAATTTCTAGTATTTACTTACGTAAGTACGTTTAAGTAAGTAAGTAGGTACCTATCTAAATACTCGTAGTAAGTAAACAATATTACTCCAATTCGTTTAACCCGCTAGTTACTTGCGTTTAATATTACGGACTAATGCCTAATTAAAATATTTAACAAATGTGGGCAATTTTATAACATCATGCTATGAGCAATAGAAGCGATGTACCAATAAAATATGTTGCAAAAATGGGAAGAAGTGTTTATTATCTGTAAACATAAAAACAATTTTCCAAAGTGAAGAGGAGGTGGATTCACAAGTACATTATGTACCTACTTATAAAGCTGCATTGATAATAAATATAAACTGTATACTGTATATGCACAGTAAATAGTGCATTGCATAATTTAACCAAAGTGACCTATCATTCACTACGAAATATCTTCGCTTCATAGTATCATTACCAGCGGTTCAAATCGACAAAATATATTTCCGTAATAAGTAAGTTGAAGACGTCCATACAAGGTTAGTTTGTGTTCATACATGACAGACGTCATATCGGAATCTTATGATTGTGCCGACTATAAATGTGGTTTCTGTCATTCGCTACGATAGACTATTATAAAATGTTATTCACTCTCTTTGTCTTAAATCATTTCTTATTAAAACGTATCAAAGTATTCCGATGAAACAGAACTGAAGTAAGTACTTATAAATTAGCAAACCTAAGGAGATGAAGTTGCTAACAAGACAGTCACCTGATACTGACAGTACTCTCTTACGAAAATAACGCCCATGCTTTTGCAATGGAAAATTATATTATAACTGCGATTTTAATGAACCAAGTCAGGTGTGAAAACTAAATTGTGGTTAGAATTTCCTACGAGTCCTTTTTGCATTACCGCGCCGGCCGACAGGTGTCTAATCCCGAGTCGCCGGGAATATCTAACGGTCCCTCCCCGCTAAAAATGAATTTATTATCTGTGCTCACAGTTCAATTTAGCTTGTAAGTCAAATTTACTTATGGCATTTTAAATCCTCGCCGTCAATCTGCAATGTACCTTAATCACACGGTCGGAAAGCTGGAATTTGTGTGGGATGCAATTAAAACGTATTCCGAATCGAATTCGAACGCAGCGTAATTAGCACGCAGCTTTGAATAGGTACACGTTATCAAAATTAGTATTCATAAGTTTTTTAATTATTCATAATTTATTTTAATTCTGTCATTGTATTTAAAACTGTTTAAAACGCGTAAATTTGCGTTGGAAATTGCCTTTACATTCAATGTATTCAGTCGACCCTGTTGGACGGTAAGTGGTGACCCTGTCGGTCGAGCGTAAAATTCCGGATTCAATTACCTTGTCATTTTTCAAAAAATATCTAATCTATCCACGGATTTCTTGAAATGCTGTTACAGAGTGAAGTACGGAGTGAAGCCAGAATTTCCAGACGTGTGATGTAACATTTCATTGACTTTACTTTTGAACCCCCGACCTACAGAGATGGGCGTTATAAGTATGACCTGTCTATCTGTGTGTAAGGCATTTTTTAAAATAAAATAGAATTATTGGCGTAAAATTATTGATAGCTAGATATTGATGATTAACATCATTAGAGGATTTTCTTTATCGACGTTTCTTTTAATTTACATTTAATGAAATTCCAAATTTTCGAATATTAATAATATCTGCTGTCAATTTGTTCGAAAACTTACTTGTTAATAATATCGTTAAGTTTTTTCACTTGTGTGTAGTCGACTTCTATCGTAAATAGATATAAATTATTGTCGTAGTTTAACCCCTTTATAAAGTTCACATGGGCGCCAACCTGAAGAAACTCCCTCTAACAATCTCTTGTTTCAGTAACTTAATTACAAAGTTATTGCGATGATTTGCTTTAATGGCAACCCACACAAATATCACCATTCCGCCCCCGTTACTAAGGTTCATGTTCACGATGGTGAGAATTTAAAATGCCTTAACTCAACTTTGCTTAAAACTAAAATTTAACTATAAGCACAGGCAATAAGTTCGTTTTTAGCGGGGACCGTCAATTCTATTTTCTTGGCGACTCCAATATAAACATGGCCTCCCAATTTCACAAACCCTTAACTTTCCACGTATTCGCGTGGTCGGTTACCGTCACCGTGATCGCATGCGAAGGGACAGCAACGAGCTCAGGTAACGTTATAGCAACTGACCTGACAACGCTGACGCCGGTGACAACCAAACCGCACGATACTGGTTAGCTGGTTACTGCCAGCATTTTGAGTGTTAGACGTCAACGTGAAAGTTAGCTTTGATTATATTTATAGACCTTATGGACTTATAGACTGCACCTTCGCCTGCTTAGGAGTCGAAAAACGACAATATCCTGAAATAATGTGTTTCCGGTAGATCTAGATCCTATGTCCTTTCCCGGGTCTTGAGGTACCTGAGTATCACATTTCATAGAAATCGGTTCAGCAGTTTAAGCCTGAAAACGTAGGAGAGTATAAATTATGATACCAGTGTGGAGGTTATCTTACTTTAGTGGACGTGCAAAAGACGACTATACTCTATAATTTGTGATAGTGACCGTACACTCCAAACAGAGGACCTGGGTTCGACGCTCTGCCACTGCTATCTTTATTTTCACGGCTCGTTAAACCACAAGACGTTTCATAAAACTCGTGACACCAAGCTAGACGTAGTTTATATTCCGTAGCATTGTCCTCAATAACCTCAAATTGAAACATTTATAAGGACCGTATCATGAGAACAATCGTAATTTAAATATTTTAAATTAATACAACAGATTTTAAAACACCACCCTAGGATTCCTTGAGTCATATTTGCCATAGATGACAAAAATACAAGACCACACACCTTAGACTGAGATCAGAAAAGTCATCATTCTAATTTTCTTCTCACTGGGAATCGGCCCAAAATCCGACGAACGGCTATCCGGCATGTTAACCATTGTGCCATACGGATTGTAATCTATGCTTCTAATCACAGAAAGAAGATCTTGTTCACAGTGGGCAGAAAACCTTCAGAGTTATGGAATTACGCAGTGGTTCAACCGACATAAACGTTCCACCGCAAATTAAATTTTAACGTTGGTTAAGCATTCAACAAAGTCGAAACGCATTAGAATAATTACCAGTTAATTAAATATACATTCTTTGTTGTCTGACCCTAATAACCCCAATCTACTCTGCAATTATAAAGAAGGCAATGAAGTTTCATGCAGTCGTAAGGTTTTTCTAGTCTCATGTGGAACCAACAAACCTTGGCCTTAGAGTAAGTTCCATTCCACATTACAGCCAATGAACTGTGATTGCTTTCAATGTAAGCCATATATAATATTGTTATGTGCTGAATCTCTTCGACACACTAAATATAATAAAAGTGCTAGTATAGGTGTCCTATAGCTTTATACAGACACGCTGTTCTTTTGCGGATTGATGGAGGATTACTGGCCACCACGGGCGTATGCAGGGGATAGCTAAAGTTAGAAATCTGCTTCGAAAATCAGATTGCAAAAGGATCAGAAATTCAGGAAAACCCGGGTAAGAAGCTGGGTACACCCTGAGGCCCAGTAATTTGTAGGACTTGTTTTAAGTAATCATAAGCTTCCCGAGGGTCTGGGTCCTCAACAATTAGTGTAATTGCTTACACACTCATACCGTCGCCGTCACATTATTTATCATGCTTTTTTTAGACTGCATAATAATGTATCTCTGCGTTTGCTCCTAAATCTTTAACATAGGTCATGTGTAATTGACTCGACCGATTCATACTTCGTCCTCTTGTTGAATTTGATTATTGTGCTATTTATTCTGAAGGAGACAACAGTCGCAGCAGTGGTATAAATGGTCTTGTACTGATAAAACTAAAAGTCTTACATCCTTTAATAATATAGATTTTACGTATACCTGCCCATATTCCTGTGTACACGATCTCTACATGGACTGGCACGGCCTGAGTAAACAATACGGTTGCTTAGCAACGCGGCCACCAAGAGACGGAGATATTAAATGACTGCGTTGGAAAAGGACGGATACGCAAGGGTTTGTTGAACGATAAAGGCTGCGCGAGCGCATAGTTCACGTTTTATATGAGAAGCTGGATTTTATTGAGGAAATTATTGCTTCCTTTGTAATATAACGCCTGGAAATATGACTGGGAGTTTTCATTACCAGTTCCGGGGTTATAAACCGTTTAAAACTGATTGAAATGCAGAGTAAATGGTTCGTGTTTCAAATGCTAGCTGAAGCTGAGGAATGAAACTTGATAGCTACAGGCGAGTTACTGAGCAGTTTCTACTTGAAGAATTGATTCTTTCTTACAATCATTTTAATAACCACTAAGTGTATTTTTATAAATACTTATTTCTTTATTTTGTCAATATTCGATATGGTAAAATAGACTAAAAACAAGCAGAAAATCCTTAGGATATCAATGAGTACTGAAAATAACATGAACACAACATACCTACAGGTATACGATTTATAAAAAAGAACACCGCCACCCACGTGAATCCCATTTTTCACACCACGCGAAGCTATTTGAAAAACAAACAGTACCTTTGCGAAACTGTCATAAAAAAGCTAAGGCTGAATGTGTAAATAAAAAGAAAAAAAAAACAATTCATCCAAATTCTTGAATAGGTTGCTAATGTGGATAGAAATAGCCGACTAATAAAGTTTTTTATAGTATACTAGCTTATGCCCGCGGCTTCGCCCGCGTGGAATTCGTTTATTATCGCAATCCGGGGAAGTGGGGGAGGGGGTACGTCTTCGACTATTTTCCCGGGAAAATTCATCGAAATCGTTTATGCGGTAGAGATTTTTCATACAAACTTTCATCCCCTATTTCAAGCCTTTATAGGGGTTAATTTTTTAAAAAAAGTAGCCTATGTGTGACTCTGGGTCTTCAACTATTTTCATTCCGAATTTCATCCAAATCGGACCGGACCGGTGGTTTAGCCGTGAAAACGTCACAGACAGACAGACAGACTTTCGCATTTATAATATTAGTATGGATTCAGAGGTGCCTTTTGAGACACTTCAATGTTGAGGGACTTTATAATTTTCAATGAATAATACTTATTTATTTTAGCCGGGTTTAAAAGTAAAGATTTACATAGTAACTAATTATTCCTGTATGTAATATAAAGAAATCTTTACGAGTACATCGATACCTTACTTAGTGGGTCAAAGGAGCAAAACTGGCGTCTAAGTCACAGATTTGTGAAATGATAAACTGACAAAAGAAAACAAGATTACAACACACACGCACAGAACATTCGGTCCACACTTGCGACATGCCACAACGGTGGTCGATGGTTAATTTAAGTTTATTTGAATCACAATGACTTTTGTGTATTTACTTGGTAATCTGTCTTTATTGTTAACCCGGAGGTTAACTAGGGTTAGCCAACGAAATGGAATAACGCGCGGTAAATCGCATCGTCTTGATATTTGCTGTGAAATTTTGTTAAGTACAACCCCTACCTTAATCCTTGAAAGATTTTAATAATAAATCAGTAAAAGGATAAATCAAAAGTCAACTTCATAAAATCTTAACGGTTACCGACTGACAAACAACGCAGGCTGAAGTATAGGACCCAGAAACATGAAATTTCGTACAGTGGGTTCCTTAGAGCAGAAGTTCTAAAGATTTGTGATAATTCATTTATCTCGCAAATAATTAAAACGGACATTGTTCCCTCGTTTCATAATACAATAGAAGCAAAAATAAAAAGCAGAGATCGTTTTATTCTTATCGGCAAGTGCCGCCCAAGCCCAAAGTTGCTTATCACTATGCTATGGAAGATCGTCTATAATTTATAGAATGTGCCGCGCTGTGCAATTTGTTCAGGTAAACAGGTTACAGCTACCGGCAATGGTCACTTTTGTTACTTTGGTGTAAAAAATATCAAATGTCTTTCGTCTCCGAAACCTACGGATATTACGCACAACAAAACGTGACAATAGCACGACAGACAAAGACAAAATGTGATAGATGGGAACATTTCTGTAATAGGAAAAGGAAAATATATTTCGTGCGTGAGCCGAAGTAAAAATTGTCTCTGTAAACGTGACCGTAGTAAAATTGGTAACACATTGCAGTGATCTAAGTTCAAGTTTTAATTTTTAATGAAAATTATCATCATGGTTTTGTCAGGTTATTTGAATACAGGATCTAGAACCTTCAACAGAAGGACTGATTTACCGTAGCCGCGTCCGTTGTTGAGCACGATAGATCATGAGCATGAGGTTGGCATAAGGTGAAGAATTAACTCAAAACGAATCGAATAATTTGCGGATTACTTAATAAAGGTACGCAAGGCCTAGTCTCCTTCACATGTTTTTGTTGTGATACTTGTGATACAGTTTATGTTTTAATTCGCAACAAATAATTGGTTAAACTTAAATCAATTCAATGAAAGATTTATTCCAGATCAAAAAATATATCAATCTATTATTTTCTAGATTGTGGGGAACAATAGAAAATCACTTAGTAACCGGTGAATAACGCCTTCATCGTTTATAAAAGGACAAACAGAATGCCATTGCTGTTATCTACTCTAATTCTAACTAGTTTTTTCGTTTCCTACATTACACGTTTCCATTACGGTAATAGATAAAGAAGTCATTAAAAGTGTTACGAGCAAAAAACTCACTGCTAAAAAAACTATGGGCAATGTCTTTGGCCGCGAGTGTTACAATTTTGGCGAGTTTTGCAATTCCAACTCGATTCTAAGATGAACTCAAGTACGGATGATAAGTAGCCTACTGGATATTGTGGTCCTCCTCATAATTCAGGAAGCCTGAAGAGCTCTGCACGCTGATCCATTGCAAACCGATAATGATATAGTAATCAAGTGATTTTTTCTACTTTTTCTGAAATAAAACTGAACAAAAGTAAAAATCAGTTCCTGTAATTTATTTTTTAAGTATAAAATTTCATAGCGAAACAAAAAATAATTCGCATGCTATTTTACGTTTTTAACAGAACGCTATCACAAAATATGGCAAGCGAATTCTCGTTAACACTGGTCGTACAGAACAAGTTATCCTAACAACCATTAAAAATAAAAACTAAAACTCTCGCCAACAGTTGACAGGTGTCGGAGCCCGCATTCGAATGGTATTGTGAATGGGTCTCGTAGTCTCATTCCGGTCACGTCGCGGGAGCCGGTACTGTTAGTAAAATTACATAGGTTACAAGTTTTGTGGCGGTGGTCACGAGTTGCTTTGGTTAGGGTTGCGCGGAGAAAGGTTCGTCCGTTTTCTAATTACCGTCGCCGCAGTATGGTACAATAATATATGCGATGACTATAACAACAAAATACTTGTGGATGATGGAATGGATCTGAATAAATAGGAAGATTTGGTATTTGGATTTAAAAAAGTTTTTGAATTTAAAAGAGTAAATTTTTTTATTACAATTTAAGTTTGCTGAAGGAGTTTGTTATTAGCGGCAATGGCAGCAAAATCAATACAACTTCTTTCAAATTTTATATTTTGTGTGTTGTTTGAAATTGCGTAATTTTTTGAAATATGTACCTACCCCATTATATTGCTTAAGTAATTTCCTGTCAATAAATAAAAATTTCATTTTGTTAAATATTTCGCAACTTTATGATGCTTATTTTAATGTGAATCATTCCACGCTTAAATACGCCTATAAAATATGCTTTCACAAAGAGGTACATTTTGCCTTTCAGTTCTTAAAACGAAATAAAATGATTTGAATTGATAGTTGAAAGCCGTGGTTGAAAGTGTTTAAAAGTCAGTTTTGTTTTAAGCACTTCAGTTACGGAACACTCCAGTTTACCAAACCATCAAACTAGCTCATCCACTTTATAATCTGTACGATCGCGGTGAAAACGTTCCGTTTCCCAAACCGTACGTACGGGCAACTGTTCGCTGCTGGTATTATTTAGATGGCAGATAATAAATACATCTTTACGTAAAGTTGCGCGGATTGAATACTAACCGTCCCGTTCCGGATTAAGGTACTTGTGTAATCGCGATTAATTGGCCAATGTTTCATTTCAATTATTAAGAAAAATTAAGGAACTTCGTACAAAAAGTTTTACTTAATTTACTCATTTTCTTCCGCCCTGGGGTTAAGAGAAGTAATATATGGAAAGTTTGAAATGTTCGTTCGACAAATACACACCAAAAAAGATTAACTTAATGAAAATCAAAATCAATATACAAGACAGCATAAAAAGCTTCATATTACCGCAGCCCAGTAGCAGTTTTTCGTAGAGCAGTAAACTAAGACACATTTTAAAGACAATCGCTCACAGTTAACCTCTCACGATAAAGCTGATACCCAAATTGTACCTTCACGGACATGATTACCAAAATGTGCAGATAATGAGCCTCCTATATTACCTCTTCATTATAGTTATTCATGAACGTTTGTGTTAGCATCAGATAATCAACAAAATACAAATAATTAACAATGACTTATTATGAATTTATAATTTTTGAAGGGACAAGATGAAATAGTACCAACAAAATCCTGCTTGTTAAATGTTGTTTTGTGCTTTGGGAGTTTTACCTTTGTGCTTTGGTATGTCGGATTTGGTTAGAATGAGGGAATGAATTCGAATTTTGCCTTTAATTTTCAATACATGTGATAGTATATATTAAAACAATGTTTAATTCAGTTAAATACCAGGCACATCTTGAGCTCTTTTTATCATCAAAAATAAGAAACAAAGAGTGCAAGCAAGCGGCATGCGGCATTCAAAATTTCTTTGAATTTCATTTTCTCAGTTTTCTCTCAGTATCGTTTAATCTTTTCTGAGTGTTGTTGTTGTTTAATAGTATCGATTAGTTTTTAGTGCTACAGACACGTAAGAAAAACATTCTCTGCATTGTAGGCATATCTTCAATGTCATTCTAGGCAGTGATTTTCATAGAGACCATAGACCATTTTAAAGCTCCAAATACGATGAATTAAAATACGAAGAAGCCAAACTATCACGCGTATGTCGTTGCCCTATACACTCTTAAGACGACAATATACACGCATTCGTGCGACAGCGAGTATGCAAACAGAGACATCTGAGCAAACACCCAGCATACACGTCACACAGTGCACAGGGGTAAAGGTTACTTAAATGCAAGCCAGAATTACACTTGTTGTATTTTAAATAAGTGTCAAAATAGCTTGTATAAGTTTAGATTGTAATGTATAAACAGGGCATTTGAAGATATAAATGGTAAAAGAGGTGAGGTAATTTCCAGTTATGTTTGAGAGGAAACCGATAAGTCAGGATAACTAAAAGTCCACTATTGGATGTAAGCCCACGGCTGGAATGTGCATTGGATTATTTGTTGATGTTTGAGTCCAATTCTCGTTTTAGGTTTTACCATTTATACCTATCAAATCCGAGTCGTTGACCCTCGCATCCGACACACCCATCCCATTTCGAAAGCAGAACAACAGTCGAATTTGCAAAGAAAAACGCTATGGAAAAACTGTTACACAATCGATATTTCTGGAAAAATCTTGGTCACCGCATCGTCAAACACGCGAGCAGTTTTAAAATTGTAATGGGCGCGGTTTTGAAATTGAAATCGATTTTTCTTTGCCCGCACCGCATTACCATATAATACGGGTCAGGTAAACCGTTGTTTGTTGACCCCTTCGACTGTACAATTTATACGTCGTTTTTGCGACAGTAGGTTTGTCGGTTTCATAGTATCCTCCACTATTTATATCTAACATGGACGTGTGAAGTAGGTACTATAATACAAAAATATATAATATCAGTCGTCGGTTTTTTAAGTTACGTTCACCCTAAGATTGTTTAGGTTAAAGGGCGAGAATTTAACGTTACTGTAATAGTGTTTCATGAAAATATTGATAATTTAATTTATGTTTATGGACTTGATTAAATATCAGTGCTCATAGCCCGGCGGCGTGCGTCGATCCTAAGCGATCGACAAAGTTAAGCAACAGCGGGCGCGGTCGGTAGTCGGATGGGTGACCGCTAGTGGCTAAAACTTCTTGAGCGCTTCCGTGCTTCGGAGGGCACGTAAAGCCGTCGGTCCCGGTTGTTATCGATTGATAGCAGTCGTTAAGCCATGTCGAAGGCCTTCGGGCGGCTTGAAAACTTTCGACACTGGGTTGGCCACTAACCCCTCCACCAATCCGCATTGGAGCAGATTGGTGGAGTATGCTCTAGGCCTCCTCAGTAATGAGGAGAGACCCGTGCTCAGTAGTGGGCCATTAGTGGGTTGTAGCTTTAAATCTCAGTTTTCATAGTTTAACTACAACACATAAATTGCAGTATTGAAAGAGTATAACTCGATCTAGCCGTAACTAGACGTAAGGTAGACAGCACAAGATATTAATGTCCAAATCTTATCTGTTAAGGTTTTTCCTAGGCCAACGCTATTTAGCCGTGTCTACGGCGTGTACTGCCGGATCGATACATCGATGTACTCTATGAAAGTAGTGTAATAATACAACTGTGACTTGAAAATCTGCATTCACGTGCAGGGTGATTTTTCACCGGAGATGTCCTCTGTTACGGTGCTAAGGATATGTTTGACATCCACCAATCAGATTAATTGGCACACTTAGAAACACCCCGTCACCGGCTCTGGCAGTGCGGCTGTATAAATGTGATTGGTGGATATCAAACGCATCCTTAGCAAGATAGCATAGCACATCTCTGCAAGGCTATTCTGTAAGAAACTAATTCGATATCGAAGCTCACTCAGGTGAGTTCTGTCACTTCACTGTATGCGAATTATGTCAAAATGTCACCGCGGATTCAGCTATCGAGATGTCAAAGATATCCTTACAGAATAGCCTAGCTGGTGGTAATGCTCCTAAGGGACATCAAATCACACTGGGGGGGTCTACAATCCCGTTTCTCGCAATAACCAAACAAATAAAACTGAGGTCTCACCACTTCCCCGGCAGGATTAGCCGGTGTTGGAGCAGGTGTGGCCGTAATACGAACTCGTAAAAAATAGACGTGGTTTAGCTTGGGCGGGTTATATCTCTTCAAGGTAAGGCCTATACATATTTAATATGTCCTATATCAGTAACAAATTACGGCGGTGATAACCTAGTGGTAAAGAATTCACCTATTACTCGGGGGTCCAGGTTAGAATCCCAGGGCACGCACTTCTGACTTTTCGGAGTTATGTGTGTTTTCATCGTTTAAATGTCACTCGCTATAATGGAGAAGGAAACTACAAGAAATAGAACAACGCCTGGGATGATCAACGCAGACGCAAGGCCCCAACCTAAACTGAAAACTACACTTCTATACTAATTAACCAGCGAATTAGTTTAATCCTGGAGCATATAGTATGTTAAAAAGTAAAAAAATATAAAAAAGTGCAAACAAACTAACTAAATGCATAAAAACGCACGGACACTAGGTCTGTGGTGTGCAACTAATATTGAGAAAAAAAAATGGAGAAGGAAAATATTTTGAGGAAACCTGCATGACGGAGAGTTCGAAAAACTCAAAGGAGTGTGAAGTTTTCCAATTCGTACTTGGCCAGCGTGGCCAAGTGCGGACTAGGACCTTAACCTTCTAACTCTGAAAAGATAACCGTGCCCAGCTGTGGGAAAGTTATGGGTTGCGGAGATAATGACGACCACATCACTAATTTTATGGTATAAAAAATTCTTTTTACTCCTTCTCCATAAACTTTAACAGCTGTGCCAAATGTGCATGCGCATAATTTTCTTAAAAAGGGGCATTATTCAAGTTTTTTTCTTCACATATTAATATATACCTATGAACTGACATTGACAAATAAATAATATTCCTCGTGGATAAGTCCTCGAAGTCGGCAATTTTATAATTAACCACGGTATGTGCACACGAAGCAGTTTAAATGAGAGACATTCTACGAAAAGCCGCACAGCGGTCGCGTGTTGACTGCTGACTGTGCTTGATCACATTGGTGTTGGTTGACGGTCGGTTCTCACCGGGACAATAGTGGCTGCATCGACAATACGATCAATTACTTGGTTGTTATAAAACATATAAATACTAGTTGCTGAACGGTGTATTGAATACATATTTATTTTACTGGCGGAAGATCTGTAATCAATGTTTTTTATGTAAGTTTCTGTTAAATGAGCTAACGCGCTAACCTGATAGTGAATTGCGACTGATGTTCTGATCACCAAAAGAGGAGGAAAAGGAAAGAGAAGGCCAGTAGTCAAGTTTCTAGCTGGAAAAGCCAACAGGACCAATCATGCTGGTCAAGTATAAATATAAAATCCTCTCGAATCACTCTTATAGCAGCGGCTTAGGTAGATATATTACTGATACAAACACTAATCGCGATAAAAACAACCCAGAACCTAAGACTTCATCATCATCATCATCTCAACCCATCATGCCCCACTATTGAGCACGGGTCTCCTCTCAGAATGAGAAGGTTATGGCCATAGTCCACCACGCTGGCCAAGTGCAGAATGGCGGACTTCACACACCTTTTGAGTTTTTGCAAACTCTCCGGTATGCAGGTTTCCTCACGATGTTTTCCTTCACCATGTGTAGCAAGTGACATTTAAATGCTTATAACGCATAACTCCGAAAAGTCAGAGGTGCGTGCCCTGGGATTTGAACCCGGACCCTCCGAATAGGAGGCCGAATTCTTAACCACTAGGCTATCACCGCCATCTAGGCTATAACCTAAGACATAATGTTTATTGGTCTGAGCCCAGAACATTTAGAACCAAACTAAGCAAACTCTTTCTTACTTGGAACAATTTTGCTTGGAAAACTTATCCAGCAATCCTGGAGAACGACACAATTTATATCAAGCTTTCTCCCGTGTGGAGAAGTCTGTAAACCGTAATGATCACTAATGAGTTATAGTTAACTACCTACCCACTTCTGTTCAATATTCTAAAACTTCACGTAATTATCACCTTTTACGCGCTCCACTCCCCTTGGTATCGAAAGCAATTAGGAAAAGCAAATAGAGCATAGAGTTTTACATGCTTTTACACCTAGTAAGCCACAGATAACATAAACGTGACAGTAAAAATGGCGGGAAAACGCTTTCGACCGTTATTTCTTATCGTAAATTTTTTTATCTGTAAACAGTGCTAGGGCGTTACTTACGACATAATGCATGATACTCTTTTATGTGTGGCCGTGTGTCGTGTTAGATCGATAATGATAAGCTTTTAGTGGCGTTAACACGATTTTAGTGTCATAATTACTACTGATAGTTTTAAAATTCACAATTACATCTACGAGCTTAGCTTTGTTTGGATTTTTTTAGCTATCAATAGGTAGCTTATTTTTTTTATAAAAATCTTTAACATAATTTTATTCTTTGTCCATATTTAAAAAAATGTTTATATAAATATCGAACTTTTATATTGATGAAAACAAAAGCCATCATTAGAAACAAGTGAAAATAAATTAAATATATTCACAATCATAATTAATTATATCACCCGGTTTTCGCATTTCCCGTCGTGAGGACACGTCATCGGCCATTTGCATTTCACGCGCCATTTTGTTAATTTCCACCTTTACCTAGTTATCGCGCCACCAACCAGTAAAGGGTTAGATAAAAGGTTTTTGATTGGTTTTAAAATACATTTAGTGTTTGAGAAAGACCTATGGTCGTGGACTCGTGACGACTATGTTAATAAAAATAGACGTTTACACACTCAACTCATAAAAGGTGACACACTCATAACCCGAACTAGAATTTCTTTAGTCGCGAATGGCATGACAAGAAAAGAACCAAGACCCACGACCTGAGAGGAAACATTTATATGCCCCACACGGAAATCAAACCCGCGAACATTCGGGTCGCAATCGTCAAGTAAAACAATTAAACAATTGTGACGTTAAATAAAATAAAATTTACATTAGGTACAGATATAATAAGTATATACTTGAAACGTATAGAAAGGATAGTAATGTAAATAACGTAGCTAATTCAACAGTGTTTAAATCAGTACAAGGTATTACATGATTAATATTACTAAGAAATATATTAAATATGTGTAAGTATTATCTCTACTATATCATTTGTAATCTACACGAAATGATTGTGCATGTTCACTGATAAATCTAATGGTCACCTAATTTCCCTGTAGGCACTTTATAATACGTACCGGCGGAGTGTGACTTACTACCTTTCCATATTCTGTGTTTACGACCGTCTCTTACCACTTCACATCGAACTTCCTTATGATTTATTCGTGGATCTCTATGACTTTTGAGTTCTTGAAAAAGGTGTAAAATAGTTCTCTTTTAGGACCAGTGACTGCATTGGCGACTCTCTGGTGTAGCTCGTGTCTATAGGCGACGATGCCATCAGGCTCTTTTTTTGTTGTCTTTTTTACCTCAGCTTTAATGGCTATAATCACCTGACCACCAAAAGATGGATTGGATTGGATTTCAATCGGATCTATGCTACTGGACACATTCATGCCACCGCGCACATTGGGATTCCTTGTGCGGGTTTCGAGTTTTTAATGTTAATTCCTATCCAGCTGACCCAGGAGATAAGCTACAGCATTCTGGTACCAAAGTATGTGCCAAAACCACTTCGAGGGCATAGTGTGGTTTCTCATGTTTTATGTTTTTAATTTACAAACACCGTGATTATTAGTGCATAAAATATGTAAAACAAATTATGGAAACGTATTTCGAAAACGAAAAACGAAAGGTCCGCGGGCAACCTTCACAAGTATATTATATCTACTTCTGAAAGAACAGACTACATTTAACTTATTAAATATTTATGTAACTAATATACAAGTAGAATTTATATAGGTAAACGTTTTAATTTGTATTTTTGTAAAGACCAAAGGCCAAGATGTAGACAGAAAGAAATCGATGAACTCTAAGCATCTTTGAGTTAACCTTCAACTGTTGATTTCAAGGAAATGAAGAAAGTGGACAAAAGGCTCGATTTTTGCAGAAAGTTTGTATTGGTTTGGGGTTTCTATTATTTACATAACATCGACCAAATTCGGGCACCTATTATTTTCAGTTTATAGCATAGGGCCCAAATAACTGTGATGAAGGAGGACATTGATACTCCACATCACGACTCCGTGTTTCATGAGGCATTCCAACACCAGGTTGGGAAGCAAACTTAGGTCCTCTCGCCTCACAGTCAGTGTCGTTAATAGGATTAAATAAACGTCCCCAATTTAGATTTCCTCGTTAAAGAAGAATAGACAACTCTGGCCGTATAACCAAAGCCTTATAATGTGACACTACATCCTCATGCAGAGGTCTGACACAGTTTGAGCAGCTGCGTTGATTGCCGTACGCGCTAATGATGACACTTGATAAAACAGCTTTTTTTAACATTGGAACGTGAGACGGTTAGAGAATATGAAATAGAGAGGCCTTGTAATTAAACACAAACAACCTATTTCGTGTCAGCGTTGTTAAATATGTTTGCGTGTAAAATGTATAATAATGCTTCTTCTATTTCAAATGTGAATATTTTACGGATAAGCAAAAGATAAAAAACGTTATGCAATGTTTAAGACCTATTAAATTTTCCAAAAGGTGGATTGATTACCTGAAGAAAACAGCGGGCATCCGCTGCCTTCAAAAGGCCCAGAAATGGTCATAGTGGCGTAAGTTAGGGGAGGCCCATGTCCACTAGTGGAAGAACAGACACTGATGGATGGATGGATTAGATTAGATGGATATTTTTCAAAACCTTTTTGGTCAGTGACTTATGACAAAATAAAAATGAATAAATTGACTAAAAAGTATCCTTTTTTATCGATGACCACTTACAATGACTGAAGCTAGAATTTGGTTTAAGCCACAGTGTTCAAATAACTTTTTAAATAATATCAAGCTATATATCATTAGTAATAACTGTAACAATGCCGTAAGTCGTAATATATACCTCACATACATGATCACATGATAACATATAATGAGTAGCGTATCTATATCTAGAAAATCATAGAAAGAATCCACGACCCATAGAATTATCAGTGACATTGAACAATGTACTAACTCCAATCAGCCAACAGTACTTGTAACTAAATTATAAGTTATTCCGAGACACGCGACTGCTATTGTCTGCTGTTTGAGAAAAAAAGAGGACATCTTTTAATTGTCTAAGTCGAGAAAAATGGCGGCACTTTGCGCTTGGATAAAACATTTATGTATTAACTACTTCTATCAGTAATAAAAAACTTTTTTCTTATTTTAATAGTGATTTTGTTCTTTTATCAGTGATCGATGATTGATCTTTATTACCTACTACTAATTTAAATTTATATACATTCTGATATTGTAACCCAGGTAGGTATTTAAAAACATAAATTTAGTAGAAATAACCTTAAATACTATGAATGTCCAATTTATTAATTATGATATTATTTGCTTAAAGGTTCGTTGACTTATGTAAGTGTTTTTTTACTTGCAATTAAAGTAATAATAGGTAATCTATTCATTTCACTCACTTTATGAGTAATTTCATTTAAATAACATGTAGTATCTTCAATAGATTTTTACAGACCACTTTTATTAATAAACGAAATGCGCCTAACAAAATTTAATCCAATCCATTTGATAAATGTCCAACAGAAAGTTATCGATACGTTTAAAAAATGTTAGAATTGAACGTTCAACTCAATTCCGTTAACTCTGAGAAATAGATACCTAAAAAACAATAAAAATAATTTGAAATAATATAAAATACTACGTCCACAGTAACTCGAAGCTCGAAGCAGCCAAGCTTAGATAATAAATTATAAACGCGATACGCAATCTAAACCATTTAATTATAATTCTTGAAATAATTAAACGATTAAATACACGAATATATTGTTAATTTAAGGTATTAAATTACTTTAATTTGTATTCAAAGTCGGATAAGTTAAGCAATTAACGAAACGGTTAACGCTAAACTTTAATGGTGTGAAATCGTAGAATATTCACGGAATAACCAAAATTGAAGATATATAGAAATGATATAGATATTAAAATAATAAATGATAAAAAGCTTCATGGCTGACATGCCACGATTTACAAAAAAAATACTGCTCATTATTATAAGATAATTATAAAAAGAAAATTTTAATTCTTATTTCGGTTCATAAAATAAGAATTAAAATTTTCTTGGAACCAACGACCATTATAAAAGAATAATCATAGAATTTATAATATTCACAGCTACTTACTCTTGACTGCAAGTCAATAATTATACTTCTCAAATCTGCAACTACTTACAAAGACATTGTCTTACAAGGATGGATAGGAGGACGCGCCAAAGGATTCTTATACGACTGTGTTGCTGTTCATGGCATGTGCTTTTTTTAAGGAAATGTCAATTTTTTTCTTAAACTACTAAGGCACTTCTCACATTACGCTATTTATTAGCTACGCGACTGCAACGCAATCCAAAATTCGCTGTATCTGACACTGTTCACTGACAGGATACGCATCGTAGACGCGTCGCTTTCATAGGGTAAGTGCTCCAGTGAATGAACACCCACCAGTGAATGAACAAAACGCAGTTTTTCCCAAAAAATAAGAAATTAGATCGTTTTTACGAAACGGAGTATTTTTTTTTCATTATTGCAACTCCTATCTCCTACACTAAATAGCAACATTAATTTTTAATGACGTTCTTCATTTCAAAATGACGACTACATTGGTCGGTTATAAGAAACTGAGAATTTGTTCGAGCCAGAATTTACAAGTCAGGTATGATGACTCATGTTTGATTTGAGATTGTAACAATAAATGCAGTATTTTCGTGAAGTTATTTGTCTTCTATATATCTATAAAACTCAAAGGTGACTGACTGACTGACTGACTGACTTATATAGTGATCTATCAACGCACAGCCCAAACCACTGAACGGATCGGGCTGAAATTTGGCATGCAGGTAGATATTATGACGTAGACAACCGCTAAGAAAGGATTTTGATCAATTCTACCCCCAAGGGGATAAAATAGGGGATGAAAATTTATGATTTTCGACTGATTGAACTGAACGTACAGCCCAAACCACTGGACGGATCGAGCTGAAACTTGGCATGCAGGTAGATGTTATGACGTAGACATCCGCTAAGAAAGGATTTTGATCAATTCAACCCCTAAGGGGATAAAATAAGGGATGAAAGTTTGTGATTTTCGACTGATTGAACTGAACGCACAGCCCAAACCACTGGATGGATCGGGCTGAAATTTGGCATGCAGGTAGATATTATGATGTAGACAACCGCTAAGAAAGGATTTTGATCAATTCTACCCCCAAGGGGATAAAATAGGGGATGAAAATTTATGATTTTCGACTGATTCAACTGAACGCACAGCCCAAACCACTGGACGGATCGGGCTGAAATTTGGCATGCAGATAGCCACTACGATGTAGACATCCGCTAAGAAAGGATTTTTCAAAATTCATCCCCTAAAGGAGTGAAATAGGGGGTGAAGCTTAAACGAATTCCACGCGGGCGAAGCTGCGGGCATAAGCTAGTTTAATAATAAAATAGAATTGTTTAATATCCTATTTCAAATCGATTAAGTTGGGATTTTAGTCAATTATACTAAATTATTACGTATCCCAGCATTGGAACTAAAAATCGTCTGAAACCTAATGAATGAACGGCCGTTCATTCACTGGGTCATCGTCAAATTCAGTTTTTATTAAAATATCCATACTAATATTATAAATGCGAAAGTCTGTCTGTCTGTGACGTTTTCACGGCTAAACCACCGGTCCGATTAGGATGAAATTCGGAATGAAAATAGATGAAGACCCAGAGTCACACATAGGCTACTTTTTTTTCAAAAATCAACCCCTAAAGGCTTGAAATAGGGGCTGAAAGTTTGTATTAAAAATCCCGTTTCGTGATATAAAGGAATTCCACGCGGGCGAAGCCACGGGCAGAAGCTAGTATAATATATTTTAATGCTATAAGGTCCGTGTTTTGAATGCTGAAGTGATCACCATCGGTAAAATAACAGACAATGGTAACACATTTTACGGTTTATTTTGATGGGGAGTTGTAGCTAGCAAATCGGGTAAAACCACTAGACTCTACCATTGATCATGAGTACCTACGGTAGGTATTTGAATCAGAGGTAAAGTAGCTACCTAGCAACCGCATACAATATGAAATAGGTGATATAGCCGCATTCGATGTTTAGGAAGGTCTACCTAATTCTACGCAGTGTTCAGGAGGTAGGTTGGCTTAGCCAAAAATGGATGCTCCTAACACCTGTTGGCTACAGAGCTGCAGCTAAGTTGCAGAAGCAAGACGAAAAGGAGCCTTACTCAAATCATTCTCTGGACAACCTTTAGCCTCTAATACTTATTATGCTTCAATTTCATAATTAGAAAAATTATCTGCAGATCTATGCACTTCGACACATTATTTTTCAGTTCAGTCGTGGTGATTTGAGTTAATTAGAGAGATACTTAATGCTGCTCCATTGCGGATCGATGTAGAAATAACTGTCATTTCTACTATGCTATGACAAAGATATTTGTATACGTTTCTGGGGACATGGGGACTAGCGAGTGCAGTTAGAGTGACCACCGGAAACTGTCCACTTACAATAATTTCGTAGTGTAACAAATGCAAACGTAGTGGAACGAACGCGTATGGACCTACTCATTCATTTGGATTTTTTAAATTTATTGATATTGATATATCTTCTTTTCATTAGTTGAACTTACTCGTAGGTTGAAGATTGCGTAGCGTGTCCAATTTATTTAGAGGACTTAGGACATATAGCCTTTTACAGTTCTATAATCCAAGGTCAATTTTAGGGTATCTTAGATTCATTTGTATCATCAAATTTAATGTATTCATCTCATCGATTTTTCTTCAAGTCAACAGTCAGTTTCAGTAAAAGAACGTTATTAGTTTGAAGATACCATAGTTTTTTCATTTCCTTCTTTATTAAAAACTTCAAAACTAGGAATTTTACAATGGCAGGACTTCAAGATTGTTGGCATTCCCTACCAGTCAACCTTCGTCGTCAACTTTTAATTAACTAAGCAAGGATCCAAGTTTGCTGATTATAAATGTTTCAATAGCAGGTTTTATAAATTAGCTGACTTGGCCCCCTGTTATAAAACCTAAATTTCCTAATCGTGTATGAAATTCCCACTAACTTTTCACAGCGCCATTAATAACTACACAGCAGTCGAAGTGTAACATGTCGTGTTGAGAAATCGTGATATGAACATTTCGTACTCGGCGCAAGTGTTCAAACGGATATCAAAAGTTACCATTCAAATGCATAAAAGATTAAACAAGGTTAAACGTTTTATGTAATACTTCATATATTCTTGGACTAATTAATGACTCTCTGTAAATGTATGAAGATACTTAAAGTTATAGCGAAGTTACTTACTTAAAGAGAAGTACTGAATAAAGCAAGCGTGTGATACTATACTAATGTCCTTTTACATAAAAAAAAATTCTTAATGATTCAACAAACTTTGGGCCAATGTTTTTTTACAGCCGGCCAATTTAACACCACCACCCTGATACCTGATAGCAAGGCTTGACCGAAGAGAAGAGAAAAAATTACGCTGTCAGAGCTCCCACGCATACTCTAAATTAGTTTGATTAGAAACTTACATATTATGCAACATTAGTATTAGTGTTTGCAAAAATACTTTCTGTCTCTTCATTTTAAAGAGGTATCCAGAAGCGAAGAAAATCCTGTGCTTATATTGTTTATCACCTTGAATACTTTTTAATTTATCTAAGTGGGCTGTATTTCAAGACATTATTTTATCTAAAATGGAAATAATAAATTATGTGACAGCAGTTGTTTAAAAATATTTTATCAACAATTAAGCCTTTAAAATATTCCTTCTAACGACATTTTAAAGTACATTCAAATTATTCGGTTAAAGAGATAATGCGATGTTTATTATCCCTATTGGCTGGCATAGTTCCTATTCCTAAAATCGAGACGAGAAAATGTATTCTTTCTCCTCCCTTTCGTGCCCTTTGTGTTACTGATGTCTATGAGCGATCAATTATTTGTCATTAAGTAGCTCATCTCTTATTTGTCGGCTATTTACACACAAGTTTGAACAAGTATAAAACATAAATTCAACATTTTATCCCATTTCAAGACTTTTCAAGAATGTTCTCTATGTAGAGCATTCTTGCTTAGCAAAATCAATTCGGAAGAATTTCAGGTGGCGACTATAAAGGCATGTAGACATATTTTTGCCGATGGAACAGGTTGCGATAGAATGGAAATAGTTTGGTAAGCTTTGGAAAACTCACTAAACGATGCGCTTAAGACGACAAGACAAAATTGTGTTCTACACATTTGACGTGTATAAAACAACATTTTAGGGATTTAATTAAGTTATAGGAATCGTAAAATGATAAGGATAGTTCAAATGCAAGATAAACTGAATTTCAAATGTACCTAATACAAAAATAAAGAAATTGAATGAAGTGACTTTAATTTTTACTTATCTAAGAATATAATAAGTACGTATTTAATTTAGTTTCATGAGAAAAATAATGTTTCCATCAACAATTAATTTGATAATCACAGGTTACTGCAATCAGGTTACTGCAATTAGCTTCCAAGGTTAATTCAAATAAATGATCACCGATATCAAGGGATACTTTCGATTAGAGACAATAGTGTTAGGACAAAGTTAGATGGTGGTGAAGCTGAAAATATATTAAACGTAAATATTAATAAATAATGTAATAAAATTTAATTTCTGAAACTGATTGCAGTGAAAATAATTATTCAACTCAGGGTCATAAATAATAAAACATTAACATAAAAATTAATGTACCAGATGATGATCAAATGCTTCCATATGAATCACATATTATTGCGGAAAACAAATTAAATATTTTCTTTAGTTAGCGACATAAAACAATAGGAATCTTTTTACCTATAAAGATAGAACTTAAAATCACATGGCACAAGAACTGTTTCCAGAAATGCGTTTGTTAGCACTAATATGTATATATTTATTAGCTACCTGATGAAGTGTTATTGTTGAGGGGATGAATTAAGGAAGAGTGTTAACTAGAAGATTTTTATGAGTCAAAACAAATAGTCAGAGAAAAACTGCAAAGAGTCATAACCTACGCAACCGACCGCTAATCAAAGGCAAACATACCATAGAAAAAAAGAATAAACAAAAAAGACCTCAAACAGAACTCACCAAAGTTTGCACGGATATCCCACCCGCTAGCAGTATACGATAACTTCGTTTGAACAAGCCGATTCCAGAGTCGACACTGTTACTGAAAAAGCGGTTACGCCTCCCAGATCGAGTGGAGACGTCCACACGGATCGGCGTCCACAACGTAACTGACTTATGAGGCGGCGCCTGCGCAAACTGAACTTACACGACACGCACAACGTGTCAATGTGTGCGTTAGTTTAACAAAACCTTCATGAAAATGCAGCGCGTTCGACGCAAAGCGGTGCGAGATTATGATCGCCGGTGTCAAAGTTCGAAATTTGAATTCGGTCGGAACTTGAATTTTAACAAAAACTTCTTCGGAAACCTAACGTAGCCATTTAAATTTCTAAAGAATACATAAGGGCATAAATAAATCTTTAGACATGTTTAGTTTTTTTATAACATAAAGTAGGTATTGTCATGTTAAACAGAAGTAGGTTTGAACACAATGTATGAGTGACTCAATTTAGTTCATTGTGGTTTACACAAATGTATCTTAGTTTTAATCCGGTTAAGAATAATTCAATGTTACATATTCGACCAAAATAAAATTAAACCCATATGAACTCAATGAATGTGGGGGGGCTTCATTGGGTAAATTCTCAGTTTATTCAGTAGGTACTTTTTTTGACGTGACAACGTCTTATAAATTGGTTTGCCGGGTGACACTTCAAGAAACTGCGTTACGCTCCGCTCACGTTATGCGCTCACAATGAGAGCGAGTGAGAGGCACGCGTCCCTTCCACTCGGGCATGGTTAGCCCGCCTAAGTGCGAGAGAGACAGACATAAAAAGCACAATCGGCCTTTGCGTTCGGCAGCTTGATTACTTTGGAGGTAGATATTTTGGTAATGTATCCAATTATTACTTTGTTATTGACTTCTGGGACTATTTATAAATTTTAAATGTTACCTTTTTATAAATGTTTCCTGTATTCCTTCTTTATTTTTATTGATAAATTTCTGTAACTTTAAATACGATTTCATGACGTTTGTTTACTTTGATGATATTATTTGTCAATCATTCCATCAGTATTTTCTTAAGACGTTGTCACGTTCAACTATCGTCAGTAAACCGACTTTACAGACAACCAGTTTTTTTCTCGTAGGTACTCTTTTGAATAAAGTGAGTCTATCTTGCTAGTATTCAACAAAAGCCAAAACAGACGAAAATTTTGAGCGTAATTTTTTCTGTTACTGGCTGATATTCGTTAGAATGTTGATGAGATTCGACGGTTTTACCTATGTACGGTGTACCGAAACTAAGTTTTCTGAAATTGCGTATAACATGATATTTATCTATCACTAGCAATCAGCAAGTAAGAAGTAAGTACCAAGTGTGTTACAGATTTATCAAAAATATTACTCATCAGCATCAGAAAAAACCTGAGCGATTTACAGATTTCCAGGGGTAGGTCCGTAAGTAGGCCTATTTTTAAAGGGTTCAATTTTATTCACATCAATAAGAAGCTTTTTGAAGTGGAGAAAAAGATGAAGTAAGTTGGTAAAGTGAAGATATAATGTAATGTATTTTAATTAAATCAATTAAATAATTAGTTTTTAATTTTAGTAGCTCACACTACTGAACCACTACTTAACAGCAAGGGCGCAATATAGACTATCGCGTGTCCTGTATCAACAAACACAGTACATTTACAAGTGCGATTTGTCGTTGTGTGCATTACATACTGTTGTATATACGCTGCATTAACTTATACATACACGTACTGAACAAACTTCACTTGGAATGAAAATTACTTACGTTTGCTATTATTTCACTAGAGTCTAAGGAATGTGCTATGCAAGTCTAAAAGTCGTTAATTATTCAAATTAAAATGATACTAAGAATAATTAGACGAGTCCTAGATTTGATTCCCAGCGAAGCGGAAAAGTTAAATTCTTTTTTCAATCTCGTGATCATGTCGAGTATGTCGTGCATTACATGCCACCTTTATCATCAGGCTTCCCTGAAGTTAAGAATGTTTTGCTTTAAATAATTTAACACAAATAAAAAAAAGAATCATCAAAATGCGTTCCAAAATAACTGAGTTGCAAAATTACGTCTTTTTCCCCGCGGCGCGGGAACCAATTTATAGTAGGTACTTTTGTACTACGTACGTACGTTTCGTACTTCGTACGGTACTTTCGGTAGTGAAAAATAAACTTGATTTTCGTAATAAAAAGCAACAAAAAATATATTTCGACAAAATAAACACGCTTTCTCGCCTTAAAATAAAATAAAATATTAATTCTTTTTTTATTTCCGGAAAAACGCTGTCAGAACTTGTCAGCCGTTTTGATGACGTAATAATGGCAAATTGTACAGTGCCACAAACTTATCTGACCCGGTGGCCAAAATTGGAACTAATGCAAATGTTATACCTACTGTTGTCAGAAAAGTACCAAGACAGTAGCGCCACCCTTACAGGGTCAAATAAGTTTGTGGCACTGTATGTAAGACCGGCATTCAATCAAGTTGATAAGCACGAAACTGAACTGACAGTTTGGTTCTTGGAGGAATAGGTTTGCCTTCATGACGTCAATGCCTCTCGTGTTTTAGGTCACGTGACATAGGTACCGATAAAAAATTTCGAATTTTAATATTGTTTATTAAAATAATTATGTGCTTTTATGACTCAAAATCAGAATATTAAATTATATTTCTACACAAATTTTTATTTTTATCAAATTTCATAGTTTATTTTTCATTACGGAAAGTACCCTATTAGGTAATCTAAACGAAGTAAAAAGTATCCTAAAGTTATAGTTTGGTTATAAACTATCAAAAGTAGTTGAATTACTGGGAAAAATAATTCCCACTACGGTTGTACTTTTCGGTTGAACTAATGGGAATCATCCCTCGCGCCAATCCGAATCCTAGTGTAAAACGAATGGAGTGTAATTAAACAAAAAAGGGATCCTATTCATACAATTGTTAAGAAACTGTAGTGTGGTGAAGAGTCTGTTGAGTGTTGTGTAGAGGGCCTAATAAAGTATGTATTTCAGTACTCTCAGGTATTCGATTATACACATGAATGGTCTCACAAACGAGACCAAAGAAAACATTATCGACCACCATGGAAGCGGCGACTCCAGACAGGAATTAACTCTTTATTCTATACTAGTAAATCAGATAATCAGCCCTCGCTTCGCTTCGGGAAACCAGTCCCTTCAAAAATCTCTATAAATTTTAACAAATTATGTTATTCCGATGTCTAAGCTATATTACTGCAAAGTTTCATGAACATCCGTTCAGTAGTTTTTGCGTGAAAGAGTAACAAACCCACACACACACTCACTCACTCACATACATCGTTACAAACTTTCGCATTTATAATATTAGTAGGACTTACTAGACTACTAGACTATGAACTAAGTACTTTTGGTATTAAACCTAACCTCGACTAAGTAGGTACGTTTTTGTAAATGAGGAGGTACGTTATGAAGGATAAAGAGCTACCTGATAAGAAATGATCACCATCGCAAATCAAAGTACGAACCGCAAATGCAATATGGTACATTATCGGTTAATTAAAATAGAAGAGAGGGAACTGCTTTATTATCAAGATATCACAACCGATATACGTCACAGAACATTTCAGACAAATATTTCTGACTAACTAATACCTAATACTCTTAATTGTTATTAGCCCTCTGCTCACTTTTTTTTTAGAATGAAGATAGCAAACGAGCAAGCAGCAACAACCTTCCGCTGCTGCCCATGACACATACACATAAAAAAATTAAATAATTTAAAAGTTGTTGCTCCTACCATTTTTTATTTATTTAGTATTTTTCTGCCACACATCGTGTAAAAACAAAATGCGGACTTAACTATGCTACTTGGTTTGAAGTACAAAGTTCATACTTTGATACTTACCTATGAGCATAGAAGGTAGGTAAATTGGGGCTCAAAGATCGACCTGCGTTCCATTTGCATATGAATGTTAAATCAATGCAAGTTTGGAAATAAAATAATTTTGGATTCAAATACGTATAATTATAAAAAAAAAACTCAATGAAAAGCAGGATGTTTGACGTATAATGATAAGTACCTGGTTGACCGAGCTTTGCTCGGTTGAAAATTATATTTAGTATGAATCGCAAGAAATACGAGGAATTCCGCCATCTATTCAGGAGTCAAATCATACAACTGTTCACTGAGCACAAAATTCATTTTACTTATGTTACGGCCAAAGGATCTCAACAGCGTGTTTCACAAAGTTGTACAGCGCCATCTAGTTTCATACTA
This sequence comes from Hesperia comma, assembly GCA_905404135.1. NCBI lineage: Eukaryota > Metazoa > Arthropoda > Insecta > Lepidoptera > Hesperiidae > Hesperia > Hesperia comma. The sequence continues at coordinate 7,158,045 of FR990032.1, read as the reverse complement.
CTGAAATTTCAACACGTTACAAACAGTACCTCATAGAAGTTAACTGTGTGAGCGAATTAATTGCATTTTAAATAGGTACATACTTAATTAGATAAATTCATTGAACTTTCCTTCGTACTTTTCGCAGGCTTAGGCAGTCCCCGACTGAAATTTTTATTTGCGATAAAATGTATTGAATGTTTATGATAATTAAACAACATAAATAAATATACTTTTAGTTTAATGAGCAAGTTGTTAGGCGTACTTAAAATTTTATTGATTCTATTTACAACAATAGTAATTTCATCGATCTGACCATTATTTATTTAAAACTTTATTAAAATATATTATTAAATCGATAATAACAAAACTAACATTTATTTACAAATATTCTCGTAAATATCACAAACGCACGTTAAACTATCACTACGCGTCCTGCGAGGTCAAGCGAGATAATCGCACTGATTTTTAATTTTATTCAAACAGAAAATAGGTAGGTATAACGCAAAAATAGCGCTTCAACGTAAGAATGAATATTAATAATTTAGTATTAGCCGAACAAAAATATATTCGAGCGCCATCTAGTTTCATACTACTGAAACAAACAAACCGTATCTCATAGAAGTTATCCTAATGTTTCATAGATGGCGTCAGTTCAACACGTTACAAACAGTACCTCATAGAAGTTATCCTAATGTTTCATAGATGACGTCAGTATGATGTTTTTAAAATCTCTTTATCTCGGGAACCGAGCTTTTCTCGAACCTGGGACCTTGATAAATCGATTCCTTGAGCCGAAAACCCCCTAATCTGTAATTTTCATGAAAATCTTTGCAGCCGTTTCCGAGATCGTGATTATATATATAGGTATAAATAAATAAATATACAAGAATTGCTCGTTTAAAGATATTAGATAAAATTAACATTGTTTAACTCAGCTAGTTATGCGCCTGAAAACCTTTGATCTATAACATTAATGAATTAGACACTGCCGCGATCTTGTTATTGATATAAAATAAGTTAAAAAGTTATAAAAAGTATAAGATAAATCGCCGGTGAAACGTGGAACTAATACGTCCATATTCTGTATGAATTTTGGCAATGAACTATTAACTGTTTTGATAAAAGTTCTGACTAACTTACAATTTTCCAGTACGTTTTGAAAAATACGCAAAGTTCAAAGCAATTGTTGTTCCCAGGAAAACCATGTATCTAGTATCTACCTATATGACCTATGTGTATGTACATTAGAAAATTAATGCTTTCTTAAAATCTTTTAATGGATGGAGAAGTACATACCTGACACCTTACAGCCCGAAAGCCCCGCGAAACAAAAGGCCAGCAAGCTTATCAGAGGCTTATATAGCTAGGCTTATCGTCCACCCTTCAGTAACCGATCAATAAATTTATCTGGCACGGTATTAACCGAGCTATGTGACCAGAAAGCTGTTAGAAAATTATGATTTATTTGATCGAATATTTTAAATCCCTTTTTGTTTCTATCAATTGTTTTGAGTATTATATTTGAGTATTCGCTATGTGCAAAGCGGGTAATAGGTGTACCAAAACGATCGCAGCGCACAACGTGACAAAAAATCGGCCAAGTGCGAGTTGGACTCGCGCACGAAGGGTTCCGTACCATTATGTATAAAAACGCCAAAAAAATCTGGTCTGTTGTATGAAAGCCTCACTTAAATATTTACTTTAGTTTTTTGTAGCCACAAGCAACGCCATCTCTTGGACCTAAAGGTAACTAATTTATCGCTGAAGCGTCGAAGCCATATTTCGACTTAAATATTTATTTTATTCAGTGTTTGTGTTTGTTGTTGTAGCGGCAACAGAAATACATCATCTGTGAAAATTTCAACTGTGTAACTATTACGGTTCATGAGATACAGCCTGGTGACAGACGGACGGACGGACGGACGGACGGACGGACGGACGGACGGACAGCGAAGTCTCAGTAATAGAGTCCCGTTTTACCCTTTGGGTACGGAACCCTAAAAATGGAAACTATTTCGGCTGTGTGTAATACTTTCGAACCCGGTTTTTATGATTATATCCATTGTACACATACACTATTCAATAAATTGCACTCAAATAAAGTCAACAAGTATCATTTACTGTTTATTTTGGTTTTTAATTGCAAAAATACTAACAATGTTTACATGTCATTATTTGACAGTAGCCGAAAAATCTGCGCGACCCCACCGTCGTGCACGTTCCCAATACTTTTTTATCGATTTAAAATATAAAACGTGCACGTAGCATCGCTTTCGATTATTAGCTATCGTGGAGAGCGTTAGTAGATATTATTAATATTAAATAGATCTAAGGTCTACAATGCAAAGACTGTAAAAGTAATTTATTGTCGTAGGCCCCATGACTCTTCAAAACAAACATCAGTTTCTAGACGCATCATCACTACATAGATCATGACATGTATTAGAATTAGCTACGTATATAGTTTCCAAAATATTAAATTATTTAACAAGAACGTTACATAATGTCATTTCTTTATTGACTCCTTGAGGGCCTATCCTAATTCTCTCTAAATTAAACTAAACGATTGCCACACCCTGCATACAAAACAGGTCGTTTCTTAAATTACCCAAAATCACTATAGGAAACAATAAATATTAATGATTTCTACACTAATTTCGGAAGTCGTTCTATAGCGATGCCCTTCGCTTCGTCTTGGGTTCAAACCTCTACCTTCTTTGTAGTAAATAGTGTAAATACTTAATTTTTAAATCAACGTTGACCCCGTAAGGTTAGTTTCATTTTATTAATGCATTAAAGACTCGAGTTAAAGTTAAATTGTTTACTTAATTAGAAAATGTAAATGTTTAAAAATGTATACCTAGTAATAAAATTTTGAAGAAATGAAAATACGTTTGTATATTGTTCTAATTTAGCTTGCAAGGTTTGACCATAACATAATTATATACAAACATAAGTTAAAATATTAAAAGCTAAAAAAACCGGCCAAATGCGAGTCGGACTCGCGCCCGAAGGGTTCCGTACCATTATGTATAAAAACGCCAAAAAAAATCTGGTCTGTTGTATAAAAGCCTCACTTAAATATTTAATTGTTTTATTGTAGCCACATGTTACGCCCAACGCCATCTCTTGGAGCGAAAGGTAACTAAACTTACGTCGAATGTATGAGCACCCACTTAAATATTTATTTTATTCTGTTTTTTAGTATTTGTTGTTGTAGCGGCAACAGAAATACAATTTGATTTGCACATATTAAATCCTCACAGTCAATCTAGAATGTGCCTTAATCACAAGGGCGGAAAGCTGACATTTGTGTGGGATGTTAGGTATTAAAAGTAATTTCATAACGAACGCAAACGTAGTGTAGTTCATATAGAGGAATTAAAATAAGCCCGATGATCACAGAATGAGTGCATTGGACACAAGTTAATATTAATACCTAAATGATGAGAATGTAATATTATAAGATGTATAAACACATACCTCAGATTGCAAAGACGCTTGCAGTTCTTCGTTAAACTTCTTTAGTGCAGCAATCTGTAACAAGGAATTTAACATCAATACTACTGCAAACCTTAACCCATTAATTAATGTTTAACCGGTAACTAATTCGGTAGCTTTTTATTAGATTTAAAAAGGTAGCAAACGAACGTGTAGCACCACCCTTCCGTCACCGCCGATGACAATTTTATTGTAACCATGATTGTAACCAACAGCTCATAACAATACTCAAATCAGGACTAGGACGGTTAATACTAGCCTAGTAGTCTACCCTATCCTTAATACTAGTAGGTACAAACACAAAACATGGATACTTGAAACATCCATAACAATATCAATTTGAAATTCACTTGGGAATGCATCGGATTCAACTCATTTGCCATATCCGCCGCTGCACCGTCACGCGTTGCTAAGGAAAACGGCTGGGAGACATGATTTACTAAACAAGGGACATGGTCCATTTTTTGTCCCGGCCATTTCAGGTTTATCAGGCAAAAAATTAAGGAAGCTGAAAACTTAGGCTCTACGATGAATGCCGTGAACCTACTTTGATTATTTTTATGCTGTATGCTGTAAGTAAAGATGCAAATAAAAAAGAACTAAGTACGAAATAATGCACTGTGACGACAAAAGAGTTGTGAGGGCACAGGATTTCGGGACTTGATTATTTATCATACACTTATGCGACGTCGGAAAGAGGATAATTTGGCATGGACGTCGTTTGTTATGTGCAAGTTTTGTCAGAATCACTACGTTTGTTTGTTTGTTTGTTCGTTTGAACGTGCTAATCTCAGCAACTACTGGTCCGATTTGAAAAACTATTTTTGTTTTGAATAGTCCATTTATTGAAGAAGGCTATAGGCTATATAAAATCACGCTATGACTAAAAGGAGCGGAGCAACAAGTTTCCCGAAGCGAAGCGAGGGCGTCTACTTAATAAGTATAATAATTATGTTGCAGGACGACATCTGCCGGGTCCGCTAGTTAATATACATAGCGCAAGCAAGGCACTGCTCAATTCAGTCACAATCACAACCCTAGCTTTTCTATTTTCCGGGAGTTTAGTAAGTTAATGAATTGGTCATCTGCTAAATTGCCAACTGGTCTCCGCGACTCTGCCCGAAGAAATTTATATTATTTTTGTTATCATACAAACTTTAGCTATTTCATTGTCGGTCAGTCAGTAAGTCAGTGTTTTATTAAGTAAACACGCCTGACATAATATGACAAAAAAATTAAACAGTAATAAATTATTATATCAAACAGTTGCTATGGGTACCTACCAGCAAATGTAAAAGTAGGTATAAATTCATGATGGCGTCAGTATTAGTAGCTGTCGTTTACGAAAACAACCGCTTGACGATTCGAATACATTCCACTCTGACCTATTGCCAGCGCATTTCAATCGGCGCATTTGAATTTCAAAACGTTCGGCTTCCATTGGTCGGTTATTTTTTCAGGTTACCGATGACATATATAACTTTTCACCTGGCAGGACGGGCAAAATGATTTTTAAACTAAATCAACATCAGCAAGTCTATGCTTCAAAGGTATGATATTTGTATAATCGTTAATTAATTTCAAATACTGATAATTGCTTTTTACAAAAAAAAAAAAGAAACCGACTTCAACATCGACAAGCAGAGGTAACTAAAGAACTACTCGCTAGATGACGCTCCAATTTGTAAGGGATCACACGACAAGCACTACCTTTCAAACAAATTATTATAAAAACAAAAAACCCGACTGCTTACAAAAGAACTCAAAAGAAAAAACAAGTGTCACAATATCAACATAAAATACTTCATGCTGCCGCATGCGGTGACAAACATAGTACAGTAGAACCAAAGTTATAATGCGCGTACAAATCTTCGCCAGTGGTCGCGTTTCCGGAAACAACCGAATTATTGAATCGTAAGAGCCCTAACCAATGCTCTTGCATTTAGCATCTTGTGCGATAGAAATAGGAGTCAATATCAATCGATAACAAGTTCGAACGGTCGGCGGCGGTCGACGGGCGCCGCCGGTGAGTTGAACGTCAGTCAGTTGTCATAATATATAGAGAATATATAGAGCTGATATTACACACCCTCCTTGGTTTTGTTTTCAGAGGTAAGTTTAAACATACATACATACAGGGTACATATAATATATTTTTAACTCGTCATTTTAATAAAATTCAAATAGAATACACATAAAAAATAAAACACATAAAAAGCTTACATAAATTTGATAGAATGTTACAACTCCGCCCATTTCATCTTCTTTCAGATCGAATCCTTCCAGAATGGATAAATTTAAACGTGGGAAGCCGCTTAACTCACAAGCACGGCAAATGGTATTTAATGTGTACCTTTATTTCTTAAATGAAGCTAATGTATTCAAAAACGACCATGACGGTTATTTTAAAAAAGTTCAGGAGCGTGTGACAAAATCTACAGGAATTTCACGCCGAACTTTGACTAATATATTGAACGAAAAAAGGCAAAATCAATCAATGAAATTTTCCACACCGAAAAAAGGAAAACCTAAAAGTAGGTTTCGGATGGGACTTGATGATTTCGACTATTGTGTAATTCGAAATATGATATACAATTTTCAGTTGACGCTCAAAGAACTCCCAACTGTAAATAATTTGAGAAAAAAGTTAATCGAAGCTATTAATTTCAAAGGCTGTGTAGAGACTTTAAGGCTCATCTTGAAAGACATGGGGTTTAGGTTTCTGAAAACTGATACCAACCGACGGTTACTTATGGAAAAGCCAGATATACGTTTAAAAAGGATCAAATATCTCCGAGAAATACAACAGCTGAGAAATGCTGGTAGAAACATAGTATTTATGGACGAGTCATACGTGCATACATCGCATACTAAAGGTAAAACTTGGCAAGACAGCAGCAAAAAAGGTATTAAACAACCCATTTCTAAAGGAGAGCGAATTATTATTGTACATGCAGGCAATGAAAAAGGCTTCGTCTCAGGGGCTTTAATGTTACATAAATGTGTCGACTCAGAAGGTGACTATCATAAAGAAATAAACGCCGAACGTTATCAAACTTGGCTACGCAATCAGTTGATTCCCAACTTGCCTCCTAATAGTGTGTTGGTAATTGATAACGCCCCATATCATAATAAGCTGTCTGTAAAACCACCAAACTCAAATACACCCAAACCACAAATGATTGCGTGGTTACAACAACACAATGTTCCTCATGACCCAAATAAACTCAAACCTGAATTGTACGAAATTATAAAAAGACACAAAGAACAATACACAGAATTTGCCATTGACCGTATAATGGAGGAGCATGGGCATAAAATTGTACGATTGCCACCATATCATTTGGGCGCAAATAAAACAACACGTTGCCAAAAGAAATATTGCAATGAACGTTACGTCAGTTAAAGAAGCTATTTTAGAAAAAATCAACAATATAGGTTCGGAAGAATGGAAAAAAGTTCGTGATCATGCCCTTAAATGCGAAGATGAGTATAGGAAATATGAGTCAAGAATCGATAGTTATTCAGATGAAATGATTATTTACACAGGAGATAGCAGTGATATAAGTGAAATTGGAGACCTTGATGAAAATTCCGATGACTCTATGATGTCAGGAATAGAGAATCTCCCTGATTCTGATTAAATATTAACCTATGTTCTGTTATACGATTCTGATTAAATAAAACTTTTTTTTCCTAATACTTATACCTAAATCTTCTTTTCATTTAAACCTTCTTTTTCCATCGTTAAATCGTCGTCGTCGCTTTCCTATGTGGGTCATGCGTGAAATCTCGTTACTGATAAATCAATATTAATTTATCTCTTTTACCACAAAAAAAATATATATTAAATTATGCATGAAGTAAATGTACTTTCCACTCTATATAGATATCATCTGACAACGCTTCGGAAATACGACCGATCCCGAACAATGGCGAAGAATGCTATGCGCATTCTCACTTTGGTTCTACTGTACATACTTACTTGTGATAAATTTTTTTTTACCCGTAGGTAACAGAATTGTTTGTCCCCGCCTGCAGCACCATGAAGTATTTTATGTTGATATTGTGACACTTTTTTTTTTCTTTTGAGTTCTTTTGTAAGCAGTCGGGTTTTTTGCTTTTATAATAATATTTTTATTTCAGACTTCTTAGTGTTTTCGGCGAAAAATTCTACTTTTTGGGATGGTTTTTGACAATTTATGTTAAAACGTGAGCCTAAATGTTAATGATATATATATTTTATTTAATTAAATAATTTAAATTATTAAATTCATTACGCTGCATATTAGGTACTTTGAAATAAATACTTCCTTCCCTTTATTTTGATTTTAACCATGACACTAAAAGATTATAATTAAAGTAAAACTTCAGTTAGAATTTAGGTGGTAGGTACTACACAGAGGTACTATAGTCGGCACAATCATAAGATTCCGATATGACGTCTGTCATGTATGAACACAAACTAACCTTGTATGGACGTCTTCAACTTACTTATTACGGAAATATATTTTTTTAATTTGAACCGCTGGTAATGATACTATGAAGTGAAGATATTTCGTAGTGAATGATAGGTTACTTTGGTTAAATTATGCAATGCACTATTTACTGTGCATATACAGTACACAGTTTATATTTATTATCAATGCAGCTTTATAAGTAGGTACATAATGTACTTGTGAATCCACCTCCTCTTCGCTTTGGAAAATTGTTTTTATGTTTACAGATAATAAACACTTCTTCCCATTTTTGCAACATATTTTATTGGTACATCGCTTCTATTGCTCGTAGCATGATGTTTAAAATTGCCCACAGTTTGTTAAATATTTTAATTAGGCATTAGTCCGTAATATTAAACGCAAGTAACTAGCGGGTTAAACGAATTGAAGTAATATTGTTTACTTACTACGAGTATTTAGATAGGTACTTACTTATAGGTACGTACTTACATAGGTAAATACTAGAAATTCTGGCGAAATATGTAAACCATCCCTGCTTGTTTTTTATTTGTGTTATTTATAAATTGTTTAAATAATTTTATTTTATTTTAATCAGTTTACATCATAAATTGTGTAAAATTGAACAAATATTTAAGACGTCACTACAATGTTTTATAAGGAGGCTGGATTTATAGTTATGTGACCTCTTGAAACAATTTATGAATCGACCATAATCGATACATTACTATAATCGAAAGTATGTGCTACCATGTCACACCCAAAATACAAATAGTTATAGATTCCTTAATATGTCTAAAGCATTGCGATTTTTCGTAGCTATTATAAATTCCCGATACATACGTTTTTAAGCCTTTTCCACTCAAATCGGATAATTATTTACCGTTTAATAGTTTCTTCGTTTTCACTAGATTAATGAAATTTCCATTTTAATAACTAATATAATTTCCTCACCTTAACTTACTAGTCAAATTGTCTTATTATCCCTTTCGGTGTTAATCTCAACACTACATCTGTTTTTAACTGATTTTAAGAAAACAATCAGAGATCGGTTTATAAATTATCGTTCCGAACTTAATTAACGAAACGATTAGAAAGTCTTATTACTTATAATCGGTTAAATTTATAAATCGGTTTATTTAATGCATCGATTTTTGTTGTACTTCACTATTGTCACTGTGATGACAGCCTTCATATCGGAATCTTATGATTGTGCCGACTATAGATAATAAATTTTAGAGATCGTGTTTACCGCAATACTTACAGGTAAAAACTATCCCCAAACATTTCGTGACATTGGTAAATGCAATTGGCTACAACCCTGAACCCATTAATGGCCCACTACTGAGCACGGATCTCTCCTTATTATTGAGGAGGCCTAGAGCATACTCCACCACGCTGCTGCTCCAATGCGGATTGGTGGAGGGGTTAGTGGCCAACCCAATGTCGAAAGTTTCCGACACGGCTTAACGACTGCTATCTATCGATAACAACCGGGACCGACGGCTTTACGTGTCCTCCGAAGCACAGAAGCGCTCAAGAAATTTTGCCACTAGCTGTCACCCTTCCGACTACCTACGTACCGACCGCGCCCGCAGTACCTTAATTTTGTCGATAGCTGGATCGCCGCAAACCACCGGGCTATGAGCGCTTTATTCATGGTAAATGCAATAAGAAAAGCTAAACGCCCCGCAAACTTTGGCAATGCTTCGTTCATTAGCGTATAATTGCTGGTTTATTGATATAAACCAATCATTTCAATCCATTACTCACACAGGTTAAGAAAAAAATCTTTCGTCTCAACGATAATCGCACGTGACCATTTTGTAAATTAGGGTAGCTGTCAAGACAAAAAATGGCGCCAAAACTTTTTAACATAAACAACACATTTACTGTATTTTTTATTTACATTATATCAGAATTCTGAACTACATGATTTAAAATGGTGATTCAATCATCATAGAAAACCAATTTTAAAAACGGTCAACGCACTTTGTCACACTGCTTCGTAATTCAAACATTTTGGGAACAGTTGATATTTTATACATTCACGTTTTCAAACGAATATTTTTTGCAAAATATTTTTCGTGACGAGTCTAGGGCTGTCCGAATTTTCATTTGTCAAAAAAGTACTTCCTACTAATATTATAAATGCGAAAGTTTGTAAGGATGTATGTGTGTGTGTGTGTGTGTGTTTGTTGCTCTTTCACGCAAAAACTACTGAACGGATTTTCACGAAACTTTGCAGTTATATAGCTTAGACATCGAAATAACATAATTTGTTAAAATTTATAGAGATTTTTGAAGGGACTGGTTTCCCGAAGCGAAGCGAGGGCAGATTTACTAGTATTCGATAATTTAGGAATTATAAGCTATAAAAATAAAGTAGTGAAAGCCAAGGTTTTTAATATTGGATTTTAGAACAGAATGCCCTGAGTTCAAATCTAGTACGCACAGTAATGGGTTGCGATAATAATGATGATGATAAAAATGTAAGTCTATGGTTTCTATACAAATTCACACGAACAACTTACTTTTAACTTCAAACCCCCTTGCACTCCCCGGATCAGGAGCTGGGGTACTTCCACGCATCTCACATTTGTGAGATAAGACTAGAGCCTAGTTGTGGGACTGCTATGAGATGCAATACAGATGTAAATGTATGTTTCATATGGTCAACGCAGCCTTACATTTAAAATCAGCATTAAACAGAACCTCGATCGAATCCAGTTTATACATTATCCAGCAGATAAAGGGTTCAAGACAAGTGAAGCAAATAAGGTTGTTAATAAAAAGGTTAGAATTACTCAATTCAAAGCTAGCTTTCCTATCGTTGGATCCACTCTAAGCTCGCTATCGAGAGATAAGCCGTTCAAACACAGATAGCCCTATCTCCCCCACCTAACGGGGCAGTATGGAATTACGAGCTTGCTATATAATAGTAGCGCCGTGGAACATTGCTATCGATGGTATACCGAGTATAAAAATACTATAAGCCATAAGGAATATTTGACTATGTGTGAGTTTACATAGGAAATTTGACAGTGCCCCTGTCTGTGTAGTGAGGAGTTCTAGGTTCGACTTCCGGCGGGGCACGTCTATGCGACACATAAATTAATGTTTGTTCTCGGTAGAGATATATGGATTTTTTCGATTTACACTATAAAATATATGCATTATCTTTGTTGCAGAAAACTTCACAATCTATACTAATATTATAAAGCTGAAGAGTTTGTTTATTTGTTTGTTTGTTTGTTTGTTTGTTTGTTTGTTTGGTTGAACGCGCTAATCTCAGGAACTACTGGTTCGAATTGAAATTTTTTTTTTGTGTTGAATAGACCTTTTATCGAGGAAGGCTATAGGCTATATAACATCACGCTGCAACAATTAGGAGCGAAGAAATAATGGAAAATGTGGAAAAAACGGGGAAAATTATTCATACTCGAGGACTTTCGTTGCATGCGTTGCGAAAACGATTCAAGATACCAAAAATATATGTATGAAAGAATTATTCCTCTTGAAATGATCTAAAAAAATGTCCACGACAGTATATGTCTATCTTTTAAGATTAACACACTAGAACCGTTTTTATGGTAATCAAATTTGGTCGAACCCACTGCCATACCAAACTTGCCGCGTTTCCAAGTTTAATCTGAATTAATCTTGCTGTGATCCTTTGCTACTTTGCTATTATTTTGTCGTAAGCTTTATTTGTAAGTTTAATTTAACCTCAATTAATGTTGGTGATAGTTTATTATCTTCCCGAAATTCCTACGGAAGCGGGACCTACGCGGTTGATACTTACGGGTCCCGAAGCGAAGCGAGGGCGGTTCGCTAGTAATTTATAATTATGTTAGGTACTGTAAAAGCCCGAACCACGGTAAATCCTAAGATTAAACGGGTAATCCTAAGATTCACGAACATTAGTTGGTAAATATCCGAAATAACAATTTTTTTCGGGCTTTTACCACCATTCATTAGGTGAATCTGAGGATTTAAATAAAGGCATGGTAAGTGTTGGTTTTAGACACAATAGTTGGTTTTAGGTATATATATATAAAGGTATTTATTTATATCTACTATTTATTTATTAGGACAGAATACGACACCGAAGTCTCCATTATCTAGCGCATTAATATTGATACAATTGATTCATTTCATTCTATTTTAATTCATTACTCATACAGTGTAAAGATATTTAAAGTCTTTTGCCACAAAGAAAATTTCACATGACCATTTTATCAATTAGGGTAGCCATCAGTGTAATCTAGCCATATCAAGTAAAGCCTAAAATTGTAATTAATTATACAGCTTAATATGATGAGTATGGATTTATTTATGGTGACAATTTGATATGTTAAATGTACGTGACTAAATAATAAAATGTTGTCTTTTTAAAAAGATAATTTCGACAGTAGCGATGTTGGTTACCCAAGAATTAGCCCATCTATATAACAATATAACTGTGGACAACTTTTGTCCTATCCACTTTCTAACACCACAAAAACCTGATGTTGATCTGCTTATTTTATTTACTCGTGACATGATTTCCAGATTTTATCGATAACTCATTGCGATAATGCGTAAGCGTTATCGATATAATACTAATAATTATAGCGACACTTAGGGCTTACGAATTGATAAAAATGTATATTTTGTTTAAAAATGGGTACGAAGCGGTTATCGAAGAGGTTTGAAGGATGCTCAAACACCCCTATTAATATTGGTCCCTACTTGCCCCATGCCCTACATGTCAAAACTACGTAATCCTTTAGCAGTAACTGTTCCGTATTTACAGCGATAAAGGTTGTATATTAGTATACGATTCGATTATTTTGGCTGTTTCTATTTATTTAAACAGACATTCACCATAGTAGAATATAACAATTAATGGCTAGCGTCATGCACAGGTAAACATTAAGCTAAAGCTGCTAAAGAGAAATACACGATGAGCGGGGTTACAAAAATATTACAATGCGCAACAAAACTATACCTACTTGTCTTGTGATTATGGATAGATATTAAGTACTTTATTAAAAACGTTCGTTTGTCTAGACTGCTTTAATTAGTTTTCGGATAAAATAATAGGTTAACGATTTTTGGTGTTGCTAGCAACGTGACGTGACGTGACGCATCATCTTTTCGTAGAGTAAATAATCAAAACTTTCTTGTTTAGTAAAACCAAATGAAATTCATGGGGTTTTCAAGCCTAACTCCTGATTTAGATGTATGGCTACAACCCATTAATGGACCACTACTGAGCACGGGTCTCTCCTCATTATTGAGCAGGCCTAGAGCATACTCCACCACGCTGCTCCACTGCGGATTGGTGGAAGGGTTAGTGGCCAACCCAGTGTCAGAAGTTTTCAGGCCGCGCGGAAGCCTCTGACATGGCTTAACGACTGTTATCTATCGATAACAACTGGGACCGGCGGCTTTACGTGCCCTCCGAAGCACGGAAGCGCTCAAGAATTTTTTTCCACTAGCGGTCACCCATCCAACTACCGACCGCGCCCGCTGTTGGTTAACTTTGTCGATCACTTAGAATCGACGCAAGCCGCCGGCCGGGCTATGAGCTTTTCTGGTTTAGATATTCGGCGAGAAAAACCGAGAACTCCCGTATAAGAATATGTAAACTGCGTACCCACATAGCGCATCGCCGCCGCCGTTCAAACGGTCCTTGGTTCTATACCTAGCGAAGCGGAAATTTCGATGATTTTGGATGAGTTTGAATGTGTTTGTGTGTTATTGTCTAATCCTATTGTGGGGCTATGAGTGTATAATGTACTTTATTATTGACTAGTGGACCCGGCAAATGTCGTCCTGCAACAAATATTATTAAGTAGACGCCCTCGTTTCGCTTTCGGAGACTTATTGCTCCGCTCCTTTTGGTCGTAGCGTGAGATTAGCGCGTTCTAACGAACTAACAAACTCTTCCGCTTTATATTTATTATTATAGATTTACTGTGTTCTGGTTAGAAATGTGTGGTTACACATTTTTAGAGGCAGGATTTCAGTCCCCTAGTGTAGCAACACATCTGTGACCAAATTGAAACAAAACTCTTAGTAACAATTACTAACTGGACTATTACTAAAAACTGATACCTACTATCATCACTAACAGTGCCTATTCCAGTCTATTTACCTATTAACATACTAATGTTTTAATACCATCTAACCAGACTACAGTCTGTTTTTTTCGCTACGGACTAAATTGACATTAGCTGTGTTGCCACTTTTTTGCGAATCATTAATAGTGATGTGCCTCTACCGTAACTTTACGTAATTTACAATCTAGTATCGTTTTTCGATAATAATAAAAAATGTGTCTAAAATAATATGACCGACAGGCATACCTATATAATGTATCTTAACCTTGTTATTGCGTATTCTTCAAAAAGAAGTCAATAAGTGTCGTATTTACTTAGTGTAATAAGTAATTAAAATTAATAAATATTTTTTATCTGTGATACTCCATAGTTACCATGATTTTTAAAAGATTCGTCTATTATCTAATAAAAATAAAATTATCTGATAAAAGTAAAAAGTTAAGATTCATAAAACCGGTATCATAGTACAACACTACTATTAAAAAGCTGGTATCATTATTTAGAAAATTGACATTTGCATGTGTCAATTTAGTCCGTAGCGAAAAAAAACGGACTATAGACACTAGAATAGTTGCCTATTTAAGTCTTGTTCTAAATCTGTCACAATTGTAATGGGTGGAAGCAGAAGGGTATTTCTGTTTACTCATTTTACCATTAATTCTTGCTGTTTGAAAATTTCCCGCTTTTGAAACAAGCACCACGAAAACTGATACATAGCTTTTTTGTTAAAAAATAACAATCAATTTTCACCTTTTCGGAAAATCAATCTTCTAGAAGTCAAAATAAAGAATACAAGTTTGTTTAAAATTGTATGTTTTTAAGTAAGTTGTTTTCAAATAGATTTATGATTTAGAAATAAAACAACACTTACTTCAGAGAAGGAAAATATCATGCGAAAACCTGCCCACTTCAGAATTCACCACAATCTACACTAGGCCAGTATGTTGAACTATGGCCTAAACTTCTCACATTGGGAGACCCATGTCCAGCAGAAGCTAGATATGGGGCAATGATGAAGTTATGATGTAAATTTATTTTTGTTATACTTAAAGTAGCCATAATTAAACAGTATTTTAAAATTAATTAATTAAATTACAAAGTTCAAATAGGAACTCTTGTTAAAATTTGGTGGTTGTTATTGCTAAATATACATCAATAATGTTCCACAACACTCACACATTTATTTGTTATGGTACGGGCATGTACAAATTTGTATATAAGGGTACACTGATTATCAGCTGTGATCATGATCCAAGCCACTAGGTCGAAATATGGGGGTACCAAATACATATTGTGTGTATTCTTACAATAATAAAATGTGTATAATCCACAATTGGTTAGCTAAAGTACTTGCATGCTGGCAAGAGAGACTGTGGCTTTGGCGTAGGCATGAGGATTGTATTTATAGACAAATGTTTTTCCAATTTGTAGCACCACATCATGATAAAATTCTCTATTTAAATTGCCATTCTTCCATTCAATTTCCATGCCTCCACTTCCTGAATTTTTCTATAAAATAAGGGAATAAACAAAGTTTATATTTGGAATCAAAAATAAAACTGTCCTTAACTTTTACTATGACAGCAAATTCTATACAGTGCTTTTTTTACCTCAAATGTTAATGCTTGACAACAATCTTATAATAATTATTATTATTATTTCACTATTGTGATGATGATTAGGAGCAGTATTGTTGTGATCAGCTGATAGCTTCTACAAACTCCCACTCCTTTCATATATGAACTTCTGCTACAAATTCTAAATCTTGTTAGTATGTACATTTTTCAATTTGTTTAGATGTCTCGTAGAACCTGAATAGTTCAATATCCCAAATTTTGTATTCTTGGATCAATGGCGAGTAATAAAAAATAAAGTTTTTCCGACCATAAAAACGTACCTAATCACGAATAATTCCCAACCGAAACAATACGACGCAAATGTGAATCGTTGAAGGAGACAATTACACCAATTGTAAAGATTTTAATCAAACAAACATAACCTTCAAACCAGCTGTCAAATGATACCACAATTTTTATGTAATTTCAGGTGCCAAACTTACCTCGAGCTCCTGATTATGACATTTATCCTGCAGCTCCTTCACAGTAGACTGATTTCTGGAAGAATCTTCGCTACCATCTTCTGCGACACCCTCAGATAACACTTCCGAAGCGAAGTTTGTGATTTGCCCTTTCAGGCTGCTTAAACTCTGGTTTAAATTAAGCCACGACATTTTATTTGTATACTTAAAGGCAGTCACATATCACAGGCAATTATTGGACATCAAAATATTTTGGTGAATGGGATGTAAACAATAAATAAATCGCATTATTTCGCACTTGACACTTCCATGTCCAGTTGGCAAAACAAGTTCGACTTGACACTTTTGACAAGGGAAGAAGACAGCCTGTGGGCGCGTTCCACTAACGACCAAAATGCTCAAAACGACATTTTCTATAGATTTAACGTTTTGAGTCTTTTGGTCGCTTTGTGGAACGCACGGTCTAAGTCATTGTTAACTTTCTTTTCACTTTTGCATAGGAACTAACCATGGGTAACTCAACCACAAAACGCTTGAGCTGCGCTTCAGGTCGCGGTTCGCGTATGTAAGTCAGAGCTGCGAACCGGCTCTCAGATCAGCTCAAGTTGCCTACTTCATTTTCGTGATGTGATATACAAACTGCGAGTCGGCGAATAACTCTCCAATGAGCCGCCATGAATCAAAAAACCTACCTCGTCGGTGAATCAAATGACACGACGCGATCTAGCGGAGCTTTATGTAAACATTTAGCCACTTGAGATGTTTGATACTTCAGTTCTATGCCTCTATCTTAGTATAAGTTGAGTCATGAGCTGCTGATTAAGACTTTGAGCCGCAGCTCAACAGCTCAAGTCCATGCGACATGACATGAGTCCATGGGCCTGCCTCAGTTACTATAGATATAATAGGTAGCCTCTATCACATTTGTGCCTCTATGCTTACGACTTGCGACTGAAGATGCGACACCTTTCTTGTAGCCTACTGACGCGCCGGACCATTATCAATGCGCCGGACATATTTATTACCTACTAGCGGCCCGCCCGCGGTTTCACCCGCGTGGATCCCGTTCTCGTGGGAATATATGTGCATGTATTATACATAAAAACCTTCCTCTTGAATCACTCTACCTATTACAAAAAACCGCATCAAAATCCGTTGCGTAATTTTAAAGATTTAAGCATACAGACAAACAGACGGACAAAAATAGCGACTTTGTTTTATACTATGTAGTGACAATGTTAAATAGCTTTTTTTAAGTTAATGCGCTTGATAATAACACAAAATAAGGATTTTGGGATAATAACATGTCTACATTGCTACTCTTATATTCAGGTAAAATTCCGTAAGATAATCAAGCGGTAACGTAAGTAGAAAGGAAAAAAATTGTCTGTTTGCTAAAGCGAGAACATGTTCATGTGGCTTACAATAGGTCTTTTGAAACAGCCACGCAATCCGTTGCATCCAGATTTCGCCTACAGCAGTCAGGCCACGACGTATGATAAACTAGTTATAGATTTTTATCCGCGTCAGAGACAGATAAACACAAAATGTCTTTTTTTTATTGCCTGAAGGGCTTACGTAAAAGCAGACGAGCCACCTGATGGTAAGTGGTCATCGTCGCCTATAGACACGAGCAACACCAGAGGAGTCACCAGTGCAACGCCGGCCTTGAATGAAAACTCTTTTTACACCTCAAGCTCATTCCACATCTTGCACGTTCGTAGCAAAAACGATCGTGACAAACGGACCGTAGTCGATCGCCACGACTCCAAGCGATGCGGATGAAACTTCAAACTTCGGCGAGTGGTGTGATGATGGAAGGGTGAAGTTGGCACCAAATCGAACAATTCCTCGGAGCACTCACCGTTGTAAAGCCAGTAGAACACGCAGAGGCATCCCATGTCTCTCCGCAGACTCAGGCAGAGGCTACATTAAGCCGCGACGCGAATTGCGACACATGAGCGACTAAAACAACATAACAAATTTAATGCTCACGTATACGCATACGGCTACACTGTAATTATGTAGACTCTACATCGTAGAGTATTACTAATTACTAGCGAACTTTGATTTCTTTACGCGACAGAAACAAAATTATTGTGACCATGGCATCGGCTACATCAACTTAACAGCGAAATAGAAGCGAACCTATTAGATAATTTTTCACTTGCACGACTAATTCAATGTGCTAGGTACCTACTAAATATGAGAGTGGCTACATTATACGTAAAATAACTCGCGATGTTTGAAATGATCACATGTGTAGTGCAGCCACTTCATCGCCATATTTACGCTTATAATGTAGCCATGCCAGGTTTATTTCGTTTCGCTCTTCCAGTCGCATCGCAAGTCGCTGCTTAATGTAGCCTCTCAGCCTTAGTCGTTGACAATTCAAACCGCGCGCTTTTGTACGGCGTCAAATGGACTAAGCTGGTATTGCGGCGCCCCTGCCCAGAGATGGGAGCAGTACTCAATGTGAGGCCTGACCTGTGCTTTATAAAGCATCAGTAGGTCCCTCGCAGTGAAGTACTGCTTCGCCCGGTTTAGGACACCAAGCTTTTTGGAGGCCAATTTGGCCTTAACTTCCAGATGACTCCGATACTGCACGTCGCTCGAAATGTCAACGCCCAGAATCTCAACACTTTTACCAACGGTGAGCGCGGTACCCTGGAATTGAGGCGCCATGACAAATGGGGTTTTCTTAGCGGAAAACGCGCAAACTTGTGTCTTCGTGGGGTTGAACTCAACTCGACTTGCTCCAGAGTGTTCTCTACTTAGACCTTAGACACAAGTTTGATTCTGCTATCCTCCACTTGTGACCGAGAAGCATTTGCAGGGCCTGTATAATAGGCATCTCCCGTGCTGTCATCTGCATAGCAATGAATGCCGTTTGCACGCTCAAGCATGTCATTGATATGCAGAATGAACAGGGTAGGAGACAATAAAGACCCTTGGGGAACACCAGCGTTTATGGGTTTCAAATCTGAGCAACAACCGTCGACGACAACGACCTTTATATGTCGCTCAGACAGAAAGCTGGCTACCCAACTGCATAACATCGCAGGGAGACCGTAAGATGGTAACTTCGCGAGAAGAGCCCTGTGCCAGACCCGATCGAAGGCCTTAGCGACATCTAGGCTGACTGCCAGTGCTTCCCACCGGTGCGTGAGATAAACTAAAAGATCGCCAGCTGAATGACCATGACGGAAACGGATCATTGATCAGTTGGCGATCTTCGAGATATCCTAGGAGCTGTGTTTATTACACGCTCCATCACCTTCGCAAGCAGGGAAGTTATCGCTATAGGTCTGTAGTTGGCCGGGTCACTGAGATCGCCCTTTTTGGGGATAGGATGAACTAGGGCTACTTTCCACGAAGACGGTACTATACCAGTGGTGTAGGATAGCGAGAATAAGCGCGTTAAGACGGGAGTCAACTCGGGAGCATACGTCTTTAGCACCACTGCGGGAATACCATCCGGCCTACCATAGGTACCTATTTTATATGCCTTCCAGTCTCCTTTGGGCCATGAAAGCATCACAGACAGACAGGCAGACTTTCGCATTTAAAATACATATTACTATGGAGCCCGCAAATCAATTCAATCACCGATCATTCAAATATTACACTCGTGTGAATGTGAAATTATGACTGTAATTAAAACTCATGATTATTCCTATAATAATTTATTTTAAAATAATAATCTATAAGTAATAATATAGCTATATTACCTCTACATATAACTTATATCTGAATTTTCCATAGTGAAAAATATAATTTCTTTATAACTTACTATATACATTGTGCCAATTTCAAGTTTATACAAAAATAAATCATAGAAAATGAAAACCGTTTAATATATTATTGTAAATCTCTTCTAACTCAATTATAATTAAAATGTCAATAACAAAATCGAAATTGTAGTACTGATGTTTCTTACGTATTTTTCTTTTTATTAAGAGTTGTTGACTAATTTGTAATTAAAATTAATAATTTACACCTTGGTCAACACGAAAAAAATCTGTAATAATGAAATAACTTGAACTTAAGAAACATTAAAAATACAAATCATTTTGGGTTGACCTGGGTCTCTTTATACGTCCATGCCTGGGATATAAAAAACCTCGCCATATTGCGGTAAACTCATGGAACTAATTTGTTTAACTGGTAACACTTACTTTTTCAACTTCAGCCGTAAATTGCTTATCAGTGAGTTTTATGTCATGGTTTATTTTGTTGTTTTGAGGGATTATTTTGTTCTAAAACGCCAAAAACTGTTCATTATCGTGAAAGAAAAGTGGTTTTCTGTGTGCTAAAATAATATTTCCTTAAAAATAACATTATTTTATTCCTTTATTCCCTAACATTTCCGACTTAGTTGACGAAATGACAATAATCACATGACGGTTACTATAGTTACTGTTGCAGAAAACTCTAGCGCCCTCATGAAAAGGGGAGAGTTTTAAGATTTATCTAAAATTTGTATGGGTTCGAAGCAGAGCCACCTAGTGGGCGTAAATGGCACTGCTTCGATCCCATACAAATTTTACTAAGCCCTCAGGTTTTCTATATTGCTGGTCAAGCGGTAAATATCACACCAAAATGCGACAATCTGTCACGTGACATGAATGACGTCATGAACCGCTGAAATAATGCTCTCCTCATGTCAGTGTATTGAAATTAATCATCTGACAGTTTACCGGTTTATGACGTTATGCGCTTTGATATTACATGTAGTTGTTTGAGTTCACTTGATAATGTACATTAAAATTTATTTTATAAACACCCTTTTATTAGCTTGACCTGTATGCAGTTAACGGAAATTTTATCCAACTACATATAATAAAAATTATTATGTAACGTAGTAATGTATTTTAATATTACTGCTTATCTGTTTAAGATACATTTATATGAAATTACAATTTAGTGTCAACATCTTTTGGGTACTTATTAGGTACATTAAAATCATTTTATTGAAAGTAGTGAATACTTAGAAAGTGCCCTTGACAACCTTTAAAGCATACTACCCGCTTTTTACTAATTATTTCGTTGGTACTACAGTCATATTTGTATCAACGAGTACATAAAATCAAATGAAGCTACCAATAACACTATATTTTTCCTTCACAAACCTGACGCCTGACAATAAAGGACTGCACACATAACATTTCAGTATCCAACAAATTCAAATGAAAGGATTCGATGATGATCTTTACGTCTTAGTGGAGTGCCGTAAGCTTTTAACCTCGGAATCCAGGGACTGAATGAATTTTCATAAAAATTGTTGGACTGTATTTCAAAATGCACAAATAGAAAAGTTAAAAAAAAATTGTTCACCGATCTTTTTTTTTCTTTTGTTATCTTTGTTCGTAAGTTTGTGACCCCATAACTTCGTGTTAGGTAAACCGATTTTGATGATTCTTTATTTTCTTGACAGTTGGTGCTCTTGGTATGGTCCCATATAAATTTGAGCGACATCTAATGAGTAGTTTTGAATTAACTTGAATAATGTGTTTAAGGATGTTTAGCTGTGTGTGTTTATGGTTTTTTCCTAATAACTTTTTACTGAGTGTTTCTTCTTCTTACAGTGCCTCTTCACTACTGAAGGTTGGCCGTTAGTTTCTGGAACTTCTCTCTGTCCATGGCCAGGCGAAATAGTTTTTCGACAGAGGTGATGCCTGTCCATTCCCTTATGTTCCTCAGCCACGACTTTTTCCGACGTCCAGCGCGCCTCTTACCTTCGACCTTGCCCATAATAATAAGCTGAAGTAGATTGTACCTATCGTGCCTAAGCACGTGGCCAAGGTATTGAATCTTGCGCTTTTTGATGTTCTGTATCAGCTGTCGGGTCATGAAGACGCGCTGGAGCACGATCTCATTACTGACTTTTTGCATCCAACTGATGCGAAGCATGCGACGATAACACCACATCTCGAATGCCTCGAGACGTCTTCGGGTATCTTCTTTTAAAGTCCATGCTTCGCAACCATACACGACGATAGGCCAGATGTAGCATTGGAGAATCCTAACTCGGAGCTTGACGTCAATTCGTCGACAGCACAAAACTTTCCTCATGTTCGTAAATGAAGCTCGGGCTATTTCTATCCGGGTCTTTATTTCTTGCTACGATTCCCATATTTCATTTACCCAAGCTCCTAGGTATTTATACTGTCGAACCCGCTCTAGATTTTTTCCGGCTACGTGTATTGTTGGGTTTAAGTCAGGATTTCTGGAAACTACCATAAATTTTGTCTTGCTGATGTTGATCGACAATCCAGCTTTCTCACTGCTATTGTTGACTTTATCAACTATATCTTGCAGGTCCTTTTCTGATGACGCTATCAAAATTGTGTCATCGGCATAGCGAAGGTTATTGATGGTCTTTCCATTAATCTTTACTCCAGCTGCATGGCCTTCCAGAGCTTCCGATATTATAGCCTCTGAATATATATTAAATAGCAGTGGCGACAAAATGCAACCTTGCCGAACGCCACGTCGAATCTCAATTTCTTCGGTATCTTCGTTATCTACCCTAACAGTGGCCACTTGATTCTCGTACAGTGTTTAGATTTTTATGATTTTTTTTTATTTCAAAGCTGGTACTTGCATTGTAGTCTCATATAAACTAGAACGGCATCTGACCAGTAGTTTCCGAATTATCCTCAATAATTTTTTTGTATGTATGTTACCTCATATTTTACTATTTAGAGGTCCATGTGTATTTAATTTATGGTCGTTACCTCATAACTTGTCACTGGATGCTTCGATTTTGATAATTCTTTTTTATTCGAAAGCTAGTACTTACTTGACGTGTGGTCACATAATTTTCAGCGACATCTGACGAGTACTTTTTGAATTGTCCATACTTCTCGATTTTGGGTTCGGTTATTTTTTGTAAAAAGTTATTTTATTATTTGAAAGCTAGTACTTGTCGGTGGTCCCATGTAAATTTGAACAACATCTGACGAGTAGTTTTTGAATTATCCTTAATAATGTGTATTTATGTTTGTTACCTCATTACTCTCTACTGGGTATTCCGATTTTGATAATTCTTTTTTTATTTGAAAGCTAGTACTTGACGTGTGGTCACATATAATTTTCAGTGACATAATACTCCATAATTAATTATTAATTCAAAAACTACTCCTCAGATGTTGTTCAAATTTACATGGGACCACCGACAAGTTCTAGCTTTCAAATAATAAAATAACTTTTTACAAAAAATAACCGAACCCAAAATCGAGAAGTATGGACAATTCAAAAACTACTCGTCAGATGTCGCTGAAAATTATGTGACTACACGTCAAGTAAGTACTAGCTTTCGAATAAAAAAAGAATTATCAAAATCGAAGCATCCAGTGACAAGTTATGAGGTAACGACCATAAATTAAATACACATTATTAAGAGTAACTCAAAAACTACTCGTCTGACGGAACTGAAATTTTTACGGGACCTTACCTAAAGCCACAGCTTTCGATAAAAAAAGAATGATCAAAATCGGACCTCTAAATAGTAAAATATGAGGTAACATACATACAAAAAAATTAATGAGGATAATTCGGAAACTACTGGTCAGATGCCGTTCTAGTTTATATGAGACTACAATGCAAGTACCAGCTTTGAAATAAAAAAAGAATCATAAAAATATAAACACTCAGTAAAAAGTTATTAGGAAAAAACCATAAACACACACAGCTAAACATCCTTAAACACATTATTCAAGTTAATTCAAAACTACTCATCAGATGTCGCTCAAATTTATATGGGACCATACCAAGAGCACCAACTGTCAAGAAAATAAAGAATCATCAAAATCGGTTTACCTAACACGAAGTTATGGGGTCACAAACTTACGAACAAAGATAACAAAAGAAAAAAAAAAGATCGGTGAACTATTTTTTTTTAACTTTTCTATTTGTGCATTTTGAAATACAGTCCAACAATTTTTATGAAAATTCATTCATAGTCCCTGGATTCCGAGGTTTTGCCATTTTTATGTCTAACGGCACTCCACTATCTTTGTAATTACGGTTGTATACTTGAAAGACGTACACACTCCTGACCAACTCCGAAACGACGCCAAGCATTGAATCGAAATTCAACCCTAACAACTAACACAAAGATCATAATCTAATCCTTTCATTTAAGTTTGTCGGTTAGAGAATTGTTATTATGTGCGCAGTCCTTAAGACATCAAAAAACCTTAGAAAGAATAGGTTTTTATATTATGTATGTTTCTGGGTTTTGTAGAAGTTATTTACTTAATTTTTTTTACTTTTTACATATTACAAATGAATAATTCTGAGTTCGCAATTAGGTATACAAATATATTTTTTGTTTAATATATCTTTTTTAACACAACAGTTTTTTCTTATCCTTACAAACATGCTCCTTGAATCAAAAAAAAATGTGAGTATAACTTAAGCTATTGAGTAGATTATGACAAATTATTATTATGCTTTATCCATATTTCTGACTATTCTTGAGATACAAATTCGTGTAATGTGAACAACTTTCCTCACAAATAGCTAGCACCGTTAGTTGTTACAGCATTTAAGCTTAAACTTATTATTTTATTTAGACAATATTGGTAACAAATTTCATATTTCAAAATTTGATAAATTGTATAGCACTAATGCCGAACATCTCACTGTGAAGTTTTACTGTATATTGACTAGTTCTATTAAAGTTTGAGACTCAGAATCCAGAAAATGCTCTCTGCTACTAGAGCTTATTTAATTAATTAATTAATCTTTAATCAATTTAATCAAATACCATACTGAAATGAAAAAATGGACTATATTTTTCTTTAATTAAAAACAAGATAAAAAATAAAACAAATAGAAAGAGTAAGTTGAACATATTGCAATAAAATTTGGACTGTGTACAAGTGCAAGACTATTGGACAGTGTTTCTTTTACCAACCTGCTAAACATAGTTTGATACCAGACAATTTGGTGATGCAATAATGGCCTCAAAGGCCAAGTTACCACTACATAGCATTGTGCTCTATACTTATATGCATACTAAGCTCACTCTTTTTGGCCAAAACTACTTTGCAAAGCCTGCAACAGAACCTACCACCATGGTATATAACCATGTGGCGTTTCATTCTATTCTCCGAATAAAATGCTTGTCTACACACTTGACATACATGCGGTTTAGTGCCCAAGTGTTTTCGGACATGAATTACCAAATTCTTCCTACACTTAAATGTCTTTTCGCAAAACTTACAAGTTTCCTTTAACAGTAGACTATGCACCTTTTTATGATTCTTCAAATCATACTCAGTGTAAAAGTTTCTGTCACACATATCACAGTTGTAGGGTTTTATTTGAAGGTGAGCCTTATTAACGTGAAGCGAGAGCTCAATTTCGTTCGCGCATTCCTTTTCACAGAAACTACACGTTTGGACTCTAAAATTCCTTACCATGTTGAATTTAATTGCATGTCTTTGCATGTGTACATCATAATGCCTCTGAGTTAAATAAAATTTGTCACAGAGTTGGCATTCTTTTATTCTATGACTTCTTTCGTGCAATTTCATTTTTTTAGAGTTGTTAAACATTCTTCCACAAGTCTTACATGTATTGTAACAGCTCTCTTTGATAAGATGGATCATTTTTACATGCTCGAATAAATAAAACTTTGACTTAAATGACGTATTGCATATTTCGCAATTTACTTTTGATATCTTATGCTTTAAAACATGTTTTTTGAGGAAATAGTCTGATATGAAATGCTTATTACAGTATGGGCAAGTGAATTTGCATTTATAAGAGCGCCGGATAACTTTTTGTTTCTTTTTAAAAGTTAGAAATTCGCAAACATCATTCAGCGAATCGTCTTCTACCGGTAAAGGTTGATATCCATTTAGAAGTTTTTTATTAACATAAGTTTTGGTAACTTTCTTCAAATTCTTTTCAAATGTATAGGTTTCTGATGTGTCACTGTTCTCACTTTCTTCATCTGAACTAGATTTGATTCTAAACTCGTCCTCTAGAACATCCACCTCGAATTTAGATTCGTCTATTGAGCTACTATCTTCGTTATCATATACTTTTTCATCTTTAAGTTGCGGAAGAATTGTTTCTTGAGATATTTCCACCATCAAGTTCTTATTTAAATCACAAATCTCGCTCAGCTGGTCTAACATTACACTCACACAATTATACAATCTACTTCGTATGTGGCGCACTTTAGATACAAACACATAGGTGGTGATAGCATGGTCTAAACATTTATCGCAAATATGTGTTCCTGTGTAGTTATGTAAGCTTATCTGCAACAAAAAATAAAGTGATTTATAAAATAAATTTAAAAAAGCAACTAGAGGTAAAGCAAAATTAGCTTAAAAATTGTCATGTGCAATAATATGTAATACAATAATTTCAAAACAATATCCTTTCCACTCAGGGATGTTTATGTCTGATGTTTTTACAACAATATTATTAAGCTGGTAGTGCACTAACCTACACCTTTTTTTTTTTTTTGTTATCGAGGGGGAAACCTTCCAAAGGTACCCGGTGCCGTGGGAGCGACACAGGGTTATGTGGGATTTTTACCCACTAAAACCCCCCCGGTGGCCTACCTCAGCGCTTGTGGAGAACTCCGGGATCTCCAAAGGAACACAACCGGAGTCCTCCGAGCGCGGCGCCCTTGGGGCTCTGTCCGCGAGAGACTAAATATCCCATCGCTTGCCATCTCCATACGACGCGACGGTATGCGGCCACACATACCGTCATCCTTCCCGGGGTTGGTGATGGACGGTTCGAGCTCCCACTCTAGCCGCCCCCAACCCCGAAAACCCCTTTTAGTCGCCTCTTACGACAGGCAGGGGATACCGAAGCTCGTATTCTGGTCCCGAGCCACAGGGACAACTAACCTACACCTAACCAAACTAAACTAAGCTACACCTAACCAAAGAAAAAAAAATACTCCTTTACATGACTTTGCTATAGCATAATAATACTTAATTATAATTAAAATGTTTATATATTATATAGTACCTACATTATGTGATTAAAGTTCACGAACTAGGCAAATTAGAAGCTAAATTAAGGTAGATCTGGATCTAGGTACGTCTGCAGCTGTATTTTTTGATTTTTCCTTTAATTTTTACATCAACCATTCCTATTAGGTTTTCTTCCTTAACATTAATGGTATATCTACACAACACTTTTTATAATACATATTATAATAACTATAACCTAATTGATTAACCTACACACTACACATAGTAATTACGTAAAATAAATAAAAGCCTTAATATATTGGCTGTAAAGTATGTCATCATCGTCTCAACACATAACAGACTAGTATTGAGCATGGGTGTTTTCTCAGAAGGTTAATGCCATAGGCTACCACTCTGGCCAAATGTGGATTGGTAGATTTCACAGGCTTTGAGTTTACAAACTCTGCGTCATGCAAACCTGCAAATGTTTTTGTCAATGTTTTCCTTCACCAAGCGTTATTTAAATGCTAAAATGCTAATAACTCGGAAAAATCCGAAGTGCGTGCCCTGGGACTTTAACCCAGATCTCCTGAGAAGGAGGCTGAATTCTTAACCATTAGGCTATCGTCACCTAATCGTAACTTTTTTGTTTAGTGCTGCTATTGTACAAGTATTGCACTGTTTTTTAGTTCTTTGAAAGGAATGGCTTCATTCTTCTGTACGTAGGACTACAATCATAACAATCAAAATCAAATGACATGCATTTATTAGAGTCAAGAAATAAATGTTAATACACATTAATAAGGTCAACAACAATAATAATCATATAAATTGTTGTTAATATATTGTTAAATCAATTATAACTGGAAATACTACGAAATTATAATATTTAGAATTCTCTTCAAAAGTTCATTTCATCTTATTTTGGAATCATTTTATCATTTATTAATGAAACAGATACTAAACAACAACACAATAAGATGTCATAAATTAAGCTGAAAATGGCTGCTGTATTAGCTAGAACATTTTAAAATGCATCTTATAATTCTCATTATTTCCTTCCTACAATTCTCTGTCTAAAATCTCGCAGATTCCTCTGTTTTGGGTTTTTAGTAGAAGTGTTTGAGCCTATTGTGAATTGAAAAGGCATATTCTGAGGTGTAAACTGTGAAATGTTTACTGTATTTACATGTGGTAAGGTATTATTGTTGTTGACATAAGCCAAATTTATGGGCAAAAGAATCTGAGGATTCAATGGTTTCGCAACATCTTCATAAGTGACGTCCATAGATTCGTCTCTAGCAATCTGGTTTAAATTGTCACTATCATTATTGTTTAAATTCTTTTGTAAATTATTTGAATTGATAATTTCTACATCCATCGGAACAATCTCAGCAGGAATTGACTGAAGCTTATGTATTTGCAAACTTGTTGGGGCTTCCTTTGGCATCAAATCCCTTTCAGTTTCATATGTTGTTTTTGTTATTATGTTATTAATATTTGTTAATTTTTTCACTTCAGTTATATTCTGGACATTATTATACTCAAAGAAATTTTTATTTTCTCCAAAATTAAATTTCACATTATTATCCATTACATTATCATTGAAATCACAGCAAAAACATGTCCATCTGTTTTTATCATTGTTAGTTTGACAAATGCGACATTGCCATTTACATTTCTGTGTCTCTGTCAACTCAGAAGGATATTTTCTTTTTCTGGTGCTCTTCTTAATTTCATGCTCAAATGTTAACTTTGTGTCTGTCTCATTGTCAACTGTAGTTTCCTCGCTTGTTGTTGCATCATTCTGACCTTTAGTCAAAACTTCGATAGTATTAATTAATGTGGTACTACAATTATTTTTCTGAGGATCCTTAAGATTTTTCTTGCAATACTCACATGTACCAACTGCATCAAAAAGCCAGCAATGTGGACATTTTTCTTCAACAGTTACTTTTCCATCCTCCTCCTTACTTGTATGATTATTGTCTATTTTATTAGACTGAGTATTGATACATTGATTGCATGAAGGTTTATTAAAAACCCAGCATATTTTACACAATACTGGTGGATTGTCTACTTTTACATCTACTACAGTATCAGTAAGGTTATTAAAGCTTTCCTGATAATTTTCACAGTTATCACCAATGTCCTTAGAAGTTGGATTGTCTTCCTCTTTGACATCACAATGGTTTTTAAGTCTATGAAATGTCGAATCTCCTACACTATTAACATTTATGGAATATGATGGATACAGAGAAACAGCAGTGTTAAGAAGTAACAAATCTGTGAGCTTATATGGATTGGAAAAAATAAATATGTATACTGATTCAACCTCAGTGTTTAGTGTCGAAAGTATTGTAGGATTACAAAATTTAAACATGTCCTTGATAATGTCTTTTGTATGATTCTCCAGCTGCCGAGTGTCCATCCTCTTAGAGATTGTCACTATACTTGCTCTGGTTGGTATGAGCAACTCTTGATATTTGTATGAGTTTGGCTAAAACCATTTACAATATGACTTAAATCAAAATATAAAAAAGAAGGCCATGTTGAATATAACATGACTAAACATCTAAACAAGTGATGTTTAACTAATGTATAATTACTATAATATTTAATATTCATATCTTAAAAGATCAGAGGTGACTCAAAAGGCATCATTATTTGTTTAATGGCTATCCTGATTGTTATTAGTTCTTAAGTGCTTGTTCATACTGAACACGCGGGCGCGGTGGCGGGCGCGCGCGCGGTGGACGTGGCGAGATCGTGTTCATATTAACCGCCAGGCGTTTTGCGCGAGAGTTCAGTTGCGTCGCTACTGAATCGCGCGCTCCGCCGCTAGTTCAGTGTGAACACACACAAACATTTCATTCGTTTGATATGCCGCGAGCGCGCCCCGCGCGTCGTCGCGAGCTTGCCCGCTACTTAGACCGCACGTACGATTCCAGTATGAACATTTGGATATTACGCCATATGTTTGATATTTCGTGACTGCGCCCGCCACCGCGCCCGCGAGTCAGTATGAATGAGCACTAACAACCAGAATCCATGGCTTGATGTTGAAATATTCAGCACATTATATGTGAAAATTTTAATCAAACAGCATTATTTAATTATATGAAAAAAACACTTACCTCAGGAAAGGTTGCAGACACAATATTGTATATTGCCTGTTCATTATTTATTTCTGGATACCCACCATTCAACTGAATGGTTTCATTCATATGGGTCATACATGGCTTTTTTTCTAGACAAACAGCACATAATCTATCCATATTCCTGTCTAGAAGATGCTCAAAAGTGCTTTTGAATTTATGTTTCTCAATATGTTGCAAATGTCCTCCAAAAGTAGTACTTGTAATGCCACACTCATTGCACTTAAAACTTGTATTCATCGTTGAGTGTTTATGAATGATTTGTCCATCTCTATGTACATCGCGCATATGCCTCTTGTAAATACGATAGGTGACAAAAGATTGACCACATAACCGACAACTGTACCACATACTATTTGGGTGAACACTCTGGTGATTTAACAAGGATTCCATATCGGGCAACACCTGCCAACATTTTGGGCATTCTAATGGACTAATTTCTTTATCATCTTCCATACTTGATGAACCAATATTAATGAGATGTATGATTGGTTCTGCATAATGTATAACCTCATTGTGTTCTGCGTATAATACATTTGGGTTTGGATTAAGTTTTTGCCTGCCTCGTTTCTTAGGTGGATCTAAAGGGTCAAGTTTTTCGTATTTAGCATATATATCATCAAAACAGTTACGTAAAGCTCGCTCAGCTCTCTCGCACTGTTGCGAGAACATGTAAGAACTGATGGCACTCTCCACACATCTTGCACATACTTTGTTGGGAAAATTGGGGTCCTCTGCTACCTGGAATTGAAAAGCACTATTTGTTTATTTGCATTCTCATCATATCCAGTTATATTGACTTGGATGAAAAGATTTTCATGGTTTTTAAATTTGAAAGTTGGTGTTTGTTGTGTGGTGACCTGGTGACATTGAAATTTGTGCGAGACCTGATTAAACTTTTTTGTTTTATTACCTTAGAGTATGTTGATGATGTTCTTATTTTATTACTTATCAATGTTGAATTTTTTTGGTAAAGTTATTTATTTTAATAGTTTATGGTACATAAGCATAGCCAATTCTAGCTGGCCAGTAAGGAACCAGGGGCAATAAATAAAGCTACATACTCAAACCTCTCACAAGGTTTCCTTGTGTCATGGATGCTATGGAACAACACACAAAGACAGCGACACACACTAAGATTGAGAACAGATTTTAAATTTATCATTCAAATTTCTAACTCTCTGGGAATTAAACCCAGGCAGGACGCTTTGAATAGCAGTCTGTAGACATGAATAAAATTGAGATGTCTATAAATAATTTATGCTGTTTTTACAAATGTCTATAGTTGTTTACATGATAATAAATTACTAACTTAATAAAATGTGTTAGGCTAGTCTTAAGAATGACTGAAATGATTTAAATGTGACATTTACTGGAAGATAGAACTTATAAATGAATGTATAGAGTAGTTTTTTTTATACCAGTTTCTAACTCCCACAGGTACAAAGCCACTGGCACATCCAATGTAAAATAGCACACACTAGTACATACTACTACAAGTATTACATGTATACATTATTTATGAGTTTTTAACACATAACTTACAGCTATTAACCATTTGTAAAAGCAGATAAATAACATTATTACCATTATCTAAATAGTACTTAGATTTCCTCAGAATACTACCAATAAAGTACATGTTTAGCTTAATTATATTATCATTGCCTTACCTTAAAAGGGTGGACACTAGCAATCATAACCCGTAATGTAACCTTATAAATAGCACCTTTACGCGCCACCTCAAATATTTCATCCAGTTCAGATAACGGGGACGCTATATTCAAGCAATATCTGCATACTTTGTATTTCAATGATCCTTCTAAAAGAAATTTCACTGCATTCTTCGTGGTTAACGGTTCGTAATCGGTAATATTCTCTTCTTCAGTATTTTTTTCAGATTCAAGCGTAATTCTGTATGATTTTACCGACTTTACGCTAAACATGTCTTCATCCATATTTACGTTACAATATTTCCATTCCTAAGTGTAATTATACGCTGACATAATAACTAATTGGTAATTTGGGGGAGCTGATGTAAATGAGAAAAAGATGTATTTTAAAGCATTAAATTCACTGTATTCAACACTATAATTATATTTCATTTATCACAATCACACCTCACCCTCACACGTCAAAGCAAAAGCGTTTCTTTTGTGAATTTTGTGATGGCAGTGGCACATGGCACTCTGATGGCGGCGAACGGAAGTTGACTTTGATGTGACAGACAGTGTGACAATTTGTATTCGTCACAGAGCATATAATTAAAAAAGTTATGCCACAGCTGAACGTGGCTGAACCCATAGAGATATTACACTAGAGGGCAGAAGCCAGGCTTCAGAGCGTACACACAGTCAATCGGGGTTACTTTGATACATCATCGATGTATTTTCTTTAAAAACTCTTGCTATTTCGCTTATAAGATAAAAGTTATGATTTAATCAGTGCTCTCGGGCTGGTTTTCATATTGTCAAATTATAAAAAGTCTTTAAAAATGACAAAAGATATAAAAAAATTGCAATTTATGCATTGCAATTTATGCAATTTATTGCATTATGTTGATGATATTTATCAAAAAATCTTCTAAACTACCTTACTTATAACTTTGATGTGACATTTATTAATAAGGCGATAGTCTGTTTTATGATAACACAACAAAAAAAAGTAGTTTGACGGGTTAGTTTTCATGTAAACGGCACTAAACTAAGAAAATTCAATGAAAAAATATTGAATTTTGTTTTTTAAATCCTTTTTTGGTCTTCTATGAAAAAGATATTAAATAAAATGTATCATTAATTGATTACCTACATTGTTAGCTTTGAAATGAGACATATTTCGGCTTCCTAGGACGTCTACATCGATAGCAATGATTAAAACAGTACAGGCGCCCGAGCTTCGAGGTTGAAAAAACAAAATGGCTGCAATTTTTTCATTTTATTTCTGGGAAAATAAAGAAGTCCCGGGGTCCCTGGGATGTTTGACTAACACTAAAATTGGTAAATCGCAAAAGTCAGGATACATCTTCTACATTGATACTGTCAAAGTTACCCAGAATTTGTTCAAAATCTGACTTACCGGTATTATTTGTAATTTTAACGAAGATGCAATTGAAAATTAATAAAAATTGTTTATGTATCGAAAGTAGACATGTAAAAGATTGTATTATATTACAACACACCTTGATAGCATTAAAGTTTTGAGAAATATCTAAAAAGTTTTACGTCGGAAAAAACACGAATAGTTACGCACGTTTTTGAAAGAAAGTTTTTAATATTAGCTTTGTTTGAAAACCACTTTTTATTTAAGATTACGTTAACGACGTTCATTATGTACATAAAATGTAATAAATAAATTTTATGCGCTAAATGCTTTTCACGTAAAAAATAAAAAACTATTTTGGGAGCCGACTGTCAAAGTTACCCTAAAGAATCAAAGTTACCCCGATTGACTGTACCTCGGATAAAAATAAAAAGAGGCGAAATCTTTAGTAATCACCTTTCTCTTTCTGGCGAGGCTTCAGAGCGTACCTAAGGATAAAAAGAGACGAAATCTTTAGTAATCACCTTTCTCTTTCTGGTTCCTCGGGATCAGAGAGAGATAGGTAATTACCGTTATCGTTGTTTCTCTTTCTAACCGGGGGCGATTGCAATTTATGGGCAGCCGTATGGCTCACCCACTCTAGTGTAATATCTCTATGGCTGAACCACCTGAACCCATAGAGTGCCATAGATCTGTCCTATGTCGTATAGTAAGTATATTCCTATCTCTATGTATATAAACCCAACTTAAGATTGAAGCGAAAGAGGCGCTGTCGGACGCATTTGACATTCATTTGACCAATCATTGCACACTAGTAACTGACAGATGAATGACCACAACGTACTTATGAATGACTTTTCATTAGTTCCAATTTTTGCCATTTCAGAGATAAGTTGGGCGCACTGTATCACAAAATTGTGGTCCTATGCAGGTGAACGCATGTCGTATATAATTATAAAAGTTACTATATTTTATTCTGTGAAAGAACATAGTTCTACTGCTTTGAGTATTTATTAGGAGGAGCCACACATGACGCCCGACTGAAGTGTGACCTATGATATAATATTAATATCTTATTTTGTGATAATATAATATAATATAATATTATTATCTGCTACGTCTATTGATCTATCTATATCTATCTCTATGGCTATGTCTGATGTTTTACAGTCTGTATTTGAGGTTTTGACACTTCACATTGACAGTTGAGTCATCAGTCAATCAAATTCAAACAAAACAATACCTAGGTACCTACCTACTTAATGTTATTAAAACAACAGTTAAATTGTTGTTATTGTTGTTTTTGTTAAATTTTGTTCTATTGAAAATTGCTCGCGGTAACCGAGGGGTTAAACAGCACTTATTTCCACCTTTCCTTTATATAAAACATAATACTCGAAGCCAATTCAGCGCAAACTCTCTCATTATTTGTTTATTAAAAGTAAATTTGTATTTTATCACTTTGTTTCTTTGAATGACACTTTTGGTCATGGATTTACTGAAATTTCTAATTGGTTCGGGGGAATCTAAGGATGTTTGTGATCTTTGTTTGAAAAGTGATAAAAATAATTTTAATATCAATACAGTGTTCGAAATCCACACCAAGGATGATGTAATTTTTTTATCCTTAGCAGATATGCTTAAAAACTTGTTTCTTCATGGGGTAAGTATGTGTTCTATATTTGTTACATGCAGATTTCGCTTTTTTGATAATATGGAGCAGTGTCTTCTACGTAAGTGTGAGCTTTGGCTAATATTTTGTGCTAAAGAAACATTTTTATCTCTTTAAATTTTTCTTTACAGGACTTTGTTTTCATGCAAGCTTGTAGCAATTGTGTAGATTTGATAAGCGAATTATATGTACTTATGCACAACAGAACAACCAAAATATTAAAGTTGAGAGGCATGATTAACCAATTGATAGCAAAAATGAATACTATTTGTGATGTTCCTGTTACCAATGATAAACTTGTCTTAAATGTACAAGAACCCTCATTTCAGGAATTAAAAAATCAGCAACCTTTAATCAGGGAAGACTATGAAAATTATTTGTTGAGTGAATTGAATTTATCTTATGAAGGAACAAATGTCAGTAAAACAGAAAGAAATGGTCGGGTTCTAAAAGCTTGTCAATATTGTTCAGAAGCATTCCTCCAGATAGATGCACTAAATTTACATTTGAAGAGTCACAGAAAGAAACGAGTGAGGAGACATACATACCATTATTGTAAGGATTGCGACTATAAAACACTGAGTAAAACATCATTGCAAGCACATATCAATAAAAATCATTTGAACACCAGACCATACATTTGTCAAACTTGTTACAAAGGTTTCTATAAAAGAAGCAACTTAAATGAGCATGTTAAAACTCATAATATCCAACGAAATCAAGTCTGTGAACTATGTGGTAGTAGTTTTATCCACAAGAAAAGCTTGATAGAGCATTTGAGGCTGCATTCAGACACTAGACCATATAAATGTCATATTTGTCAAAAGAGCTTTGTGACTTCTGGCCGTAGATCAGACCATATTAAACGGAGTCACATGGAAAAAACAGAATGCTGTTTGATATGCAATAAGAAGTACAGCTTGAAAAAAGAACTAAGAAGGCATATGAACAATGTACATTAAGAACATTAAAATTTATAGTACAACTAGCTGACCTGGCAAAAATTTGGTGAAGCCATTTCGGAGGAGTAAGGTAACTAACATTGTGACACGAGAATTTTATATATAAGATGAATATTATTTGTAAGTATTGTGATAAAAACGTGTTCTACTATTGTATCAACATATTTGTTGTGGTATAGTAAATTATTAATAATAATAAAGTAGCTTTTGAACATATTTCTAAAGAATATAAATCTGTCTTGCCTAGTATACCTGAAAATATATTAAAGTTATATTGACTTTTAGATTAAGTAACTTTTAGTTAAATTTTGTTAAATAAGAGATTTGTTTAGTCTATTTCTACATAAGATCAAATAAATAAAAGTACATTAGTAAATTTGTTTTTTATTTTATTACAAAAATAAGGTACAAAAGGACATGGGTTTATGAGTATGAGAAGAGGTATGAAAAATTGTTATATTAAAACTTATTCTTACCAAACAATAAATATACCTAATTATTGGCAGTGAATGTGAGTATTGTATATTTTATAAGTAGGAGACAGTACACAATGTCTTATTTATTACATCACATTGCAACTATATCTATACAGGTCTGATTCTGTTGATTTAAGTAGCTTAACTTTTGTTTTGATGTTTTTTATTTGTAAGTTGGGTAATATAAAATGATTTTATCATTTAAGTATGTATCTACTTATATTAAATGACGGTGTATGCGGTACCTAAGTAGCTACGTAATTTCGACAATAATTTACAGTATTTATCTAGGGTAACTAATTACTGGTAACTTTAGAAAATATAATACTAGGGCAATTACTGCATTTACTTACACATTGTACTTAATAAAACTAGGTATTATTAGAAGATCATTATGATAAATATATATGTACTAATTTAGGTTTACTAGGGATCTTGATGGACCAGTAGTTTTTTATTTTTTTTTCCTACTATAAGTTTCTAATATAGTGACCAAATAATCGTATGGTATTCATCACTGGGATAACACACTCACTGGCTCACCAACACAAGAACTGATACTTGTCCGCATTCCACTCCACAAGACTGACGATAGACAACTACCCTCTACTCATGTACAAAAGACAATGGATAGGTACATACACTACAGGTACAAAAATCTAATGGTGTCCATTCATGTTATAGTGCTTTTAGGCCGGTGAAATGTTACAGTCCTCGCTTACTTCATCATTATACTGGAACTCAAGACTACTGTGAGTCTGTTTGTTTTGTTTCCAAATGCGAAATCATCAAATCACGTATTGTATGCGTAAGTAACATGGTAATTTTAAGAAGTGGGTTACGTAGCATGATACATTTCACTAGTCTGGACGCACCTTTACAGTTTCTTTAGTTGATTGATTCCCAGTTGCCCCCGCGCGATTGCCACCGGAAGTTGAGGACTTTGTTACGTAATCGAACCACACAGTACCTATACACTTCTATATACATAATAAAATATAAAAATTTTATAATCTTAATTACATAGCAAATAAGTACCTAATACCTATCGTATACTTATGTTACCCACATGGTGATAGTAATACTAACGCTGGGCCATGTAACGGATGCTAGTTACAATAGTAAGGTAACTCATTCCTCTAACTATGAAATCACAGGTCGTTTGGTTTTAGTACTGGTATCCACCACCTTGACTGGGTGGTACGTAAGACTGGCCGCCGGAGGTACCGCTCCCATAGCCTCCGATGGGTTGGTCTGGATACCGGGCTTCACCTTCGTAGGTAACCTGAAAGGTGAAGGTAAATGGCTTTTCATGCTGAATTAAATTTAGGATCTCGTTTAAAAGGTGAAAATCGGAACTCTTTCAATTTATAATTCTACGGTGTCTGTCTGTCACTAAAAAAAGATACTCTTGAACTTTTCACACAATGCATACTTATTACTATGGCCCATATCACAACAACCCTTTATGGGGGTACATATTATGTATATTAAACTTATTTTTACTACTTTTATCTCTACCTGACCACTTCATTTTACTAGTAATTCTATCTAACTCTAGATGTCGCTAGTAGTAGCATAACGCAGCCATGACTAACTTACGAAACGACAGATAAAGCTGTTCTGCGTATCAAAACTTTTATGGAAATTATTCCCATTAGGGATACGGTGTGTCATGAACAAGTTACGTTCATTGCAAATTTTATTTGTTTCTTTTTCATAGTTTCGAGTCCTATTAGCCTTATACTCCCTTATCTATACCAGAAGGTAGTACAAATGACACCGACAAATACACATACCTCTGCATTGAAGCCGTTCTTCCAGTCAGCAGTATACTTGACGATCTGCGTACGACCGTCCGGCAGAGCAACGCGGTATTCTCCACGTGTGACGTCACCGTCCGAGATCGCGTTATGGCTGTAGTCGTTACCGTCCTCATTCACGGAGTACGCGAAGTCGAACGGCATACCGGGCTCGTGGTGGTGGTGGTCGTGATGGTCGTGATGGTCATGGTGGTCGTGGTCGTGGTCGTGGGTGTGGGGTGGATTCTGGAAAAGGATACAGTTTGTTTGGTTTATGATTCTGTGACTTAAATATTTGCCCCTGCCGGAAATCGAAACCAGGATCTTCGCTTTGGAGGCAGACTACTACCAGCTGGACAATAGAGATTTCTAAGGGTGATTGCATAGTCAAGGTTACCGCCAGCGCGGTTGACCGACGCGCAGGTCACGGTCACGAGCTACAAGTCTTTTGTACCGTTTTATAGTGAAAAGAGACCCGCGCCGATGAACCCGCGCGGCCGTACGTCACATGACGTACATTTGTAGAGACATTCATCGGCGTGGGTCAACCGCGCTGGCGGTAAGCTTGACTATACCTACAACCGCTCTAATATATGTATATTATCATGATATATATCTACACAATGAATGATATTGATTACACCAGTGGTCGTCACACTTTTTTTGACCAAGGGCCACACGAGGGTCCTTTATACCTGTGTGGGCACCATCAAGGCCGCCGCTATCTGTTTGAGCACCCGCATGCAATTTTAATATTTTTGTATATGAAGTTTAAGTGCTTGTCTGATCCATATAAATTTGTGACATCTGACGGGTAAGTACCTACAGTACCTACCTATTTTTGAGTTATCTCTTTTGGTACTTATCGATTTTGAAGTCTGTTAGATTTATGTAAAAAGTTATGTTATCAGTTTTCGTCTTCTACGATACTAATTATCTATAGTTTAAACCTATAGGTAGATACTTAGTTTGGTAAGTAGGTACTTACATAAGTAGGTATTAACTACTGCGAAGAAACGGGAATAAATTAAGAGTGAAACTGTGGATCTATTACAATATCATAATACTTACCTATACCATACACCTATTACTATGGTGAGGATCGTGGTCCAACTGTGACGTCATAGTTGGACTAAATAGTTGGACCACGAGGAATCGGTTGTATTCGCTCAGGATTCTGTCTCGTTCCCAAAATGAAGCTTTTCGTAGCACACTAAGTAATTAACTTTAAAACTTCAGATAAAGCTACCAGCATTAAGCTTAAAAATCTACATTTTAATGCAGTTTGCGTTTAAAAAATATTAACACAACTTTATAGTCGATGCAACGCAATAGAGTTTTTTATTGCAAATGTTTGCATATAACTTTATATCAAACATTAAATTTAATGTCCAGAGGCCTTGTACGTTTCACAATAAAGAAATTCAGTTGGTAGGTATGAGCTGAATTTAAAAATATTAAATATGTGGCAGAGGCTTTGCAGCTTGGAAGCCGCATTTTTTGTCTCGGTAATTGTTTTTTATTATAGTTTCCATAAATGTAACCTTCAAACAATTGCTAGGTTTTAGATTTAATCATAAAATAAATATGTTGCTTGGTATCAATCTTAGTTTCTCGTGCTATCTCATGTTGGTCACGCTCACTAAAATCCATTCGCGTTCGATATAGAATTTGTTTTGGCAACCCACACAAATGTCAACTTTCCGCCTCTGTGATTAAGGTTCATTGTAGATTGACGACGAGAATTTAAAAAGCCATTAGTAATTTTGTCTACAAGCTAAATGTGAGTACACGTACCTACTTAAAAGTACCTATAGGTATAGGTAATAAATTTATTTTTCATCCCACCTATTCGAAAAAGACGACTTAGTTCGGTCTTAAGGGGATCCAAAGTTGGTGTGTTCTATTTAGCGGGCGGGAATGAATTTTCATATAACTTTTCCTGCCCGTTATTTAAATAGCGGGCGGGAATGAATTTTCATATAACTTTTCCTGCCCGTTATTTAAATAATAGTCGGGTAAGTCGGGTTAGTCGGGTTAGTCGGGTAAGTCGGGTTAGTCGGGTTAGTCGGGTTAGTCGGGTTAGTCGGGTAAGTCGGGTAAGTCGGGTAAGTCGGGTAAGTCGGGTAAGTCGGGTTAGTCGGGTTAGTCGGGTAAGTCGGGGAAGTCGGGTAAGTCGGGTTAGTCGGGTTAGTCGGTTTAGTTAGTTTAGTGACTGTGACAGTGTTATTCCTGAATTTGAGGCGCCTTTTATTTTCTCATAGGGGGGGATGAAGAGTAGAGTGTATCACTCGGGAGCAAATATTTTTGGCTCGGGCGACATACTTTGAATCCCTCGCTACGTTCAGGATTCTACTAAAGAATCCCTCACTTCGCTCTGGATTCAAAAAAGCGCCCTCGCCGAAAACATTACTTTGCACCCTTGTAATACAATCTACTATTAGCCTGTTGTGGAAATTCCATACCTATTCTCAACGATTCGAGTATCTTTATGTAGACTAAAAAGAGTAAGAAGTCTAAGTAGCTGGTCTCTGTTGGCAACAAACTACTCAATCGTTTTGTTAATTTATAGATTGCCGCTATACAAGTTTGCTACGCATATTATGAAGATTATGGTGGAAGTAAGTCGATTAATCTTTTATTGATTGAATTGCTTA
Organism: Hesperia comma; assembly: GCA_905404135.1. Classification (NCBI taxonomy): domain Eukaryota; kingdom Metazoa; phylum Arthropoda; class Insecta; order Lepidoptera; family Hesperiidae; genus Hesperia; species Hesperia comma. The sequence goes on along the minus strand of FR990032.1, from coordinate 7,117,239 downwards.
AAGACATCGTTTTGTTTTGTGAATCGACAATCATGGCTATGAGGGTAAGTGGTCTATGGTGATGTTTTAAATGAAGTATCTAGGTACAGTCAATCGGGGTAACTTTGATTCCTTGGGGTAACTTTGACAGTCCGCTCCCAAAAAAGTTTTTTATTTTTTACTTGAAAAGCATTTGGCGCATAAAATTTATTTATTACATTTTATGTACATAATGAACGTCGTAAACGTAATCTTAAATAAAAAGTAGTTTTTAAACAAAGCTTATATAAAAAACTTTCTTTTAAAAACGTGCGAAACTATTAGTGTTTTTTTCCGACGTAATACTTTTTAGATATCTACTTTTTACATGTCTACTTTCGATACATAAACAATTTTTATTAATTTTCAATTGCATCTTCGTTAAAATTACAAATAATACCGGTAAGTCAGATTTTGAACAAATTCTGGGTAACTTTGACGGTGTCAATGTACCCTGACTTTGTATGCGATTTATCAATTTTCGTGTTAGTCAAACATCCAAGGGTCCCCGGGACTTCTTCATTTTCCCAGAAATTAAATTGTATGGAATCTTGTCGTATATAATAGTAGATATGTAGTTTTATGTGACACAGTTAATTCTGATGAGTTTAACAGAGTAATTCGAATTGAAATTAAAAAGAGTTTAAATGAAGATAAAACTGTAATTTTATTGTTTTATTGATCGGTTTATGACCCTATTGCATCTGAAATTTGTTAAAAACATGAACTAATGTTACTGTAATGCTCTAATATGTTTTAAAATTTTAGATTTCGTTGATATACCCCGAGTAATTATAGCGTTCGCCCTTTGAAACTCTCATCTTAGTTGTTTATGTCTTGGTAGTGGATGAGTAAATTTGATATACCTAATTATATATATGCCCTAATTATTTATGAAACATATTACTGTAATAGCAGTAGGTACATAGAGTGACTGAAGTACCTACCTACTACTTAGGTCAGAATTGTTCCTAGAACTTAGGTACCTCAATCAACGCCTATAATGAGAATTGGATGAGTTTTAGTAATGAGGCCATCTTCTTTCTATAGGTACCTACTATTATAAATAGGATGCAAGTCGATTAGAAATTCTAATAAAGTTGTTTTCAACCCATGGCCCACTGCTGAGCATAGTCTTTCCTCATCATTGAAGAGAAGTACCTATATAGGTACTTCACCGCGTTGCTCCAGTTAATCAATTATTATTATTTAACTTTAATATTATTTGACTAAATAACCAAATCGTTATACTAACTGCTATTATTTTAACAGAGTTTCTGTTTCAGATAAGCGGTTAAAACATGTTGCGCTGGGTAAGATTTTTTTTTTCGAAGATTTTGGTGAAATTTTTAGAAACTAAATAAACTGACGTTTATGTATTGATATGAAAAGGAAATATCAAAAAAGAAACAATAATAAAACGAATATCATATTTTTATCACGATCGTTTATTGTATGTATGTTCCTACGTTATACAGAATTATGTACAAATCTGTCATTGAGCTACTCAGTAATTCGACACCTGATAAAACGTATTAGGTATGCCTACCTAGTTAGGACCCATTAAAGTAAGTAGGTAGGTAGTAAACCTACAATACAGGTAAAATGTTAAAAAATAGGGCTAGAGTACCTATTTTGCTATAGTACCTAGGTACTTATAGTAAGTAGGTACCTACTTAAATAGTGATCGCTTCTCTTAGAAAAATTGTTACGCCCAGGAAATCCTATGATTTGTCTCCTGTTTCTATTTATGTTTTAAAATCATTTATTATTTTACACAGAATACGGGGATATATTGACAAGTAAGTAATTAAATAAACGATGTGCAACTATTTGATAAATAGATTTTATTCATTAAATAAAATTTCAATTGTAGGTTATGAAAATGGAGATAATTTTGCAAAAGCAGGTAGGTATGAATACCTACTTATAAATTTTTAAATATCTTTTTCTTTCCGTTAACCCAACGATATCTATTTTCACGCAGATGCAAAGTTAAAGCAACCCATGAATTTTGTTTGTGAGTGTCAATTAATGATTCTACTTCCTGTGATTGATTGTGTTGATATCATATTGATACCAACATTTGCGGCCGTTGCCAATAATTTATCTATAGCTTAATATAAAAACCAAAAACATAGTTAAAATAACAACAAGCAGGTAACCCAATAATGTGGTGACTTTGACAGTTGTTAGGTAACTGACGATTTTGGGTGCTTAGATGGAATAGCAAAAGGGCCAGTTAACAAACCAACCAAATTAAATTCCACATTTATAATATTAATATTATGCCGGACTGCCGTTCAAAGGGTCCTGGGATTTACGTGGTCTCTATGACAATCACGACACAGGGAATTCTAGTATTAAGCACGGCTATGAGTGTGTAGCTTTATTTCTTTAGGTAGGTACTTTTTCTGAGTCTTATTGTGTGTCGCTCGTAGTTATCTTGGGCGACAGAGGAATGGTGCTGCTGAATTTCCATAAAAAATCGTGACATTATGAAACATGTAAGTAGGTACCCTATTTAGAACCCATTTTATTCATGTTTTTTTTTGCTTTGTTTAAAACTCCATATAAAAGTATGATAACCCAAAAACAAAGTGGTTGTATATACCTAAATAATGTTAAATTTATTACCATTTTCAGACGAAGTCCCTAACAAACGTCTGAACGATCAATTTTCTACTGTGGTCACACGTTCCTCAACACGGTGTACCACCGGTACGGCTATTAAATGTAAGTATACATATCTACAAGTATTTATTTAACATCCAACAAACGAGAAGACGAGACATCATAATTATTGTCATCCCTGGATATCGATATTAAAGGCATACCAAAACTGATAGTGGCTCTCTAGATCCTCGCCGAAACACGACTCGTTAAAAGTGTCTTTAAAAATAAATATATTTACAGTTTACTATTAACTTCAGCCTTTTAATATCCCACTACTAAACAATGATGAGGTCAAGACCATACTCCACCACGCTGCTCCAGTGTGGATTAGTAGAAAGGTCAGAAGCCCGCCGAAGTATTGGAAATTTTATGTCTACCGAAGGCCGGCCGGCGTTGCACTGGTAGCTCCCCTGGTGTTGCTCGTGTCTATAGGCGACGATGACCACTTACCATCAGGTGGCTCGTCTGCTTTTACGCCAGCCCTTCAGGCTATAAAAAAAAGGCCTTCGACATAGCATAACGGCTGCTATCTCGTAGATAACACAAGACTCTGGAGCACAGGAGCGTTCGAGAAATTTTCCTACTGGCTAATGAAAGTACCGACTGCGCCGGTCGTTGCTTAGTTTTTATTACTCTGGACAATGTTAACAGAAATTTCGCTTAGTACCACGCATTTAAATGGTAGTTACCTACGTAGTGTCATAGAACTAATCATTCGGTAAAATTAAAGTCTACCGAAAATATAAAAGATTTAATTATCAATGGGATAAACTGTCATTTTTTAATTTTTTTCAGTGGACCCCACATATGATCCAAGTATGTATTTATTTTCCAAATGATCTTACAGGACCCTATTACTATACATAAATCTTCTATGAGTCCGTCTGTACGCTAGTCGGTCATAAGGCAGGATATCTGGATGCTAAAGTCTTGAAATATTCAAAAAATGTGTTTTGCTGAGTAGCTGTCGTCACTGATATACCTTTTTTTTTTGTTAACGAGGGGGTAACCTTCAAAAGGTACCCTGTGGCGTGGGAGCGACACAGGGTTATGTGGGGTTTTTACTCACTAAAACCCCCCCGGTGGCCGTCTTCGACGCTTTGTGGAGGACTCCGGGATCTCCAACGGAACGCAACCGGAGCCCTCCGAGCGCAGTGCCTTTCGGCTCCTCCAGCGCGAGTAGAACCTCGCGCGGCACCTTTTGTTTATGATGGTATGCGGCCAACCTCATACCATCATCCTTCCCGGGGCTGCTGATTGGCGGTTCGAGCTCCCACTCTTACCGCCTGCAGCCCCGAAAGCCCCCACATAATTACAATAAAATGATATAAAATCTCATAAGTTGTGAGTACTTAGGTACTTAGTATAAAATCGTATTACTTATCATTGCCAAATGATATCATGTTTTAAATGATACATCATTATGTAGGTATCTAATATTTTTTTATTTTCTTGTGATTCTAGGTTCGAGTGAAAACAGTGAGTAGATACCTATAACTTTTATTTAGTAGTTACCGTAATTAAAGAATACGTAAACATTAATGAATTTTTTTGCCATTGAATTTTTTAATATTTATTACTTAGAGATTTTTTTTTATGGAATTAAGGTAGCAAACGAGCATGCAGCACCACCCTTCCGCTGCCGCCGTGGTTAGTCCAGTTAGTAGATGGTGTTAGAATGTTAGTTGGTTAGTTTGTTAATAAGTGTGAGGACAGGGACTGTTAGGGATAGGTTAGTCCTGTTAGTTAATATTAGTATGTGCCGATCATGGCTTTGGCCGACTAGCCGACTACCTGATTAATCGGCTGCAAAGACGCCGACTAGTCAGCCGACTAGTTGGCCTAGCCGATCACGGGTTTTATGTGATTCATGTCATAGAAGACATGTTTTCTTTACTACCAAAGAATAGGTTGCTTTGATTCACATTTAAAAATAACTAGGTATGCAAGACTGATTAAAAAATAAAAATATAAAATACGCCAATAAGATTTTTAATTTACCTAGGTAATTCCCCAAACATACATTATATTGAAAAATAATACCTAGGTACATACAAAATAAGAAAGTCGGCGCTCTTTGCCGATTATTTGCCGACTAGTCGCCGACTATGATAGTGGCCGAATAGTCGGCTGTACCGACTAGTCGGCTGTACCGACTAGTCGGCACATCTCTAATATTTATCTATCTCTTTATAGAAGATGACCCAGAAGTAGATAACAAAATCGATAAAATGGGAGATGATAAAAGTGAGTTTTTTATTTTATTTTCAATAATAAAATAACTACATTATATTATTATAATTGTTTCAGTGGTTAACAGTACCTATTTGTTATGATTTTTTTGTTTTTTTTTTCAGCCACAACACAATCGAAGGTGTACAAGCCTCCTCCGGAGGCAAAAAAACCTGATCACTATATTGACGATCCGTAGATAAAAAATTATAATTTTTTAAATAAAGTATTTTTTTTCTGGTCCTGTAATAATTTTCATCACAACTAATCTCTCTCTTTGGCCACGTAAAGCCGTCGGTCCCGGTGGTTATCGATAGATCGCCGTCGTTAAGTCATGTCGTAGGCCTTCGGGCGGCCTGAAAACTTCTGTCACTGGGTCAGCCACCAACGCAGCAGAGCAGCGTGGTGGAGTATTCTCTAGGCCTCCTCAATAATGAGAAGAGACCCGTGCTAAGTAGTGGGCCATTAATGTGTTGTAGACAATTTCTCTCTTTGATCCCCTTGAGAGTTGATATTTGACAGGCACTTTAGACAAAAAAAACCTCGACAGATTTAAAAAAACAGGTATGCCTGTTAAATTGCTTCAGATTTTTTTATGTTGGAAGGTGGTAAACTTGCAGTCATTTTAAACACATACATGCGGAAACGCAAATACCTACACACACTCACATCCAAGAGTAAATGAATGTAAATCGTGTACAATATTTTTTTACTACTCTTGATAATTACCGCATAACAAAATAAGACTTACAGGCGGAGGATGGTGCGGCCTGGGGCCCGGTCCCGTGGGCGTGGGGGTTGGCGGCAAGTACGCCGGTCTCGTGGGCGGCGACGGCCGGTACGGCGGGGATGTTGGCGTCGGCTGAAACGTTAAAGATGGAGTTTAAACAAGATGTTTGCAAATTTTATATTTTTATTGTTCATAAACGACCAGTTTCTGAAGGGGATTGAGATCCTGCGTTTGTTTCGTTTCATTCTCGATCGGTGAAGCATCGGTGAAGTTATTGTTATTAGCAACGGTAAGTAACCACTTACCATCCGACGGTTCATTTGTTCGTTAGTCGGATAATGTATAAAAAAATCGAATGCAGGTCAAAGTTATTCTCAATGCCACAACATGGGATCATGTCATTGTGTACGTGTACAATGCAAGATTACTAATATTATTTAATAGTTGGTGATCAAACCTACCACACGATATCAGTGATATCACTAAGCTTATCAAGTAGATATACAACGGATAGAAGTCTTGATGTTTTTCTAGTAACTTTGATAATTTGAATAACTGTGTAACTTATGTTTTAAACTTATGTTTAAGTAAAGGTGTTGCATATTAGGTACTATACCTATTATAAGTATTCTCCACATTATACACATTATACCTATTACATTCATGCAATACTTAGGTACGTAAATTTATTATCTTGAAGGGCATTATTTTTAGTCCGTTCTATACATTCGTAGCTTTACATGCAATACAATGGCTCTCAACTTGGGTGCCATAACAATAAAATAAGATTAGGCCGTTTTCACGGTCAATCATTTTGCATCTGGTGTCATGGGTTATGGGCAATTAGCTTAATATGGCATCTTGTGAAACGTCTACACTTTTATGGTAGGTACGTATAACCTACCTACTCAATAGTCTAATTAGAGAACCATTCAGCGCTGTTACAAGTGGAATTGCAATTTGTAACAGTTCAAATTCAATATCAAATTCATTTAAGCATGTGTAAATTACCTTTAGGTAAGTTCTATGCAATTAATTTTGTAGATTTATTATTGAGTAGAAAAAGTGGTGAAATAATCTCCGCAACATACTTATCTTTTAAATTAATATCAGTTCTTACCAACTTGGAAACTTTATTGTAAAAAGTTAAACAGTAAAAGTTTTTAAATTTATTAAGTATTATTCAAATACAAAATTTTTTATCGTATTTTATTTAAAAAATATAAAGCCTGCTACTCTATGTTGCATGAAATAATAAATCTGAAGTAAAAAAATCACATAACATACCTAGTATGCTCGGCCGAATAATCACTATCAATAGATAGATATTTTACCAAATACCTAGTTTCATTGTAAACCCGCAACATAGATCTAGTAGTTTTGACATTTGAATAGATTTGCGTTGCAAGGTTGTTTGTTGCATTGTTGAATTCAATGGAGGTGTTAGAAAACACAGTTCCATAATTATGCTGCTGTTAGATGTAATGATAAATACATTTTTGGTCTCTGTATAGTTTATGGGGCGCTTGCTTAGCATACGCGAGTTTTATTGTTCATATTTCAATTAAAAATAACAGTTATGATGATTTTATGGTTTAATATGTAGATAAGATGGATTCATAAGAATTTATGTAGATGAGATGTTGAAAATGGAAAAGGCACTTACAGCCAAACGGGTAGTTTTTTTACGTACCTAAATACGATGTGTAGGTAAGTACCTATATTCTGTGCTTTGCAGTTGCAGGGTACGTTACGTCGTTGGTCTCGATTGTAGGGTAGGACGTGGTTTATAAATTAGGGGCTAAGAGAGCTATGAATCTCAATATCATAATAACCCACCAATCAAATAATATGTAACACGTTCACACACTTAAAAAGTTTACTGTCCGGATTTTTAAGCCATCGGACTTACTATAAAACTATACCTAATAATAATAAAATATTAAAATATCAACTTATAAAACTATCCCACCTTATAAAATCTTTAATTTTATTCAGTCTATACCCACATACTGTTCGCATTTAATATGCAATTTGACGTAAGTTGAAGTCGTACTCTATAAAAAAGATGCAGTAGCCACTTTTGCGTACACTTACCCTTGCTGGTACATTATTCGGTGGTGGAGTGTGGAAGGGTACGGATGGTCGATTGTACTGGTACCCGTTGCTCGGGGGTAGGTACTCGTTGCCGGCCGCTATCGCTAGGCTGATTACGCTTGATGCTACCAAGCACGAGAGCCACATCTGGAACAAATTAATAACATAAACATAAACGCTAACACACTCATACCCCCGCGGTTTTTAAGTTTTTTCTTTATAACTTGAGTGCATAAATTGAGTATTCTATTTGTCGGCTTAAAACTATGAAATGTATGCAGCAAAATATAGAAATGAATTCACAGGAATAAACCATATCGATTCGTTCTAGTATTAGGTATGTCAGCTTTCTATAAATTGCTAAACTCAAGAAAATAGAGATAAGTAGAGAAGGTACGGCAATCTTATCTCTAAGTCCTATACCGAGTCTGAAAGTCGTCTTTTGAAATTTTCTTAAAACTAATTTTGAGACCAGATTTTATAAACATTATACAGTTGGACTTGGACCATTAGTAAAGCCGTTAAGTTTGACAAAGCGGAACGGAAGGCTGTTCCTAATCTTAATTGTTCAATTCATTTGGTATTTACCCAGGGATTGTACAGTTTACCTACGGGCAGAGACATCACGTTGAAAATAGTCACATTACTCTGTCGTAGTAGACGTAAGTAGACAAGGAGTTAAAAGACAGGTTTCAAGACTACAAGGACGTTTATGGTGTCATCTGTATTTTAAAAATATTTGACCGACGAAATGTTTTGAGTTTAATATTTAGCTAAAACGGTAGTCAACGAATATCACGCATGTCTAGTTCAAATCGTATCCGTTCCAAATCCACGTTTCGTGTAGGGTTACCAACAGTCCGGTTTAGTTAGAATTATTCCGGACTTTTGGCCTTTTGTCTCGGTTCTTGTCCGGACATAGCTTATATCTAACTTCTTTTTGTCTAATTTGTCGAGATATAAAGAAACTAGTAAAAAACTGTAAGGATGTTTGGATAAATATAAATATAAATAATGCTTCACACTCATAGCCCCACACTAGGATTCCCTGTGTCGTGGGTGCCATGGACAACACACAAGACAAGGACACACACCCAGACCGAGAACGGAAATTCAAACTCATCATTCAAATTTCCGCCTCGCTGGGAATCGAACCCAGGACCCTCGGAACAGCGATCCGGCGTGTTTACCATTGCGCCATCCGGGTCGTCGAATATCGTCTGCAAGGTCGATAACTATAAAGGTAGGTATACAATACTGCCGTGAAGTGCCGTGCTTACAGTAACGCCGGGTTCCCACTACGCCGGACCGGCAGATCTGCCGGCTCGGTAAAACTCCCGGAAGGCCTAGTGGCTGTACAAATTGTATGAAGCTATTCACATTATCCCGGATCCGGCGTTTTCGCCGAGTCCGGCATTTTTACCGAGCGTTTTGTCACTACAAAATGCCGGTAAAATCACCGGACCGGAGTAATGTGAACCAGTTCTGCCCTGTATTCCCCGCCCCGCCCGTGCAGCCCGTGCTCCCCGCACTTCATTCGGCTCGCATTTTCTGAGTAAAGTAGACGCTACACGTCATGAACGATATCCAAATCGAAAAATAGGCGTCCATTGTGGGCACAGGTCCAAATTCAACTGAGGTGCTTGTCCGATTTTCTTGTGGGCTCCGGTGTAATGTGAACACTCTGTCCGGTGTCCGGTTTCCGGCAGATCTGCCGGTCCGGCGTAGTGGGAACCCGCCCTTTAAAGTTTTCGATTCAATTTTTACTGACTATTCCTTTAGCTTGTAAGTTTTTTAGTTATTCTATGCGGTTTTTCTAAGCAATAATAACAATGATTTCGGAGGTACACTAATAAAATTAACTAATTATCATGAAGTATATTTCCTGCTTATAAACTAAGGAAAAGACATCATAAACATTTTATAGTCTTACTGCTGTTAGGCTTAATGATATTTTTAGGTTCTAGTGAAGATAGAAAAACGGGAGTAAGACCAGTTAATAGAGCATTACGTGGCGATTCTGGATAAATGTACTTAAGTAACTCATTTTTGAAAAAAATCTACTTACTGCTCTTATTGTTAGCACGGCAGAATAGGTAGGTATAGATACATAATAACAATTGAAACAAACACATAGACTTATGTTAAGAATTCGGCCTCCTATTTGAGGGGTCCAGGTTCATCCGACGTTTTTTAAGGTCCGTACGTAACCGTTATTATACGTACGTTATTATGTAAATTTCATCATACATAGCCTCTTCAGAAAAAAAATATCCGAACTTGACCAACACTTTACAAAAACGTTCGGATATTTATAGCAAACAACTAATCCAGATTTATCAAAGGAGATGGTAACAGCAACTGCGTGTGAGTGTGACATGGAAACTGCGAACTCTGTGAACTGTGGGATTCCGGCTGCCTTGCGACACTCGGAGCGACCGTCGATAGTGCAAGGACTGCAAGGCCACGCCTCTCGCCGGCAGAACGCGTCGGGAATCGTTTCATGTTTTTCTCATCCGCGGTTGCTTTTATTTTACACTGTAAGTTTTCAACCAGTTCATATAGCTTTAAAAACTAAAGACTAAGAGTTACTGGTTTCATAGCAATAACCACGTGAAGAAAGTTATAAAGTGACACAGCCAAAGTTAACCTTAGGAAAATATAAATCTATTTAAGACGCATCTTGGTACGCCGAGCAACTTTCTTTGCTTGAATTAGCTGCTAAATGACTAGGTATATAGGTACATGATAAGTACCTTCAGAATAATATGGGTTGGAAAGAAGGGAGTGAACGTGTTAAATGGTGTAAAATAGAGGATTTTTCTAAATATACCTAGTTGTAATCTACTCGCCTTACCAATAAATTACTCGAACATGTAGGTACACAACATTACAAAAATGTACGTCACCATAGCAATCAGACTAATCAGATCAGACTACGTATTTCAAGTTTAAAAAGCATACCCACGTTTCACACACAACCTTTCATCTGAAAGTAACTGATGGACTCTGGCATTTGAATTCACACGTTTTGACCATTAAAAACGCGTCTGACTAAAGAAAACCCCAAAATGTATGAATAGGTACCTGATTTTAAAATCACACACGGAGCCATGAATACTACCTGATTTTGAATACACAGTAGACGTACATACACACCAGCCGTCATACAGGGAATACCTACTAGTGCAGAGATATGAATGTGTTAGTTAAACTCTACTAAAAAATGACATACCTAGTAACGAAATCGGATTTATTATTCGCGGTGCTGTGCGAGAGTAACATAATTTTCCATATGCATAGAGTATTGTATGCAAAGTCCGTCCGTTCCGATTCAACCCGTTCGCGTGGCAAACTTCGCGTTTACTTATTTCGTCGCTAACGAGACAATGACAACACAAAGGAATTATTCGTTTCTGTTGACGCATTGTTGACGACAGTTACCTACGCGCAAGAAAATTTTAAAATGTGTCATTTTATATTGGGCCTCACAGTGCGTGGCTTCTTAGAGTTCTTAGCCTACTTAAGCTAACAATACTATTTTTTAATTTAACTACTAACCACTTTCAAACAAAAGTCGATAAATAGTTATTAATTAAATACTACGATAATAATAATAATTTATAATAATATCTTTGGGTTTTATGTGAAACAACGCGGTTACCTCAAATATCGAGTAGTTTATAAGTTTAGTATAAAATTGATTGTTAACCGCTGCCGATAAATTCTTAGCTTAACAAATGCAAGTTAATTCACTTATTGTTTTACAAGTACATTTCGGCCTTCTCTGACATTTGGTGTCTCGTGGTTATGTGTATAGGCCAGATATCTAGATAGCAATCAGTGAATAAGTGGGTAATATCGAATATTGATTACAGTGCTGGTGATTCCTTCGATACAGCCCGCGAAGAATCAAATTTCTTTCGGTTTGCTCTAAGCACAATACCAACGAGATATCGGCTCACTTACAAAATTGAAGCCAAAAACCGTCCACGTAAATAAGTAACATCTTATTTTTACTACACAGTTTTATCTAAGTATTTACTAAGTTAGTAAGACAAAAGTTTTCATCTAATTCAAACAAAAGTTTATATAATTCAAAATCAAGTAGTTATTATCTAATTCAAAACTACTTGTCAGATTATTTTTTGAACTTTTTTATTCGTGCGTTCTGAAATACACTCCAATAGGTTTTATGAAGATTCAATGACCTTCCTTGGATTTTGAGGTATAAAGCTTACGGCACTCCACTAAGGACACTCATTTTAATTAATGTTTAATAAACAATATCATCTCTAGAAATAAACAATTAGGGTATCAAAAAACTAGTCTTGTGTAACTTAGACTCAAAATCAACGGAATGAAATCTCCACGTGTAATGTATCTAATTTAAGTCAGTTTATGAGTAAAACATCCTCATTACTGAAACGCCGAACAATGGCGCCAATCTGATAAGTCACGCGGACCAACGCATCATTCCCAGGGTATTATAAAAATTTAGTAAACAATGGCCGCTGTTGCAAGAGTTACCGTTACTGACTTCTGTTCTCTCATTATGTGTTGCCAATGTTAATAAGTTGCGTCTGAGTGCCAGCGGGTTGGTTGGCTGTATGAGAGAGATGGTTCATAGCTATAACTTTATAAAGATCTGTTCAGGCGTTTGATGATTATCAGACTGATACTGATGATCATTGAAGATTTTCTTAGTCGGTTATTTACAGATTGAAATGGAATGTGTAATACCCAAGCACTTGGTCAAAAGATCGAAGGTAATATCAAAGATGTCACCGATGTATTTATCCTAGATCGAAGGAAGCAAGAATAAAGAAAGATCTGCTTTTCTATATCCCAGCCAAAATGGGATTGAGTTTACGCAGCGATATGATCTAAAAACATGTAAAAGCTCCCTATTTACCTATTGCCCGTAGTTCGGTCACAAAGTTCTACTGGACGATGGAAGGGTAGTTTTTGTTGTGCCTAATTTGTAACTAAACTGCGTTCCAGTTCGATAAGAAATTCGTTTTAATTGCATCCCACTGAAATTCCAGGTTTCCGTGTAAATTTACGGTGCGAGTTAAAAATGCCATAAGAAAATTTTGTTTGCAAGGTAGGTAAATTGAACTGTGTGCATACGTAATAATGTTGTTATATTTTCGGCGACTCAGGTAATATGGGAATCAAGTTGCTCGCTAACACTTGCTCCCTTCATTGCTTCCCACAAAGAATGCGTTGTAAGAATAGAAGTGGCGATACTGGCCGCAATGGATAGGGTTGTGGTCTTGTGGTAAATGCTTAACATAATTGTTTAAGCAAAAATATAACTCCGCTGACACAAAGAAGATGTTGTAGGTATACACATACTATAATAGCTTTAAATTTTAATTAAATATTTAATGAATGAAAAAGAAAGGTCAGAATATGTAACATAGTTACCTAATAGTTCTTTTGGTGTATAAATTGCTGGAATGATAAAATATGTTTAAACGATTAGGTACCTACATTAGCTATTAATAGATGAAAGCTATAAAATTCAGTTTTAATTAGGTATATACCTAATTCTAAAACATTGTAAGTATAAGTTGTAGAAGATTGATAAGATTGATAAGATTAAGATTGTAAGCATAAGTTCACGTAAAAATTAACCCTACAATTTCCCTCTTGACTGGCTTCTGACGAACAATAACAAAAATCTATCGATGTGTCAACCCTAACACATGGGTCCATTGTCATCTGTCCATGTTCTGAATTTATGTCTGCGATTACAATCTGTAAATTCACAGAATGTCGTATGTTGTTCTAGATCGAAATAATATCCTCATCAAATCTAATAACTAGTATTTACGGACTTAGTGCATTAATCACAGAAACTCTCATGCGATAGCTATCAAACTAGACATTAAGTGTTGCACTTTTAAGTGGTGGTGTAATTTTCATTCGCATTCGTGCAAATAGGCGAACCCTCATGTAAGTGGCAGACCTTTGCGATTGATTTTATGCAGATTTTTAAACGTGGTATTCCAAGCTGACCATTCGTGTAATGTACAAAGGTTCGCACACACGTGGTTGAGCTTGGTAAGTCGATACTGACATACTAAGGTATAGGTATGTGTAATATAGTAAGTGGTATCTGATTTTGAAGTTTGAATGAATGGGAGAGAGGAGAGGAGGAGAGCAAGGGAGAAATGAATGACGAAGAGGAGAGTGAGTGAAAAGGTTATCGATGTGAAACATCTTATGGCTCACTTGTAAACTGAATCGTTGGCGTTGCCTACGCTTCGCCGTGGCCTACGCGCCGCCCGTGGCGATACGACGCTCATTCTATCTCACAATGCCTCATCTTTTATCTCACTCACTCGATCGGTCGACCTCCGTTTGGTTTTTATATACATATTTCAAATTCGAATATTAAATTAGCTTCATTAGAGACACGGTAGTGTCTAAGCCAAGTTCCACAAAAAATACCCCTTTTGTTTTGTTCATTAAAATTATTTTTTCGTTTCCTATTTCTTATAATACTTAGTGCACGGCAGTGCACCTCGCCAAGTTCGAAATTTTAAATAAAGTTTTATTTCGTTTATTATTTATTTGGTCGTTGGTTAATAGGGTGCACGGCAGTGTTCAAGCCAAGTTTATATGAAATACAATTAATAAAAAAAATGTGAGCCGTCATGGGACGCCTGGCAGATGTGAAACACACACACACATATATATATATTTACACACACATATGTATATATATGCGTATATAAATCTGCCAGGCGTCCCATGACGGCTCACATTTTTTTTAAGTTAGTGTATGATGAGTGACAAAAATATGATCAGTTATCGTACTACCTATAACCTACATAGCATGCAGGCATTTCATCGTATGTTATGTTCTAAGTAGTAGTAAGTAGCACTACCTATGTCGCAATTGCCACTAACTAACATTCTGGATGATAGTTAGACATTTTTGTCTGAAGCAAATCACTTGCCCTTTCGACAGTAAGTACAAATGACATTTTGCTTGATAGCAATTATTAAGTGAAACAATCACGACTGAGCTTGCGTTTCGGTTGCAGGGAGGCGCCGACCACGCTTTCTTGCCTGTCATCTTACACTTGATCATGCTGGATGGTTTCGTATTGTGCAAACTGACGTGCTATAATTTGCTATTTTGCTTACCTTTTAACTGTAATGGGTAGGTACTCACGATATTTATTATTTATACCGATATTTCAAACCAACGATCCATTGCAATAATAAATATCGTGAGTACCCATTAAACAGTTACAGTTAAAATGTTTAGTGTCCGCGATTATAAAAGTTTAAAATGTTATATTTTGCTTACCTATAATATGACACATAATAAACATGTAGCTGATTGTTTTCTGTATCTACATTCATGGAAGAAAGATGCGAAAAAATAATTACAGGACGCTATAGAACGCTAAAATTATGATTCTTAGTTTTTTTTTGTCTCTGATGTTTTTACGCTAATCTCAGAAACAGCTCAACCGATTTGGGTGCGGTTTTCACTAGAATATTGTGGTAGATAAGCTTTACTTTTAGCTTTTTATCCTTTTACTTTATTTTTATCGTTTCATAAATACAAAAAGTTAACAATATCGGAATGGCTAATAAGCGATCGGTTCCCCGAAGTGAAGCAAGGGCGGGTTAAATACGAGTATTCTTAGTTGAGTCATGGAGCATAAATGGAATTGCTCTCCACCAAAACCAAACTCATTACCTGTGTTCATAGTTCTATTTAGCCGGTCAGAAAAAATACTAAGGACATTTTTAGATAATGTTGTCAATCTTAAATGTACGGATTGGCGGAACGTTGGCATTTGTGTGCCACTGCCATGCAATTATAACGAATTTCAGATCGAAATCAAACGGAGTACCTATATGTTGTAAGTGGCCGAAATCCTTAGCCATACTCCACCGGGTTATTCTCAGAGTACCTACTCCATTCTTTTGTCACGTTGCCCCAAGGGAAGGTTTAGATATTATGCGGTTGGGTTTAGATTACTGACTGTGTAAATTACTACACGCATAAAACAAGGCATATTCAGCAATTAATTAATAACTTCAATAATGTAGTCGTGTATTGTTTAATCTAGTACTACAAACATAACAAAAAACTTATTAACTGCGCATAGACTAAAAAGCCTAGTGTAATGACCATAATTTATCTATGGTAATGATGATAAGGCGACAATATGCAATGACTTTTTGTCCTCTTATATAATATGTTTATGTAGTATTACATAATTCTGTTGTTTGACTGAGACATTGACAGCGATAGACGATACGCGAAAAAATTGCTCACTGAGTAGAAAGTTGAGGGATGCAAATTCAAGTAAGGGTACAGAAAAGATGGTAGGTAGGTTTGCTTTCTCCACTTAGGTAGGTACTATTTTTATATTTTTTATAAGTGACCTGTGTACATTATCGTCTAAATCTAAATCGTCTTTGTGTAGAAAACTTAATCAAAATTTGGAATTTGTACCTTCCTACATTATTAAGAGGTTTAATGGAATAAAATATTGTGTTATCGCCAAAAGAAAAAAAAAAACAAGCGTCTCGTTTCTCGTTAACTATCAGACAAAACTACCTAAGAATGTTAGATTTAATCGCAAATTACTTGAACAGTTAGCTTTATTGCCAGATGGTTTCGACAATCTTAAAGACATTGAGGTTAATTTATGAAGAAATTATTTTTTTTTTGCTCTTAGGTCAAAGTGATTTTGATCACAAGCAAATAGGCTACTAGATCTACTCATTCGTACCCCATGTTTTGTAAGTCTGTAGCAATTTAAATATGAGTTAATGTACCTACCTAGATAAGAAAACAAAAACCTATTTCCCACAGTTTTAAAAATGTAGGCTAGTAAAATTATCTGTAATGTAATTAAATGTAATGTTACTTAGTAAAATTTTAAGTAATAATAAAATATAACAAATTCATTCATTTCATTTTTCTTGCATTGTAATGTAGTAACTCTATGTACCTAAGTAGGTAGGTACAGTTACTTACAAGATGGCTACATAAATAAATAATTTCTTTGGTTTATTAATTTCCGCCTGCTTTTTGTATTTGTGTAGTTTGTCGGTATACAAACCAAATAATCATACATATTATCTTAACAGTTTATGTCATCTTAATCAGACAAAAGTTTAAAATAACATACATAACTCCATAAGTATTATGTAATTGATCTAAGGAATGCTACATGGATCAGTTTAGGGCGCAAGCGCAACAGATGTACGATTACAATTTATGCGGCAGAGCAGCTCGCACATAAATCTTACAGATTACAACAGCGTTTGTCTTGACAACAAAATTATTAGACGCAGTAAAAATTTGTGACGCTGCGTGATTGAAGTCGGTACGATTCATATACCTACATGGCGTTCAAGTTTAGGTTCAAAAAGTGTTACTTTAAATGTTTTAATGGTGGAATTTATTTTTCAAACATTTTAATAATTTAATTGGTTGAATTACGCTGAATTAAAAATAACTGTACATACGTATAATGTGGGATATAATCAGGGCAGGCAAGCATTATAGTCCAAGATCCCAGAGCCGTAAGACACAACTTATTTTCTAAAGCATGTATAGTCCGTTTTTTGTTGCCACTTTTTTGCGAATCATTAATAGTGATGTGCCTCTACCGTAACTTTACGTAATTTACAATCTAGTATCGTTTTTCGGGCTCGCCTGCGCAGCTTCGGCTTGCTGGTCGCCTTCGGCGACCAGCCTCAGCCGCTCCAGCTCGCCCGGGTGTCTGCGTTTTGTTACAGCGGTCGGGGGCTGCCCTCCCTCCGCGCCTCCGGGTTCTAAAAAACACTCTAGGGGTAGGACATACAAGACTACGTGGAGTAAGGTTAGGCTAATTCGGTTCTGTAACCAATTCGACCTACCTACACCTTGAAGAATTTGACTGATTAGTAATGGAAATGAGTATTCATTGCTTTATATCCAAAATCAACTCAATTTTTATGCTTCCGTTCAATGTTACTCGTTTTTAACAATTGACGGAATTGTATTCTGCAATTCGCAATTTTTTGCTACTCTTTTACTCTAGGCCGAATTGACAAGAGAAACAACATTTACGCCAACGGCCGCCATCTTTACACATAAACAAAGCGCTTGCAGCGCCTCTACCGGTAATTATTGTAACTACTTTACGATATGATCAAAATAATCTTGACCATTTCATGATAAAGCCGCGCGTTTAGTTGCCCATATCGAGAAATGATTTCTTATCATTGATCTGCTCAAACCACATCATGATGTGGCCAATAGACAGTTGACCATATCATGAAATGCGACCATTTCTTGATATGGTCGATCATTTCATGATGTGAGCAAATCTACGATGTGGCCACGACATAGACATTAGATCATCAAAGGTACCTACCTACTTTCTTTTTTATTTATTGTCTATTAGGGCCGATAGGCATTGAACTTTATCACTTACGCATTATGATGCAAACGCACTTATTACATCACAATGTAGCACTAGTAATTATTAGATTAAGAGAGATTAACTCGCCCTATAAAATATAGCTATTTAAAACATAACCCTTTAATTAACCTTACAACATTTTATGCGGCAAAATTTGGCATTTAAATTTTTAAACATGGCCAGCCATTGGGCACAAGGCACGCGCACACAGGCTATAATTAAATAATGATTACTTTTTATAACGTTAGACTCTCACGCTGTGTTCTATACACCCAGCAAATGCTTTGTTGTGTGTTGTTGTTTAAATAATTGTTTTAATTTTGTGGGCAATTAATATGGCTGTCTTTAAGTCCTTTAAATACAGATAGAGAATACAGACATAATAAAAATTAGGGATAAAAACTGTATTAAATCTTATGAAACAGCTGACATTGATTCATTTACTCCGTTCGACTAATAACATTCGCAAAGGAAACAATTAAATTCCTTTAATTAAGTATTCCTATTCTAAACGTGAGAAAGCGAATATTTCTACATAATATATTTATAACTACTTACTTCTACCAATTGTGTAGGTACTGAGAAAGTTTAAAGAAAAAGTTAAAAGTTTCGCTTTCAAACCATTTATTTTTTACGATCTGTGTATTATAATTGGATTACCTACATGCATTAAATGCCCTCCGTGTCGCCCATATACCTACCTACTACCTACTGCTCTAATTTTGTTTGTGAAAGGAGTTTTGTTATTATTTTTTAAAAAGTTTAATTTTCTCTTTGAGTCTAAATCACCTAACCAAAGGATTAGGTACAGGATATAATGTTAACCAATCATAGATATATTGAAACTGGAAAGAAATTACTTTTATTAGACGTTACCTACCAGTGTAACGCTTAAGAAAAATGACACTTGAATTAAGGTATTAAATGTGAGGGCTTGGACTTACACTAAACTTATGTGACCTCTTTAGTAATTAAAAGAGACTAGACTAGTGCCGTCGTCATTTATGAGTTAAAATTATTTATTAAACATTCAAATATTTCTAATTGCATTAGGTATACACTTTCCACGTCTTTTAATTAGCTTAACAGATGTTCTTATAACAAGGATAATAATTCTCATGTACATTAATTGCAATGCGTAATAAGTAAGTAAGTGTTCTTACGTTGTTAGCGTTAATAATGCCGTAAAATAAGGTATGAATTATTCTAATGCTTAATTGTGTAAGTGAAACTACCTAATGAGATTTAATATACATTCGGAAATGTTGCGGACAAAGTTACGTATGATTTTAAACTTTAATAATAGCGGATTGTACTACATATTATTAACCGACTTTAAAAAGGAGGATGCTCTCAATTCGGTAATTGTATTGCGTAAACGATTTTGATAATTCTTTTTTTATTCGAAAGTCGGTGCTTGTCGTCTGATCCCATACAAAGAGCGACATCTGCCGGGTAGGTACTTTTTGAGTTCCTTTATTTAATTGTTTATAACTAACGTTGGTTATTAAGGGATGTTATGTTTTCGTTAAATTTAGACATTTTGTCCTCCATTACGTACCTATCTATTGACAATACGTTTGAAATAATAATATTTGATAAATTAAAATGTTCGAAATTTTAAGGCAAATTTTGATATGACGGAGTTAAAGATTTTCCGTCAACATCATGACTTAATAATTATTGTTGATTGATTTTTCATTATAAACCTATTAGCCGTTGTCCAATGTAACAACATCGTGAATAAAATTGACACGTTTTTGTATATTATCTAATGATTGTGATGAAGTAAACTTGTTTTTTGTTTAACACAAGCTGTTCACGGGACTTTGTACGCGTCGCAGTTCAGTTCCGCTTAAATCCCAATCTTACGGGCATTCCGGGATTAAAAGTTATCATTCCGTGCACAACGCATAGAAATCATTTCAATCATTCCAGAGGTTATCCCGGGAAAACAGAAAGACAGAGAGACAACAATTTTAAAATAGTTTGGTTGTTTTTTAGTTCGTGTAAAAAACTACAAATTTTGCATTTGATAAAAAGCATTTATTTTGAAACTACAGACAGACACGTCAATTTTATTTATGTCTTTAGATAGATTTCAAGCTTTATAATTGTATAAGTAGCCTAGATGGTAGTGACCTTGTCTACGATGCGAGGGTCTGGAGTTCAATTCTGTGTCGGTGATGGATAAATATTTAATCTCGGGTCATGGGTGTTGTCCTTGCCGACCACGACATAGGGAACCATAATATTGCATATTGTATTACCATTTGAACAAATGGTAATACAATATGCAATAACATCGCTAAAAAGCGATGTCTTCCAGACAACCTTAGGGTAAGAAGTCAAAGTGAATGAATAATATAATGTAGGTAGTTTTTATAGATAAATTAATATAGCTAGTAGTAGATACCTACCCTTACCTACTAAATGCATGTGTTCCAAAACGTTCACCCTATAGTTTGTGTTTGGAAACGCGAACTCTACAATTACTTCATCACCCAATCAAATCATTTAACTAATTTTATTTAATCCTACGTGCGTATCGATACGTGCCAGAATTTATCATTTTATTGCAAAGACATTTTCACCCTTTTAAGTTTAACTTTCACGTTTATTTCCTCGTCTGACCGACCCTCGGGCGATGGTAGGACGGCCAAACGGTGCTATTGTCTATTGTTTTTGTTTAAATCCAAACGCACCGATGTGATTCCGTGAGAATGGACCAATTTGTCAATCAAGTTGTCCGAGCTAGTCACGCCGCCATACTATTTGTGTTTTAAATGCAAACTAGTTTCCACCCGCAGGCTTCACCCGCGTGGAATTCGTTTAAACTTCACCCCCCTATTTCACCCCCTTCGGGGTGGAATTTCCAAAAATCCTCTCTTAGTGCTCCTCTACACTCCCGTTCTCACACTCACGTTCACACGTTCACACGTTCAGTAGTTTCAGCTGTGCGTTGTCTGACAGTCAATCACCAGTAACGCAAGAGTTTTATATGTATAATGTAGGTATATAGTTTACCTATTGTGATTTTGGTTATGTAAATCGGTTCATAAAATAATATGATTTTGTTTTTAAATATTAAAGGCACTACAGTGAAACGGTGATAGATTCAAAATATTCGACGTTCATGAGGGTATTTATACTCGCGTAGGTGAAATGAATTATAGTTGTAGCAGAAAGTAATTAGTTGATTATAAAGTAACTCTAACTAAGTATTATTTAAAATCCCATAAACCACATAGCATTTAAAGTATCAATAAATTGGATGTGGTGAATTAAATAAATCGCATTGTTTAATTATTTTCACAAACAAAAACGGACTTAAATTAAATTAACTCTCCACGAAGACTTTAAAGACTGTGTTTCATCACAAGCGATAACAATATTATATTAATGGATGGATTAAGTAAACTATTTATAGAATACGTAATCTTATTATGTTCTATGTTTTTATTACATTGTTAGTTCACATTTTAAGGGGAATTTTTATAAACTGTCACTCTCGTAGAGTTGTTGTTCGAAAACTGTGTTTCACTTTCACGGTTACCGTAAAATTTATCATTTAAATCTCTTTCTCTGTGTTCTATTATATCACGAAAGTAGAGGATAAACTCCATATATGCATAGTTATTAATCAAATTTTCTAGTGAATTGTGCAATTTTTGTTTTTCCTTTTGGAAACAGCTTTATAAACAGACGTTATTTTTCAATTAGGTACATATAGGTATATTACATTACCACAAGGTCTTAAGTTTCTAAAAAAAGAAGTGATAAAATTTCGCTCACCTACCCATTGATAGAAGCGAGCTTATTCGTCAACAGTGAAACACATTCACTACACAACAAAAAGCGGTTACGAAACCCCAAACAATGAAAGCAGGCGCTTAATAAAATAATGTTTAAGGAGTATCGAATTATCATAAAATAAATGAGAGGAAGCCCTTTTAATTGTCACTGTTTTTGTTTTCGGTAAGTAAGTTATTATCTTGAGAAAGCTGATAGTTCTGTTGTTAAGATGGAGGAGGTAGCGATTTGTAGTATTGTTGAGGTTATATTAATGCTAAGGGATGTGCATCGGTACGTTTTTGAAAGACTACAAATAGAGGTATAAATATAATTATACATAATGCTACACGCTCATCTCCTCACACTAGGATTACATGCGTCGTGGGTACCATGGACAACTTACAAGACAAGGACATAGGTACACAGCCAGACCGAGAACGAAAACTCATCATTTAAAATCCGCTTCGTTCAGAACCGAATCTAGGACCCTTTAAACGGCGATTTGGCATGGTAACCTTTGCGTCAGAGGGGTCGTTACGTTAATTCAGGTTATTCGTTATTCCTTATTTTATCTTTCTTTAATATTTTATCTTTCTTTCTTATTCACGGACAAACTGTCACAGGGCAAATAGCTCTAATTATGTCGTGTGAGGTATTTTGTAGTAAATGGCAGTTCGTTTGGGCAAATTTCAAAACGAATGCGATTTAGTGAATATAGAGCTGCAATTACATTGAAATGCAATTCTTTATTACGTCGTCTGTGAGTTTATGCATCGAGGGGGGTTGTTTAATCGGGTATCATTAGATATAATGTACACCGCTGTAAGCTTATAGCTTGGACTGCGTTCTCGCTATGTTGATTGTCTCTCAGCAGGTTCTCAAGTTTCACCCTGTACAGTCAGCAAACAAACAACTTTGAATTCACTGACGTAGTAAATTGAGCTTTATTGCAATCGCACACCGTTTCTTTTTACGTTGAACGAAATAATATATTGACTTGCGGGGTGTACGGAAACGATGGATTTTGTCGATAATAATTTTCGATTACTCTCAATTTAAACGCAACATTAAACTTAATGGTATAAATAAATGCTTTACAAATTATAAACATATCAAGACGTCGGTGCTCATAATAATATTATTATCGTATTACTTGCAGGATCTTGAAGACTGGTTATTTTATAGTTTTTATTTTTGTAATAAGGATTTGTAGTAGGTATGCTATGTATAATAATTTTTTTTGTAGTTAATTTTTAAATAACCAACTAAGAAATCTGTATTGTCTTTGGGTGTTATCATGACACCGTGGTAGGTACGGTACAGGGGTCCTAATGTGGAGCTACGTGATTATTAATGGGCTTAGTGGCCCACTATTTAGCATAATTTATACTTATCATAATTGACGAGGTCTAGAGTATACTCCACCACACTGGTCCAGTATCTTCTGGAGGATAGCCAAACTAAGAGCGCCAAGAGAGACAAGACAAGAGCTACTATAGTATACCTACACTATACAGGAATATTTAAATGACAAAAAGGCATGGAAATTACCAGCTCTGCAACCAGCTCCGCTAGGTTAGTGCTTACCTGTATCAATTAAGTAATATTGTAATTTTTTATTTTAAAGTATGCGGAGGAGTTTTTTTTCGCCATTTTTTTTCTCCTCAAGCACTTTTCCAAAACGGTGGTAGAATCAAAAAAATTACGTTCATAAGTGAATTTGTAAATTCCCAGATGAAATAAACAGTTTGACTTTGACTTTGACAATGATCGAAAACTTTTATGCCGCCTAAGAGCTCATATACACGAACGGCACGCTGTCAACGGCATAGACAACTGCAACGGTCGGCAGCAGCCGTCGACGTGTCGGCGGCTGCTTTCGACGTGTCGGCGGCGGCCGTAGACATGTCAAAATCGAATCGCAATCGTCGACATAGGTTGACGTCTGCCGCCGACACGTTGACGGTCGCCGCCGAGACGTCGACGGCCGCCGCCAACCGGTGCAGTTGTCTCTGCCGTTGAAATCGTGCCGTTCGTGTATATGAGCCCTAAGGCCTTCTAAATATTTAAGCACTGCTATCTAACCATTAAAATAGGAGTACTAGGACTAACAATAGCTTTAAGTGGCTTTTGCACGGTAGCATTCAAGCAATATTTGCCATAATGCGTCACCCATTTACCTACCAACCGCTTTTGCTACTCTTTCGATCACTTACGCCTACCTACTGTACCTACGGACACCTACGGACCTACCTACGGACACGTCAAATTACGAATGCATGCAACCTACAAATGAAAGCAGGCGTATTTTGCATATTTGTTGTGTCGAACCGTGGACATAGATTTGATTATCTCTACGCAAAATGCATGCAATCGGCATTTGACGATAAGTAGCGTGCGTATGACGTGCGGTTTACGTGGACAGTAGGCCTTAGGATCGACGCAAGCCGCTGGGCTATGAGCGTTTCAGCGTTATTTATTTATATTATTCTGTAATAACTGAATAAGTGAAACAAGCTACCATATTAGCGAGATTCAAGTCACGTCAATTCTGTTTGATGTTTAAAATAAATTCATTATGGATGGTTCGGATGACGAATGAACGTCGACATCGGACAAATGATGAATTGCGATACAGAATTGTAATTACTTGATTTATCGTACTTTAGGGTCCCCGCAAACTGACCGCAGCCACCGGCGGCTGTGGCGCTGTGGCGCTTCTTTTTAGAAGCGCGGTACGTCCGGCCGACAGCCGCTTCGACTGAATCCTGCTCACTGTTATGGGAGTTGGGAGCAGCTGTTGGCTGTTGGCCGGATCGCGCTTCTAAAAAGAAGCGCCACAGCGCCAGCGCCACAGCTGCCGGTGGCTGCAGTCAGTTTGCGGGGACCCTTAGTTGTTGAAATAATGATATTTTGATTTTGCTATGATGTTTAAATTATGTTCTAAGCTTGTCAACAAGTTTTAATAGTGTAATTTTAGTAACCGACTTCTAAAAAGTAGGTTCACAAGGAGATTCACAATTCAACCGTATTTTTTATTATGTGTGTTACATAATAACATCTTCCTGGATGATAACTTATTTTGATAATTCGTTTTACATACGAAATCTGACGATTGTCGTTTGGTCTCATATAAATTTGAGCGACATCTGACGGGTAGTTTTTAAGCCATCTCTACTTGTCGATGTTGAAGTCGATAATTTTTGTAAAAAACTATTTATCTTAGCATACATATTTTTCTAGAGGACCACAAAGAGGATGTATTGTTTTGTATATCATAGTTTCATCTCAAAGTAGGTACACGTTTTTCGTATCTAATGATGTGCTAGAAAAAGCTTTCGCATTCAAAATTGTCCTGTAGGTCCGACATAGTTCATCTGAATGTAACCCATTTGGCTACCTTACATAAACCAGAACTGCCGGTAGAGTCAGATTTAATATTATATGCGATATTTTAAACTGAATAAGGACTATTTTCGCAACGCAAATCCTTAATGGGATCCATCATCACACGCCATAGAAGTTACGTTACCAATTTAGGTGAAACTCGATCGATTTTCCAACACCAGTTGACATTTTGCTTGTAGGTAAATGTTACGAAAATAGCTACTGTAATTCATAATTCATCTTGTGGAGCATAATTAGGTCGTCGCATTGCAAATTGACTTATAAATACGGGCTGGAAGCTCACTTTAAATTGAAGTTAATGCACATAATTATTATAATTTGAGAAATCTTGCTTTATTATATTTACTAGGTATTAGTTATAATAGATTAATATTTAATTGTCTCTACCTTATTAAATTTATCTGGCCCGATATGAGTTATTGTGCCATAAATATAATAGATTTCTTTCTAAAGCATTAACTACATCCACATCTGGTTTTGTGTCATGTGATAACATGAAATGACGTAATATCCATCCATCCATCCTTCACCCTCCGTGACCGTGTTATAGGGTTGCTACTTTTACTATTTTGTATTGTACCTATCGTACTTTATTTCAGTTCATGGCACTACATTCAAAAATTAAGTAGAGACCACACCCTCCATAGAAAAACAAAAAAGAATATTATACTTTACCTATTTGACACTGCTAGTCGCATATCTTTAAATTTTAACTGTGACCAACTAATAAACCTGCAATACGTCATTCAGTTTGTTGATTTCGGGTAGGTAAATTAAACTTCAACTTGATTTGTTATGAAGCCATAAAGAAAAACAATAAATGATGATGGCTACAACCCATTAATAGCCCTTTACTGAGCATGGGTCTCTCCTCATTACTGAGGAGGCCTAGAGCATACTCCACCACGCTGCTCCAGTGCGGATTGGTGGAGGGGTTAGTGGCCAACCCAGTATCGGAAGTTTTCAAGCCGCCCGAAGACATGGCTTAACGACTGCTATCTATCGATAACAACCGGGACCGACGGCTTTTCGTGCCCTCCGAAGCACGGAAGCGCTCAAGAAATTTTGCCACTAGCGGTCACCCATCCAACGACCGACCGCGTCCGCTGTTGCTTAACTTTGTCGATCGCTAAGGATTGACGTAAGCCGCCGGGCTATGAGCGCTCCAAATGATGATTAAAAATGTGTAAATACATTCAATTTTTTTTTTCATAAGTTTATTTTCATAAGGACGCGCTGTATAACTTTTAAGCCCTTTTAAAAGTACGTTCATTTTTACTTTTTTCTAAATGAACAATTTTTTGTGACAACCCTGAAAAAATCCGCTTCTGCGAACATCAAAGGAAATAGCGTTTCTTACACCGCGGTATCGCGTAGAAAGCCGTTGTTACGAGAATGCGCACAAATTGCACTGAATTTACTTAAATTGCTTCTATAGGTGATGTGATGGCACCTAAGGCTGGGAATGGGAACAGATACGATTTTGTTGTCGGACACGATCGGGTAATTGGATATTTTGATGGAAAGCATTTGGAAGCGAGTCCTAAGGCAGGAAAGATAATAAATTGTCATTTGAAAAAGGAATTTATTATTTTTAAGACACCTAGTTTGTGTGGGCGCGTTTTCTTAAGAAAAAGGAATGCTCAACATTTTGTTGGATTAGTGGGCATATCGTTTTGTCGTGGGTGATACAGACGTCGTAAGAATAGAAAAAATGTATTATCCATATTTTGGTCCTGTTGGGAGTCAAACTCAGGACACTTTGAAGAACGTAGATACGGACCTTCATGCGCCATACAGGTCATAAAATTTCAATGTTTTTGATAATGATTTTGTTACTATGTATATAAGGGCATTGTTTTGTTTCAAACCTATTACAATATTGTTTTTACTATAACTGCACATTGAAATATTAAATTCTCATTCACCTATCGAATATACCTATCGAAGTATATCGAGTATACCTATCGAAATAATCCATATTTATATTATTTCAAGTTAATTAAAAAACTATAATCCCTAGGCTCCTAATGCTAAGTGGTGATGTAGGTACTTAAGTAGTCTTGGTGATCCTTTTTCTGTTTTTTTTTATATAACTGGAAGGTTCTCCACTAGTGCTGTGAATAAAACTTTAAGTTGGATCATTTTCATTTTCATTCAGACGTTCGTAGACAAACAAAGATTTTTAGTGAGAGGAGAAAAAATAAGAACATTATGTTTGATAGATTCTACGAAGTTAGGACCTTTTTAAAACACTTTTTTAGAGGTTACACTTTTTTAGAGGCGACCATCTCAGTCCTCAGGGGTAGCAACGCATCTGTAACCGAATTAGAACGAGACTCATACTAACAATAACTAACTGACTCACACTTATTAACAAACTAACCAACTAATATTCTAACACAATCTACTAACTGGACATGAACTGCACTAACCATTCTGAGTCTATGTAGTTCTAGGTCGGTCACAGCTGTTGTTATGGGCGGTAGCGGAAGGGTGGTGCTGCATGCTCGTTTGCTATCTTAATTCCATAAAAAGACATAATTTCATTATGATTCTATATTTTTATTTTTATTAGTGCGAGATTTAAGTTTTTTAGTTATTCATAATAATGCTTATTAATTACGTTAAATGACGTTCGCATTTTACCTACTTGTTGATTGTCGATGTTGGTTGAAATCGATTTTTAATAAAGTTTGTAATTGGGTACTAATCAGATGTGCTTTAATCAAGCTATTTATCTTGTGATTTACACAAAAACTCGTGTATATACGTTTTCCATAGGCAAAATACAATGCTGGATATTCCGCCTTGCTCTTTTGTTAGTTGTACCGATCTTTTTACCCAATGAACCGTACAATAGTGTGAACACATTGTTAGATCAATCAGTTGTTTTTGGGAATTAATGGCTACGTTAATGACTAAATTCGAGGGTTTCTTGCCGTCTGGTGTTTACACGAGGATTAGAATTGTTTTTGTGGTAGATAGTAGATACTTAAGTTAGCCATAGTATACCTACTCGTATCTGGCTCGATTGGAACCGTAAATCCATATAGGTAAGTATCTATGATTCGTATCATAGTCATGGATTATGGATTTACAGTTCCTACAATTAGTCAAATTAAAATCTTATTCAAATTAAGAATCTCAATCAAAGACGCCCCGAATTACGCAATGGTTAAACGCTGAATCGCTGTTACAAGACGTGTCTTGGGTTCGATTCCCAACGAGGCGGATATTTGAATGATGAGTTTCTTCCGTTCTTTGTTTGGGTGTGTGTCCTTGTCTTGTGTTTTTTCCATGACAACCAAGGCACAGGGCATCCTAGAGTGGGGCTATAGTGTGTAGCGTAATTTATTATTTATTTTTATTAATAATGTCAGCGTGTCAGGTGTAGGTAGATGTTGAGTATCTTTATTGTAAAAACAGAATTCGTCGTTTAAACCGGATATCGGCGATCATTACCATCCGTTACCATCAATTTGCGGACAACTAATATTCGTCACCATCCTTGAAGAGCTTTTTGTGAGGATCAAGATTGAAGAGCGCGGTTTAGTAGGTATGTACGCGGATGTTGTTTTTCGCGAATAAAATTATTAAGTTGCTAGTTTTTTAATAAAAAAAAATTATGTTAAGTAAACAAAATTACGTGAAGATTTGCGGATGACTTCATTATCATTGCTAGGGTACCGCAAAGTTTTAAGAAGATTGGGTATCCTGATATTTGTCGTCATCTTTTTAGAACGAAGAAGTTAATTTAATTCGGTGAAGAAGTGTAAAAAGCTCATATTTTTATAATATCACATGGAGACGAGACGCATGACAAATGCATTTTACGAGTACATTAAAGAATAAAACATGACATTCACTATAATACCTACATATTGTTATTATAACAGTACCTATGCATTATTACGACTTTGACCCGACGTTATAAATATGACATTTGAAACGTGTAAGTCCAATGTTAGTTACGAGTGTAGAGGGAGACAAATTCTGAATATTCTGATGTAGATTGGAATTTTCCTGTGACGTAATATCACATCAAATAAAATGCGCTTATTGTGCCCGCCAATATTTTTTTTAAACAGTAGTACCTAATATCTTTTAATAGGTAGGTAGGTATATTATATCGGATGAACTTCTTACGGATTTGGTTGATTTATTTACAAGTGGGTAAGTAATTATGTTACTAAGTAGAAAACGACATGATTAATAATACCATGAGTATAAGAGAATCGCCACTTGTGGAAGTCAAAACACAATACAATGTGGTGAGCCCAGAATTTTAGGGTTGTCAAAAATTTAAAACATTGTAATTCTTTATCATCATAAAAATTCTCAAGTTGAAAAATCGAAATCGCACTTGTAAATCGTTACAAAAGATTCTTCATCAATATCTGTATCCTGCTGATAAAAATTACTTTTTACAAAATTTAATTTATTTACAAAACCCACTGAAATTCTCGTTAACCTTTGTTCACTTTAGGTATTATTAACACTTAAAAATATCGAATGCAGCCAACGATGTTACCTTAAATTTAAACAAACGCTTTCAAAAGAGTCACTTTATATCTTTGGGGGACCGCTAGCGGTGGATAAGACGTTCATTTAAAGTCGTCATAAATAAAACATAAGAAAGATGAAAAGGTTAAAAAAAGATAATAATCCTCCTGTCGTTCTACCTTCTTTTAGTTATTTTCTATGCTCTAACTTTATAGTTACCTATACCTATGTTCCTACTTCCAGGAACCTAGTGAAGTTCTGGGGTAAAAGATAAATAAGTAGTACATACTGTACATAGTACATACTCGTACCTTTGCATTTGAAGAATTCATATTTTGTATTTGTACCTGTAAAAAGATATTTCAATAATTAGTTCTTGTGTTACAAACAATAAACTTGGGATTCTCAATTTATGTTACCTAAATAACATTTCAAAACATTCGTTATTAGGGTGTAATTTCGATAGCATTTTATTTAAGAAAACTTGTTTTTGGCCAGCCTTAGATTTGTACCTTATAAATATTTTCTGAGCAAAACTCTTGTTTTAATTCGACCACTGAAACGTAGCTACCCACCCGTGAGCATGTAGATTTTTCTGCCAACTGTATAATTTCATCTTGAATTTCTGGTCCCAATTGATCAAGTCAAAAACGTTAGGCACTTCTCACACAACGCTATTTACGAGCTACACGACTGCAACGCAACCCAAACAAAATTTGTATGTATCTGACATTTTTCACTGACAGGAGACGCGTCTATGGTGCGACTCCTGTCAGTCAAAGGTGTCAGATACTTACATAGAATTTTGGGATTGCATCGCAGACGCGTAGCTTATAAATAGCGTAATGTGAGAAGTGCCTTAAGCTTTGGTTTCCTAGGAAAGCGGTGCCGTCATATAGCGGCCGTAGTATTACGGACGCAAACAGACGGCCGTCTTTACGGTGATGACATGTGGAAAGTTCCACGGCCGTTTTAACACACCGTCAGTCATTTTTTTTAAATAAACGTGAAACGTAAAGTATCCAAGATAGAAAATGGACGACCTTGATTTAGCTTTAGTAATTTACTTGGAGGATGAACTATCATCAGAAGACTTTTTCTATAATTTTTATTTTTTATATTATATATTGCTTCGTGGTTACGAACGAAATCTATTAAAATTTCGTCGTTCTCGCTGCTCCAAGAGTTGGAACTCATTTTTTACGTTGTTCCGAAAAAAAAAACACAAATACGTATTAAAAATAGCTTCACCGCTATCAATAAAACGTTGACCAAACCATCGGACACCGACAAGACGGCCGTCATGCAAATGGCGGTACCGCTTTTTGACGTTACGGTGTCAGTTACCGTTACCGCTCTCCAGGAAACCGCGCCATTTCGTTTACATAGACAACGTTCCAGTGACGTCATTCACCGCTGTATTACGGCCGCTATATGACGGCACCGCTTTCCTAGGAAACCAAAGCTTTAGTGGGCGAAAGGGACCGCGGTCCGTTTTCCAGCTAGTGATGGGATCATATCAGAGTGACCATAGTGTTGCGCATGATCTGTTATTCCGATATTCTGTCTAACAGTATGTACTCGTAAGATTGTGTGTGGCATAGACACAGCTAGTTATCAGATCATAATGATTCGTCACGATTGACTTCTCAACTATTTATAACGATATCGTTTGTGGCTTAATTGCTTAAATTACATTCAAACGTTTACCCACAAAGTAAACAACGCAAGGTCACAATAAAATTTTAAAGTAACCGCTTTGATCGACCGTTAATTTTAACGGTGAGAGTTTCGAGAGAGAATGGATGAGCTTTAATAGTATGTGTAATGGTGTTTCACTACTATTTCGATGTAGGATTGTTGTTTCACAGTAGGATTGTTGTTTCACGATTGTTTCACAGTAAGCTTTGGGATTCAAGGACAGGCTAAGATCATTGGCTGTATGTCTGAAGGTATATCTTATACCGTTACATTTTTAATGTGTATAAATTAAATCTGTAATCGATCGATTTCTGTACATGGAAGATGTAAAAGAAAAGAATTTAGATAATTTTCGCGCTAACCTCAGGAACGGCTAAACCGATTTGAGTGCGTTCTTCACTAATATAATATTGAGGTAAGGGATGCCTTAGCACCGCTGAGTCGGCCAAGAAAGAAAGAAAGAAGTAAATACAGATTCTGGATTAGGTAGTACATTGAGTCATTTGGCGACTGACTTCAAGAGGGTGTTAACCACACAGGATTGATGAGAACATAACAATACCGATATTAATAGATACGATTGACTTAGCAACACTATACGTTTGGCCTGTCATATTATATCATACGATACCATAATAATGATCATGTTATTGACGTCGTTTTGTGAAATTTATTACCTGTAATCAAGGTTCAATTTAGCTTAAAAGCAAAATTTACTTACGACATTTTAAACTCACGCCGTTAATCTGCTATGGACCTAATTCACAGGGGCAGAAAGCCGGCATTTGAGTGGAATGCAATTAAAGCGAATCCAAATCGAACGCAACAGCAGTATAGTGGCCATTCAACTCATTGGATGCTGATGAAGTTGGCCATTATCCTTCATATCAATAAAGTAAATGCCCACAAGAATGAGTTGATCACCGCATCGTATCGTAAAATTCTCTCGGGCCATTTCTGTTCATTGTACGTACGAATGCATTAAGCGGCGCGTATTGTTTTGCAATGCCTAAACGGGTTAATGACCTGGGGTCGATTCTGACAGTTCTCTAGTGAATTTTGTTATAGTACATCGAATGTTTATATACCAAGCTCGGCCAGCGTTGGTCATAGCCTCATAGACTCATAGCTGTTATGATGACTTTTGTAGCGCAAAAGCTATCGGACCGTTCAAGGGCGGCCTTGAATTCGATTCAGAGACGGGAATTTTAATGATGTTTTTTTAATTCCTGCTAGGTCTGTCTGTACTGCTGTGTTTGTGTGTTTTCCTACTGTACATGGTTAATGCAAGTTTTTAAATGTAACAGTCGCTGAGATTTTTATAATATTGCTGTCTACGTTGGTATGTATTTGTGGGAGATGGTTTTAATTAAACACGCAAATAGACATAAATAAGTATATTTACGCAAATAAATATCAGTGATGACAGTCAATACTATATAGCAATGTTTATTTCAGCAGTTCGTAAACTAGGTATCTAATAGCAACATTAGCATGACGGCATTACAATAGCATAATAATAATATCCTTAATTAACAATGTAGTTTACAGTGTAAACGTAAAATAGAAATAACATAGTCACCTGACAGTTCAGAGCTCCGTGTGGAGCCGTGCCCGCGATCGGACAACTTCTGAGCCGTCTGTGGCGCTCCGAGCGTTTATAAAGGCTTGCTCGTCAATGGCGGGGAGTTGTATCCGTTTGTACCGGAAGCAGTACTATTTCCGTTAATACTTTAACTGATTTTTGTAACCGGAAATCAATGTTTGAAATCCAAATAAAATATATACAGCGTTAAAAAATAAATTCGAACACAAAATTATTTTATCTCCCACACGGCCATTCTGACGAGCAGCCAATATGGCTCGCGAATAACAATAATAATAAACAAAGTCACATGTGGAAATGACAATTAATATCTCGGTACAATTCCTCTCATGTGAGAGAACAAAATGATCAATTTTAATATAACAAATAGTGGTTCAATTCACATGACCACGGGAAATATTTCTATGGTTCAAATCACATGACCATAATAGTGGTTCAATTCACATGACCACGGGGAATATTTCTATGGTTCAAATCACATGACCATAATAAGAGCAATTTTAGTCAAATCGCATGACGACAATGGGTTCAATTTACATGACCCTAAAACAAATTATTTCGCCAAATCACATGACGACAATGGGTTCAATTTACATGACCCTAAAACAAATTATTTCGCCAAATCACATGACGACAATGGGTTCAATTTACATGACCCTAAAACAAATTATTTCGCCAAACACATTTCTAAGTGTCTGCTTGTGACAACGATGTTCGTTGGCCAGACGCTTACGCTGACACAATGCATACACCAGAAATGTAATAAAAATAATAAAAACAAAACTTACTCAAAAGTAATCGCTCTTTTCCCAAGTCGGGTGTTACAATACGCAAGTTATCGTGTAATGCGTATAGCTCATGACCAGTCTTATAAACTTTCACAGTATATCTATCGTTTTCATTTACTTGGATTCTGACAACTTCACACGTCCACGTGTAATGCCTTTTACTTTAGGTTACAACAAAGCTCCAATTTTATTTTATTCAGCAAAAGCTACTAATTTTAAACGAGACTACAAATTTAATTTGAACAACAAGTTTTTAGATTTAAAATTTCTTTGATTGAACGCCAAGTTTTTATTTTAATTCCTACACTCCCGCCGCGCTGCTTGCGGTGTCGAAGAATCGGCAGAACAAACTTCATACCATTGCAACACTTGTTTAGAGCAAAATTACCAAATTTATCACTAACGCGGCTTGCTTTTAATTTTTAACGCAATACGCCGTCGTACTACAGTCGTCGTAAAACTGATAGACTCGATCAGCTGTGGTGTCGGAATTTAACTGTAACAATAAACACAAACGAAAGCATCTCTTAAAGCTCGGCCCTTCCTGACCTACTATAAAGTCATTCTCAAAATCTCAAATTTCGTCTTTACTTTTAATGAAATCATAACAGATTTTTTCTCTCAAAGGCCAAAGCTGACATGTCGATCAACACCCATACTCATTCAAATAATAGGTAGCTCATTGAAATATTGCAGTGCTCGTACCCTGACCTCCATCCGCACCTGATCATCACACTTATAACCTCCATCCAGTCATAAGTATCAACCCAATAGGCAACCTCTATCCAGTTACCTCCGCATGTAACCACCCAGATGATATCAAAAATATCCATAAAACCAGCTTTTATCAAAAATAATCTTAAAAAGGTTTGTTCGACATGTCGCTTTATTTATCCTATCACATTAACTAGTGGACTTTCTCCAGTTTTAATCCCATAATTTTTAATTTTTCGTCAGCTCAAAACATAATAGCTTTTACTCAAAAGAAATTAACTGGTCACCAAGGATTAATCCAAAAAAAACTCTACGTTTCTCATAAAAGCTACGTTTCTTAAAAAGTTATCATTTCTCAAACAAGTTGACTTATCGAACGGTACTCAAGTACAACCAGTACTTCTGTCCAGAAATAACATTCAAACCGTATACATAGGCTATACATTTTTCAAAGTAACAACACCATTCAATTACAATTTCAAAAGTTCCGTTCGACAAGTTGACCGAAAACTAAATCTCAAAAATAAAGAAATCTTTGAAATTGAATGAACATTACGTCTTGAAAACAAATTTTAATTCATTTCTCCTTTAAGCTATCAGAATACAAATATGACAATACAGATCACCCGTTTCGTTGCGTCCGATCTGCGGCTGCCAGTTGCCAGAGCTTCCTCCTTCAATGTCACACGAATGAACTCCAGGAAGCCCACGGGCAGCACGTCGCAGCCGCACCACGCAGCCGTCGATTCGGCTCCAGACAACACATGTGTAACCTGCGTGTGCTGCTGGCTGTGCATCCTCGAAAACTTATCTGAAAACAGAACGATGCACATTGCATCGTCACATGTGAGATTACTTTTAAACTCATTGGTTTCACAAGGCAAATTAAAACCAATCGAAGTGTGCTGCACTTGTAAATAAAATAATTAGGGAACTGATTGTATCCAACTGCTACTTTAATTAAAAATTTCACTAAACTTCCACAAACTGCTATTGTTTTTTTTTTTCAGCAAATAGAAAATGACGAAAGATTTTATTTAACAACAACAACAATTTTACAAAACCTCCGATATCTTAATTGTTATCTTTTGTCATTGTTCACTAATTATAAGACACAAGAAAAGGTTATATTTTCACAAGGAACGAAATAAAAATGGAAGTTTTAAAACTCCAACACCAGATGTAATAAAATAAAACTTTATCATACCAAAACGCCGTTTCACCTTTACCTTGTTTCATGTTACCACAACAAGGCGATGTCACCCTTAGTTCCAGACAGGTACCAGACAAGGTCCCGGTCTCCAGCTCCTTATAACCTAGAAACGCTTCCTAAACGCATCATAAATCCGACGTAAACACTTACGCCGACTTTATTTATTTCGAAAATATAGTGACTAAAGCGGGTAAAAATCCAACTAATTCGTCTGTAATAACTCGAATGACAATGTTTTAGATCATTAGATAACGCTCACACAATATTTAAAATTAATAATGAACTACGCGGGTATTTAGAGTACTACACAAAACAATAAAATTGCGATTTACTTTTAAAACGACGCAACAAAATAAGCTGAAATCGAACACTTTTTTTTTAATTAATGGCTCGATAAATGTCACTATAGTGAGATTACTCGAAAACATTTTGTCACATAGTAAATAAAACCTATGAAAATTGTATTGTGTTTCACTTTTAAAACAACGTGAACTAATGAGTAACTAATCCGATCGACGTCACCAATGAAAAACCAAACCGTTCACTTTTTAAAATGTAGCTTACGCTTTTATTGTTATTATTGTTGTAGGCTCTTATTATTGTTGTAGGTACTCGATAAATGGAATACTTCGTCAGGTTAAGAACAAATAAAGCAAACTGTTTTGTGTGTGGTTATTTTTTTTCAATGAATCCTTTTCAGCGATAAGCGGTGCACCAAAATAACTATCACGAACATTACACGTTTGATAAAAGTCACTGCACTGTACGTCATATCTCGTTATCAATTAAAAATTGTACCAACACGGAATGCATAATTGCTGATGCTCAAAAGGTGGGTCCCAACAACATGTAATTATGTAACATTTTTTGGACAAATAAAAATTATTTAAAAATTCTTTAAATTTAAATTCTTTAAATAATAAAATGCCTGACTTTAAAACGTTTTTCTTTTTCGACCAGGCTACAAAGTCTTATCTACCAAAGGGAGTATCTTTAAGAATTTTATGAACGTAGATTAATTATTATTGTAACATAATAATTTTACTTTAAAATTACTCGTGTTACGTTACATTTCAATTAAATTAATTGAACAAAAATGCTTACCCAACCAAGTACCAATATTATCCAATAACTTTCATCAACTAATATCAAGGAAACTCAAAACAAAGCATGAATCTTATTCGTGGCCTGTGGCTTTTCACTAAGCCCAACAAACAAAGTTAACAAGTCTCGCGGACTCTTCCACGGTCTCTGCAAGACCCGACTAGCTGAACTAAGATTCATCGCTATCACTCTACTCAAATTCACTTTTTATATCACAACACTTCAAATGATACTTAGCCCTTGGGCTAATTCTAGCAAACTAACCACAAATCTACCCACGTTAAACTTCAACAAAATGATCGCATGATAAAAGTGTGTTCCGATGTTATAATACTTGGTTAAATTACACTAAAATCAAAGGGTGTAACTTTCCCTTCATAATAAAACAGAGGTCATAGTAAAACGATTTCTTCTTTTTTTTTCAGCGATTAAACATCAAAATAAGATTACAATGAGGAGCGATTTGTTTTAATTACGGAGCTGCGTTAAACTATTTTATCACCGGAAATTGATGTCTTTATTTTCACTCACAATTATCAAATAAACTACACACACACAATATAGTTCACACAAAAATTAAAATTTAAGCAATGAAATTGTATCACTTCAGACGTAATGGAATAAAAATAATGCCATACCCATACTCGCCGTCTTACTTAGCTTTACCAAAATGCGACGCCACATTCCATCCATGTCATGTGAGATGAAATGGCACATGGCAACTCACTTGCCATTTATGGATCCAGTTGTCTGAAAACCTGAAATTTTAAACTGACAACCCACAGTGAGTTCTTTATCCCAACTTCTGATGTGGGAGATGGTTTTAATTAAACACGCAAATAGACATAAATAAGTATATTTACGCAAATAAATATCAGTGATGACAGTCAATACTATATAGCAATGTTTATTTCAGCAGTTCGTAAACTAGGTATCTAATAGCAACATTAGCATGACGGCATTACAATAGCATAATAATAATATCCTTAATTAACAATGTAGTTTACAGTGTAAACGTAAAATAGAAATAACATAGTCACCTGACAGTTCAGAGCTCCGTGTGGAGCCGTGCCCGCGATCGGACAACTTCTGAGCCGTCTGTGGCGCTCCGAGCGTTTATAAAGGCTTGCTCGTCAATGGCGGGGAGTTGTATCCGTTTGTACCGGAAGCAGTACTATTTCCGTTAATACTTTAACTGATTTTTGTAACCGGAAATCAATGTTTGAAATCCAAATAAAATATATACAGCGTTAAAAAATAAATTCGAACACAAAATTATTTTATCTCCCACATATTTGTATACCTACCTACCTATCAAATCCGCCAACATTTTTGTTCTTCACTATCGAAACAAGATAAACTTTCGTGGACCCTCCCGCTTACGAATGGTGAACCCCTTTTTTGGTTACGCCAACGTGAGCCCCGTCGAGTCTCCTTTGGACCCCTGGGGACCACTTCGACCACTTTGGGAATCTATGCTTTAGTTGATGATGATGATGTGAACCTAACGTACGAGCAAACGAGTCTGATGATAAGTGATTTCTTCCATGGAAATCAGTGACATCATTAAACATCAGTCTCGACATTTCTCATTATTGTCAAGTTATTTCTATTCCAGCGCTTTGTATACCAGGGTGTCTACATATCTAGTTAGATCTTATAGACACGTCGTGTGCGTAGGTGATGTCTACGCTATCGTAAGCTTTCGGCCATTTCGAAAGATTCCGTCATCACATTAATGTGATGGTGGTAAATTGAACAATTTGACTTTACTTAAGTTGGATATCACAGACGAATAGACCTTGATTAAGATCAAACGTCTCTTGCTGTAGGTTCACTACTTTTACGATGGCTCCGAATGTAGGGTCAGCATAATAAGCGCTCGTTTTTGTCTAACTTCATGTACTTACTTATAGGTTAGGTACCTAATACTATCGGGATGCTAATAATATCTCAAGAGCGTGGTCGATCTTGGGCTCAATTCATGTCATGCTTCGAGGTGACAACGATATCATAATAATTATTTTTTATTTCACCGATATTCGGGACTAGAAATTGTATATTGAAATGGGGATATTATTTATCACTAGTCACCCTTCCTGCTACGTTTACGGCTACGTTTCGGAAATCCCATATCTTAATACCCGAACCCAATTCAACTAATTTTCATTTTCATTCTTCGTATTTCTTCTTCGTATTTGTATTTGATATAAAACAACAATCTCCCCAAGTCTGAGAGCCACTTAACATGCCATGGACTAATTTATTCTGTTACCAACTTCTATTTGAATCAGAGGAGGCCATTAAGGACCCATAAGAACATGAAGATTTTCGTTGCGAACCATACCACAGTCTTCAGATAATAATTAAATCCGGTATTTATTGCCCATTTTCGATTAGTGATCAGAACTTTACGGCTAACTAATAGGTATTAAGGTTTTAGACTCTAGCCGGCACTTTGAGCTGGAGTGCATTTACCTACGCATATGGCAGTATACGTTAGGTATTTTAGAATTCTTGACTGTCATTGAATGAAAAGGTTGCTTTATCATTGAAAACTATGCAGAGTTTCTAGACTCTATTTTTTCATAACTGTCATATGGGATAGCTTTCCTAAGGCGAGGAAAGATCAGGTTATTGTACTGTAAAATACGAGTCTGTCGAATGTGTAAATTGATCAATTGATCAATCCGTTTTATAGTCGGAAATTTACGACGATATCCGAACATAAATCGTGTGTGTTCGTGCGATTCTGTTGATATGCCAACATCGTGCGCGCGCGCCGACATTGGACTCTGTGATCTACTTAGAGTTAACATTACGTACATACCACTTGATATCAGTTTAAAAAGTTAAATAATGAGTATTCCTATATTTTTAATAATTGCGGTCTTATCCCCTAAATGGATTCAAAGACCGCAATGGAAATTAATTTAAAATATTTCTGATCCACTACGGTTTAAAGTTTTGGGAACAGACCGGAATACAAGTCTTTAACGTGATTTTTAACGGTCTAGCTCTAGGCCATACTTATATGCTATTAACGGTACAGTAATAACAGTCATTGTTTTGAAGATTTGTAGATATCGACTCGACTTTTCGAGTACTGATTGTGCATCTAGTATTATTGTACATCGATGCTAGTTTGTTATTTATTTACTTTCGTTATTTATAAACGTTTATTGGGCATAAACACAGGTGGAAAAGGGTGTATACCAACTGGATTGGCTATAAAATGCCCAAAATGCTTGGTACATCACTCCATTATTCATGCTGCAATTTGCAAGATTTTGTAAGATAAGTTTCGAATATTTTTGCAAAATCCATTCATTATTATTACTTGTAGTTTGTATAGATCGCACACTTAATCTTTATGGAAACCAGAGTGACGTCATAATTGTGAGGCATGGGAATATGCGCACAATACAATGGAATATCTTTTAACGTCAATTGTAACATTACACGTTCAGGTAATAGTTACATATTTAATAGTCTGGTTCTGAGAGTATTATGTATTTATGTTGAAAATGCTACACTCTACCTATAGGTATGTCAATACAAAACTCTGCCTTTTAGTGACTGACAGACAACGCGCAGCCGAACAAACAACTGAATATTATATTAAGGTATATTTTAGTATAAGTATGAAGAATATGAAAATAAGTAGTTAAGAGGCTGGTGAGAGAGATCGTCGGGTTCCTCTTAGTATGTTTAAATTGTTGAACTGTTACTTATTTATTCTTCCATCATGACTTTATCCTGTATTATTGGTGAATCTCAAAGACCACGCATGGGAAACCGCGAGAAAAATTTAGAAACGTGTAAGTCATTAGAATAGACTATTAGCTTGTAAAATAATTAATATAAGTTATACATAGTTTATTAAAATTTATTCACCGACAATCTTCGCATGATTTACGATTACGACTAATATAACATAGAATTTAGTAATATAAAGTGATTCGTTTTCGTTTTATGATCGAAATAATTGCACGACGGTGTAATTTGGCATTTGGCAATGTCGCAATGGTCCCACGATGAGCGATTGTTCGCTAGAGATCGGAGCGGTTAATTTATTTGAGAATCGCGGGAGCTAAGGTGTTATTAGTGTTATGTAGATTGATTACGTTTGGTTTTCGTGGCAAGAAATTATAGCTATACTTATACCTATTACATCATGTAGGTAATTACTCACTATGTATTAATATG
Organism: Hesperia comma; assembly: GCA_905404135.1. Lineage (NCBI taxonomy): Eukaryota > Metazoa > Arthropoda > Insecta > Lepidoptera > Hesperiidae > Hesperia > Hesperia comma. Next base: position 7,075,985 of record FR990032.1, on the reverse strand, counting down.
TACTAGCTCTGCTACTTTATACACACATGTGACTTGTAACTGCTTTACCGCTTAGCATTCTATCCGTTCCCAAAGGTATCAATACTGAACTCTATTAATCTGCTTCTTATATGTCTGTCTGTTCCTCCTTCTGTCTGTAAGTTTGTCTGTCACTGGGCTTTATTTATTTAAAGTAAATATGTACACCTGAAATTTAAAAAAAATAATTATGACATTACTATAGCTGCAAACAATTTTCAACTTACTTTATAAGTTTTTTTCGGTCAAAAAATAATTATGTAGACCAGGTACAAATTTATCTTTGTTTGGCCTACTAGCGAGCATGAGTCTCTCATCGTAATTGGCGTGACCTAGAGCATACTTTACTATGCTGCTCCAGTGCGGATTGGTGGAGAGTTAACTTCTTCACGTCAAGTATTTGTGTATTGTATTGCAGCAGATGTCCGAAGTATACCTAAACCTTATTCATAAGTATGATACATACCTACTTAAAATAACATTCACATTTCGCAATGCTAATTTGATTTATAACAGGGACACATGCATGTAAAAAATATATTGTACTTAGTGTCACGCAAACGTTCTCATTACATAATTAAAGTTAAGTTAAATTGTTTCACAATAAAGTACCTAAGTACAAAACCAAATCGCGAGCGTAGACATTTGAGACTAGGTACTTAATACAGTAATTTGAATCTCGTGTGTCGGTAGTGCTAAAAACATCTAGATTAGCTGTCAATATTTGCCAATTACACGCGAATATCATGTGTCAGTTGCAAAGGAAAACTGAAACGGCAATTCGATCGGCCTTCCTGAATACTAACCAGATTGTAAGAGATACGAGAGGTCGTTCTTTAATAGTCTTATTTTGAGTTGATATGGTAGTACCTACCCAAATCGCCGAGAGTACGGAATTGCCATTCCCTCATAAAAACAAATTTATTCCTTGTAGGTAACCTATTCATAGTATAATTAAGCTTGTAAGCTTTCTTTACACTTATAGACTAGCTGTTGCCCGCAACTTTGTTCGTTCATAGGAGTTTTTCTCGCGTGAATCCCGATGCCGCGAAAAGTACGGGATAAAAAGTAGTCTATATTATGTTACTCCACAACCTTCTCTGAAAGTCCCATAAAAATCCTTTCAGCCGTTTTTGAGATTGGCGTGCACAAACATACGATTACCTACAGTCTTATTATATGTATGTAGATAAAAGATATGAATTTTACATCGCCATCAATCTGCAGTGTACCTTAGTTACACGGCGGATTTTTTTTGTTTCACTGTGTACTTAGAGGTGTTAGTTAGGTACAATAAACTTAACTCTCCTCATTGACCAAATTACTAGAGTTAGTACCATTGCGTGGTACGGAATCCTATGTGTGCGAGTCCGACTCGCACTTGACCAGTGTTTAGTACTTCCACACGCTATATCTTTAAAAAAATCCCTGTTACAATGTGTCATGCTTCTAGTTCCACTGGTCTGCCTACGCGTTGTCTGTCAGTCACAAACCGTTACCGTTTAATTAAATAATTAGATAAATATATAAGTCGATAGAGCTGTTGTCAGATTAAATAATCGATTAGGTAGCACAGAATGTCGAGAGTTTTAAACGATCTATCAACCGTTCTTTGTCGAGATATCAATTTCAAAGTGTTCCTAATCATAAAATTACTTATAGGTACCTATCGTTTGTGAGTAATAAGCATTAGAAGAAAAAAAATATCTATATAATTATATCACAAGCAGTATTCGCTGATGATTTCTTATTTCCTTCTTAGAGAGATAGTTTTGACGCTTGAATCATGCCTCAAACCTAAACATCTCCAGATAATTAAATTTCTAAACAAAATTAACAACGAAATGTCAGAGTTAAATTGACAAGTCACGATCGCTGGCTTTAGACCCTAGGTTTACTAAATTCTACAAATAGCACATTGCAGTTTCGTCATATTTAAACTAAGCTAGACTTTCCCTTGATTTCGCTAGGACATAATGGGTGCAATTTTGAGAGACCCAGCTTTAGTATTGCCATTACATAATAGTTTTTGGACTTTCGATTTCTGCGTTTCAATACCCCAAAACAAGTTCAAAGTCAATTAAATAATTGAATGACGGGTGCGTTTAAAGACAATAATGGCAGACTATTTTTTACCGACTTCAAAAAAGGAGGTTCTCAGTTTGACCTGTATGTAGGTATGTATGTATATTTGTGCGCGATTATCTCGCGTTTGGTTGAACCGATTTTAATGCGGTTTTCAGCATAGTATTTGTCAGACTTAGGAGTCTTCTCCTAAGTCTGCCAATACTATGCTGGTAGGCATATCGTTTGGCTGAACCGATTTTGATACGGTTTTCAGCATCGTGTTTATCAGACTTATGAGAAGGATTTAGGAATATTAATCGCATTTAACTGAACCGAATTTTACTTTTAGGCGTTAAAGTTGGTTCTATTTTGTTAAACGTTATTACCCTTTTAAGACATATGAACAGAAAAACTAGATGATATAGGTACACATGGATATCTACTTATTAGAAACACCGGCAGGATGATGTTTTTTATGTCCAAATCCAACAATAGAAGTATAAGAGTTTCTAGAGGAGGGATTTGGAGCCCTATAGCCTTTGGAAAGATATACCAAAATTGTCCACAAGCAACGAGAAGTTTCGGATTAACAAAGCTAAAAAAGAGAGCCCCCTAATCCTAAATCCTTTTATCCTATCCTACTCCTCTAAAATTAGTTGTTTTGTTTCAGTTCCGATGATACATTATAATAATATAATTAGTTATCCGAGAAAATGAATAACATTGAATTCTACGTAAACAGATTTACCTACCCTAACTAACCTACTTTAGCATAACATTAGGTAGGTAGGTACTCAGTGCTCAGTGGGTATTATCTTCTAAATTGGCGGCATATTGGCGGTAATTCAAAAATAAAAACAGTGTGTAGACCAAAGGGACCGACTTTGCTTTAATTAATTTCGTTATTAGATTCGCATAAAGTGAACATTTAAATTTCGGTGCAAAACGCGATATCGTCTGTTTTTATTAATTTCCAGGTTTTTTATATGGAATTAAAGTAGCAAACAAGCAGGCTAGCACCATCTTCCGCTGCCGCCAATGACAAACTATGACCGACTTAGGACAAGACTCAAAAAGGGACAGGGGTGGTTAAAACTACTAAACTTAACCTGTTAGCAGTAATCGTTAAAACTACTGTCAAGAAAAAAGTTGGTTACTTTGTAGCCTAGTGGGTCCGGGTTCGAATCCCAGGGTACGCACCTCTGACTTTTCGAAGTTATGTGCGTTTTAAGTATTTAAATGTCACTTGCTACCTACAAACGGTGAAGAAAAACATCGTGAGGAAACCTGCATGCCGGAGACTTCACAAAACTCAAAGGTGTGTGAAGTCCGCCAATCCGAACTTGGCCAGCGTGGTGGACTATGCCTTAACCTTCTCACTCTGAGAAGAGACCCGTGCTCAATAGTGGGCCGTGATGGGTTGAGATGATGATGATGATGATGACTTTGTTAATAAGTGTGAGAACTTGGGGCTGCTAGTGATAGTCCTATTAGTTATTCTTAGTCCAGTTAGTAATATTGTTAGTAAGACGGTCCGAGATTGGTTGTTACCCTTGAGGATTGAGATAGTCACCTCTAAGAAAATGTAACCGGCTCCACGCCTTTCTATGCAAAGATAGCAGTAAAACGGGACTGTCCCATTAAACTCTGGACATCTGGTGACGTCATATAATTATGTATCAGTCATTAATTAAGGAAGAACTTGAATGTTTTGTTTGTATTAGGTAATTTGAAATAATATACTCGTACTTAGATAATAAAAACGTAGTTTAAGTAACTTATGTAAACACTTAATAAATAACATAAATATTTGTTAATTAAATGTTATAAGTCATGTACTTAATCATCGCAATCCGTGACCATTGCCATGCTGGCCAAGGGTAGTATAGGATACTTTCATGTGGACATGTTTCCTCACGATGTTTTCCTTCACCGAAGCAAATAATAATTCTAATAATTTATTTTTGTATATTTATCTAACTAATAATTTTGAAAATTAGGCTTTGCAAAATACTATTTTCGGAGTTTGAATCTCTCGGCTACCACTTTAAAAGTAATTTTTACTTAATTTTCAGGATAAATTAAAACGTGTTTAGAACTACTTCCAATGATATATTTTAAAGGATATTTAAAAGTAATAACATGTTTATAATTGAAATATGTAAAAATGTATTTAATTAAACGGTTTGTACCATTATCTTCCTGAAAATCAAGAAAAAATACTTACGGAGCCGAGTATCCTTTAAGTCAGAGTGTAAAACAAATCCGAAGTCCCAAAAGCTTTTTAAAATTGCAACTATAATTCATATATTTTTGTTCAATAACATTAAAAGCACACACTTGAAAAAATCTATAGAAATTAACCCTAAAATGTCCGTGGAAAATTTATAAAAAATTTATTCACACTGTATTTTCATTATTACAATTGCAATTTTAAAACTGAGTCTTAAAATTAAAAAAAGAAAATAGAACGCACGTTTTCGATAGTTCAGTTAGTTACACAGCACACACACTACACAATACGCGGTCACATCAACACTGGTGGAATGTGTGCGAAGGCTGTGTTATATACTTGATCCTATTTTAGTTGTGTAACTCGGATGTGGAGGGGACGCTTCCGGGGTAGTCCTGTGAGCTTTTTCACGAGCTTACATATATTATACAAAAATGAAGTATTTTTTATATTGCGTTATCAAGTTCCAAAGTTCCAAGGTTCGTTAGATATTTTTGGTTGCAGAAAAACATTTAAAATTTGGAATATTTAGGTTTTACTTTTTTTTTTCAAAACAAATTACATATAATGTCTTATAAGGGGGAAAATAACTTTAATAAAAGCATGTGTATACTAGGATATTGAATGTCAATTAGTTAAATTTTATTAAAAATCGGGCTATGATGTTGTCTTAGCCCAAACATATTTTATTGGTTGTGTACTACTACGTATTAAACGAAAGTTACTTGTAATAAAGTAGAATTCACAAACATGTACTAACCTAATGTTAACTTTACCACCTTTTTCTAACTAATTATGCATTTTACTGACCTTAGTTTTCAATGCCAAAACCATAGATTGAGCAATTTAGATTAACAAATTATGAATGAAAATAGCCTCATTTGCGATTCCGGGATCAATTTAATCCCGGGCTTCGTAAACGATACTAAAATGTTTTATCGGTTCACGGTTCTCTGAGATTAATTTAATATTATCCGTTTTACAGGAAATCCTAAGGAGCGATGCAAATGTTAAAACAGTGCTTAAAGATTTAAACCAATTACCTAACTTAATCTGATTAGATCTACATTGATACAGCTTAGAGGCGATGCAACGGTTAAAATTGTTACTGTTATTGCTAGTGTCGGTGTTTCTATTATAATGTTGATGCCTTCAAATCAAGTGAATAGGCTTTTACTAAGTTAGGTACTGTGCGTATCAGGTGGGATTGTAGTTAAGCTATAACTTATTAATTAAAATAAAAGATTGTGCTTCAAGATTTTCACAAATTACCTAAACTATGACGATTAGATCAACGGCGATACTATTATTACGTAGAAAGCTTGAAGTTTAAATTAGGTTTAATTGCTTTAATATTAAGGTACTGTAGTATGTGCAAATGTGAATGTTTATAAGTATTGGTCAGTAGTTAAGAATTCGGCTTCCTACTCCGGGATTCCGGGTTCGAATTTCAGGGCAAATTATTTTGCCCTGAAATTCGAACATATCGTGGTTGAGATCATAGTCCACCAAAATAATTTTTCAGGGCAAATTTATTTTGGTGGACTATGATCTCAACCACCTCGTTATGAATATCGTGTTCGATAGTGGTCCATGATGGACTGAGAGACTACTTGTATTACTGACTACAATATTTAATTTAATTTAGCTACTAACCAAAATAATCCTGTTTATATGGATAAAATCTAATTAATTATTATCTCTCTTATAAGAAAGTAAAAAAAAAAACACTTCACGTAATTTATGGACGCCCCCACAGATATAACAGGTATACAATCTTTTCAATTTATAAAACGAAAAGCTATTTTGAAAGTATATAAGCATCGGAACCCCTTATAGCTTAGAAGTTTGCGTTGATCTTAGTGGTGGTTCAAATATAGGAAGTGAGGCAAGTTCAATAACTTTCTTTCAAATTCATTAATTTATAGAAAAGAAGGTATTACCGATACCTAAAATTAATCAAGCTTTTTTGTAAATGGCGTTTCATCGTTGAGCACATGAGACGATGAAAGATACTCCTCAGGAAATAAATAAGCTCATGAAAAATTTTTATTGTTCGGCAATACATCGGCGATGTCGATCGGCGATGTTGATCACCACCATAAGGGGACCGTTTCTGCTTTTTTACAAGTGTTTCAATTGCGTCTCGTTTTATAGTTATAAATTTTGTATACGGAATAGTTATGCGAAAAAAATTTAACTATTCAACGAGACGCAATTTAATTTAATTTAATTTATAAATTAGGCAGCGCTATCGGAGGCCCGGTGATTCGACTGTTGTCTACTAACAAAAAAAAGACATCATAGTGGTAAGTAACGAAGTTTTTAAAATTTTAATAAGTAACGTTCAGAATGTTCAGATACTTGTTTAACAGAATCCGAATTACAGATTAAATCTCAAAATCCACGACAAAGAAAACTATGGTAAACTTTAGTAAGCACTCATTTCATAACCTTTACATGTAATGTCTTTAACTACTTAAGATTACCTAATTTTGCATCATCTATGACATAAGATTATTTGTTAAATGCGTTTTTAATAAACCCCTTACGTACCTATATACAAAATTATAGAAAGTTCTTAACCTTTTTAGAGGTTACGGAACTCTTTAATATCTACATATTTTGTACCTACTAATACTTAATAATAAGTACATACTTATTAATTACAGTCACCATTGAAAAAATACTGAAAATTATTCTGACTAAAAAGTAATATGTTACGGCTTTACCTATAAGCCATATTTTATCTGTTACAAAATTGTTACTCTGGTAAGTATTAGATTTTCTGTTTGTAAATTTTTTTTCTAGATAACTAAGTAAATCGGTTATTTCTTTGTAAAAAGTATGTTGTAATTATTGTTAAAATATCTATAGTTCAGATTATGCTGGTTACCTTTGTTAGGGCGCATTCGAAAAGAACGCTGGTTACCGGCGCCGATCTGCCAGTAGGTTTGGGTAAAAAATATCGATATATCAAAATATCGATATTTTTTCAGAAAAATATCTATAAAATAAAAATATCTATAAAATAAAAATATATATAAAATAAAAATAAACTAATCTGACCCGGTAAGAGGGGCGCTACTGTCTTGGTCTTTGTCTGACAACAGTATAACATTTTGCAGTAGTTGCAATTTTGGCAACCGGACCAGATAAGTTTGTGGCACTGTATGTTGATTTTTTCTTGGCTACAGGTACATAAACATGTTTTTTAATTATAAAACTGATGTCATAACAGCCAGATGTGTATTTAGGTACTTTAAAATTTCGAATATTTTGGCAATTTTTATAAATAATTGCACATTGGGCAAAACATACCGATATATCGAAATATCAATATCGGGTTGATAAGAGAATCAAAATTATAAAATAATAAATTTCGTATATATTAGAAAATATATTAAAAATGGGTAGACAACAAAAATCCTGGACAGAATATTAAATATTAGTTTATACCACTCTTTAGTATTAAACAAATATTTCTTAGTATTTAAAATGATTTTTTTGTGTTTAATAAATCTGATATTCATTTATTACATATTAATAAATCTTTTTAAATACTAAGAAATATTTATTAAGCACTAAAAAGTGGTCTCTAATAAATTATTTGTTTAATATTAACAAATATTTTTAACTATCAAAAAAAGTTTCTATTAGTGTGTTTGATTCTCTTATCAACCCGATGAATGTCGATTTAGATTCGGATCTTAGACTATACCGATAAGCGCTGGCAGATCAGCGCCGGTAACCAGCGTTCTACATGAATGCGCCCTAATCTAGGACTATATAACAAGTTAGTGTATTAATTTAAACAGTTTGTTATTTTATTTCTTGCGAGAAATGCTTAAGTTTAAAAACAGCTTTAAATTTATAACTAAAAATAAGTAACGACATACACTTAATGCCCTTCACTAGGATTCACTGTGTCGTGGGTGCCATGGACAACACACAAGACAAGGACTCACACCCAAACCGAGAACGGAAAGGAGATGTTTCAAAATGTATGGAGCCCCGGCCACCTCTTTGTACACTATACTAAAAATGGAGAAACACATATAAAACAATTTTCAATCATCCAATTCCTTTAAATTGCTTTAGTTTGGTGGTATAACACAAAAATATACACTTAAAATTGCAACACAAAAACAAGAATCCGTCATGGCGGTAAGCTGTCATCACATGTCACGTTGGTTGATTTGATTGAAGTTTGACATATGTACGTACATTTCTGTCATATTAAAGTGACAGTAGACAGTTCGTGATCTATGATCAATGACAAATTGGCAAGACGCCATGTTGAAACTTGATAAAATTAATGATGAATACAATTTTTGTACCAGAAAAGTATGCATTTAAGAAATTTTTCTTTATTTTTCCCGAATTCCATGGATTTTTCTCGATTTTTCGAGGTACTGTACATGTTGTAGGCTGGATATGAAACATCTCCTTTAAACTCGTCATTCAAATTTCCGCCTCGCTGGGAATCGAATCCAGGATCTTTGGAATAGCTATCCGGCATGTTAACCATTGCACTATTCGGCCAAACAGTATACCTATATTATATATCTACTGTGTAAATACGCTGTAACAGAATAATAGGTAATGTAATAGGTGGTAGAGCCTAGAGTTCGCCCGGGGAAGTACCACCGCCCGCCAAGGTACTCAGTACCATTCCTACCGTCATAATAATTGTTTTTAAGAGCAATTGTGTTCCGGATAGGAAGGTTTGTGGAGCCGGTTTCACTTTTTTAGAGGCGACCATCTCAGACCTCAGGGGTAGCAACGCATCTGTGACCGAATTGGAACAAGACTCATACTAACAATAACTAACTGGACTATTACTAACATTAACTAACAGGACTAATTATCACTAACATACCCTGTCCTCGCACTTATTAACAAACTAACCAACTAATATTCTAACACCATCTACTAACTGGACTAACCATCCTAGTCCCTTTGAGTCTTGTTCTAGGTCGGTCACAGTTGTTATGGGCGGCAGGGGAAGGGTGGTACTGCATGCTCGTTTGCTATCCTAATTCCATAAAAAAAAAAAAAATATAGGTTAATAATCTTAATATATATAAAAGCGAGAGGTCATTACTCATCACAAAATATGGAAACTCGCTAGACTTATAGGGCCTTATTAAAAATGCGGCGTAAAGTCACTCTAGGATTTTTTTTGTCCCTGTCATGTGATTCTCTAAAGTCAAAAGTTGGAAGAAGACAAACAAATGTAAACCTGGAGAACAAAAAATTATAATTATTATCTAATAAGCACCATAGAGATCAAATTTTGCAGCGTGGTACATAGTTTAATGCTAATAGATGTCCTCTGAGAACAGATTTTATAATATATTTTCAGCCCTAAAAGGGTAAAGTTTAGTGTTTGAAAAAGGCAAAAGCTCTTTCACGAGCCTAAATTCGCGGGCAACAGCTAGTATAGTAAAAAGTTAAGTTAAGCCTCAGAAATAATTACATCATGTAAAATCCTGTCAAAAATGAAAATGTAAAACAAAAAAACGAAAAATAATTATTGTATTATTGAAACAATTATAACGATACTTGCAATTTTAAAATCGTACGTATCTACGTTCGTAAGTTCATACCTCGTTCACATAGCGGGGTTCAAAATCAAACGAGTCACGACGGGGTAGGGCTGCCATCATCTAAATTATTTATGGACGCAGTGCAGGACAAAACGATTAAAATGGCCCGGTCTTTATTTGAAACAAAAGGTTCCCCCTAAAAAAAACTGCATTCATTAAAAAAATTGGCAAGTTGTTTGCGACTTAATTTTGAATCATAAATTTTTCAAATATTCAATGATTCCTGTGTTATTTAAATAACATACATTTTTAATGACCATTCCGGAAGGGCGTAGGGTACCTTCTAGCCGAGGACAGTCCCGGGAAATCCAAAACGGATGGCAGCCCTACAAGCGAAGGATAAAGGTCAGTTCAGATTGCTGACGGATTTCGTTTTGAAAGCCATTGGGCGTGGACTAAATATGTTATTACTAAATGAGCAATATATTAACATAGAGCTGCATTACCTTGCTTTGTATGAAGTAGGGAGAACTTGATACTTCATCTCGCTGTGGAATTTCAAATATGTTAGCTTCAATATTCTGAGCTTATTCAAAACTAGCTATTGCCCACGTGGAAATAATTTCTAACATACTTTCATTTCTAACTTTTGGTACCAATTTAGGGTTGGAATAAAATCCGTTTTTACCGCACGTGTACTAACGTCTTGTAGTCTACCTCCCTTCTAAATTTCATCGTTATAAGATACGTAGTTTTCGATATTTCATGATGATAATGACCTTCGTGACCTTTGGTTTTTATGAGATGAGAAACGCACTTCGTCAATGTCTTATTCGAAATATAATGACAAAGTTTGACGGCAATTCAGTGACAATTAGTACCCAGAACAAAATCAATCGCTTCTACAGTGCCACCAACTTATCTCTGAAATGGCAAAAAATGGAACTAATGTCGCCATGTTAAAAAGTTATTCATAAGCACGTTGTGATCATTAATTTGTCAATTGAACCACAGGTTGAACCTCTCGAATTGCGTGCAATGATTGGTCCAATGCGTCCGACATCGCTTCTCTTCATTTTCAAGGTTAACTTAGTTTTACTGTAAAAACGTTCCCTTTTTGGCCAACAATGCTTGACGCATTGTAGACGAATGTATAGACGAATATACATATATATAGTGATTGCGTTGTGATCCTTATTTTCTTTGTTGCTGGGCTGGTTGCTCTCACTTTCATTTAGGTCTAAGTGTGCTTCCATTGTAAAAAAGAAAATAATTGCTACATCAGTCACATCTGAATAAACTTTCGTCTCCTAATTCTCATCACATCGTCTTATTAAAGCCTCTAATACATTAAGTTACAGTTTTCTTATTCCATAACTGACCTATTGCTGGGCTGAGGGATCCTCTCACAAATTTATATTTACTGTAAACTGTAAATTTTTATATTTACTGTAAACTGTAAATGTCAAATTAAAAGAATCTTCTTCTATTTTAAACCTTCAGAGGAAGAACATAAAACTTTGTTTTAATTACAGAGCTGAAAACAGAAGTACCTGCCTGTTACCTTCTTTAAAATATCTGAAATCCCAAAAAATGACACTAATCTAAAATTATATAAAATGATATTGAACCTGTAAATTGGAACCGAAAGTGTTAACGAAAACGGTGATATTCGTTCGTTCGTTCAATATTCAATCAAAACGTATCCGTTACTCAGTAACGATTACCTACGTTTTGAAATGAAAAATCAAATTCAATATGTTGGAGCATTTGCGCGTGTAGTCCTTATTGACCACCATTACACCTGCTATTTCTGCGAAATTACATTTTGTTTAAGGATCGACACTCATGTTTTTCTGAGCCCTTGAAATTGTCAAAGCATCTATAGCAAATATAGCAACAACTTTAATTTTTTTTACATTTTAGAGTTGTAAAGGTGAACATTTCTAATTATTATGATATTAAAGCTCCGTTCAGGTTCAAAACATTTCAGTCTAAACGAGCAGTATCATTATCCGATTTCTTAAATTATCGATTAGTTTTCAATAGGCAAATGACAATCATTTCTTTTTTCAAATGTAAAGTCATTTAAATGAGTATACAGTGCGCCCAACTTATCTCTGAAATGGCAAAAATTGGAACTAACGAAAAGTCATTCATAAGTACGTTGTGGTCATTCATCTGTCAGTTACTAGTGTGCAATGATTGGTCAAATGAATGTCAAATGCGTCCGACAGCGCCTCTTTCGTTTCAATCTTAAGTTGGGTTTACTATAATTTCTATTTGTTAACAAACTGAACAAAAAGCATAAACTTACATGTAAACTTTGCTTTGCATTTTTGCATTGCTTTACTTAATCAAATGGCCATCCTTGTATAAGGGTAAAATAAATTTTAATTTTATTCAATAAATTCTATTCAATTAAAGGTACATTACATAAAGAAAAAATCGGCTGGAGCAAAATAAAAATCTGAAAAGAAAATGTACATAAAGTATTAAAAAATAAAAACATGAGATCCGACCCTTAATCCCTTATCCCAAGAACCGGTAACAATGTCATCTTGTTATTGCTATAAATAACTAAAACCGGTAACCATTTGGAAAGTAAAAGCAGTGGTGTCGATGATAAAGGATTTGCATTCACTTTACAAATTCATTTTGTACTACGCACTGGCACCGAAAGTGACTACAGCAGCGCCGACTAGCGGAACTACGAGTAACTAACAACATATTGGGTAACCATAGATATCAACATCATAAAACTCTTCCGTTACTATGTGATTGACTGACTACCTACTCGTACAACGCACGGCCGAAACTACTGAAGGAAAGAAGCTGGAATTAAGCATGCATGTTCCTTGGGGAGTTTAGAGTGTAGCAATAAGGGAGGATTTTTGAAACATCCTAAACTAAACGGATAAAAAAGGGCATAAACTGATGCAAAAATTCCACGCTGGTGAGGTCGCGAGGGGACAGCTAGTTGAATGAATAATTTTTTATAGCCTAAGCAGGCAAGCAAGCATACGGTTCACCGAAAGGTGAGTGATCACCGTCGCCCATGGACATTGGCAATATCAGGGGCATCACAAACGCATTGCCGGTCAAGAAGGAAGCGAATAGCCCGCGTCTTGTCTTTTATTTTTTTCCTTTTTTTTAGTTGTGTCTAAAACTTTGATAATTAATCTACCTACATAATCATGCTTTTATTCATGTCATAGAAACTGGATCAAGTAAAGACATAATCTTAGAGTGGCAAGTTTGCATTACACCCCCTCATAACGTGCTCGTAGAACAAACAGTTTTTTACCACTAGGTATCCTACTTACTATTCGCGCATGTAGGTGTTCGATCGGTCACTGATTGTGTCAGCGTTAGAAACGAAACGAGGGCCCGTACTAGTTAATTTTTTTTATTTCATGTAACACCAAAATAATGTACATTATGAACAGTACAGAGTAACAGAAGGTTACACAGACTTACAAAAATAAGCAGATCCAACATATAGGAGAAAAAAGCGTACCAGTTATAACTATATAGAAATACTGCACACATTGACAATCACCATAGAAAACATATTTTGTGCTCTACAATTTGTAGAAGTTCTTGCAGCTTATGAAAATGGCGGGCTTGCTTCATCTCCATTTTGTCTACCTATGTGTGCGTTGCAAAAACAAAAATAAAACGAGATAGACTGTACGATTCATTGCAGAGAAAGGGATGAAACTTTTGCTTACGTACGTTTTTGTAGTGGTGAAAATTACCTTTAGTCTGCTTAATCTATATACGAGTATAAAACTCTTGCGTTACTGAATGACTGACTGACAGACAACGCACAGCCGAAACTTCTGAACGGAAGAAGCTGAATTTTGGCATGTATGTTCCTTGGGGAGTGTAGGGGAGCACTAAGAGAGGATTTTTCGAAATTCCATCCCGAAGGGGGTAAAATAGGGGGGTGAAGTTTAAACGAACCCACGCGGGCGAAGCCTGCGGGCGGAAGCTAGTATTACAATATATAAGTCTGTGGCTTACGAGACTTATAACTATGTGTTATATTGTGTTATCGTTATCAATCGTGATTAGAGGCACAGAGCACAGAGTACCTACTACCACAGAGTATAAGGAAATTTTTCTTTAACTACGTGTACAATTAAGCAATGTTTTCCCATTACTGTAACATTTTTCAAATATGCTCCGCTCCTATCAGTCGTAGAAAGTCAGATTATAGGAGGCGCAGGTGGTATCTTGCCATACAGTAACCACCCTACTAAAATAACTAGGACACTAAGGACCTCCGTAAACGGTTGTGCAAGGCGTGCAATGCACGCGGGCGGCAAGGGACCATGGAGGGTCAGACGGTCACGATTTGCAGGCGCTCATGCAGCTAGCAGAGGCCCTGACTTTAAAAGATATTTACAGCATTTTAGGGTACATGCATACTTAAAAATATAAACAAAATAAAAATATAATAACAAAACTAAAATAAGTTAAATAAACTAGGGCCCTGGCAGGATTTCCTCTTTGTATAGCAATGCTAATACGTTGAGCGAGGAAACTGCCAGCTCTTGGATTACAAGTTTTTTTCCTTTAACTTTTTTTTTACTTTAAAATAGTTCAAATTTACCCGAAACACGAAAGCTCGCATGAAACTATGCCACTAGCACCCCTCGCACTTCCGGCCGCAACAACCACGTTACAGTAACCGAGTTGATTAATTACTGGCGTCGCATTATGTCTGTTTCGAGTGTCGTTTTAATACGTTTAAATGATAATAATCGAGTGTCAAGTTGTTGTCGCTTTAATTCAGTGGTTGCCAACATTGCGGCTCTGTTGTTATCTTTCTTGCATAATCCTGTTTTTTTTTGTACCTAAGCTAAGGCGTGGGAGTAAGAAAACTGTGTCAAATTTGTGATTCAAATTGATTTTAAGTTGGGTTTACTTTTACTTTAGCTACAATCAATTAATTATTGGCCCATTACTGAGTAGGGGTTTCTACTCATTATTGAGGAAGCCTAGAGCGTACCCCAGTTCGGATTACTTTATGGGTTAGTGGGCAACCCAGTATCGGAGGTTTTCAAGCTGTCCCAAGGCCTTCCGACATGGCTTGACGACTGCTATCTGTCGATAACAACCGGGATCGACGGCTTAACGTGCCCTCCGAAGCACGGAAGCGCTCGAGAAATTTAGCCACTAGCGGTCACCCATCCGACTACCAACCGCGCTCACAGTTGCTTAACTATGTCGATCACTTAGGATCGACGCAAGCCGCCGGGCTATGAGAAATCCTGCATGTAGTCGTGATATCAAAAGTTTAAATAATTTAAAAAGCATTATGTACAATGTAGGGTTTAGTTTATACAATACAACCTAATTCACAATATTGAATTACTTTGACCCCCAGGGACGCCACAGACAGTTTGAGCAGCGCTGGTCTACGTGACACCTTGTTACGAACCTGTACAGTGAACGCAAATTCTCTTGTAGTGCTGTGTCACTTTTACTTTCCACATTTTATTCGGTTATTTTATATTTATATTGAAAGTGATATAAGCTGTGATAACCGAGTGGTTTGAAAAGTGACCTCCCGGAAGTCTAGGTTCAAATTTGTGCACGTATTATTGTCTTGCAAGTATTAGATATTTCGTCACACGCTAAGGATATACATCTACCTATAATAACACATACAATAAAGTACGCACAATAGAATGCTTTATTGCAAGTACATTTATTATGAATACTGACGTTATGCGTGGCTTACTTCAAGGTTGCTAAGCCGCCGCTCGAAGGGTCCTGAGTTCCATTCCCAGCGAAGCAGTTTAAATGATAAATTTTAATTTCAGGTTTCGATTTGTTATTATTAATTTGAACAAAACATATTTTATTCAAATTCACAAAGGGTGCCTTTAATAAAGAGATGGCATTAAATTTAACACCGCCTTCTGGTCACCGCATTCGTCACTAAACAAAATAATAGCTGACACAATAACGTGGGATCATAGTTTTTATGTACGGTTTTCTTATGCCGAGTCAACATCAACGTAATATTATGGCCAAAACTTTTCACCAGAAATAACTGATATAGAAATATAATAATAATAAAGTATACAGGTCGGTTGCTCCTGTTGAGAAACCTAAAGAGGACAGAATAAATAAATAAAAGTAATTTTAATGTCAAATATTACTTGTAAAATAATATCAATTACGTTCAAGTAATACAATTAATCAATTTTAACAAAAGCTCCCTGACCTATGAACTCGTAACGCTCTCTATACTTGCACAATAACTGACTTTTAAACATTGAGATACTATGTACTAAAGTACTACATCAATGCTTTTAAATGTTAAATTCACCAGACTCTACCATTATATCTAATTTATTATTCCCTATGTATTATAAATATTTATACAGATGTGTAACAAATTGTCAGAATATGAAACATTTTTACAAAGAGTATCACTATTGTTTATCAAGTACTATCTAGGGCCAAAGTTTGCTACTGCAAATTTGACACGTTCGTATACTAAGTACTGATACGTGTATAATGACTAATCAATTAGCAGATTTAGTGCTTCTAGTTAAATAGCAAAGAAAATGTTATTTACAAAAAAAGAGAAATTAAAGATCGTTTACCGAAAGTGGACTCTTTTCTTGTGAAGTTTTTAAACTTTTAAATTTAATAAACTTTATCATTTGCGATTGGACAGACATATGAATTGTGAAGAGAAATATGTCACATTAGTGTTATCGACGTCACCGTAGCCTCTTTAATTGTGATGCAGTTGTTATTTAAACGTAAATGTAATTTAATTGTATTAAATCTCGCCGTGACCATGATCCACTATTGTTATATCTGATTCAAAATATCACTAAATTGGTACCTATATAAATGACATAGATATCAGTTCACGTTGCAATTGAAATGTTTTGTATCCATTGTGATAAAAGTTTAAAAACTATGTGTAACTGTGTGTGTGTGTGTGTGTATGTGTAACTACTATGTGTGCAAAAACGACAACCATGAGATTTGTACAGTTGTCATGTCAAACGTGTGACGGCGTTTACCACGCGTTTACAAAGTTAGTGAGCTCGATATCTTGAAGTTCATCGCCACTTAGATAGGTACCATCAGCGTCCTAAGCTTGCTAATTTATTAAAACTACAATTGAATCGTGTCGCAATTTTTTGCCGCATTACGTATACCAAATGTGCCACATATATTATTCCGACACGATTCAATTGAAACGATCGATTTTTTCCATTCGATTGAATCGATTGCGGTCGACGTTTTAACGATTCATTTTACATTTCGCTGTTACAGTCAGTTTTCTCACAGTCACATATCTCTATAAGATCAGTCGTTAATTTCGTTGTCTACGAAGCGAAAGGTTCCGACATCGATTCCTGAGTCGGCCACCAATTTGTGTCACATTAATATGTATATTACTAGTTGGTTGATGAAGTGTTTTGTAGAAGTCCAGTCTACCATAAGTTTTATTAATCACAACATTGTAACAAAGTGTTTGTAAATATATAAATATGTCAACCTGATAAATAGCTCTTACGTCTGTTTAACAGCCATTAATAACCATAATATTATCATAATTGTAACATATGGTTACAAGCTCACCATCATAGGATTCATCTCCACAGGTGCATAATTACTTCATTGTTAGTTTATGTGTGTGTGTATCAATTGCCCATTAAAATACCTCATTATATGTGTGAATGTCACGATGATTTATCGCGGAAAATGCTGTGTTAACACGTTTTTTTTTATAAAAGTGGGCAAAACTGATAGAATTAAGAGACTGATGGTTACCGATTTGTCGACCACTATCGACAAGTAATAACTAGATATAGGAACATCTAAACCAATTTACTATCTGTCACTATCCTAATTTATTCAATCTGTATTAACTGATTTCAAATTATTGCAATTAAAATTTAAAAATTCCCCACAAAATTTAAATTTAAATTTTAAAAACATTACTTACATGTCCGAACCGATCTTAATTAGCTAATAATTGAATTGTACCCCAATAATTCAATTTTGTGCCAATAAATGCCTTACATCATTATGGAAAACAGCTCATACCGTTCAAATTTCTGGATCGAGTAAGTAAACTACTTCGTTAAAAATAAACGCACTCAAATCAGTGTGTATCGTTTCATTCATTCAGGATCTAACAGTCACACCGACACACAGATAGACAGGCAAAATTCATGTTAAAAATATCTGCCCCGGCCGGTCATCGAACCTGCATCCCAATTCTGCTAATTTTTAACACTTCAATAGTGTCTCGATTGAATTGTTTGACACATTTTGTATACGAAATGTTCCAAAAATGTGTCAAACTATTCAATCAAGACTCTATGAGGCGTTTATAAATGAGCAGAATCAGGGCCTTGGAACCCCTCGCCGGAAAGAAAGTACCTAGGCTATAGGGTCGTCTTCTATTAAAACTTTAATATCTAAAAAGGTCCGCCATTTAAACGTTTGTCACCTAACTGAGACTAATAAAGTACCTATGTAGGTAGGTACTAACTTGGACTGATAATTTATATTACATATGCGTGTTATGCTTGTTTTTGCACTGAAATATGTTTTCCTCAAGATTTACTTGTCACGTATTCCAAGAGCTATTATTAATAGCGTACTTATTATATTAAAATAACTCTTCCTCGGCTGTTAATTGGCAGGTACATGCATGTGTTTAACTTTATACGTATTTTATTCCACAGCTTTAAAGCTGTATAATATATGGTAGGCTTTTTTAATGTTTGGTTTTTTACCATTTTTATAATAACTATCAATACAGGTTAATAATTAAAAAACAAATAATTGGAAATAACATGGAAAAAAATATTATGCTGATCCCAAAATTGGGAAATGGGTGGAAAGAACTAGAATCATATTATAGTTGCGTAAATTAAAAAAAATTCAAACATGTGAACATAATATTTTATGGCACCGGCCAAACCCGATTTTAGGGCAAATTACTACAGACGAAACGAAACTGCCCTAAAATTAACTTACTGCAAAGCTCGGGGTTCATCTCACGATGATAGAAGTACCTACAAATCAATAGTCATCTAGGCTGAGCCCCGATTCTGCTAATTTATAAATGGATAAATTGGGTCTCAATTGAATTGTTTACACATTTTGTATGGGATATTGTGTGTCAAATTATTCAATCGAGCTGCAATTGAAGCATTTATAAATTAGCAGAATACGGGCCCTGGCCAAGTGGCGATTAGTAGAGTTCGCGCATCTTCAGGACGTTATAGTTATAGAGGACATTTGTAGCGGTTTCGAGCGTTCTATTTGAAAAATGTAGGTACATTAATTTTGAAGATTAGATGTGTAAAGAATTCGACTCTATTGCTTCATGAGTGAAACTACTCCATCAACGATCAAACTCAAACTACCAAAACATAGATTCCTAAATTTAATAACAATAAAATCTTAAGATTAACTGTGAAATTCTTAGCGATAAGCATAACTAAATCAGACCTCCTTATAAGTTCTACTAAGTCGACACCAGCTATAACTCACGCAGGCGACTTTACTGCAAACCGTGGTAAATTAGCAATTTACTGCGCCCTACGATGTAAGGCTTACTAGTGGGATCACACTCAAGGCAATAGGTAATTGAGACATCAACTCCCACTAACATTTATTTCATAAACTCCATGTGTGTATACTAGGTAATAATTCGATATCGAATTTGTAAATTATAGTTCTTACATGTTAGAACAAGGTTAGGGCCTTAGTACGAATTTTAAACGCTAAAAAACGCTAACACACTCATACCCCCGCAGTAGGTTACCAGGTACCTGTGTCGCGGGTGGCATGGACTACACATATAACACATCACAATTACACCCATGACCCGAGTACAAATATTTATCTGCCACATAAATATCTGCCCCGGCCGGGAATCGAACCCGGGACCCCTCGCGTCGCAGGCAGGGTCGCTACCAACTAGGCTACAGGGTCGTCAAATAACAAAGTTTAAGTGACAAAACGCGCTCGCTACGTATACTATCCTTATTTTGTGGTAACTGCGAGCTACCTAAAATTTTTATGGAATCAAAGCAGAGCCACCTAGCGGACGTAAATGGAAGACACCGGATTTGATTGAACTGAAGACAAATATTATGAGGCCGCGAGTTTACTTCATTATTAGGCACTTCTCACATTACGCTATTCATTAGCTACGCGACTGCAACGCAATCCCAAAATTCTATGTATCTGACACTTTTGACTGACAGGAGTCGCATCGTAAACGCATCTCCTGTCAGTGAAAAGTGTCAGATACATACAAATTTTGGATTGCGTTGCAGTCGCGTAGCTCATAAATAGCGTTGTGTGAGAAGTGCCTTTCATGTCAAAATTGCGTCGAATACCATACATCGCTCCATCTTTTTTGAAGTCGGTTAAAAAGCGTCGGTTACAAAGGCTTCAGTGTTGCTTAAGCTTAAAAGTAAATGAGAGACCGCTAGTATCAACTATTCCGTGAGCGATTCTGTGCTTCACAGGGTACGTAAACCCGTCGGTCATTTGTTGTTATATAGCAGTCGTTAAGCTACGTGGGATGTTTAGGGGATAATGAAAGCTTCCAACATTTTGGTTGGTAGCTAATTCACCAGTCGGCAATGGGGCAGCATGGTAGCATATCCTATAGGTTTCATTAGATTTGAAGAATGACCCTTGGCTCGCTATGATAGTTTGGGTGCAGGCCTGCAGGCTACAAATTATAATGCTGACAAGTCGTCTGTCCATCCTTGTAAGCGACCCCTATCAACTGTCCCAAGTATGATGTAATAAAGGCATGAGTTTAATCTATGATTACCCTTGAACTGTGGAACAATTCGCAATACCCGGCCTTGTCGAACGACGTAGGTGTTTGAAATTATACTTAGTTTTAGAATTCGGCTGGGCAAAACCCAGCGCTGCGGTTAAGGACGGGGCCATTGGACGAGTCTTGTTGGATGGTGTTATGCAAGAACCAGCGCAGAAGATATTTTATTTCTTTATATTTTTGTGTCCTGATTAGTGTTTTTGGTTAACTTTTAAAACACGTTCTTAGTAACAAAGCATGCATTGAATCTTCGTATTTTGTCAGAAATACAAGAATAATATTATTATTGCTACATGAGTAACAGTATACTCTTGTATGAATGGTTTACGCTTTATGTAGTGTAGTTACAGTTATTCAATTATAGAAGCGATGTTATAAAAAACCAACCACATATTTTATACTTTGAGTCTTTCCGTTCCTTTTTTTCAGTGGCTGACAAGACTGTGCTGATGTCTTGATGTCGACGAAAAGTTGCTATCAGGTGGCTCATGTGCTCTTTACCTTACCTTAATAACAAAAACGTGTTCCTGCCATTCACTTATAAAAAACATTACATTTTGTTTAAACGTGAAATTGTTTCATTTGTAATTTGTTCATAATTGAAACCCATAAACTTTTGAATTAAATTAAGATTTCGAAAGTTGAATTTCATTTGCTTCGATTTAAAATCAGCTTGCTTTCTGTGACACTGTCTATATTTGGACAAGGAAAGAATACCTTGTAAAATTAACGTTTATTTACTGCTTTTATTAATCCTTTAATGCACGTCCCTTCTTTATGCTGGGCACGAATTTCTCCAAAGTCAATAGCTTTATCAGATCGTTAACTTACGTAGATAAATATTAATGACGGTTCTAAATGTTCCGGCTCCACAAATCTTAACCAGTTGCCTAGCAATTAAAGAAAACTTTTTTTACTATAACATCATAGTTCACTTTATCTCATCTCATAACCGACTAAATAATCTAGATAGGTAATTGCAAACGGTCGTTAGAGAAGAGGAGACGAGAAATTCACAAGTGATTTGAACATCCTGAACCTAGAATCTTTTCTTAAATCTCTCTCTCATAACTTATAATGTATTCTCCAAAGTGCATGCAGTCCCCAGCGTCTATGTCGTCTATTAAATTTGTTGATAGGTCAATGTTTAAGTAGTCTGTGTATTGTTTAAAAGTTTTAAATCACCTAGCTATAATGACAGGCAATGACCATTGTGTGTCATAAGTTTCAAATATATGTAGATGGTACAAAGTTATTCACTAACAACGACTTCGGGGTACTTTTGAGCCATTTAGTACACCTGATGTGTTCCGCAGATAGCTTGTTTCAAACCTTATTACCCAAAACGGTTTACCTATGACCTTGGAGATACATTTTTGGATTCATTATCTGATGCAAACGTCGCAACATTCAAATCCCTTTTCATCTTATATCTTGATTAAAATGCCTTACCGTTTGGTTGTAATACCTACTGCATAATAAATTTTGTCGGTTTGTAAGACGTGCTCGGATTAATGGAAATAAATTGAAAAAATGTTTTTAGACCGAAGTTTGATATTCTTTTTAATAAACATCGCGAATAGTGAAAATAATAGTGTCTTTGGTAATTTTCTTGAGGAATTGTTGTTTTATGTAAATAGCCCATACCTAAACAGCAGATTATTAGCATTATTTAATAAAAATTACAGATGCCGGTGAAAAAAGAAGAGGTTTCTACTATATTTTCATGACTTCGAAGGCTGCGATGGAAACACGGGAATAAAAAATAAAAAATGAGTGTAAGCCGTCAGGCTTTAATTCGACGATATGGGTTCCAACGACTTCCATCATCGGGTCATCATTAGGAGTGCCATAATTTATTTAATTCAGTGTCTACTACTTAATAGCAGTAAATATGTGACTGGCTATAACTATATTTTTATGGTTTCAGATAGCAAAGAAGCACGCCCTTTGGATGTTGATCATTACAACTATGAACGACAAAAAAACAAAATTCTTATTGGATCTGGAATGGTTAATCCGCTCAGCAGAGGTTAGTATTATATTATTAAGTATTAGTTCTTATTATGTGTTTATACATATTATTTTTTTTTATAGCCTGAAGGGCTGACGTAAAAGCAGACGAGCCACCTGATGGTAAGTGGTCATCGTCGCCTATAGAAATATTAGAAATATCCTTTCATTACATTTTAATTATTTACATTACTTATTATATCTTGCATAACACCATCCTCGTAATGGGTGCGCATGAGCAGTTAGATAATAAATTAAATAACAATTTGTCACGTTATGTTATGGGGCGGCCGTCAGACGTATACTGAAGGTGACATAACTTACATTAGTACTACTGAAAATTGAGATCTTTATCCTTTTAATCTGCTTTGATAATTATAAATTAATTATGAAGACTTATTATCGTTGTAAATAGATACAATTATAATTACCTATTATACTAATAAGGTTTTCCTTTATATCCTTGAAAAAAAAATTCTTTTGCGTGAAACGAATGAAATATTTATTCATTTAATTACTTGGCAACATTTTATAGTTTCAAATGGTTCTAAAATACAT
The DNA here is from genome assembly GCA_905404135.1 of Hesperia comma. Lineage (NCBI taxonomy): Eukaryota > Metazoa > Arthropoda > Insecta > Lepidoptera > Hesperiidae > Hesperia > Hesperia comma. The sequence continues at coordinate 7,052,680 of FR990032.1, read as the reverse complement.
CAATTGAGACCACTCACTACGAAAATCACATGTGAAAATGTTTCGTATACGAATATGATAAGTCGTCGGTGAAATTCAAAAATCGAGGCCCTGAACTTTGAATCACGAGTCTACGCTATATTATTATTTCTGTGATTGCTTTATTGGAGTGAGTGTATTATAGAAAACGAATGTACATAGTTCATAATATAATAATAAGTATTATATCGACCATATATCGACGCTTGAAAGGCAAAAGTTACCAAGCGACACTGGACGATATTGAGTTATTTAAATCATTGAAATCCGAAAAATATTCTGCGTTGAATGGTCCCACTCTCGTAACGAAGAAAGAACTTTGGTGTCACTTGGTAATACGAAAAAATAATAATTTTCACAGTTTTCGGGGACTAAGCGACCAAGATTTTACCGATTAATGAATAACTTTCTCTTGGGAGGTATTAGATTTCAAATTTATACATTTAGTAATTTTTGCCTTGACATGAATTTAATGTGTATAATCATAAAGTACTTTTTACTTTACATTATCCAAGATATGGGCATTACAAGAAATTTTTGCCAAATAGATTATTTTTTGTCTCTTCATTTAAGGCTTTTCCTCTCCGAAATTTGTAATCATTTTCATTTAGTAGTTTTTTCCCGTAATGCAATGGAGTTGAAAAACTAATTTAGGAGATTTTTTCCTGAAAAAACATAACGCCTTGTTAAAATGTTATTGATAAGCTGCTTACCTAATATACCAAATGTAATAAAATTACTGATTTAAATAATACTACAGCTCCAAATAAGAGAAATTTATGTTAATTGCTTTGTTTTTTTTTTAATACTTTTACCTAAGAAATTATAAATATTGCTAAATTCATTATCGTTTGGTCAAAAGAATCAATACACTAGCCTTATGTAATTTGTACTAAGATTAAATTACCTGGCAGAAAAGTGTTTAGATTTCAATTTAGATTATTTTACCTGTATAAATAATATGTGAAACATGCGTTATTTCATGAGACATTTTTCTTCAAACAAAATTATAAAATAATGAAATTTAGACAATTTTACTTCACTACATAGTATAAAACAAAGTCGCTATTTTTGTCCGTCTGTTTGTTTATTTGTCTGTTTGTCTGTTTGTCTGTATGCTTAAATCTTTAAAATTACGCAACGGATTTTGATGCGGTTTTTTGTAATAGGTAGAGTGATTCAAGAGGAAGGTTTTTATGTATAATACATGCATATATTCCCACGAGAACGGGATCCACGCGGGTGAAACCGCGGGCGGTCCGCTAGTCTATAATAAAACGTTATGGTCGGTAAGTAACTTTGAACTGTTTGTGATTTTGATTGAAATTATTACTAAGCGATACTATTTCATAAAATAAGGAGAAAATTCATAATCATTAGATGGTGGTTTACTAAGCCTCTAAACTGCATTTAAAATTCGTTTAAATGGAGAAGTTTTGAATAGACGATTTTATAGGTACGATCTTTTTTCCGAGGAAAAAAACTTTAAATTGCTCTAGTGTAAAAGTTGTCAACATGTCGCTTGGTAATTATTGCCTTTCAAACGTCGATATGTTTAATGAAGTATATCGTATATGTCGGAGACGGAAATAAAATTAGATTAAAATCAAACTAAATAAATCATTAAACTTTGAATAAAACGTAAATCCGGAACTGTAATTTAAATGGCAACACTGTACGAATTGTAAACGTGTCTCGATGGGATATCGGAGGGGGAACCCAACAGAGGGCACCTGTGGAGTCGGCTACGAAGAGCGGGGACTTCTCGAGCAGACGTCGAGCTGAACGGTCGCATTAAGTTAACTAGTGTACTTTGTAATAAAATCCTATACTGCGTCGTACCTATGCCCGACGGCATAACGTTGCTCTAAGTGTATTTCAGTCGTACCACGTTTTAACATAACCTAGAGGCATTAATCAAATTAAGTTAAACTGTGTAAACCCAATTTAAATCATGAAGACACGTATTGAACGCCCACTGTGTTTTATTTTTCACCTTACAACCTGATAATCGGAGCATTATACCACCATCCTGACGAGTGTCTCCGAGATCAGAAGTTGGGATAAAGGACTCACTGTGGGTTTTCAAGTACAGTTTTCGGGTTTACAGGTTGCGATTTTCAGGTGATAACTGGATCCATAAGTGGCAAGTGAGTTGCCATGTGCCATTCCATCTCACATGGCATGGATGGAAGGTGGCGTCAAATTTTGGTAAAGCTAAGTAACACAGCGAGTATGGGTATGGCATTATTTTTATTCCATTACGTCTGAGGTCATACAGTTTCATTGCTTAAATTTTAATTTTTGTGTAAACTATATTGTGTGTGTGTAGTTTGTTTAATAATCGTGAGTGAAAATAAAGACATCAATTTCCGGTGATAAAATCATTTAACGTAGCTCCGTAATTAAAACAAATCGCTCCTCATTGTAATCTTATTTTGATGTTTAATCACTGAAAAACAAAAGAAATCGTTTTTATTATGACCTCTGTTTTTATTATGAAGGGAAAGTTACACCCTTGGATTTTAGTGTAATTTAACCAAGTACAACATCGGAACACACTTTTATCATGCGATCATTTTGTTGAAGTTTAATGTGGGTAGATTTGTGGTATTAGTTTGTTAGAATGCCCAAGAGCTAAGTACCATTTGAAGTGTTGTGATATAAAAAGTGAATTTCAGTCGAGTAATGGTGATGAATCTTGAGTTCGGTTGGTCGGGTCCAGGTTAGACCACGGAAAATCCGTGCGACCCGTGAATTCTGAGTTCGGTTGGTCGGGTCCAGGTTAGACCACGGAAAATCCGTGCGACCCGTGAATGACTCTATCGGCCGTATTCGACCGTACCAGTAGTTATTTCGTAGTCGTAGCCCGGTAGAAATCGGTGTCTCTCGAGGAAACTCGAGTAGTCCGTGGGTGCGCGGTGTGCGTTTAACTCTGGCCGAGGTCGTGGTCTATTTAGACCGTATCGTGTAGCAGCAGGGGTGCTGTACACGTGCTATCCACGAGATGGATATGCGTACTGTTCGGCGGGAGAGCCGTGGCGATAGAGGTCATTCGTACTCGGAAGTTTCAGTTTCAATAAACTTAATTGTAACTTGTTATTTTGGTAGAGTATGCGTACAGTTTTGGTTATGATAACGACGATGGTACTTGGCTCACGGCTGTAGAATTTACGTGTAATGAATTAGTGGCGATTTTGTTATCAATGTTGTTTTGCAATCCATTTGTTATTTGGTTACAATAATAATTAATCTACGTTCATAAAATTGTTAAAGATAAAGGGGGTACATAGATTAGATTTGGTAGTCTGGTCGAAAAGAAAAACAAACGTTTTAAAGTCAGGCATTTTATTATGCATTCCGTGTTGGTACAATTTTTAATTGATAACGAGATATGACGCACAGTCCAGTGACTTTTATCAAACGTGTAATGTTCGTGATAGTTATTTTAGTTTTCGGTTATTTGGTGCGCCGCTTAACGCTGAAAAGGATTAATTGGAGAAAGATAAACACACACAAAATAGTTTTTGTGCTCAACTTGGCGAAGTATTTATTCCATTTATCGAGTACCTACAACGATAATAAAAGCTTACAACAATAATAACAATAAAAGCGTAAGCTAGTTTTTAAAAGGTGAACGGTTTGGTTGTTCATTGGTGACGTCGATCGAATTAGTTGCTCATTAGTTCGCGTTGTTTTAAAAGTGAAACACAATACAATTTTCAAAGTTTTATTTACTATGTGACAAAATAATTTCGATATTCTAAATACCCGCGTAGTTCATTGTTAATTTTAAATATTGTGTAAGCGTTATCTAATGATCCAAAACATTGTCGTTAGAGTTATTACAGACGAATTAATTGGATTCTTACCCGCTTTAGTCATTATATTTTCGAAATAAATAAAGTCGGCGTAAGTGTTTACGTCGGATTTATGATGCGTTTGGGAAGCGTTTCTAGGTTATAAGGAACTGGCGACCAAGACCTTTTCTGGTTCCTGTCTGCAACCAAGGGTGACATTACCTAGATAAATAGTAACGGCTGGACGAGGTAAAAGTGAAACGGCGTTTTTGGTATGACAAAGTTTTATTTGGTTACATCTGGTGTGTTGGAGTTTTATAACTTCCATTTTATTTTCGTTCCTTGTGAAAATATGACCTTTTGTTGTGTCTTGTAATTAATGAACAATGACAAAAGATAACAATTAAGATATCGGAAGTTCAGTGAAATTTTTAATTAAAGTAGCAGTTGGGTACAATCAGTTCCCCAATTATTTTTACAAGTGCAGCACACTTCGATTGGTTTTGGTTTACCTTGTGAAACCAATGAGTTTTGAAGTAATCTCACATGTGACGATGCAATGTGCATCGTTCTGTTTTCAGATAAGTTTTCGAGGATGCACAGGCGGCAGCACACGCAGGTTACACATGTGTTGTCTGGAGCCGAATCGACGGCTGCGTGCGTGCACTCGTGGGCTTCCTGGAGTTCGTTCGTGTGACATTAAAGGAGGAAGCTCTGGCAACTGGCAGCCGCAGATCGGACGCAACATAACAGGTGATCTGTATCGTTCATACTTGTTTTGTAATAGCTTAAAGAAGTAGTAAATTAACTTTTCTTTTCGAGACGTAGTTCACTTGGTAAAAGACTATTTTTGAGAGATTTAGATTTCGGTCAACTTGTCGAACGGAACTTTTGAAATTGTAATTGAATGGTGTTGTTACTTTGAAAAATGCATGGCCCTTATACGAGCACTGGAAAGAAGTATTCTGTGCTGTTATTGGTGGATGGACGTTGCATGCAGATGAGAGCTATGTATACGGTTGTTATTTTTGAGAGAAGTGCATGATTGTGCTTGAGTACCGTTCGATAAGTCAACCTGTTTGAGAAATGATAACTTTTTAAGAAAAGTAGCTTTAATGAGAAATTTAGAGTTTGTTTTGGATTAATCTGTAGTGTGATAGGATAATTAAAGCGACATGTTGAACAAACATTTTTAAGATTATTTTTGATAAAAGCTCGAAATGATCATCTGGGTAGTGTAGTGTTTGTAACCGGATGGAGGTTGCATGCGGGGATGACTGGATAGAGGTTGCTTATTGGGTTGTTGCTTGTAACTGGACGGAGGTTATAAGGGTGATGATCAGGACCGGATGGAGGTCAGGGTGCGAGCACTGCAATATTTCAATGAGTTTCCTATTATTTGAATGAGTATGGGTGTTGATCGACATGTCAGCTTTGGCCTTTGAGAGAAATAATCTGTTATGATCTTCAAAATTTCTAATGATTTGATAAAGTTGTTTTTTTTATTCCCTGCCCACTTACGTCAGGAAGGGCCGAGCTTTAAGAGATACTTTCGTTTGTGTTTATTGTTACAGGTAAATTCCGACACCACAGCCGATCGAGTCATTCAGTTTTACGACGATTGTACGACGACGTATTGAGTTAAACGTTAAAAACAAACCCGCGTTAATAATAAATTTGGTAATTTTGCTCTAAACAAGTGTCATGTTATGGAGTTTGTTTAGCCGCTTTCTTCTCCATAGCGACACCGGAAATGGCGCGGCGGGAGTGTAGGTAGTTAGGGCTAAAAATAAATGCAAAAAAACTTGAAACAAAAACTTGGCGTTCAATCTAAAAACTTGTTGTTCAAATTAAATTTGTAGTCTCGTTTAAAATTAGTAGCTTTTGCTGAATAAAATAAAATTAGAGCTTTGTTGTAACCTAAAGTAAAAGGCATCACACGAGGACGTGTGCTAGTCAGAATGGCCGTGTCGGAGACGGAAATAAAATTAGATTAAAATCAAACTAAATAAATCATTAAACTTTGAATAAAACGTAAATCCGGAACTGTAATTTAAATGGCAACACTGTACGAATTGTAAACGTGTCTCGATGGGATATCGGAGGGGGAACCCAACAGAGGGCACCTGTGGAGTCGGCTACGAAGAGCGGGGACTTCTCGAGCAGACGTCGAGCTGAACGGTCGCATTAAGTTAACTAGTGTACTTTGTAATAAAATCCTATACTGCGTCGTACCTATGCCCGACGGCATAACGTTGCTCTAAGTGTATTTCAGTCGTACCACGTTTTAACATAACCTAGAGGCATTAATCAAATTAAGTTAAACTGTGTAAACCCAATTTAAATCATGAAGACACGTATTGAACGCCCACTGTGTTTTATTTTTCACCTTACAACCTGATAATCGGAGCATTATACCACCATCCTGACGAGTGTCTCCGAGATATATATATATTAGTGATTTTGAATTTCATTTACATAAAAATAATTATTGTTGCTAACACTAAAGAATGTCGATGTAGCGAGTATCATAATCGTCCAATTCTTACATTTTTTTCTTAAGCCCTCATTCGCAATGTGTAACATTGTGTATGTGTTGTTTTAAATTATGTTTAGTCTTCGTTGCAGTTTTTCAATATTTTTGATAGACACCAATATAATCCATGTGTATCTATCTTCTTCTGACTGTAAATTACTATTAACTTGATCATCATTAACGCTTCACAAACACCATTAGGTTTAAACAATACTAAGCAACCCACAATACCAAGTAATTTCTCACATAACCACATCTTCAAGAAGGTTTGTAAGCTCATTGAACAAATTCAACCGCTAATGATGATTCTGACAAATCACTATAATGCTATTTAGATGTTCATGAGCCGAGTGATTGACAGTCAGAGGTCACAGGTTCGTTCCCAGACGAGATTTTTGGCATTCCTTTTAGGAAGGACGTTACGCCTTTTGATGATGACACGGCTCAATCGAGCTTTGTAAACTATGTTATAATAATAGGGCGGGTATATTCGATGATACAATAGGTGGGTATTGATGTATAAGGTCGACAGATAACGATACGAATTGACTACCAGTATAAGTGTGCTGTATATTGTTAGTTAATAGATAAATAGTCATACACCCACTGATTTTTTTATAGCCTGAAGGGCAAACGTAAGAGCAGACGAGCCACCTAATGGTAAGTGATCATCGTCGCCTATCGACACGAGCAACACCATGGGAATCACCAGTGCAACGCCTGCCCTGTTATTGCCTGTGACATGGACATACACAGGTAAATAGAACTTGTTATTTCTCTCTCGGTATATTTATGTTGTAGTAATACGTAATCTAGTACATTATTATGTTCATGGTTGAAATTGAAAAGAGACAGACCTTAGAATTTTTTAATTTTGATGAACCTGCAGTTCCTTTTGGCAAGTTTATTGTACTTTTATTCTTAATTTTTTACGTGTGATTCTGAATAGGTAATAAAGTTTGTAAACACACCTGATGAATAGATAACGTATCTTTCTGCACATGATTTCGTATAAATCAACCAACTGTTATGATTTCAGTTCCAATGACAATGCACTTTTTTAACTAGCATGACCAAGTACTGCGCTCAGGAATGGCTCCAGGCATTGGAGCTCCTCAATAGTTCATAGCACAGTGACCAAAATTGGTTTGCATAGAACTCGTTTAGCTTTTTACGATATTAAGCTTGCTACCTAACGAGCACGCAGCACCCTCCCGCTACCACCTATGACATCAGTGACTGATTTTGAACAAGACTCGATTTATGGACCAGTTCACAGATGGATGAAAGAGTAATTTTGCATTTCAAGCTACTAATTGTTACCTCACCAACACAATGTAGGTACTCTAGATCAACAACAGAGATAGCAATTAAAAAACCCATTTCAAGTAGAAAACACTATGATTGGCACATCCAGCGTAATGCGGCATAATGGGAATCATCAGGATCACGCAATTATATCACAAGAATCTGCTAAGAATGTGAAAGGTTGATGAATCAGACAATTAGACAGGTACTGGAGGATGTCGATACATCACGCTCAAGGATGTTTGTAGGCTATACAGATGCTTTGACGTGTCATAAAATGACGTGTCATGTAACCTGTGGTTCATGACGCGGAATCTAATCTATCTCAGATCCCAAAGCAGTGGGATAGTTAATAAAAAGTGACGATCGGTGTGGTGTCACTCCACAAGGCGTATCGTTTTGTACCCCCTTCGCGTTACTTTGCGTTCATAGACTCACTGCTCACATTATAACATTTTGTTTCCTGTCACTAAACTGTCGTAGAACCATTTAAGAAACCATATTAACATAATTAACGCTCCTAGTTATTCTATTTATTGTTAGTAAATGGCAGCTCTAATTTGGTCTCTGATGCGTTGCTACCCTTGCGGACTGAGATGGGTAGATGTCGTATCGTACCGGAAGGTGGTTCTTCCCCGGGTGAACTCTAGGCTCTTACCACCTATCAAATAATGATAACTGTGTGAAGGAGATTTTTTGATAATAGGTATGAGAAGACTTGTGTTGATCCGCAGAACAGTCTTGGGTTAGTAGAAGAAGAAAAAAATACCAAAGTAGAAGAGTGGTTGGATAGGTAGGTGCTCTTGTTCGTCTCCAACTATAATATCTTTGTCTGTACTGACAGACAAAGTACAGGCTTCGCAGCCTCCACTCTCTTACATTCAGTTCAAGGTGCAGCCTACATGGGATTGGATCGGTTTATTTTATTTGTGTGTTGCAGTCAAACTAAGAACACGTTATCCATTTGAAATGTCCGATAGTGGGTAAATTATTATGAGTTTTGTAAAGTTTTAATGGGTTAATTGATATTTTAAGTATCTGTCGGTATGGTCCAGTAAGAATACCAATCAAGTTCAAGTCTGACTCGCACCAATTTGGTTTTGTACTACTCGTTTGGTCAAGTCACAGGCACAAACAACGGAGGCAAATTAGTTTTTAATAGACTTTTATTATCCTTTATGCGTGGAACCGATAAAACTGATTTCTTTTAATTCCGTTATTATACTACTTCAAGTTAGAATAAGTTTTAGTACGTGGGTTTATCTGTAATAATCTAAGTACCTATTATAAATGTGAAATGTAAATTAATACAAACACTTAATGATCTATAAGTACCTAAAGGTTTTAGACACCTTGTGCATTGAACTATTTCTTGGTTGAGAGGGAGCATTGTACATTCATTGAGTTTAATGAGTACCCGATAATGAATCTATACATTTAAACATAGAGTAGTTAACCGTCAGTGAAACATATATATGAAACAAAAAAATGCAGTCTCACAAACTCACATCCCTCCCCAACAAACATTTAACAGGTCGCCACAACGTGCCAGCGATAACTTTTGGTTCTATAAGCTTGTCGCCGTTACGTCGCTATATCGTCGGTATCACCAAGAAAAGGCCCATTTTATACGACTCAGAGTCCTATAAAAGTCATATAGCAGTCGCGTAAGTTACTTTTTGGTCGCATAGTGGTCGTATAGAGGTCGTGTAGCACACTTTTTGTCGAATTAAGGTGTTTATTACCGCTGCTTTACGACATTTGATCGAATACGAGTATCCAGCGCGCCTCTTATACCGCAAAATGTATATTAGTTGTCAAAGTGACAAAATATGTAATTATAAATATTACTGTTGAAAGTGAGACTCGGCCATTTTACTTATTCATCTTTGTTTTTACTTCGAAACTCAAGTTCAAGGACGGTTGATCTTATGGGAAATTAATTTCATCGAGTCTTATGTGCTAGTTTTAACTATATAATAAACGCGCCAATGTAATTCATTAAATAAATAATATTTTACAGTCATTTTTGAAAGAACGTGTTTACAATTACCTTTATACGATTCAAAGTGTTGGAAAAGACCGTTATACAACTTCTATACGACGTTTCAATTTATGTCATTATTGGATTTGTAAACATTCCGCCATAGAAACAAAATTAGGGTTCAGTTTAGTAATTTTCCAGTGTGTAAAACCTTATTAATCACTATTGTTATTATCATTATTGTGTTGTTTGCTGGTTGAGCTGTCATTAAAAAAATACACGTGATACTGGATACAATAGACATCGATAAATTCTTAACGAAATTAGATTTATTAATTTGATACGTATTGCTCAAAATGACCATGGAAATCTACACATTTTGTACGTGCTGATTGTTGTTTCGGTTGCAGGTTTTATACTAGTGACGAAACCGAACCTGCACATTTTATACTAACTGAAGAAACTGTTATATATTTTGATAAATTTTGATTTTTTCTGGTGTCCAAGTTGCACTTTTTGCCATAGGTATACTATAATTACCCAGAAGATGAATGTGAATTCTGTAATTAGAAATGATTTTTTTATAAAACTAAATATTTTTCTTGTAACTTGTACAGTAGGTATAGGTATAATATAGTACCTACTGGTGACGGCGTTTTAAAAAAATAAAGTGCTGTTTACGGAACCATCTCCAGTTGGACTACAGTTAACTTGTCGCATACCTACTTATATTCCGTAGTTATATTCAGTTCGTATAACGGTCGTAAAAAAGTGTTTGAATCGACTGAAAGTCGTATAGGAGTTTTATATACCACTCTAATACGACGTCGTGTAAAGGTAGTTTTCGAACCTCTAATACGACTAAAGTCGGTATAGAAGTCGCATAGACGTTTCTACTGCCACAACACTGCTTACACGACTGAATGTCGTGTAATAGTCGTATAGGGCAGTCGAATAGGCGTTTCTACGACGTTTTTACACGACTACAAGTCGAATAACTATAGGGGGCACTAAGTCGTATAACAGAATGAAACTACTTCTATACAACGCTTATACCACTATGAGTCGCGTAATTCCTTCTTATTCGACTAAAATGTTTGTTGGGTCTAGGATCACACTTTAGGGGTCACACCTCATTAGAGCCACCCGGCACCCACTTCGCACCGCCCGCCTCGCCTCCTGCGGCTAGTATTCTTTATATGGACTTGTATGGGCATTCGCTCACTATATCAGCTCCGTAGCGTCACCAGATCGCCTCAGTTATAAGCCATTCAGGCGCGGTCGGCGGGTGGACCACTCGGTGACAACTCGCTACTCGAATGCTTTTGACAACGCGCGGGTCCCGAGTGGACCACGCGCTGCTCGCGATTGATACACGCGAGGACGATACAGTAAGTTCATTACAGACTACTCGAAAATTCGTGGACTACCAGGCGTCCACTCGTTGAGCGTAGCGAGTAGTCGCGTCCGGACCAATGAAATTCACAAGTACCTACTCATACCTCAGTCAGGGATGAAAACTGAAAATATAGGTAATATGCTGAGAAAATGAGCCATTACAATGCACGCATGTAGGTCATTGGAGGTATATGAAATTTGGCGTAGAAAAATGTTAAGGTTCAGATTTAATCTGTACGCGATAATGACATGTAGGTATTTAACAAAATTTCGATTTACCTATAACAAAATGAAGGTTAGTAGAAATTCGAAAATGAAGGTAGTACCCATAAGTTTTTCAAATTCAAATGCAAAGTGAAAATTGCATTTCAATCATTTCCTCTATTTCAAAACTACTCTGTACGCAACTCTCTTCGTGAGAACATAATTATGTAGATCTGCTATTATTTATTGGTGTATTCCAGAGATAATCAAAGTTCTTCTTTTGATTTATGACTGTCTATCTTTCGTTGTCTTTCTTCCTTGGCTTTCAAAGTATCGGTGATGCCTCTAGGCTTACAAGGCTACTTATTATCAGGTCGAAAAATTTTAAAAATTCAATAAATAAAACATAAAATAGAAACTAAACTAAATTAAAAAACTTCGAATCACTTTTAAGCCAGGAAGATATTTTGTAATTGTAACCCACGCTTACGATTTTTTGACGTGACAACGTTACGTTTTATAAATCGATATACCCGGCTGCACGCACGAAAAACATGACGTCTATGCGTCGTTATCTGACGTCATGCTCGCTCTGAGGCGTCCCATGTAAAGCTTGAAGTGCAAGCGAAAGCGCGGAACGAGCGACAAAGAAGCACAATCGGCCTTTGTCAATGTAACTCTGACGTCTCTTTAGTTTTGCTTTTTATCGAAATTATTTATAACCAGCCAGGTTTGTTTTGACTTGTTTGTGGCACATTGACATGACATAATATGCACAGACTAGCTAAAGATTAATGTTTCGTTATACGGTATGCAACGACTAGTCTTTTTGATAAAATATTTAATAAAGGTTTTTAACTTCAATATAACAGTAAATAAATTATAACTAAGTATTCAAAGATAGTTTAGGATGACTATTAGTGATTATGCTACCATTCCATCACTATTTTCTTAAGACGTTGTCACGTTCAACTATCGTCAGTAAACCGACTTTACAGACAACCAATTTTTGACGTGACAACGTTACGTTTTATAATTCGATATAGCCGGCTGCACGCACGAAAAACATGACGTCTATGCGTCGTTACCTGACGTCATGCGCTCTGAGGCGTCCCATGTAAAGCTTGAAGTGCAAGCGAGAGCGCGGAACGAGCGACAAAGAAGCACAATCGGCCTTTGTCAATGTAACTCTGACGTCTCTTTAGTTTTGCTTTTTATCGAAATTATTTATAACCAGCAAGGTTTGTTTTGACTTGTTTGTGGCACATTGACATGACATAATATGCACAGACTATCTAAAGATTAATGTTTCGTTATACGGTATGCAACGACTAGTCTTTTCGGTAAAATATTTAATAAAGGTTTTTAACTGCAATATAACAGTAAATAAATTATAACTAAGTATTCAAAGATAGTTTAGGATGACTATTAGTGATTATGCTACCATTCCATCAGTATTTTCATAACACGTTGTCACGTTCAACTATCGTCAGTAAACCGACTTTACAGACAACCAATTTTTTTTGGCAAACCTAGGATTTGAAGAACCACACTTTGAGTAGCGGGCGTTTGTTCCCAGCAGTGAGGTGGCCAGATTGCGTGGCACACTAAGTTAATCATCATTTGACGAGCTCGTTGTCGTAAGTCCACTATCAACGTTAAATGAACGTTTAACCGCTTTAAGGTTATAATTACTGGAAGCTCGAAGCTCTAAGCCTGATCACTTGACTCAATGAAGTCGTCTCTTAAGTTAAGCTATTTCTAGTGAGGTCATTTGTGGTTCAATCGAGTTCTACCTTCGAAACACTTAGGTATCACTCAGTAAAGTTCTCTATCAAGTTACCGATGGGCAACCAACCAACCACCGCATTAGATCCATGCTCACTAACGAGGTTTGATTATAGAGACAGGAGGTTAATGTTAGAGAAGAGGTTAATATTAAGAAGAGTTAATATTAAATAAATAGATCGGTATTATATTATAGTATTATTATCACATAGCTATCTATTTCAAATAAGATATGGAGCGAAGTATAATGGGAGTAAAATAGGTAAGGTGCACGAGAACAGCAGGATACGAGAAGAAGAAAAGAGATTGGTTGCAATAGGTCTGATCTGATACATTCCATAATTAAAATTATATATGCGAAAGTGCTAACTCTATCTGCCACGTTTGAAGGCTTAGGTAACCCACTGAACCGATGAAATAAATGAAATTTAATGAAGACATGGTTTGGGCCTGAAAAAGGACACAGTTACCTACGTATTGTGTTTATTCTGATAATACGTTTTCTTGGAATAAATATAACGATTTTAGTGTGTTGTTTCTCATTCAAGTTTTTTTAAAGTTTCCTGGCTCCCACGTGAACGAACCTCCCAGCTACGAGAACCTATACTCGTATAGTTAACTTATAAGCAACCTTGATAGTAATTAATTGATCTAGTTTATGTTTGTTTATACGTATGAAGGTTATAAATGAGAAAAGATAAAAACGATGATTATAACGTATGCAAAAGACTTATTCCAACTGTTCTCACGCTAAATGGTTTAAGCCTTGAAGAGTTCAGTTTGTTACGTTTCTTTATTTTTGTTCATAATAAAAGAGGTAACTTTATATAAGTACCTAACAACTGCATTTAAGTTAGCTATATTTATTAAGTATAAGTAAATCTTAAGTTAAGGCCAAACTCAGGATAACAGCAATAATTAATAAAGTCCACGCAGAAGAAGGCAAAATCATCATCATCGCAACCCATAACTGTCCCACTGCTGGGCACGGCTCTCTTCTCTGAATGCGAAGGTTAAGGCCTTAGTCCACCACGCTGGCCAAGTGCGGATTGGCGGACTTCACACACCTTTGAGTTTTGCGATCTCTCTGGCACGCTGGTTTCCTCACGATATTTTCCTTCACCGTTAGTCGATTGTCATTTAAATGCTTAAAAAGTACATAAATTCAAAAAGTCCGAAGAGCGCGCCTTGGGATTCAAACCCGGACCCTTAGAATAAGAGGTCGAATTTGTAACAAGCAGCGTGAAGAAACAAATCAACTAAGTTAGGAGTTAACTTACTTAATTAACACAGTAAGACTGCGGCTACACTGAACGCGCAATGCGACAGCGATATTGAATATCGCTAGCGATCTATGATTTGTATAAGCTAAAAAAATTACAGTACTGTAACCACGTTATCGGGTGCATCAATCTTTCACAGAAATTGACGCGAATTAAAAAAAGAAATGTCTTTTGCGCTACTAATAGTTCAATATACCTAACTACTTACTATAAGTAACTGTGGCTACACTATGTGTATACTTATGCTACGTGCTACGTACACTCACAGTTAAATTTAGTTTGGAAGCAAAATTTACTAAGGGCATTTTTAGATCCCGCCTTCAATCTTAAATGTGCCTTATTTGCATAGGCGCATAGCTGGCATTTATGTGCCATGCATATGCATATGGAACTCTAGATAGAAGACGAACGGAGTATAGTGTAGCCGCAGCCTAACTGCTGAGACGTACCCATTGCCAAGAGTGGGAGGAAGCAATGCAAATCCTAAGTAGTATCCACAACTGTTATTGTAATAAAAACCTACGCTACGAGTAGAATAAATATTGTTTTATTACAACAACTTCTACTTGAACAGTTTTATGATACGTAATTCGTATCTCTGACTAAGCAATTTCTGTTTTAGCTTATACCTACTTACCTATGCACTGAATACCTAAATGATACGGTAATAATAATTATAATCTTATAAACTTGTAATTTCCTGTGTCGTGGGTGATGTAGATGTAGATAACATAAAAATCTGCTTACAAAAAAATCATATGCGAATATTTTTCGATAGTCATACAAATCTGGTCAAATTGATAATCTCCTTTTTTAAAGCCGGTCATAAACAAAGTGCAGAGCAAGGCAATATGACTGTCCTTTTACGGCGCAATAAGATACCGCGTCAAATTTATTCCACT
Organism: Hesperia comma; assembly: GCA_905404135.1. NCBI lineage: Eukaryota > Metazoa > Arthropoda > Insecta > Lepidoptera > Hesperiidae > Hesperia > Hesperia comma. The sequence goes on along the minus strand of FR990032.1, from coordinate 7,037,459 downwards.
TGTGAACGCGATTAAAGGTGAATTGCTTCAAAGTTCAGTGTGTCGATCCTATTTACACCAATTTCGAAGATCGGTGCGCCGATAAATCCTAATCAGGTTATTAAACTGCATTCTAGCATCTTCAGCACATTACGCAAAATCGTTGCACATGCGATGGCATAGACTTGATGTATTATAGAACTTAACTTATTTATTTTTTAATTCGCTGTTTTTATGTTTTTCTATTTATTTATTAATTATTTTTAGGTGATACTTATATTTAATAGAACCCTCAATTGGAACGATCTTTGAATTCGACTCTTAAATATCTGACTGCTGATGTAGGGTACCTGAACTAACAGCTGGCACCTTATTGCCTGAAAATTGTTTGACCAATAAGCGCGTATCTGTGACGGAACTCAACCGGTAACATACTAACATACATTCCCATTTCCGTCACGCAAAAATCTTACACTTTTTGTGTTCTAGCTGTCCTAACCGAGCGTTAAGGATTTCGTCCCAAGAAAGTTTGATTTAACGATGCATAATGTTCATTTTAATGATTGAAAATATTAAAAAAAAAACACTAATTTAATATCAGTTTATATAATTTAGTACTAGACTAGGTGCATACGATCCATCACAGTTGTCATTTCTAAAAGTTTTTAATACTACACATGATCTTATTGGCCTTACTTTTCGCAGCTTTACGGCATTCTTGATTTAAATTGGCACTAACGGCAGCATCTTCATTGATTTGTATAAAAATCCGATTTAAATAGAACACGTGGCATCTTGTCTATAAATTCTTTACTCTATTTGACGAAAATAGTTAGGCCATTCAATAACTACCGTAAGAGGACTCATGATACATTGCCAATTAATCTTGTTACAATGTTGTGGGCAGCTGGACCGAGTAGGTCCTATATCTATGTCCTTAATATTACCTACATTACTTAAGTTAAATGAGGACTGGAGTCATGAATTATGCCTCACCTACGTGAACGTAAAGCTAATGTTCCTTTTACGAAATAAAAGGCGTGTTTACAATATTATTGAGTAAATAAAAAAATACTACTTGCCCATATCGATGTGTTTTATAATTGAATGAATGAATGAATTGAATTAATAAATTACCTAAATGATTCACACAATTCATTCATTCAGTTCTAATAATATATGGGTAGGTAGTAATTTTTTTTCTTATTTACCCAATATTATTGTAAACACACTGTTTTATTTTGCACATACTTATTTGAATGAATGAATTGAATTAATCGTTCAATTCAATCATTCCACTATTCAAATATGTACCTACATATACCTTTTATTCTATCCATAATATTGACCTACACTGCCAATCCTATTCAACAAGTCAATCAGTAAGTTATTCAGCTCGTAAGTCAGGCCAAGCTAGAATCTGTTTCATTCAACATTTCGCAAGAGATGAGCCGACGGCCGGTGCTGTGGTGTGGTGGCGTGGTTGTCGCAACACTAATCAACAAAACTCATTAGTACCAGGTTATTTATATCTCATTTGCTTCCGCTAACCGCATTTATAAGTTGCGCCGAAAATACACGCTTTAATTAGGATTTTAATAGATACATTTTTCAAGTGTACATCATCAATCAGCAAATAATATATAAATAAAACTGTTTTGTTACTGAATGACTCATTGACAACACACAGCCAAAACTACTGAATGCAAGAAGCAGAAAGGCATGCATGTTGCCTATTGAGAGTCTAGGGGAGCACTAAAAGAGGATTTCTGTAAACTCCCCTTAGAAACCGATCGATTTAAACGAAATGTTAAATTAGCATTACATTGATACCTTAATATCATAGATCTCAAGCGTTTGTTTGCTTGATCAGACACTACTGGCTCGAATTGAAAATTTTTTTGCGATGGAAGGTCTATTTATCGAGGAAGGCTTTAGGCTAAATAACGTTACGCTACGATACGACAAAAAGGAGCGTTGCACCAAGGGATATCATTTTAATATTTGTAAAGAACCTAATAAAAAATTTAAGCGCTCATCGCTCGATGGATTTCGTCGATTCTTAGTGATCCAAAAAATTCTAAAATTGCGTGCACTGGGATTCGAACCCGGCCTCGGAGTAGCAGATCGAAGTCTCTTTCTAAACGTCGGAGGTTTCTATTTACAGGAAATAACTACTCTATAATATCAAATGTTGAGTTCCATTTCAATATGTGCGCCCTAGGTTCAAGGCAATTTACGCGGAGTTAAGACACAGTAATGATGTGATCATTAGTGTGTAGGTACTCCCGCGTATCAGTCTAATTAAACAGAATAATCCGCTTGTATTACAGCGTAATTCGGTTTTTATTACACTGTTTCTTGGATCTTTATGATTACAATGCTTAATAGATGAATAAATGCCAAGTTTATGTTTGGTTGTTTACACACTTGCACGCACGATTTTATACAGTCACATATTTATTGTACAAGGAGAGAGATATCCAGTCATTTTTACGTTGTACGTTAGGAAAAAACTATCTCTAGCTATATGTAATGTGTCTCCAGGGCTCAAAATTTAATACGCTAGAACATTTCATGATAGATTTTATAAGAATATCGGGCCTACCCACAGAACCACAGTGTAAAGAACCTCCCTTCTAGCCAAGTTCAGCACGGGGGTAAGTTTAATCCAACAAATTCCAGAAATTCATAGAGCTTATGTTAGCTCAGAAAGGGGAACAAGCTGGTATGGGTAGAATTTCAATAGCCTAATCCTTAAAATTATAAGACTGCTTTGCGGCAGTAACGCAGTGTTAAATGAGATAGTTTTATGATGCCAGATGTTTTCAAAGCGAAACATAATATTATATAATTTTAAACAAGTTTTCAAACATGGTTAGATTTAACAGTAGATATCTATCTATTAAAGTATTTAGAAATAGGGTTGCGTCATCACAATATTTTTTCTTCAATAATATAATTTGTTCCACTGCTGCTCATATTACAGGCTTTATTTAGTATAAGGCCAATATAGTTCAAGAAACTTCACTCATTGTGAACTAATGCACTAATGCGAACAACATAGTTATGTTTAACCAAAGAAAATTAAAATTAAAAGGTTACGTGAGTATTTATAGCCCTACACTACGATTCCCTGTCAAGCGTAAAACACTCAAAGAGACATCGACACCAAGAACAGTTTTTATTTTTCGTATTTTAGCCGTAATTAGTAGTAAGTGCATCTGTAACTGTGAGTGGAGAAAGAGAAAAAAAAGACTCCTTGGGAGTTTCTTGCCGCTTCTTCTTCCAAGACCACTCGCCGTAGGGATTTGTTGAAGCGATGGCGTAACTTGACGTTCGATAAGTGTTTGTAAAAACCTACTTCGAAGAAATAAATATTTGAATTTGAATTTGAATTTGAGTTTGAGTTTGAGTTTGAGTTTGAGTTTGAGTTTGAGTTTGAGTTTGAGTTTGAGTTTGAGTTTGAGTTTGAGTTTGAGTTTGAGTTTGAGTTTGAGTTTGAGTTTGAGTTTGAGTTTGAGTTTGAGTTTGAGTTTGAGTTTGAGTTTGAGTTTGAGTTTGAGTTTGAGTTTGAGTTTGAGTTTGAGTTTGAGTTTGAATTTGAATTTGAATTTGAATTTGAATTTGAATTTGAGTTTGAGTTTGAGTTTGAGTTTGAGTTTGAGTTTGAGTTTGAGTTTGAGTTTGAGTTTGAGTTTGAATTTGAATTTGAATTTAAACTTCTCATTAAAATTTTCGTCTCGTTTAGAATCGAATCCCGGACTCTTGCCAACCATTGCGCAATTCTATTTTAATGCTATCCCACGAGCATTCAAACGTAATCAAGACGCTTAAATTGGTAATCATTAAGATCAAACCAGAATGCATCAATACATTATTAGCCTGATTACTTTTGCCTTGAATACTCGCAATGTTATTTGGAGAAGGAAATGCTATATCTCACTGTATTATATCATATCTATCTGTCTCTCCTAAATAGATATCGATGATTGAATGCATCTATACTTGAGTAATTGTTTTGGAATTGCTTCTTTGTGTGGTTTGTGAAATCATTTATGCGGAAGGTAGCCAAGTAAAAATAGGAGCTGATATCTGAAGTGAAGAAAAAATTATAATTAATTCTATTGAAATACATAATAGATAGTTTGAATAGGTTATTTGTCTATGTATTTAGTTTGATCTAAATTAAACATATTTTTTATCTGTTATTCAGATTTTTTACGTAACATCAATGCTTGACAATAACCAGTCACCACTTGCCCACCTGATGATAAGTGACAATAAAGTCAAAGATGTTGGATGCAATAACTTACAAAAACTCCATTCCTTGTACTCTTGAAATCTCCCACGCACACACTCACAGGCGGAATCACCGACGCGGGGAAGTTTTTCCAGTATTTTGCAGTACAAACTAGGAACGAATATTTAGATGTTTTAATTACAATATTTCTTTATGTAAATAGAAAAGAAAATTTGCAGGTAGATTATCTCTGCGTTATTGAATTTAGGTTTGTCATTTATCGCTGACCGTTGATTAACAAGGTGTCAAAATGGCACACATGGGGGGCGCCAAATGGAACACGCGGGACGGCATAAAAGTAATCCTTTGTGGGATTGGTATTGAACGACGAGGTGTGGGTAAAATACAAACAAAATATTTTTAAATAGGTATCAGTAATTATATAAAATATATACGACATTACCTATTATTACATAACATCGTCCAACATCCAATGATTTCGTTCAATAATATAATGGATTGTGGGTTTGTATACGGCGTTAACTATAATGATGCTTTGCAAATAGTTACAATAGGGCTCCTTTGGCTTTCATTAAAGGAAATTGATCTATGGTCTATAATATATCATATACTTACATTTATCATTCACGTAACTAGCTAGGCTATATAATCTCAGAACAAGCTGATAATAAAAGGAGCAGTGTTAATGCGGTGCGAACCGAGAGTAAAAAATATGCTTTCTAAAAAGCTTTCAAAATTCCGCACCCAAAAATGAACGGTAGGTATCCCTCGAAATCATGCAAAAAACAGAGATAAGGTGAGCTAGGTACGGATAAGTCAGCGACGATGCGAGGTGTGGTGAGGTGAGGCGAGTCATCATCAGTGAGGCAAATCATATTGACAAAGAAAATGACGAAGAACATGACAAAGAACACAACAAAGAACATGACAAAGAAAACGACAAAGAACATTACCTACCTAAACATAAAGAAGAACTTAACTATCACCAGATGCAAATACAATATAAAATGATGACATAACGTACGGAACAACGAATCTAATCATCAAATCTTACTAGCTTCTCTTGCGTATGTAATTAACCTGCCAATAATTATGGAATTGATAGATGTTCCAAAAGAAATAATCAATGAAGCTAATTCAATGTTATTTTATCCATTCAGTGCAATTATGAGTGGGTGGATACTAATGGATTTTGTTTTTGTTTGGTTAATTCGTTTGTATAAGTTTATATGTATAATGCTAACACATACGTACTCCCGTACTAGGATTTGCGCGGGCAGGACGGACAACACACATAACATATGACTAATCATTATAGCACACCATGTCCATGACCCGAAATCAAACATTTATCTATGATATCAATATTTGTCTACCGGAAATCGAACCCGAGACTCCTGAATGCAGGCAAAGTCAACGACTAGGTTAACGACGGTAGACAAAAATGTTAGTAAGGGCATTTATTTAACTATTTCACGAAACGTCCAGTGTGCAGGAAAATGCTACATTTCTAGTGTTAATAAGTAGTATGATCACTGAGAAAAACAATTCTCACTGGCCATACTAGTATGACAACGCAGTATGGCCACCGAGAAATGCCCCATGATTCAATGACAATCAGAGATTTTCCTTGCAACAATATGTATATGGAGAGGTAACTATCTATTCTTTGACCAGTATTAATACATAGTACCTATACCTACCCTACCTCCATAACTATATTTATTCTTAAAATTAACCTATCCGGATATGAAAATGTATTTTTATGGATATAAGATAACAAACGAGCATGCAAAACCACCCTTTCGCTACCGCTCAAGGCAACTATCTATGACCGACACAGAGCTTTTTTTCAATTTAGCTTACTTGTGGTATTTTAAATTACTGGCGCAAATGTAGTAGGTATAGATAATATTGTAGATTCGCAGCAAAGATGGTAAGTTCAGTTAGCGGATGTTAATAAAAAAAATTGTTGGTCAATTCGTCAGTGAGAAAAAATCTGATACTAAAAGCTATTTATGGGTTTGATGATAATGAAAAAATAGCATATAAACTTAAGCATGATTAGAGTAAATAGTAAATAATATCCACTCGAAGCCATAGAGAACTTCATTACGATTATTTGTTCAATAAATATTCATAACTGCAAGTCATTCAATTTGTTATTACGCAAAGATGCTATAGTACAAAGCATCAACAGCAGGCCTATGTCTAAATTATCATTTCAATCTTAGGTAGTTACTATATAGAAGTGAATATCGACATTTTAGTTTATTACATTAAAGAAGATCAGTTATCGTGAATTCTTAAAATGCAGACTAGAATTAGTAATATTTTTTGGTAACGTAGACTAGCGCATATAAATTTACCAAAGTAAACGTCAAAATTACTTTTACTCTTAATTAATACACTAAATCATCTTACTTTATCAAAGGATTTAATTTAATTCGCACTACATATTGCACAATTTTCACTTCGAAGAACCTTTGAAAAAGTTTACACGGGATTTTTTACAATGATATAAATAAGTACCTTACGTATTTTATAAGTGAACCTATTGAAATAAACACTGATACCCCAAACATCGGTAGACCCTTTTCTGATATAAGCGGCAAAAAATACATAGAGAAACTGTGAGTACTATTTTAACACAGTTTTCCTGAAGCAAAACGGAGGAGTAACTTCAATGTACTTATTGCTATCTGTACCGTAAAACGGGGTGAATAGATACAATTTTCAACTTCTACACTGATTTTCTGGTATATTTTGTATGCAAGGTGTTTATTAATCTTTGTGAAAATGTGAGTCGCGTTGTAATTTACCGAATATTAATGCCTAAAATATACAAAAACTTTAAACTTTTTTACAAAATAGGAAAAAGTAGGCGTTTTCTATTGATCTGGAAATTGGGGTCAAAAGAAACGACAGAGGGGTGAATAGAGAAATTCTAGGGATGTCAAAATGAACTTTTATTGTAAGTACGAATGAGTACTATTTTTCTTTGGAATACTTTTTATGCCTTTTCCCACAAGGATCCAGCTTGTAAAAAATCTAAATTTAATTTGAAACAGAATTTAGTTAACATTTTTAAAAGTAAAGCTAATGAAATAATACTCGATTGACAACCTTGAAAATGATATTTCTATTAACCCCTCTTTCGTGTCTATTAACCTCTCGGTCATTTCTATTCACCCCTTTCTACGTGTCTATTGACCCTAAAGACGTATCTAATCACCCCCCGCTCGTATCTATTCACCTCGAATTGAGGAAAAAATACCAGTGTCTTGTTCTAACTAACAAATAAGAACAAAATGACTGAAATTGATACTTTCCTTTGTGTCAATAAAAGATGAGAAACTTAACTATCCAATTATGCAAATTGACAAGGGGATATCACTAAAGAACTTTAAGTTTTGAAAAAGTTTTTCGACGGTCAAAAATCACGAGTACGCAGACGTCTACTTTTACCGCCTTTTTCGTGATATCCTCCAACTTGACATAAATTTTACGGTTGCCAGATTAAAGTAAAAATGTTGCTGTATAATAAAAACTAGAAATAAACTTACGTAAGCAGACTATAGACCAAATACAGATAACAGAAACAAATGCCCGGATCTGTTTCTATTCACCCCACGATTTCTATTCACCCCGTTTTACGGTACCACAGACTTATAAAACAACCAGACCTAACATCCTTTTCACCACTGCAAAGACGTACCTATGTAAGCAATAGTTTCATCTCTTTCTCTCCCATGACACGTACAAAGTCTATCTCGTTTTATTTTTGTTGTTGCAACACTCACGCACACAGACAAAATGGGGTTGAAGCACTTTTGCCATTTTGATAAGCTACCAGAAGCTCTTTTTTTGTATGAGAACCATAGACAACAATAGACTATGAACAGTAGACCATGAATGTTTTGTATGGAGAATGTCAATGTGTGCAGCATGTCTATGTAGTTGTAACTGGCACGCTTTGTTCTCCCATATGTTAGGTCTGCTTATTTTTTTTTATAATTCTATGATCTGTACTGAGTAATCGATAGCACTTACACGGTACGTCTGCTATTAACAAGGCCCTTTTAAACCCACGCCAAATTCCAACAATACTTTACGTATTGTGATGTACTTGTAATGTCTAATATTATTTTACAAAGTCATGTCTTTATTAAGTGTTTTGTAGATTTTCATGCAAGTAAGCAAGTTGTTTATTATGTTACCAGTGTTATTTTATCATGTTACCAGTGTGGCGTAATCACTCGGTTCTTAAATGTTGTAATGGAAATTGGCAAAAAACATTTCACGGAAAATTTAATTTAGGATGCAAAGATTAAAAAAAAATTCATGCAACAACATAAATTAAGAGAAAATAAGATCAGATAAGTTTCATTCTATTTTTCTGTTGACTGGACAATGAGCACACGAGATACTTGGTATTAAGAGGATTATATGCCCATAGACATTACTTTAACACACATTTGCTCACATAATAATTATAGTATAGTGTATAATATAATATAGTGTTGCTAAAATTTGGTTGCTAGTCAGACAGATAAAGATCTTTATCATCATTATAGAATATCTTCTAGATTAAGCTGGATGATAACTCAAACCCTACTCAAATTTTCTTCCTATCCAATTGAAACTTTAATTAAAACTGAAAACATTTATTGAATGAGGTATAAACTAAACTAAACTAGGTACCTAAACTAAAAGTTCCTTTGGAATGTCTGTTTGAATGCAATCGCTTCAAATAATTCCTATCATGAGTGGTTTTTCACGAAGAGGCGACAAGAACAGTAACAAACAAAACGTACCTTTTTATAGCCTGAAGGGCTGATGAAAAAGCGGACGAGCCACCTGATGGTAAGTGGTCATCGTCGCCTATGGACACCAGCAACACCAGGGGAGTCACCAGTGCAACGCCGGCTCTGAAAGAGAGCTCTTTTTACACCTTTCTTGAAGAACCTCATGACATAGCGCTCCGGGAATACTTTAGAAGGAAGCTCATTCCACAGCTTTCAAGTTCGCGGCAAAAATGATCGTGAAAATCGAACTGTAGTCGTTCGCCACGGATCCAAGCGATGTGGATGAAACTTCAATCTTCGGCGAGTTGCGCGATGATAGAAGGGTGACGTCGTTGTAAACCGTTGTAAAGCCGGTAGTACACACAGAGATATCCTATATCTCTCCTACCTACTAACTACCTACCTACTACAGCTCTACTAACTACGTTTCAAACTCAAGTCCCAACTGTTTATTTATTTATTTCTTTATTTATTTATAGTACACCAACATAATAAGCATCCATTATAAAATACATTACATACAATAAAAAATCACATTCTAATAGGATCATCACTTAATGCTATTACAGTTATAGGTGTAGACAACATGCAATTTATATTTATGTAACAGATTTCATAGAATACAATAAATATAAACGTTAAATTACAAAAACAATGAATAAGAAGTTATAATATTCTAGATCAAGGAAGTACTAAGACTACAATTTTTAATCGAACTTATTTTGAATTCATTACAAAATTTATCATATCTTTTATTAATCTTCCAGCTGATATTAACCCTTCGTCATGTTCAAAGTAATTTAATAATATATTATTAATAGGCAGATAGCAACATTTGATTGTAAGACTAGTTTTATTAGGATGAGATTCCATGAATTCACAATAATCATAGCTCTAATAAACATCGCCTTGTTTATCAATAAACAAGTTACCAGGAAACTGTCTCGGAGCACAAGTCACGCGACCGTATCTCATAGTGTAATGTTACATGCATATTGATGAGTAATTAGTTACTTGCTGATGTAACGGAAGGCTTTAGCTGACAGCCTCTGATGATGTGACTTAGGAAGACGTTTTGCTGGACACTGTTTGTTTTGCTGGATGAGTCTGCAGTCAACAAAAGACTTTAATTAACTAAAGTTAAGGTCTATTGTCAATAAAGCGCGTGCAGAATTGTAGAGCCTTAACTCACCGCCTGCTATGGTACTCAGTACCTATTGGGTGTAATATTTGTTTCACTAGCAAAGCAAGGAAAAGCGGAAGGCGAAATTTTGCCCATCTTGTGTTTAATCCAGTATCTAAGTATAAAGACTAATACAGGGACTGTTAGTTGTTAGTAAAAGTCCGGTTAGTAATTATTAGTAAGTCTCCTTCTAATTCGATCTGACGTGATGTGGAGAAAATTCCCTGTCCACACACTTAGGTATTAACAAACTAACCAACTAATATTCTAACACCATCTACTTACTAATTGGACTAACCATCCTAGTCCCTTTGAGTCTAGTTCTAGTTCGGTCACAGGGCTCGTTTGCTATCTTAATTCCATAAAAAAAACTTCAGAAAATCTTAATCAGCTTTCAGAATTGGATTCTACCTAGTGGTTCTGGAGTAATTGCTGACAACAAGAAAAATCTTGTTTATGCTGGTAATGTAACAGGTTTAGTGAAAGGAGAGTAGTCAAATGAATCTAAACTCGGTATATGTGTAATAACCTCTTCCTCAAACAGCTTTAAGACCCCCTAAGGTGGTCGTCGTCTTGGATTTCTTGCATAAAGGCTTATTTATTGACCGAAAGCTGGAGCGACCTGTCGTTTTCGAATTGGAAAAGTTCTTCGCGACAGCAATCAAACTGATTAAACTCTAATTTCACACCACATATAAGTCACACCAACAACGCACAATATACTTATAAGTAACTAGCTTCCGCCCGCGGGCTTTGCCCGCGTGGAACTCGTTTAAACTTCATCCCCTATTTCATCCCCTTCGAGGTGGAATTTCCAAAAATCTTGTCTTAGTGCTCCCCTACAAGCCCAAGGAACATACATGCCAAGTTTCAGCTTCTTCCGTTCAGTAGTTTCGGCTGTGCGTTGTTTGTAAGTCAATCACGCAGTAACGCAAGAGTTTTATATATAATTATGTTACCGGAAATGTATGAAATCTAGGAATTGTATACAATTCCTAAGCTCTTTAGGAAATGTGTAAAATATTGTTTTAAAAATTATTTAATTCATACATTTCCTAATAAATGTACACATTTCCTAGGAATTGTATACAATTCCGATATCGTATTAGGAAATGTGTATATCGTGGCCACATCGTAGATTTGTTAACTTCAAATGGTCGCATTTCATGAAATGGGCAACTCAGTTTGTCCAGACCGTTAAATCGTCTACGTTTGGTCATCCACGTTTGGCCAAATCGTAAAAACGCAGAATATAGGGCATAATTTCGAACCGTGACGTCTCCGGCGCTGCGGAAGGTGCAGCCCCTTCGCCCTTGCGTAACAAAGCACAGACACCCACGCTCGCCTGCGCAGCTTCCGCTTGCTGGTCGCCTTCGGCGACCAGCCTCAGCCGCTCCGGCTCGCCCGGGTGTCTGCGTTTTGTTACAGCGGGCGGGGGCTGCCCTCCCTCCGCGCCTCCGGGTTCTAAAAAAAACTCTAGGGGTAGGGCATACAAGACTACGTGGAGTAGGGGTAGGCTAATTCGGTTCTGTAACCAATTCGACCTACCTACACCTTGAAGAATTTGACTGAGTAGTAATGCAAATGAGTATTTATTGTTTTACACAATAATATTTTTGATTAAGGCACTCGGTGAGACAATCTGGTAAAAATCATTACGTAAAATATAATATCTTCATATTATCTATCCCGCGTACCCATTAAAATCTTAAATGTTTTACATTTCCGATTGCTATTTAGGAAATGTATACATTTCCTAGGAAATGTGTCCAATATAATTTATTTCACACATTTCCGGGCGATTTTAGGAATTGTATACATTTCCTAGGAATTGTATACAATGACGGATTTAACACATTTCCGTTAACATTTAGATTAATCTTATACGCCATACGATATTAGGTCCGTCCGTTTTGTGTATTCGGCCATATTATAAGCCTACGTGTAAACATATAAATAAAGCAATTTTCGTCCACAAATACCATAGTGAATGCCCAGTTAAGTAAACAATAAACATTCACCTGATACCTGAACTAAAAACATTACCTCAATGTGTCTCGATGGAACGTCGCCGTCGTACGCTAGAACTTAATTATGCATTTATGTTAGATATAAAGCAGAGCGTGATTTATAGAACGGATAGCTTCACCATCTTAATGATGCGTCGCTGATTCCGATCTAGGGTTGTGGGTATGTGAGGGGTCAGAGGCTGGAGTAATGGTCTTGAGTAAATCGTCAAAATGGACAAAGAAAGCTGTCGAGATAAGTGTTTGCAGAGGTCTTACAGTCTCTGCCCCACTTGGTATTAAGGAATTAACAGATAAGCATTGTTATTAACATCCTCAGATGACTGGACGAACCATCCTGGTCCCAGTTTGAATCTTGTTCTGTGCAGGTCACAATTATTATAGATGACAGCGGAAAAGTGTTCAATACTCGTTTGCTGTCTTAAATTTTCAAAAGAGCAATCAACAAATACTTATTTATTTAAACTCTCTCGGTCTACGTACTCTACCAGCTAACTAATAGGTCAAACAGATATAATACGAATAGCGGTATTGTTCTGTCTCAGGTATGTTCTGATCGAAATAAAGTTATTTCAGGTAGGTAATTATACTTAGAGGCAAATTAATTATTGTTTTCCTATTACTAATGAACAAAAGGTGAAAATTGAGAAATATGAGGAGATGAGCAGTGTAGTCGAGTGGGGTTACCCTTGTTTCGTATAACAACTTTTGATATAATTTTAATAAATCGAACAACGTTTAAGATAATAATCAGTTTCTATAATATCGTTTGACACAATTTTCATTTGATCGAATATTCATTTTGTGTAATATTGATTGACATAATGTTCATTTGATCGAATATTTATTTTATACAATGTTCATTTCATGAAATGTTCAGGTGGTTATAAACGCCCTAAAGTCGGTTCTGGCACTCGCCGGCCGCTGCCGCGGCACGCTCGCTTCGCTCGCTCGGCTCGTGCGATGGTTCCTGTTAACCTAACACGCTCGTCGCTTCGCTCCTCGCTAACCTATCCTATTTAGTTGAATAGTTATTATACCAAAGAATACAGTCTAAATTAAGTAGGTGAAGGAACAATTTCAACAATAATTTTTCAATTAAATATGAAAGGAAACCAATAATTGCTGAACCGAATATCCAACACAATCTTTCGACTAAATCATTATTAGTCTAGTTTACATTACTTTAATTAAAATTAGCGCATTTGAACATTCGATAAAAAGATATTATTCGAAACAAATAAATGATGATAAGAAATAAAATTATGGCAATCAAATATTCGATCAAATGAATAATTATGTGAAATGACTTTATTCCAACTAAAATTAGTCGAAGCGATTTTCGACGAAAAGTTGTTATACCAAACAAGAGGCACCCAGTCGAGTGCAGGTGACTCATATTTTCTATTTTTCCTCCGGCCAACTAACTAATGACCATGGTATAAGTATGTAGGTATATCAGTGTGCAGGGGCACACACTTCACTGATTATTGTTCTAGAGTATTCTACCCCTATTAGGAAATTAGTAATTGTAGCTAGACAAAATAAATGTACACTTGGAAAAAAGGAAGGCGTTACTACAACGCATTGGAGATCGTTTTAATTTAATGTAAGGTGTAAAAAGAGTTCTCCTTCAGGGCCGGTGTTGCACTGGTGATTCCCCTGGTGTTGCTCGTGTCGATAGGCGACGATGACCACTTACCATCAGGTGGCTCGTCTGCTTTTACGTCAGCCCTTCAGGCATTAAAAAAAAGTTCGTTTTAATGGCATCCCACACAAATTCCAGCTTTCCGTCCCAGTAATTAAAGTTCATTGTAAGTTAACGGTGAGTATTTAAAATGCCGTAAGTAAAGGAGATGTTTCAATATGTATGGAGCCCCGGCAACCACTTTGTACACCATACTCAAAAATGGAGAAACACAATTAAAACAGTTTTCAATCATCCAATTCCTTTAAATTGCTTTAGTTTTGTGGTATAACACAAAAATGTACACTTAAAATTGCAACACAAAAACAAAAGTCCGTCATGGCGGTCAAGTTGTCATCACGCGCCATGTTGGTTAATTTGATAGAAGTTTGACATATGTACCTACAATTCTGTCATTTAAAGTGACAGTAGACAGTTCGCGATCTATGATCAATGACAACTTGGCAAGACGCCATGTTGAAAATTGATAAAAATGAATTATACCTACTTAAATACTAAATTTGTAGTATGCATTTAAGCAATTTATCTTTATTTTTCCCAAATTCCATGAATTTTTCTCGATTTTTCGAGGTACTGTACATATTGTGGGCCGGATTTGAAACATCTCCTTTTGCTTACAAGCTGCGTTAGGCAGGTGTCCCACCGGCAACGAGCAGCGAATAAAGCTCGGCTGTTTTCTCGCATTACTCGCCCAAGACAGCGACGGAAGATATGACATTCCGTGTAAACAAAAGAGATGCATACGTCAGCGAGTACTCGCTGACTGTTCACACCGCCGGCGAGTACTCGCTGACATTTGCATCTCTTTTGTTTACACGGAATGTCATACCTTCTGTATGTGTCTTGAGCGAGTAAATAGCCGAGATGCACTCGCCGACTCGCCCGTGGCGGGACCGCTGCCGTAAACTGTGAGCACAGATAATGATTTTTTTTTCAGTACGACGCGGACGTAGCAATTCCCTATTCTCGGCGACTCAAGTATACGAGCGACGGTGATTACTTTCCATCATTATGACCCATTTGCCTGCATAAGCAATCAAAAAATGCTTATATTTTTTGTTTAAGGTTGTTTTTTTATAGCCTAAGCAGGCAAATGAGCAGGTGGGTCACCTGATGGTAAGTGATCACCGTCGCCCATGGACATTGGCAACACCAGGGGCGTCACCAGCGTGTTGCCGGTCGTTTAGGAGATATCCTATCGATTTTAAGAACGGTATATTTATCAGCAATAGTGTATCCGCAATTTTAATGCATGTGAATGTAGACTATACATAAATATAGCAATTTTGCTAAAAAGAAGACGATTTATATGCCCCATTAAAGAGCGGTTTAAAGATCCATGGTCAAACTACATTATTAATTTACTAGTAAATCCGCCCTCGCTTCGCTTCGGGAAACCAGTCCCTTCAAAAATCTCTATAAATTTTAACAAATTATGTTATTCCGATGTCTAAGCTATATTACTGCAAAGTTTCATGAAAATCCGTTCAGTAGTTTTTGCGTGAAAGAGTAACAAACCCACACACACACTCACTCACTCACATACATCCTTACAAACTTTCGCATTTATAATATTAGTAGGATAGTAGGATTTTTAAAGGTTAGTAGAAGTCGTATTTTAGCCTAAAGTCGTAACAAAAATAGCACTAAGTCGAAGTAAACTCTTAAACAAAAAATAAATAAAACTTAAAGATTAAGATGTGCATAATTTGTTTATGCCACCCCTGATGCGACTTCGACCTCGCATTAGTGCAGGTAAATAGAGTAGGTACAGTCGAGTGCATGAATATGGAAATTTCATTTTTAAACGACCTTAAATTATTTTATTTAGTTGGTAAGATTTAGCTTATCACAATCATACAAATTGGAAGTCGATCCACACCTTTCTTTTCTAATTTACTTATATATTATGGTAGACATAGAAGATAAAACTGATCGCTAAAAGGATATAAAATCGAACAGACATAAAATTTATTGGATGTGTATTTTAATCATGAAGCTACTTTGAAAGAAGCTTATTAAAACTTCTGCAGCTATTAAACGGTAATACCATGCACTTATTAATGTGAAGAATTATCTTAAAATGTCACCCTTACCTTTAATATTATAGCTTATTGAAATTGTGGATTGGAGCTCCATCGTTAGGATTTAATTTCAATCTTTACGCCAATTCAGAGGCCGTAACAACTGCATTATGTGTTTGACTGTACTTTACGCATACTGAATGACCGCATGATACATTCTATTTGTTTGCATCATTCACTAAAGTTTTAAACAATTTTGCATCGAATTCGTTCGAGTTAAGTGTTATTTTTGCTCGGAGCAGTTCCAAAGCTTCATATTATTACACTCAGGGGAATTTAAGCCCTGTGCGGACGGAACTAAGTGGAAATTACTACAATCAATAGAGATTGCGTTATGCAGTATGTGATGATCGTAAATTATAACGGATACATTTAAATAATGTTTGTAACAGGTATAGGTCAAATTATGATTTGAAGGAGTAATCTATAATACTGCAGAAATAAATAATAAAAAAAGAACAAAAAATCGTGATTTACTAATTACCAGTTACTAGTTACAAGTTAGAAAATTCTACCTCAATTACAAAGTTCTGGGCGGTATTTTTTAATGTTTTGTTTTCGCTTACTGGTTTTTAGTACCTATTCACTAATCGGCGGTTTTTAGTACCTATTCACTAATCACTAATAATTCGGGCGGCATGAAAACTTCCGATACCGGATTAGCCACTAACTCCCTCGCCAATCCGCACTGGAGCAGCGTGCTGGAGTATGCTCTAGGCCTCCTCAAAAATAAGAAGAGACCCGTGCTCAGTTGTGGGCCTTTTATGGGTTGTAGCCAAATAACCAATCAAAACGTCGCTGGGCAATGAATTGTATGTGAGGTCCATATTTATGTCTCTATCAAATCGTAGTTCTTAAAATTATAACTCTAAAGCGGTGAATTGTAGGCTTCGACGGTAGAAAATTGTGCTCGAGGAAGGATCTTTTTCAATAGTAATCATTGGTCGTTATTAGTTATTTGTTATGTAGTTAGTGTAATTCTGTTTTATTTACGGACTTCAAAAAAAGGACGAGGTTCTCAATTCGTCTCTAGGGTTTTTTTTTCTTATTTTTGTTACCTCAGAACTTTGTTCTGGGTCAATTGATTTCGATAGGTCTTTCGTGATGCGAAAAGTAATGACTGCGTCTGAATCCATAAAAAATTTGAGCGACATCTGACGGTCAGTTTTTGAGTTACTTTATGTGAATTTAATTTATGCTCATTGACTCATAACTTTTGAGTGGGTGTTCCGATTTGGATGATTCTTTTTTTGTTCGAAATGTAGTGCTAGTCGTGTAGTCCCTTATACATTTGAGCAACATCTGGCGAGTAGTATTTGAGTTATCACGACTTTGAAGTCGGTAAATTTTTTATGAAAAGTTATTTACAAGACGTGCTATGGAGTTTCTTCCTTTCTTCGCTTCAATGTTACAAGAATGTAAAAGCACCTTATCGTTAAGGTGTACAGCACAGCACAGCAAGAGAATAATGACGTTCTTATATTTTAAAAATACCCACATCATTAATTTAATGATTTTTTAGTTAAAATTGAATGGTATAGAAAGCGCAATTTTTATTTTCACGGACAACTTCTCTTCTTCTTCCTTTCATGTCTAAGAGCGGCGGTTATCACCGTCTGCTTATTTATCAGCTTTTTATAGGATTAAACAAACAAACCCCAGCGATCCCGCACAAACAAACAACGATATCAAATCATGATATCGATTACGTAAACGCATAGACATCAATTGCTTTCAGATGCATCTCCTGTGACCTTGATCCCTATTCATCGCACAGAACAATAGTATCGAACCATCAACAATGTATTTTATTTGAGACTTCTATTGTCTTTGAGTTACTTACGAGTTACGACAACCGCCCACCATGTCATCCTTTCGCCGTCTGACGGTCTGACCTTGACACGACAATGGGAGCGATTAAAAGATTGTGGTTCAATTACTTGTTTAATTTTTATTGCTATTAAGAGGAAGTCGTATTTATATAATTGCTATTCTAACCTTTTACCTCTAATCCTTCGATTCGCTAAGTATTAAATTAAAGGGTTTGCAAATAGATGTAACTGATGAATATTATGTTTCATTCTTTTATTTATTTATATAATTTAGCCCTGTATTTTATATGGGAATATTTATAGATTTTCATGTAGTATAAATTTAGGTATTTGCCCTTGTTTATTAATGATGAATTTAGACGATTGTGCGATCTCTTTTCCGCAGTTAGAGACAGAAAATGTATACACAGTATTAAATTTAGTTTAGTCTTCTTTCATATAAGTATCAACTAAGTAAGGCATCTTGATCGTCTTCTAATGTCTATAGCTACACGTAATAAGTTCAATTACGAAATTTCACTAGTAGAGCGGAAGCAACAAAACAAACAAACCATTGTATTTTTCTTATAGCTAGTACAAACCGAACAATGGTACAGACATCGAAATACTTACATTTAGCTTTTGACCTCTTAGTACGATAGGCGGTTGCATTTTTATTTAATTTTTACAGTTTGATTTGTTTTCGGTGTTATAAAGTTGTACTAAACGATCTGGTTCTATCCACTTCAATGTTAAAAATGACGTTGAAATTCTTTTTTTGAGTAGAGACGGTAATACTACCCCTTATCTATCGAACCTGCTCTCATTCTCATAGTTAAACGTATGGATTTGTCACAATTAATCATTTTTAATATTTTATACCAATTTGTATGTGACAATATCATGTGTACACGCCAGTACGATGCGCTCGAAGTCTCACTCAAAAATTACAGCCAATTTACAACCATAATTCACTAAAATTCTAAAACTATTCAAAAATTCATCGCTGCCTCCTACAGTATCACATGTTATCTTGACCTAATGTAATCAGTCACAAGTGCCTACATAATAGATGAGGTCGGTCAGTCTGTCTAGCGTTTCACTGAACTTATGCAACTATTAAATAAATAGGTTTCTGTTACCATTGATAATATTTATTGTTGTTGTACAACGTAAAAGATCTGTGTCATGTGCAAGTGTACGAAATTTAGATCGTGATTATTGCAAATTTTATTGCGACAGGGCCGCGTGTGTTGATCAGCCCCCTTATTATGAACTCTTAATTCCAGACAGTTTACGTTCACAACGTGTGGGTGACAGAGACAGCTGACCTGTAAGGCGCTGTCGCTGTTGTCGCTGTTAAATTCATAATAAGGGGCCAGGCTGTTGAAAGAGATGTCTGAAGCTGGTGCCTGTTTGGAGGTTTGGCTGAAGAAATGCAACAGAACATGAGACTTTAATTTAGCTATTAAGCCAACTTATGGCATTTTAAATTTTCACCCTCAATCCACAATGTAATCTAAGGGGCGGAAAACTGGCATTTGTGGGACCCATTCAAAAACGGACGAAACGGCGAAACTTCCCGTGGGCCGATTTCCGTGTGGGCCGTTTTGCTCACAGCCTCATGCACCACGCATTCCGTATCGAATGAGAACGTAGTGTAGCTAGTAGCCACTTCCTTCTTGTTTGAGTCAACCGCCGAAGTAGGTACTTGTCGTCATCCGCTGAAAGCTTAAGAGTTCCTTTCTTGTGCGGTAACAGATGAGTTTCTACTCAGGAGGGATGAGATGAACGATTCTAAAAAAATTCCTCACAACTTTCTTTCTGAACTGCAATTGCTAGTAAAACAATTATTATGACGGTAGAAATGATACTAAGTGCAGTGACTCTAGGCTCTCACCACTTATTTGATAATAAAGCTCGTTTGTGGATATTGTGTGATTATTTGCTCCATGCTCACTGTAGACCGGGGCTGAAAGTGATTACTTATACTTAGCTATAAATTACCTACCTCTTGATACGAAAGTTGAATCATATTAATATTTATTGGAGTTTACTCCTTAAGAAACGATTTGAGTTATAAGGCCCGATACGGAAATTTTATGAGGAGTAAAATCAAGTGTAACACGAAAGTTGAGGCGTTATGTAGAAAGAGACAAACATATAAATCTGTAGGATTTAACGTGTAAAAGAATGAGATGGAATACATTACACAGCGTATCTCATTCTCGGGGTCTCCTCTTTGCGCGATACTTCGTAGTCTCACTGTATAGTTGTACTGTGCGTATGTTTGTACGTGTGTGTTGCGCGCCTGCGTATTACGAAGTTCTGCCACAACTTGTATACTGCTGCCGAGTACAGGGTATGCATGCTGTATAATAAATGCATATAGTATTATTATTATTTATTTGGTCGTTGGTTAATAGGGTGCACAGCAGTGTTCAAGCCAAGTTTATATGAAATACAATTGATAAAAAAAATATACATATTTCAAATTCGAATATTAGCTTCATTAGAGACACGGTAGTGTCTAAGCCAAGTTCCACAAAAAATACCCCTTTTGTTTTGTTTATTAAAATTATTTGTTTCCTATTTCTTATAATACTTGGTGCACGGCAGTGCACCTCGCCAAGTTGGAAATTTTAAATAAAGTTTTATTTATATTATTTTGTAACATACTTTATGTAATACGCTTTATTGAAGTAATATAAATAATCCGAATAATTCCAGATATATGTTTGTTTCTCTTATCATTTTAGCAGATGCGTTCATTTACCCTTTTTTTCTATTCGATATATATCATAATTATCGTTCGTAAGGAGTAAACTCCAATCGTGCGTCGTAGCTGACACACACTTTTATTTATTTATTTATTTATTATTTAGTAACACCTTATTCTAGGGTATACAAGGGCAAAAACTTAATGCCTGATGGCATTCTCTGCCAGTCAGCCCTGGGTAGATGTTGAAAAGGCAGATAGTAGGTGTATGAACTGTGAAAAGAGAAATACAAAGGAAGAAGAATATGATTCGTTTAACTAACGTTTAAACAAACATGACCGATTTCAAGATGGACAAGTACGGATACGTCAAGAACTACCAGATTTATATAATTTACTAGCTGACCCGGCAAACGTTGTTTTGCCAAAAAATGTTAAGGGGGAACAACACTTAGGGGTATGAAAAATAGATAATAGCCGATTCTCAGACCTACAGAATATGCATATAAAATTTGGTAAAAATCGGTAAAGCCGTTTCGGAGGAGTAAGGTTACTAACATTGGGACACGAAAAGGAGATGTTTCAAAATGTATGGAGCCCCGGCCACCACTATGTACACCATACTCAAAAATGGAGAAACACAATTAAAACAGTTTTCAATCATCCAATTCCTTTAAATTGCTTTAGTTTTGTGGTATAACACAAAAATGTACACTTAAAATTGCAACACAAAAACAAAAGTCTGTCATGGCGGTAAGCTGTCATCACACGTCATGTTGGTTAATTTGATAGAAGTTTGACATATGTACCTACAATTCTGTCATTTAAAGTGACAGTAGACAGTTCGCGATCTATGATCAATGACAACTTGGCAAGACGCCATGTTGAAAATTGATAAAAATGAATTATAAATACAAAATTTGTACCAGAAAAGTATGCATTTAAGCAATTTATCTTTATTTTTCCCAAATTCCATGAATTTTTCTCGATTTTTCGAGGTACTGTACATATTGTGGGCCGGATTTGAAACATCTCCTTTTATATAAATATAAGATAAAGTACCAATAATGGTACCAGACCTTGTGCGCTGTCTCGATTAAAAAAAGAATTAGGTATCAAAATCTGTTCACCCAGTGCAAAGTTATGAAGTGACACACATAAATAATTATGTAAAATAAAAAATACTGTCAAATTAAGAACCACCTCTTTATTTCGAAGTTCGTTAAAAACAGTTAAGTTAAAAGTCACTTTACCAGATCACGCTTTCAAAGAGCACTTTGAAAGAGACTTTGAGGCCGAAAGAAGACATGGATAATGATTGCATCATAAATAAACCTAATGTTATTTGAAGACAGCTTCAGTAAAGTTTGAATTTGTTCTAGTTCAAACTGTCAACATAGGGCATTCTATTGGTTTCGATGTGTGCTTTCGGCTGACTTTTGCCGGCTTCACTCTTTTGTTCACGGCGCTTCGTTTATAGTTTATTGGTCTGAGCCTACACGGATTACATTGCATTACATAGTATGGCATTCATAAATAACTGATTAAAGATTTCCTGTTAATTGATACGTGAATAAATTACCAATGCAACTTTTATTAATTACTTAACGTCCATCATCACCTAATTAATAGTTTCATCTAGATTTGTATGAGGGGTAGGTATAGGTAGTATCTAATTATCAATAAACCATATATTGTACTAGCTTACCCCCTTAGGGGATGAATTTTGAAAAATCCTTTCTTAGCGGATGCTTTGTCATAACATCTACTCGTACCTGCGTGCCTTTCAGCCCGATCCGTCCATTGGTTTGGACTGTGCGTTAATAGATCACTATGTCAGTCAGTCAGTCACTTTTGAGTTATACTTATGTATTTATATTTATAGTATTTTAATAATTAGTTTTAAATTAACGTTTCGACAGTTTTATTTACATTTCTATCCGTTTTATCCGACTTCAAGAAGGAGAATGGAGCATATTTCTTTTGGTGTGGCTGCAAGGGCGTAATTTTAATTTACTGATTTGATAATCCTTTTATAATCCATTGTTTTGAGCGACATTTAACAAGTATTTTTTAAGTTTTTCTTGTGTCCTCTATAAAAAAAGGTTGAGTACCGTGGTCTAAAGAATACAATAATTATAATGAGACACTACTAGCTCATAAAAAATTAACCAACACACCAACTAAATAAGTAGCACTTAGTCAGTGTGTAGGTCACTCATTACATGAAAGGTTAAATATCACGCACTAATTACATCGATTAGTGGCAGCGCCTCTAATTGTGTGGTCGAGGGTTAAAATCCATGCTGGCAAGCCGTGAGGCAATCGATAAAGGCGTCTATACACTTGTACGGTATTTTTTCAATAAAACTTTGTAACAATTCAACAAAAATCAGTCACTGTGTTATTGACTTTGGATGTGCGAAATATATTTAGAATAAGTATGATTTATGTGGTAAACAACGCTTTTTATTCATTGATTTTATTGAGAATAAAAAAAGTCTCTTCAATATTTTCTTTACAAAATATAATGTAACATAATCGATGACGACATTAATTTGGCTCTTATTTAATAAGATTCATTTGCACAGGTAATTGAATATAGTTACAGAGACATACAATTAACTAATTTATAAAAAAATAACTGTAGTTCTCAAAAAAGCTTTTAACTGGCAAACCTTACATTACAAAAAAAAATAACAGAAAGGTACTGTGGCCTCTGTGATCTTTTTGATAATATTATGATTTGTGTAGTTCTGTAAGAACAATATTCAGTTTGAACCAATTAGCGACATCCGATACAGATACAGACGAATCCAATACAGATAGGGCCATAAAATGCAGACAATTTTTTTCTTTATCAGCAAGACGACTACGCATCAGGAACAACGCTTTGGACGACTACTAGTTTGTCGGTTATTAAAAGAAAACACTACTGAAAATAAATAAAAACTACTCAAGTGTAGAAGCACCCTTGCAGTGTCAAGTGTGCAAATTGATAGTGATTTGTGAACACAATGGTTAAACTACGGCTGTTTAATAATTACAGCTAAATAGAATGGGGTACGTCGCTGGTGGTTAAGTGCAAAGCTGAGCTTATAGATGGCGCTTATCAAATTTTTTTATGGACTTAAAAGTATGAAGCCTTCCATGACAACTGTGGCCGACCAAGATCATCAAACGGGGACTAGAATTCCCTGTTACTATTCGATCACAGACATGTCGCTACCCTTCAGGACTGAGGAGGTCGCCTCTAAGAAATTGTAGCGGGTTCCACACCTTCCTAACCGAAACACAATCGCCTCTAGTGTATAAACCATATTGAATTAAAAACAATTGCTCGTTTAATATTTTTTTAATAGTTCGGTAGGGTTTGATAATGGGTCTTTTATTGCTTTATGTAAGAAATAAATGCGTTCACATGTACTGATAGACTGATACAATACAAAACAATACATGATTGTGAACAAAACATATTATTATTTAAAGAAAATGCCTCGTAAGACAATAGATATTCGTGTGTACAACGATATTCCAGAGTACCTAAGATATATTTATTATATTGTGTCAGTGGATGGTGATTTGAGGGTGTATGAGTGATTAATATCTCTTAAGTATGTATCTAGATTTATACAACGTGTCCCAAAATTCAACGATAAGCGTTTTCTTATTTTTCCTGAAGTAGTCATGAGCAAGTTCATCCTTCAGATCCCGCTTATCGTTGAATTTTGGGATAAGTTGTATATGAGAAGAAAAGACTATTTCAAAGTTAAATCCTAACACACGAAAAAATCTTTCTTTTTAATACGAAAATAGCATACGAAGATGATTATTGATTAAAATTTGCCCATCTCTCGTTGTATACGACTTACTACAAGCACTTACTACTAACAAATTAACCAACTAACATTCTAATACCGTCTGCTAACCGGACTAACTATCCAAGTCTCCATTTGAATCCTCTTGTGTTGGACACAGTAAAAATATACAACATACAACAAAAATATAAGATATTATTTTTGTCTCATAAATTAATGTAACCTCCGACTAATTAGGGCTGCAAGGTCTAACAAATTGCCTATTTTCGTTTCTCTACTGCTAACTGTATCTAACAACTTGTGTCATACGGTTATTACGACCTGATCAAACCTGAGACCTTTCCGGTGGAATGATTGACGTCGCATTACATGCCTCCAAATAACATGTTAGGTTCTTAACGTATTGCGTCTTGTCATTTTAAAAATTACTACGATCTCATGCGGTCGTGACCCACATGGGCCGGATTTAAAAACGCAGAGATGTTATTCCATTTAAATTAAATTGAAATTCAAAACTCCACGTTTAATTTGCTCTCTATCTATCTTTTTAACCGACGTCAAAAAGTTTTCAATTCATTGCATTTTTTGTGTGTGTGGCTAAACCCGATTTCAGGATAAACCGGTAAAGCCTAGGCTAAACTAGATAGTCCTAAGCCAGATAGGATGAAACAGTTTATTCTAGGCCAATCCAGTCCTGATTTCGCGAAATCCCTAGGGATACCACGGAATCACGGTAAATGTTGGGTGTCTCTGATATCCATTAACGACTTTGATTTTGTCAGCCGTTTACTTGAAAGTGTTCAGTCGGTTATAGAATAAACCAGTTACAGCCTATACTAAGTATAGAGAATATCATTAACCCTCCATTCCAGCGAATGTAAGTCTGTGACTCATAAAAATGAAACGAATAAATAGTTCTCCACTACGAATTTGACATATGACATTTCTAGGTTTGCCACTCTGAACATTTTATATCTTCATCAAATATTTCATTCGAAGAACCTTGAACTCCCGTGTTAAGAGTAATTACTGCAGATACCCGTAATTTAATGCGAGGTCGCTATGTAATTTATTGTATATCTTCATAGCTCAGGGTCATGCCTTTCTTGTAATGGACATCCGTGGTCATTAGAAGCGTAGGTATTTGATGCTTCTGCGAAATTACCTACATGTATCTTAATTTCTTTACATTAAAGGTGCCAGGTGGAGTCAGAAACTTGATCAGAAAGTTTTCCTAATGTTATTTTTATTTGAGTTTTTTTTATTATTATGAGTTCTTTTTATTTGAATGCACATTCTCTTGCTTGGTTTATTGCTTGTGTATGTAATCGATTTTTTTTCTATTTAATACGCCTTGGATGATAAGAGGTTGACTGGTAGAGAATGCTTTAAGCATTTAGTCCGCCTTTTATACCACAATGTCACAAATGACAATAATTAGTAGTCCTTGTGACAAAGCTCCTCGTATACCTGATTAAGTTTAAATAAATTAATCAATCAATATGAGTCAATCAATATTCTCAATGTGAGTCGCTACTCAATGGCTATACAATCCTATACACTCGCGTGGTATAAAATCCTATAATGTCTGCAGAATTGTAATTTTCAGTATCCTTTTATGCTAAAGTTAAGACTTATATTATCGTAGACAATAATAAAACAACACTTCAAAACTCCTCTTGAATTCCACAGTCAATCACATCATATCAATATGAAGTGTTGATGATCTGAATTTGACAAATCAGCCTTCGAAGGCCTGCCCTATCACGCGCCATGACGACTCTGATATAGCACTCTGTGCACCACACTCATCTCTATATAGGACTGTCCTATAATAGTCCTAATTGTAGGCGCAGTCAGTAATTGGATAGGTGAACGCTAATGGCAAAAATTTCTTCAGTGCTTGCGTGCTTCGGGGGGCACGTGTAGCCGTAATTCCGAGTTGTTATCGATAGATTGATAGATTTATATTATACCGGGCGTCCCACGGCTATGCCACATGAATGGAAAGTACCTTAAATATTAAAGATAGGATATTTTACTGAAAGAAGACATCGTTTTATTTTTAATAATAAGTAGAACTGCATTCACAGATTTTTAAAAAATCGCCTACCTCAACCGGGAATCGAACCCGCCAAATGTGATAGAAAAATTACATGTATTTTATAATAGCGTTTGAAAGGGCTACTCATAAGCATTATTTTTTCCTAAATAACTAGCATATTAAATGAAACTAAGATCATAAAATTTGACATTTTATTTAAGAAGAAATTGGACTTTCAAAGAGTAGAATACATCGCGTTCTGAAAAAATACAAGTTTAAAAGTTATGTTGAAGGGCGATTAGTGCAAAAATTACGGCCGGGAGATGCTGAAAGACGGCTTAATTTCTGTCAACATATCGAGAGACTCATCCTTGAGGATCAAAATTTTTTGAACACCATCATTTGGTCAGACGAGTCAAACTTTAGTAACAACGGTATGTACAACCGGCGTAATAATCGCATTTGGTCCAGACAGAATCCCTTACGAATCCACGAGACTAATGATCAAATGCGTTTTTCTTTCAACTGTTGGTGTGGGATTGTAAGTAACCGGGTTCTCTTAATACATTTTTACGAAGGAACTCTGAACACAGAAAGATATCTAGAAATACTTGAGATTTTAAGAAATGAGATTAATATTCTTCCTGATGCAGATCGACGAAATCTCATATTCCTGCAAGATGGTGCTCCGGCTCATAACAGTAGGAGAACAGCCGAGTCTCTTAATGAAAATTTTCCTTCCTGGATCGGCACTTTTGGACAAATTAGATGGCCACCGGGATCTCCAGATCTAACCCCACTTGATTTTTTTTATGGGGATATGTAAAAGATTTAGTTAACAGGAACCGGTACAACAGTGTGCAGGAGTTACAAAATGAACTTAGACGTATTATTTCAAACATCCACCATGCAAAAATAAGTAAATCGACAGGGAGAGAAATTATTAAAAGAGTGAGAATTTGTATACAACAGAACGGATCACATTTTGAGCATTAGATATTTTTTTTTTTAATAAAATGTCAAATTTTATGATCTTAGTTTCATTTAATATGCTAGTTATTAAGGAAAAAATAATGCTTATGAGTAGCCCTTTCAAACGCTATTATAAAATACATGTAATTTTTCTATCACATTTGGCGGGTTCGATTCCCGGTTGAGGTAGGCGATTTTTAAAAAATCTGTGAATGCAGTTCTACTTATTATTAAAAATATAACGATGTCTTCTTTCAGTAAAATATCCTATCTTTAATATTTAAGGTACTTTCCATTCATGTGGCATAGCCGTGGGACGCCCTGTATAGTATTTGTCATGTAGTACGCCTTCAGGCGGCATAAAAATCTTCGATAATTGGGTTGGTCGCTAATGGCTAACCCCTTCATCGATCCGCATTGGAGCAGCAGTGATTGAGTAGGTTCTAGACCTCCTCAATTTGTATTTTCATTGGAGCCAATTGCAATTTGCAATTTGATTGCAGCCAAGTCAGTTCTGGTTTCTAACCCAGGATTATCCTTAACGAACCAAAGATCAGAATTATCGGTGAGCGTACTGAAATATCAGAAACTACACACTACATTCTGAGTGTGACGAGTTTCCTTCAGTGTTCCAACTGTAAAGTTGGAGGATATTAATTTGTTCACATACATAATAAAGACAGCATTATTTTATAGAGCTCCCAAAAAAAAAAAACTACAAAATCCACTGTAAAGCCGGCAACATACTCTCCCTAACAATAACTGATGTATGAAATTGCGTCGACGCGCCTCGTACCTCCTCGTTATGTTATTATTGCTAAGTGAGCCGTTTAGGCTCACTTGAACCCACGAGCATATATCAATGGAGCCAAAGATACCGTGCTGGGTCCATAATTTATATTCCGCTATGATGAGAGTAGCCTAGAGACACCTCTACTATTGGTTTTTAAAATAGATAAAATATATTGCACGTAACGTTATACCCTTTGATTTTGATGTGGGTGTGTTCAAGTCGAGTGAACTTTTATACATACATAATTATTTAGATATATGTGCAAGGTGAGGTTAGGTTATTTTATGCGCTTTGGGAGGTACCAAGACTATGGCACTTCACCTTTAGGTAGGATCATAGACAAGCATGAACTTAAAAATTTTATTTAAAATATCAAACAGGGTGTAAAATGTGGTCCATTATTATCTTGTATTATCCAAACCAATCTTACTCCTACTTCTACAAGCGAAAAGCAAGCAAAAGCGAGGAAGTTAGACCATTCCTAAAGGACACAATGTTAATGTTATATATTTTATTAAATATTTAAATATCATCTCTCCTCGAGAATCTGACTTATAATTTCTCAGCATGTTTGATCACCGTGAACTTAAATAGATGGTGTTTTGTTGACTTGCTTTTTCTGACTTCCAATTATTATAAATTTGCCGAAATATTCTTCTTTCGATTTCCATTTTAACTTCAAGCAATCTCTTACTTGATCCTCTAATCTACTTCTACCTTCTACCTGTCATTCACTCTGCTCATCAACAGTTTCCTCCTGTTTAAAATCCCTTCATTCTGTACTATCCAGTTTAATCCCGACTACTGTTATATTACTGTACCGATGAATTTAATAATAGCTCTAATTTTTTACAGAAAAATAACTGACTTCATAATAGATTATATAAAAAGTCATAAAGTAGGTAAAGGCCTTAAACTAAATACGCATTATTAAGAATAGCTGAAACATTACTGGACAAAATGTCGCTAAAATAGATTTATTTAGAACGCGATGCGAAGCATTATAGACTACGGGCCCATGTCGAAAATGGGGGGGTCATACGAACCACCAGGTGATGTATATAGGACGATATAAGAGCACAAAATAATAAGATTCAGCACTATGCCGTCACTTGTAAGCTGTCCAACTGAGTGCTGGTGAGAATTCAAAAGTGCAGGTAGAGGGAGTACATTTTGGTCATATGATTCTGTACGGCATTTTCACCATCGATAGATCCATGAAAAATAATAAGAAAGCGCGCAGTCCCGTAAAAAAATGGTGAGCCACAAAGTCGGTAAATTTGTTTGATTTTTTGAAAATTCCAGGGTAAATTTAGTCATTTGATCCTGTACGGCATCAGTTTCATGCTGTTTCAATACAGCTTCTAATCCATTATTCCGCAACGCCGTACAAAAATCATGCGACAAGGGGAAAAAATCGAGGGTTGAAACCCCCTCTATTTCCGTGGTCTGGGGGGTGATTTGAAAAAGTACGGCTTCGGTTCCAAAACATTATCTAGCACTCAAAAGTACTATTAAAAATAATGCCGTCAAAAAGTTATTGTTCATTTGAATGTATATTAATAATTGCCTTAATTTCATGGTATACTTGATTTTATAAAGCTGTAATGTCATTTGACACTGTACGGCAACTTTTTTTTTAACATGATATTGTAAAATATAATTGTTGCATAGTATTGCCGTTCAAAAGAAACTGTTCTAAAAAAAGTTACAGAGAAATACAAAAACTGAAATTTGTTAAATTATTGCAGAAGTTTAAATATTCATAGATTAATAGAATATAGCAATTTCCTACATTTTTCCCTTGTTCTAAATAGTATTAAGATACATAAATTAGGAAAAAATGATGCCGTACATTTTAATGCAGACTATATTTTTCATACATTTCGTTCTATGGATTTTTCCTTGAATTTTTTTTCCCTACAAACCTTTGGACCAACGAAAATGTACGGCATGTAAAAAAATATTATCTGTGCATAAAATACTTTCAAAATAAATTAATTTTATGTTGTTTCAAATCACCCCCCAGACCACGGAAATAGAGGGGGTTGCAACCCTCGATTTTTTCCCCTTGTCGCATGATTTTTGTACGGCGTTGCGGAATAATGGATTAGAAGCTGTATTGAAACAGTATGAAACTGATGCCGTACAGGATCAAATGACCAAATTTACCCTGAAATTTTCAAAAAATCAAAAAAAATTACCGACTTTGTGGCTCACCATTTTTTTACGGGACTGCGCGCTTTCTTATTATTTTTCATGGATCTATCGATGGTGAAAATGCCGTACAGAATCATATGACCAAAATGTACTCCCTCTACCTGCACTTTTGAATTCTCACCAGCACTCAGTTGGACAGCTTACAAGTGACGGCATAGTGCTGAATCTTATTATTTTGTGCTCTTATATCGTCCTATATACATCACCTGGTGGTTCGTATGACCCCCCCATTTTCGACATGGGCCCGTAGTCTATTAACTTTCGATAATCTCCTCCTTTTTTAGGCTGTTAAAAAATCAAAGATGGGTTGTGAGTCTCAAAAATTGGACTCAAAACTATCTCTGTACATTATTTAACATCTACTCAAATTATTTCATCAAACAAAAGCTAAACAGCATAATATCCTGACGTATGACCTTCCCCATTGAACAGTACAAAGAATATCATTTATAAAATACCCTACCCTAATTCTATCATTCATCTAAAGATTTATTTTGACATTTGAATAAAAAATGCGAATGTTTTAAACATCACTCTTAATATCCGTTCACGCTTACCGACCTTGGTACTGATACCGGAAAAATTCCAGGGGATTCCAAAGGATAATATGTAAGCTTAGGAAGGTCACAAACTTGGACACTATTGGCTGCCACACAGGTCGTTTCGAAATTATTGTCACTGTGTAATGTGTGTTACATTAAAATTAACCAATTTGTTCAGATGTATCAAAACTTTACTTACCACTTATAAATTACCTACCTTGTCTAATTGTTTACGAAGCTAAGTACAAATAATGCTACCACTTCATAATTATGCCAAAATGTTAAGTTTGCTATTCCATTCCATATTATCAGAGCTTATAATAATTATGCATATCCAATAAATTAACATGATTGACAGAATGCTCATCCACTCCCTAAAGTTGATTGGCAGGGAATGCTTTTAACATTAAGTTCGCATTTTATATCCTGTACAAGGTGCTAAAAATGTTTAAACAAATAAATAAATTCACAGTTAAAACTTCACAACCACTACCTGTGACTCGTGTGTAAAACCCCTTATTTCCACCGTACCATCCATTGTTCGCAACACCGATTTACAAGACTTGGCATATCACGGTGTGCTCGATATTGCGTACAACGTATTTTTATTACTAAATAAAAAAAAATCGTGTTGGAAATTCCAAATTATTTTGCGGTTTTACTTGATATCTGGATTACGATCAATATTGGTAAATGATAAATGAATATTTTATTCGAAGTAAGTTTTTTACAAACATTTTTCGAACGTCACTTTACGCCATCTAGGTCCTGCTAGTTCCAAGGTCTTGGTCATCACATGTTATTAGTGTAAATAATAGTAGATTGTATGACAAGGGAGCAAAGTAATATTTTTACGGCGAGGGCGCTTTTTTGAATCCAGAGCGAAGTGAGGGATTCTAGAGTAGAATCCCGAGCGTAGCGAGGGATTCTTTAGTAGAATCCTGAACGTAGCAAGGGATTCAAAGTATGTCGCCCGAGCCAAAAATATTTGCTCCCGAGTGATACACTCTACTTTTCATCCCCCCCTATGAGAAAATAAAAGGCGCCTCAAATTCAGGAATAATACTGTCACAGTCACTAAACTAACTAAACCGACTAACCCGACTAACCCGACTAACCCGACTAACCCGACTAACCCGACTAACCCGACTAACCCGACTAACCCGACTAACCCGACTAACCCGACTAACCCGACTAACCCGACTAACCCGACTAACCCGACTAACCCGACTAACCCGACTAACCCGACTAACCCGACTAACCCGACTAACCCGACTAACCCGACTAACCCGACTAACCCGACTAACCCGACTAACCCGACTAACCCGACTAACCCGACTAACCCGACTAACCCGACTAACCCGACTAACCCGACTAACCCGACTAACCCGACTAACCCGACTAACCCGACTAACCCGACTAACCCGACTAACCCGACTAACCCGACTAACCCGACTAACCCGACTAACCCGACTAACCCGACTAACCCGACTAACCCGACTAACCCGACTAACCCGACTAACCCGACTAACCCGACTAACCCGACTAACCCGACTAACCCGACTAACCCGACTAACCCGACTAACCCGACTAACCCGACTAACCCGACTAACCCGACTAACCCGACTAACCCGACTAACCCGACTAACCCGACTAACCCGACTAACCCGACTAACCCGACTAACCCGACTAACCCGACTAACCCGACTAACCCGACTAACCCGACTAACCCGACTAACCCGACTAACCCGACTAACCCGACTAACCCGACTAACCCGACTAACCCGACTAACCCGACTTACCCGACTTACCCGACTAACCCGACTAACCCGACCAACCCGACTAAACCAATTAAACTAACTAAAGAACTCATTTTTCAAAACAAAACCATAAATTTCTAACAATCCGAACTGAATTTACTTTTCCTCCCCGTCTTCCTTCCCCCGGGGAGGGAAAGTAATATGAAAATTCATTACCGCCCGCTAAATAGAAAACACCAACTTTGGGCCCCCTTAAGTCCGAATATTATTTTTCGAATAGGTGGGATGAAAAGAATATTTTATAGTCATAGGAAAAATGTAAGTCATGTTTACAGTACATAGAAAGAGAAATAAATGTATTGTAACTCCTAATGTTAAATCTAATTATATAAAACTCTTGCGTTACGAGTCATTGACTTACAGACAACACACAGCCGAAAATACTGAACGGAAGAAGCTGTTTGGCATGTATATTCCTTGGGGAGTGTAGGGGAGTACTAAGAGAGGATTTTTGGAAATTCCACCCTGAAGGGGGTGAAATAAGAGGTTGAAAGTTTAACGAGTTCCTCGCGGGCGAAACCTGCGGGCGGAAGCTAGTACAATATAAACTAATATTGTATAGTTAAAAAACACATTAACTACTGAAAGTATCTACTTATTAGCAGACGTGTAATTAAATATTCATGGTTAATTATATTTTTGCCGCTTTTTCTTGCAATACCACTTACGATAGGGTTTTTATTTATTTTATATTTAGGTATTAAAGTGATGTGTAAAATTATTACATAGACTTTCGATAAAATCAATTTGATCTTCTTTTAATTTTTACATATATAAACTTGCGAAGCAACTTCCCAAATCTTGATAATCAAGGCATCGAAGGGCTTAAAAATAATAAAAAGCAATGAATTGCCCTATAACATACCTAAGCAATGAGGGTTCATAATGTACTTGGATTTAATTATTTTGTCATTCGTAAGTATATAACCGACCGCAGTTTTATGATGATAATATCGTTGCTTACCTTACAATTCTTATTTTCATGACC
This sequence comes from Hesperia comma, assembly GCA_905404135.1. Lineage (NCBI taxonomy): Eukaryota > Metazoa > Arthropoda > Insecta > Lepidoptera > Hesperiidae > Hesperia > Hesperia comma. Next base: position 7,003,679 of record FR990032.1, on the reverse strand, counting down.
ATGAAAACTGGCCCTGGTACCAATGGAAATATTTGAATATTTAACGGAGGAATTTTAGAATTGAAAAATAAGATAAAGGAGCAAAAAGACGTGACATAAATTTAGGACTGGAGAACCGAGGAGACATGAGGAGAATTGTGGGAAGCTAAAAAGTCGACGGATTGAGAATATTGAGATGAGGAGAGAATTAATCAAAAGTTATTAACCGTCCACGAGAGCCATTTTCAAGTGATAACAACTTTATTCTGAATGTCACATTAAAATAATGTAAAAAGTCTTCCCTTCTCAATCTTACATAACCATAGCGTCATCTCCCACATGTACCTAATATAATATCTGATGCTGCGAATAAATCTTTTTTCCCGTGTATTTTGTATTTTTGAAGGTAAATATTTTCTTTTACTTTCTTTTCTTTTAATTCACATTTTTTTAAACATAAAATATAAATTAATTATGCTCACATTTAATTTCAGCCTAATTTACGTTAACCTATATTGTACATTGTACCTTAATGACTGGGCGGAAAAGTGACATTTCAGTGGGATAAAGTAAAACAATGCTAAAGCGAACACAGTTAAGTCATATGATTTCAAACTTATATCATCGTGGACACTAAACATATTAAATGAAAACGGGTTCACGATTTGAATTACATACCTTTTTTTAATTTTTCGATATTTCGATCCATACATGCAATGCATTTAATTGTAGTTAAACATTTTAATTTCTATGTACGCGCCAAAGAAGCTTTACCACGCTATTTGCGCCTATAATTAAAGTAGCACTTTTATTGTATTCTATGCATGTGTGAATAATTATGTACAGTGTATACTTTGTTGGTGCAATTTTTAATAAATAAATAAATAAAAAATGCATGTTGCATCACAGCGACACGCCAGTATACCTAGTCGGCTATTATACCTTCTGGCTTGCGTCGTCTTGGTTTGTTGTAAGTATAAGGATGTGTTCACGGATATAATGGTCGGCAATGACCACTCGCCATCATAAAAATTGCAATTAAATGGTATATAAATAAAATAATTGTTTTGCACGTGTAGGATGTCCAGGAATAAGTAATTTATTATGTTTCGGAGTCGCATACCTAGGGTTTGACTTTTTTCTGATTTATTATTTGTTGTAATAGTGACACGCCTTTTGTGAAAACTTCAGATGTGTACAATTGTTCATAATATATGTTTTATTAGGGTTCCGTACCCAAAGAGTAAAACGGGACCCTATTACTGAGACTTCGCTGTCCGTTTTACAACATGGTCCGTCCGTCCGTCTGTCACCAGGCTGTATCTCATGAACTGTAATAGTTACACAGTTGAAATTTTCACAGATGATGTATTTCTGTTGCCGCTACAACAACAAATACTAAAACACTGAATAAAATAAATATTTAAGTCGAAATAATGGCTTCGACGCTTTAGCGATAAATTAGTTACCTTTCGGTCCAAGAGATGGCGTTACTTGTGGCTACAAAAATAAAGTAAATATTTAAGTGAGGCTTTCATACAACAGACCAGATTTTTTTGGCGTTTTTATACATAACGGTACGGAACCCTTCGTGCGCGAGTCCAACTCGCACTTGGCCGATTCTTTTTGTTTGATTATGTGACAGTCCAGTATCTTAGTAGGTTGTAACCCTGCCTGCGAAGCGTGGGGACCCGGGTTTGATATCCAACCGGGGTAAACATGTATTTTTCAAAGATCTGTTATTTATGTTGTCCGTAACAACTGCGACACAGGGAATACTAGTGCGGAAGTAGAGTTTGCTATTATTTATAGGAATCACACTGATATATGTATTTATGTAGGTTTGTACGTTCTGCTAAGGGCACACACAACTTAAAAAATAGGTATATTGTACTAAGACATAGTTCCCGAAGAGCTAACATATAAGATAATATATGATATCAATATATAACATATGACATCTTGCACATATGAACCACACATAGTACTTAAACATCGATGTACAACGCAACAACATTCCATAACTTACATCAATCAATGTTCTCAAACTATACAAGAGTGGGATTATGCAGTGCGATGCGCAAATATGCATAACAGTGTATGCAGTCACTGAATTATTGACTGCAGTTATATGTACTGCGGTTAAACTTAACCTTTCTCAAATGTTAGCCGGTCAGGCGTGAGCGCATGCCGTTAGAACTGTGAGAGCTGTGGAGATGAAATCAATTGTGAAACTAATTTAATTCAGATTAGAGATTAATGTAGATAAGATAACTTTGAAATAATCAGGTAGAAAATAGTATGTATGATGGAGTACGTTTACATGCAAGCAGCACCTCGCTCCCTCGCACTCGCCTCACCTCGACTTGTAATGAAGAAAAAAATATAATATATGGCAACATACCAACACCAACACGTGTTTCATCCCAAAAGACTAGTAATAGACTCCTTTAAATATCTAAATTAATTAATCGCTAATTATCTTAATTATTCCCTAATTATCTTAATTTATTATCATAAGTTTTTAATTTAAATCATCAAAAGTAGGTAGTTGTAAGCAAAGTTATTATCAAACTGGTAAGCATGTTTCTTAGTGCCCGTGCATTTATATTAAAAATCTAACTGGTCGCTGTGCTTCATGGCATATTTGAGAAGCAATATTATTCCGGGTTTCGATTAGACATTAGATCGCATAAAGACATTAGTTACGGGTAAACTGATTTTAATTCAATTTTAGTCATAAAGTGTAAAACACTCGACATTTTGTGTCTGTTTTATTTCGTTTGTCAAAAAACACAACTACGTATCCTACTTCCTATCCTACTAATATTATAAATGCGAAAGTTTGTAAGGATGTATGTGTGTGTGTTTGTTGCTCTTTCACGCAAAAACTACTGAACGGATTTTCATGAAACTTTGCAGTAATATAGCTTAGACATCGGAATAACATAATTTGTTAAAATTTATAGAGATTTTTGAAGGGACTGGCTTCCCGAAGCGAAGCGAGGGCGGATTTACTAATACTAGATAACATAAAAAAAATCTGCACAAAAACACAGACTAAGTCTAGTACCTACTCTCTCTCTAGTAAGTACCGACTCTCGTACGATTTTAGACCGAGTTCTAAAAAAATTGTTCGTCTCTACAGACGTCGATGTGACGAATGTATAGCGGCGGCAGAATGTGAGCGTCGCCTTGGTGATCTGCCGCGCCTTTCTTCCGACGCAAGGTTAAGGGTTCTTTGGGACAGACTTGGAGATCAGTGGTCATCACCAGGACAGAAGATAGCTCTTAGAATCTTAAGGTTGATAGTTTCCTCGAAAAAAGTGAGGGTGGTACCTACTACCTACTACTTATGCTGATCAATGTTAACGTTGAAGTCCCCAAAAAACGTGATCGAGTTATTTTATCCATTTTGAACTGTTATGATTATTCGTTTACTGTGTTTACTTTTAAATTTTCAGCCCCTATTTAGCCCCTTTATCCCCTTAGGAATGTCGCAACAAACGTTTTTACTTCAAATCGACCCGAATGGCGCAATGGCTAACACGCCGGATCGCTGTTCCGAGGGTCCTGGGTTCGATTCAAAGCGAGGCGTCGATTTGAATGACGAATTTGAATTTCCGTTTTCGGTCTGGGTGTGTGTCCTTGTCTTGTGTGTTGTCCAAGGCACCCACGACCCATGGCATCCTATTGAGTGTGTAGCGTTATTTATTATTAATGTGTTTTTCACTTAGTACCTTCGTGCCACTACTATCCATTTGCTTTTATGTGTTGTTCACACATGATAAATCCAACATATAAAATAAATGGTATCCAGTCAATAACTAAAGTAATAAAACTCCGCAACCGTGTAATAAACTAGGTCTAATAATCATATAAATAATCAAATCCCAACCAGTGAATACGATACTTAGCATTACGAGATGAATGTTAAAAATGCTGACATGCACTAATTAACGTCGCACCACGGTACAGAGTCGAATCCGCTGGGCTGTGAATGAATCAAGCTGTAAGTGAGATTTATTGTAGTAATGTGATTTAAACTCATTGAATCGCTCTGCTCAAAATAATGCAATTGGATTTATAATTTTGAGTTTATCATTTGAAATGTCATCTAGTGTTGTATTTACTAAAATTTCAATTGAGACTGGTACGTATAGCGCAAAGGTTGCGCACTGGATTCTCGGTAAAATGGTTCTGGGTTCGAGTTGTAGTGAAGCAAAAAAAATGAATAGTTTTTTTTCTGTTCTCGGTCTAAGTGTATATCGATGGCGTTCTACTATGGAAATTAAATTAAAACATAATAATTAAAATTATGACATGTTATTGTTGTTGTTGTTGTTTTTAAACACTGATTATTTGAAAATTAGTCAAAATTGCTTCCACGCGGACTAAGCCGCTGGCAGCCGCTAGGTCATGTAAAAAGAACGTTCATTCACGTCTAGACGTTTAATTGAATAAAAATAACATAAAATAAAATCTAATTAATAGATACTCTCAGACCAATAAACTATAGACGGAGCGCCGGGAACAAAAGAGTGAAGCCAGCAAAAAGAAAGCCTAGCCTTGTGTACACACGGCGGCACTCACAACAATACGAGTTTTTTGTTCTAAATAATAAAAAATGAGTTCCAAAAAATAAAGTTTAAATTTGTTGCGTTCGGAAGACAGTTCAAACTGTCAACATAGGGCATTCTATTGGTTTCGATGTGTGCTTTCGGCTTACTTTTGCCGGCTTCATTTGCTCCCGGCGCTCCGTCTATAGTTTATTGGTCTGAGTAGATACCATTTTGAAATCGGTAGGTACTACATGAACATTTAGCCTTAACTTTCAGAAAGCTGTTATAAATACTTTGAGTCGAATTTCATCATCATTGGACATAAAAATGGTTCGTAAAGAGATTGGGTACACCCTAAAGGGTTATTCGAAGGGTATGTTGATGTAATATCGAATATAAAGCAATATTCATACAAAAAAGATTGAATGGACATAATATAATGATGAGAAACAGTTGTGATTGTTGTCAAATTTATCAATAAATGATTTATTTATTTCATAATAGGTATATTATAAATAGAAAGAAAATAAAAAGTTGTAGTACGAAATTGAATAGGAACCAGTCCCTTCAAAAATCTCTATAAATTTTAACAAATTATGTTATTCCAATGTCTAAGCTATATTACTGCAAAGTTTCATGAAAATCCGTTCAGTAGTTTTTGCGTGAAAGAGCAACAAACACACACACACACTCACTCACTCACTCACATACATCCTTACAAACTTTCGCATTTATAATATTAGTAGGATAGGATAGATATTTTTTATATGTATTGGCTAATCGATACAAATGTAATAATAGTAGATTGTTACACAAGGGACGTAAGTAAGCTATTACAGAACAAGATCCAATTTGGCGCCAGTGCGAGCGCAGCTCGCATAGGGCGCTAATGGATCGCGTGCACCCGAGATATTTAGTCACACGAGCGAGCGCAGCGAGCGAGGGTGAATATAGTTCGAGGGTGTAATAGCTACTTGCAACCGAGGTAAGCATTCTACTTTATATCATTCTTGTGAGGTAAATAAAACATTGGTAATGCAAAATGAAATTTTAATTTCAGATCAAATGAAATGCCGCCATTTCCATTTTTTTTTTCGTAAATAGTTTTCTATTTTTTGGAGTTTACTCCTTAAGAAACGATTTGAGTTATAAGGCCCGGTATGAGATTTTATGAAGAGTAAAATCAAGTTTAGAAACACGAAAAGTTCAGGCGTTACGTAGAAAGAGACAAACATATAACTATCTCAAATCTCAAATCTCAAATCTCTAATCTCTAATCTCTAATCTCTAATCTCTAATCTCTAATCTCTAATCTCTAATCTCTAATCTCTAATCTCTAATCTCTAATCTCTAATCTCTAATCTCTAATCTCTAATCTCTAATCTCTAATCTCTAATCTCTAATCTCTAATCTCTAATCTCTAATCTCTAACCTCTAATCTCTAACCTCTAATCTCTAATCTCTAACCTCTAACCTCTAACCTCTAACCTCTAACCTCTAATCTCTAATCTCTAATCTCTAATCTCTAATCTCTAATCTCTAATCTCTAATCTCTAATCTCTAATCTCTAATCTCTAATCTCTAATCTCTAATCTCTAATCTCTAATCTCTAATCTCTAATCTCTAATCTCTAATCTCTAATCTCTAATCTCTAATCTCTAATCTCTAATCTCTAATCTCAAATCTCAAATCTCAAATCTTTTCGTACCATTTTATAAGAAAAGAGATTGTTTACCAAGGAGTTTTGCATAGCTTGAACTGTAATGTGAACATTACAATTCAGTGCGACGTAATGTTGCCTTGAATTGCAAACACCAACTTACAAGGAGACTTTCCACCATAGTAATCCCTAGTTACTGAGCAAGTATGATATAATAGTAGATTGTATGACAAGGGTGCAAAGTAATATTTTTTCGGCGAGGGCGTTTTTTGAATCCAGAGCGAAGTGAGGGATTCTAGAGTAGAATCCCGAGCGTAGCGAGGGATTCTTTAGTAGAATCCCGAACGTAGCGAGGGATTCAAAGTACGTCGCCCGAGCCAAAAATATACTTGCACCCGAGTGATACACTCTACTTTTCATCACCCACTATGAGAAAATAATTATATATAATAGAAAATAATACGTAAAAATGCACGAAAACTTAATTTTAATTTGAAAACGAAATCTTAATTTGATTTCTTTTTTTATTATTCAGCTGGCGGGGCCCTCGCGTCGTACCAGACATTCTTTATTCAAACAATATTTGCGTTCGATTTCTTTAGCGCAAAATACTAAAATGTTCTAAATTCAAAATAGGACGGAAAAGATCTAGCCGGCAGGAAAAGTTGTATGAAAATTCATTCCCGCCCGCTGAATAGAAAACAGCAACTTTGGAACCCCGTAAGTCCGAACCAAGTCGTCTTTTTCGAATAGGTGTGATGAAAAGTATATTTTGTAATAATTTGCTTTCCTGTATTTTACAAAACAATACATTATGTATCATTTCCCTGTCCAATCTCCATGTGAATTCCGCCTAATACCGTGGGTCTGTTAGGAGAGCGTGGGAACGATTGGACGACACATTAATGATAGCAAAAGGTCCAGTTACAATCTGTGAGAGGTTAACATTAAAGTATCGTTAATCATTGTTCTTACAGTAAATGTAACGCATAGATCGATAGCTGAGAAATAATGTCCTATTAATATTTCAGATAAATGAGTAACTAAAATAAATTAGTAAGTAGAATTAATGTAGATGATTCTCTAATTTTGTGATCAGTCCATGTACCAAATCTCCGTGTCTATCCCCCTTGAGTCCCGCTCGCGTGCGGTGCAAACCGTGCTCGCCCGATTGCGGTGGGTGTGGTCCACATTAGCACGGTAATATGCATAAAACATTGTATGTGTTGGATAGAGAAAGAAATTGTGAAAGGAATAGGTACCTGGTTCGACCTGTTCCCGCGTGTAGTGCTAGGTTCGCGCTCTTTCCTTTCTTCCAGTATCCACCATATTATGATGATTTATGATTTATTTATGATTTATGTATGATTTATGTAGTTTGTATATGTCAATTATATATAATACTTATTTTATGCATTTATTATTTGGTTATTTATATAGGTACTAAAAGGAAGCCCAGAAAACAATTATTTACTGTTTAACTTGTTTATTTAATCATTCAAACATACATCTTTTCCCATAGTAAAATATTCGTGTTCTCCTTTATGTCTTCATCTGACAGTTGTATTTTTAATATCCTTTTATAAGTAAAACGGCCTGTTACTCCTTCTTGTTGACATAATTAGTGATTGTCCAAAAGGAGTTCCTTACAGTCGGCCTTCCTGATACACTTCGCGACCCGCGAAGTTTAGTTCATCATTATATTCCATTTATTTAGCTGAAAATAAACTCACCTCTGAAGGTGATTTACTGAAAAGCAAAATTAAATTAAAACCAAGTCTTCTTAATGACTTGTTTAAGTAAGTCTTCTTAATGACCTACAACACCAAGTCTTCTTAATGACTTGTTTAAGTAAGTCTTCTTAATGACCTACAACACCAAGTCTTCTTAATGACTTGTTTAAGTAAGTCTTCTTAATGACCTACAACACCAAGTCTTCTTAATGACTTGTTTAAGTAAGTCTTCTTAATGACCTACAACACCAAGTCTTCTTAATGACTTGTTTAAGTAAGTCTTCTTAATGACCTACAACACCAAGTCTTCTTAATGACTTGTTTAAGTAAGTCTTCTTAATGACCTACAACACCAAGTCTTCTTAATGACTTGTTTAAGTAAGTCTTCTTAATGACTTACATGATATTATGTTGAACTTATAGTACTTGATCAAATACCAATATAAAATTCTTAATGGTTTATAACGGACAGAGCTCGATCGATTTAAATAGCTTATGACAATAATTGGTTCTTAATCATTAATCATACTTCTTTAAGTTAAACAAATTAATATGCTGACTTCTTAATGTCAATAAAATAAAAGTCGGACTTCTTAATGTCCATAATTAAGTTATAATACGGACTTCTTAATATCCGTGAATAGTTATAGTATATTAATCAGACTTCTTAATGTCGATTAATGATTAATGCTTAATTAACTTCTTAATGTTAATCAATTTCATATATTTTATTGCGATATTTATTGTGAATATATTTTAGTTCTTATAATTATATAATTAAAGTTAATACAAGTAGCATGCTTTGAATTTGAATCATGAAACAATTTCAACTTATAAGTATTTGCGGTCACCATGATGACATTACATATAACGCCTCTCAAGGCTCAGAGGTACCTCTGTGTTACATAACAATATTGATTAAGATATTAAAAATCACTGTCATTGCTAATATTGCATCGAATCAACTAAGTCAGCAATAGCTGTATCTGTCTCCGAAGACAATAATTTTTAAAATCTTTAAAATTTAACGTCTTACCCATGTCACTGATAAATACGAAAAGGCAAACGTTTTTTTTTTGTAATTAACCAAAGCAAATATAACATATTTATAACTTATGTCACGAACAGCCTCCGATCATAATTTATACTCATTTTGTTAGGGTAAATAAATCAATAATAGCAAGAACGATTATATTATTAAGTTATTACGAGATTATAGACGATTAAACAATGAAATTATTTTTATAATTTTAGCAATAATTTAACGCGCTCTATATGGGGCGAGAGGGATAGTAATCAAATAAAGGAATATGAATTTCTTTGCCATTCGAGACTACGGCTTATACACTTCCCAGCTGAATTTAACATATGTGCTGATAGGATGTGTACAGACAGCCGCCATAAGATGTTATTAGATAACCTGTACAAACATGTAATAGATATACTTACTGAGAGTGCTAAAAACTGTTATAAAGAATTGTTAACAAAAAAGGGAAAGAGAATAATAGGATGGAACAGACACGTCGGCGGCGCCCACCGGCCTGTATGAGCCTAAAGATATAGCCGATGCGTTCCAGAAGCATTTTAGGGTTGACTCGCCACTAGGGTCGACGGGTGTTATACTGGAAGATGAGCAGTATATAGGGCAACCTGTACAGCTCACCACAAGGTTTTCGACCCACACCGTGGCCCGTGTAATTAAGAGAATGGTTCGAGGTAAATCCCCAGGGCACGATAGCCTCAGTATTGAGCATTTACAGCACGCTGGCGTCCACCTGCCTAGGGTCTTGACACTTCTGTTCAACCTTTGCATGAGTCACTCACATCTACCCGATGACCTTTTGAGGACAATTGTTGTGCCAATTATCAAAAATAAAACTGGGGATGCCTCAGATATGACAAATTATAGACCAATATCATTGGCTACTGTGATCGCCAAGGTACCGGACAGTTTGCTTGATGGATACCTCGAAAAATATTTAAAAGTAAACGATGCACAGTTTGGTTTTCGGCCAAACCTATCCACGGAAAGTGCTATATTTTCTCTCAAGCAAACTGTTCGGTACTACACTGATAGAAGTACACCGGTCTATGCCTGCTACCTGGACTTGTCCAAGGCATTTGATCTGGTGTTTGCTGTGGGAAAAGCTGGAGAGGGAGACCGCCCTACCTAACGATGTGACGACAATTCTACGTACATGGTATAAAAATCAAACCAACACAGTAAGGTGGGCGGGCTCCTACTCAGGCGTGTATGGGTTGGAGTGCGGAGTGAGACAAGGGGGGATTACCTCTCCGAAGCTCTTCAACCCATATGTTAACCGTCTGATCGAAGAGCTTAGTAGCACTGGTATAGGGTGCCATATTGATGGCGTTTGCATCAATAACATAAGTTATGCTGACGATATGGTGCTTCTAAGCCCGTCGATTGGAGCTCTGCGTAAATTATTGCGCATCTGTGAAAGGTATGCGAAGTCCCATGGGCTTAGATACAATGAAAGCAAGAGTGAGTTTATGATCTTCAGAACGGGTAATAAGCGAGTTCTAAACGCACCTCCCGTCTCAATTAATGGTACTCCTCTTAAGCGAGTTTCGCATTTTAAATATCTGGGCCACTGGGTTTCCGAGGACATGAAAGATGTCTTTGATATTGAACGGGAACGCAGGGCGTTGGCCGTCCGTTGTAATATGCTGGCTCGTAGGTTTGCTAGTTGTACCGCTGAGGTAAAGGCGACGCTTTTTAAAGCATACTGCCACTCTTTTTACACAAGCAGCCTGTGGGTCAGCTATACGCAGAGGACGTACAACTCTCTGCGTGTACAATATAATAATGGGTTCAGAATGCTGATGGGGTTGCCGCGCTTTTGTAGCGCCTCCGGGATGTTCTCAGAGGCTCACACTGATGGCTTTCATGCCATCATCCGGAAGCGATGCGCCTCCCTCCTAAACCGCTTGCGCGACAGCACCAACACCATACTGGGCACACTAGTGGACAGGTGGGACTCACCATTTCTCAGGCACTGAGTAAGTCTACATGCACGTGGTGCAGTACAGACTGTGCCTGGGCGTGGAAACCCCCATTTCCAGTCCCCAGTTTAGTTAGTTTATAAGTCTTATTTTGTCAGTATTTACTAACCCCTAGATATAAGTACAAAATGTTACTAACAAATACTGGCCTGAACCTGAAATAAAGAATTATTATTATTATTATTATTATTATTATTATTATTATTATAAAATCAAAATGATGACGGCACCGATACCTCAAGCACTACCTATCAGGTAGGATATTACGCTTTTAACATGACACTGTCAAATCGGCATGATTTTCAATCCACCAAATCTATTTATAACGATATTAGGAAAGACTTTTTTTTGAGCAAGTGACTGACTTACATTTGTTTACCAAGACCTACCAAAATTTAATAAACCGTAGGTACACATTATGACAATCATAGGTAAATGTTAATAGTAACATAATATTTAGAGATAGATTTATTTATCTAATATTTGGTGTATCATGCATTACTTGTCACCTGTTCAATTTCGAGATTTTAACTTCAAACACTCGTCTTTAGTATGACCAGTTTTATTACAATAACTACATTTTTTTATTTTTAGTAAAACAATCATTTTCAACATGACCCCGTTTCCTACAAAGTGAACAGACTAAATTGTTTTTATCACATTTGTTTTGTACTTTAGTCATACATTCAGATGTAATATGGCCAAGACCCTTACAAATGTAACATTGAGGTTTGTAAGTGTAACTGACTTCTTTCTGACGTTCAGCTTCATTTAGAACCGGGTGAGCAAATGATGATAAATATTTCAAGAGCGTTGGAGGATCGTGACATCTAGCAGAAATAGCGCCAACTTGTATCAAATCATTGTTAAGAGTTCCTATGATAGCTTCCGCAATCAGTGACTCGGGTAATCCACATGCGTTACCTAAAGCTAATTTATTATAAAAGAATTGTATATAATCTTGATCAAAGCGTCTTAATGCATTGACCAAGTCTCGCATCATATTTAATTTACTACGATTGGAAGGAAAAGCTGTTAACAGCATTGCCCTCCAATCGGACCAACTTAAATTTGATTCACATATAATTGCTCATACCATAGTCGAGCATAACCCTTCATCTTAGAAGTGCAATTAAATTTAAGAGTCTTTTCATCCCAACCATACATATTAGAAATGCCTTCTACTTTTCTTATCCATTGCTCCATAGTGGTTATTGATGTTTGTGGGTCAAACTCTGGCAATGGATCACTACGGCCCACATATCGAAATGTCGAAGAACACGATGATGGTCCGGGCATAAAATAAGTATACCCCGGTAATGATATATTTTGTCGAGATGCAGCATTATCATGGCTTTCAGCCAACGACTGTGCAATATGTGATGGAATTCTGTCATTGTTGGTTACCACCTGATCGACCTTATTGGACGGTGTTGATGTAGACGGTACCTCATTAGGTTCATATAATTTACGGGTTTCGACCGCCTTCAATAATTTACGGCGTAAATAAGCTTCCCGATTATCATCATTATTTTTACATTTCTTATGACGGCCCATTGTTCGTGTTTAAAATTTTCATCTTTGACATAACAAAATCTTTACTCAATTCAAAGTATGTAAATGCATTTTATCAGGACTTACGTGAGTTATTTCCCGCTTCTGAGCTAAAAGGAAGCCCAGAAAACAATTATTTACTGTTTAACTTGTTTATTTAATCATTCAAACATACATCTTTTCCCATAGTAAAATATTCGTGTTCTCCTTTATGTCTTCATCTGACAGTTGTATTTTTAATATCCTTTTATAAGTAAAACGGCCTGTTACTCCTTCTTGTTGACATAATTAGTGATTGTCCAAAAGGAGTTCCTTACAGTACATATATTTATTTTATACCGCTCATCGTGTTTTCTCTGTTTGGTCTAATGGTTAGCTGGTAGAGAATGCATTAGCATTAAGCTCGCCATTTGTACTTCAATATTTTATATTGTGGTCAAATAAAGTGTACATAAATAAATAAATAAATGATTCTCTTGTTGATTTACTACCGAGGTCACTCGCACTGCACAGGGACACGATATTTACTTATTTATGGCGTAGTTAACTAGGGTTTTCTCCACCAACCCGCATTGGAGCAGCGTGGTGGAGTATGCTCTAGGCCTCCTCAGTAGTGGGCCATTAGTGGGTTGTAGCTTGTAGCTAACTAGGGTTTTGCAACATAATCGAGGGAACATGTAACAGCTCGACCTGACTTGTCGCTCGCGGTTGTCGCAACAGTTTTTTTCGTTCTACCCTCGGGTTTGGGAATATTGGATAGTGGATATGTAGGCATTCAGAAATAAACCTGTCACTGTCAGTGAGTTCCCGTTTTTATCTTTGCGATAATTATGATGGAAAAGACATCCTGCTCCACTTTGTGTTCATTCAGCTGCTGGCAATTACAGGGAAAACTCTTTATTTGTTAGAGCAAGCAGGATTCCAAATGCTACTAGATACTAAAGAATCTGATATTGACTTATATAACACAAATTATTTCTTTTTACAAAAAACAAAATAACCGACTTCAGCCTCGATAAGCAGAGATAACTCAAAAACTACTCGCCAGATGGCGCTTAATTCAACATGTAGGTGTAAAGTTCTCGTCACTACTACAAATTAATCAAGCCCAACACTAGATAACTACAGTAAATCGTTGAGGAGTTCCCTTGACTGTCTTTACGCTTCATCAGATCGACTCCAGACCTTCATGAAATTGTAGCGCTTTCATGTACTTATGAAAACATTAACAAACACACTAGTCATCCCTACAATTTTCGAAAGTTGCCCTCGATTTCTCCGCGATGCCATCATCAGATCCTGGTAATCCTTTTAAAAGGATCCCACTGCGCATATCTACTTTACTACAAAAAAAGAAATATCAAAATCGGCCCATAATCGACGAAAAAATCGCTGAACAAACATAAAAAAAGCATATACTATACGGTTGAATTGAGAACCTCCTTCTTTTTTGACGTCGGTTAAAAAGCCTGTAAATTAAAATTACTTAACTTAGGTAGACACTTAGACTAAGGACTTATTAGGGACTTGACAGATTTTTCAATAATTTAAAATAAGCGAGTACCTAAATAAATATTTATAAATATAAAAATTAAAATATCCAATATTTTGTAACTAATGAAAGTATTAACTATAAGAATATATAATACTATTAAAATCTATTAAAATATTATAGGTAGGTACTAAGTATTCTAAACCGTTCATAATTAACATTTTCATCTTTAGAGAGGCGCTTCAACATAACCTTGTTCAAATACATTAAAACGACACCAAACTTACAAATTTTATACCACGCTTACTTATTCCAATGAATTATTAAGAAGAAAATGCGCTTAATTAAGCAAAGATCTATACCTACACACTGTAGATTAAACTGCACAATATTTATAGCCCTGCGTGTCAATGCGGCTTATAGACCGAAATGTCACCATCCGTTGTTCATTCACACATTAATATTAATGATAAAATAAGGTAATGAACGAACTGCAAGCTAGTTATTATAGATATTCGGAAAAAACAAGAAAAGTATAAAAACTGCCGTTAATAGACAGACAAGCAAAAGTTGTGATTCTTAAACGAGTTACGTTTATACCTGCTTCAAATATTGTAAGAGTAGTCGACCCCGTGGACAAGAATCATTTAACTTCCTTTGAGGGTCAAAAGACGTCACTATTCCAGTTTTGTGAATCATCATTATCTTAGGGATGGATATTTCGAACGAAGTGCATTATCGGGGCCATCTAAAGAAGGCGAAACTTGCCTCCAGAACGCCGGGTGTGCTGAACAGGACGCCGTAGTGGCTATTACCCATTAATGGCCCACTACTGAGTACGGGTCCCTCCTCGTTATTGAGGAGGCCTAGAGCATACTCCACCACGCTGCTCCAGTGCGGCGTGGTGGAGGGGTTAGTGGCCAGCATCGGAAGTTTTCAAGCCGTCCGAAGGCCCAACATGGCCTAACGACTGCTATCTATCGATAACAACCGGGACCGACGGCTCTACGTGCCCTCCGTAGCACGGAAGCGCTCAAGAAATTTTGCCGCTAGCGGTCACCCATCCAATTACCGAAGTTGCTTAACTTTGTCGATCACTTAGGATCGACGCAAGCCGCCGAGCTATGAGCGCTTCAAGCTCATAGCCCGCTTATAGCTCTTACAGCTCATCTCTTGCACTCAGGCCTAGCCCCAAGCCAAATGCCACCATTTAGTTAACTGTACAAACGCTAATCGACACTAATGTATTACGGAGTACGTTTGTCTTTCTGTTCGTGTTGTGCGTCCTGGTAGACAAAAGGTATTTAGGATAACCTAGAAGCGTAATAGAAGAAACTAACTAAAGATCACGTTTACCTACATCTTAGGATTTATTGATATCATTGCCACCACGTGGCGAAATTCACGATTTAATCTTGAATATACCAATCAATTTTACTGATAGTAGGGTAAAATAGATATATCTCTTTTATCTGTCAATGAATATAGATATATCAATTACATATGCCCAGAATACACAGGAATTATAATACCCCGGACCACCTTGCTTCGCAGGACTTACTCGTGTGCGTCAGAATGGCGGGTCACTGCTCATATTTAACGTTGATGTAGGTAGATTTAGAAAGTTGCTACCTATTCGGTGGTCTATGTCTTGGTGTTTCATGTGCGTTTTAAGAATTTAAATATTATCTCTCGCTACAACGGTGAAGGAAAACATCGTGTAGAAACTTGCATGTCGGAGAGTTCGCAAAACTCAAAGGTGTTTCACACACTTTTATTTCACACACACTATTATAATTCCTGTGTATTCTGGGCATATGTCTGAGGAAGTCTGCCAATTCACATTTTATTTTACTAAATTATATTATAGGTCATGATAGGTTGACATTATGATGATGAATTAATAAAACCTATTTTCAATGTAATAAAACGTGTATTTAGCAAATCACAGAAAACATTTTAATATACTTAATATAAAGTTCAAAATATGCATACGTATGTGTACATTAGGCTAACATAAGGTCATTTCTTGCTCACGATTACAGTTAATTAAGTAAAACACCGTTAAAATAAATAATATCTACGAATAAAATAAACCTATTTCAACATAAACTCTTAAATTATAAATGAATATCAACAACTTAACTGTAGAGTTGTAACATTATAATATGTACATATAAGTAGAACTGTTGAGTAGAAGATACATCCTATACATATACAAGATAAGAGTTTCATTCCATTCAGTTCATTACATTCAGTTAGTTTATTTAAGTTCTATAGATACTTATATTGATAAAATGTTTTAATAAAAAAGCATTTTCACAGAACAGTCAAAATTATTTATATTTTACTTGTAATTTATTTTTACTAGATAATTATTTATCTGTCCTGTGCATAAAAAATTCGTTGTTCTTTCCATAATGTCCATTTTTTGTTTGCAGGAAACATATCTAGTATCTATAAATTTTAATTTATAAACCAGTGTTACTCTCATCAGAACATCACTATGTTTGATTTTTGATGAAATAGGAATATATATTATCATTAATGATGACAATTAAATGCGCAGTTTTAAAAATTAATAATTATTGATTTTATTTCTATAATATCTCAATGGCCAATATAACGAAATGTGAGCTAACTTATACAACAACAATACAACGATGTGTGTTTAAAGTGTTTAAACTGTAAAAGTTCAACATAAGTAGAAATACCATTCTCGTCACATCACCAATTGCAAATTTCCAACATCGCTTTCCAATAATAAATAACATAATAATTAATTGAAGGTGAAAATGTACAAAAACCTTAAATCACAAAATTAATAATACCTACACATTTTCTTTAAAAACATATTATTATTTTGTGTTCTTTTTAGTTAAATTGCAATCCTTGTAAATAAAAATAGTACCTATTCACTTTATTTACAATATTCCTTGTATGGACAAAAACTAAACTGTTCTTCCAGTACATTGAAACAATTTTCCAATGAAAATAAAAATAAATTATATTCCAAGCTTACTGCTTATCTCTATGAACTATTATAAATGCATGAATATACCTAAAAAAAACTTTCATTCAAAATTATTTCTACATTGTACAAAATTAAATTAATCATATAATATAATAATAAATAAAAAAATACTTAGAAATATACTTAGAGAGTGTAAAAAACCTGGACAGGTTTTTTAAACATTGAAAAGGATTTTCAAAAAACAATAAATCGTTTGCTTTTCTCACTGCAATTTGTGTAAGTTAAATAGTTTAAAATGCGCAAAAACTTGATTAAAAATTGAGTCTTTGGTTGGAATTATTTTGAAATTAATTACAAGTCTTTTAAATATTTTCAATGTGCCCAGCTGAAAAGTTAATAGTTACTTATTAACACATACTAAATAACAAATTAACGTTCATTAAAATAACGAATAACTTAAGTTAAATACAATAACGTTTAAGTACATTTCAGTTTAAACATAACTCAAGCTATCGTGACGTATCACGATTCAAACGTATGTAGCTTAAGTTTTAATACTTCTATCTACAGTTGTATACACTAAAGTGTATAGGAACAACAAAATGTAAAAAATCGGCGGGTAACTTATCTTGGTCGTTGTGAGCTGCGGTTAATTTGCTGTAAAAAAGAAAAAAATGCTTTTATGAGGAATTTTTGTTTAGTATTTTCTGCATCATTTATAATAATTAGTGAGGAATGTATTTTATATATTATTTGGTATATATGTATCTATATGTACTTAATAAGTTATTAGTCATTTGTTGCCCAGGGAGAAATCTCGCGTGGGAATCAAGTAGGTAGTCTATTTAGGTGGTATGGTTTTGTCAATGTGTTTTTGATTTGTAATGTGGCATGGTAAGTTGAACTTGTGGTTCATTTATTCTTACCGACTACCACATACCACTTAGAAATTCCCTTCCAGTAATTAGATAAATAATTGCAGGCCGGAATCGTATATGAAAGTCCATTTTGGACCTCAACCGCAACAAAATGTTCCTTTAATAACTGGGTAAATATTAACTCAGCTGTCTGAAATAGTTGTAAATAATTTCTTCACATACCTGTGCTAGGTTTGATGGGATACAGGAAAGTTGTTATGGAATCTTTTCCGTACATATTTTTCGCTGTGCAGGTCCAGTCTCCCATATCGTTCCAGCTCAGTTTGGGAATAAATAGATCGCCAGACGGAAGGACCTGGAATGAAAACAAGTTTGTTTAATTTAACAGAAATTTAATGTTGGTTAAGTAATATTTTTTTTATAATAGCTGTAAATTTTTTGGGACATTGATTTAAGTAAATCTTAATTTTGCTATTCAGTAATAGATGGCGCGGCACTGATATATGTATTGTTACAAAATATTATTACAAGAGCATCGTTTTGTGTTATTATTTTTATTTAGTAATACAATAATATATGGGAGTGATTTTGTCACCGCATTCACCATATTTCATACTGGTTAAAAGCTTACACGTCAAAACTTGACTACTTATAGATATTATATTTCATAATTATAAGCCCTTCCTAAATGAACATTATTTAAGGCAATTAGTTATAACACTCACACAGATAAAATAATAGGCTTGAGAGATAAAATAAAATTATAGGCTTGATGGAATAAAAAAAACCGGCCAAGTGCGAGTCGGACTCGCGCACGAAGGGTTCCGTACCATTAGGTACTTATATAAACGCCAAAAAATCTGGTCTGTTGTATGAAAGCCTCACTTAAATATTTAATTGTTTTATTGTAGCCACATATTACGCACAACGCCATCTCTTAGACCGAAAGGTAACTAAACTATCGCATATCGTATGGGCGCCCACTTAAATTTTTATTTTATTCTGTTTTTTAGTATTTGTTGTTGTAGCGGCAACAGAAATACATCATCTGTGAAAATTTCAACTGTGTAACTATTACGGTTCATGAGATACAGCCTGGTGACAGACGGACGGACGGACGGACGGACGGACGGACGGACAGCGAAGTCTCAGTAATAGGGTCCCGTTTTACCCTTTGGGTACGGAACCCTAAAAATGATGATGATGCATAGCCAATATAAATTTATGTACCTATCAACTTTTTAAGTCAACGTTAGGATTACTTCGAAATGTAACTTTGCTAAGATGAAAATATTAATATAGGTATTTTACAAAAGTAATATTTGACACATAACCAAGTTTTTTACATGTTCTATGCATCATAAATGGTTAAGTATTTTTACTCACCCTAGCATGTGGACTGTTATAAATGGGATTGTTGTTCGCATCCTGCCAGTAGACCTGGGACTCTGTAAAACTGCTGACCCTGCATGGTAGGAGCAAGCTGGTTTCCCACTCCTGCATCACGTCTTCATAGAATGCTGTGATGATGGGCTTTGCGGGAACGTTAAACAGTTGTTCTAAGACATCGGCTGTGTCTTCGCCTGTAAGAAAATATGATCATTAAGATTTCTACAGTTACTAGGGTGCTGTTATGGTAAATTGACTAAAATTTGGTACATAGGATACAGCTGTATAATTTTAAGTTCGCGGAAATTATCATTTTCTTTTTTCAATACCTACCGACTTAATATAGATGATTATTAAGACGAAGATTAGAATGATAATGAGTTTTTTTAAAGAATTTAGGAATAGTGGAAAACGCCTGTTGTATTTTTAATGTTTATGTTCACGAAACCAAAACTCACTGGGTGAAGAAAATAGTAATTCAATGTTGTATACAGGCTTGGTATTGAATTACTTTTGAAAAAACTTATTAACTTGTAAAGTTACCTTCTGTAGTCGTGACCGTAGTTGACGCGATTTTCTGTTTGACACCAGATGTCGCTACGCATGTATACACATCGCCGTTAGATGGCGCTGTTAGCACTAACTTTGATATCAGATGAGCGATACTTATAGGATTTATGTAATGGATCTCATTGGCATCTTCTTCGAACTGAAAACGAACAGGAGAATACCGTCAGTAAAATTATTTATTTTATTAAAAACAACAATTTCTTATCACCTTTTGTTTAAGGCATTATTTTAATGATTTTTCTAATTGTTGAATTTAAATAATTATTAATATTAAAAATATAATTATTTGTGATAAAATTTTATTATATTTTACCATCCATGCATTTAATAAAAAATAAATAAAAAACAAAGTTTATTTTTAATTTGTTTTACTTGCTTTCCTAACTAGCTTTTCCTCTTTAACTTTAAAATCAACCATAAAGTTATGATTTTACATGTGAAAGCTAAGTATTCAATGGATGGAGTTGTCAGCCAATTGATAATTTATTATTTTGTTAACGGAGTCACTAGAGTCACTATTATGATGATAGTTCGGATATTCTTCGGATTTCTTATTATCCTTATTTCGTCAGACGAGTTTAAATAAATTTTCTCCAACTACAAACATAGTTTTAATAATAATAATAATAACGCTACACACTAAAAGCCCCACACTAGGATTCCCTGTGTCGTGGTTGCCTTGGACAACACACAAGACAAGGACACACACCCAGACCGAGAACGGAAATTCAAATTCATCATTCAAATCGCCGCCTCGCTGGGAATCGAACTCAGGACCCTCGGAACAGCAGTCCGGCGTGTTAACCATTGCGCCATTCGGGTCGTTTTTTCAGTCAGTTTTCAACATCATAAGCAACTTACATCAGATATAAGCACTCCATTCCTCATCCAGGCGATAGTCGGCGCTGGAAAACCAGAAGCTCCACATTTTAACACCGTCGTGGTGCCAGCGAGGTGACGGACCTTCAGTGGCGGGGGTTCTATCTTCAGATTATGGACTAAATACTGCCGCCTTGTGGTTGGAGGCACTGAAAACAAAGACATTCAATTTTTAGGACATGACAATTAATTGAAGCCGGAAATTTTGGGATTAAAAATTTCGTTTCAAAATTTGAAAATAGCTATGTGGATTACATGAGCAAAATAATTTTCCAATAATTTGTTTCAAAAAAAATCCTTTCTGTGTGATGCTCTTGAAGAAAGTCTCGATATTGGATCTTTAGCTTTACTTAAAGAAGCAGCAGTCGTTGATTTCCATTTCAACGGTCGTGGATTTTTTTAACTCAAAAATATAAATTTAACTTTATAATACTGTTCGCAGTCTGGTCACGTTTGCAAGTCAAACCGCGCAATACCAGATGGTCAATATATTCAGAATTATCTAGTTTTACAATTCATTTATTCGTAAATCCAATCTTTTTTTTTAAAGTAATATGATATGTCGTGTCCTGAGTCAGCTAGATTGAATTATAAATGAGGCGGTCAATGATATTCTATAGGCACTTATACAACTTTATTTCAGACTGATTTCTGAATGGAAACGGCTTGCGCGATAAATTGTAAAATGTCCTACATTCTATATCAATTGAGTTTTTCCTTGAGAGTTTGAGAGGCAACTGTGGGTTTATATTATGGTTTGTTCTCATAATTTAATTATTTTTGTTTGGACAGTAAGTAACATTGAGCTAAATAAAAAATTCAAACCTGATTTTTGTCTCTAACATTCGAAATGATAAAGTCTAGTTCCTTTGGATAGAGACAGAAAATTTATTATTCGCTGTGTGTATATGTAATTTTTAGCTCATCTCTTTGCAATACCAATTCCTAATTTTATCGTTCATGTATAAGTAGTCTGTACGTGAGATCACCGTCACATTTAGCTCTGAACTCAGGCGATGTATTCCAGTGAATGGAATTTCAAAAACATTGAATTTCATGACTTCCTAGTTCATGCCCACGTGTAATATAATAAAAATTTCAGAGGTACCTACCGTGGACGGGCAGACAGTATCGTATTAATTATGTATTATTTATATTAGGAATAAACTTTTTATTTTTTATTGCATCTGTGAATATACATATTTGCCTAATGTGCACAGCTGGCTGAAGTTTATTCAGTGAAATTGAGCTAAGGTCAATTCATTCATTTAAAATAAGAAGACTAGATGTACCTACACAAGATCAATCTGATGCTATATAGGTGAATATGAATTGTCACCAAAAAACGATGGACTTAATCGCTTTTTCGCTTACCAATATAGCCATCATTACAATAACTTTCAAACATGATTGAGTTACAAAATAATTGTCTTAACCATTTCTACATAAACTTAGTTTGTATCTGAGGCTAACATTGAAACCAAAAAATCTTGATTCCATAAGGTAAATTAATAGTTAAAAAATACTTACCATTTGGTTGTAATGAATTATCCATATCAATTTTCTTCTTGTCTTCTATCTGTCTTGCTGTGGCTTCGAAAGTACATTGCTGCGATACTAGCGCCGCGGCAATGAGTAGCGACACTAAGTTAAACATTTCCGCTTTTTGGCACTAGGTGGCGATGAGCAGAAATGGGCAGTCTGTAAATATAAAGATTTAAATTTACTTTTTTGTTATAACGGGTGTCCCAAAAATCACGCAAGATTTGAATTTTGCGCCATTTATGCGGTAAAGTGTTGCCAACCAAAAAAAATACAGCGTGACAGCTGACAGTTCAGGGTTAAAATGGAGCGCTACACTAGATATGGATGTGGACGCCATGTAGTTTCAACAAGATGGTACCACATGCCATGCATTCTGGTCGTGTAATTTCACGTTTTGGTGATCAGAATTGGCCGCCCAGATCATGCAATTTAACGTCGTTGGATTTTTTCTTTGGGGTTTTTTGAAGTCTAAGGTTTAAGGTCAACAAGCCCACGACCAACCACGCCTTGAAGGAGGAAATTGAGCGCTGTATCAACGAAATTCAGCCACATTTATGCAAAAAACCATGGAAAATTTCAACAAAAGAGTACGTATGTGCCAGCAACGTCGTGGAGGCCATTTACCCAATATGCTATTCCATACATAACCCTATGCTGTATACTATATAAAACAATAAAAAAATTACAATTTTTAATTATAAACCTGTGTTTTCTATCAAAATTACTTCTTGCGTGAATTTTGGGACACCCTATATGACCTGTGCTATATTCATTAATGTTTTCCATGAAAAAATTATAAAGAACATGAAAATTCACGAACCTACATTAAAATTAGATTTATAATTTTGCTTTACGTCATTTTTAGTACCAGGTATTAAGTTACCAATTATTGTAGGTGCTTTTATGTTAAAAATATGTTTTTTATTTATTAATTTCAGTACACACAAACAATTACATTGATAAACAATACATCGACGAATACGCGGTAATTGCCAATATTTTTCTAATCAATAAGTACCTTACCTCTGAATAAGTTCCTATCCTCCTATCGTATTTCTAAATACCTTATCTCGAAATAATCAATCAAATTATAAATAATTGCAATGATATTTATATTTGAAGTGAAAACTTCTGCAACCTATACATGTTTTATAACTAACAAATAACTCATATACTTAAATAAATAGGTACTTAAGTTTGTTAAATTTTAATAAAAATAAAGTCGATGATGTAACTAGCTATCGTAAGTCGCTGTATAAGTAATTCGTTGACTCCAGATTCATTACCTACCCTCATTTGATAACGCGCCTTGTCCTTGAGATATTATGTTGCGCGCGTAATCATTAGTTCGATAAATAATTGAATGAGGTATTCCCGTTGGCTTTTTCTCGGTGTCACCCGTCCCATATAGCTATATTTGTGCGTCCGCGTGTAATTTCGTTTGTTCGTTTGTAATTTCGTTTACACCCCCCCCCCCCCCCTTCTCCTCCCCAAGTTGCCTGACATTTGTTGTTTATGAAAGTTACTTTTATTAAAACATTTGTGTGATCAGCAAACACTCAATATTCCGCACCCTCTGCAAATGCAAATGCAAATGCAAGTCTGCAAATGAGAAGATGAGCCTATTGATGATAAATCACCGATTTGGTGCCAGTAAATAGAAACGCGGGGTCTAGCATGATTCCAAGCCCAGTTGATCCCTAATCGATTGAAGCCAATGAATTTAAGCAGTGTTGATTCACCACGTCAGAACCCGTACAATGTAATTATTTACAATCGCACTGAATTTTAATCCTAGGCTTTTCCGCATAACCTACTTAGACTAAGTTTCACGCAACACTTTACAAAGTAAAGCGATTTATTTCAGTGTTGTAAGAGTATTATGTCACCGCTTATAGCTACGGCTTGTTAATCGTAAACGATCGGCTAGGTTGTGCATGGTGTATGTGGTGCATGTGGGGTGTCCGATTTTTTATCGATGACCACCTAATCGCCTAAAGGAAAGAGTACCTACTAATGTAAAGTCCAAAATAGCGAAACTCAAAATAAATCGTTGTTATTTCAGATTAAGATTAAGACTAAAAGAGAATTTATAAATTCTCTACATTTTTTTTGCAGCTAGTAAAAACTTAACCAATTATAACTAATAAAAATACTGGTAAATATCTGATTACTAGTTTCGAAGAAAACCTTAGACGGGCGCTAGGCGGCGCGTTTGTCTAGGGCCTAGACTCTAGGCACTTGTCTAGCAGACTCTTCGTGCGTGTTACTTCATTCTGTCAGTACTACAAAAAATCGGTTTATTTTTTCAATCATATAATTGCGAGAAAATAAATATTATCTACCTACAGAAAAATGATTATTATCAACAACCTAAAAACAAATATTGGAGTGTTACTTACAAATAGCGAAGTTAACAATAATTAAGTAAATTTAATAAGAATATAAATGAGAAAGAAAATAAGCCTGTGGATCAGATCTCTTATTTCGTGGAGAACAAAACAAATTGCTTTTTAAGTTGAGGTAAAAAATCTAGAAACGTTCAAAGGGTAGGATTTCATGCATTTATAAAGATGAATAGTGCTACCCAAAATCATAGACGAAGTAGATATATTTTAACAAAACTCCCTTTGAAACTAAGCTTTATCCGCATTTAGGCGCCAGGACTGACCTATCGCAGGAGGCCGAGTTCTGTAGCACATACTTTCTAATAATTAAAAAAGTAAATACTACATAACGATAATACTAAGAATATAGTTAAATTTTAGGAGAGTCGCCATTGCATCGCCGGCCCTGAAGGAGAACTCTTTTTACACCTTTTATGAAGGTCAATGACCTGATGAATACCTCAAGTTCAAGGAATATAAGTTCATTCCACAATTGCATGTACATATGTGGTCAAAGTGATCATGAAACTCTGACTGTAAAGGTTCTACACGAGTTCAATCGATTTGAATGGATTCAATCTTCAGCGAGTATTTTTGATTACAGATAACTGTAGAGGTACTGTTCTGTGTTTGTATTGGATGTGAAACAGAAGTTACTGTGACTGAGTGTGACGAACCTACCTACGGCTTAATCTGCCCTCTGAAGCACGGAAACGCTAAAGTAAATTTAGCTTACAAGCTAAACTGTGCGCTTTTTATTTATTTAGGTTGCTAACCTTCACCGTATATAGAGGAGATAATATCTACTTACGTAGATAGTACATTGGTGCGCAGAAAGACAAAATCATAACTATAGATATACATGAAGGGGAAAATCAACTACAGGGGGTCTATATTAACGCAATAGAACCCAAAAAAAGATTTGCATGTTTGTCTGCTTGTCTGTGAGGAGTGAACTCGCTCTAATCTCAGAAACAACGTACTTAGTAACAATTTAGATGCTCTATTCATTGATGTAAGTATTGTGACAAAGTTTACTTTGGTATTATTTCAATCGGTTCTTAAATAAGCAAGATAAATTACTAATGTGTACTAAGAGACTAGGAAACGAGTCTCTTAGAGAGTCAGTAGAGGTTGGGTTATCTAGTCTAATAATATGGTAGGTACACTTAATAACTAACTAATCAACTAATGTTCTAACGCCATCTACGTACTAACTGTCACAGTTGTCATGGGCGGCAGCGGAAGGATGGTGCTGCCGGCTCGTTTGCTACCTTAATTAACCGACTTCAAAAAAGAAGGAGGTTCTCAATTCGACCGTATATATGCTTTTTTTTTTATGTACGTTCAGCGATTATTTCGTCGTTTATGGGCCGATTTTGATAATTCTTTTTTTGTTGTAAAGTAGATATGCGCAGTGGGGTCCCCTGATAAGGAAACCAGGATCTGATGATGGCATCTCAGAGAAATCGAAGGGAACTTTCGAAAATTGTATGGACGACTAGTGTGTTTGTTCATGTTATCATAAGTACATTAAAGCGCTACCATTTCATGAAGATCTGGAGTCGATCTGATGAAGCCGAAAGACAGTCGAGGGAACTCCTCAACGATTTACTGCAGTTATCTAGTGTTTGGGCTTGATTAATTTGTAGTGACGGGAACTTTACACTTACATGTTGAATTGAGCGCCATCTGGCGAGTAGTTTTTGAGTTATCTCTACTTATCAAGATTGAAGTCGGTTATTTTTTTTTTTCCATAAAAAAGTTGCATAATTTTAACCACCTAATAACAATACATTATTTAGATACTAATTATAAAATTAATTACAACTTTTTAATTTGACATCATAATGTTATGTTTAAATAAGCGTAGTAAGCGGTGACAACCTAGTGGTTTATTCAGCCGCCTATTTCGAGGGTCCGGATTTGAATCCCAGGGCACCTCTGACTTATCGGAGTTATGTGCGTTTTAAGCATTTAAATGTCACTCGCTATGACGATGAAGAAAAACATCGTGGCAAAACCTGCATGCCGGAGAGTTCGCAAAACTCAAAGGTGTATGTAGTCTGCCAATCCGCGCTTGGCCAGCATGGTGGACTACGGCCTTACTTTCTCAATGTAAGAAGAGACCCGTACTCAATAGTGAGCTATGATGGATTGAGATGGTGACCTCTACAATAAGTATGGTTCGATGCACTATTACAACTCAACTACGACTCAATTCAAATTCAATTCATAGGTAAGCATTGAAATATGATCTTTGTTCGATGTTACATACGGTTGAATTTTTTGTCGGAACGGAGTTGGCGGTTAATACCACAGCCCAGTCACGTACTTATCGCAGGAATCAGTAAATGTTGAAAATTGAAATTATTAACCGTAATAGACACAGTATAAAGCTTATATTACAATACTTTCCTATATCTTGAATGGAGTCAAGTCGGACTTTGGTTATTGTGATATAAACAGATTTACAGATCTTAAATGAGTGCTGCTTTAACTACGATTTTGAAGCTTAAAAGTAAAGTCCAAGTGTAAGGCCGAAACATTGACATTTAACGAGTAATTCAGGTTTTTATCTCCTAACTTTAAAATCAGATCAGCAATATGGTATCATATTAAATAAAGTATGCTCAAAATTAATGAAGATATTATTTTTATAAATGCTAATGTTCATAACCCCACACACAATCCTCTATGTAAAGAACATACAAAGATAACATATAAAATAATAAGATACCTATAGATGATAAGATATAGATTTGACCGAGAACAGGAATTTAAACTCATCATTCAAATTCCGCCTCGATGAGTATGAACGCCGGACTCTTTAAACGGTGGTCCGGGATGGTAATCGTTGCGCAATAGGCATAGGAGTCGTCTTATAAAATTTAAGGAATGAAAGGATTCCTCATTTTTTGTTATTTAGGATTAGCCTAGTTTGAAGGTTTATACGTCATGTGTCTCTATCTATTAAAGGACCGCAAAATCACCTCTAATCTCTAATGCAGTGAACTTAATTTTATTTACTTTAATTTGTTAGTTACTTCGTAAGTGGAAATGTTACACAATTGGATCTAATAAAAGCATGTTATGAGTTAACTACTCTGGAACCATTCAATGATACAGGTTAGTTCTGAGCATTTGTGGCATTAAGTTCAGTACACATCCGCACTACATTCGAATCGACGTCGATCAACGGTTATTTTCTTACGATTATAATACATTGAGTGTTCTACTTCATAGTTTTGTGTGTTACTGGTATTTTGGATGAAATGGATACAAAACGTACGTAAGTGTTGTGTCACGACGTTTTTTGTCAATTGTCATGTACAGTGCCAGTTTTATTGTTCGCTGGTGCCAGTGAATTCAGATTTGTCGAATTGTTTTCCTCTTAAAATAGATTTAAATAAATGAAATACTCAGAAGCCAGTAGGTAATCTTGAATTCTCAGAAGATCTGTATGGACTTATTTCAAAACAAAATTCAAGGAATCTTTTAATTTAATTTAAATAATTTTATAAAATATTTAATATTAGTTCAATCGTTTCTGTGAGATTAATTTATAACTACTTTTTCTTTTCTATTGAATACAGATTTGAGGGTAGTGTTGTTTACAGTTCCTACTCAATAAGCTAAGTTACAACCCACTAATGGCCCACTATTGACCACGGGTCTCTCCTCATTACTGAGGAGGCCTAGAGCATACTCCACCACGCTGCTCCAATGCGGGTTGGTTTGAAAGTTATCTAAACATAACTTTGAAATATATAAGTCTTTAATATGGAATAAAATCTAAAATCACTTATGTTAATAATTTATAAATCAAAATAACCTATACCGGTATTCATTTCAACTTTAAACATGGCAGTGATTAGATATAATTTAGAGATAAAAAAAATATTAAAAAATAATTAATCAAAAAAAGTGAAACCGAAATAATTTAATTTAATTTCGTAATCACTAACATTTTTGTTTTAGTTGTAAAAAAGATAATATGACGTACCTTGACGAAAACTGGTGCGGCACAGGAATAGACTTGACACCGTGGTATCTTTATTCGAAGTATGCTCGGTTCTGGAACCAACCCCTTATATAGGTACTCAAAGTCGCGCGCCACACGGGGCGGATTTCCACGGGAAATGTTCTAAGTCGTTAAGTATAACAACTATACACATAAAACACTTTATTATCTTTAAATTTTATTATCTAGTTATGTCTTAGGTAATTAGAAATTATCTGGAAATGTTGCACGATTATTTTATATTTACGTAGATATATAAAAAACTGTAAAATAATATATTTTTTTATTCAATAAATAAAGTCACAAAATTATTTACATTTACGACAACGTACAAATGAGTTTCTGCTAATGCAGTTGCAATAATTTTATATCACTATTTTTAGAAGGTAAATATTAAATTACATAGAAGTAACTATACGTCTTGAAGTTGCTAGTAGTCAACAACTAATGCAGATCAGACTCGTATTGCGTAGAATACTATACGCAGGGAACCTCCACTGAACAACAAAACAATTTAAGAATGTATCGACGTCTTTCAAGTGCTGGTCTACCTGATTCGCCACAAACAACCCAAATGATGCTAACAATTTAGTCAAGGATATTTTGATCATAATTTCATTGAAGGTCTTATTCATAACTTGTTACTATTTATTTTAATTTACTGGTTTCCTCATCCCATAAAAAAACAATAAGGATCAAAAATTGAAATAATATTTAAAATTTCATCATAATTATTACTGCTATGGCGTGAGGAATTCCGTAACGGCATGACTCAGAACCTAGTTCTATGACGTTAATTTTAACTCTATACCCTATTCATATGTTTTATTAAGTCCAAAGTGCCATGGTTTAAATGTAACGTAGATACTGAGAAATTGACAAGTGGCCAGAGGAACTGGTTGTGGAATATTTTAAAGACTCTCTTTATGATCATAGTGATAAGGTTCAGAATTATTTGATTTTGAAATTTTACGTGTGACATGTTGCTTATCACGTGTTAAATCTTACAAGCTTCATTCATGTGAATAAAGTGTATTCAGCGTTCTAGTTTGTTTGACTAGTAGCTAGGTATGTATGTATGCACGTGTTCATGAATTCTTGAAAAACGTACCATTTTTAATTAATAAAAGAGTTGATATTGTCGATTATAATCAGTTAGGTAGTAAGAAACTTAACAGAGACTATAAACTATTATACCAAATTCGTTATAGGATTTTTTTACAAATATTTAAATCCATAATGTAATTTTATTTGTTGTGTTGCAATACAAATAAAATTAAATCCTGAAGCTAATAAAGATAATAATAATGGTTATAAAGTGACAGTGGCGTAGCGAGGGTGGGGCGGGGGGTCGGCCCGCCCCGGGCAGCACGTCCAGAGGGGCGGCACGCAGCCCGGGGGCAGCGCAGGCGCGGGCTTCCGATTTTTTTTTTATTCCTGATAAGTTAGCCCTTGATCGTCCACGTCCGACGTGGGACCGTCCCACCTGATGTGAACTTTTTACAAAATATAACAGACTTGAGAATCGACAAGTAGCAGCTCAAAAGCTACTCCCCAGATGTTGCTTATGAGATCACGCAACAAGCATTACCTTTCGAACAAAAAAAGAATCATCAAAATCCGAACACCCAGTCAAAAGTTATGGGAAAAAACCAAAAATGAAATTTACTTTATTGAAAGAGAAGTAGTGGACCCGCCCTGACCGCTTCGCTTCGAGGAATTTATCTAAAACATAAGTATATTATATGTATGTATTACATTACATGGCTTTCCCCTTCGGGCTTCTTTCAAATATGACGGTCTTTAAATTTCCTAATTTAATTCTCGAATGGATTATAAAGCCTACTATTGTGAATCGATGTCCTTAAAATACTTTCATTGATGTATCGTTTTTTTAGTACTCTATTGTTTTTGTCAAATGTCTTAATTCAACAGTCAATTTTGTGCAATATTATTTGTATTATTTTAATATATAGGGGGGTTAAGAAACAGTACCAGAACATAAGTCTAAAAAAAATTAAAATTAAAAAAAGTTTGTTTGCGCGCGTTAATCTCCGGATCGGCTGAACGGATTTTTATGGGACTTTCACTGCATGATAGTGGAGATTCCTGAGCAACATTTAGGCTATTTTTTATCCCGGAATTCTCGCGGGATCAGGATTCACGTAGGAAAAACTCCTAAGCACCAAGCCGCGAGCTTAGATTTTTATGGGACTTTCACTGGGAGATAGAGGAAGTTGTGAAGTAACATATAGGCTACTTTTTATCCCGGAATTCCCGCGGGATCAGGATTCACGCGGAAAAACTCCAATGCGCAAAGTCATGGGCTTAGATTTTTTTGGGACTTTCACTGGGAGCTAGAGGAAATTGTGGAACAATGTACAGGCTACTTTTTATCACGGAATTCCCACAGGATCAGGATTAACGCAGGAAAATCTCGCATGCGCGAAGTTGCAAGCTTAGACTTTTATGGTACTTTCACTGGGAGATAAAGGAAGTTGTGGAGCAACATTTAGGCTACTTTTTATCTTAGAATTCTGGCGGGATCGGGATTCACGCGGGAAAAACTCCTATGCGGGAAGGCGCGGTCTTTCATTTTTACGATACTTTGATTGCGAGGTAGAGCAGGTTATGGAGCATCGTATAGGCTACTGTTTCTTCCGGACTTCCTGCGGGATTATGATTTACACGGGAAAAACTCCTGTGCGCCAAGTTGCGGGCTTAGATTTTTATGGGACTTTCAGTGGAAGATATAGGAAGTTGTAAAGTAAAAGCGGGATTCACGCGGTAAAAACTCATACCTGGTCGTGGGTTCAGATGTTTATGTGACTTTCAGTGGAAGACTTTGAGTGGGAGTAGAGGAGGTTATGGAGCATTATATTAGCTACTTTTTGTTCCGGACTTCCCGCGGGATCGAGATTTATGCGGGAAAAACTCCCATGAGCGAATGAAGTCCGGGCTCATTAATATCTATATATCGGGAATCGAACCGGCTCTTTTTCTAATGACCAACTTTATGTTGCTTCCTCGAGGGTCTGCATCGCTACTGGTCTTTACGTTTTGGCACCTGAATGAAAAACTACCAGTATAGTTTAAAAATACATATTTTTCAACTATCGTGGTTAAACTTATGCTCAAAGTTTGGAAAAAAAACTCGATTTTTATATCTTAGTCTTTTTATCGATTTCCTCAAGATCGGACAACGAATAACGGATTATTGCATGGTATGACTAATAGTAAAAAATCAACTGTTCTTAATATGTGTGGAGCAATATAGGTATATGCCACTATTTATCTTAGAATTCTCACGAGTCGGGATTCACGCAGGAAAAACTTTGTGACATACTGAGTTCCACGCGAGCAGAGCCGCGGGCACAGCTAGTTTTTAAATAAAAAGGTATACACAAAACATTTTTTTTTGCTTTTTTTTTGCGTGCAGTATGATATCTTTTATTTTTAAATAAAAAGGTATGTATGCACACAAAAAATATTATTTGATTTTGATCCCACTTTATAGGGTAAGTAATTTTTTTTTACGTAGGGGCGGCAAATTGTCTCTCCGCCTCGGGCGGCACGAACCCACGCTACGCCACTGTAAAGTGATGTTGTTTGTTTGCTTTCAACACTTATTAGTTATGTTCTAAAACAAGTAGTCAGGCATTTTATAAATAAGAGACCTAGGTGAAAAACAATTCTTAGGTTAGGTCAAATAAATTGATTATGTTGATAAAGCTTACGTCAAGCCTTTAACGCGTCTTACAAAATTGAATTTAGAAACACAGTTAGGTAACTATGACAGTAAATTGCTAACACTGATGCCGTATTTATAGCAAAATCCGCACGAAATAATATCATATTATGAGCTATGACGGTAAAATATATGAAAATGTAAACTTACAGCAGTTCATTTATTCTTTGGGTTCCTACTAAAATTAAAATAAAAACGATCGAATGCATATTTACTAATTTATTGGCCTTTTTAAACTTTATGCACCATATAATTGTATAGATACAAAGATGAATTTAATGCTGAAAGCATTCTCTCCCATTCAACTTTCGGGAAGTGCGAACCCAACGAATTTATCAATAACTTTTGTGTAACTGAATAATTAAAAATTCTCTAACGTAAATTACAAATAAATATTTCTTACGGAACACATATTAGGTATCGATAAAATTAATTTGTAATTATTCCAAAGTCAATTATAAATTTATTATGAAATGAAAGTAATAACATCATGATGGAATGTTTGTTTAAAATTGATGAAGTTCTAATACCTACGACTTACACATAACATAGAGTTAACCTACGAATCTCAAATTAGTTGTTCTTATATTATTTTACTACCAAACGACCGATAGAATAATCAGAAGCGATTTAACAGATCATCCAAATCTTATCAAACAGTGCGATGTCTGGGGAGCCCCAATCAAATAGACTACATGTAAGTTTACTGTGACTTCTGATAATTAATTTATCAATAGACGAGGTACCTAAAATTCTTCTCGAGTTAGCCATCACTTGTCTTGACTATAAATAAGGATTGACACATGCAACTGTACAATTTGTGGACGTTGCCGAAAATATCATTGTAATGACGCGTGAATACAATTCGGGGAATCCGATAATGCTGGTACGTTCAATCCAAACGTTTTATGAATAACGCAAGAATAGCAATTTTTGAGTCGAATATGCTT
Organism: Hesperia comma; assembly: GCA_905404135.1. Classification (NCBI taxonomy): domain Eukaryota; kingdom Metazoa; phylum Arthropoda; class Insecta; order Lepidoptera; family Hesperiidae; genus Hesperia; species Hesperia comma. The sequence goes on along the minus strand of FR990032.1, from coordinate 6,970,328 downwards.
ATCGATTTATACTTTGTGATATTCATGGTATACCGTAATGAATTTAATATTCAATGTTTTAAAAATATTTTATAACTAGCTGTTCCCGTGGCTCCGCACGCGTGGAACTCGGTGTGTCACAAAGTTTATAATCCCGCGAGAAGTCAGGAATAAAAAATAGCTTATATAATGCTCCATAACCACCTCTACCTCCCACTGAAAGTCCTATAAACATCTGAACCAGCAACCTCGTACCCGCATATGAGATTTTCCCGCGTGAATCCTAATCCCGTGGGAATTTCCGGATATAGTCTAAATGTTGCACAGGAATCTCCGCTACCTTCTAGTGAAAGTCCCAAAAAAATCCGTTCAGCCGATCCGGAAATTAGCGCGCGCAGTTTTTTTTATTAAAAAAAAATTTTTACATTCATGTTCTGATACTGTTTCTTATCCCCCCTATATATTTTGTTTTGTCAATTTCGTAAAAAAGCAGACAAGACTTTTCTACGCTCTTATTATATAGATAAGTAATGCCAGTCTTGTCTTTTTGAAAGTATAATAAAATATATTAATTGCGTAATTTTTAATTGTTATCTTCAAATGGTATACTTATTTATGAACGTGACATTGTCATATAAATAAAAACTCAAAAAACAAGAAGTCTCGGTCTATGATTTTTAATTCGAACATTATATTATATTATTATTATTATCGCCTTAAACGAAAACAGGATATCCTTGTGAAAACAATGAAATAATAATTTGTTGTATACCTAACCAATTTGATACATAGGAATGATTGACGTTAAAACTGCAATGATAATTTAAAACAAATGTGTGAAACAAAAGCACCTAGTGTGCACCATCAATTTATCCTGTCGCGAGTAAAATTTCTAACCAGTCAAGGACAGAACTGATCGCGGTAAAAGTGAAAAAAAACCTTTTTAACCGACTTCCTAAAACAAAGTTTCCGATGCGATACTTTTTAGAATCATGATCATTGGAACCCAAAATCCTTTGAATATTTGTGATGTAGTGGTTAAAATCCTAGAACGAATGAGATTTAATTCTGCGTTTTTTGAGGATTATAATTAGGTATATACCTAATATAATTTATTTTACGCATTGTGGTAATTTTTTTTTAATTTAATTGTTATTAATGCTTTTGGTGGTGCTGATGTCCATGAGTGAAAAAACTACTTGCCAACGGGAGCTATTTTTAAGAACGAAAAATAACGGACTTCAAAATCGACAAGCAGTGATAACTCATCAACTACAAATCAGATGTCACTCAAATGTATAATTATGGTACCAGACGACAAGTACCAACCAGCTTTCAACTAAAAATATCAAAGTTAGTTCACCTATTGCCATCCAAAATAAAGTGATGATGAATTTTATTATTATTGAAAAGTTATGAGGTAACACACACAAAAAAATATAGTTGAAAACCTCGTACTTTATTTGGTGTTGGTTAAAAATTAAAATTAGGTCCAATTTACGGGCTTCACATAGGTAGGTAATGGAAATTGGCAGATAAATAGGTATGGTTCTTCTCAATAAATCTATATTTCAATCAGCCATCCAATGTTGTTTTAGGCGTCCTAGATGTGGCCCGAAGCTGAGACTTCAGAATACCCGAAAAGTCAACAAGAGATATGACTACTGGTATGAATTCAAAAAATATTTTTGTGATGGATCATTCATTTATCGAGGGATTTTAGGTATCAGGCTATATTATTACAACATCACGCTTTGACCAATAGGAGCAGAGCCTTAATGAAAAATGTTAGAAATCGGATAACATTTAATATTTTGCAAACGTAAAGAACAAGTCTTCCGAAGCGAAGCGAAGAAGTCGGCTATTAAGGAATATAGGTTCTTCTCGTAGAACTGTCGTGGCCATTATTGTCGGGGCTGTCAGTCTAGTGCACTCATGTACAGGGCCACCAAGGAGTATATGTACCCAACCTATATATCTAAGTCCGCTAAAGCACGGCTTGCTTCAATCTATTACTACAAGGCTAGATCTCGTAACTGGAAGCCCTAGACCAATATCCACTATGCTGCTCCGGGGCGATTTGGGAAAGGGTAAGTGGCCGACAAGTGTTGGAGTTTGTTTTATAATCGAAGGCCTTCCATCTATTTAATCCATTTTCTATTTGATGACCCGGATGGCGCAATGGTTAACACGCCGGATTGCTGTTCCAAGGGTCCTAGGTTCGATTCCCAGCGAGGCGGTCTGGATGTGTGTCCTTGTCTTGTGTGTTGTCCATGGCTCCCACGACACAGGGAATCCTAGTGTGGGGATATGAGTGTGTGATTTATTTATTTCTCTAACTTTTTATTTAAAGATGCGACCGGCATTGACGGTTTTTCCTGCCCTCCGAAGCACGCCAACGTCGTGCCCGGCAGATGATTGGTTAATCCTTACGTGTACTTACGTATCTAACCTGAATATTCTTAGGTAATAAAAGCGACAACGTAACAAGAAAATTGTTTATCTAGTTAACATGATAATTTGACCGCATTCGCACCGTGCAGTGTCCAGCGAAATCAGCTTCGAGGCAGCTATGGGCCAGTGCAAAATGGTTTGTCGTCGCACTGAAGGGTCTATTATCTATATTTTTAGATTTATAAAGGGCAATAAAATACTTGATACTTGAAGATAAGGTTGCTGGGCATTAAAGCAGGCAAAATTTAGGCATTGCCCAGAAACATTTTGGCGACTACCTCTACCTATATCTCATCTCTCCTTACTTGTTTTTCTGGTGTTTCACGCTCTACATCCGAGAAAATATACCGAAGAAAAGACTAAAATATGTCATGTCGTACTTGAGCAAGGTGCGAATTATGAGAGCAGCTTAGAATCAAGGGTGATCAGTGATAGTATCTACTTAACACTTTAAATCCCGATACCAATAGAAATGATCACCGGGCTGGTCCATCCTTTAAATGCCGTTTGAATGATGAGTTATAATTTCCTTTCTCAGTCCAAGGAACGCGTTCTTGTTTTTGTGTGTTGTCCAAGACACGGGGAAGCATTGGGGCTGTGAGTGTCAGTCGTTCGAGATTCTCTGCTGGATATATAATAATAATAATAATAATCGAGGCCCATAACATAATATACCTTAACGACTAACATACATAATACATAACATACATAAGTAGGTAAATAATATTGCCTCCCCTGATTTGCCTAGTCTTTTAAATCCAGCAGCTTTCCGATGGCTACTTCAGATCATCAGTCCATCTGGTCGGAGGGCGACTTGTGCTTCTTTTATACCAAAGCGTGGTTGTCATTCGGATAGTTTCCTACCCCATCGGTTATCGTCTTTCAAAGGGTGTGGCTTACCCATTGCCACTTCAGACGGCTAACCCTGAGTGTGTAGCGTTATTAATATTATCTATAATGGTTCTTCCAGTCTCAAGGGACCCAAGCAATACTACGCTTTAAATTTGTAGTGTGGCGCTTTCAAATTTTATTCCAAAGCGTCCCGAAAATTTTATAGTCGAATTCTTGTATAAAAACTGTTTTCAAGCAGCCGTCTACTACATCAACATTCTGAACACGTTCCCAGGCCATCCGTACGCATTTGTTTAAGATGTAACAGTTTTTTGTCATACTTTAAATTTTCTGGAAAATACCTCTGACATTTTTTTTCAGTACATTTTACTCAGCATCAGACATATTATGTAACGGTGGCATTTTCAGACGAGTTCACTTTGATGCGCATAAGGTGACGAGTTTAAGCCTGAAGCTCTGACGTAAAAGCAGACGAGCTACCTGATGATATGTGGTCATCGTCGCCTATCGACACGAGCAACACCAGGGAAGTCACTAGTGCAACGCCGGCCCTGAAGGAGAACTCTTTTTATACTTTTCTTGAAGAACACCATATTTGGCCAAACATATCATGAAAATCGGACCGTAGAAGTTATCCATGAGTCCAGATGATATATGATCCGGCTAAAGCTATCAGAAATTATCGATTTGTAATGCACTTCATATTGTAAGTGATGACGTCAAAAAGGAAGTTTTTTTAATCAATCAACATAAAAATGAAATGACACCTAATAAAAATTATTCAAAAATCTATGAAACGACCGAAAAGTGCTCGTGGAACAAAAAGATACCTACATACATCATAAAATATAAACAACAAATCGATTGAGTAGATTCGCGTCACTAATTCAATAAATAACACAACTTTGTTAACTGTTAATAACGTAATAAAGATAAAATAACGAAGCGACGAAAATAACAAAAAACATTGATTGGTTCGAGACTATTATTATATTTATTGACAATAATTAATGGCTATTGATAGCCTGACGGGGTGCCGGAGCTTAATCGCTTTGTTATCATTGTTCATCTTATGTACTATCGGCCAAATTGATTCGTACTTCACCTTCAACTTATTTTCTTTCAGCACATCAAGTTCAATTAGGTAAGTCGAAATTCGTCTAAATATTCGTTGCCTTGGAAACAAACCTGTTATTATTCTACATGACATTGTCAATACATAACTTATTTTACAACTAGCTTTTGCCCGCGGCTTCGCCCGCGTGAAATTCGTTTATATCGCGAACCGGGGAAGGGGGTACGTCATCAACTATGGTCCTGGGAAAATTCATCGAAATCATTCATGCGGTGTAGATTTTTCATAGAAACTTTCATCCCTATTTCAACCCTTAAGGGGTTGATTTTTGAAAAAAATGTAGCATATGTGTGACTGGGTCTTCAACTATTTTCATTCCGAATTTAATACAAATCAGACCGGTGGTTTAGCCGTGAAAACGTCACAGACATACAGACAGACTTTCGTATTTATAATATTAGTATGGATACGTCTGTTTATCGAGATTTGAATACTTTGACATATAGAATACTTTAAAATATATACACATTACACACATTGTCTGTCCATCATGAAGTAAATATATTCTAATCTGCAAAAACGATTTCTGATAATATATAATATTATTAAAAAGTGAAAGTAACTTTGTCCGTCTATTGGCTTTTCACGCTTAAACTGTTGAATTTGCTAAAACGGCTGAATGCTGAATTTGTAATGAATTGCAAAAAATACATTACATTACAGAACATTGAATAAAGATAGTTTGAGATTCTGGAAAAAACAAAGGATATTTTTTCTCGGAAATCATGTCTTAACAGGATGAAGGGGGTAGTAGAAGGGATATAAAACTCATCACAGTTGTTCTTATCAGATTGTGATAAATTTTTGGTCCATGGGATACTTTATTCCTCTTAATAAATTCCCATGGAATAATTTTAACGGTATTTTGTTGTTGCTTGCCTCGAACGCGGGCGAAGCCGCGGGAAAAACAACTATATAGTTAATACAAAAGCAAAAATAATATCTGCAAGTTAAATAGTAGGGGAGAGTGGGTACGGTTAAACACAGGACGGTTGAAACAAGTCGAATATCTTGCTAATGGTTGATCCTGCAGTAAAGGGTTCAAGAGGAAAAAGAAGCAGGTAACAGGTCCAAACCCGAATAGCTAAGTGTTACATTGGTCACCGGGTGCTATAATTATATTTTTATAAATAGGCATATTGTACTTTGATACCCAAAAGTAAGTATTTTTCTCCCGAGTTTTATGCTATTATTATGTTAATCTGTTCAAGAGTAAATATTGAGTGTTCATTTATGATTTAGGTGAAGTTTATAGAATACGGAATGATGACTAGTTTTAATAAGTTATTTATATTACCATTACTATAAACTTTCTTTTACCAAAATTCTAGTTGGGGACGGTTACAACAATACGTGTGGGTACAGGTGAAAAAAAACTGTATAATTTTGTCTTGTTTACTCGATTTTAGTACTGAATGATTCGTGAGTGTTTGAATACATTTTACGTAAATCACGCGGCTTACCTCACGTTACTATTTTGTCGGATTCGCCCGACTAGTTTCGAACCGATTCCGAGGTTCGTCATCAGGAGCCACTGGCGACGAGAGCTCGCTTGTGTCGGGCGAATCCGACAAAATAGTAACGTGAGGTAAGCCGCGTGATATACGTAAATTGTTTACTCGATGCTGAGATCGCATAATAAAGACTTTTAGAAGGCAGATTGAGTTATCTTGAGACAAATACGTGTATGCGGAGGTAAAAGTTGGAGATAAACTATACACTGTCAACAAATTACTCGTCGAAGACTGATTACGTATATTATAGGGCTATTAAATCATCGAAGACCGACAAATATTGTCATACGATTATTAAACAATTAGAACTAATGGAAAATATAGCAAGTTGCAATATATTTTTATGTATATTTTGTGTGCGTTTCAACTGACCCAGTCACTGATTCAACCGCCCCTGACATGGGGACGGTAAAAACAAATCGGATTTTATTTTCAATGGTGAATATCTCTACAAATATCACCCGCCAGAACTAAATACTATTGCCCTTTTGTAGATAACGATCCACTCTTCAATTTAACATGTCATCAACATCGTTCTCTTGATAAACAAAAATATTACGGACAATTAAAGCCAAATCGTTTCAACCGTACCCAGTCTACCCTAATTCATTACACCTTGACACTTGACAGGAGCGACGTTTGACAGAGCGAGCTTAATAATAAAAAAGTCATATGTGCAACAGACACGCTCGAAAAGAAAACGAATTTGACATCCTCAGAAGTTCAAACGAACTGTCGACGAAGTGTGGTACGAATCAATTTTGCTGATAGTACATTACCGAGATATTGAACCAGTTAGTAGATAAAACTAATTGTAATGATTGCTTTCAGGTTAAAAAGATCATAATAATAACGCTACACACTCATAGGATTCTTTGTGTCGTGGGCACCCACTTGGACAACATACAAGGCAAGGACATACATCCAGACCAACAACGGAAATATAACTCATATTAATAAAGTAAGACAAGTGAAACTGTATTTATCTGCGGGTTAGTCCCATGATGGAATTAAGGTAGCAGACAGCACAACCCTTCCGCTGCCGCTCATGATAACTATGACCGACCCAGTACAAGACTCGAAAGAGTTCTAATTCGGTACCAGGTGCGTTGCTACCCTTGAGGACTAGGTCGCCTCTAAAAAAGTGTAGGTAACCGGCTCCACACTATTCGAAACGCAAGTGCAGTTAAAGCAATTATTATGACAGTAGGCTCTTACCACCTACAAAACGACTGATGCAATCAAAACGAATTCCATATCGAACGTGAACGGAGTATAATTAACTTCATTAAAAATGTATTGTCATCTACCTACTTGCTCTCATCATCACCATGGGTTGACTGGCAGAGAATGCCAAAAGGCATTAAGTCCGCCCCTTGTACAACAACAACTTTATTGCAACAACCTAAAGCTAGGTAGCTTTAGGTTGTTGCAATAAAGTTTTTAAATAAAATAAATAAAAAAATTGTATTTATAAGTTTAATTATGTATTGGTGGCGGCGAAATTTTGAACCTACGAGTAGACTTATTTATAAGACAATTTATCAAAGATTCCAGTAAGCGTCGCAATTTTTCAATCTATTCCATTTATCGTAACTACCTCAATATCAGAGCATCACTTAATAATACAACTGGTAAAAATGGAACGCGAAGAAATCCAGCAACTATCCTCCTAAATATCTTGTTTAAAATTTCAACGGTCATAGTCCTCAATTGAGTAGGTTTAGGCTTAGGCTTAGTGATGTTCATACAATACTGTATTATTATAATTGGGATATCGATATTCAGACATGTTCCAAAAATACGTAATTCAACACCTTAAGGTGCTCCCTCACCGCTAGCATTCACGGGTAATGTAACATTAGGTATAGGTTCGACTTTGAGCATTACATTACAATACTACCTCCCTGACTGACGACCATTGGCGTATAATGTAACATTTTGTATGGATTTGAATTTGCGAGCATTTTTATTAAGGCACATTTAAATTTGATGGCATTGATGTTAAAAGTTGTATCAAGATATTACACATTGGGCATTACAAGGTGCGCATCGCAATGCTCGGTTCTCCTCCTTAACTGATGGAATGCTCGAATTTGTAACGTTACACTACACGCGAAAGCTCACAGTCAGGGAGCGCCATTACAATTTATAGCGAACAAAAAAATCCAGGTCTCATTGGTATTCATTTGGTGAAATCAATTATATAACATTATAATTCGTGATTATAATAAAATATGACGCGCATAGGTGTATTTATGTATTTAAAATAAAATAAATAAAACGGATGAATGAAAACCGATCCTCCTACAACAATTTTTCAGTCTATTAAATTTATCGCAACTACCTCAATGTCAGAGCATCACATAATAATACAACTGGTAAAAACCCAGCAACTTGACCGCGTGGACTTGTAATTTATTAAGATTACTAGCTGTGCCCGCGGCTCCGCTCGCGTGGAACTCAGTGTGTCACAAAGTTTTTCCCGCATAAACTTCGATCCCGCGAGAAGTCAGGAACAAAAAGTAGCCTATACAATGCTCCATAACCTCCTCTATCTCCCACTGAAAGTCCCATAAACATTTGAACCCGCGACCTCGTTCCCACATATGCGATTTTCCCGCATGAATCCTGATCCCGCGGGGATTCCGGGATAATAAGTAGCCTATAAATTTAATATTACTTCACAACTTCCTCTATCTCCCAGTGAAAGTCTTATAAAAATAAAAGCCCATTACTTACTTCGCGCATAGAAGTTTTGCCCACGTGAATCCTGATCCCGCGGGAAATTCCGGGATAATAAGTAGCCTATGTGTTGCTCCAGAACCTCCTCTATAACCCAGTCAAAGTCCCATAAAAGTTTAAGCCCGCGCTTTCGCGCATAGGAGTTTTTCCCGCATGAATCTTAATCCCGCGGGAATTCCGGGATAAAAAATAGCATAAATGTTGCTCAGGAATCTCCGCTATCTTCCAGTGAAAGTCCCATAAAAATCCGTTCAGCCGATCCGGAGATTAGTGCGCGCAAACAGACAAACAGACAAACTTTTTTTTAATTATTTTTTTTTATTTTTAGATTCATGTTCTAGTACTGTTTCTTAACTCCCCTATATATTTAGTTTTGTCAATTTCGTAAAAAAGCAGACACGACTTTTCTACGCTCTTATTATATCTATAGATTATAATCTCAAAAAATAGATATATTAACGTTATAAGTATGAATAATATTTAATCGATACGATTATTTTCACCCTCAACTACATCACTTTAGCTCCACTTAATAAATATTTAAACGCAAGTTTTGAGTTCATTATTGTTGTACTTGAAACCTAAAACTATTATTTAGAGGCAAATAATTCTAAGGGTAGTAATTGAATAATTTAGTAGTTAAGGGGGCATGGAACTATTGAGCTTAAATACTGTGAACTTAATTGAGTAGACCTACTTTAAAAGACAAGTAACAAAATTTTATATCAACTTAGGTATATCTACCATTTCAAAGGAGGACGGGCAAAAATGTACGAAAGCTGGTCTACCTTGCAATAAAAATAAGTCATATGTTAATAGAAGGATTATTTTATGTATTTGCTTATGTACTAGGTCGCATGTCTCTGAGTATTGTCGGATCTGAGTTCTACTGTATTGAATCTGACAGTACTTAGGTGGTGCCAAACATTGAACATCATGGTATTAATGAGCATTTTGTAAAAAATAATGAAACAATGTAGGTAAGTACATAACTTTTTACAAAAAATAACCGACTTCAAAGTCGACATAACTCACAAACCACTCGCAGATGTCGCTCTAACTTTAAGGGACCACACGAAAAGTACTTGGTACCTTTCGAACAAAAAAAGATCATCAAAATCGGAATTCCCAATCAAAAGTTAGCATAAATTAAATTCACATTATTCAGAATGACTCAAAAAATGTTCGTCAGATGTCGCTCAAATAATATGAAATGGGACCATACGACAGTCATTAGCTTTCGAATGTTGAAAGAATTATCGAAATCGGTTCACCCAGTCCGAAGTTATGGGGTAACAAACATAAGACAAAAAAAACATACAGACGAATTGAGAACCTCCTCTTTTTTTCAAGACAGTTAATACATAAAAACAACATCGGTAATCAAAATATTATATATTTTTTTTATGGAATTAAGGTAGCAAACGAGCATGCAGCACCACCCTTCCGCTGCCGCCCATGGCAATTGTGACAGACTTAGAACAAGACCCAATTTAGGGACTAGGGTGGTTAGTCCAGTTAGTAGATGGTGTTAGAATATTAGTTGGTTAGTTTGTTAATAAGTGTGAGGACCGGGACTGTTAGTGATAGTTAGTCCTGTTAATTAATATTAGTAATTGTCCAGTTAGTAATGATTAGTATGAGTCTTGTTACAATTCGGTCACAGATGCGTTGCTACCCCTGAGGACTGAGATGGTCGCCTCTAAAAAAGTGAAACCGGCTCCACACCTTCCTATCCGGAACACAATTGCTCTTAAAAACAATTATTATGACGGTAGAAATGATACTGAGTACCTTGGCGGGCGGTGGTACTACCCCGGGCGAACTCTAGGCTCTATTAAACATCATTATCATCGACGATAACATAGTTAAGGAACCCTTCATGACGGGCAAACCCTATATAAGTATCAGATTATCGATAGCACATGAGCACAAGTACCTATAGTACGTCGTCCTGAAGCAGGTACAATAATATTGTATTATAGTGTTGATAATATTATTAATTAAAATATAACAATAATATTTCCTGGCTCGGACATACTTATGTTCACGTAGCTGTATCTCCAAATGGACAAAGATTTGGGGAAACTTCCAATAGTAATTATTGATGTATTATTCTATCCCAAATTGAAAATGTGCCACTCATTATTATTGGACTGTAGACCAAAATGCCCATTCTCCTTTATATTTAGACAGATCTTGTTGATTTACAGTGTCAGCTAAAGACTTCGATTAAATTTATTTACAACTAGAGAACCGCCCGCGCTTCGCTTCGGGACCCGTAGGTAACAGCCGCGTAGGTCCTGCTCCCGTAGGAATCTCGGCCAAAGATAAGCCTATAATATGACATACTGGAACATCAACATCAGAATCCGTCCTGTCTTCACTCACGGCTAACATAGCCGTGGGGATTCAGTTTCGGGGCCGGTGGCCCCCTGACTGAGGTGTCTGCCGCGGTCCGTAACAACGGACCGGTCGTTGGGTTGGGACCCTGTATGGGTCCTCGAAGATTGTCCAGATTGTGATGTGGAGTATGGGTGTCTAGTCCGGGGAGTCATGATGATTTTCACGCCGCCCGGGCGATCAGGCCCTACCAGGTGAGACCCGCTGGTGGGAAGCCCAGCAGGAGCCGATCTGCGACCGGACGGCGGCTTGCGGTCTTGTCCGAGGTGGTTCATGTCGGGCTGCTCCCGCGCAGTAGGTCGCGCGGGAGTGCCCAACGGTCCGGGGGGCGGGCGTGGAGCGGCGCCAAGTTCCGCAGGTGCAGAAACCGCGGCGCGTCCGCGCGCGCAAACATCCGTTGCGCTAGGTCCTCCACGTGGGCGTCCAGGCTCTCAACTCTGAGGTCCCGCTGGATGGTGGCGTTCCTCACGCACCACGGCGCCCCTGCCAGCCGGCGCAGCGTCTTCGATCGTCGTCCTGACTTAATCGAGGTGGTCAGGTACGCCGCGTCGTCCGCGTAGAGGGCGAGCATGGCGCCCCCCTCCGCTGGAATAACGTTCGTGTAGCACGAGTAGAGGGTAGGCAAGAGGCAGCTTCCTCAACATCAGATATAACATTTGCCTATGATTTAAGTAAATTACATCTACTATTTGATAGCGTGATTCAGAACTTGCAAATGAATTTTACTAACGGCATCTATTAACAACATCCGGAACTAAATATCTAGCAACTAACAAAACATCGATCTTCCCATAGGAATGATATGTTTTTCCGCGGTAAAAAGTAGCCTACGTCACTCTCCACCCTCCTAACTATCCCCATACACATAAACCATACCATATAATAGCCATGTTGCGACGTGAAAGAGTCACAAACAAACAAACAAACAAACACACTTTCACATTTATAATATTAGTAAGGAAGTAAGGATAGTTAATTAATTTAAAGATATTATAAATAACTAATTTTTAACAAAAAAACAACGAGTTTAGCATCGGCAATTTGAGATAAATCAACAATAACTGGGATAAAAAGAATAATCCAAATCAATTCACCCAATAAAAAGTTATGAGGAAGTTATGAGGAGGTTACACATTAAAAATACAGTCGAATTGAGAACCTCCTCCTATTTTAAAGTCGGTTTAAAATATATACGTTTAAGTCGAGTAAAATTACCTAATGATAAAAAATAACAACTCTACCAATCCGAACTGGAGTAGCGTGGTGGAGTAGGCCTCCTTGTAGAAGTGCTTTAGGCCTCCTCAGTTGTAAGGAGAGACAGCTCAGTAGTAAGCTAAAAGCAGCTATACTCAAACTGCGGCCCGCCAGGCCCGTTTTATTGGCCCACAAAAAATCAGATGTTTGTTGTAAACCATATAAAACTTTCGCACCTATCATAATACACTGTAAAGTAATTTTTTGTGAAAACTTATTTTTAATTCAAAGAAAATAGTTAAAAATATTATATGTATTTTAACTATTTAGGTACACTAATATTTTTTGCTTGCGGCCCGGGATCGCTCGGCTTAAGGATGATTGTGGCCTCAAATTTTGCTTATAAGGGTTTATAAGCAAAGTTTGAGTACCGCTGCATTAAAGGATCGGAGCTAGGTTGTAAGTTCATGAAAAGCCACATCATCATATTTAGATGATTTATGAGTTCCTATCTTAGCTGACATACTTTAATGAAAACGTAAGCTTTATAATTATCAACGTAACACACTAACATTCTAACGTAACGTAAAGAATACGTAAATCTGCGTCAGCTAAAACGTTTTTCACTACATTGCATTTTGTTTGATACACATTTTAATAATAATTATGTAGTCAAGCATTTGCAAAAGGCGTATTATAAATCACTAGTAATTACGCCCTCGCTTTGCTTCGGGGAATCAATCCCTTCAAAAATCTCTATTTTTAACAAATTATGTTATTCCGAAGTCTAAGCTATATTACTGCAAAGTTTCATGAAAATCCGTTCAGTAGTTTTTGCGTGAAAGAGTAACAAACCCACACACACACTCACTCACTCACTCACATACATCCTTACAAACTTTCGCATTTATAATATTAGTAGGAGTAAGAAGTAGGATTAGTAGGAAGTATGATAGGATGTAGATAATATGTAGATCTATACTAAAGTTTTCACTGATCGTTACCTGTAACTACATCTCAGATATTTGGATACTTTGGGTTGTATTAGGGAAGAAGGGTTTTATTAGCGCGTTGAATCCCTTGATGATTTTCAATTTTTGTTTTTTTTTGTCGATTTGTCCAAGCAATTTTTCGGGATTGTTCATACCAAAAGTATTGTCGGTCACTGACTGTGAGCGCGCGTTACGCAGTTTATTGTTTTTCCATATACTTATACTCAACTTCTCGTGCACACCGAACCAATCATACTACTATATTACGTTGTATTCCCCTTCGAAGGGGATCTTCGAAGGGGATTTGTGGAATACGTACGTTGTGACTGACTTTACGGTGGCTGATTGTATTACGCGTCTGCGCACGGCGAATGCGGATTGGCTACGTTGCCGAACGCAATAGCGTATTAAATCGCAACACCGCCGGCGCGTTTTGAAAATACTACGAGCCACTTAAAATTATGTGTCTTATATAGGTATAGAATAGTCGGCCGCTTAGCGTGCGTATCCAGTGTGAACGTACACAGGCGTACTCCTTTACTAACACTAGTCACGCATCGTGCGCTATAGCGTATCGGGCTGGGTGCGAACGTATGCTGCAAACTGAGTACACGTTCATATTGGGGCTGACAGTAATTTCAATCGGTTTATTAATAACAGAGATATTTCAATAAAAACACTCGTATACATCCGAAATATGATAGTTTTAAATCTAAGATTATTTTAAAGCTTACTGTCTATATCTCCGATATTTAGATATAATGTATCTTCACCATACATATAATAAACAATCTCATAAGAGCAAAACCAGTAAAATGAGAAGTTTCCTCGATAGAAAAAAAATTTAAAGTTAGGTCCAAATAGTTGTGATTTTCAAGTTTACTACAAAAGTTTTAATAATTAGATGATGAAAATATTTTTGAAACATAGTAAATAATCAAAGCTAAGTTTTCATAATAATGAAAAACTCAAAAATCGAAACAGTTTTCAAAGAAAAAATTAAAATGCAATTGGCACTTACGTCAATAATTTTAAAGCTAAAATTAAAACATTGCTGTCTCACTATTTGCCTATAAATGAAATCATATCATCTCTGTTTTTGAGCTCCGCTCATCCGGTTTTACGTATTACGGTTGTAGCCCCTTATGCATTTTTTGGGTTTTTCCCGTTGGCTCCCATTCCCATTCTCACCCGTCCCACTATACCCCGAATTCCGATTTTACTGATAATGTCAAATAAAATTAAACATTGCTTAAAAGTACAGTTATAAGAAAAAGTCTTAAAGTAAAAATTGAACCATGTCGGACTTGACTGGATAACTTGAATTGCCCTTCTAAGTAACCTAGGTTTGGTCTGGTTCTTGGTCTGGGTGTTATATTGCCCATGGAACCAACGAGACGGAATCCTAGAGAATGAGGCTATTTGTGTGTCGTTATTTACTAAAAGAATTGGGAGTAGAATAAAAGGAGTTAACAATAAAAGTAATTAAATTTAATAAACAAATAAGTGGCATAAAAACATGTAATAAAAATTAAAATGCAAAATCAGTCTTGTTTTCATATATGTACCTTCTTAATAATTTGCTAAATTAACAACAATAAAAGTAATTAAGTAACAGACAAATTGACAAAAATTCTTAAAGATCATTGTTTTAGGTTCTTTTGCGTTAATAAAGAAATTATTATTACTACGAGTTTAAGTGACATTGTGGATAACATTTTATTTGTACACGTTGTAGTCCGGGGACTCCGTATCAATGATACGGCTGATACGGCGGTAGCTACTGCGCTGCTAAAAACATTATCTTACTTTAAAGAACTTTTTCTATCGACTGTACATGTTGAAAAAAGAAGGCAAAAGTACTCACAAACTATAAATCAAATTAATCGTTTTCGGGGTCTAGTGGGACAGGTGAGAACGGGAATGGGAGCCAACGGGAAAAACCCCATTTTTTGCCTACTAAATAGAGATGAATGAAAGCGAATTGCGAGCTACCAGTCATTGTTAAGGTGAAAGTAGGGTGATTATTATACCTACTGAAATACTACAGGTATTAGGTTTCAATCGTGTCATTCACTGACAAAGTTTGTAAACTACAATCAGTCCAGAGTCAGACATTTATTTTGCTACGCTGTCAACTTAATTTCGTTTGCATTTGCAGTGTTCCACATAACGTTGACTAGCGGATCGAGGAGAAACCAAACGAATTGAAATAAACCCAAGCGATTGGAAATGAAGCAAAGTACGACAAAGCGAAGGGATACGGAAAAAATTAAAATGAAGCGAGGAGAGCCAGACTATAACAAAGCCAACCAAACTCACTGGTTCTTATATTACCTAACGCACAAATTACTGACTCCGAAATTACTGTACTTAGAAACTTGAAATTTGGTTCAGGGATTCCCTTCATGGCGTAAGTGAGCACAAAGAAAGGATGATTCGTAGAAATTCAACCTCTAAAGGGTGAAATAGCGGGATGAAGTTTAAACGAACGCTAAAACGAAGCTAGTACCTATACATAATCAGTATACCTAGGTACCAGAATCTTTTTTAAATCTGAGCTCAAACTCATATTATTCCATTTGTATTCATAAAGGTGTAAGTACCTCGCTTACTCTAAGTCCTTTACACATAATTCCTCTGGAAATCCTTTCCCTACTAAATAGTATATGAAATATAAAGAAACGTACTAACTTATTTTTAAAACTGTAAGTACAAACAGTAAGTACATAATAGTTAAGTCATCGAGCATTTGGAATTGGAATTGCCACTCTCCGCCAGAACCAAACATATATTATTATCTGTGCTCTCAGTTCAATTTAGTTAGTCAGAAAAATTTACTAAGAACATTTTAAGGTAACGCTATCAATCTTAATTGTATCTTAATCGCATTGGCGGAACACTGGCATTTGTGTGCCATTCAATTATAACGAATTACAGCTCGAATTCAAACGGAGTATAGTTATTATATTAACATTCGCTGATAGATATAGAGGCAGTGAGCACAACTTATCAGGCCAGATTATAATTTCAAGTACGCAGTATCAACGTCGTGTCGTCACAAATCACGACACACCCACGACTCGTAGTCGTAGTGATGGGCACGTTGACTTAAACACGATTAGCGAATAGGTTATCAACTATTTTGTTGTTGGTATTAAAATATGTAGAGACGGTTATATATTTAAATAACTACGGAGTCCCCTTTTGTAGTCGCTCATGTACATATGTCAGTAATAGCTGTGCCCGCGACTTTGTTCGTGCGTAGGAGTTTTTCCCGCGTGAATCCCGATTCCGCGCGAAATCCGGGATAAAAAGTAAACTATATGTGCTCCACAACCTCCTCCATCTCCCAAAGTCCCATAAAAGTGCACAAACAGCGAGCAATTACAGTTTTATTAAAATATATGTGTAGAGAGGTATAGAAGATAGATAAATATCATCACTTAAACGATTAAAGATGGGATAGTCTTTTTGGAATAGCTGCTACGTTTTATATTGATATTTCTTTAGTAATTTACTGAATGTGGTGTGGCGGTGTGGTGGTGAATATCGCTTCACTGCGATCTTCTTTTCTTAATTATTTATAGACATTATTATTTATACACTACAAAATAAAATACAAATACAAAACGCACAAGATAGTAATACAAAACATTGGGCTGCCTTATCTCTTTAACAAAGTTTCGACACATTTTATAGACGGAATGTGCCAAAAATGTGCCAATCTATTCAATTTTGTATACGGAATGTGTCAAACTATTCAATCGAGACGCCGTTGAGGCATTTATTAGCAGAACCAGGACCCAGGCAATGCAGAAGGACAGGAAAAACCAAAACAACAGCGAATATCATATGAGTACCCATCTGAAAAATATCTCTTCCTTCGTTGTTTTAATGTTGTAATCATATATCATCAGTATAAACACTTATAATAATTATACTTTAAAAACGTGTAATGATTAAGTATGCAAGATTCGAACCTCTTTCAGTAAAATAACTATTTGATGATCCGAATGGCGAAGTGGTTTGAATGATGAGTTAAAAAATGTGTGTACTTATCTTGTATGTTGTCCATGGCACCCAGGAGACCCACGCCAAAGGAAATCCTAGTGTGGTGCTATGAGTATGTAGCGTTTTAAAAAAGTCATGATAAAGTATTGTTACGTGCGTTCATTCGGATACAAAAATGTATGTACATTTCTGGTTGAATCCGCAATTAATTGTGGTTCATTCAGTAATCAACGGTCTATAGCGACAGGATCCAAAGGGCCTCAAAGCAGTACACACTTGAATCACTTGATCTAATAAGTCATTAGCTGGAATTTGAGAGCTTAATGAGGATGTGCGAAGTAGTAATTGAAGAATTATATGTCGTGACAGGGGAGAAGTTTGTTAAAGAGTAATTAGTTAAGTATGTGGGAAGGGAGAAGAAGGAGTGATTTCTTCTCACTAAGAAAAAAACTCTTGACATGAGAACTTTCAATTAAAAGTAGATATTTCCACAAACAATAATAGAAGAGATGATAATTTCCTTACTTACTTACGCTTACTTAAGTATATTCTGGTATCAAATTATTGATTAAAAAAATGGGGCATTAGTGAAACCCGCACAATCAAACAGATCAAAAATCTAGAAATCATCGTTTAGGTTCTATAGCGTTAACAAAGACCCCTTTATCTAACCATTTTCTTATAAGTAGTTCCATGCACAGACAGCGATCACTTACAGATTTATTATATGTAGATAGATAGATATCTTATCAATGCGCGTATTTTACGCGTGGTTTTTCCCGTTGGCTCCCATTCCCATTTCACCCATCCCACTATACCCCGAATTCCGATTTTACTGATAAGGTCAAATAAAATTAAATATTGCTTAAAAGTACAATTATAAGAAAGGTCTTAAAGTAAAAATTGAACCATGCCGGACTTGATTGAATAACTTGAATTAGTGCCCTTCTAAGTAACCTGGGTTTGGTCTGGTTCTTGGTCTGGGTGTTATATTGCCCATGGAAGCAACGAGACGGAATCCTAGAGAACGAGGCTATTTGTGTGTCGTTATTTACTAAAAGAATTGGGAGTAAAATAAAAGTAGTTAACAATAAAGGTAATTAAATTTAATAAACAAATAAGTGGTATAAAAACATGTAATAAAAATTAAAATGAAAAATCAGTCTTATTTTCATAATATACCTTTTTAATAATTTGCTAAATTAACAATAATAAAAGTAATTAAGTCACAGACAAATAGATTCTTAAAGATCATTGTTGTAGGTTCTTTTGCGTTAATAAAGAAATTATATTATTGAACACAAGACTCTACACCCTACATGTGGGATCACTATCAACACTGCCTAATTGGACCCCTATTCCCCAATACTGCTAATTTATAAACGCTTCAATGGAGTCTCGATTGAATAGTTTGACACATTTTGTATTAGGAATTTGCCAAAAATGTGTCGAAAACTATTCGATTTTGTATACGAATCGTGCTAAATTGTGTCTATCTATTCAATTCTGTGTACGAAATGTGCTAAAAATGTGTCAAACTAATTCAATCGAGACGCTATTGAGGGATTTGAAAATAAGCAGAATCAGGGCCCTGATGTGTTGTTTTCATTCATTGAATGACAAAGTTTATTTTATTGGGAAGAGTTTATTTTGAAATAAGAATAAACATTTTAAAAGTTGGCTTGAAAAAAAATCAACACAATATCATAACCACGACTAGCATCGAAGACTCAAGCCCAATAAACCGATCAGACCGTATTCACGTTGACGTAGCGTCCCCCGGCCGTCGACGTCATGCGTCACGTCGTTAATCGCTCCTTGACATTCCGCTGTGAGTCACATCCTCCACGAGGCTGGCCGGAAGGTCCGCTCGAGATGACGCCGGAACAAACCGAACACACCTCTGTCACGCCACGTTAGAACGTTAGTTTGTTGATTTCGGGCGATTAAATCTGCACTATAGTGGAGTGCCGTAAGCTTTATTCCTCGGATTCCAGGTAAGGTCTATAAATCTTCGTAAATACTATTGGACTGTATTTCAAAACGCATGAATAAAAAAGCAAACAAAAATACAAGCTTACTCTTTTTTTAATCTTCGTTATTATGTTTGTTACCTTAAAACGCTGTTTTAGGTAAATCGATTTTATATTAGGTAAACCGAATGACTCAAAAACTGCATGAACGGTGGATTAAAATATTAATAGGTATCTGTGTAACTCAAGAACTACTAGATCGACTCTTTATTGTTTGAAACATCTTTACTTCGGCTCAGAAGGGTTTATTCCGCAGTCTACACTAAAGTGCGGGCAAGAGAGTTGATGCACGAGAGTTGGTGTACATAGTAATGTCCATAAATAAGAATTTTCTCACAGTAGGCCTGTACTTAGTATTACGGATTTTTGTACAATGATGAATGTTAGGAAGTGAATTTATTAGAAGAATTATTATTATAAGAATAATAAATGAGCTACACACTTAGAACCTAGGATTTTTTGTGTCGTGGGTGTCATGGACTGAACAGGGTAAGGCTAATAAAAGGTAAACGTACAGGTAAAAGTAAAAGTAAGGTACAGGTAAAGCTAATAAAAGGGTGTTAAAAAGCAAAAGATTATCTGTCAGGTTTACACAAAATAAGGCGCGGGTGCCGTTGAAAAGTTGACCGGTATCCAAAAAGAGTGTAACCTAAATAGTTTATCAAATTATAACAATCTACTTATTATAATGAGAGATAAAATATATGTGATAAAGGACACGTGTTATATTGTATGTCCGTCTATGTAATCGTATCTTTTATTTGACATCATGACACTTTACATGCGAAAAGGCAAGAATATCAATGTCCCTATTATCCCTAAATATAAAATCTACAATCGTTCATCGTTATTGAAGACGTTCCAAAGACAAATAGACAGAGGTTTACGTTTTGGCCATACGTAGTCTGGTCGAAATCTCTACCATATCCTTTTGTTTTTTTTTATAATTCCAAGGTTTAGTATTATATTATACTAGTATACCCGCCCTCGCTTCGGTTCGGGGAACCAGTACCTTCAAAAATCTGTATAAATTTTAACAAATTATGTTATTCCGACGTCTAAGCTACATGAGTGCAAAGTTTCATGAAAATACTCGTACGTTCAGTGGTTTTTGCGTGAAAGAGTAACAAACCCACACACACACTCACACACTCAATCACATCATTACAAACTTTCGCATTTATAATATTAGTAGGATTGCATAATTAATTTAAATATAGAAAAAACCGAATGGGGTCCCTTCGCACAGACCAAGTGTAAATTCACAAATTGCCATTCAAAAGCGGAGGTTAGGTATATTAATTGATTGTTTACAGACATACTTTTTTATAAACTTTATGAAGTTTCACCTTACCTTATCCTTCAAAGTCGAACTTAGACATACAACCTCCTCATTTTTTTGTAGTCGGTTACATATGAACGAGTCAATCTCAAGCTTACCTCCGACAAGGCAGACTTAGAACGTCGTCAATATTTCTATACCCATTCGTACATATATAATAATAAATTGAATCTGTTGTTAAGCGCATGTTTACTTAACGATGTTGACATTAGTTAATATATTATGATAACGTAAAGGATTTCCGCAAATTATCACCTTCGGTTCGGCCAATATACGTAACTGGTCAAGTGTGCGTCGAACTCACGAACGTAGGGTTCTGCAGTTCTGCATAGAGCGATTATCTGTAATTATTTGGCCATCAATGACCCCTCACAAGATAGATTGTAGGAAAATACCATTTTTCATTAATTGCTTGTATGGTGACGTCCTTTAGGAATTAGTATTTTTAGTTCTTTATTGTCAGTATCAAAGCAGCCAAATTTAAGCACAGTCTGAAAATTTTTACGTATTTAAGATGTTAAGGCCTGAAACAGAGAGTAAAGGGTTAATAACAGAATTTATTTATCATTCTTTGGATGCGGAACACTACAATCGGCCTAATACTATCAGACTATATTTAGGAAATGGTTCCGTAGGGAATTTATGTGTTTAATCGATAGTGATTAGCCACCATACGCGATCTATACTAGAGTCGCCGGAA
Source organism: Hesperia comma (assembly GCA_905404135.1). Lineage (NCBI taxonomy): Eukaryota > Metazoa > Arthropoda > Insecta > Lepidoptera > Hesperiidae > Hesperia > Hesperia comma. The sequence continues at coordinate 6,948,971 of FR990032.1, read as the reverse complement.
TTAACACTCTCCAAAAAATAATGTGGAGGAAAAGGGGAGATCTCCCGCCAGGCTATGTCACTGCCTGGGGACCGCGGTCCGATTTTAACTCCGGACCATTTGTATATTATATAGATTGTATATCCCGAAATCTTGATAAAATGTAAAATTGACTGTAATTGTGTATCGCCTTGGTTTGAAAACCGGTGAAAACAAAGTAAATACACACACTGATAATAATCTAATTATTAATGTATATTTTAGTGTACGTAACAGACGGAAGAACGCACTGAGCTTACCAAAACGAATCGAGGGTTCTCTTGTTTACTATGGAACCTTAAAAAGCTAAACGGTTTTATTATTGAAAAATAAAAATTAACTGTAACTTTCAGCTTATGTAGGTAACTCTAAAAAATAAACATCATTCTCTTCACTGAAGGAAACATAATTTGAAGGATTAGTAGACCTCCAATACGAAAAATAAAGATTTTAAAATAAGAAGTGATAATCAAGAAGTTTGAACGTTGGACAACAGCTCAACAGAGTACCTATCCTGAATTACTGAAAGAATGCCCAAATTTAGACCTTAACTTAGACAGTGGTCGTCATTTTTCTGGACGAGGGCCGCACGAGGTTTCTTAATACTTATCTATAGGTATAGATACCACCAGTGCCTTTAACTGTAAGTTACTGCAAAACTGTTTTGATAAATAGTTGAATATAGAAATTATTCACTTTGTTGCGGGCCGCAGTTTGACAACCCAAGATAGATCTACCCATAGAATCCCTTATACTCTTTTTTTATGGAATTAAGATAGCAAACGAGCATGCAGTACCACCCTTCCCCTGCCGCCCATAACAACTGTGACCGACCTAGAACAAGACTCAAAGGGACTAGGATGGTTAGTCCAGTTAGTAGATGGTGTTAGAATATTAGTTGGTTAGTTTGTTAATAAGTGCGAGGACAGGGTATGTTAGTGATAATTAGTCCTGTTAGTTAATGTTAGTAATAGTCCAGTTAGTTATTGTTAGTATGAGTCTTGTTCCAATTCGGTCACAGATGCGTTGCTACCCCTGAGGTCTGAGATGGTCGCCTCTAAAAAAGTGAAACCGGCTCCACAAGCCTTCCTATCCGGAACACAATTGCTCTTAAAAACAATTATTATGACGGTAGGAATGGTACTGAGTACCTTGGCGGGCGGTGGTACTTCCCCGGGCGAACTCTATTAACAGCCGGGTTCAGTTGATTCGACAATAACTAAGAACCCTAATGCCGAAAAGTATGTTTATCAATATTGTTAACGTAAAGAATCTAATTTTCGCGGTTAGGTTCTACTAGTGAAAAACCCGCAAGATTAAAAATGTCTAGTGTTGTAGTAAAGATAACGATTAGATTTGTGAAATACTTATCATATCGTGTTCAGTAATAATACTATATGATAATTATTTAATGTTGAAAATCAATATATGTATATATATCGATTTAATTGTATAGTGTGCATTGCAGAGCAGTGTATTTACCATTTTTTTAGGCTAAACTCTTAAGGATTCACTAAGGAGTTTCTTTCGATGTTTTCGTGTTCATTAATTAAAATATTTTTTCCGAAGCAGAAGTAAAAGCAAATAATATCGTTTTTATTTGTACTGACGTAACTCAAATCCCATTCTCATTTAAATTTTTTTAATTATAAGAAATATTACAAAATAACACAAAATTTTCTAAATTCTCGTGTAAAATCAAGCAATAATGCACAATGGATGGTATATGTATATACTATACTCATTATATTACTTACTTCATTTAAAATTATGTATAATATTACAGTCTTTCATAAAATTTGTAATCCCAATCTTAAGAACGTCAATATTTGTGAAATTGATAAAATAAAAAGTAGAAAAACTTTTATTGTTTGTGATGTAGTCGTTTTGTAGCAAACAATAATGACGTATTACCGATACATTAAGATACAGATTAAAGGATTTCTACCAGTTTAATCCCAACATAAGACGAGTTAACGAACCACGTTTTAGTGGTATTGGTTGCACGCCTACACTAAGACTTCTATGTAATGTATGTATAGCTGTAGACATGTCAATGTCAACATACAATTCTGGAGACTAATGTACCGCATCTTTCTGGCTTACAAATCCTTGCCTATGACTGCTAATAGTGCCTAATGTATGGCAAATTTATTTTAAGAAATAAAAAAATATCATAGCTACAATGTTGTATCTTTGAACTCGAGTTAAATGAAATATAGAACTTAATTAAGACTAATTACAGTGCTTGGAAATATGTTAATTAAAGAAATTGTTTGAAAAATCTCTGCAAAGCTTTTATTTGAGTTCGAAAACTTATTAGATTATTAGGGTCCTGGTAACCTGAAAATTGAAATAACAACCACAACTAAACTAAAAATGTAGAGACACTTCTTTATCTCTTGTTTTCTGTCTTACCTAATAACGAATCACATCGAGGGGCAAAATGTATACAAGATTACATAGTTAGTTACAGATTAATCATGATTATATTTTGTCAATCTCTGGCGATGCCTTTGATGTTACTAATAATAATGGCGATCCTGATTAGGTACTTACTATTTTACAGCTGGCTCGTATAATTTTATGTAAATAAAAATATGTTTTATGGTTCCGCCGCAATATTATTTTTGTATTGTATAGTTTCTTACAATCTACATATTTTGCTCTTTATCATAATTAGTATAAAACATTAAATTTAATCTTCCCAATTACCCACTTGTATGATACATAAAGTTATCAGTCCAAGGTTGGTCGTTGGGAAAATGAGTGGGATGTATCACATTTTCATTACCTAAAACGCACATTTCAATGACGCCGCGATGTTCCTTACTGATAAGATATATAACAAGTATATTCCAAAGCAGATAATTAAACCTAATTTAATACATACATCGGAACATTGAATTCTACAGAAAAATCAATTTAAATCAATATCTTTTAGAAAGTTAAGTCAGCAAAGATGCGGGGTCATCGTAAATCGATACAGTTACAGCACTACGAGTAATGTTGATATTACATTCTTAATGTTAAGCTGCAAACCTAACTGATAAAGTACCTTGGGAGTACAACTCGCATTCCGCGCACGGCATTCGCAAATAATACACGTACATATAACAATTTTTATCGAATTTAAATAATTTTTATCGATAACGCCGGTTCGGGTGACGCGTCACTATTTTTCATAACCTGGATCGCCCACGTGCGTTCGATTTTTGAACTTACCGAGGGGCAGTTTCGCGGCAATTGGTACAGTGATTTGAATCTGTGAATATTGAATCGAACGCTTTTAAAACAAAATGATAAATGTTTTAAGTATACAGTATTACTTGTATTTCACTATAAAGTAACGGATTTTGGTGCGAATCGCGAGTGTGAAGGTGAGGAAGGATTTCAAAAGGTAAGTTTTATCGAGATATAGGTACTTGTTACCTTTTAAAATCGATGTAATTTTTGTATTTTAGGGACTTCGTTGAGTAATTCCATAAATAAAGTGACCATAAAATCATATAAAACATGTATAAACCCACAAGGAACTTCCTTCCCGGTGTTGTCACTCATTTATTTATACTTTTTAAAAATCATAACTATTAGTATTAAATGCGTTCCTGTTCCTGCCTTTGCGAATGTTTTTTTTTTATTTCAGCGACAAATGTTATGAACATAGAACTATTACATTTTGAAACATGAAATATTATTCAGAGTTGCAAGTTATACATAACTAAGTATACTTTAAGATATTTATTACAAAAAGCTGACCTCATTTTGAGCTGGCTGCCTGTTCCAGTGACAATGCATTTTTTTGCAATAATTACTTACGTAAAGTTATAAGTGACTAAGTTAAGAAACATTTACTTTGTACTTTTAAAGGTACCTGGTCGTAGCTACGTATGTTGGATTCAAAACATTAATGGTCGTCCTCTGAGCACGGGTCTCTTCTTCTTATAACTGAGGAGACCTGGGCCTCGATTTTTGAACTTCACTCGTATTTCTGACCACTCGCTACGAAAATCGCATGCGAAAATATTTCACATACGAGTATGATAAGTCATCGGTAAAATTAAAAATCGAGCCACTGTACTTCGTTCGAGTTCGATATGGAATTCGTTTTAATGGCAATCCACAGCAATGCCAGTTTTCCGCCTGTACCTAATTAAGGTTCATTTAAAAAAATACTTACAAGCATAACTTAACTGTGGACACACGTAACAAATTTCTATTTAGCGGGGATCGGCAATTTTATATATTAGAGTACCTACAGTTTCTCTTTGGGATAATCCGCCATTGGTTGGTTGTGTAGTCAATTCATCATCTGTAACATTACATGCTGTAAAACAAAATGGCGCTATTAAACGAAAATTGTTAAACTTGAAGTGGTAAACAGTACCAACAGCGTTATCTGGTTATTTAAGCAAACTTGAAGAACTGTAAGGTCATTTTAACTGGGCTGATATGAAGTTGGCTACGAGTGGCTGCGCAGATGTCGATTTTAAGGCCAAAATGGTGGTAGGGGGCGGGGAGTGCGGGCGGTAGGATAGTTAACCAATACCATGGACGTAAATACGTCCATAGCCAATACGAAGTAGCGCATTACAAAACACTGTCATGGCCGCCCTGTTTTGATTGGTCAGTTACTGTACCTGCGCAAACATCTCGGAAAACGAAGTTCACATCAGCCTAGTCAAAATGACCATACTGTGTAACTTCAATATCGTTACCAATATCATTTCATTCCTCATCATATCGTTCATTGGTACGATATAATGGCCCGCGCACACACAATATGTATGTCTGTATTCTGCCAACAATATTGCTTGTGAGTCTAATATTGTGTCTATAATATTTGGTTTAGTCAATTCAACACAATGACAGCATGTCATGAAACTATCATTCTTTAATCAGTGTGCTTTAATCTGTTCTATAAAAAAGCAAAAAGCCGAAACATTTAATCAAGCTCTAGTCTCGGGTAATTCGTTCCATACATAGTAATCTTGATCAGCCATTAGATTCGTGTTATGTCTGTAAAACCGAATTTACTATGTACCTAATTAAGCAACACGTATTTAGATAACCTACATTATGTTATAATCTTAATTGTCACAGTAATAGTTTAGGAATTATAACGTAGGTTTCTTTAAAGAACAAAGCAAATAACAAATTGGTAACGCAAATTCGGTGTGTTAAATTAACTGCTGTATAGAAAATTAAGGCTTTTTCGATGGTAATTGTTTCGTGTACGTCTCTGTCAAGCTATACTTGTTTAATGAGCAATGAGCATTGCTCCTAACTCCACTCCATTAGACGCTTGGTTTTGCATTACTACCTCATTTTTCATTAAGTGTTTTCAAAAAAAGGGAGGGGTCTCAATTCGTCTGTAATTTCTTGTGTGTTTATCGTACTAGGTGAAATGATTTTGATAATTATTTTTTTATTCGAAAGATACCGTTTGTCGTCCAGTCCTAGTCATCAGTTAATAATTTGTATTTAACGTGACATCGATGGGTGGTTTTTAACTGATCCCTACTTATCGATTTTGGATTCGGTTATTTTTTGTAAAAAGTTATTTAACTAATCACAACTTAGTGAACTCTTTCTGACAACATAAAATACTGCGGCTACACCTAAGTTTTAACCCGTAAAATAACGCTAATGTTAGATACATCATTCCCCATACACGAAAATACTAGTTAGTCAAGTCTGATGTCTTTTTAATTCACCATATTAACGCGTCATGACAAATATGTAGCCTGCCGTAGCATAATAAATAGAACAATCTTACGGAGTGTGCGTATATGTTTCCCGGAATTCTTATAGCGTTTCGGGAAGAAAGTATTATCACATTTAAGTATTTAATAGTACCTATTTTATACTCTACATGCAATTATTTTGTTGTATGACTATATCCTGTACGTGATAACCCTGTCTCTGTTAAGAAATGCCAAGACACTTTCGGTTTTGCTCTGCGGTCAAGTGCAATGGACTGTAACATAGCGATTCGATTAGTACGTAATAGGTACTCCTCGTCAATGTAATCGTAGTTCATCCATAACTACGCCGCGACAAAAATGAAATATTATTCTCGTATATTAATTGACGTTTTTCCGGAAAAGCCTTCTGGAAATAGGTACCTAAGTCATTACCATCCCAAAATAATTACCGATGCTTTGCTATCTAAAAGGGAAGTTAAAATTCGAAATTATTGACAAATATTTCGCAATAATTTTATAAGGATGGTGATTAATATTACTTACTTTTTATTTATAACCAGTATTAATTAGCAAATTTGGAACATCATTAATTCGTTTTCAGAATTTCCACGGAATAGTAAAGTGAGAATTTCCTTTGGTCAGTATGTGCAATGTGCATCATACTCGTAGAAGGGCTAAGACGAGCATACCATCATTTGCTTCTTTAAGGGCCTACAAATAAACGAGCGCATGATTCACTGAATCGTAAGTTAAACATCATACGATATTCGAATCTGCTACTTGTGCGATAATACAACACGATCGCGTGATCGCGACGTCTGATCAGCAATTAGGCAGGAATCTGTGGCACGCGTGGTACTTTTGGTTTATAAGCTAATTTCAATGCAAAGCTGGCTATTAGCTTTGATGATCTAATGTCTAGATGGAACATCGAATCCACGCAAACGTGTCAAAAAATTGTGGCCAACTGTTGGCCACAATTTTTATATCATTGTAGATATCATTGATCACGCACACATAGACAATAGACGAACGTGTAAAACATCGCCTGCACGCATACATGCTTGATATTGTTGCCTTGTTTTTTGTTCTCATTATAGGGCGACACTCTATCTAGACATTAGATCATCAAAGGCATACCACCTTTTAGGTATACCACCTTTTTACTCTATTTAGTAATAAAAAGTTCTAATCATCAAAGATCGCTTGCGTTGTTCTTTAATTGATGTGGTTTCACTAAATTTAAATGAATGGTTAATTTTGAACCAATTTCTAATAAGCTGCGACCTATCTTAGGGGGTAAAGATTTACTATTAATACGAAGTTGTAACAACGAGAGTCTGCGACTGTTAGACCTACGTGATATTGCATAACCTAAATGTTTCTTTGCGCATATTCCTTACACAGGTGAAAACATTAGAGACTATGATAAATATCTTACATATTAAATTCTCATGTCACAATGTTAGTTACCTTACTCCTCCGAAACGGCTTTACTGATTTTTACCAAATTTTATATGCATATTCAGTAGGTCTGAGAATCGGCTACTATCTATTTTTCATACCCCCAATTTCAGGGTTGTACACCCTTAACATTTTTTTGGCAAAACAACGTTTGCCGGGTCAGCTAGTATTTTTATATTATGATTATTTGGCAGATATCAGGAGAGAAATTTCATAAAATAGTATAGATACCTTAATTGGGTCAAAGTTCCCTACAGCTCGTTTAGCTATTGGATGTAAGTGGAATTAAAATTAAGACCAAAACCATTATTAAAGATTTGAACGTTGAATATGGTATCATGGATGGTAGCGAAGGGTATGTAGGATCTTTCTAAGTTGTTATGCTAATGTATTAAGTCATTTTGACGATTTGGATTCAATGTTCGGATAAAGTTATTGATTTCAACAATAAACCTACAATACAAAGATCTACCTGTTGGTGACTTTCGCAATAAAATTTTTTCATAAGGTTAACCCTCAGACCAATAAACTATAGACGGCATGCCGTGAACAAAAGCGTGAAGCCGGCAAAAAGTACGCCTCGCCTTGTAATACACACGGTGGCACTCACACCAAAACGACTTTTGTGTTCTAAATAATAAAAAATGAATGAAGCTTTGTGTTCCAAAAAATAAAGTTTAAATTTGTTCTAGTTCAAACTGTCAACATAGGGCATTCTATTGGTTCCGAGTTCCGATGCGTGTTTTAGGCACACTTTTGCCGGCTTCACGCTTTTGTTCACGGCACGCCGTCTATAGTTTATTGGTCTGAGGGTTAACCTACTTCAAATGGACAACAAATAAGTTTGCTTTTTATTTAAATACTAACTCAAGCTCCAAGTTCTACGTGCATTCTTAAAATACCCACATAAATAGTGCCTATACAAAGTTTTCTCCGTTCCACAGTTTTATTTTCCATAACTGCTGGGTACAAACATTAGTATGTTAGTGTAAGCATTCAGCAAACGATGGTAAGTATCCGAGGGACGGATGTCGTGAGGACGACCACTTACGATCCGGATGTGTGGGTAACAAACAACTTGCAGCGTGTTTACACTCGCCTCTACACTGTGTATGAGAATTTAGGTATTTTTAACAAAGCCACAGGCTCGCTTTTTATGAAAAAAACAAGGTCACTTACAGGCTACTTTTTTCAAACCTCAATCCCTAAAGGGTTGAAGTAGGGGATGAAAGTTTTTATGAAAAATATCTATAAACTGCTTGATCGATTTATTATTAATTTTCTCAGGAAGATGACACATGATCAAACAAGGCTAAATATTTTTTTTATCTACCTTCAAGGGGATGAAATAGTAGAAATATTTGAGTTTCTCGAAGCGAAGCGAGGACGTTCATTAATATCTAATAACTTATGAGATTAAGGATATAAAACACAATACATAGTAGGTAAGTGCGTATGATAGGTTTTAAGACGTTTTTGAGTTATCTCTACTTGTCAATGTTGAAGTTGTTTTTTTTAATAAAAAGTTTATTATAATACATTGTAATTAAAATGACCTTTACTACCAGTGGTATATAATTGTAACAGACTGTAGAATTGCAGTTTATAATACCAAATATAAAAATATATAGATAGCAGAGGCTAAACTATTTGTCCCGATACCAACAATCTTATAATAGACATTCGTCATACATATAAACTCGAACTATTGGATGCCCTTCCTCGTCTACTGAGCACAACCTTAACATTGAGGCCATTAAAGACGCGTCCCGAACAGTCATACAAAATTAACCAGTAAAATCTACTTATATATATATATCTAGATATACATTTAAGAACAGGCAGTGTTCGAATTTTGTATGTATTTATTAAAGAGTTGTTTCATCATGTTTTGGTTTGGTGAAGAAAATATTGTGGAAACTGGACACTAGAAGTTCTTGATAGAGTTCTTGTGGTGAAGTCTTTCAATTCAGACTTGGTCAGCGTGGCGGTCTATACCTATAGCCTATACCCCTCTCAATATGAGACGAGATCCATCTCTTACAGTGGGACAATTACGGGTTGCATTAATGTAGCTGATAAATTAAGCTGTCATCCTAAAAGGTCACCGTGGAAATTACTAAAGTAATGGCAGAAAAAGCTATGAGCATATTAGAAATGATTACTCTATAATATTTGCCTTGGGATAATAATGAAACAAGTATTAGGGCGTATTCAAGTAGAACGCTGGTTACCGGCGCCGATCTGCCAGCGCTTATCGGTACTGGTCCGTTGACATAACCTCAGGTCGGAACTTGTCGGCAACGTTCGACGCTTATCGGCGCTGGTTCGGCACAAAGTAGGTATAGAGACTACCTGCGCCGACTACCTGCGCCGACTACCTGCGCCGACTACCTGCGCTGATCGGTTCCGATAAGCGCTGGCAGATCAGTGCCGGTAACCAGCGTTCTACTTGAATACGTCCTTAGTATTGTAGGTATGTATAATTATTGCAATGTACGGATACAATCCCTTATGGCATTCTCTATTCGTCAAACCTTGGGTAGGTACTTGTTTGTGTGTTTACAATGTCCGGGGTTAAACTTGAAAATCTATATCTACTGCTTTCAAATTTAGCTGTTTTACATGTATAATATGGAGTGATAATACTATTATACAGTGCTGTTTAAGTATATCAATGGTGCTTTAATGCCCATCTTGACGTTCTTAACGGACCTTTAAAGTTACACGCACGCGAAAGAAAGCAAATCGTGGCTAGCTGTTTTAATGGCCGCATTATGACCGAAGCGGAACTCGCCCGTTATTGCAATTGACATATCGCGGTATTTCCTACACGACGTGAGGAATGTATGCCGTGTATATAGTATAGTGTCTCACTAGAAGCGAAGAGTTGAAGAGATATTGGAAAATAACTGGCATTCGCTTAGATTCGGTTTCCGTGTATAAAAATTCTATCCTGTATATGTTTTTAGGTTGTAACTATAAAAATGTGTTAGTTACCATTGCAAATTTTTTGATAATTAATATTATCATTTTTTACTCACTGATATTCCATTTGTAATATCTACACGCAAAGTCAGTCATTGAGCCGTCCATCAACAATTTATGGTCAAATCTTGAACTCAAGAGTGAATAATATGCTTCTGTTAAATTAATCGCTCGATCTGACCGTTAATTAAATACCTACATTAAAAATGGTGATATCCGCCATATCGTCGATCCTATTCAGTCATGTCAGTCAGGGGATTGGGGTAGAAACGGCTTAACTACGGCGTTTTTATGACGAGAAAAAAAAGTGTTGGTTCAGTTTTTGATAAAATTAAAACTAATATTGACAGGAAAACATCGGATTATCGTTAATTTAAAAAAACATAACACAATTAATAATAGGTATCAAACAAATTTTATGTAAGTTAAGTACCTACTATGAGCAATAAGTATTATTTTATTTAAATTATTTCCTTAATTTGGCTTGCGAACTAATATTTTAATTTTAAAGAGGTACAGTAACCTATCAAGTCATCATTTCACGTATCGCTAACATTGTGACCGGTGCGTAAAAACAGTTTATTTAGCCATTCAATACTTACACACTTTAAATGACGTCGTATTCTTCATTCAAGATTTAGGCCATGATTTTACGCAGAGAGCTACTCATTTATTATATGATATTTCCTTCAAGTTTGCGGAATACTATATCTAGTATTGTCTTAATAAAGTACCTACTGGTTTCATTTTAATACATACCTTCTGCATTCAATATTTATAGTAGGAATCTATTGGCTTTAATGCATTTAGAGTTACAGGACACTAGTTGCAAATGCCGCTTATATAAAGTATTCTTATTAATCTGTTATTACTTTGGATTGCTGTGGTTATATTGGACCCCTTTCTCGAGTCGATCTCATGTAAAAGAGTCGAAATATTATCACTTCATTGAATAAAACAATGTCGCCCTCCGCTTCTGACTGAAGTCTTCTTCTTCTAAACCACGCGACGGATTTTGATGTGGTTCTCACCTTTAGATAAAGTTTTTTTTTTATTGAATTAAGGTAGCAAACGAGCATTGTTACGTAATTTACTATGCACTAGGCTATGTTGATTCTCCATTTAACGCTCAGCGAAGCGAGGGCGAATCGCTAGTCGGTTATAAATTGTATACTTACCTACTGTGAGTGTTCGACTCCCTAAGTTTGACCTCAATGTATCCGATCTATCTGGACTTATAGGGCACTCTGAAAACCAACATGGTTTTTCCGTGACTATTCTGCTGTGCAAGTACTATTCACATACTTACACATTGTTTTGGGGAATTTAGAACTTAGGGTTTCAAGTCAGTTTGCATTACCTATAGGTACTCCTAGTAAGTGAGGAAGCCTGGAACATAGTACAAGCAGTTCTTGGTGTAATTTCATTTCACTTAACGTCAGATGATCTCAAGATGATCAAAGATAAAGTCTGATAAACTGTATTTCGACGTTCAAATCCATGTTAAAGGTCATTTAATTTTGATCCATCCACCTTAATGTTGATAAGATATTCTATTTGACATGGAAACAAACTAATCAACTAATTTTCTTAATAACTTTTCCTGCTAATTGGGCTAACCAACCTAGTCCGGGATTCAGTCTTGTTCTGTGTCGCTCATAGAGTTGACTAAATATTCTCTCAAATTCAGTCGATAAGTGACTACAACCTATTAATGGTCACTGAGCACGGGGGTCAATATTGCGGAGGCCTAGACGCTCCACCACGCTGCTCCAGGGCGGATTGGTAGAGGGGTTAGTGGCCAACCCAGTATCGGAAGTTTTCAAGCCATCTGAAGGCCTTCCGACATAGTTTATCGACTTCTATCAATCGATAACGACCAGGACCGAAGGCTTTACGTGGCCTCCGAAGCACGGAAGCGGTCAAGAAATTTCGCCACTAGCGGCCACCCATCCAACTAGCGACCGCGCCCGTAGTTGCTTAACTTTGTCGATCACTTAGGAGCGACGCAAGCCGCTGGGCTATGAGCGCTTCTGACGATAGTCGATAAGTACTAATATTATAGTACGCGACAGATTGACATGGCTTCCGGGGTATGAGGTGAGACGCGGGGGAAAGGACACCCCCTCGGAGGAATTAAGTGCCCCATATACGATACGATTCGTCTGAACGATCGATCTGATGAAGATCGTGACGATCGATCGCAACAAAAATGTCGCTCATACACGAAACGATTGGTCGTAACGATCGATCGTTTACTTCTTTGAAGCTGAAAGATAAGGACGTGTTCAAATAATTAAATACGGGCCGCATAAAATTGAAAATCGTCAGACTGAGCTGAGACAAGATCGAATCGTTGATCGAAACACAGCCATACACTGTCGATTCATCGTTACGATATTCATGATCGCATGAGTTTTTGTTGCGATCTCCGACATCGTCTTCGATCAAGTAAATCGTTAACGATCTTGACATACACCATCGATCCGTCGTTTCGATCAGTTTGTTGCGACGGATCGTACAGATAAATCGTACCGTGTATGGGGCCTATTATAAACTATGGAGAGATAGTAATAAATCGAATGTTTTCTATAAAGCGGTACTTTTATATTTTATAAACATATATTATATAATCCATATATACGTCAAACATTGAGGTCGCCATTTCTTTACGGCATCAATCCGTGTCCTTGTCTTTTTTTTATGGAATTAATATAGCAGACGAGCATGCAGCACCACCTTCCGCTACCGCCCATGACAACTGTGACCGACCCAGAACTAGACTCAATGAATCTCGTTCTAATTCGGTCACAGATGCGTTGCTACCCCTGAGGACTGAGATGGTCGCCTCTAAAAAAGTGTAACCGGTTCCACACCTTCCTATCCGGAACACAATTGTTGTTAAAACAATTATTACACGTTAGGAATGGTACTAAGTACCGTGGCGGGCGGTGGTACTTCCCCGGGTGAGCTCTAGGCCCTACCACCTGTAAAGTGTGTGTAAGTGTGTTGTGTGTTGTCCAAGGCACCCACGACACAGGGAATCCTAGTGTGGGGCTTTGAGTGTGAAGCGTTATTTATTTATTTATATAATCAGTGACGTGTACGGAAAAATTGATTCTATCGATAGATTGAATTTTAAAGAAAACAACGTTAAATTTAGAGATTGCATTTATGAGTTAAGTCAGCTGCATTAAATTGTAACATTTGAAGTCATTGGTCATATTTATGAAAAATAAATAGGGCGAAATGTATTTAGAAATAAAAGAAAATGAGAAACGTTTATTTGAAGTAGGTTTTTACAAACACTTTTCGAAAGTCAAATTACGCCATCCACACTTCCAAATAACATTCGTTTGTATTATGTTTCTTTAGAACAAATTCGGGAGTTTTGTGATGGCTTCAATTTCCCTGTGCCTAGACTTTACCCATAATTTTTTTAAGTGTTCATCCTGTGGAAATCTGCAATCAAGAAATCATCACAAATCTAAGAACCAATCTTTCAGTTCCCTATATACTAATATCTACAAATTTGGAGAAATGTCAAAGAAAAGTTACTTTACTGAGTTTTATTGAAAAATTATAAATATTTTAGCCAACTTATGCTGATCATGGACTATTGCACCTATCATTAATATTCTTATGTTCGGAAGGATCTCCATATACAAGTACAAATGCAATTAAAGTTTTGAACAGGCATAGTTGGCTCATGTTATAACGATGTTCTGTCATAATGCAATTTGAGTCCTGTTTATTTTAACATCAACACGCATCCTAGAAACGTAATGACATATTATTTATCTTTAGCAAATACTTAATATGTTTCAATGTATCCTCAGCAATGTATCGATATTATCGATGTAAACATGGCTGTCTACAACACTTAGAACACATAATTTGTAAAATTTTCGAAAAACAAGACGAAAGAGGGTGTCTAATCTGGCCAATAAGATTTTATTTACACAACAATTAGTCATATTATGAATTTTTCCCCAGAATAACTCTTTTAATCAGAGAAAAGTACATAGTTAAAAAGCAAACCTGTGAAACGACAACCCCGGGTCATCCTCGGATTTCTTCGAAATATGACTTTTACACCCATAAACCACACATGCCACGACTTCTTGATAGTATATCGTGTTAGTTAATCCGTAAATTTCTGCAAATACTAGCAAGATTTACCAAAACTTGTCTCAAAAGTTTACATCAGTTAGTCACCAAATTGGTGACTCGAGCTTGAAAAATCGGCGCCATCAGCCGCCTGACGTTTTGAAAACACAACGGATGACGTGTAGTTTTCTTTTTTAGCACACGCCAACTGGACATAAGTCTAAGAAAGACAGATAACGTATAGATTGTACAACTTATTACTACGTCTCCATAGTTTATCATTACTCCGAGGACACCCCGCATACCGCACGTCACCCGCGCACTCCTTAGTCATAGTAATGCGCGAACCTATATCGACCGCGCTTATCGATTTTAATCTCACTCACATTTTTGTTTGTTGTTATGTTTTAAAATGACTTCGGTAGCTTTAGATTTTATCATAGAAATCGGAGATACTAGTGATGAAGAGTCACTAAGTGCTTGTAGCGATGTTAGTATGAGCTCATTTGATATTGATTGCGATGAATAAAATATTATAATACTATAACAACATAGTTGTAAATCTTCTTACTAGGTCATTCCTTATCTACCTGATTTTTTTTTAATATTTCTTTATCTGTCTATCAACAATATTAATTTAATGTAGTCATAAGTGATAGTACCTACCACAATGGCCTAAACTGAATGGATCTGATTCATTTTCATTTTACCTATGATAAACTTAATTTAATTAATGTTTATCTTATTTTGTTGCGTTGGAAAAATATCGATATAAACTATATCGATATAAGCCACATCACTAGAAAACTGCCATGTCAATCTGTCGCGTACTATACATCAATAAGTACGCATTGTGATAATCCTCCAAGCTCAATATATACAAAATAAGTACACAAACGAATACTGTCGTCGATTTTAATATGGTAATATTGACGTCACGTTTGACGTAAGTATAAACCTCGACCTATATTTTACTAATAGATAAACGTGACCAAAATCTAACGGTTTCCAATCTTCTTCAGATTCTTTGAGAGGTTTCTCTACGTAATGACCTCAAAGAGAACAATAACATTTGGTTAGTGACAGGCATTGTAACCTGTGGGTAACAGGTCTCTATCAAGAAAATTTTCAAGGCTTGAAGACAATTGCTTACTGGGGACCTCATTAGATCTTGTAGTTTTATGTTAGGCGAATCCTACAAAGATAAAAAAGAGCGAAAAAGAAAAAGTGTCTGATAGTTCGTTAGTAAAAAAAATATTGTACCTTTTAAATAATTTGGTATGTACCTGATAAATAATTTCGTCTCATAAACATTATTTATACGTAATTACCTACGTACTATCTTTCACATCAGCTGGTCCTCTCTTCGTCAAAACTATACCTCAGAAACCTAGTAGATACCTATCCAAATTGGAAAGAAAAAAAAATTACAGGATTTAGATATTGTACGCCATGTATGTAAGTGAAAACCAAATCCGAACCGGTTTAGACGTCCCTTAGGTAAACGGTAAAAAATACAAACAGACTGACACACAGGTACTTATATTTTTAAAATCATTGCTATTTGCGCCAATGGATAGCCCTATAGGCGGTAGCTTTTCTCAACTATCTTCAACGTTACATCGATCAGTGACAGTTTTATAATGTACGATCATTATTGCCTTGATTGCTTTTGTATAGCTGATACGTTTCCGCACAGCTAATAATAAGAATATGTTTCAAACGAACTGACCTCCGGTCGACCCTTAAACTGGTGTTAAGTCAACTGACGTCCGCTAAACAGGCAATAGAAGCAATTTGCGCGCGACCGCACGCGGAGAACGCTGTGGGCGCTTGTTGCCAACTGCATTTGCACAGAGTACTGTGATTCTAGAACATCGTTTCTTAACCTCAGGTCGCGACCCAAATCCGGGTCGCGGGCGGTATTGGGATGGGTCGCGGAAATTTTGAAAAGACATTAGCGGCCTTTTTTTACAGCCTGAAAGGCTGACGTAAAAGCAGACGAGCCACCTGATGGTAAGTGGTCATCGTCGCCTATGGACACAAGCAACACCAGGAGAGTCACCAGTGTAACGCCGGCCCTGAAGGAGAACTCTTTTTACACCTTTCTTGAAGAACCCCATGACATAGCGCTACGCGAATACCTTAGAAGGAAGCTCATTCCACGTCTTGCATGTTCGCGGCAAAAACGATCGTAAAAAACGGACCGTAGTCGCCACGAGTCCAAGCGAGGTGGATGAAACCTCAATCTTCGGCGAGTGGTGTGATGATGGAAGGGTGAAGTTGGCACCAAATCGAACAATTCCTCGGAGCACTCACCGTTGTAAAGCCAGTAAAACACGCAGAGGCATCCCATGTCTCTCCTCAGACTTAGGTGTTCCAACCTGTTAATGACTCGTGGATCGTTGACAATTCGAACCGCGCGTTTTAGTACGGCGTCAAATGGACTAAGCTGGTATTGTGGCGCCCCTGCCCAGATATGAGAGCACTACTCCATGTGAGGCCTGACCTGTGCTTTATAAAGCATCGGTAGGTCCCTCGCAGTAAAGTACTGCTTCGCGCTGTTTAGGACACCAAGCTTTTTGGAGGCCAATTTGGCCTTAGCTTCCAGATGACTCCGATACTGCACATCGCTCGAAGTGTCAATACCCAGAATCCCAACACTTTTACCAACGGTAAGCGCGGTACCCTGGAATTGAGGCGCCATAATAAATGGGGTTTTCTTAGCGGAAAACGCGCAAACTTCAGAGGGTTCTCTACTTCAGACACAAGTTTGATTCTGCTATCCTCCACTTGTGACCGAGAGGCATTTGCAGGGCAGGCTGTATAATAGGCATCTCCCGTGCTGTCATCTGCATAGCAATGAATGCCGTTTGCACGCTCCAGCATGTCATTGATATGCAGAATGAATGCAGGGTAGGAGACAGCACAGACCCTTGGGGAACACCAGCGTTTAAGGGTTTCAAATCTGAGCAACAACCATCGACTACGACCTGTATATGTCACTCAGACAGAAAGCTGGCTACCCAACTGCATAACCCCTCAGGGAGACCGTAATGACATCATCATCATCACCAGCCTTCTAATGTCCCCACTGCTGGAGCACAGGCCTTCGGTGCTGATAGAAACACACAAGGAGAATGAGCCATAACCCACCAAGCGGGCCCAGTGCGGATTGGTGGGTGTTAACGACTGCAATGCAAATGCAACCGTGACCAGCCTCTGCGAACGTTGCTTAGCAAACATAATCGCAAGCGCGCTTACTACTGCGCCACTAAGCTACTCAACGTAATGACGTCATCAATTTGAGCAAACTACGGACTTTTACTCCTATTATTTTATTATCACTGGAAAATCAATAAAATGCCAGGGTCGCGGACTTCAAAAATTTTTACATTTTGGGTCGCCAGCTAAAAAGGTTAAGAACCGCTGTTCTAGAACCTGCTTATGCACAATCTGCTCAAACTCAAACGCTGCTAAGTGCTTCTCGTTTTTCTTTATCTTTTTGTTGATACCGCCCTCTTCGTTCTCCCACTGCTCTAAAGTTGGCAGGTAGAGAATGTCTTAGCATTAAGTCCACCTTTTGTTCCAATACTTATGTGAGGTTCAATGGAAAATAAATAAAAAAACCTTAAATAGGTCCGTTCCAACTTGTATTGTTGATATTTTTGCATTCTTTACCCTAAGTTAATGACCACACTATTTGATTTCATAGTATGCTTTATTTTGATTTCATACAACAAGGTCTTTTGGTCTAACATGTTTACATTAAACAACATTGCAACTCTTACAACTCACCGCTATCACTCAGTTTCCCTATGCTGTCATAATATGTTTCTTTTTAGTTGGTACACCCTGCCCCCTATACTGAATTTCCAATTTTCTATTTCTACCTTGAGGCTGTCTGGAAGAAATCGCTTATCAGCGAAAAGACCGCCTATTGTATAACATTATGTACAAATGTCTTAATCTGTTGTGTCCTTGCTATGGTGTACAATAAAGTGTATAAATATAAATATAAATACATTGGTTTTAAGGGGCTACAACCGTAATACGTAACTCCGAATGAGCGGAGCTCAAAAACAGAGATGAAATGATTTCATTTATAGGCAAAATAGTGAGATAGCAATGTTTTATTTTAGCTTTAATATTATTTACGTAAGTAATTGCATTTTAATTTTTTATTTGAAAACTGTTTTGGTTTTTGAGTTTTTCATTCTTATGAGAACTTAGCTTTTTTTAAAAATATTTTCATCAACTAATTATTAAAACTTTTGTAGTAGGTAAACTTGAAAACCATAACTATTTGGACCTAACTTTAATTTTTTTTCAATCGAGAAAACTTCTCATTTTACTGGTTTTGCTCTTATGAGATTGTTTATTATATAGTGAAGATACATAGGTATATCTAAGTATCGGAGATATAGACAGTAAGCTTTAAAAATAATCTTAGATCTAAAACTACCATATTTCGGATGTATCCTCTTAAGTGAATTAGGTAGGTACCTATATCTCATGAGTAGCATTTTATAGTTTTAAAAATCAAATCAAATTCGACTTATGAGCGGTAAGAGTTTAACGTACTTAATGTTATTCTATAAAATTATGAACTAAGATTTATCAAGAACGAACGAATGTTTTAATCAGAAACTGTGCCTAGCCGCGATTGGAGGAGTTTTGTAGATTACAACGGCGATGTTTTATCGGTAAAACAACAACGTAATAATTTTGCAAAAAAGTTATTGATCATAAAATTACTTCGACAATCTGAATCCGCAGTCATTATCTATCCGAATTGCTCTTCGAAGGATCCTGGGTTCGATTCCCAGCGAATTCGTCGACATCACTCACATCATAGGCGTGTATAAGGCAGTGAATTTGTACCGTTATTTATTTATTAGTATCACATTTAATAGTTTGTAATCATGGTAATAATGTTATTCGTTGCGTATCAATTTGAAAAATAATGACATTCTCTGCACCAATCTACGCTGTTCAAGTGCAAGAGTCAATTAGAGACGGGCCGGAGACTGCGCGGCGACTTGCAACGACTAGCGAGACGACAGCTAGTTGGCAAACTTCTAGAATATTCGACAATACCGTACAAATAAAAGCTCATGAGTTACAGCATTGCTAAAGTTTAACATTTCAGAAGTTTAGTAAGCCGAATATTACTGGTGATTGACGACCATGATTGTCCAAGTGTCCAAACGTCAATTCATGTAGGTATGGAAAAACCGGAACAGATAAGATTGTGGTGATTGATAGGTAGGGAGTAAATGGCATAATTGATTATTATTTGTATGATTTAAGGATTTAAGTAGAAGTCCGTCAAACTTGTCAAAGCATAATAGTAGATTGTATGACAAGGGTGCAAAGTAATATTTTTTCGGCGAGGGCGTTTTTTGAATCCAGAGCGAAGTGAGGGATTCTAGAGTAGAATCCCGAGCGTAGCGAGGGATTCTTTAGTAGAATCCCGAACGTAGCGAGGGATTCAAAGTACGTCGCACGAGCCAAAAATATACTTGCACCCGAGTGATACACTCTACTTTTCACACCCACTATGAGAAAATAATATATATATATATATATAATAGAAAATAATAGAAAATAATATGTAAAAATGCACGAAAACTTAATTTTAATTTGAAAACGAAATCTTAATTTGATTTCTATTTTTATTATTCAGCTGGCGGGGCCCTCGCGTCGTACCAGACATTCTTTATTCAATAGTAGATTGTATGACAAGGGTGCAAAGTAATATTTTTTCGGCGAGGGCGTTTTTTGAATCCAGAGCGAAGTGAGGGATTCTAGAGTAGAATCCCGAGCGTAGCGAGGGATTCTTTAGTAGAATCCCGAACGTAGCGAGGGATTCAAAGTACGTCGCCCGAGCCAAAAATATACTTGCACCCGAGTGATACACTCTACTTTTCATCACCCACTATGAGAAAATAATATATATATATATAATAGAAAATAATACGTAAAAATGCACGAAAACTTAATTTTAATTTGAAAACGAAATCTTAATTTGATTTCTTTTTTTATTATTCAGCTATTTAAAACACTATGGCTATATTTTACTATAATAGTCCACTCCACCATATACATAGTTACTTACTTTTACGGCAAGAAAGATTTCGTCGGGTGCCTCATTAAGAAAAGTCTCCACATTTTTGACTGTGAACACTTTGCATTTTTTAGGTTTAAATCCATCAGACATCCTCTTCAGATATGCTATTAATTTCGAATATGTGTCCAGTTTTATATCGTTATTAGAACTGACTGTTGATTTAAGCATTGAGTAGATACTCCAAAGGGTGGAAGGTTTTTTAGTTTTGGCTAAGTTCTGGAAGTACGCCAAAAACACAGTTTCTGAAAAATTCTTGGCGCCTCTTGCATTTCTCCATTCCAAAAAATTATCATAGGCTTTCAAATATTTTTCCCGGGATTTCGCAGGTAATAAACTATTCATCACATTACTCGCTTCAGTTTTTATACTATCAGGAGGATACTTTCACTATCGTTGGAAGAACTCATTTTTTCAAAACAAAACAAAATTTCTGACAATACGTAAAAATGCACGAAAACGCGGGAAATAGTTCGAGCGATCTTAATTTGATTTCTTTTTTTATTATACAGCTGGCGGGGCCCTCGCGTCGAACCAGACATTCTTTATTCAAACAATATTTGTGTTCGATTTCTTTAGCGCAAAATACTAAAATGTTCTAAATTCAAAATAGGACGGAAAAGATCTAGCCGGCAGGAAAAATTGTATGAAAATTCATTCCGGCCCGCTGAATAGAAAACAGCAACTTTGGAACCCCTTATGTCCGAACCAAGTCGTCTTTTTCGAATAGGGGTGATGAAAACAATATTTGCGTTCGATTTCTTTAGCGCAAAATACTAAAATGTTCTAAATTCAAAATAGGACGGAGAAGATCTAGTCGGGCAGGAAAGTTGTATGAAAATTCATTCCCGCCCGCTGAATAGAAAACAGCAACTTTGGAACCCCGTAAGTCCGAACCAAGTCGTCTTTTTCGAATAGGTGTGATGAAAAATAAATTAGATACGAATAAAGATAAAGGTTTCTAATCCATCTTTTAGGTGAAATCAAAGGTTTTTATTTGGTCGCTAGTCTTAAAAGATTTTTTTTTATAGCCTGAAGGGCTGACGTAAAAGCAGACGAGCCACCTGATGGTAAGTGGTCATCGTCGCCTATGGACACGAGCAACACCAGGGCAGTCACCAGTGGAACGCCGCCCGGCCCTGAAGGAGAGCTCTTTTTACACCTTTCTTGAAGAACCCCATGTCAAAGCGCTCCGGGAATTACCTCAGCGGGAAGCTCATTCCACAGCTTGCAAGTTCGTGGTAGAAACGATCTTGAAAAACGGACCGTTCTCGTTCGCCACGAATCCAAGCGATATGGATGATACAAGATGTGTTGAAATTTCAAGATTGAGCCTTGCGTAGTACATGCATGACCACATTCCATATTGATCCGTTGTCAAGTTTGACAGGTCTCTTCTAAATGCCACCAGAACTTAAACTAATTTATTGGCCAAGAGAACCAAGATTTTTGTAGATGCCTCAGTTACGTAGAAAATCCCTGCCATTTATGACATAAAGAGAAGAGGCCGTAGCAACAAGAAATTTATTATGTTAAATATTTAAATTAAACGGCTATTCATTTTCCGGATATGAACTTTAATTAGGTACTTACATGGATTATCCCATAAATTAGCATTGATGAAAGCATTCAGCGTAATTTATGTGATAAAAAGTATACTTATAACACAATTGCCAATAAGGATAACGATATCATTCCCTTTTATGTTCCCAATTTGATACTTTAATTATAACCCTGGCGATTAATTATTAAAGGCTTCATTATAGCAATCTCTTCTTAATTACCGGTGTTGAAGGTTATCCTCTTTAAGAAATATTGCTAAAACTGGTTTCCTGCAGAAACATGATTAAGTTTTATTATGTACCACAATAATAAAGAAAAATATGGAGACATGATGACCAGCGCTTGTTAGTATGCTAAAGGAGCAGAATATTAGTCGCGGTAAATATATGTATGTAGGTCTTTGTCAATTTCTGCGCCTTATCATACAATCCTGAGGCAAAGTAAGGCAATGGGCCTAGGTTCCTCGTAACTTGAACCAGGTCGATACCATCCAGTACAACTGTGGGTTAAGTCCCAACAATGTTCACATGTATTGCGGTAGGGTTGTTCTTGGCTGACCAATTAATGGCCCACTACTGAGCACAGATCTCTTCTCTTTGCTGAGGAGGCCTAGAGCATATTCCACTACTCTACTTCAGTGTTTATTGGTGGAGCTATTTACTTACTTCGTGACCTCTGTGGCCTTTCTTCTTGATTATCAGGGAAATGTATTCAACAGGTTTCTTGCTTCTATTCTGGCGATATGTCTTGCCAACACTGTTACACATACTCATGTTTCATGGTGAACATTTACAGTTCCTGTTTCTCTGTTTTTTCATTGTCTGTTCTCAAAGCAGCCACATTATTATGATTGGCAGAATAGTTACTATGTGGAATCGTCATGCGAAGTGTTTCTTGGGTTCAGTTTCCACCGAGGCAGAAATTGAAACGTTGAACTTAAAGGGTTCTTGCTCTAGGTTTGTGATCTCGTCTTTTATGTTCTACTACTAGGTACCTAACTGATTTAAGGGCTATGGCTGGAATTTATTAAGGGTCTAAGTATATTTACTTTTACGGTGACGCATAATTAATAAAGTCTACTTATAATTATGAAATTCATAAAACCTACTAGGTAATAAATATTCCGATTGAATCTTCAGCCATCACCAATCTTAGACGGCTTCGGACTGTTCTTTATTAGCCTAATATCATCAGTAGCGCCTTTTAAAACCAGACACTCATTTGCTGTTCCATAGCAATAAAAAGATTCTTCAAGAAAGCCGGGATTTTACCTTCACATATTTTAAGATACTCATCGCAGTTTATTCCAGAAAATACATTTATCTTGAAATCTAGACTTCCCCGTTCCCCGTTGCCTGTGCTGTAATTAATGGTCGCAGATGGTACTGATTGCCAATTAACTGAACATGTCACAATTGATTCGTTAAGAATATGAGTCAAGTTCAGGTTGGGACTCGAGGAAAAGATTGACGATTGATATCTATATTTATAGGACATCGCTGTAATTCTTCTAAGAATTACACATGCACACAATTCCATGCTGGTCTCAAAAGGGATGGATATACTTTTTCGATCCTTTGGAGAAGCTCCGCAGAGTTATGTCCTAAAAATACCTACTCAGTCTAATTAATAATTTATTTTTATTTTATTTAGCAAGACAAGATAGTTTTAGACTACGCAAAGTTGCCATGATTCCAGGTTCAAAAATGACTTTACAGATCTTCAGCCCTGATTTATCCGCTCTAAATATCTTCAAGGTGTTGTGATTTTTTATTTATTGCCTCTTTGAATATATTCTGCAACGCAAAAGTTTAATTAGACTCTTTCGTTACTGAGTGATTGACTGATAGACAACGCACAGCCGCATCCACTGAACGCAAGAAGCTGAAATGTGGATGCATGTTTCTTAGGAGGTGGAAGGGAGCACTACGAGAGGGTTTTTGGAAATGCCCCCAAAAAGGATAAAACTGAGGATAAAATAAAAGTAATTCTACGCGGGCAAACAGTGGGGGAAAAGCTAGTACAAAATAAGGTATTACTCATATCGTGTCTATAAATAATTGATATTGCCGTCACAGATGAAAGTACCAACATACTTTGGATGGCAACGTGTATCACTTATAATAAACATGATGGTAGCGTGATAACGGATCTCGTATGTATGTTAACCGAATACGGCGATACCACTGAATGTTTGAAACTAAGCCGAAAAACATATTACTATTAAACACATTCGATCAATAACTCGATATTTCAACACACGTCTAGAAGCGCTCATCATAGTCCTCAAGGGTAGCAACACATCTGTGACCAACGCTATTACCAATAATTACTAATTGGACTTATTACAAACAACAATTGACAGGACTATGACTAATGTTCCCTGTCCTAGTTTTCAAACCTTATAACTATCTAACCAACTAATATTGTAATCCTGCTTACTGGACTAACCTTAGTCACGATTTGAATCTTGTTTTGTATCGGTCACAGTTATCATGGGTGGCAGCAGAATGGGTAGTGCTGCATAATCATATACTTAGTAATAGACAACAAGTAGAAAAGCTCAATGTAAATTTCCCATAATCAGTGACATCGATTGTCTTTCCGTAGTGGCATTATTGGTCAAAGAAGCGGGTTTCTCTTAACTGGCTCTCTAAGTTATTGAACATACGCGCAGTGTCGATTATGTACGTTGAGCACATAATTATGTGGTAATTATTTATTTACACCACATAATTCGACCCTCGCAACGTACATCATCGAAACTGCAAAAACGCGTTTTTCATTTTATTGCTCTAAAATAACATACTAGTGACTGTTTATATAATATCAAAAAATTAAATTTTTTGAGCAATATTTAGCCAGTTTTCGAAACGAACACTATCGATACTGCACTATTTAAGCACGGAATATAATCGAATGCGTTACTTTCGATTATGTTCTCGACTAGTGAGGGATGCGGGGAGGACGAAACTGGTAGCATCGACAGTGTTCGCCGGGATGTGACTTAGTGAGAGTGCATTAACGTTTTATTAATTTTTTGTCAGTTTTTCATTTATTTTTCTTTGCTATATTAAAATTTATAGCCGTTTCAGAAAGTTAGTTAATTTGATCAAATCTAACACTGATTATGAAGAAAGTATTACTGATAAACCTGGTAAGCAATTTTGCTCACAGTGTTTTTGTGTAAAATATAGTTAACGTAAACCCAATAATCGATCGCTAATGCCTTGTAGTGCCTATAATCAACTTTTAGTAATGTTTTTATAATAATATTAATCATGAAACTTATCCATGAAGTCGATATTTGGGGTTAACAATCTACAACATCGAAAGTGGTAGTTCCGATACTGTTCATGTATAATTGACCGTTCTTAATCTACAAGATAGTATCGAAAATGGCACTTTCGTTGTTGTACCAAGTTGAAGTAATATCGTATTTACCACTTTCGAGGTTGTACGTTGTAATCTCAATATGGAATTTGCCACTTACGATGTTGTTCTGCGTAATACTTATCATTTTCGATATTATGGCAACTTAATTATTTATTAAAACATGATATAGGTCAATTTAAAGTTTATTGTATATTTTTACTACACGTGTGCTATATTGATTCTTATATTATGTTCAAAATCTTCAATACGGTACAACAATCGTACACAAGAAGAATGGAGGGCTTTGAATGAAATCTATCATAATACCTGTGATAATGTTGTAGATGATAATGATATGCATGACCATTCAAAACTCAAACTCAAACTCCAAGATTTTTATAATGATTTACCAATAGAGAAGATAACTGAAAATCAAACAGTACAGTACAGTACCGTCTTCGTAGTAAGTAGCTCTAGTTCATTCTATCCCCAAAAAGGGCGATCTCAGTGACTCGGCCAACTACAACTATACCTAATATATAACTACCCTGCTTGCGAAGGTGATGGTGAGTGTAATAAATACACAGCTCCTAAGATATCTCGAAGATCGTCAGCTGATCAATGATGGGCAGTACGGTTTCCATTACGGTCGTTCAGCTGGCGATTCTTTAGTTTATCTTAGGCACCGGTGGGTTCAGGCCCTGGACAGCAACGGGGAAGCACTGGCAGTCAGCCTAGATATCGCTAAAGCCTTCTATCGGGTCTGACATAGAGCTGTTCTCGCGCAGTTACCATCTTACGATCTCCCTGACATATTAAGATCATCAGCGACATATTAAGATTGTAGTCGACGGTTATTGCTCAGATTTGAAACCCATAAACGCTGGTGTTCCCCAGTGGTCTGTGCTGTCTCCTACCCTGTTCATTTTGCATATCAATGACATGCTGGAGCGTGCTAACGGCATTCATTGCTATGCAGATGACAGCACGGGAGATGCCTATGATACAGGCCCTGCAAGCCTCTCGGTTACACAAGTGGAGGAATCAAACTTGTGTCTGAATTCAAGAATTCTCTGGAGCAAGTCTTGGAATGGGGTCGACTCTATTTAGTTGAGTTCAACCCCAGGAAGACACAACTTTGCGCGTTTTCCGCAAAGAAAACACCATTTGTCATAGCGCCTCAATTCCAGGCTACCGCACTCACTGGTAATAAAAGTGTTGGGATTCTGGGTGTTGATATTACGAACAACGCGCAATATCGGAGTCATCTGGAAGCTAAGGCCAAATTGGTCTCCAAAAATCTTGGTATCCTGAACCGGCGATGCAGTACTTCACTGTGAGGGACTTACTGATGCTTTATGAAGCTCAGGTCAGGCCTCACATGGAGTACTGCTCTCATATCTGGGCAGGGGTGCCACAATATCAGCTTAGTCCGTTTGATGTCTGTTCGAATTGTCAACGACCCACGAGTCACTGAGAGGTTAGAACATCTAAGTCTTAGGAGAGACATGGGATGTCTCTGTGTGCTCTACCGACTTTACCACGGTGAGTGCTCCGAGGAATTGTTCGATTAAGTGCCAACGTCACCCTTCCATTATCGCACCACTTGCCAAAGATTGAACTATCCTCATACATTGGATTCGTAGCGAACAAGAACGGTCCGTTTTTCACGATCGTTTTTGCCACGGACTTGCAGGTTATGGAATGAGCTTCCTTCTGAGGTATTCTCGGAGCGCTTTGACAGGGGGTTCTTCAAGAAATGTAAAACGAGTTTTCCATCAGGGCCGGCGTTGCACTGGTGACTCTCCTGGTGTTTCTCGTGTCCATAGGTAACGATGATCACTAGGTGGCTCGTCCGCTTTTTCGTCAGCCCTTCAGGCTATAAAAAAACCTTTAATTGCTAAGTTTTATAATTATAATATCGCTAACTTTATTTAAACTGATAACCTAATTGAACAAAAATCCATATAAACATACAATATTATGTTATTTTCATAAATATACCACCCTGATAATGAATAAATTCGTTATGATAAGTATCGAAAGTGGAAACTGAGTATTATCTTAGAATAAAATGTGGTAGAATAGTATCGTAAGTGCCATAATCGATATAAACGGTGGTTTGATGTACATAGAAAACAATCGAAACTGCCACATTCGATAAATTGTTCATAAACAAATGCGAAAAACAAAATCGAATGTGCTATATTAAAAAAACTACTTAAAATATCGTTAAGATTATCATGCTTAAAAAAAGAGTATTAAATAAAGTATTTTTTTCAGGTAATGTTTTTAGTATAACTCTATTTCCCATTTCATTATATCAAAATACAACTTTAAAATGCTCTCCTGAAAAGTACACAATTTGCAGTTTCGATGATGTACGTTGCGAGGGTCTAATTATGTAGTAATTAGATATTAAAAATAAATACAAAATGCTACACATTCATATCATACAACAGGATTCCCTACATCGTGCCTGATGGTTGCCATATATTGTTCATATATGCAAAGACGAGAACACACCCATACCAAGAATATAAATTTAAACCTATCATTCAAACTGCATCGCTGGATATCGAACCCAGGAATGGTAGAATTTATTACTATCATCTGTATCAAACGCGTGTTCCAGTAGTTGTTATAGATCTAATGTTTATTGATAAATAATATGTTAAACATAATGTAAGTATCTTTTAGAACCTCTCTTATAGGCACTACGGCGGTGATAATAAACTAAAGCGTAAAGTTTGTCAAGGTGATATCAAAAACATTATTATGAAACTATCTTGTGCTCAAGTTTTTACCTTCAGAAGTATTACTCATACATAGTAATAGACTCATGACGCCACGGTTGACGTAGATGCAAAGTGAAAAGTTCCAGTTGTCAACTGACCTACTTGAGGTACTGAGATTACAGGTTGGGAATAATATCACTAGTTATCGGCTACTTACAGAAAGATTTGAACAAGTATCGTTGTAGAACTGCAAAATGAGATGCATTTTGATGACGACAAAACTTGGAACTTTTTGTAGTAACTTACGAATGTCCTCATTAACAATATGAGCAGGATCTTGAGCAAACTAAAATAAATAAATTAATAATGTTACAAACTTATAACCCCACTTTAGGATTCCCTGTATCGTGGGTGCCATGAACAACATACAAGACAAGGATACACACCCAGACCGTAAGCTGATCTTTCGAATTTCCGCCTAACTGGGAATCGAACCCAGTACCCATGGAATAGCGATCCAACGTGTTAACCATTGCACCATTCGGGACGTCAATGGCAGGATTTTGTGTACACTGATCCGCTACAAACATCTAGCTAGTATTTTTTAAGAAATAATAACAGAGTAACTGATGGTTTTTAACTGTCTTGAGTAATGCTTTGTTCCAGAAATAAACTACTTCGAACATATAACTTGGAGTGTTCAATTATGCCCTCGACGCGACAATGGCTTGACAATATCAGTAAAGACACATGTGCCTTCGTGCATAACGTTATATTATAAAGCAAGCCCGAGGAGGGAAGTGCATGATCAGATTACGAAAAAAGTACCACATGTCAAGATCAAGGTGACGTGAACATATATAAGCGCGTGGATTCTGTTCCCAATTTATCTTGGGCTAATCAAGATGGTCTTCCAGATTATTGATTGATGATCAGCATACATTAAGATACCAATCGGTAAATGTATCCGCTGTTAGTCAGTGATTGGTTTTTATTGAGCTTTATAAAATATGTATTATACAGGAGCAGATCACAAGAAACAAAGACAAGCTCTACGGTTCATATCGAGAAGTTTCCTCTCTTTCCTTTATTCTGAAGTTGTAACGGTTCGAACGTTAGGCCCAAATAAATTTGTGACTCCTAAGCCTCTTTCTGTTGTCAGTAGTCCCTTGGGTGTTGCAAATCAGATTTTTTAACATCACTAACATAGTAATCAATGAGGCTGTATTTGTTCAAGAAATATATAAGCATCAATTTAGAGTAATTAGACCAATAACTCATCTAGAGATTGAAATTAAACGGGAGGTTGTATCAAAAGGCATATTGCATGAATGAAACTTTAACCGCAAATAGAAATGACCTCTCGTGAACGTGTAACATGATATTCAAACGCTAGATGAACAAAAGCGCGAGTACGATAATTAACCACACCTTCAGGTAAAAAACGTAAGGGTTTAAACTCACGTTAATCGCTTTAAACTAAGCCAGTAAAAATCATCGCTTATACTTCTCTGCATTTCTTTGGATTCTTAAACATTTCTATATTTATTTTATAGGCTAGAAACAAACAATTGAACTTGATGTTTTGTCTATACGAAGTGACAAAATTCGGGTGATGTTTCTCCAATTTTCCATTAGTAAGAAAATTGGCTTCATTTTAGCCTAATTTTATATTTTAGCCTTATCATTTGCCTCATTTAAATATCTTTGTAATAAGTGTTTTTGTTACGAGACTATTAATCGTTTGGTGAATTAATTGGACGGGATTAGATATCTACATTTTTTTCATATATCATTTCAACTTGTAATGATAGGCATTAAGTTAATAAACTCAATTAAATCAGATGATGTCACACACAGACAAGCAGTAAGCTCTTAGTGGTTGCCAAAAGCAAGGTCAGATTCAAACCGGTCCTCCGGGCTTACGTCATATTACACCACGGAGCTTTTTCGAACTTTTTTTGCAAACTATACAACTCGAAAGAAATGCTTTTAAGCTTTTTTACTCTTTTAGAGATGCGAGATGAGAATTTGAAACGATTGTCGACGCTACCGCTGTAGGAATAGAGTGCATTGTGTAACATGGACATTTAGTTGCTTTTTTTGTCTAATAGTCTGTCAAGGTTGCTGAATATTTTGATAAGAGGTTAGAAGGTTCTGTATAATTTCTTTCGATATAATTATTTGTTAAATGATTATCAACCCTCTCTGTTCAAGGAAAGGTTTTTGGAGAACAGCAATTAAAATCCAGAGTATTGCATTGTCATGTTTATGCTCAATTATTTTTATTATGCGTAAGTACCCGTTGGGACGCAGTCCTCTTTATTTTCAGTTCGAAAATTACAATTATGAAAACCGACAACAAATTATTATATCCAATTATTATTCAGATTATAATTTAGACTACCTACTTTATGACTCGCTAGCTATCGCGTTCTTTATCTTTTACGAAACGCTTTTGAGTCACGATGTAAATTATATTATTTGAATTTATCAATCAAGTTTCAGACTCCCGAATCAATAATATTTAAAAGTACCACCGCCCGCCACGGTACTCAGTACCATTCCTACCGTCATAATAATTGTTTTTAAGAGCAATTGTGTTCTGGATAGGAAGGTGTGGAGCCGGTTCACTTTTTTAGAGGCGACCATCTCAGTCCTTAAGGGGTAGCAACGCATCTGTGACCGAATTGGAACAAGACTCACACTAATCATTACTAACTGGACAATACTAATATTAACTAACAGGACTAACTATCACTAACAGTCCCTGTCCTCACACTTATTAACAAACTAACCAACTAACATTCTAACACCATCTACTAATTGGACTAACCACCCTAATCCCTAAATTGGGTCTTGTTCTAAGTCGGTCACAATTGCCATGGGCGGCAGCGGAAGGGTGGTGCTGCATGCTCGTTTGCTACCTTAATTCAATAAAAAAAAAAATGAAATCGTTTTACTTAACTCGCCTTGATCTCTAACTTCAAAAAACAACTTTCCACTCGCGGCGTCCTTCGAACGACACACCTGCTCTCTCATTTTTTTCCCTCCTTTTTGCGACGGCCATGTTTTTTTTCTTTTTATTCAAGCGTACTGAGTACTGACACAGATGACATAATGACTCATTCGCATAACTATAGCTGTCTGCTTAGGGCTGTCAGGATTCATTTGAAAAATGTTGCTAATTCGTTTTGACGTTCTTATTAATGGTTGCTGTTACTAAGAAATTTTACAATGAAAGTGAAATAAATTGAATGTGTTATTTAAAGTGGCCATTTCGTTGCTCAGATGAGTTATTGAACAGTGCCTTATTTTTATTGCGTGTTTTTACATATTTCATTTTATTGTATGAAAACTGAAAATTGTAAGGATAATAAGCTAAGAAATAAGCTAAGATATTGTGTATCTGTGAGGCGTACAACTTTTCAGTTTATAGTATTAAATCTGTGCTTAAAAATTAAATAGCTTAAGAAGTGAATAGGTATTTCAGGATACGGATAGCAAGACTTTGAACTATTTTGGATTGTTCCAATGAGGGTAACCGTTTTTGTGCTCACCAGTTGGCGCCACTGCAGACGGCGGTCATGCTGTCAAAGCCCGCCCATACATAAACATTGACAAGTGACACTTGTCTGAATACTATTCAGTGAATAGACAAGAGAGAAGTGACAGGCAGACCACCCTCTACACTAGCGGCCTCTAGCGGCGAATCCACACGCGGTTACCCTCATTCCAAAAAAAGTTTGTCATGAAGTTCAATAAAATCCTTGACAGCCCTGTAATTCCAAGCAACAGTTACGTAATTCGGAATTTAAACGTATAATGATTTTGACAATTCAATAGTGCTTAGTTAGTTTTTTGCTGGCAATGGATTCCGCGTCTATACAGCCGTGTAGGCAGGCATTCATCGTTTTCGTATTACTTTTTGTCGTGAATCATAACAGTTTTAATAATAAGTATGAAATACGTTCCTTTGTTTAGTTAATGATCATGTTTTTTATTTTTAAAGTTGTTGCTAAGGAAAACGTTGCGCTTTGCTGACTGGTATTTATTGTTAATTTTTGCACAGATTAAACATTCAAGAGTAAGGGCAATAGCTATGATAGTATTAAAAACTAGGGCAAATGAGACCAATCTCATCTTACACATAAATAATGAATGTTTGGAATCTCGTAAAATTTTATGAATTAATAGTAAGGCACTGACTACTCTTGATTTATTTTATGGCTGAGAAGTAGCTTCGGGCTTCGGAAACAATTATAGTAATTGCTTAGTAACAACGGCTATATAGTTGTGTCAAACAAGCGTTGTTATCGATAAAAATTACGTTGTAAGTAAGGGTATCGGTTTTATTATCTAAACGATTTAGTTTAGCTTCTAGTCTCAAAATCTCTATTTGGAATACGACAATCATTGAAACGCTTATAATAATCAATAATAATAATTATTATTTGAGTCTTTGGGCTTGTTTAATAACATAAAACTTATACCTACTATTTGTGTAAAACCCAAAAAAACGTATGTACCTACCTACCTTAAAATTTCATTTTAACAACGATCAGTAAATAATATAATCAATAAACACAGAACAATAATTTTATTTGTATCTATATTAATGTGCATTAAAGTAATTCAAATTTTTACTTAACTAACAATTTGAATATAGGTTCAAGCCAGACCATATGTATAGTAATATTAATTATTATTTTTACTGGTCTACATTATAAATGATCAATTTATTTAAACGTTCAGTTCAAAGTTCTGTTTTTTTATCACGGCTATTTTATGGTCCTATAACTAGCATTATTTCTGATTGATCATCATTTGGTCATCGACATTACGACATCAAAATTGGTTACATCACTATGCTAAACTTAATACCGTCATAATTATAGGCTTCGTCTTCACATAGTAGTATTTGGTGCTTATTTACAAATTCGAACAACACTGTATTTCATTAGGATGTTTGTACACAATATAGTCCTACATATATCTTTTTTAACCGACTTCAAAAAAGAAGGAGGTTCTCAATTTGACCGTACACATAATAATGCCTTTTTATGTGTTCATCGATTTTTTCGTCGTTTTTGAGCCTATTTTGATAATTCTTTTAATTAAATCGAGAGGAACTTTCGAAAATTGTAGGGGTGACAAGACCGTTTATTAATGTTTTCATTAAATATATTAAAGAGCTACACTTTAATGTCTGGATTAGATCTGATAAAGTCGAAAGACAGTCGAGGGAACTCCTCAACGACTTACAGGTATTATCTTGTGTTTGGGCTGGTTAATGGGTAGAATTAAATGCTAACTGGCGGGTAGTTTTTGAGTTACCTCTGCTTGTCGATGTTGAAGTCGGTTATTTTTTTGTAAAAAGCAATTATTTTTAATAATATTAACAATAATACAAACTTTTTACAGCGTACCATTTTACAGTAGGTACATAATTTAATCTTAACGTATCTTAAGGTGTACCTAAACAATGGGCGATATTTCAGTCCATAATACAAAATAATTAATATCCATCCATACAGTTTCATAATGAGTTTTAATTGAATTAAAATGACGAGGTAATTCGACAAGACTCCCTCTTAATTTGGCTATTATTCATAACTAGTTTTTACAAATAAGATTAGTTAATTAATAAACTTTCTTTTTTTAAGCGTCAAGTAAATTTTTTCGTTAAACAACAAAAAAATTGTAACGTTTCTAAAAGTTCTTCAAGTTGAATTAAATATTTTTTATATTTTCCTCATGCAATATTCCATTATTATTATCGATAGCAAGCCCATCGGATAGTGTATAACCATCTTTATACTAAAACTCTCTGGTTTTGCGTAAAAAATCCCATAATTTTGAATGGCTTAGAATGAGCCTACCATGTGTCGTAAATTTTTACGACGTAAAAAAAATTCCGATCATCTTTTTAGGATGTTAAGCCTACCTTGCAATCATCACCTTCATGCCTAGCGACATTATAATAATTATTTTTTAATAATATTATAAAGTACAAGTTACCTAAACTTGTTTTTAAACCATAATTAATATTGTAGTTACCGAGTAACCGTATATTATTATAAAACATAAATTTATAAAATTATATTATACTTACAATTTTTTAATTTAAGCTGTATTTTGTACCTAAAAGAATCGTTTTATCGTTTGCCTATAATAACAATTTATTATTATTAAGAATCAGGTATAGCACCTATCCATACTAAAAGGTGGGAGACTATTATCTACGTAGATATTTGTATAATTTATACGTATTACGATCCGTATCGCGCAACTTTAAAGGATCCTGAGTTCGACTTTCAACGCGACAAAAATTGGAATGATGAGTTTAAAATATTTCTCGACCTCGTGTGTTGTCTTATAATAATATGTTGTGCATAGCGCCCACGATACAGGGACTTCTTGTATTGGACGAGTGTGTAGCGTTATTGATTACCTAACCCACTTTGAAGTTGGTTGGTAAACGTTAGTTAACATATTAATTAATTTCATAAACCACAACGTTGAAGAAAGAATTCAGTTAGACTGAAGCCGGATACGCTTCCGACGCCGCGAGTGGTGACGTTGAGAACATCCGAACCATTAGCAGACTTGAGAGTCACAATACTCACAATTATCACTGAGGATCTATTTCCAGGACTTAGATCGTACGATACGAAGATGAGTCTCTGGAGAAACATAGTGGACAAAATGGAATCAACCATTGTCATAGCATATACCTATTATAACGCTATACACTCAAAGCCCCCCACTAGGATTCCCTGTGTCGTGGGTACCTTGGACAACACACAAGACAAGAACACACACCCAGACCGAGAACGGAAAATTAAACTCATCATTCAAATTGCCGCCTCTCTGGGAATCGAACCCAGGAACCTCGGAACAGCGCTTCGGCTGAGGCTACATTAAGCCGCGACGCGAATTGCGACACATGAACGACTAAAACAACTTAACAAATGCTCACGTACACGGCTACACTGTATGTAGAGTATTACTAGCGAACTTTGATTTCTTTACGCGACAGAAACAAAGTTATTGTGACCATGGCATCGGCTACATCAACATAGCAGCGAAATAGAAGCGAACCTATTAGAAAAATTTTCACTTGCACGACTAATTCAATGTGCTACTAAATATATGAGAGTGGCTACATTATACGTAAAATAACTCGCGATTTTTGAAATGATCACATTTCAAGAAAACGAATTTTGAGCGATTACTAAACATACTATGAATTAGCGAATTCACAGCGAAATCGCACTTTTTCTCTTTTACTAGTGTAGCCGCATAAATCGCTTCTGCTGATTTGTTTCGAAGCATGTATAGTGTAGCCACCTCATCGCCATATTATCGCCATATTTACGCTTATAATGTAGCCATGCCAGGTTTATTTCGTTTCGCTCTTCCAGTCGCATCGCAAGTCGCTGCTTAGTGTAGCCTCAGCCTCCGGTGTGTTAACCATTGTGCCGTTCGGGTCGTCAAATGTCAGGAAGTAGAGTTGGGCAAAACCAAAAGCTTTTCACAAAACATTTAAAATCATATATTCAAACCCTCCTTGCTTAAGTCTAGATAATATCAGAGAAATTAAAATTATCTGCATAGCAGGTTTTGAGTTGTCTCCACTTTTCGATTTTGTACTTGGTTAATTTTTTTTGCTAAAAGCATGAACCAATAAAAAAGGGCCAAAAGTTAAATTATTTATTTTAATCTGACGAGCTACCTAACGACAAGTGGCCACATTATAGTGGCCAAATTATAGTGGCCCAAATGCCAATACGGATGCGTTGATGGTCAAGAAAAAGACTGAAGAGTAAATGGAAGTAAATTTCACCATCTAGAATCTAGATCATTATTCAGAACACATGGACTGGTAGCTTGGTGTCTCAGTTCAAAATTACTGCGGTAAAGGCTATTTCCCAGTATAATTATAATCTTCTCGAAAATAGTTGGCCAAAAATTTTGCCACCTATTTGGAAAATAGGTCAGACCAACTGTCAAAGTTACTTAGTCGAGATTCAATACCTCATACCTTTTATTACTTACAGTAAAAGCCTATGTTTTGTATTCTATTCGATTGGACTCTTATATGGCCATTAAAGCTTCGCTTCGGAGTATTCCCTTCTTCGGAGTATTTGTTTTAAACCCCTTTTGATTTATAGTTGTAAATAACACTGCATTTGCAACTATGTACGAACTTCAACTAGTAAAGTAACCCTTCCTAAGTTCAAAGTCAGTTACGCTCACGTTATCTTGAGTGTGAGCATTGACGCACTCAGCAATCTCTCAGATAAAGAAGTTCAATGAACCCATCCATCGTTTCCATTCATGAATCTCAGCTACGTTCTAATGATTATACAGATACGCTAATAGCTTTGTTATTAGTAGCTTTATATTACCTATTTATCCACTGCATAATTCTTACGATGAAGAAAGAAAAGGCCCTTGTAATTTTTTGTGGCGATGGGGCTGTGATTACCGTAGTGAACTATTCTTTTCTATTTGATAAGTAAGTAGTCACAATATCGCCAAAGGATTTTAAATAAAGTTTCAAGGCCGTTGATACCTACATTGCATTATAAAATTTATGGTATAGACATTATCATACACGTACTATGCTAATTAACGTTTAATTATATCCTTAGTATTTAATTAAATTCCTATACAGCGCAAAAACGTTAGCAATTGCGTCATAAAATTAGAGAATCGATGTCGCGATTTCATGTTGACTCACTGCGACAATTACGCCTTTAATTTAAAGGGTTAAAGATTAAATTGGTTTGCATAGATTCATTGAGTCATATAACATACAACTTGTAAAACTAGTGCTGATTTTGAGCGGACTCAATAAAATAAAGTTATCAATTCCACAATACTTAAATACCTACAAAATTTTTGTAGTGGCATCTAAAGAAAATTGTGGGCCACATGTTTCATTTTAACAATTTTAAATAACCTTTTTAACTCGATACTTATTTTTTAATTAAGTTAATTTTTTTTCATACCTACATTTTTGAACATGGACGTTATTTGCTCTTATTTTAAATTTGGAAAACAAGTTGATACGTGAAGTGAACGTGTTAAAAGGTAGGAGTGGGGACAGGTACACAGATAAAACACAAAGGAGATGTTTCAAAATGTATGGAGCCCCGGCCACCACTTTGTACACCATACTCAAACATGGAGAAACACAATTAAAACAGTTTTCAATCATCCAATTCCTTTAAATTGCTTTAGTTTTGTGGTATAACACAAAAATGTACACTTAAAATTGCAACACAAGAACAAAAGTCTGTCATGGCGGCAAGCTGTCATCACACGTCATGTTGGTTAATTTGATAGAAGTTTGACATATGTACCTACAATTCTGTCATTTAAAGTGACAGTAGACAGTTCGCGATCTATGATCAATGACAACTTGGCAAGACGCCATGTTGAAAATTGATAAAAATGAATTATAAATACAAAATTTGTACCAGAAAAGTATGCGTTTAAGCAATTTATCTTTATTTTTCCCAAATTCCATGAATTTTTCTCGATTTTTCGAGGTACTGTACATATTGTGGGCCGGATTTGAAACATCTCCTTTTACCGAACAGGAAGGACGTACGTTATCTGTAGTGACTAGTGACGTGGTATTCCTCACGTGCGCTTCTCAGAAACGCTTGCATGCCGGGTTTTTATGAATGAACTGCTATGACCATGCTGTTCGACGATTTATTCAGGATATTTCATTTTTACTTTAGTTAAATAATTTTATTATAAAATACAGATAATTATTCTATTATTATTCTTGGCGTTTTTTAATCATTTCACTAGGAACATGATAAATAAAATTACATAAATGGATTAAAAAAAAATTACCTGTTCTGTGGTTCATAATTTATATTAGTTCATAATTCATATTAGTTCATAATTTATAACAGCCCCTTTGTAGATAGCAGGTCCCCTTTCTATCATCACACCACCCGCCTAAGATTGA
Organism: Hesperia comma; assembly: GCA_905404135.1. Lineage (NCBI taxonomy): Eukaryota > Metazoa > Arthropoda > Insecta > Lepidoptera > Hesperiidae > Hesperia > Hesperia comma. The sequence goes on along the minus strand of FR990032.1, from coordinate 6,910,880 downwards.
AGTTTCATCCACATCGATTGGACTCGTGGAATTTTCAGGATCTTTTGTGGTATCTTCGTCATTAGTTAGGTAAGTAGGTACTCCCGGAGCGCTATGACATAGGGTACTTCAAGAAAGGTATAAAAAGAGTGCACCTTCAGTCGTTGCACTGATGACTCCCTTGGCGTTGCTCGTGTCCAAAGGCGACGATGACCACTAATCATCGGGTGACTTTGGTGTAATTGTGAATCTCAAAAATATCTATAGAAAATACCGCGATAGCAAGTCTGGATATAACCATTTTTCTAGTAGGTAAGTACAACGACGTTTTTCTGTGGCGAAATGAGGCCATATTTACTAGTTAAATATAAAAGTCAAAGGTACTCACGGGAACGGAGTATCGACATCTTCTTAACGTACGACGATGAAAGGCAGGAAGGCAGCTTTTCAGTAAAATAAGAGAAAAATATTTTAAAAAAACATGCACACGAGTCAAACCGCGGGCAATATCTAGTCACTGGCATGATAGCCAATTTGTGAATAAAACGCAATAACAGCAATACAGAAATATATCAACGTATAAATAGCCACCTACATACAGATAAATAAGTCCACACCCCCGCACAGTCTCGTGTCGCGTGTGGGCGGTTCACAGAACCAAGACAAACACATAAATACTCCAACCGAGCATCGAACCCGCACGCAACAACACACGTTCTACAATAATGATCTACCATGACTATACATTCGTTTAAAATAAATCGTTTATTTAAAATGCCAGTACAACTTTCTGCAAATTGTAGAGACTTTTTTATGAAATATTTAGAAGAGAATCATAAAAATAAATAGCTCTTGAAAAGTTATTAATTTTATAAGTAAAAGTAGGCATTATTTGTTTAAACTATTATTATTATAAAATTAAAACTAAAATAAGGAGTGCAGCATAGAATGTAGCATCTCTTTCCACTCACGCACCTCGCCTAGTTCCTATCTCATGTCATATTAATTCAAACAAATTGATAATTTGAAAAACCTAAAACACCCTTATATAAAAGCTACTTCTCACGCGCACAAAACCCAGCGGCTTGCGTCGATTCCAAGTGATCGACAAAGTAAAGCTATGTCGGAAGGCCTTCGGGCGGCTTTAAAACTTCCGATACTGGGTTGGCCACTAATTTCTCCACCAACCCGCACTGGAGCAGCGTGATGGAGTAGGCAATGGGTTGTAGCTAATAAAGCTAAAGTATATTATACTCGTAAATGAAAAGCAACCGATGTAGTCCCCGTTAACCGTTGGAGAGTAAAGAGTCTGGAGTTTAAAGTCAATTCTGAGCGTGCCATTTTAGCATGTTTATCATAACACTAGCTTCCGCCCGCAGGCTTCGCCCGCGTGGAATTCTTTTAAACTTCACCCCCCTATTTCACCCTCTTCGGGGTGGAATTTCTAAAAATTTTCTCTTAGTGCTCCTTTAGACTCCTCAAGGAACATACATGCCAAATTTCAGCTTCTTCCGTTCAGTAGTTCCGGCTGTGCGTTTTCTGTCAGTCAAGCACTCAGTAACGCAAGAGTTTTGTTTTTAATTTGAGTACAAATTCTATTTAAACCCTTTCAATTATAAATGACAACAAGAGGAAGGTGGTTTGATTTTCCACTTTAGTTATATTTAATGAAACCTGTCATTGAGCTTGATTATGTTACCGCGGTCTTACTTTGCTACGCTCAAATGCGTGCGAACGTTTGCACATTGTACCTACCAATGTTTGCTCAAAAGTCAAATTAAATGTGTATTGTCTTACGAGGATCTTTTGGCGTATGGGTGCCAAAGACAGCGCCTTACAGTTAAGGCAAACTGTAAGGCACTGTCTCTGTCACCTACGCGCCAAAAGTTCCTTGTACGACTGTACGAGGCTACGCAAAGTCCGTCAGAGCTTTGACAGCTTAAAAACCTCGAATGCTTAAAGCATTAACATGAGAATGACGTCCTACACTTGTGGATTCGCGTATTCGCACGTGTGACCGTGTCTGACCAGCGACTTTAGTAGTTATGCTTATTTTTATATCTGTAATAAGAACAAAATTAACGTACAGATATGAAGTCGTTATCATCAACGTGGTGATAAAATACGATTAGTGACACTGTAATCCGCGGTACTATCAAACGGTTTGATAAGCGATAACATTAGGTCCACCCATGTGGTCTAGATTGGGGCTAAAATTAGGTTTTGGTGAAAGTTTTTTTTATCTTAACTAAACGCTTGACTTTAATGTGGTGACGTTGACTAACTAACACTACACTAACACTACTAGTACTACTACTACTACTAAACACTAACCATTCTGGTCTCTAAAGAGAGTCTTGTTCTACATAATAGTGTTACAATTGTCATGGGCGGCAGCGGAAGGGTGGTTTACAAATCTTTTAGCACTGAACCATTCAGTTATAATTATGTACCTAATATAAAAATACCCGATACATGATTCTAATAAATGCTGAATTTAATTAGATTTTCAATTTGCTTTAACGATCAATGATGAATCAAATCGAACTTTTAATTAAATTTAATTTTATAATATTAAAATGTTTTCCCCTTCATTCAGTCCGTATAAATTGATTAGACCTGTACCTTGCAAGATATACAGATCAAATTAATATTTGTTACAACATGTGGCTTAAACATGTTTTGACATGTCACAAGGAGTCTTGTGGACATCTTATTTAACTATTTCGAAATAATCTAGAATGATATGATTTTGATATTAAACACGCTTAGAAGAAGTGTCACAATGAAAACGAAATGTGTAACGGCACTGTATTCGTCGTATTGTGACAAATAAATAAATTAAATAACCATAATTATATTGAAATGTGGGCGACGAATAATATCAAATCGTGTAGGTTTCTGAACATTATTACCTAAATTAAAAATTGATCAAAGGCATTACAGGATAATGCAATTTTAACCTAATATACTCATGACTGTGGTGTCTTCGTGTGTCTCTGTGTGTCGGTGTTGGGGCTTGTAAATAAAACACTTAGTTGGTTTCCGTCAGAGACGTGTGACGACCTACTGCCCCGCGGTCTCAGTAAGAACCTAAGAACTGCCGTCAGAACCGAGTTAGCACGTGGCACCCACTAGCGCCATGACACTGACATCTGACATGGCATGCACGTCATGATTACCGGAAACATCACTGTAGACGTCACAATGACTAAATTCACAAAACTTACAGAAGGTAGTAAAGAGATGCGCAAACAAAAACTATTTTAAATCTTCCATCAAACTCTTTATAATTAAACTATGTTCTTATTACTTTAGTAAGGAATATATCTAGTGCTTGTGAATAGAGACGTTATTTCTATTTCAACTGAGTTCTATGGTGGAAATACTTACACGATTAATTTGGTCTACGAAGCCGCTCAGTGTCTTTCTTTCCTTTCCTAATTAGTATCGGCTATTTTCAGAACTGTGATTTCAGTCAAGATTCAACGACGAGTTTATTTATCCTGCTTCTATAAATAGTTTCTTTTACTGTTGCGCATGATAATATAGCTGGAAATGACTGAGACAATATTTAGAAGTAATGTCAAGGCCCTGATTCTTCTAATTAGAAAATGCCTCACTTTCGTCTCGATTGAATAGTTTGACACATTCCGTATACAGAATTGAATACTTTGACACATTTTGGCACGTTCCGAATCCAAAATTGAATAGTTTTCGACATATTTTTGGCACATTTCGTATACAAAATGTGTCAAACTATTCAATCGAGACACTATTGAAGCGTTAAAAATGAGGAGACTCCAATTCTCCTTCCCAGATATGATGGGTATTCTAATCCATACGATTTCTGTCACTGGTAAGTTACTGTCCAAGTTATCTGCTCATTTGTCATTTTACTAAGTAACTGTGTGGTTCTTCAAGAAGCGGGTCCATTGCTTTCTTCTTGGCCAGCAATTTGGTAACGCCCCTAGTGTTGCCAATGTTCTGAGGAGTGAAGGTTTGGTACGACGAACTCAGCAGCTATTATGTAATCATATAGTTGAAATGATGTCATTGGGGCATAACTGACTTCGATAACTACGCGTATTAATCTAGGTACACGCAGTTTTATGATTTAGGTAGATAAGATTCTAAATTACCGGAGTTTCCAGATAAGCTTGATAACATCATATTTAAAAGCCTATAATAGCCTTGAGATTTAGATCCCAATATGGTTTGATATTAACTTATTATCCATAGGCTCGGTGCAATATTTATACTATGTGTCTCTCATTCATTCTCGACCGTTATACTTTAATTACTGCAGCTTCCTTTTTTGTTAACACACATTGATTAACTTGACCTGTACAGGTAGGGTTGCTAGGTCACCAAATCTGAAAGGATCGGCAATCAATATTGTCATCTTGGAAGCTGGCGGCGAGGATTGGGTGCAAAATTAAGTCATCCGTCATCGATTACGCATATACAGGCATCATTTTTTTAATTGACTTGTGGGTTTCACCTCGTCTATTAATATTCAAGAATGTCCTGGTCGTTGCCGAAAACGTAGGTTCCACAAACGTGGTTTACCGTTCATAACTAAAATGGCAACGACTTCTGACGCAACAATGACGCAATATTAGTTAGATAGCGATCAGAAAACTATGTGTCAATTGAAGGGATCATTATGAGACATACTTTTGTAGGTGTAAGAGATAATTTTATGTTATTGGTTAGGTGTGTGTCCTTACGGGGTGTCCTACGTCATGAGCGACGAATACCACGCTACGCAACATGACGCGATGCTACACGCGACAATGACAACGTCGCGTGTTGTCGCAGAGTGTCACATAGGACGCAAGTAGGGACACCGTTGATTTGATCGCTTACGTCAAAATAGCAACGTCGTCCCGCGTCGTTTTTGTCGCTCACGTAGGACACCGCCTTTATTATACGAGTATATTTGCATTATACTTTGTGTGGTTGTAAGCTTAAGTTCCTTCATAATTTATCATCATAACCATGTTATCGAAGTGCAGATAAGCAGAATTATAAGTATACCTTTGAGATATTATGGAGACCCTCAGGTGTCCAGCTTTTCTCACGATGTTTTTTTTGCCGAAGCAACTTATAAATGAATAATTGCTTTTTACAAAAAAAATAACCGACTTCAATCTTGATAAGTAGAGATAACTCAAAAACTACTCGCCAGATGGCGCTCCATTCAACATGTAAGTGTAAAGTTCTCGTCACTACAAATTAATCAAGCCCAAACACTAGATAACTGCAGTAAATCGTTGAGGAGTTCCCTCGACTGTCTTTCGGCTTCATCAGATCGACTCCAGATCTTCATGAAATGGTAGCGCTTTAATGTAGGTACTTATGATAACATGAACAAACACACTAGTTGTCCATACAATTTTCGAAAGTTCACCTCGATTTCTCTGAGATGCCATCATCAGATCCTGGTTTCCTTATCAGGGAACCCCACTGCGCCTATCTACTTTACAACAAAAAAAGAATTATCAAAATCGGTTCATAAACGACAAAATAATCGCTGAACGTACATAAAAAAAGCATATATACGGTCGAATTGAGAACCTCCTTCTTTTTTGAAGTCGGTTAAATACTTTATAATACGCAAATTTTTTGAAGTGAAACTTCTTTATCGGCGTTGGAATAAAATTGCGTCACATTTTTCGGTTACGCGTTACGCTTGACGCGTCACATTTTTCTGTTACGCGCCATGTTTATTTAAGATTATGTTGTTATGATTACTTTGGAGGTAGATATTTTGTTAATGTATCCAATTATTACTTTGTTATTGACTTCTGGGACTATTTATAAATTTTAAATGTTACCTTTTTTAATGTTTCCTGTATTCCTTCTTTATTTTTATTGATAAATTTCTGTAACTTTAAATACGATTTCATGTTTGTTTACTTTGATGACATTATTTGTCAAGGTAACTCTGACGTCTCTTTAGTCTTGCTTTTTATCTAAATTATTTATAACCAGCCAGGTTTGTTTTGACTTTTTTGTGGCACTATAACGGTACCTAATTTTGGGATCTTATTATTGGACTTAAGACGGCGACTATTGGACAATAAACGGCGTAATGTTTGTATTTAGTTTTTAAGTGTATTTTTATTTTTATTGTTATGTTATTATATTATTTATTTTGCCCCTCTTACGGTTGATTCAGACGAAGTAGTACTTTTTTTATTTAGAAAAAGTATTTCGGAGCAAAATTACTAAAGTGGTAGTTTCATTGAAATAAACACGAACAAAACAAACACCATACAATTGTGTTTAAAATAACAAAACCAAGACAATCACAGACCTCTATCTATTCACAATCTATTATTATGTTTCGTTATACGGTATGCGACGACCGACGACTAGTCTTTTTGATAAAATATTTAATAAAGGGTTTTAACTGCAATATAACAGTAAATGAATTATAACTAAATATTCAAAGATAGTTTAGGATGACTAATATAGTGATTTTTCCGGTGGAGTAGGGATAGCATGTCGCTTAAGTGGAGCTACTCCCACCACCAGACTTTACCGTTCAGAAATACATGTGCAGTCTCCTCACCTCACAGATGAAAACAGAGTGGGAGAAATGCCCAGAATCGTAAGAGATTGATAATTAGCGATTGATGCACTGAGTTGCGAACAATGACGATGATGAACAATACAATACAATAAAATTTATTTATAATTATAACAATATATTTATATTATGATATTATTATATATATTGCCGTAAAGAAGTTTCACTTCTTACGTGTGTACACTAGTACACGCACACATTTTTTTTTCTGTACAGGCAAAATATACATTATACAGGTACACTCTAGTGCAGAGGACATCACAATTAACTGCTGATAATCCACACAAGGTTCCTATATTCGTACCTATAATCACAGACTTTAAAAAAGGATAAATAAGCAGACCTAATATGGGAGAAAAAAGCGTGCCAGTTACAACTACATAATACATACATGCTGCACACAGTACATGCTGCACACATTGACAATTCCCATACAAAACATTCGTGGTCTACGGTCTATGGTCCTATGTTGTCTATGGTCCTCGTACTAAAATTGAGCTTCTTGTAGCTTAACAAAATGGCGGGAGTGCTTCAACTCCATTTTGTCTATGTGTGCGTGAGTGTTGCAACAACAAAAATAAAACGAGATAGACTTTGTACGTGTTATGGCAAAGAAATAGTTGAAACTATTACTTAAATACGTCTATGTAGTGGTGACAATTATGTTAGGTCTGCTTATTTCTTTTTTTATAAGTCTGTGCCTATAATCAAGGCCGCTCCTCGCTGTATGTGCGCCCTCATGCAATACCCCCTTGCATATCTTTCTCCACCCTCGTCACATTAAAGATAGCGGCCACATGCAGTTTGACGACCACAGCCCTTGTTAGTATAGGTAGCTATGTCTGTAAACCGCTGATCGAATATTTTAAAATCTAATGTTTTTTTATGATAATAAGTGATAATGGTAAATAGTCGCTCATGGACATCCGCAAGTCTACATCACAAAAAGTACATCAGCGATGCTTTCGTTTGTGGCCAGTAGTGCTACTGGTAGGACCATGAAAATAAAATTACGTATTAGTACCACGGGCAACCAACTGATGCTTTGCCATCCACCAAAAAAAAATTTGAGAGACAGAAGTGTCTCTCAAGTCAAAGGCGATTTTCGGTTACCGCCGCCCCGGTTAGAATACATAGTTTGCAACAAATAATACACCTACACAGCTATTAGACTCAAATAATTAAATACCTGATCATTAACCATGTTACCCACAGTTTTAACCGCTTTCACAATAATTTCGTCATACTCAGTTTCTCCAAGATGAATGGCTGTGGGTGCGCAGTTAAATAAAAAACAAAATGATTTTTTGTTGCCAGTGCTCAAACAAAACCTCCAGTGGATCAGGTCAGGATATTGGAAAAAAATGTTGGCCCAGATACCGGACGCATTTCCATTGTCGCATGGCAACAGAATTCGAATTTAACATTCTTTAAATTTGCGTGTGGCAAACCTTCAGAAACATGACATAGGTAGGTACCTATGCAGTGAGAAAACGAATTAAACATAACAATATTAACTGGGAGAGAATACTTTCTGTTTGAAGTTCGATCCTTTGTTGTATTTAATTCTGTACGTAATAGAAGAGACGCTAGACGCAACGAGTTAATACAAAAAAATGGTAGTTTTTCGTAAATATACAAATTATATTTAAAAAAGTGTTTTATCATTTGTGATTAATTACACTGTTATATTATGATTGCTTGTAAATTGTAAACGATATCATATTATTAAAGTATTACACAACGATTAATTATACGTAAGTATAGAGATTCTTCCAGACAACCTTGAGATACTGAGTTAGACGAGAACGATTATAAACATAACTTGAAGTTATATAAGTAAATAATCTACATAATTCTATGTTAATTATAATAGAGCAACAGATAATTAACTCTAATGTCGTATGCAAATTGTTACATCTTAAATTATTGCCACACTATCTGCTTTATGATTTTAAATTTTCAATCTTTATATAATATTTATTACTTTATGTTTATTGTGTTCTGTTATTGTTATATTATGTAATCTTAATATGATGTTTAATCTACTTCCATATTTTTATAATTATTTGAAGACATTATTTTTCTATTGTACCTACATTAAGCATCATACAATCGTCAATTCAAGTTCCAATCGAAATATAAAAATATGATTTGTCACCCTAATTACGTATTATAAAACTGTAAAAGTTTATAACTTTTGACTACTCCGTGACGCGCGAAGCAATGGAAACGTGCATTTTCTTTCTACGTGACCCAACACACGCTCAGACAGACAGCCGACATTTCAATTAACATGTACACCTGATACATTTGAATTTGAACCTTTTGCTTTAAGATTAAAGTCGAATATAATCTTGCTGTAACGCATGCCACGGTTTTTTCCAGTTGCATTTAGGATGATTATTCTAAGTGCATTTTTGTTGTAGACCGATAATTTGTGTCCGGCTACAAGGTTGGCGACTTGCCATGTTAAATTGTGAGATGTATTTAAAAGGGAGTTTTTATTAAGTCTAGATTTGCTATTGTTATCATATAAAAGTAAGTTTTTTGTAAAAGAAGGGAAATAATTTTATTACTATTTTTACTTTAGGATTTTATAATTTTCTGCTCAATGACAATACATCGAATAGAATACCAAATGAAATTCCCTCAACGTCATATCTTTCTTTTTAAAATAACATCAGTTCATGCAAAAAGTATTGTCAATGGCTACAGATAAGGCTAAGGTTATGGCTTTGGCTTATATTGACACCTTCCGCTCCACCGTCTGGCTGTGACGGCTGCCTGGCTGTGGCTGGAGGGAATCATCAATATGGCGGGCGGTGGCTTTGGCTTTGGCTTTGGCTAAGGCCAGGTTCTACAACTTAAAAAGGCGGTCGGCGACGCGTTGGCAGGCAGCTCCTTTAGGCACAATTCAGCTGGCGGTGCATCAGCTTACGTCACGTCCGTTTCATTTTTATGCTTATGTTTTGTGCTTAAATTAAATTATTTTTTGATTTTATTAGGTAGGTAGAAATGGTCTTAAGCCGTTAAAAAAATACTGGTTGTCTGTAAAGTCGGTTTACTGACGATAGTTGAACGTGACAACGTCTTAAGAAAATACTGATGGAATGATTGACAAATAATGTCATCAAAGTTTAAAGTTACAGAAATTTATCAATAAAAATAAAGAAGGAATACAGGAAACATTAAAAAAGGTAACATTTAAAATTTATAAATAGTCCCAGAAGTCAATAACAAACAAAGTAATAATTGGATACATTACCAAAATATCTACCTCCAAAGTAATAAAGGCCGATTGTGCTTCTTTGTCGCTCGTTCCGCGCTCTCGCTTGCACTTCAAGCTTTACATGGGACGCCTCAGAGCGAGGTAACGGTAACGCCGCATGACGTCGGTAACGCCGCATGACGTCAAGTTTTTCGTGCGTGCAGCCGGCTATATCGAATTATAAGACGTTGTCACGTCAAAAATTAACTTCCAAAAGATTAAGAATCCATGTGTCGATAAGCCCTATCGTGGTTATCCTTCTCCATAGAAGGTCCCAGTCACATATGGATAAGCGTGATGACAAAGATATCAACTACCTAATAGGTACTTTGATATCAGATAAATAAACGAGTAGGTACCTAATTGGCTATGTAATCACACTCATATCCCCGCAATAGGAATCTAGGAATGAACAACAAATCAGACATCTCGAACATCTTATCTGAGATAAAATATTTTATCGGTCCCATAACTCTTAATTGAATCCAGGACTTAACGCTTAGCAACACACGCTACACGGAAAAATTAAATTTACCTGTATTTAAGACAATGCGCAGCGTTTCGACCAACTGCACCAAACGAATTATGAATCTAGGAAATCGGGAGAAGGATATTTTGGTCAATGATTGAGCACGAAATTTTGAAAACTAGGTACTTGACCGTTTTAAATGATATTTTGAAAGAGGCACCAAGTATACAAATAGGAGATATTACTTGGCTAACAGATTTTGTCGCACTGTTTTACTATGTTTTAAAAGGTTGTTTTAAATAACTTTTAACAAATAACAAAATAGAACCGACTTTAACGCCGAAAAGTAAAACTCGATTCAGTTAAACGCGGTTAATATGCATAAAACCTTCTCCTAAGTCTGACAAATACTATGCTGAAAACCGCATCAAAATCAACCAATCAAACGCGAGATAATTGCGCTCAAATATACATACATACATTCATTCATACATACATACAGGTCAAACTGAGAACCTCTTTTTTTGAAGTCGGTTAAAAAATACGTTTAAACGAAACTGCTAGTGTAAACGAACTTATAAACGAATCGTTCGAAATTTAAATTCTTTGCAATCGCTGGGAGACACAAACTGATCGGTTTGTTTGCGAGATAATTTGAACGAAAGTAGAAAGTTTTAGTTTATCGCGAGACGTTAAAAGTAACCGGAAGTGTCTGTCATTTTTTATATGTTAGTACCTGGTTGACCGAGCTTTGCTCGGTTGAAAATTATATTTAGTATGAATCGCAAGAAATACGAGGAATTCCGCCATCTATTCAGGAGTCAAATCATACAACTGTTCACTGAGCACAAAATTCATTTTACTTATGTTACGGCCAAAGGATCTCAACAGCGTGTTTCACAAAGTTGTACAGCGCCATCTAGTTTCATACTACTGAAATTTCAACACGTTACAAACAGTACCTCATAGAAGTTAACTGTGTGAGCGAATTAATTGCATTTTAAATAGGTACATACTTAATTAGATAAATTCATTGAACTTTCCTTCGTACTTTTCGCAGGCTTAGGCAGTCCCCGACTGAAATTTTTATTTGCGATAAAATGTATTGAATGTTTATGATAATTAAACAACATAAATAAATATACTTTTAGTTTAATGAGCAAGTTGTTAGGCGTACTTAAAATTTTATTGATTCTATTTACAACAATAGTAATTTCATCGATCTGACCATTATTTATTTAAAACTTTATTAAAATATATTATTAAATCGATAATAACAAAACTAACATTTATTTACAAATATTCTCGTAAATATCACAAACGCACGTTAAACTATCACTACGCGTCCTGCGAGGTCAAGCGAGATAATCGCACTGATTTTTAATTTTATTCAAACAGAAAATAGGTAGGTATAACGCAAAAATAGCGCACAAAAATATATTCGAGCGCCATCTAGTTTCATACTACTGAAACAAACAAACCGTATCTCATAGAAGTTATCCTAATGTTTCATAGATGGCGTCAGTTCAACACGTTACAAACAGTACCTCATAGAAGTTATCCTAATGTTTCATAGATGACGTCAGTATGATGTTTTTAAAATCTCTTTATCTCGGGAACCGAGCTTTTCTCGAACCTGGGACCTTGATAAATCGATTCCTTGAGCCGAAAACCCCCTAATCTGTAACTTTCATGAAAATCTTTGCAGCCGTTTCCGAGATCGTGATTATATATATATAAATAAATAAATAAATATACAAGAATTGCTCGTTTAAAGATATTAGATACTAACAGCAGACTCGTGAGAGTACCACTGGTACTCTCAGTACTAGTATTATAATAATATCAGTTATCTTTAATATATAATAAAATCCTAATATAATAGACATTCTCAAAAAACTAAATAACTTTAATGTTTCATATCTTACACGCACAGTAAGTAAGTTTTAACTTATTACAATAACGTAGCATTTTTCACACTAAACATTACTATAATGTCGTCTCGTGTGGTACAAGGTCAAGGGGTCCTGGGTTCATTTACAGTAGTGGAAAGAACGATGAATTTAAATTTCCGTTCTTGGTCTAGGTGTGTTGTTGCCTTGTATTTTAGGAATAGTAGTATAGTTAGGAATGCTCGTATTAGGTAAATCATTATCATATCATCAAGTGAACTGTCAGCTCATTATTTGCTTAGGGCACAAAAGAGGGTTTATGTAAAATATTTCATAGGTTAATTATCTCTTGTAAAAGACTCATTCTTACTGAAATTAAGCTTTCTATTATTAAATAGCAGTGGATTTAATAAGCAGGTGTGGGCATTTAAAATTTTTACGAAATAATAAAAATAATCAATATTTGGACATAATAAGTACGAGTAGTAAGTACTAATTAATTTTATTAATTCATTACAGTTTGAGCAGTAATAATGAAAATTTTGTAAAACGAACCCAAGATCCTTGCTTCGCTCGCAGTGTCCGTACCAATTAGACTATGGGTTTGTCTATGTGGAATAAAAGGGGTAGGTAAGGGTTGCTACAACTCCTACCATAAGTGAATTTACCTGGTCGAGACTGCTCAAACTTACAATAGGTAACGAAATGGAGCAAAAAATAATTCCGGTCAAATGTGATACTTACCTATATTCATTCCGTTTCAAAGAATTTCATGTACATATATGAAACTAATCCCACTCAAAGGTCGTTGTATATCCTACATCCTGTTTATGTCCGTTCTATCCCTTTTAGGCTACATACGATGGAGTGAGACGAATAGCTTCTGATGATAAGTAAATGCCTGTATAGAGTAGTTTGAAAGAACTAGAGTAACAGTTGCCGCCAGATGGCAAACTTATTCAGTTCATTATTTTTTAGTCTGTTTTAGTAACTAAGAAGTTTTTAAGTAAATAAATTTATCATTGTATAAGAAAAAGCTTAAATGCGAGTCAGACTCGCAGACCTTTCGTTCCGTACCACCGAGCTGAATAATTAGAGGTAGGTAATATATTATATTAACTCTAATATTATTCGGCCAATTAAAAAGAAAGTCAAAAAAACCTTATGATTTTAAGGTTTATTTTATGTAGTCCCTCCCGGTTTGGGACCTTACTTTTTTACTTTTATATAATTTGTTGTAAAAGCGGCCACAGAACCCTAAACTAAGTACCTACCTAACAGTAAAAGACGTACCTACCTATAGGAAAGAACACCAATATAAGACCGATAACAATTAAAACTCATCATTACAATTTCGTCTCGCCGGAAAACGAACCCAAGGCACTTCGAATGACAGTCCGGCTTGGTAACCATGACGCCATATAATGCCATCATTTAAAGCAATTGCGGTTAATCAAAGAACGCGGGTGGTAAATACCCAACCATCCTTGAGTCAATCGCCGATCCAACTAGGGTTCCACCTTTTTTTCTTTATTTTTCCTTCTAAGGCAATTATTAATTATTTTTTAATAATTATTATTTAATTATTTTTTAATAATAATTATTTAATTATTTTTTACACTACGCAATTTATTGGCTACGCGATATAGGGCGTCGACTCATGAGCGACGCATGGACAAGATCTTATTCGATTGCAAATTGCGTTGTGTGTGAACGGCCTAAGCAACAGCGCGTCTGTCAAGCTTTTAGTATCTGATGTCCATGGGCAACAATAACCACATACTAGCCGATGCTATCCATCACTTTAATGTCAACAACGAACATAAGTCGTCAGATTCTAACCGTCCCTTGATCCAATGATTCACTAAAATACTCTGCATATTTCTTCACAGTGCGCCCAAAATAATCCCATTACGAATGGTTTGTTTTCAAAATATTCGCATAATTCAACTTTCGATTACTACGTTACGGTTCCCTATAATAGACTGTAATTAAATCCTTTTCAAACACGCGTCCGTTCTAATTAGGCTTACGAAGAAATTGGAATGAGATACGAGTAGTAAACTTTACTACTCGTATAAGAACCCACGTATTCAACAATATTGGCTTTAACCCATTAATGGCCCACGAGCACGAGTCCCTCTTCATCATTGAGGAGGCCTACCGTACACTCCGAAACCTTGCTCCACTGCGGATTAGTGAAGGAGTTTGTGGCCAACGCAATCCAAGTTCACATGCCGCCCGAAGGCCTCCGACATGGCTAAACGATGGCTATCTACCGATAACAACCGGGACCGACGGTTTTATGTGCTCTTCGAAGCACGGAAGCGCTCATGAATTTTTTGCAACGGTTACCCATCTATGTAACTACCGACCGCGCCCGCAGTTGCATTAATATGATGTGTTGGGCAAATATCATAGAAATCCTACTAATATTATATCCTACTAATATTATATCCTACTAATATTATAAATGCGAAAGTTTGCAAGGATGTATGTGAGTGAGTGAGTGTGTGTGTGGGTGTGTTGCTCTTACACGCAAAAACTACTGAACGGATTTTCATGAAACTTTGCAGTAATATAGAGTAGACATCGGAGTAACATAATTAATTTCTTAAAATTTATAGAGATTTTTGAAGGGACTGGTTCCCCGAAGCGAAGCGAGGGCGGATTTACTAGTACATAATAACTGTTCGATGAAGAATTTGGTTAAAAAATCAGTTATCCTGTAACCCTATTACTGCTCGGGTCTCTTACAAAATTAGAGCTAACTAGCTGACTAAAGTTGACCCGCTTTTCATCCGCATATCAACAACAGGACAGTATTTTATTTGGAACGCCAAGGTTATGCCATACGGATCGTTAACCTTTTCACAAGCTTACCTTGCAATGTTTGTATGATTGAATCAAATGTTGTAAGTTGAAATAGAACTAAACTATGTTGTATTTTGTGAAATGAAAACGCGCATGCAGTCCCTTCAGCTTCCGTGCATGATGACTGTGACCGAAAAGAACAACACTCAAATTACTAGGGACTAGGTTAAGTTTTGCAATATTTTTAGCTATAAAAGATGCAAAATTTTATGAACAATCGAATAACACCAATTTCAAACCTATGAATACTTTTTAGTTATTGCCTATTGGAACGAAGTTCCTTACGGCAGTCTTGGAGATAGGGATTTTGCTGCAAGACCGAACTGAAAAAAATGTGATGGTAAAACCGTAAGAAAATATGCGTGGAATAAAAGCGTTACCACGTGCGCAGGCACGACAACAATAAGGAAGTGTATGTAATAGCTTTTGCGTGAAACGTTGATTCTAGAGCTAAAAACCGAATTGTACTAAGTGCTGTGTAATAAGAAATCAACCCGCATTACTGCAAATTATTAAACATTGCAAACGTTTGATCAAGACGCGTAAGCGTGTTCGAAATCCGCATCACATAGGACCTTTTTCACTCGACGCCAAGCGTAAGCGTAAGCAGCCGCGCAGCTACCGGGGCATTTATTGCTGTGCATTTTGGACTGCGAATATTATTTTATTTCCTTGAGACAGTTAAGGGGCATTTGTTACTATGTGCACTAACATTATTATTTTACGTAATTTATTATTTCCTAAAATACTGAATTTCCTAAATACTTTCCTGTACTTAAATAAAAACTAATCAGCAAAATTTAAGAGAAAAATCAAGAAAACCTACATAAAATTGAGCACGATTTTTTTGCAAATTGTGTCGATTCTACATTAGCCGAAGGAACTTCGTTCCTACCCGGTGTCCCACGACACCACATTTTTTTTTCAAGAACATACACAATAAAATGTATTGAAACTTTAAATGGATGTAGCTGGGGATTGGAGGGGGAGGATACATCGAAAGGTTATTCTAGAGTAGGAATGAGATGATAAAATATCGCTACATCTATCCCGGACAGCCTATTGTAGAATTGATAGAAGCATGTTTTAGGGTTTCCAAATTATTATTTTATTATTTACTTTTTCAATTATTAATAATATATTTTTAAAAACTTCAAAGGTGGATCATTTATTATATCGTAATGTAGTGAAAGGAACTAGGTTGGTTCCAACTGGATGACAAACGCCTACTTATTCTCTGTGGGGTTTGAAGATAAGGAGAAAAGGTAGAGTGGAATTCATGTAAGGTCCATTAGCTATTCAATTTCCACCAACACAAAAGCTACAAATAGAAACTTTCCACGAAATTTACATTATTCATGAAAGAATAGAACTTAATATTGTACGTCGAGTTCAAGATCCTTAGAGCTTTCAATCAGGGCAAATTGTGATCGATTGAACTGTAAACACGCGCGAAACATTGCAGATCTTTCAACACTGTTCTGTATTTGAAATATTGAAACGCGGTAGTGCGATGGCCAAGTCGTCTTTGTTTAATATTAGGTACTAGCTGTGCCCGCGGCTCCGCCCACGTGGAACTCAGTGTGTCACAAAGTTTTTCATGCATAAATCCCGATCCCGCGAGAAGTCAGGAACATTATAGTAGCCTATATAATGCTTCACAACCCTCTTCCTCCCACTGAAAGTCACATAATCATCTGAATCCGCGACCTCATTCCCGCATATGAGATTTTCCCGCGTGAATCCTGATCGATCCCGCGGGAATTTCCAGGATAAAAAGTAGCCTGTACATTGCTCAACAACTCCCAGTGAAAGTTCCATAAAAATCTAAGCTCACGACCTTGCGTATAAGAGTTTTTCCCACGTAAATCCTAATTCCACGGGAACTGCAGGATAAAAAGTAGCCTATATATATATGTTGCTCCAGAACCTCCTCTATCTCCCAGTGAAAGTCCCATAAACATCTGAACCCGCGACCTTTCGCGAGCTTTTCGCGCGTGAATTCTGATCCTGCAGGAATTCCTAGATATAAAGTAGCCTATATGTTATTCCAGAACTTTCTCTATCTCTCAATGAAAGTCCCATAAAAGTCTAAGCCCGCGCCTTCGCGCTTTCAAGTTTTTCTCGCGTGAATTCTGATCCCGCGGGAATTCCGGGATGAAAGTAGCCTATGTGTTGCTCCAGAAACTTCTCTATCTCCCAGTGAAAGTCCCATCAAAATCTATGCCCGCAACTTCGCGCATAGGAGTTTTTCCCTCGTGAATCCTGATCCCGCGGGAATTCCGGGATAAAAAGTAGCCTTTATGTTGCTCCAGAACCTCTTCTATCTCCCAATAAAAATCCCATAAAAATTTAAGCTCGCCACTTCGCGCATCAGAGTTTTTCCAGCGTGAATTCTGTTCCCACCGAAATCCCGGGATAAAAAGTAGCCGATGTCTTGCTCCAGAACCTCCTCTATCTCCCAGTGAAGGTTCCATAAAAATTTAAGCCCGCGACCTTCGCACATAGGAGTTTTTTCCGCGTGAATCCTGATCCCGCGGGAATTCCGGGATAAAAAATAGCCTAAATGTTGCTCAGGAATCTCCGCTATCTTCCAGTGAAAGTCCCATAAAAATCCGTTCAGCGGATCCGGAGATTAGCGCACGCAAGGAGACAAACAGACAAACTTTTTTTTAATAAAAAAAAATTTTTTTAGATTCATGTCATAACTGTTTCTAAACCTCCCTCAATATTCTGTTTTGTCAATTTCGTAAAAAAGCAGACACGACTTTTTTACGCTCTTATTATATAGTGATGTTAATCTAGATGTTTACTTAGACGTCATAGTTAAATAATTAAGAGTTTGTTATCTTATGGAATTAAAACAATTTCGGAAGCCTTCGAATGGTTGAAAACTATTCCCACGAGTGAGTGAGTTTGGTAACCTTTATGGTTGAATTTCAGGTGCTGGAAAACTATTGATATTAATTTAGTGAAATATGGCCATCTCACAAGTTTATACATTTAGGTAACCAATAAAATTTTAATTACATGTTTAGTCTAAAGTATCTAAGTATTAAAATTAATTACAATATCCTGACTTTCACAAAACAGTAACTGTGAGGTTAGCTCAAAAATATTTAATGATTTTCTAATCATTAAATTCTAATTTTTTAATTTATGTTTGGAGTACATAATGTAACTGAACGTTCCTTGAGTGCAATATTTTTTCAGGATGTATATACTATATACTATATTATTACAAATAAATTAATAATTGATAGAACTATTAAGAATGATCAAAAAATAAAAGAAAAGTTTTGCATTTACAGTGATTAGGACCACCTTTAGAGCGTGATAATGGTCGTGGTGGGGGAAAGGCAATGATAGATAAGTTTCATTGTCAAAGTGCTTAAGAACTGAAGCCTTAAGTGACAGTTTCATTTACTTTTGTTGAATATGCACAATTCCTTACATTGGATTAAGAGAGTCAACTAGAAACTTGGCTGCTTTTTCTGAGCAACTATTTCAGGTGAGTTTTAAAAATAAACGTAAACTGCACTAACAACGCTGTTAAGCTAAATTGTTTAGACTATTTTACCGAGCATAAGCATCCGGCGTTGAAAGATTCCGTATAAACATGTCGATAGCTTGTCAATATATTAGGTAAAGTGGCCGATACTAAAGATGTCTGGTGTTGTGGGTTGTGGGGATTTGATGTCTATGGGGCCGATTTTTTTAGAGCGACCTTCTCATTCAGGTGTGGCATTGCACCTGTGACCGAATTAAAAGATTTACAATACAAATACAAATACAAATATTCTTTATTGTGCACTAGAAGGACATTACAAAATATATAAAATGGAAAGAAGTTTCACAAAAGGCGGCCTTATCGCTAAGCAGCGATCTCTTCCAGACAACCTTTGGGTAGGAGAATAAAGTAGCACAAATCGGTAGGGTGCACAACTGTTGGACTGAAAGATAAATAAATAACAAAATAAATATATAGAGACTAAGTATAATAAATATAGTATATATAATTTACAATTATCAACTATTCCGAACTTAACTAATAGTACTAAGTATCACAAACAGGGGCTGTTAAAAAAGAAATAACCGACTTCAACGTTAATGAGCAGAGCCAGATAGCGCTCAATTCAACCCGTCTAGGTGTAAAGTTCTCGTCAATATAAATTAATTGACGCCAAACACAGGTGACTGCTGGAAATCGTTGAGGAGTACCCTTGACTGTGTTTCGGCTCCATCATCAGATCGATCCCAGACCTTCATTAAATTGTAGTGTTTAAACCACTTAATAAAAATATTAACAAATATATCTACTAGTCGCCCCTACAATTTTAGAACAGTTCCCCTTGATTATCTGATGTCCTTATCATGATATAATCCATATCAAGAATATCTACTTTCTAAAAAAATAACTATCAAAATAGGCTCATAAACGACGAACAAATCCCCGAGCACACATAAAAAACATTACTACGAATTCGAATTGAGAACCTTCGTCTTTTAAGTCAGTTTAAAATCATCGAGAAGTGTGTAAAAAGGTCCCTACGATGTTTAAAAGTAATTTGGAGATGTTTCAAAATGTATGGAGCCCCGGCCACGACTTTGTACACCATACTCAAAAATGGAGAAACACAATTAAAACAGTTTTCAATCATCCAATTCCTTTAAATTGCTTTAGTTTGGTGGTACAACACAAAAATGTACACGTAAAATTGCAACACGAAAACTAAAATCCGTCATGGCGGTAAGCTGTCATCATATGTCACGTTGGTTGATTTGATTGAAGTTTGACATATCTACCTACATTTCTGTCATGTTGAGGTGACAGTAGACAGTTCGTGATCTATGATCAATGACAAATTAGCAAGACGCCATGTTGAAACGTGATAAAAGTGAATGATAAATACAATTTCTGTACCAGAAAAGTATGCATTTAAGCAGTTTATCTTTATTTTTCTCGAATTCCATGGATTTTTCTCGATTTTTCGAGGTACTGTACATATTGTGGGCCGGATTTGAAACATCTCCTTTATATGGTCCATTAAGATGTCGGTAGACAACTCCATCGCCATGGGAAGTAGATAGTTAGCAATTAGCAACAATAGTATGGTACACGCCGGCTTAGTCACGTAGCCGAGGGGATTTTCGTCTACCAATTATACCATACAATTCGTTCATTCCAATTTTTATGTACGTGTTGAGATAATGCCCTAAGGATGTTGAAAATTAGACAGAACATTTTATCATTATTCAAAGTCCGTATGCCCTAAGAAAACTATGTTTTATTGATCTCAAACAAAATTAGTGTAACACTCAATAAACAAGAGTTAATAAAATTACATTCAGGAACCCTTTATAACAATTTTCATAAGCTTCAATTGTTAATAATTTTCTCAGCATTTAGAAATAGATATCATATTTCTTTAGGTTTCGGACGGATATGTACCTACACGTTTGGAAGAAAAGCCCTTTACATAATCACGCATTGTAAATAGTATTATTTGGGATTTATTTACACCTGTAGACTATATATTTATGAAAGAGGACGTAATTCTGTGAATCTGTGTGTAAATAAATCAGACATGACCGTTGAAATGGTTTTACCTATTATAAATACCATTTTATTTTTATTTACATCAAACTTATACTAATATAGGTAAGTTACCATAAATTCATTTCACATTCACATTACAATTCACCAGAAACTAAACAATGAGAAATTACATAAAGCATGATGTAATGATAAAATCACGTGTTTTTTAAAAAAACCTATTGAAATTTACTGATTTTTAGAAATCAGTAGGTACCTACTGTAAATGTATTATGCAATAATATTATTACATTCAAATCTCGATTACATCACTATCTTTATCTTTAACGATATTTGCAATGCATTATACATATTATATTCGATAGCTTGTGTCCTGCAGTGGAAAAGATAAATAAAATAAATAATTTCCGCCTGTATAATCATAATTTTTGCATAAGTGCTTGTTCATACTGAACACGCGGGCGCGGTGGCGGGCGCGCGCGCGGTCGACGTGACATCGCGAGCTCGTGTTCACATTGGCCGCCAGGCGTTTGCGCGAGAGTTCAGTTTGCGTCGCTACTGAATCGCGCGCTCCGCCGCTAGTTCAGTGTGAACACACACAAATATTACATGCGTTTGATATGCCGATAGCGCGCCGCGCGCGTCGTCGCGAGCTTGCCCGTTACTTAGACCGCACGTGCGATTCCTGTGTGAATGTGAACACTTGGATATTACGCCATATGTTTGATATTTCGTGACCGCGCCCGCCACCGCGCCCGCGAGTCAGTATGAATGAGCACTAAGTCGTCGTAGTACCATGCTAATATTTACTCTAATATTCCGTGCTGCCTCTCAGTGTTATATTCGCCAAATACGCCTCCCCTCATATGTGTCGCCCGCGTTCCTTGCACGCCTTGAACGGCCGCTTACGAAGGCCCTGTATGATAGTAAGAAATATGAGTCTTTGAACCGCTACTTTGTTAAACCTGAAAATTATAAAACTTAGGTGGTGATTACTGATTACTGTGGAAGATATCGGGTATAGAGGTGCATTAAATACTTTAATTTCGTTAAAGTACCTATAAGGCTCACTTTTTAATATCTTATGGGGAAATATATTAGAAATTAAGTTAGATATTTACTTATTTGCAGACGCTTAGAACAGTTGCAACCCACTGCCAAACTCCCCTGAACTTAAAAAAGTAGATACTTTCATTACAATATAAAAGTGGAGGGCATGCCTCATGAATAATTAAGGGTGGTCAAATCATCATTGATGTCTCGCCCCGAATAACTAATTGTTCTTTGATTGACTTCTTACTCAAATGATCAATAAGTACCGTACCCCAATCGCACATTCCTCACAAATTACCCGTTCATAATCAAGAAGTGTAAATAAACGGTGTGTAGTGCCGCATTCTTGGAATTAAGTAATTATTGGGAAAGAAATTGGTGAAATTCCACTTCTGATAAGATTGCGGTGAAAATAGGTCAGCGAAGAGTTTTTACTGTCTTCAATGGTATAAATAGGGTAGATGAACGTTAGAACTTATGCGCAAATTGAATGGTCGTTGGGTCAATAACCATAGTAAAATCTATTAACTATGCAGAAATTTTTATGACAGGTATTTTCTAAAGCCATCTGCCGAAATACCGATTTCGAATAAAATCCAGGCTTAAGAGAACTCTATTAAAACTGTTTATGAGTTTTCATTCATGCCTAATTAAGATAGATGTGTTTAAACTACAATTGAGTCAAAATCTTCGAAAAAATCTTAACTTGGGATTAATATTTTTATTTGGCAGTAATAGAATCAAATACGTGTTTTGCCGCGTGACTGCGACACGAGAAGGAATCCTAGTGACATAATATTGAAAACACGTAATACGCACACATCAACATAAATCAATGTATTATGTAATATTGAAAACGATTTAGGAGTCCGTGCTTAATTTTTTTTCAGTCAAACTGCTAGAATAGAACTATGGCTCGATTTTTGAATTGGCGTCGGGCGACGAACACTCGCTTGGAGTCATTTTCATGCCACATAGCAAAATTTATTAATTTCATTAAAGCTTCTTACCATTAATTATGCCACAATACACGCTCAACGCAATAAATAAGGGTATGAAATGACTATTAAAGCTTTTATTTAATGTGCAATACTTTTTCGTGTTAAATCTTTAAAACTGATTAAAAAGTATTTGTAACTTTGTGCATTTATTAAGTAAATTCAGATACCATGCTTAGGATTAGTTCCCGACATGGAAACTCCTCCAAGGTTACAGCAGAGTACCTAACTTCATTTTTGATACTTGACAATAGTACATTATGATATAAGTGCGCGAAGTTGGTCATTACAGTCGAGGCGGTATTGCACAGCCCGAGCCGCTAGGCGAGGGCTGTAATAGAGCCAAGACTGTAGTGAACAAAGCGCACGCGTATCATACGACGTTTTTCAACACACTTGCGAGGAAAAAAACACACACACGTCACGTCACGTCACAAATCAGCAAATTATAAACGAACAAATGTTTGCACAAAATGGCGCCGAGGTTTATTTTATTTTTTCGCGCGCCGTATCTTTGGTTGAATAACTATGCGCGCGCAGGCGCGCAGGTTAAGTCCAGAGGCAAAGAGCACCGCTATTCAGCCACAATATATTAAACTAAATAATTATGTATTTCTAATAGGAATTTACGGTAATTAATGATTTAAAATATTGTATTTTTTAAATGCTTTAATAGATAATTAGATGAAGTATAATCTTATCTTATCAGATTTTGACTAAGTACAACAAGTTTATTTATTTACAAAATAATAAATCTTTTGGTAACAACCTCTTTACGGATATTAAAAAAAAGTGGAATAAGAAAAACACTAGTGCGGCAATGAAAAGTAAAACGCACTACTGTGTAATAAACCGCATTCCGGGCGTAAGACTAAAGAAAAAATAGCAACTTTACGAGCAAGTGTGTTGAAAATATCAGAACACATGACAGAACCCTCGACGTTAAGAACTTACCCTTTACTATTACACTTTTACTAGCCCAAGCCCCAATTGAAATTATAATACTGTTGCAAATGTATTATTTTGATTAGTACCAGAAACAAATCGATTCAACCTTGACCGTCCATTGCAACGTATGTGGTAATGCCGTGGTAATGCGTTTAATCGTGTATGTATTATTGTTGTTATTGATATCGTAGTAGCAAATATGCTTGTGTTACCACTCGACAAGATCCCAAGCGCTCATAGCCAGGCAATTTACGTTGATTGACAAAGTTAAGAAACTACGGGCGCGGACGGTAGTTGGATGGGTGTAGGGGCAAAATTTCTTGAGCGCTTTCGTGCTGCGGAGAGCACGTAGAGCCATTGGGCCTGGTTGTTATTGCTAGATAAGTCATTAAGTCACGAAACCTTGAAGCGAAACCTGGAAACGAAGTGGCACGAAAACTTGGCCACTAACTCCTTGAACAATACGCATCAGAGTAGCGTGGTGGAATATGCTCCAGGCCTCCTCAATGAGGAGGAGAGACTCGTGCTCGGTATTTGGTCATTAATTTTTTTTGTGGAATTAAGATTGCAAACGAGCATGCAGCACCACCCTTACGCTGCCGCCCATACCAACTGTGACCGACCTAGAACTAGACTAGACTCAAAGGGACTACGATGGTTAGTTCAGTTAGTAGATGGTGTTCGAATATTAGTTTGTTAATAAGTGTGACGACAGGGAATTTTCTCCACGTCACGTCAGATCGAATTAGAAGGAGACTTACTAAAATTATTAACCGGACTATTACTAACAACTAACAGTCCCTGTATTAGTCTTTATACACACATCAAAAGTGTCTAGGGATCAAGCATTTTTATGCGGATTTCTTGAGATTGAGATGTGGCTTTGTACTAAATTTATGATTTTATAAATTTATATGGATCCTTTTTGGTGCATTTCATAATTTGAATCAGGAACTGTCAATCAAATTCGAGTAAAAGATGAAAATCAGCTGTCAATATTTTCCCTATAAAAACATACAACGCATTGAAGACATTATTAGTGCTACTGTTTCCCTACTACTGATTAAAACCAACGTTATTATGGAGCGGCGACGTCATTTAAGCAGGGAAGAAATGCTCAGAGCCGTGGGAATGATAGAAGCTGGTTCCCGGCAACGTACTGTGGCTTTAGCTCTGAATACAAGTCAGAGTGTTATCAGTCGACTTTGGACACGTTACCGAAGCACTGGTACCGTGGCTGAGCGCCATGGAGGACGGTATCGCTGCACCACACGGAGACAAGACCGATACATTCAAATCTTAACTCGAAGAGCTCCAACAATAACCGCCATGATGTTAGCTTCATCACTCTTCAGGGAACTTAATTAGCGACCAAACAGTCAGAAACCGCTTGCATGAAGTGAACCTTCATTCCCGAAGACCGCTACGGGTACCACCTATAGCAATGCACAATCGTAGGATTCGATATCAATGGGCTCTTGAACACAGAAATTGGGCAGAAGAACAATGGCGTTTCGTGTGCTTTTCTGATGAGTCTCGTTTTGGTATGAGACCGGATACAAGACGTATACGACACTGGAGAACCCCTGGACGCCAACAGCGATTAAAATCCTGCCAGGAAGTCCATCCTTATAGTGGTGGAACCATCATGGTATGGGCGGGTATTTGGATCGGCGGAATAAGAACTGAGTTGATTTGGATCAGAGGCAACCTCAACGCTCAAATTTATGCTGAGACGATTGTATCAGACGTCATCGTTCCTCTACAAGTGCAAATCGGTCCCTTATTTCAGTTAATGCATGATAATGCACGACCGCACACCGCAAGAGTTGTAAGACAGACTCTCGCCGCAGCTAACATCAATGTCCTGCCCTGGCCTGCTCAGTCGCCAGACTTGAACCCTATTGAGCATGCATGGGATATGCTACAGAGAAGAGCTCTGCCGAATATGGAGGGTATCCAGTGGCAAGAAGACCTTTTTTTGTTGTTGCAACGAACATGGGCGGCCATTCCACAGCGTGATTTGGATGAACTCATTTTGAGTATGCCAAACCGATGTTCTTGTGTTGTTAGTGTTCGCGGTAGAAACACGGATTATTAATTGTTTAAGTTACCCAATAAAATTTTAAAGAAAACTGTTATTTCAGTCTTTTTTCGAACTTTAATGTTAGTGGTTCAAATGTCAAAAATCCCTTTATTAGGAAAATGGCAAATTTCTTTATTAATACAAAGGTGACTTGGTTTATCGTTACTGTGACAAACGAAAACACTTTATTTGATGAATCCTTAAAGAAAATTTTAATTAATATCAATCAGGAGAAAAGTTATTGCAAAAATATAATATATGTTGATCCCTAGACACTTTTGATGTGTGTACTTAGATATGGACGATGATCAGTTAACATCTCTAATATTCTCTACTAACTTAGCTAAACAATCAGTCCCAATATATTTTACCTATGTTTTGTTTATATTTGTCGGTTTCGACAGCTGAAAGTTTGTGCTACTTGCCAAGATACAGACAGACAAACAGAGGTCAACAATATGTACATCTTAACATTGTATTTAATGACTTAAAGTTCAAACGATTCCAAATAACTTATTAAAATTTAAAAGTGACTTCAATTTGAAAGTCACGTGTTATAAGATGATGTTTTCACGTTTGGTGGAAAGTTCGACTTTGGTATTTTTCACCACCATGCCAAAAGACAGCGTCTTTGATCTTTCGTAAAATTTAGATTGAATGCAAGCCATCCTGGCGAACTCACTGCCTAAAGGAAATGTTTCCGAGTATAATTATCATTATGTAGATATAGGAAACATAAATATTATTCACAAGTTGTATGTATTAGTGATTTGATGTGAAACATCTATATTCTATAGGATCACTTGTAAAACGAATTGTTGGCGTGGGCGACGCTTCGCCCGTGGCGACGCAGTGGTCTCGAATTTGAGCTCCATAGTCATAGAAACCCAATGTCTGAAATTTACTAAAAAAAAATTGGAATGTGTGGTGTGGCGAAATTTTGTTTTGATTCGCGGGCGCACGATAGTGTTTGGAGCCAAGTTCAATTAAATATTGTCTTGCGTTTTATTTTAATAATAACATTTTTTATATATTTCAAATTCGAATATTAGCTTCATTAGAGACACGGTAGTGTCTAAGGAAGCCAAGTTCCACAAAAAATACCCCTTTTGTTTTGTTCATTAAAATAATTTTTTCGTTTCCTATTTCTTATAATACTTGGTGCACGGCAGTGCACCTCGCCAAGTTCGAAATTTTAAATAAAGTTTTATTTCGTTTATTATTTATTTGGTCGTTAGTTAATAGGGTGCACGGCAGTGTTCAAGCCAAGCTTATATGAAATACAATTAATAAAAATTCGGTTTAAATATTTTGCTTAATTTAAGACTTGTTAATTTTGTTGCACGGCAGTGCATATAGCCAAGTTCGTTCTTCAATAAGTAAATTTATTTTGCGTTTTGTAATGGAACAATCTCCAGAGTATATTCGATTAATACATTTTCCTATATATATACAATTATACACATATATATACATATATATATATATGTCGGAGACGGAAATAAAATTAGATTAAAATCAAACTAAATAAATCATTAAACTTTGAATAAAACGTAAATCCGGAAACTGTTCTCTGTAATAAAATCCTATAGCGCGTTGTACCTATGCCCGACGGCATAACGTTTCTCTAAGTGTATTTCCGTTGTACCATGTTTTAACATAACCCAAAAGCTTTAATCAAATTAAGTTAAACTGTGTAACCTGAAACCTAATTTAAATCATGAAGAAAAGTATTGAACGCCCACTGTGTTTTATTTTTCACCTTGCAACCTGATGATCGGATTATTGTGCCACCATTTTGACAGTTTCTCCGACATATATGTGTATATACTATACATATATATATGTATATATAATAGGAAAATGCTATATTTCTAGTGTTAATATGTAGTATGACCACTGAGACAAACAAGTCTCACTGGTCCTACCAGTATGACGACCCAGTATGACCACCGAGAAGCACCCCTTTTATGCATATTACTTGTACACACACGATGTTTCACATCTGCCAGGCGTCCCATGACGGCTCACATTTATTTAATATGTTTGCAATGTCACTCGTCACACGTGAAATCCTGGTGTGGTAGTGCTAATAGATACGTGTGAAAAAACAGATTATACCTAATGTGCGGACTTAATGTCTGATAGCATTCTCCACCAGACAACCCTTGGTGTTTAGGTATATATAAGTTGTGGTAAGTTCTTCTAGTGATTAAAAGAAAATTCCTAAAGTCCTATTATTATTCCCAGTCCTATTAAGATTGGTTGACTTCATATACTCTCAGGTGTGCAAAATTCACGATATTTTCCATACCTACTTAAGCAACAATTACAGAAGTTATAATTAAATTATAATTTGCACATAAATTTCAAAAGTTATCGTGTGCTTCTGGGATTCGAACCCAGGAGCTCCAGTTCGGAAGTCCAACGTTCGATCCACTCGGCTATGGCTGTTATACTTAATGATGATAATTATAATAATTTATGATAAGCTTTTATTGATAGGTGTACAACGTTCATGCTATTTCAATGGTTACCATCAGAAGGACGTCCTTCGCGCAAATCGTCATTGAACTTACTTCGACCACGTTTGAACTCATTAAACCAATAATGAAAAATGACACGAGATGGGGCCTCATCGTGAAATGCCACTCAAACTCTATAATACAATTGTTGTTGATAAGGCCGCAATGAAAGTCATAAATCATGTAATGAAAATTTTCCTAGTCCAATTCAATATAACACATAACACGCCCTTCATTTTTTTACTTAAAAATAAGTTAAGGCTTAACAACAGTTTCACCTGATGGTAAGTTGCGATGAAGTCCAAGATGTTGAACGCACTAACTTACAAAAACCTATTCATTATTCTCTTGAAGACTCTTAATATTATCATAAACAAATGTTAGGCAATGATTTTACGGATTTCTTGCGGTTTTTATAGATATTATACCTAGGTATAGCATACATGCAGCACCACATTATCGATGCCGCTCATGACAACTGTGACCGATATAGAACAAGATTGAATCGGGACTAAAGTGATTAGTCAAGTTAGGAAAGGGTGTCATTAAGAACGTCGGTTGGTCGTTTCGTTAGTAAGTACATATTAAAACTGCGGTGGGAGCAGGCCCCTCTTCTCCACTGGGCACAATGGGCACATGCTCAGGGCCTCGCGACTGATTGGGGCCTCCCTACTCGATTACCAAACCACAGATATTGTATGACCAAATAGTTTCTCTACTCTAGCCTGAAAATCAGGCTCATCCATTGCAGCATGTTTAATGAATTTCAATAGATATCTATATAATTTCACGCCAAGCGCGCAGCAAAATAAATATCAGGTTCTGGATTTCGTTCATAATTGGTTGTTCATAGTTTTATGTTTTTTAAACAGTTACATACCTAGTGGTTTATGCGATTTAAAAAATCCTACAAAATAAAATAATTCTTAAAGAATTAATAATTAACGAAGAATTAACGAACCGCTCATAGCCCGGCGGCTTGCGTCGATCCTAAGTGATCGACAAAGTTAAGCAACTGCGGGTGCGGTCGGTAGTCGGATGGGTGACCGCTAGTGGCAAAATATCTTGAGCGCTTCCGTGCTTCGGAGGGCACGTAAAGCCGTCGATCCCGGTTGTTATCGATAGATAGCAGTCGTTAAGCCGTGTCGTAGGCCTTCGGGCGGCTTGAAAACTTTCGACACTGGGTTGGCCACTAACCCCTCCACCAATCCGCACTGGAGCAGCGTGGTGGAGTATGCTCTAGGCCTCCTCAATAACGAGGAGAGACCCTTGCTCAGTAGTGGACCATTAATGGGTTGTAGCCAAAGAATTAATGAAAGTAAAAAAAAAATTAAAAAAATATATTATTAAATTATTATTTTAAATTAATTAATTAATTAAAGAATTTTTCAACATTTTTTGCACTCATTTTGATGGATTTAATAATAACTAAATAATGATTACTTGAGTATATCAATGATTTTTCTTAAAAATTTGTTGGCATTAGAATATTCGGTGACTTGACCAACACGCTAACTGTAAGTACATATAAGTTGAACAACAACTGTTTTCCAACCCTGCAGACATAATATCACACGACCCAGCCGATTATTTTCATGTTTTTTACAGAGTATGATCGCGAAATAAAGACCCGTAAGAAACCTGAATATTTTCAAAATAACATTCTGATTGTGAGTGGCACACATAACCTACAAATATAGATACTTTGTCTATTCTAAGGAAATAGAGCTATTTTATGTTGATAGACAGAGGCCCCATGAACAAAATGTGCCCAGGGCCTCCAATAGGTGAAAGAGGGCCCTGGGTGGGAGTGCTAGTAATATTAGCCAGTATTATAATTAGTCCAGTTAGCGATTGAGTTGAGTTCAATGACTTACAAGTTCTTAAAAATTTCTCTGTGCTCGGAATTCTATTTTTAAAATGGGATTTTACAATATTCCAAATCATAAAACTTTTAGTGTGATATTTATTCGAGAGAGGGTAAGGAATAAGTCCAAGTCAAAGCTTATTGGGGAAGGAAATATACTTAACCCTACTAAATTAGGCGATGCAGAATCTAGTAAATTTCACCAGTCCTCCTAGCTACCTAACTAACCTAATCTATATAATAAGAGCGTAGAAAAGTCGTATCTGTTTTTTTACGAAATTGACAAAACAAAATATTATAGGGGGGTTAAGAATTTGTCTGTTTGTCTGTTCGCGCGCGCTAATCTCCGGATTTTTATGGGACTTTCATTGGGAGATAAAGGAGGGTTTGAAGTAAGATATATACTACTTTTTATCCCGGAATTCCCGCGGTGTCAGGATTTACGCGGAAAAAACTCCTATGCGTGAAGTCGAGGGCTTACATTTTTATACAACTTAAGATGTTGTGGAGCAATGTACAGGCTACTTTTTATCCTGGAATTCCCGCAGGATCAGGGAGGATCCCAGAGGATTCACGCGGGAAAACATCATATGCAGGAAAATTCATGGTTAAGTGAACACGCGATATTGCTACGGCTGAGTTTTTTTTTATAACCTAAGCAGGCAATCGAACCGACAGATCACCTAATGGTAAGTGAACACCGTCACCCATGGATATTGGCAAAACTAGAGGCATCACCAACGCGTTTCCGGCCACGAAGGATGCGATGGACCCGCTCTTGAATAACTCCATGTCACGGCACTGTAGGAATACTGAGGGATGAAATTAGTCCCACAGTTAACAAGTACATGGCAGAAACTGACGTGAACTGTGTTCGTTCCGCGCATAGGTACCACTCATCCCCAACAATTTCCCCTTCAATTTAAACAGACACAGTTCCCTGTGACTACGCCCTTTGCCAAGACAATAAACAAAGCACAAAGACAGACATTTAAAGTTTCTGGTGTTGACTTGAGAACCGGCAGTTTTTCTCATGACCAACTTTATGTTGCTTTCTCGAGGGTCAGCATCGCTTCTGGTTTTTATGTTTTGGCACCCGAATGAAAAACTACCAATATAGTTTAAAAAAGTATATATTCTTTATATAATGGTTAAACTCATTTTACTCATTGACGTAAGAATAAAAAACCTCTACATTTATGTCTTAGTCTTTTTATCGATTTTCTCAAGATCTACAGAACGGAGTTTCGTACAGTGTGACTAAATCATAGTAAAAATCAACTACTCTTATGTGTGGAGTAATATATACTTACTTAGTCCACTTTTTATCTTAGAATTCTTACGAGGTCGGGATTCCCGTAGGAAACACTTTGTGACACACTGAGTTCCACGCGGGCGGAGCCGCGGGCACAGCTAGTCCCGAATAAAGTCTTGTTCTTTGTCGACGATAGTTTTTACAGGCGGGCAGCAGTCGGTTGATGCTGTATTTTGCTATCATAATTCCATAAAAAGCCTATTAAATCTTCTAGAACTTCTGCGAAGTCTTTTTACCTTTTTAAAACAATATTTTACATTCCACGATTTTTACGCGCCTATTAAAATCTTTAGCTTGCTGAATGTGAAATGTCATTTAAAATTCAGAAGAGGCAAAAGCGGATGCTGAGAAATTTTCACATATTTACATATATATAAGTTACACAGGGGTCATGTATTATCATCACTAATGAAATTCGGGTGTGATGTATAATATTACCCTTATTTAGATGGACTTTCTTGAGAACATGGGTTAGACCCATTAATGGCTCGCTACTAAACATGAGTCTCCCGGGGTCTCCCCTTATA
Organism: Hesperia comma; assembly: GCA_905404135.1. Taxonomy (NCBI): domain Eukaryota; kingdom Metazoa; phylum Arthropoda; class Insecta; order Lepidoptera; family Hesperiidae; genus Hesperia; species Hesperia comma. Next base: position 6,878,918 of record FR990032.1, on the reverse strand, counting down.
AAATTCTGCCCTTGAGGAGGTATATAAAATATTAAAATGCCGGTTAATAAAGCAGTAAGTGGCCAAACCAAAGTTAACATACTTTATCTCAGAAATTTTCATACCACCCTAAAGCTTTCGAGGCTTTTACTATCTAAAAATATCAAACAAGAACCTATATAAAAGAATTATTCATAGATATCAAACTTATTCAATATCAACCTTGAAATTCGATAATGGTCTAGAGCCCGTAAATTTTAAATTGCAAGCAAACATGGTGCCTCCTTCAGTGACCTCTGGAGCACCACTTTGCCGCACTTGGCCACTCTTGGCCAGCATGGTGGACAAGAGTCTGCCAATCACATAAAAAGCCAAGTTTCCTAATTAACAAAGAGCTGTCTAGACCTAAGCCTTTAAAAATCAAATTTCAAATCTAGGTATATGATATGGTGAAAGGAGTGATGAAGTTGTCAGTCCAAGACCATAAGGTTCTACGAAAACGTTTTCTCCATTGTTCCAGAAACGACAGCATATTGGAATTCCTTAACATTTTTATTACTTGTTTTGAAATTCAATTTGAAATTTGGCAATTGATTCAGAAAAACGCCTTCTCGCGTTTCGTGTAAGAGATATTATCAGCCACGCCTCTTCAGGGTTACCTGACGTCATTTATTTTTATACACCTATTCTGATTTTTCCACCAGGCTTGGCTATAAAGAAGGAATTGAACAGTCTATTGAATAATTAATTCATTTTTGTTATAATGAAGTCCTCATCAGCAAGGCTAAGATATAAAAATTAATATATTCTGTGATATAAAAATAAAAAAATATTAGCTGTAAATTTAAATCAAGATTTAATTTTAATTCCCTTTTACACACTCTGTTTAATTAACTTTTATTTTTAGAACTATTTCCCAGTATGGTAAGTATCGTGAACATAAATAGCCATAATTCGTGCCTAATATAAAACATTTACCCACTTTTTGTATTGTAGTGGACAGTTGATGGATGATAGCTGAATTAACATTGCTTTTAGTAAATTTAACAAGCAAAATTATTTATAAGGGTGTCAGTCCATCTATAGTCTAAGTCCACCTCCCCTACTTAGGTATAATGAGATGCATCATCGTCAGCTAAACAACAGACTTTGCATGGCGTCAATTTTTTTAAAGGTCCCATGACTCTGCATCATCCAGTTTAAGTTTTAGTTTAAGTGGTCTTTTGTTAATTTATTTCTAAATCCAATTGTAAAAGTTGTATATATGTACATGACGGACAGTATAGAAGAAGGTGAATTAAGCGACCCGTCCGATGCCTTTTGAGTAGACAACGTATTGTTGATATTTCTGCTGTGACTCTATGCGACAGTGAATACTTAATCCCAGGCATGAGCTCCTTCGCTTCCTTTCCTTTTTGATACCTTGATTGTGGAAATCGAGCACTTTTTTCAGACTAATTAAAAATTATGTCGTCATCATGATGGTTTCTTTCTCTTTCTCTTTTCATAGGTATAGGTTTTCATTTCGATGACCGCGGTTATTAAGGACTATGATCAAAATATTAAAATATTCCACGCTTAATGAATATAGTAGGGTCGTATCTAGCCAGCCATATAAAAGTTACCGTTCTCCTTAATACCTTCCATCGTAAAGGTGATCATAAGTAGGGATTGTGACTGACCTGTATGGCCTAATGGTTACCTAATGGTTCAATTTCATACGTCATATTAATATTTAGTATCAGGTATTATTTATGTGACGCCATCTCTATCGCTTATTTAAATAATTTTTCATGGAATAATAATATTTTTCCGCGAAAAATGACAGCTTGCGTCATACTCCAGTCCTTATATATCGATACCAAAAATAAAATCAATAGATCGCTTCGTTTCTATGTGAAAGGACAACAATCGCATTCACATTTATAGGTAATAATATTGTTATTGTTAACAATATATATGGGATTAAGTTAAGTTAAGGTTTCATAGAATCTCTTACTTTACTTCCTATCGGGTAAACCTACTGTAATAAATTCAGTCTCTGTATTCTTATTTCCTACTTCGCATTAATCTTGTGTATAAATACCTACTATGTAGTGTTTTTTTATAATCATGTATTTCCACGATTTATATGTTACTGATTATAGAATATTTTACTTCAATTATTTCTAATTACTACCTATCTGGTATACTAGTTTATTAAGTTCGTAATTTTTTACGCTCATTAATCAAAGTAATTGTTTTTACGAACGATGTGTAAGTTTTCTTAGAAATATACGAAACTACTGTAAAAGTAATAACAGGGCGGTAATTTTTTGTTGACTTTACAAGAGAAAACTCTGTGAAAAGATTAATAAATGTTTTAATTTTCGATTATATGGTTAAAATAACAAGTGCATGTTTAGAATTAATAGAGCAAACAGCTTGTTTAAACGCATGAAGTCTTTTCAAGAATAAATTAAAAAAGATGTACCTGCCCATTAAAATATAGATTATATTTTTTACTTTATGCGCAGTCAAAAGAAAAAATTGCTCTACAGAATCTGCAGAAAGCTATTTTTACACTGGTCAAAAGTTGATGAATCGATTTGGAATTATCATCCATCACTTTCCTTATTGGACGTTTTATAAACGATAGAAAGAGATAGAATAGGTTTGATAATGCCGGCCTTAAAGTTTTATCATAGTTTTCCCAACACATCTGTAGCATAGTCCCTTTGTATGAATCCCTATGTATTTAACGTAATAGGCGTGTTCAGTTCAATTTTAAATTCAAGAAAACGCAACGTTCCCGCTGGCTATATAAATGACGGTCATCCATTAGCCACCACAGTTCCAGGGCCATTGCTCCCGTGTGCGCGCCCAATTTCAAAAAGTGAATTCTAATTTCTTTTTTTCCATCGACAATTTCATTTTTGATTCTGTGACTTTTTGCTGAGAACGTGCGTATTGAAAGTGAATCTTAAGCTGTGATTTTAAAGGTACAAGTTTTACTTTTTCTATAGTTTATGAATTAAAGGTAAAATGTTTTGCGTATGGTTTGTAGGAATTTATTTCATAGTATTTTATTCTTTGCCTGTAAAAGTATTTATGGAAAAGCTCGTTTATATTAGGACAAGAAATAACAAATTAAATAACAAATTGCTTTTCCCGCCTAAGTTGTATAATCCTAGTTGAAATGGCAACAAGTAGGGTCTCGACATATAAAAAAAGTGTTATTACGTCAATATTAATACGTATTTAAATGTTTTAAGTAATTTAGATCAATATTTAAAATATTTTTAATCTTTTTAAATTATATTATGTGGAAAGCTTCTCGAATTATTGTTAGAGACAAAAGAGTTCCTTTTTTTGCATTTTATGGTTAACATAACAACTTAACAACCCATTTTGTTATTTATGGTTAGACTGAATTTTTAAAATATCCGTGAAACATACTGGCAGCCTTGTTTGATATCGGACCCGGGTCCAATCCTCGGCCGATTGTTTCGTTTTTCTATGTAGGTATGAAGAATTAACTGAAGACCCTACATTCTCTGTTTCCATACGTGTTAAAATTAATATTTACCTTTTCACAAATTCTTAGCTATATTTTATTCAAAACTCTCGTCATAAGACGTTATTAAGTAAATGACTATCATTTCAAACGGCTTATCGAGAAAGTGTGGACAGACAGACGAAGGCGACACGCAAAATTATATAGATAAAAGGTCTGCTTCTTCTAACAGTTATCTACAAAGTCACATTAAAAGCATTTGGAACGTATGAAATAGCAAAATTATTCAGGGTACAATTATTGCTGTATACAACCTTAAATTTTCACAAGTTGCATCAAAAATTATCAGTAAGAGTAAACGAATAATTATTTTTGTTTTATATCTACTAATTAATCTAACTAATATATTTAATGAAATATCCATAAAGTCAGCCTTAATCAATATTTACTTAGATACGTGTTATATTATTAATTTCAGTTGCTTTTAAATATCGTTATCAACAAAGTTATATACAGCAGAAAGAGAAAAAAATGACATTTATATTTTTGTTGAAGACTGTGTACTTATAAAATTGTGACTAATTCTAATGTGTGTCTAATTATTTCACCATAATTATTTAGTACTAAAATATAACACGTGTAACAAAACGTAGCAGCGTTTTAACCGCTCTACATCTGACAAACCTTTACGAATGTAATCTCGACATTTAAAAAATGTAGGAAGCTGGCATGTCTTCGTGTAATAATTTAAAATGACCATTTTTTTCTGTTGCTAACCGACACACCTTCCCGGAAAGGGTAGTTTTTGTGGCATTACGTCATCCAGAGTAGGCACGGTATCACTATGTCGTTGGATTGCGTCATTAGTATGAGGACTACTACTCACTCAACGCCGAAACGATTCGGAACCATCTAGCCGTTATTATATTCTTTGTAGTAATACTCCGTTCACGTTCGATATGGATTTCACTTTAATGATGACCAACACAAATGCCAACTATCCGCCGCTATGATAGTTCATTGTAGAGTGATGGCGAGAATTTAAAATGCCTTAAGTAAATTTTGTTTACAAGCTAAAGTGATCTGTGAGCACACGTAATAAATTTGTTTTTTTAGGCGAATGGCAATTCGATATTCTCGGTGATTCAAGTATACCTAGTATCATAACGGCATCACATCTCCTCGGCACTTGCTCACCGCTCAAGACGCGACGTCGAATAGTTTGAGTTGACAAGTGTGTGCCAACCACAAATAGATTATTTTTTCTTACCCTGTAAATTCTCCAACTGTACTTAGGTATAATCTTACTTATAAAAATTGTTGCTGCTTCCGCGTTGAGGTCATATACGAGTATAAAGATTAATTTAATCTTATAAGTGATCGAACCGTAATTATTTATTATACTAATTTAAACGTGATGAATACTTAATTAAATATTGGAATTTTGGTGTCAATTAAAATCGTGGTAGAAAACCTATACAGACCTGAAATAATTAGGTATTATCGCGCCCAATTGTATTTCCGTCACCCAATTTGTAGATTGTAGGGAAGACTGTCTGCGAATCGAGGGGCCTCAGTTTCGATTCCGGGCTGGGCAGACTTTTGTACGATAGGTAAGTAATATTATACTTATTAACGCTAATATTATAAGTAGGAACATAGCTATGTCTATATTTATGTATGTGTGTTAAGCGTTCACGCTTGAACCACTGAACAGTTTTAAATGTTTTGGTACAGATATTATGTAGAGCTAATCTTTTTGAAAGAACATAGGATATTTATTAAAAGAGAAGGAGAAAGGGGAGAAAGTTCGCAATTCGACTGTATTTTTATGTATTACCTACCTCAAAACTTCGCACAGGGTGAACCGATTTTGATATTGTTATTGCATTCAAAAGGTAGAGCTTCACGTCTGGTCCCGTATATTAAACTTATTATGCCCGCGACTTCGTTCGTGCATAGGAGTTTTTCCCACGTTAAGCCCGATCTCGTGGGAATTCCGGGATGAAAATAGCCTACATGTTGCTCCACAACCTCCTCTACCTTCCAATGAAAGTCCCATAAAAATCTGTTCAGCCGTTTCAGAGATTAGCGTGCACAAACATACGATCCGTAACAGTTTTATGCTTAATAAATAAATCGAAGATAGAATAGATTTCAGCGACGTCTAACGGATTATTTCTGGCTACAACCCATTAATGGCCCACTACTGAGCACGGGTCTCTCCTCATTATTAAGGAGGCTTAGAGCATATTCCGCCACGCTGCTCCAGTGCGGATTGGTGGAGGGGTTAATGGCCAACCCAGTGTCGAAAGTTTTCAAGCAACCCGAAGGCCTCCGACACGGCTTAACGACTGCTATCTATCGATAACAACCGGGACCAACGGCTTTACGTGCCCTCCGAAGCGCGGAAGCGCTCAAGAAATTTTGCCACTAGCGGTCACCCATCCAACTACAGACCGCGCCCGCAGTTGCTTAATTTTGTCGATCACTTAGGATCGACGCAAGCCGCCGGGCTATGAGCGCTTCGCTGGGCTATGAGCGCTTCATTATTTTTTCTTATCGATTTATAAGTTGGTTATTTTTTTATAAAAAAGTTATTAGTCCTAAAACTTTTCATCCCCCCATTTTACCCTTTTAAGAGGAATTTTGTAAAATAGGTACTATCATGCTCCCCTATACAATAAAAGCAACCCCTGTAATAAGTTTAATGCTACTTGGTCTAGTAATGGAACCTGTGTTGTTTGTCAGTCAGTGTTTGAAAGATGTGTTGTCTGTCTATATCAATTAACATCTAAGCAAAGTAATTGAAAACGAACACGATGATGATTATAATGATGGCAAACGACTCATCGTGATTCAATTGTGGACTTGAGGCTTTCTTTTTTGTTTCCTCTCCTTATTACATTAAATTTAGAATATTACCAGCTGACGCGGCAAACGTTGTTTTGCCAAAAAAAATGTTAAGGGTGAAGAACCCTTATCAATTAAGGGTATGAAAAATAGATAGTAGCCGATTCTCAGACCTACTGAATATGCATATAAAATTTGGTAAAAATCGGTAAAGCCGTTTCGGAGGAGTAAGGTAACTAACATTGTGACACGAGAATTTTATATATAAGATGTGTACCATAATAAGGCAAAGTTTGTGCTATTTAACGAGCCGACGATCATTTCTTATACAAACCTAATCCCAACCCATATTCCACTGCTGGGAATGATTCGCCTATCGCAGTGATAGATAGGCCATACATCTAAATCTAAATACTTAATCGAGAACTCCCAGATGTTTTCTTCGCCGAAGTAAGTTTATCATACCTACTTACTTCCTAATTTACTTATAATATACTTATATGAAAAAATAGAAAATTAAGTGTAACACCGATGTATCTAATAGTGCGTACCTAAATAAGGCTGTGATACTTAGCAAAGTATTTAATGTGCCCGAATAGAGGACCCATGAATATAGAGAGGAGACGGCCTAAGCAACTGTGCACTGTGATTCAACTAGGTCCTGACGTCATCACAGTGGGCGTGGCCTTAAGTCAGTCTACTGACGGCTCGCACTAAATAAATTTTTACTCGACGTTAGATGGCGACACTTTGTATCAGGGGAAATAAAAATGCATAGGTGCGTAGAGCTAACAATTACTATATCTTGATAATCATACGTACTGAAATTCGTCCTACATTAATTCCTAAAGAATTTTTTACAACCAAATATTATTTTTCTAGTTTTTATAATCATTTTGTAAACACCGCCATCTATTGACAACTACTTACAATAACAAAAACACAGGGCCGTATTTGGTAAGAAATGGGCGGGATCTTGTTAGATCCTGCCCATTTCTTTATCCCCCTCGCCCCGCAAAGCGTCACGCGATCTTTCATAGAAAAATCTACATACAACGTCTCCTCTCTATATTTGCTTCATGAGAGGACCCAAATTCAAATCATTCAAGCACCTCTATCTATTCAGAAAAATCTGTACACACCAATATTACCTGTATGGATCAGTTGACAACACAAATGCAGATTGAGAACAGAATTTAAAAGTCATCATTCAAAAATTCTCACGACTGGGAATCGACCTCAGGACGCTTGATAGGTACAGTAGTCCAGTACGGTATCCATGGTAACGCGATTCGTCATACTATTGCCAAAACGAATAAAGATCATTCAATCACAGAGCGGAGTCACTAGTGATTTTAAATCTAAAATAGGTATACAGTCGAATTTAAATTCCGTAAGATTGAGGTCGTATTCAAACGACCTATCTATATCTATTATTGTGTATTTTATTGATGTGTTTTCGCAAATTTACGTGTCTTGTACATCAAATGTAATTGTACAATTGCTCCATGCTTTGCCTGTACCATGTCAGTATCGGACCAGTTATGAAATTATTATAATTCCAACATTTCCTAGAAATCTCTCACGATATATTCGAATCGTTATCTGAAGATAGGTACTCTTTGTATATTAGTCGTGTTGGGTATAGTGATCGCACGTTTGGAAATTCCGTTGATAATTTGATTATAATGTTTCTATGTGGTATTAGAATTTCTTATACGCAGATAAGTGCGACTTGGACTTGCACTCGTAGGGTTCACAAAACTGAGTAACTTTCTATTGATCTCCCATTATTTCGTCAACAAGATAGAGTATACTTTTATAAAGACCCTGTATGATCAAACTTTTTACAGTTTTTACAGTATACGAGTATGTTGTGATATCGACAACATCACGCAATCTTTGAAAATTCAGGTGTTTCCCGCCGTCTACGAGTAGCGAGTAACTATCGGTTATTTTCTCGCTCAAGAAACGTACATAAATATCACATTCCGTATAGACAAGAGATGCATGTGCGAGCGAGTCATCGCCGGCGGTGTGAACACTCAGCGAGCAACTATTGATATGTGCATCTCTTTTGTTTGTAGGAAATGTCCCATCTTTAAAAAATGCTGCAGTTACTCGCTTACACACCGGCGGTGGAATACCTGCCGAAGCGCTGTCTGGCAAAGGGAGATCTCCCGCGAGCGGGACGACATGTTGTATGAATGAATGAATGAATCAATTTATTTATTTGTATAGTATTGTTATTGTAGTAGTTATTGTAGATATTATGTATGTAATTTTATGTGAGCGGTGCGGTGTAAAGAACTTCGTTAGTGTGATTCTGGATTCCGTGACGTCTATTACACTAATTGTCCTTGTCATTAAGTCATCAAGTAGGTATTCCATTTTATTGTACTTACAATATTTACGTTAAAATTTTTCAAAAACGAAAAAAGCAATAAACATGCTTGACTACGATGTTTTTACTCAAGAGTATGGTTCACACCAGTTTGCTGCAATTCACACAGCTCAATTTTCGACCCCTTAATCTGCTTAGTTGTGAGTGTGACACTGTGACCCTGATTCCGAAGCTCTATAAGATCTTGAGTTCGACTCTCGGCAGGGGCAAGGATTTATAACACAGACAAATGGTTGTTCTCGGGTCATGGATTGTAAGGGTGTTTTATTTACCTACCTTGTCTATATCATCCGCGCAACAAAGAATATTTTAACTTTTATCTTTATATATTATAAAACTATGACCAGTTTTGCCGGAACGATCGTATGATGGATTTAGGTAACATATACCTACCTATAGTAAGATAGGAAAACCATTTAGCCGAATATGGTAAATATTATTTCTATACTTACTTAATAATACTTACTAATATTTTGGTTTATAATGTAAGTACCTTTTCTTTAGGTACAAAAACACATTTTTTTAAATAAATTTTATCTGAAAAACAATACCAATCTTAAAATATAGGTATGGATAATCCCTCCAAACATAAAATGAATTTCCAAGCTTTATAACCTCATAAGTCGCTGTTAAAAAGTTATCAGATCTCATTTCATCTCATAAGGATGCTATCTCAGGCGTGACTTACAAACCTTAACTCTACAACGCCCACGACTTGGACAAAGTACCTAGGGCCAGTATCAAGTATGGTTTTGCAGCTGGCACGCGAACTTTCTCATGAACTGACTATAAGAAATTAGTAAATTACCTTAGTTCTGTCTTCTTTTTAAGATTGTTTCCCTATTTATCAAATTAAATTTAATAATTTAGAGTATTTGCGTAAAAAATTATTAAGCAGCATTAAGCACGCGTTTTGCGTCTTAGTGTCCTTTATGATATGATATTCTTAACATCAATTGCAATCATGAAAATGCTTTGCTAAGGAAAACTTTTCAGTTGACGTATTTTTTTATCGTACCGTAATCTATCTTAGAGGTAATGGTATCTTCACTTCTTGAAAGACCGACTACTGAGCACGGGGTTCTCTTCTCTTCACGGGGTTCTCTCTTCTCGTAGGAGAGCTAGAGCTTTCTTCACCAAATTTCCCCAGTGCGGATAGATGGAGCATCTGTTAGAGTATTTGTAAATAATGTTGAATTTTTCCTTTGTTTCAGATATCCCTCGAAACATTGAATCTCGTCTAGTACAAATACCTACAATGTATCATTTAGTTCTGCTATTCGCTGCCGCGGCGCTGCTGTGCGAAGGACGGAGTGCCAACGTAAAACGACATATGGAGATACTAACAGAAATGGACAACCACATAGAACCTAATGGTAAGACGGAATTTTACTGTATAACTATAATACAAACTCTTTATTGCACACCATTTGCAATACTTAGTACAAATTATAGGGCGATCTTATCACTAAAAGCGATCTTTTCTAGACAAAACGTATTCAGACAAGAATCAGGGATTTTTGATTTGGAATTTTGATTTGGAAAATAAAAAATGCATTTAGATAATGACTTTATTAACGGTAAAACGCAAATAAAATTAATCTAAGTACTCCGTTAGTCTACTAGGTAGGTACTATATGAAAAAATTGTCATAAATGAGTTATTAACTTCTTTACCAACCCTTAGTGTAGCAGTAAATTTTAGACCATGAGAAACCATGCGTAAGACATTGATATTATCTAATCTAATCTATAGTTAATCTAATTTATAGTTAATAATTATAATAAATTATTGTAGCTCAAACCATTTACTACTTACGCCATCTAGTAGTCAATAGCGATACTAAAATATCAAAATTTTAATCATTATTTCCTTTGTATAATTTAGACCTGAATAATAGAATTCGAATGAGCACGAATTTCATAAAAAAGGATTCCCGCAAGGGCCTGATGCTTTTAAGTATCTTATATGTATTAAAAACGATTATCATTCCAATTTATTGCAAATATTGGGATTCAAATATTTTTCTTCAACGACTTTGCTTAATATGTTTCCTCTCAATTCCAGCGGTACCTTCCCAGTTGTCTCTCCAGAAGAAACTATCAGCGCTAATGGAACAGCCGCCTGCCATCTCCACACACGATGCGGGCACGACAATCGAGGTCAAATGTGAGGCTTTCGCCGCACCAGCGCCCTCTGTACATTGGTTTAAAAACGATGCTCCTATTTATCAGGTAAGCTTTATAACCAAATCGTTCATCAAACAAGCTTATTTTGTCTATCGCCCACTTTGAATGTCTCATATTTTTCAGCGCTCCTCAATTCTTTTAACTTACCAAAAACTCAGAATCTTTACGGGTCCCTTACCACCTCTCTCTTTTTTACTTAAGGCCTTCAGCACCCACAAGAGAACGTTATAGTTCACTTTGAGAAAGGCTGGCATATAACTTTAAATTCCTATACCCAAAAATTTACCAGGATTAAAACTCACACACTCACACCTCAGCACTAGATTTCCCTATCATATCGTGGGTGGCACTAATAAGACAAAACGTCACGAACACTACGCTACGAGAATAAACATTTATCTGTTACAATCATAATAGGTCCTACAAGAAGTTGTACCTATGTGATTTTAATCCTACCATTTTGCTAAATGCCATGTTGTCTACTCACTATAACAAATAATTTTACGTGTGTATTTTTTGTAAGAGATGGCTACAATTGATTTACAAATAACATGTTGTCTGCCTTTGGAAAGAGTAACAGGTCAGGTCATGAGTACTTATTTGAAAATATTATCACTTTGAAAAATTGTTTGCGAAAAGCATTCAGCATACTTAACACATAGTAACGTTTTGAATAAAAAGAAACTTACACGTGTTCAAAGCAGACGAGTGGCGCCAGGCCTTGAATTTTGTATGAAGTTTTTACATTAGACATATTTTGCGCAGTTGGATAATGTTAGGATCCATAGACAAAACATATTTGAGTTATGGGACAGAATATATAAAACTTCGATATGATCTTTTCTACTCAAAAGTAAGTTATCAAAGAATTTAAATTTTACTTTACTTACTGCTTAATTACTTGGAGCTGGACTTAAGACATCCCTTCAAAATATTTTTAAAATTAGCTATGGGATAAATTGTTGAATTATTGTTGTCCTTGAAGTCCCTGAATTCCTAGTGTTCTGGCCGGAAGCTTGAGATTCAATATTTTCTACGTCCTTCTTTCTGTGTTGGCAACTTATCTAACGTTGATACTTTTGGTGTTGCTTTTATTACCACTGACCAGGTGACTTGTCTACTCAATCGCTTTTAGCATTAAATCCACCTTTGTCTCTGTACTTTTGTATGATGCGTAAAGTTTTAAATAAACAAATAACTAATACATCCGATTTATTTTATACAGCTGTCTTAGAATTTCGCGTTTAGGTAATGGACTTAATATACTTAGTTAGTTATATTAAGTCCATTGTTTAGGTACACAAAAATGACATTTGTGACCGTTTTGTGCTAACGTTGACGGGGTCGTATTTATTACTTACTTCAAGGCTGCTGACTAGGAAATAAGATAATATTTTAAAAGCCCACAAATATTTTGACAGTTACGAACGATGATTTTTGACGCTGCATTAATTTTCAAATTACAATAATATGAATGATATGTTTTGACGACAAGTGATTCAAATTTTATAACAGCATGTTACTATTTCTTCTGTATCTATATTTTACATTTTTTTTATACCGCTACGATATTTATGTGACAGATATTTACTCTGGGTCATGGGTGTTATTGATGTATTTTTGTGTTGTTCATGCTAATCGCGATAAACGGAATCTTAGTTAGGGAATAGGAATGAAGTTCCTTATCGCACAATATAGACGGAGGCAAGAAGCAAAATTGTGAAAGGTTCTTACCGCCACACACATAGTTGACTCTCCAAATGTCTTATTAAACAGAGAAAAACAAATTGATCCAAACGCATTTAAATCCTAATCATTATTTTACAGCACGATCTAGAATCCAATGAGATAATAGATACAAATCCCACCTCGCTGGCGCGCATCACGTCTACTCTGCTGGTGCCGCGGTCAGCCCCCACTGCCAAATATACCTGCTTGGTTGTCGCCGACTCAAAAATTAGAAGAGCTGCTAGCATCGTTGTAAATTCTGGTAAGTTTTGGACGTTTTTTTCTACATTTAAGACAAATGCTTGCAAGTTGTAGATACTAATTAAGTATTGTAGCTAATTATGAAAAAAAATGATTTTAATTTTTGATTATTGGTCAGATTATGACATTGTTGGTCAGTTAAATTTATGACGTAGAATATGTTTTTAAATAAAATGTGATAATACTTTTGTACTGTTAGCTGTTTTAAGAAAATGTCCATGTTTTCTCTACTCGCCGCTAGATGGCACGATAGGTACTAAAAATTAAGAACAGTGTCGAAACACCTTTAAATTGCATTTAAAATACGATACGATTACATTGCCAGGAATATTTTTGCTATATTATAATTATTAAAGCTATTATTGCGAAAATCACCCAACGTGTATAAAGTAAATTGATTTGTGAAACATCATTACAATTTTTTATTATTAAAATATTTTCATTATTATAATAAAATGAGATTTACTCCAAACTACAAAACTAACCAATCTTTAATCTCCCCTCAGCCGGCACCCCAGACCAATCGGAGCGTTCCAAGTTAGTCCCGCTCGCGCCGCGCATCCTCGTCTCGTACAAGGTGTTCGTGGACAACATGGGCTCCACCGTGGTCCTGCCGTGCCATATGCGAGGACACCCGCGCCCGCATGTCATCTGGCTTAACAAGAATAATACCAGGATTGAAAATGACCCGCGGATGAAGGTAGGTTTAAGTGGAAGGGGACTGACGTAACAGTTTATTAGGGTGCGTACATGTAATTGGTACATGTAATGTAAAATGTAATTTGTAGAACCAGTATGAAAGATTGAGTGTTAATTATTGTAACCAACGTTTTTGCGCAAATAAATCATTATTATTATTGTTGCACAAACTAATAACATGTAACTTGTTTTTTAAACACATATCATCCACATTTAAAAAACATGTTATTTAACTATGTTTTATAACATGTTTTGTTATATAGTCTGTACGCACCATTAGGGTGTAACCGTGTAATGTACTTTTGGTTGGTGGTAGGACTTTGAACCCGCGACCACCAACCGATTTGTCGTGTTCTACCTCGGGGTTTGAAAGACTAATTTTTTACTTCTTTTGCTCTCTTTCACGGTTGGCAACGCTTTACTAATGCCATTGGCATTGTTAATATCTATACCAGACCATTTGCCATCAGATGGACTATCTTCTCGTTTTTCGGCTTTTAAAGGAAAATTAGGTTGAAGCTTTAAATAAACCTTCATCTTTATTACAATTTAGTACCTTTGTGCCAGACCAATTACTTAGACTTCTTTGATAAATCCGAGCGTGGTGACATTATTTCTGATGAAGAAAATATTTCTGCTTATGTTGATAAGACTAAAAGTTTACCTACTACATAAAGTTAGATTGAAGATAATATTAATAATTATAATTATTTCTTCGTAGAGAATATTTTATGTAATTTATTTAACAAATTATTATCCCATCACAGGTGCTGAGATCCGGCGAGTTAGTAATCAGTCCCCTGCGCTGGGATGACATGGGCGAGTACACTTGCAGCGCTACCAATATCTTCGGCACTGCTACCGCCAAGACCTTTATCTATCCAGCGATGGTGATTAATTATGCTGTATTATATTTATCCGACATTCTATATTTCGACTACGTTCCGAATCAAAGATGCGAATGGAGAATTTTTTGTCAATTTTTTTACTAATAAGGCACTCGAAATTATTTTTAGATCTTTTTATCAGTAAAGTCATTAAATATAATCAAAATACAAATAGAAACCTAAGCTGTTTTTAAAATCTTCATATACTATTTAATGAAGGTAATAATGTATCACAGTGACTTACACTGAAATCGTGACATAGATTTCAATGTCCATAATAGAAGATAAAGAAAATAATTATATTTTCTGTACAAATTCTGAAATCAGCTTTAAATTCGTGATATTGCGTGATAACATTAAGTACATTAAATACGATGAAATTTTCTATCTTATAGAGAGAGCTCATAGAAGCTTATAGAAGTTACTTCAATTCTCTAATGTATTTTAATATTAAAATGTATTGTTTTTTGTTACAGCCCAGCAATACAAACGGATAGATAATCGAATCGAAATACTTCAAGTATACTTAATCTGGATGTTCCTGTTTATATTTAAGTTGTATTTTAAGGGCGCGCCACACGGACAGATAAATATATTTTAAATACATCTTAATTAAGTAACATGAAAAAAAACAAAACGAGGAATTAATCTAACATTAAAGAAATAGACTAGATCAAATTAAACAAATTACAAAGAAGGATGTCCAATTTTGACCTGATCATGTATAAGGATGAAAAAAATCTTAAAATTCGGTTAACATATTTGTACATTAAACACGCTTATTTCTAAATTAAAAGAAACGCAGGAAATAAAATTATTTGATTATTTCTACAAGCTAAACAAAGTAAAAGTTAAACGAATTGCATGTTTTGAACGCAACTCTAGTCAATCAATCCATTCATGCAGTATGAATCAATGAATCAATCAATGAATAGAGTACCCAACTGAAAGGTGTTTTTTTTTACATTTGACACTGACGCCGCCATGACCGAAATTCGTTCAAGAAAACATTATTATTATCAATTATTAAGTTATGCTACATTTAGCCAATGAAATGTATTGGATAGAAAGGAAATCTTTTTAAAATAAAAGAACTACAGAAAATGGTCGGTTGGAGGTAGGAAAGAAACTATCGTTAACATTAATTTCAAAGACTTCACAATCATCAATACTTATTCATATTTGTTTAACTTTGCTGCGTTCAAATCTTAAAAATGACTATAAGACAATATTTATTACTCCAATAGGTAGTCCTTCTACTATTCATTACATCTATACATTGTTTTTTATACCAGGTTTTCAAATGTATGGGAAGTGGGCATTGTTCTTTGGTTCGTTACTATCAATGTTTGGCATCTAAAATAATATCTTACTAATAATATCTTCTGCCGTTAGATTTTACAGTAACTAAGATACAGAGCAATAAATTAAAATAAGTATATGTTATTTTATTTCAGCAAATTATGTGCCAATATTACTTACGGCTGGTCCGAATGGCATAAATGCTTATTATTTATCTATTAAACTATTATTATGTACAAGTGAAAATGTTATACTAGTAGTAAAAATACTTGTAAGTTAAATTTACAAAATGTAATTGTGATTTGATTAGTCCGTGTGCACCCGCCCTAATGAACAGAGTCTGCCTATTTTTATTTTTATTGTATTAAATTATATTAAATATGAAACACTATCATTTAATTCGAGAAAATTACTGTATACATTGAAGATATTTTAGTAAGTTCCTACCTAATAAGTGGCATCTTCTTGTAATTCTCTCACAACTTCAGCACCATCAAATGTACCTACAGTACTGTAAATTAATGGCAAATGGCTTAAAATTTACGACAAAAATGGACCAAACCTGTATTATTTTTTCAGTAATAAATAGGTATTAGCAATATTACTTTTGTGATAAATACACTACTTATGCACTGTGATTCTTTAGTATGGTTTAAATAAATACATTTGACGAGTAAAACGTATTTTATTGATTTTTACATCTGAAAGTTAAATGTGATTCATCTAATCATTTTCAATGTTTAATGATTGCTACTCCATAACAGATGGCGTTGTAGTCGGATAAAAAGATTATGAATCTCAAATCGCAATGAGAAAACAATATGACGATATCTTTTGTGCTTCGTGATGATAATTATTATGTTTTCCTTCGTCTCCGAAAGTGATGTGTTAACGCGACAATCTGTTCCATTACTAAATGACGAAGAATTTAAAAAAGTGCGATGAGCAGTTTTAAAATAAAAATTAGTCAGTATTTTGAAACTTGTAACAAGTAAAAAGTTTTTGTTGCTGGGATCTTCATTTTTTGTATTTTTGAATTTGATTTAAACGGGAGAGTAGAACAAGATAGGGCAGGCTAAGAAAACCTTTTCTATGGAGCACTGATGAAATGTTAGAGTTTACAGGGTAACTAAACTATTTAAATACCTACCTATTCTGTAGCTTTGAAACTTCGTAACTACAAAGATGGAAGTTTCTTTGTATTAATTAATGTTTGAAAAGTTCAAAAACTACTTGACGATTTCAATAGTTCTTTCGCGGTTATAAAATATATTAATTCCTAAAAAATTAACAGATCCCTACTAAAAGTTGAACAATGTAACTCAACGTACCTATGGTACTACTTATATAAAAATTTGTCATAAAAGTCATCGTCATCATCGTACGTGGGTCTGTGTTATTTAACTATTGATTGAACAAAAATGTTTCACAAATTCACAATATTAAAGAATATAAAAATGCACCCACGATAAGAAGGGTCATGCTGATAGTTCTTTAATAAAGTCTCATAATTTTTTTGTACGCAATTAGAATTGAGGATCAGTCAAACGAGATTAAATTAACTCGTTTTATCTTACTCTGTGTGAGCGGCCGGGTTTTATTTGCCCCAGGCTTGGAATATTAGAGGGTGGATATATTTTATTTATCTGTTGCCCGCGTACGTTCATACATATGAGTTTTGAACACCGGGATAAAAAGTAGCCTACCTATGTGTTGCTCCACAAGTCCTATATGTCCTAGTGAACATCCCATAAAAATTTGTTCAGCCATTTCAGAGATTACCTTGCAAAAACAGCGATTAGTTACAGTTTTATTATATGCATAGAAGAAGATAGATAGATAGATAGATAGATCGTTGGATTTGAGTCTATTGACTGGTTCCTTCAAGGCAACAAGACCAGCATCTGCATTGACTATTAAAAAGACAGCATCCACGCAAGGCTAAAACATGTACCTACCTATGTATGGTTGTAGTTGTAGCTGAAGTGTTCACACGCTTCAATCCTCGAGATAAAAAAGGTTATAAGTATATATCTAGCGGTCGTGATGATGAACGATACGTAGGTGTTACTTAATTTGTGATCCACCCACTTGCATTTGTGATCATTGCGAAAACTTGCTCACGATTCAATTTGAACTAATTAATTTAACATCATTTAAAAATTAAAAGCATCAACACAGTGTTTGAGATTTGACGATAATTGATGGCTAGTAGGTACATGTATTATTATATTTGCTACAAGCGATCCGCCCCGGCTTCGCACGGATGCAATGTATGTAGGTATACACATACACACATTAACAAATGCCTATGGCCTATATGTGAACTTCTGGTGTTGAAACAATCTTGAAATCAGCTCAATAACAAACCAGTTAGATTTATAATTAATGATAAAAAAAAATTATGAACTAAACATGCAGGCGTATGCACAAATAGGCCACTATACGTTCTTATAGAATCTATAAAAATATAAAATAAAATGTTTCACAAGTTCCAATTGTTTTCAGCCTGAATTTTTAATATTTATTTCTTTCCAGAATAGCAGTTATTCTGAACTATTCTCTGCTATCTGGACTCACTATTCTAGCCCCATTTCTGTCTTGTTAGAACAAGACCTACGAGACAAACGACCTAGCGGTCGGACACGGTTGACATGGGCGGGTGCGAAAGGATGCTGCATGCTCGATTGCTACCTTAACTCCATAAAAAAGACTCTATACCTTCAACCCATCGAAAAATACACACATACCTATATGTATAACGACTTCTTATTGCAGTACTGGAGACCTGGGTTCTTTTCATGTCTGACCACTCTATACGTAATAGGATATTAGGTATATTGATGATAGTCACCTCTTATTATCACGTGACCTGGTTGCCAGTTTCTCTGCGGTACACTTCAGCTTGATGCTATCTAAGTTAATTCAACGAAATAATTACTTCGTAATAGATACTCGTTTGACTTTTGACCTGAAAGTTATAATTCATTGCACTGGGTCGCCTGTCAGGATCTGCACGAATTGATAGATAACTTGCGAATCTTCTAAATATTCGCCAATTGATTTTAGATTATTCACATGATACGTACGGCTCTGTAGCATAGTGGGTTGGGAAGTTGACTTACCTACATATGAATCAGGAAGTCCCGGGTTTCATTTCACAGGAGCGATCACTTTTTGTGTGACAGATTAATATTTTTTCTCGTATCGTGGGTGTTAGAAATGGATTATTAATTATGTTACCCATGACGCCCATCATACAGAGATTCCTTTCGTCGTAGGAAAATTTTAAAAGTTTTAGTATTTCCGTTTATTCAAATAGATTTTTTCTTTTTTTAATAAATATCTATCTTCTATCGTAACGGCTTAATCGTGAACAAATCAATTTCATATTTTATGACGTTATTTAATCGTCTTTATCTTTTTTTTATTGAATTAAGGTAGCAAACGAGCATGCAGCACCACCCTTCCGCTGCCGCCCATGGCAATTGTGACCGACTTAGAACAAGACCCAATTTAGGGACTAGGGAGGTTAGTCCAATTGGTTAGTAGATGGTGTTAGAATGTTAGTTGGTTAGTTTGTTAATAAGTGTGAGGACAGGGACTGTTAGTGATAGTTAGTCGTGTTAGTAATATTAGTATTGTCCAGTTAGTAATGATTAGTGTGAGTCTTGTTAGGTATTTGTTACAGTGTTCTATTATTTGGAAATTAGGGCATTATTATTATCATTAATTCCAGTACATCTCCGCAATGTTCCGCTTTTATTATACCGGAGTATCCTTTGATCCGCCGCTAGTCACGTGCGTGATGCAATGATTCTATTCGTGCGTATAATGTACGAATACGATACGGGTGATTCTGGGGCCATAGTACGAGTTTTAAGTGACAAAACGCGCACGCTACGTAACTGCGAGTTAGCTAAAATTTACATGGGATCGATGCTGAGCCATTTACGTCCGCTAGGTGGCTTTGCTCCGATCCCATACTTACGTAGCGAGCGCGTTATGTCACTTTAAAACTCGTACTAAGGCCCGTTATCATTAGGGTCGATAGATGTTTTGGGCCTTATTAAGCGAGGCTTAAAGTTATTCCGAGTTTAAATGTTTTTGTCTTTTTCTAACCTTTGACTTTAGTGAATCACATGACAGGGACGGATTTTTTTTTATACTTGGAGCTACTTTTAACCGCGTTTATTAATGAGGCCCATAGACTCTAATTCGGTGTGTCAACAGCTTTTTTTAAATGTATGTTTTTTCCATGCAAACTTATCCTATGTGTTACCTCACTCTCACGTACGTGTGGTGTTCTTAAAATGTGGTGTAAATTTTTTTTTATTACAATGTTTGTTATTTTAAAACTGTGAACGAATAATTAATGGTGAATATCGATCGTTTTCAAATACTGTATCAAAACAAAACACGACTTAGATATTACAAGTATTCACAAATGATTAAGTGATACCCAATGATATTATATATTACAAGAAAACTTTTTAGTATCATTCGTCTCAGAAATAAATCATTGATTCTAATGGCGTAAAGTGTCTTAGCCAGTTAGGTACGACGTTTCCGTTTTCTTCCGCCGATGTTGATATCGGCATAAGCATAAGTAAATTAATTACTGATATATAAAAATATAAATAGGCTAAGAGAAAACAGTTACACTTTTTTTTCAATGATATTATATCATTGGTGATACCTAAATGTATGATATGATTATGTTAATCTTTCTTTATCACTGTCATCGTGTTAGAAAGATTTTGTGTTGATTAAATAGCCACCATAATCATATCTTAATTAACCGTAAGTATAGATATTAACCGGTACAAATAAAGATTGATAAAAATATAGACGGATAAAAATTTTGAATCAAAGCAGCGCCATCTAAAATCGAAGATTTAATAATAACCGAACAATACTTCATTTGTTACGATTCTGATAAAAAATCCTTTAAAGCTGATTTTGATAATATGGGAGAATTGTCCAACTTGCGCAAAAACGCATCATAAGTAGCCTGCGATCTATATCGAACTATCATAAAACTAAATATTCGCCTTCTAATGTTTGTCTATAAACGTGAAGCTATCCCAAAGTGATTGCTGTAACAGTCAATTTTAATTATGGAACAGAAAAAGATCCATATTCCATTAAGGCGTATACAGCAAGTTCCACTTTTCGATCCTCTGATGATATTATTATGAATATGCATGCAAAATGTAATTATTGACCAAATTTGACTAGCCCACTTTTGTCATATATAACTACTTAGGTATATCTACTAATTTTATATTTAAGATATCATTGCAGAAAATCACGGAATTTTCAAGATATCCATCTTTTAATCTTTAGTGGGAAAAGGGCATACCAGCTTCGTGTTACAGTACTTAGTAGCTACCTATATGCAAGCGTACTTACATATAGGTAAATATACCTACGCAATTGATGGTACCAGTCAGATCGCCTACAGCGCCAATCACAAATTCATAATTCACCATAACCAACTCACCGTAATCAAACAACATTTTAAATTATGATCTGACACCGGCAAACCAATTTAGTTTAAAGACGATACGTTCACGCAATACTAAAACACTATGGCTCTTTGCAACATTTCACAAATAGATATCCATCGATCGAGCCCTGATCATTATACGTATTCTCACCAGACAAACTATTTTGAAAGCTACATAGTGTCTAAGTAATGGTTGGACGGTACGCGCAAATCTCATGTACCTAATCTCCGCGGGTAAGAATGCCAGAATCTTAGAATAACAAGTAAAGATCAAGTCACGCGAATCTTAGGTTATCTCACTAGAATAATATCCGAAAGTATTGCTGAAATTTATTGTAAGTAGTAAATATGTAATGTAGGGTAAGTAGAATCACAACGTCATTAAATGTCTGTAAATGACCGAGTAGATACCTATTGAGGTATTTGAATGTTGCGAAGTAAACTCTTATTTTGATATCATGATATTGTGACAACCCTGGCGTATCTACTTCGCTAAACCGGAAGCAATAAACAATAAGGACCATAAACATGTCAAGTAAACAATAGAACAATAGAGCGCGGCCGTTTCGAAAGTACGCGCACGACGCTTCGACCTTACGGCAATAGTCTTAAGGTTGAAAGTCGATTGCAAGGAATATACTAGACCGTTATTCCAAAAATTGCGGGAATATTCTAGTGATATACTATAAAGTGATATACTAGGGAATACTAGAATATTCTAGTGGTATAAAATGGGCACTTGGTCGAGTGGGTGGCATTCTAGTTTCGGAAGCGAAACCGGGAAGAACAAGCGATACAGCTACGGGCGATACCAGCGAGAAGTGAAGTGATTTCTACGGGCGATACCTACTGTGATCGACGAGTGTGTTTACGAGTACCTACCTACGTGCATAGTGTTTTGATAGATAGATCTCTTTATTTGTAACATAAAGTACATACAGCCAATAAAAATTAAATTAAAAATTAAAAAAAACCCCGACACAAACATTTAAAAAGTAAAAAATAATATCTTTAAAAATAATACGTCGCGTTGGGGGACCGCTCCTAACTATTCATTATCTACGATTTTTTTCATAACCTATTTAGTCTTTTACCCAAAACTTATCATTTATCAATATTTTTTGTGTAGAAGTTAGAAGTAAATGGAGCGGTCCCCCAACGCGACGTATTATTTTTAAAGATATTATTTTTTACTTTTTAAATGTTTGTGTCGGGGTTTTTTTTAATTTTTAATTTAATTTTTATTTTTTACTTTTTATAGGTAAGAACATTCTGGATTAAGTTATAAATATTCTCTTACTGTAACGCTTTCATTTGAGACCCCACACGAATATATTTGCATACATACGGCTATTCTTCCCCGCTTTCACCCCCCACAACACTATCAAACGGTTCAACTGATTTTCATGAAACATATTTTAAAACTTGCGTCCGTAAGTTTCCTTTAATACAAAAAAACTAAATTGAAATCGCTTCATCCGTTCGGGAGCTATGATGCCACAGACAGACAGACACACAGACACACACACACACACACACACACGTCAAACTTATAACACCCCTCTTTTTGCGTAGGGTGTTAAAAAGTAAAACAAACTATTACAACATGATACAACACTGATTTGTAGGTACCTAACGTTACAAAAAGGATTCTGCTCATTCATCATTAATTTTGGTGTGTACTGTGTATGTACATAGTGTAATTGTGTATCTACGATTACAATAAAAGTCTTTGTGGTACATTTTGGCACTTTCTCGAACCCGTTACTCCTGACACGTAACAATATGAAATTTAATAGGTGGTAGGGCTAGAGTTCGCCCGGGGTAGTTCCACCGCCCGCCACGATGCTTACCTAGTACCATTTCTACCGCCATAATAATTGATTTAAGAGCAATCGTGTTCCGGATAGAAAGTTGTGGAGCTGGTTTCACATATTAGATCCGACCATTTCAGTCCTCAGGGGTAGCAACGCATCTGTGACCGAATTGGAACGAGACTCATACTAACAATTAGGTACAAATTGAACAACTACTAACTAACAGGAATAACTATCACTAACAGTCCCTGTCCTGATTAATAAACTAATACTTATTCTAACATCATCTACCATTCCTGTCCTTATTTGAGTCTTGCTTGTTATAAGTCCATTACAGTTTTCAATGTTGTCATGGGCGGCAGCGGAAGGGTGGTGCTGCGTGCTCGTATTCTACCTTAATTTCATAAAAAAAAATGTATTTTGAGTTCCTGCTAGGTATACCTAGTGATGGGAACCAAGAAAGATCCTTCTTACTTGGGCCAAAGGAACTATGACCAGACAGATAAACTTGGCTTAAAACAGCATTAAGAACTCCAAACAGTAATGCTACAGCTATTTTTGTGACGCTATACTAGGTACACAAAGAGAGCTCTTGCCTGAACTTTGATTGTTAAATTCTTGAACTAGTATATTAATTTGTAAGCCGTGTACAAAACTTCAAAAGCGTGATTTACGTTTGACAGGACGCCAGAATTTCGCGTGGTACGGCCATATTGAATTTGTAAGTCCATAATATTTAGCACATTTTTTTATTCACAATATCTTCCGTTTGAGTTACGAAATAGGTAAGGGTAAGTAAAGTTAGATTATAACTAATTATCTTTGAATATCGTTTGATCGAGTGTGCATCATTACTGGGAAGATGTAAGTAAGCCTGATAGCATATTCGTGCTGAAGGAAATTATGAACACTCCATTGTCTGTGGCGCAAGGGATAGAAGTGAAGCGATGAAGTATTAACGCCTTTTTTATAAGCTAATTAACGAGAACCTGAAAGAAAGTCTCATAAAATCATGAGAAATACCAAATACATTTTTACGTTTTTACGTTTTGTCGGCCCAGAAAAAAATAAAATATTGGCTTCTCAAGCTTCCAACCGGATCACGACATGATGCTTGGCGGCTGAAAAAAGGACTGTGCACATTTTAACGCCGCAGCACCGGACCAACTAAAACGAAAGCATTTAATTTTATTATGTCTTGGACAAAAAGGCTCAACTCGCTCCTTTCGCATTTTTCAAAATATATTGTACCAAAACTACACAATAATTCGTTTTAGTTACTTCCTAGTCAGATTTTAAGTTCTTTCGATCCGAATCCGCTTCAATATAGGTACCTATCGACACAAACATTCGTTTAAAATACTTTCTTATTTACCAAATTGTTTAGACCTTTATTTACCTGAATACTAGATAAGCCTAAAACCAACCCGCTTCTAACCCTTATTCTACACCACAACACGTCAAATAAACGATAACGACGAGGAGACGACAGCACACCATTGAGCAACGAGACGAAGTATTTCAGATTTACTATCAGCGTATGGGTCTCACTACAACTGGGGGTAATCTACAGTTCTCTCTCTGAATAATTAGCAATATGTAATTTCAAGCTTATATCATCGCAGACAAAACCATTTCATATGCATCGCCCAGACTCGCCATATCCATTATCCAGGGATGAGAGTAAAATATTGATAAATACTGAGTAGGTACATTGCATTTATAGAAAAAAGAAAGTAAGAAAATCGAAAAATAATTTTTGTAATAGGTACCCAAGGTCTCACCATCAACCGTTTTGAATTGCTAAGATATTTAAAGTTAGTGCCTATGTTATTTATTAAATGAACACCATCACTGTTTCAATTCATAATTGACTCACTAGGTACAACACAAAATACATTACAACATCACTTAATATGCTAATAAAAAATGACAAAATTCATTGTCAACAATCGACAACCAAAACTTAAAGTCATCATTGAGAAAAAAAATATTATTAGATATAAAAACAAAAAACCCGACTGCTTACAAAAGAACTCAAAAGAAAAAAACAAGTGTCACAATATCAACATAAAATACTTCATGGTGCTGCAGGCGGGGACAAACGTAGTACTTGATAAATCTTTTTTTACCCGTAGGTAACAGTATTGTTTGTCCCCACCTGCAGCACCATGAAGTATTTTATGTTGATATTGTGACACTTGTTTTTTTCTTTTGAGTTCTTTTGTAAGCAGTCGGGTTTTTTGTTTTTATAATAATATTTTTATTTCAGACTTTTTAGTGTTTTCACCGAAAAATTCTACTTTTTAGGATGGTTTTTGACAATTTGTGTTGAAACGTGTGCCTTAACGTTATACATGATATATATTTTTGAAAAGGTCTTTTCACGATCTTTCATTTGATACCCATATTGCTAAGATAACAAAAAAACTCAAGATTATCCCCTCTTTTTCTTCCACTTTCGGGCGCCATTTTGAAAGTTCATATAGCCTATGACACTTTCACAGTTCTGACGAATTCAACGATACCTCATATGTATGTCGAAATCCGTTCAACCGTTTGGGCTGTGGGGAGGTCCAAATAATCCAAATGGATACATCATACACTCGAAAAACATAACCCTCCTTCTGACGCAGTCGGGTAATTACCGCCTCACTAGGAATTGAACCCAAACTTGAACTTTCGGAACTGCGATGCGGCGTATCAACCATATCACGGTGAGTCAAGGATGCTTTACGTCAAGTGTTTACCCAGTCTCCACCAGCTCTCCCAAGCCTGAACCTTGGTTTGATTGATTACTTCGTGTTCCACCATCGTGAATCTTCTCACATTACCTATTTCGAAATTCCAGTTATCTGGAGCAGTTTCGTGAACAAGTATATTTAAATGTATACTATACCTAACAGTTATCAATCACTAATATAATTAATTACCTACTTATTACATTATATTTTATCTGGTGGGCGGTTTTTATGTTAGTAGCCAGCAAATGAGCTGACCAATTTACATGGACAAGAAGTGCATAAAGCTGGATATGTACATATAATTAACTATTTTTATTACTGTCTTCCACTTCACAGGCATAACAACACGTCTAGGATTCACAGTTTCGTGGGTGTCACCACATTCAAGACAAGGACATACATCCAGACCAAGCACGGAATTTTAAACTAATCATTCAAACCATCACGGTGGGAATCGAACCCAGGACCCTTGGAACAGCAATGCGGCATGCTAGCCATTGCGCTATTAGGGGTCATATAGGCGTATTTTTTCACCAAACAGTACACAAAAAATGCATTGGATACTTTCTATTGTCTAGAATGGACGACAACCAACATCTTCCACTATAGAGTACCGATCATGGATTACCAGGATATCGTTATCCACTTCGACAACGGAATTACAGATATCCCGAATAGTAACTAAATCGTCCCTAACTCAGTTAGGTTTCTTTAACTACGAGTAACTCATGATTATACTCTACGCGTGTTTTAATAATCGAGTTATGACAATCGATTTCAGGAATCGAACTGATATCTCACATGTTACGATCAATCAAAGTACAAGGCCATAATTATCATCACATAAATGTATCTAATTAAGGTCACAGGGATGGGTATACAATTTAATCCAATGCCTGAGGTCATGCTATCTAGCTCTATCGTCGTGATATTCGTGTGTGCAATTAAGTACTCTAACAATGACTATAATTAGTTTTGCGCTCAGTTATTGATTGATTTGTAAAACTAGTGATGTGCTAGACAGCATTGTGTAGAGGTCGATACGTTGTCATGGTAACCGAGCCACGAATGTAAGATTGTACAGTGCCACAAACGTATCTGTTCCGGTGGCCAAAATTGAAACTAATGCAAATGTTATACTGTTGTCAGACAAAGTCAAAGACAGTAGCGCCCCCTTTACAGAGTCAGACAAGTTTGTGGCACTGTATGATGCTTCTTCATTGATAAGTTATTCGTTTTTTCGTTAATGTCAACTCCCAGCCACAATTTTTAATTTATTAGGTACGCGATTGAAAACTTGATTTTTTTTATGAGCGGCATTAATTACCTACATACATAGGTTAACAATTGGGTGGCAATTTTGATTGTGAAATTATAAAATCATTTGAACTATTATCGCATTGTTAGAAGAAAGAAAATTAGAAAAACATATTTAATTTTATTTATTAATAGGTATTTTTTATGCTCCACTAGCTTCCGCCCACAGGCTTCGCCCGCGTGGAATTCGTTTAAACGTCATCCCCCTATTTCACGCCCTTCGGGGTGGAATTTCCAAAAATCCTCTCTTAGTGCTCCCCTTCACTCCCCAAGGAACATACGTGCCAAATTTCAGTTTCTTCCGTTCAGCAGTTTCGGCTGTGCGTTGTCTGTGAGTCAATCACTCAGTACCGCAAGAGTTTTATAGATATATGTAGATAGCGGTAATTTATGAAGTTACATTAAGGAAATCTATTAACATGTTGAGTACATCACTAGCACGTTTCGACACGTAACGCTTATGACAGCCGATTACAATCATAACACCGATAGTAATCGATTTATCGAGATGAGAGAGAATTGGCGCAAGGCCGCGCTTCTGAGGATAAAAAAGTCTGTTTATGCACGAATAAGCTATTTTAAATCCATTATTTTTAATTAAGTGTATCAGTATATTATATTTAAGGACTATTTTTTATCTCCAATAGCCGTCACAACCCTGAGGCTTTTATTTTTTGATGTGTGTTTTACTAACGAGCAGTGATAGGCCAAATAATTTGAACGTCCCCGAAAATTTGGGGTTGTTTTCAAATGCTGCATTCACCTCTAATTTTTTAAAATCATGTACACATCCCCTAAGAATATTTTCTAGCACGGAATATAAGAGATATAAGTATCAAGGAATATCGAACATTTCTCTTAATATTTTCTTATGTATTAATAAGGGTAAGAAACTGTTTCAGTATTGATCTCTTAACCACTTCCAGATAATGTCATAAAGATATCTAAATATATCTAACATCCACAGTATCTACATACTTTCATTAATAGCTAAATGAAATGTAGTTCGAGCACGACATTTTGACGCAAATTGAGACGTGATCGGAAGTTATGTGAGTGACAGGTAGAATCAAGTTACCCAAGAATTTTTTTGCTAGAGGTGCTCGACGTGTGCTAACAGCCTTCAATAAACATATAAATCAATCTATTACCCACGTGATATTATTTTTAAGTTACGTTAAAGTTCGTGAAGTTTTTTCGTGATGTCCGGACAAACATAGAGCCAAAAATTCGAAAGATAATAATATTTTTGGCTTCTATTGGCTCTTGTACTTTTTTTCTCACATATCTCTCCTGAATACACATAAATCAGTTACGTTTTAATTATGTACATGTTCCTATAAATCACTTGGCTACCCCGTATACTATAGGTATTTATTTCCTGGAATAGGGATTAACTGTATGACGTCATGACGTCTGATTATTTGTTTTTAGTTGTCTGCATAGTTAAAAATTAATTGCCTGTTGTACATTTTAAATACTGTAATAATCCGATTTACCCTTGGATACGTTTACGGACACCTACTTACATAATTGAATACGCTCTATTTTTTTCTCTATATCAATTTTCTTCCTATTCAAATACCTATATTTTTGTCCACTTTATAGTAGGCACTTAACATACAAAAAAAGCAATATACATAGATAATATACCTACACGTGTTATATTGCAATTGCTGTAAAACACAAAATAAAGTTGCGTAAACCGATAAAACTCTGCAATTTTAATCAAAAAGCTGTTTTAAGCAGAAATAATTGGTTTAAACCAGTTAGAACTGTGCTACACTAGTAGAAAAGTCGTATGTACTACGTAGGAATAATATATTATTATATTGCCTATAGGCAAGTCACAATAAACGCGAAGTAAAAGGTGAGGATTCCAGCTAGACAGCTATCAGTTGTCAGTCGTGAAGTAGGTCGAAGATCTATAAATAATTAAAGCCTCCAAATTACTGATCCTCTCTGAAATCCTTACGAAATTGTATCAATACACACTTTAAGCAGTGACGGGTTTGATTGATAGCGATAAGCTATGTAAGAGCAAAAGCCCGCGGCTGACAGTGACAGACCAGTTTGTAAAACCTGAAAGATTCTCTGCGCATGTCCCCAATACCCTGATGGTCAGGGACTATGAAACTTGGATGGTGATTATATTAGTAGATTAGTAGATATCAGGTAACAAAAGTGAATAAAGTTGTGCCTTAATTTTGTAACGGATTTTATGTTTCTGCTATAACACCTGTAAGGAGAAAGATCAGTAGCATGTGGTGTGATAAGATTTTATGAGACAAGATGACGTGACGTTTGGAGATATGGTTGAGCGAGATGTTGAGTGAAGAGATATAGGTAGAGAAGAGCGGTACTTACTTTAGTGGAGAGGACGAGTATTTTAGAGAAGAGGAGAGGAGAGATGATAAGGAGGAAGGTTTTACTTTTCAGGCTTTCTATCAAAATGTCAGGTCAGCAAGCTGGCGAACAGATTTTGATATTTTTTTTTATATTCCAAAACTAGTAGATACATACTTGCCGTGTGGTCTCTTTAAAATTTGAGTGAGGTTTTGCCTCATCTCCAATAATCTAATATCTTTAAACGAGCAACTCTTGTATATTTATTTATTTATTTATATATAATCACGATCTCGGAAACGGCTGCAAAGATTTTCATGAAAGTTACAGATTAGGGGGTTTTCGGCTCAAGGAATCGATTTATCAAGGTCCCAGGTTCGAGAAAAGCTCGGTTCCCGAGATAAAGAGATTTTAAAAACATCATACTGACGTCATCTATGAAACATTAGGATAACTTCTATGAGGTACTGTTTGTAACGTGTTGAACTGACGCCATCTATGAAACATTAGGATAACTTCTATGAGATACGGTTTGTTTGTTTCAGTAGTATGAAACTAGATGGCGCTCGAATATATTTTTGTTCGGCTAATACTAATATTAATATTCATTCTTACGTTGAAGCGCTATTTTTGCGTTATACCTACCTATTTTCTGTTTGAATAAAATTAAAAATCAGTGCGATTATCTCGCTTGACCTCGCAGGACGCGTAGTGATAGTTTAACGTGCGTTTGTGATATTTACGAGAATATTTGTAAATAAATGTTAGTATTGTTATTATCGATTTAATAATATATTTTAATAAAGTTTTAAATAAATAATGGTCAGATCGATGAAATTACTATTGTTGTAAATAGAATCAATAAAATTTTAAGTACGCCTAACAACTTGCTCATTAAACTAAAAGTATATTTATTTATGTTGTTTATCTAATATCTTTAAACGAGCAATTCTTGTATATTTATTTATTTATTTATATATAATCACGATCTCGGAAACGGCTGCAAAGATTTTCATGAAAGTTACAGATTAGGGGGTTTTCGGCTCAAGGAATCGATTTATCAAGGTCCCAGGTTCGAGAAAAGCTCGGTTCCCGAGATAAAGAGATTTTAAAAACATCATACTGACGTCATCTATGAAACATTAGGATAACTTCTATGAGGTACTGTTTGTAACGTGTTGAACTGACGCCATCTATGAAACATTAGGATAACTTCTATGAGATACGGTTTGTTTGTTTCAGTAGTATGAAACTAGATGGCGCTCGAATATATTTTTGTTCGGCTAATACTAATATTAATATTCATTCTTACGTTGAAGCGCTATTTTTGCGTTATACCTACCTATTTTCTGTTTGAATAAAATTAAAAATCAGTGCGATTATCTCGCTTGACCTCGCAGGACGCGTAGTGATAGTTTAACGTGCGTTTGTGATATTTACGAGAATATTTGTAAATAAATGTTAGTTTTGTTATTATCGATTTAATAATATATTTTAATAAAGTTTTAAATAAATAATGGTCAGATCGATGAAATTACTATTGTTGTAAATAGAATCAATAAAATTTTAAGTACGCCTAACAACTTGCTCATTAAACTAAAAGTATATTTATTTATGTTGTTTAATTATCATAAACATTCAATACATTTTATCGCAAATAAAAATTTCAGTCGGGGACTGCCTAAGCCTGCGAAAAGTACGAAGGAAAGTTCAATGAATTTATCTAATTAAGTATGTACCTATTTAAAATGCAATTAATTCGCTCACACAGTTAACTTCTATGAGGTACTGTTTGTAACGTGTTGAAATTTCAGTAGTATGAAACTAGATGGCGCTGTACAACTTTGTGAAACACGCTGTTGAGATCCTTTGGCCGTAACATAAGTAAAATGAATTTTGTGCTCAGTGAACAGTTGTATGATTTGACTCCTGAATAGATGGCGGAATTCCTCGTATTTCTTGCGATTCATACTAAATATAATTTTCAACCGAGCAAAGCTCGGTCAACCAGGTACTGCGTATTTAACTGGGTAAGACGACGTTGATAAATAATGTTCTCATGATACACTTGTCAATATTGTAATCGGTTTTTTTTGTTGAAAGTTATAATATTTCAACCCGATTTAACTAGTTCTTAGCTTCAGTTCAGCCAAGACCTTTAGCTACGGTTTATGATCACGACTTACGATGCGCCGACGGCGCGGCGGCGTCGTGTGTCGGACTATTCGGATTAATCTTCGAAACATGTCCTCGGATCGAGAAAGGAAGGAAAATTGGACGATTTTAAGCGGCGTGTCGTGAAATTCGGTCATTCCTAGCAGTTTAGTTTAATTTTCTTGGAGATGTATCGGCATTTTATTACATGATCCTATCCATATTAAATTTTATATTATGATGATATTACTGATGCTGCAATGGGTTATTTTGATGAGAAAATAATGATAAAGCATTTACATTCATTTTATTTACGCTCTTGGCAACCCTTATGTGTCTTTTTACTTACCATGGGTCTATTCTCCTGGTCCACCACGCTGCCCGAGTCCGCCGAGTGCGGGTTGATAAACTTCACACTCTTTTGAGAACATTACTCTCAGGTGTCGAGGTTTTATCATATTGTTTTTATACACCGAAACAAATGATTATTTATAAAAGCCTCCTAATATGCACATGATCTTTAAAAATTAGAAGCGCGTGCAGGATTCCAACGTATAAGTACCTATTTTACTTTCTTTTTTACAAGCTTTTATTTATTTCCGATTCATCTTTTACGATAAAGATGCCTTGGCTTCTACACACGTGTTTCAAATAAGGAAATACCTACTCACACTATTAACAGCGAGAGAATCAAATAAAGGATGCCAAATTAATTTTATTTTTTCTATTTAAACTATTCGCTGTAAACAGACCTTTTAAAATTACTAACATAAACTAACAGTTAACTATGGTCTGGCCGCGCTAAGAATGCGTCTCTGAAAGATCGCGATCGACTGGGCGATGTAACTTTGAACTGGCGTACAATTAATTGGCAATTTTTTAATATCTTTTAATTACCTTATTAACGAGTGATAACATTAAAATCAAACATTAAATCGAATAATTATGCCAACTTACAATAAATGTGTTAATCTTGGGCTAAAATTATTACAATTACTTAAATAACAAATATAAAAATAATACCTTTTAAAAGAAAACCACGTCAAACGGCGCTCTTTCAAGGTTATATTTATCCATGTTATATCAACTTTTTGTTTTTGTAGTGATGTGACAAAATAACAAGGCAATTATGATCGAATATTTTTGTAATCTTAATACAATTTCGGTAAAAAATAAAATAAAATGTTATAATTTTATAATATATTATATATAAATAATGTACTAAGTATTCAATAAAGTTAATATTATTGTAATAAAGGTACACCCAAACATAGCTTAGGAAAATTTGTGTTATAATATTACTCAGGTGAATCAAATGAAAATAAAATAAATAAATAAAACATTTTTTTTCTCTTGATTACATTCAGAAATTATGATTCAATTCAATTAATTGATTCCTTAAAATTTTATTTACATAACGAATATTTATTGAATATATTGAAACATAATTCCTATAAAAACAACAACATATAAATTGAATAAATATTATGCATAATGAATGCATGTTGTTATTGTTATTTGTTACAATGCATAATGTTATTTATTGTACATCACTAGTCATGACGAATTGACATGTGTCAGGAACGCATAGTTAGCGCGGCCAGATTATAATTGTCACTAACAGTCCCTGTTCTTATACTTATTAACATACTAGCCAAATAATATTCTAACACCACCTGTTAACTGTTGTAACCAGCCTAGTCCCTAATAGTACATTATGATACAAGTGCGCGAAGTTGGTCATTACAGTCGAGGCGGAATTGAGCCCGAGCCGCAAGGCGAGGGCTGTAATAGAGCCAAGACTGTAATGAACAAAGCACACGCGTATCATACGACGTTTTTCAACACACTTGCGAGGAAAAAAACAATTAGGTATCGACATTTTTCAGTCACAAATCAGCAAATTATAAACGAACAAATGTTTGCACAAAACACAAAATGGCGCGGTTTATTTTTTCGCGCGCCGTATCTTTGGTTGAATAACTATGCGCGCGCAGGTTAAGTCCAGAGACACCGAACATTCAGCCACAATATATTAAACTAAATAATTATGTATTTCTAATAAGAATTTACGGTAATTAATGATTTAAAATATTGTATTTTTTAAATGCTTTAATAGATAATTAGATGAAGTATAATCTTATCTTATCAGATTTTGACTAAGTACAACAAGTTTATTTATTTACAAAATAACAAATCTTTTGGTAACAACCTCTTTACGGATATTAAAAAAAAAGTGGAATAAGAAAAACACTAGTGCGGTAATGAAAAGTAAAACGCACTGAAGTGTAATAAACCGCATTCCGGGCGTAAGACTAAAGAAAAAATAGCAACTTTACGAGCAAGTGTGTTGAAAATTAATTATTGTTCTATGTCGGTCACAGGTCACAGTCTTACAGTTGTCATGGGCGGCAGAGAAGGGTGGTACTGCATTCTCGTTTACTAACTCAATTAAATTAAAATAATTTACCAAGACTGTTGCATTCAGGTTATATTTCTATCTACTGTGTCTCAATGTTGACTCCACACCACGACTTATGTGACTGTCAATGTGTGTCATTGGGCATATCGTCTGAGTCATGTAACCTGCCAGCAAATATAAAATAAGTATCTATATATCTACAAATTAAAACATAACAAGTTAAAATTAATAATAATAATAATAATAATAACGCTACACACTCATAGCCCCTAGCATCACACTAGGATGCCCTGTATCGTGGGTGCCATGGACAACACACAAGACAAGGACACACACCCAGACCGAGAACGGAAATTTAAACTCATCATTCAAATTTCCGCCTCGCTGGGAATCGAACCCAGGACCCTCGGAACAGCGATCCGGCGTGTTAACCATTGCGCCAAAATATTGATAAATAATTTTTTAAACCACTAAATTTAATAAAAAAGATTTATTTAAAATTTCATTTTGAATTCCGCGCCAAAACACCGATTTCGATGTCGTGCCCTCGATGACGTCACTCGTTGTCAACCCCATAGACCATACACATAGGCCGCGTTCCATAAGTGCTCATACACACGAACGGCACGAAGTCAACGGCAGAGACAACTGCACCGGTTGGCGGCGGCCGTCGACGTGTCGGCGGCGGCCGTCGAAGTGTCGGCGGCAGACGTCAACCTATGTCGACGATTGCAATTCGATGTTGACATGTCTACGGCCGCCGCCGACACGTCGACGGCCGCCGCCAACCGGTGCAGTTGTCTCTGCCGTTGTCTGCCGTTGACATCGTGCCGTTCGTGTATATGAGCCCTTACTCGAGCAAAACGACACTTTGTCTATATAAATGTAACGTGTGACGTCATGCAATTTGTTTGGCGTTTTCTGTCACGTGTCTTGAGAGCAAATTTTTTACATGTTATGCATGTTATTTATTAAATTTAAATAAAATATTTTGAAAATACACAAAACTATTGTGGTTTTTAGTACCTATTTTCGAAAGAAAAACTACCTTTTAACACAGAACTATAAATTTATTATAATACAGTCAACATCCCTATTCATTCCTAAAGAAGTTTAAAGCTTATGTAGGTACCTAAAACAGCTCCCTACATACTCGTATCTAAAGATTAAATCCTAAATGATACACGGATTCAATTGACCAACTGGGCTAGATAACCGACAGGTTTCAAATGCATTCATTCTCATGCAACGCAACTCATGCACTCATCAAATATCCGTAAAATGGAGATTTAATTGAGAGGATTCAATCAGATCAAGGTTTGAGCGTATTGAGCGATGATCTTTCAATTACTCACTTGTTAAATATTGCAACATACGGCAACGCTATAGGCTAGCCGTTTGTGTCTCTATGTACGAGCATCTTTTGGCGCATGACTGACGTGAGGGTGACAGAGACAGCGCCTTACAGTTTGCCTTCCCTGTAAGGCGCTGTCTCTGTCACCCACACGTCATCCACGCGCCCAAAGATCGTCGTAGGACTCTATATTGAACCATGAGCACAGGTAATAAATTTGTTTTAGCGTAGAGTGGCACTTCCGCATTTCCGGCGGCTCAAGTATAAGTGCTTTAAATAATGAGAACTAACTACTGGATTCGATGCTTGTGCCAATTTAAAATTAAAGTTAGTTTATATAAGTCCGAAAAAGTTGAAACTGTTGAAACTGCGGCAGAATGTGGTCAGTGTACTTAGAGGGCGTGTTAAAGTAGGCGACCAAAACACCCAAAACGACACTTTTTCTGTAGAAAATTGAACGTTTTGAGTGCTTTAGTCGCTTAGTAGAACACACGGAGACTAATGTATTAGTGTCAAATGTCATGTGTGTCTTGACGAAGTTTCTCCGCGCCATTGCAGTTCAGCCGTGACCACGATCCATGCAACTGAGTGGAAATATCGGCGTACAAAATATACGTAGATATACCTAGTGTTTGTACCCGTATCATAAAATGTGTAGGTACATACAATCCGCAATGAGTTTAACATCATAATTACTTATGTTAAATGGATTTATTAGCAGATATAAAAAATGGTGATTTATTTTGTTGCCTAAAAAAACTTTTAGATCTACTTCCGAATCTCTATAAACAGACCTATAAACTTATGAAAATTGAGCAGACAAAGTCGGTGTAAGAAAATTTTACTCCAAAGGGAATAATGACCGGTTCGCGTCGTAACCACGTTTACAACCAGGTTACAATTTAGCATATTTACACTTACGTTTACTTACATTGTTTACACTAGAAATACATCTCTTTCCCATGAATAAATTCACTTTAGAGAGGTTTATGAGGTTTAACTACAACTACACTAGTAAAAGTACACAAGATATAAATTACTGTACAGTAAAAAGACTTCAAACCAAAATGACATCAGTTTACTTTATTGAAATAATTTCTAAGTGATCAGTCAATTTACTGCCCCTTCGTGGGCCATTGCCACCACCATGTGCGTGCCACCCGCTTGCGTTGCGCGCCTTGCAATCCTGTTTGTAGTGAGCTTGATGGGAGTTTATTATTAGCGGTTATTATTATGTCAAACAAACCATCATGGCTCACTATAGTGCATCATTTGTCTCTTCTCAGAACGAGAAGGTTGAGGAAATAGTCCACCAAGCTGGTAAAGTGCAGATTGACAGACTTCACACACCTACCTAAGAGTTTTTCGAGTTCTCGTACAGGATTTCTCACGATGATTTCCCTTATCCTTATAGCAAGTGACACTTAATTGCTTATATCTGCACATAACTCTGCAAAGTCTAAGTATAAGAAAGTGCATGTGAAATTCGAACCCGGATCCCCCAAGTGGGGGGCCGAATTCTTTACCACTAGGCTATCAAACCATGTACATTAGCGGTCACATCTAATTTCCACCCGTGCCCAAAATTACCCAACGTTGGTATGATTACGATTGACACATGCCATGAGACCATTACATCTTCATAAATCGTGGAGAATTTTCACGCAGTTAGAGATTCATTTAGACTAGATATATTCGTATTACGACACTGACAGCGATTGGTAGATGAACTGCACATTGACGCATAATATTTGAAATCATTGGAATACACTACTATCGATTAAATCGATTCGTTCTTCACGATCTACACGATTCAATATTTCGTTCGTAAATAAAATAGTTATAATTCGATCGTTTAAAACCAGCAAGTGTCAGCTATTAAAGTGATCAAGATTTAATTATTCGCTAGTATTTCACATAAGAGATGTCACGCGTTTGTTACGGACCTGTTTCACCACCGGATGGCAGCGATAAATTGCATCATCTTTTAAAATAGATTAGATGATTTTATGTGTCGTTAAAATTGTGTCTACTATAATCAACAGAATTTATTGACGGATTTATCCCGCAATTATTATAAGATATAAAGTATTAAAATCTTGCTATAGGTATAGTTCGTTGCTCTCCTTATTCATACTTTGGCTTCTTTATTTTATTTATAAATACAAAATATTATTTTTTACGAAAAGAGGCGAAAAGGCATAAAAGACCATGAAGAAACAAAAATCTTTCCCTTAATTGTCTTTGTCAAATGAATTGCGGAACATTACTTGGTACATAATATTACTACGTCATAGTTTTTTACAAGCAATATTAATTTCGTAATTTCGTCGTTACTCGCCAATTGCTTCGTAGTGAGCAAAGTGACTTAATATTGAATCATTCATTAAATACGCAGGTTATGATTTTTTGCTTAAAAATAGGTCACGGAGGATGAGGCGTTACTCATCATGTTTCTTGTTAAAATGATGGTTAATACCACATAATAATAACGTT
This sequence comes from Hesperia comma, assembly GCA_905404135.1. NCBI lineage: Eukaryota > Metazoa > Arthropoda > Insecta > Lepidoptera > Hesperiidae > Hesperia > Hesperia comma. The sequence goes on along the minus strand of FR990032.1, from coordinate 6,840,958 downwards.
TTAATTAAGAAAGAAAGGTGGAGCAAGGACATAGCAATAATTATTGACTTGTTGAATCAGGTATCTCAGGTGCAGCAATGGAGCATGAAGGAGAGTATTTTGCATAGGAAATTGATCAAATTTCTGAATACGTACGCGTACGCCATATTTCATATCGGTAAACTTTAATCCCTTAGTTTATCCTCTTTGAGTCAAATAATGACAAAATCCTTTTTTTAACAGACGTCCACTACCTATAAACTACGTCCAGGGCAAATTTTACATTTATACGTTAAGCTGTTTTCGATATTTCAAGATGAGCGAGAGCGGCCTGTCTCTTGTCTAATTTGAAAATAATGGGCTTAAAATAAAACCTGTTTTAAGCTATTTCGAAATATATGCCACTGTAGTCCCTAAATTTACTAGGATTAGTAAGTGATTGTGTAAAACAGAGAATCGACGAGAGGAGCCATATAGATATTATTTACCGCCTCGTGACGGCGGCCGAAGTGGAGCACGCTTCTCTCTACTTTGAAGTTTGCTCTACTTCATCAATAAAATTAAATAAAAAAGTTGTCTTAACTTCTGTGCGTTGTTTGACCTCAATTAAATGGCATTCCTAATGATAAAAAAATAATATAGGTATAAGATAAAATGTATCGAAATAGATTTTAAACCGATCGTTTTAGCTGTTGCCAATCATTTTAAACCGATCGTTTTAGCTGTTGCCAATCTTATGCAAGTCTACCACAAAATCTAAATTTTGTTATTTGAAACCTTTCCCACTAAATTTTTTGAAGTGTTATACGCATAGCAGATTAATTTTATAACCGATGTAAAAACAATCAATTTTTCAGTAACTATAATTTTATTGCTTTCCACTGTATATTATTTTAAATTTTTTTTGGAACGACGTTCCTCATTCGAGTAATAAATTACATGTTATAAATAAAAACCTACAATGAGAAAAATCGTGATGACACATTTTCTGAAACCATACCCATTATACACAACAATAAAAAAACGTATAAACAAACAATAAACATTTGCATACCCAGAAAACCCAATAAATGCAACCACGCTTCAGACCACTGAATAATCAATCAATCCTCCCCATTATTAGAGTATAAAAATTCAGCAGTAGAGCAACATTCACTGCGGCAGATGCCCCGCTGATCCACTATATAAACACGGGCACCGATTGTCCATCATCACTCAGAAACCGTCTCCGACCCACAGCACTAAAAGTGGTCTAAAATTTGATCTTCTATATCTTGGTAAATGTTTTCTTTTATGTAAATAAGTAGTCGGGAATAACAGACGGTGGTACATATCTGATGGTAAGTCACCGTCGCCCATGGATATGTTGTGGGACTTTTTGGGCATATGGGGCTTTAAGAGCGTCACGCATTGCCGGCCCAGAAAATGAAAAAAGATAAAAGAGTGAAGTGCTGGCTCTTATGGAAAATTTCATCAATTCAGTTCATCAATTTTATAGTGATGTAAATAGTGTATGAGTGATAATTGTTGAATTGCTGTCAAAAGTGACTCAGTACTTCGGTACTTTGGTATTTCATACAAATTAAAAAACATAACACAATTAACAACACCAAAGGCACTAAGTACAGATTTGTTGTAAAAGGAAGATGAAAAAAGGAAGCTATTTATTTTAAACTTTGCGGCTATTTTTATTTAAAAAAAATTACTTATGTTCATTGTGCCCATTTTTCAGAAACATAGAGGGTGCTGAAATTTAAAAAGACCTGAAAATGCAAGTGAGTACCTACCTATCATTGCTTGTTGTCATTTGAATTTGGAATTAGCAGGAGCTACCCAAATGGGGGTTCCAATGATCTGTTTTTTCGACAGATAAAGTGGGATAGACTTATATTGTATGTGTGTGTGTTTGTATGTGGCAAAAGAGTAGGAAATGCCTTATTTGACACTTTGAAAATAGTGGGTCAGCTGCATTCAGAAGTATCAGGCGCGATAAGTGGAGCATGTTAGAGAGGCCTATGTCTAGCAGTGGATGCAATACACATATGTAATTACAATATACTATCAAGTATCAAGTAATTTGGAGAATGATATAGTTAAGTGCTTTTTCAGTGCACAAATGCATACCGGTGTCGAAGATTTATCAATCGATCCCGAATTTACTGAGGATCGAAATGTAACATCGCATTTATTAAAACAGAACATAATATAAATTACGAGTAGCATAGATAAGGCGTTTCAGTGCATTCATGTGTACATTACGCGATGTTCTAGATATCCTGCAATTATTGAAGTTTATTGTCATAGAAGAAACCGCAGTTGTCTTACTTAAATCTCTTACATAACCAACCTAAGTGTCCGACTTAACCTACATAATCCGGAAATCAGGAAATTGTAGTCAAGGTTTGAGTTAGTGAGTTAGGTACTACTGCTTATAAAATAAGTTTTTGTACAATTTTCAGATTCTGATAGCAGTAGCGTGTCTAGTTGCAGCATGTCTTGCTGAACCGCCAGTAAACAGGTCAGTTACTGTTGAAAGCATCATTATTGTTTTTTCAAATAGGTATGTATCTTTCGTGTAAAAAGAAAACAGCTAGGCACTTATATACTAGAAAAGACACATATTTCATGAACAAATTATTAATACCTACTCGTTTATACTGTAATGTGGGTCACTTTAAACAAATGATGAATAGGCTTCTGCTAAGTTAGAGCGCTTTAACATCCAAAACTACTTCATCACTTATCATCAAGTAATAATGTACTTATTAAGCACATGCCCTGAAAGTATTTCAAACAGAGATGAGCTTGACCCTAGCAGTGAAGTACTTAAATAATCATGATTTTTAACGATCAACGTTTCATTAAAATGTTTACTTTCCAATTAACTACTATTATTGTTACTACCTCTTCACGTAAAGATAATTTTTCTCACTTTCCAGTTATCTACCACCCAATCGTGGTTCAGGGGGAGGTGGTGGTTTTGGACCACCATCTGCAACTTACGGCGCTCCTGGATTCGGGAGTCAGAGACAAACTAGTGCAGTTTTTGGGTATGATGTTTTGCAATTTCTAGATTGTTCAATTTAGGAATATTATTACTTTTGGAAATGTTAGAGGCCTGTCATCCTGAAGAATTTTATTAACTAATTTTAAATAAGCAAATCAATAACAGAGTTGCATGCTGGATTCGAAAAGACGTACCTAATGTAGTCGTCCAATAATTTACGTAAAAAATTCGTGTAAAACACACATGACATGTGCATAAAACACCATCAAGGTGCTTAAAGTAATCATGTGTTCGCAGTAAAACTTGCAGAGAATCTTCGCTACTATTTTCTGAGGCGAGGGGGCCGTGTACCCCAGTTGCTTCCAAATTAATTGCAGTTTCTCCTTATTAAAATCTCCTCAACGAATTATTTCAGGGGCCGTCCATCGTCAACTTACGGAACCCCCTCAAACGGGCGTCGACCGTCATCCCAATATGGCGCTCCCTCGCAATTCGGCTCTTCGCAGTTTGGATCTTCCCAACTACGCTCTCCTTCCCAGCAGTATGGAGCTCCAGCCCAGGGTCGTGGAGGGTTCGGTAGATTTGGATCAAATCAAGCATTAGCCCCATCGAGTCAGTATGGTTTGCCATCAGCACCTTCGCAACAGTATAGGGCTCCTGGATTTGGAAATGGTGGTAAGTAGTTAATGTTTAATTGATTTATTCCCCATATATGTATTCTTTCTTTTCTTTTCTCTGTTTTGCCCCATAACGCCTTTTTGATGCAAAGGCATCACCAACAGGTAACCGACACGTAGTAACACCAAGGGGTGTTACTAAAAACCAAGGACGACGCGGGTGAACATTTACCATCATATTATTGTTCATCTGCTCGTCTGTCAGCTATTTACGTAAAGTTAGATCATTTAAAGGTGTCAATTGAACATGCTTCCAAAAAGATCAGTGAAACTTCATTAATATGCATCTATTTAATTGTTAAATCCTTGGTACGATTATTTCAGTCTAATTCATTCAATGCCTTTAAGTATGCTGAGTTTGAGTTTGTGTTTTGTATTTAAACCACAGAAACGTAACTAGTTTGCTGACATTATTATTGCCTTTAGGTGGTTCAGGATCAGGAGGTTTTGGTGGTGCTCAGAGCAGACAATACCTACCACCCGGCGCTGGACGAGGCAACGGTGGCTACGATGACGGTAGCAACGGGGTGAGTTGGATTGAAGTTTTACAATAAAGCAACTCGAAGGATGAACCGGATAATTTGGAAAACCTGATAGTGTTTGACGTCGAAAGAAAAGGAAATACAGGGCGATCACTTACTCGCTGAACTGATATTATAAACCAAGCACAACCACTTACGCATCTATGCAAATTTCACAAAACAGAATCCTGGAGGATCTTAGTCGAAAAAGTCACTTATGATGACCAAGACCCTCAGTTATCAGGAAATTACATGGAAGAAGTAAAGAAGCACAACAGAGAGAATATACATAGAATTACTTAAATCATATAGTTCCAAATTGTATTTGTAATTTTGCACTTACAAAAATAATTCAAACTGCCCTGAATTTTGGTTGTTAGATCCACAAGACCTATCACAGATCCACAAGACCTAATAATTATATAACAAACTCTGTAACAGGAACCAGCCAACTACAACTTCGAATACATGGTAAAAGACGATGCATCTGGCAATGACTTCGGGCACCGTGAATCGCGGCAGGGAGATCGCGCTGAAGGTCTTTACTATGTGCTGCTACCTGACGGCAGGAAACAGGTCAGATCTCTGGTGATCTTAGAATATATTTAGCTCCACTCGTTCAAGAGTTTAAGTGTTTGATTAGCTGCTCCGTAGGAAGGGCAATTGTACGTTGCTGAGTAATAAAGTACCTACCTAGTAGCTTAACATGATTAGTTTAATCTCTGAATGTTAGGGCTCATTCCCACGGCATACGTCTTTGACGATTCGTCAAAAAACACGATACGTCTTGACGGATGGACGTTCACATTGAATACGGAATCGTGTTTTTTCACGATTCGTCAAAATATCCGCATTGAAGTTCACATTTATTTCGTGATTTAGCTCAGTTCAGATTGGTTCAGAAACATTCACGATTCGTGATTTCTAAAAGACGTATCCGTCATAATCATAAAACATTCACGATTCGTGATTTCTAAAAGACGTATCCGTATTCGTCTTTTTTCACGATTCGTCAAGCGTGTGAACATGAGTATTTAAAAAGCATTGCCGCCGTCAAAAAAAATAACGAATCGTGAAAAAAGACGATTCGTGAAAAAAGACGATTCGTCCTCGTGTGAATGAGCCGTTAGGTTGTGTTAACATAAAAACTTTGTACTAATGTGCATTACAATCGTATCTATATTAGTGAAGTTGATCCAGGATTAGTTGTAAATTAATTGTTTCAGAGCTTTGGATTTATCAGTAGGTACAATAATATTGATAAATCGGTTTAGTGATATTGATGGATAAACATAGCTTCTACTCAAAATGAATTTTTCTGTTCATGAAAACAATAGGAGTTCTTTATCGCAAGAGAAAGAAGAAGAAAAACAACTTATTACTCATTTTAATTTTTCAGACCGTAGAATATGAAGCTGACCAAGGAGGTTACAAACCCAGGATTTCGTACGAAGATACTGGTTTGGGAGGAGGCTATGGCAGAGGTGGTCAGGGCGGCTACCAGGGCGGACAGGGCGGCTACCAAGGCGGACAGGGCGGATACCAAGGCGGGCAGGGTGGATACCAAGGCAGTCAGGGTGGATACCAAGGCGGTCAGGGCGGATACCAGGGCGGTCAAGGCGGATACGATCAGGGCGGATCAGGCCCATATTAAATAAAATATACAAAGACGAATTGAAAGTATCTCTATAGTAAAAAGGAAAATATACAGTCGGTACTAAACCATTAATATCAGAATTAAAAAATGGCACGAGAAGTTGTAATAGGGGAAAGGAATCTGGGGATATACAACTTTAATCATTTCTTGCTGTAAATTGTAAAAAGTTTTCATTGAATATGTATGTATCGTAAATTTTAAATTATTTTAAATCCCACCAATATTTACCTTTTATTTTTCGTTAAATTATACATGAAATATTTTCTGTATTTATGTACAAGAAATTCATATAACTTTACAAATGTTTAACTACAAATGTTACTTCTCAAAATAACTATATTTTTATATGTATAAAAATATTAATAGGTTCCTAGATACAATTCTCGTAATTAGGTTTAACACGACGACTTATGCCATGTACAAGGACTTTGAGCCATATTAGTATTTAAGTGAAAGTACAAATTTGGAAAAATCGGTCTTTTGATCTGAAATACGTTTTTAGTATTTTGGGCAAAATAGTGGTTTTCCAACTTATTTAATAAGTTTGACTCATTTTATATGAACGGATTTAGGTTTAAATAGTATTGGAATATTTTTTCCTATCTGTTCGTTAAGTGATATCTTTAAGGATAAAGAGGCCAGTATTGCCAAATTATTTCTTATCTGCTTCTAGATATCTTCTTATAGTTTCTCTTTATTACTGTACCTGTTCTTTTATTAGGTTTTAGCCTAGTATTTGCTTTTTAAATACATTATTTGTATCATACTCAAATGTAAATAATTATGATCTTACGTAATAAATTCTTATTTTGTATTTGTTTGTTTGTTTAAAATAGACCTACTTAACCCTCGGTTTGTAATTATTATTTTATAGTAATAATAATAATAAGTTTCCTCGATATTTACCTACTTTGGTTATAGATTCTTTGTTGCTATTTTTCCGACTGGTACTTACTTACGAATTGTGGTACACAAAGCCACATTTTAAAACATTGAAAATGTGTATCAGATAGTATGGTGCCAAAAACGAAAATTGCTTAATTGCTTAATTAAGAAAATTAATTAATTTTCTTGTTACTTTTTTAAATACACAAAATTACGAACAGGTATTAACATAGCGTTAAGGAATTTATTAATAATAGGTATACCTACCTAATCAACGACAAAATTTTCTGATAGAATAATTTAAGATGGGGACACGTCACCGATTAATGCAATGTACCTATTTAAAAATAATTCTACAAACACAACATTAAAAACAATAAAACAATGAATCAGTAATCATGGAAAATATAATCATAAAACATGGCCCGCATAAAGCGGTACTAATTACCTATGAATCGATAGCTACTTCTATATAAATACCGAATTGCCTCGCTTAAACTGTTTTGCAGTTTATATTTCATACTGCTAAAATGAAAGCTGAAGTCTTCTTATTTTTGTCGATTTCTCTTGCGTGTGCGGTAAGTTCTGTAAATAGTGTAAACTAATCAACTGAGAAAGTAATTAAAAATGAGTAAATACTCAAAAAAGTCTACAAAAAATGTTAACAAATTTAATATTTTAATTTACCTAATATTATATGTCATATTATTATATATCAATTTAATATTAATCTTTGCATTTCCTTCTACATTCGGTTGTCGTGTCTATCTTTCCTTTCTCACTGACCATCACAAACCCACCAACTACGAAAAACCGCGAGTACAGAGTTCAATTCCCGATCAGAGCAGACATTTCGTCTTTTAAATTACTAAACATGGCGTGTTGGTCGCCATAATGTGTACAGTGCCACCAACTTATCTCTGAAATGGCAAAAATTAGAACTAACGCCGCCATGTTAAAATGTCATTCATTCTTACATTGTGGTCATTCATCTGTATGTTCATCTGTCAGTTGAACCTCTCGAATTGGGTGCAATGATTGGTCCAATGCGTCCGACAGCGCCTCTCTTCATTTCAAGGTTAAGTTGGTTTTACTGTAACGTGTTATTTTGTGTTATTTGTATCTAAATTGTCACCAAAAATGATTGTCATCGCATGGTGACTTTATTATCTTTAATCTGTGTCTATGCCGCCTGAAAAAATCTCTTTCTGCGTCTTTTACTATGGTTTTAGGGTCCCCTTTATTCTTAATTCATTACATCACTACCATCATCATTATAACTTACTAGCAAACCCGACGAACTCCATTTCGCCACCAGATGGCTTCGTTTTTTGTAACATTTCGTTTGGGGATTAAAGAATATTTTTTTTGTTTTATATTTGAAAAGGAATAAAATTTTGGTTTGTAGTAGGTAGGTACATGCTATGTATCAGAGATGGCGCTGTAGGTGAAAAATGATTTTCCCTGTTTTCCTCCTTTTCTGTTGAAATTTTCCCTGAATTTTGTTTGCTACAAACCTCACGGAGCCCGAGACCTTTCCAACGAATGCAAAACCGTGGAAATCGGTTCGTGCGTTCTGGAGTTATAGCGTCTGGAAGGAAAACCCGACTTATTTTTATATTATAGATAACAAGGTGTGGGCCTAAGTATAATTATAATATTCTAAAAATAAATCTTTGACCTCGACTTGTATTTCAGATCGCGTATCCCACTAATGTTTTAGATGAAGTAGAACAGCGAGATGACCGACAGAGGGATTGGCCGAACCCAGCGATTATTACTCTAGTCCAGTTGGTTTTGGGTAAGTTTTAGTAAAAAAATGCTTTTGTATGCGACAGAGTATTTTTTTAGTAGTATAAGTTTTAAAAGCCTTATAGAGCCTAGAGCTCACCTGGGGAAGTACCACCGCCCGCTACGTAGTACCATTTCTATCACTGCATAGAAAGGTGTGGAGCCGCTTGCACTTTTTCAGAGGCGACCTCTCAGTCCACAAAGGTAAAATCAAAACATACTTAATAATATCATATTGAATGCTTTGATTAGTCCGTTTATGGGTCATTATTATGTCATTCATTATCTCGATAACTTATGATTGATACAAGCCTCTGGGTATTAGGACTTCTACCCACAAATAGGTAGGTAGGTATACTAAATTAATAATCTTTTTTTACTACAGATAAAAGTTGCTTCTACGTGTGCGACGAATCCATGCCATTCCTCAAGAACTACGTCTCTCCCAATATGAGGGTAAATCTTGAAAATACATGCAAGATGCTGACTAAACACGTGATGAAATTGGCTTTTACTAATAAACGTGTGTTTTAGAAGCATTATTTTTTATTACGATTTGTGTGTGGCACAAATCGCACAGAATATTAATGATCCTTCGATGTAAAATGTACAGTAGGTATGTGTGTTTGTATAATATGTATGAAAACGGTGGTGAGAGCAAGCCAGTCAAGTTGATAATTAGTTTAATTTTTTTTATAACCACCAACCTTGACATTCACGTCGTCCGGGAGCGAATCGTTGCACAAAATGTTTATATTTGCCACAACACAGCTGGGGCTGCGAATCTCACATCAAGAGCGAATTCTAGCACGGTTAAAAAGTTGCCAGCAGAACATCTCTTTGCAGAGGAGCAAAAAAACGATCTTTAATCACATCGTAATCGTATGGAGCTCACACCGCGAGTTTTCGGTGACTGATCCGTCATCTGTGGGGGACATTGGACTGTCAATATTGATGGATTATTTACAACTACCCACCAACATTGACGTAAAGACTGAACAATTTGTTCCACCTCGAAGCCTAGTTGGTAGGTAGTGATTCTATTTGCGAACCGAAGGGTCCCGCGTTCGATTTCCGGTACACAGATATTTGTGATAGATAAATTTTAATGTGCATGACAGCCACGTGCACACAAAAAAGCTGTGTTGGTACCTTCCTTTGTTTGAAAACAACCTTTAGGTGTTTACAAACTTGCGTTTGTAGGTACGTTTTATTATGTTTTGAAACTCTGTATGAATAATGACACAATCAATCGCAAACTAACCAACTAATATTCTAACACCATCTACTGGACTGGACTAACCATCCTAGTCCCTTGAGTCTAGTTCTGGGTCGGTCACAGTTGTTATGGGCGGCAGCGGAAGGGTAGATAGTGCTGCATGCTCGTTTGCTATCTTAATTCCATAAAACAATGAGACATCGATTAACAAAGTCACTGTGATCCGTATGTTGAATTATTATTCATTACACATTACTATACCTATATTGATTCCCTAAATCGCAATTACTTTATTGTGTATGTGGCGACATCTCTTATCGAGTAGCACTTACGATTATAACAACCAAAAATTTTAGTGTTTGTAAGAAGTTGCCTACTACGCCATCTATTACTGAGTAGAATTAACTAAAAACGCTTTATTTTATTATGAGATAATGCTTACGGTTTTTAGTGTGTAATATAAGTATGAAATAGTAGATTGTATTACAAGGGTGCAAAGTAATATTTTTTCGGCGAGGGCGCTTTTTTGAATCCAGAGCGAAGTGAGGGATTCTTTAGTAGAATCCTGAACGTAGCGAGGGATTCAAAGTATGTCGCCCGAGCCAAAAATATTTGCTCCCGAGTGATACACTCTACTTTTCATCCCCCCCTATGAGAAAATAAAAGGCGCCTCAAATTCAGGAATAATACTGTCACAGTCACTAAACTAACTAAACTGACTAAACCGACTAACCCGACTAACCCGACTAACCCGACTAACCCGACTAACCCGACTAACCCGACTAACCCGACTAACCCGACTAACCCGACTTACCCGACTAACCCGACTAACCCGACTAACCCGACTAAACTAATTAAACTAACTAAAGAACTCATTTTTCAAAACAAAACCATGAATTTCTAACAATCTGAACTGAATTTACTTTTCCTGCCCGTTATTTAAATAAAAAGTTATATGAAAATTCATTCCCGCCCGCTAAATAGAAAACACCAACTTTGGGTCCCCATAAGACCGAACCAAGTCGTCTTTTTCGAATAGGTGGGATGAAAAATCCATTCTTATATTACAGTACGATTTTTTCCTAGCTTGCGTTAGTGTTAAGTGCAGGGTTAACTCCAAAAGTATTGTCCTTGTTTGAAATAACTTCACCAAGACAAATGAAAAAAAACTATGACTTCATTTTTTTACCGAATACAAAAAAAGAGAAGGCTCAATTCGTCTTTTTTTTCTTATGTGTGTTACCTCATAAGTTCGTACTGGGTGAACCGATTTCTATAACTCTTTCAACATTCTAAAGCTCATGACTGCCTCTGCTTTAACAGTTTTGAGTTATTGTTATTCTCAATAATGTGGATTAAAGGCCGTGGCAGGTTAAGGGAACATCTTGTGCCTTAATAGCTTTTCCGCTTAATTTTTTTTCTGATGATAGGTCACAACGTTAGTATGTGCTATACCTACTAAATTTCAGCATTCTGCTCTTCTTATTTTCTAAGAAATTAAATAAATAAAAAATAATAATTTTCATGAATATTTTTCTGCTTTAATGGAACGAATAATTTCGTGCTTCATACATTTATTATAGTACACTTAGCTAAGACACATAATATGTCACTATGAGCCGCTTGACATTTCATATAAAAAAATAAAAATACATGTGTTGACATTTTTCAAAAATTTTTTTTTATTACTTATAAGATAGAGACACCTCCAATTTTTTTACTTATGATAGCAATTTTAATCAACTATAACATATATTTAATTCAAGCTTCTAGCATTGGTGCAGCATAACAAAAGAAACGCTCGACTCAATCGTCCTCGTCACTATTTTCATTAATTACAACACTTAAGCCATTTTTGAATAGATTGTTTAGTTTCTCGGCTGGTCTTGGTATTTTATTAGGGTTCCGTACCCAAAGAGTAAAACGGGACCCTATTACTGAGACTTCGCTGTCCGTCCGTCCGTCCGTCCGTCTGTCACCAGGCTGTATCTCATGGACCGTAATAGTTACACAGTTGAAATTTTCACAGATGGTGTATTTCTGTTGCCGCTACAACAACAAATACTAAAAAACAGAATAAAATAAATATTTAAGTGGGGCTTTCATACAACAGACCACAATTTTTGGCGTTTTTATACATATCTAATGGTACGGAACCCTTCGTGCGCGAGTCCGACTCGCACTTGGCCGATTTTTTAAAAACCTTATTATCGCATTGCATCATTTTGTTTGAATCGCTATGGCAAAAAGAATACACTAGACGACTCTACGACAGACATGATTATACAAAGAATGAATGAAAAAAGAGACGAAGAGAATGTTTTAATTAGACAAGTCCAAGAACATGGATGGCTCCGAAAAAAATTGCCATTACAACAAATAAATAGTACAGAAATCATTGATTTTCCGGAATTGACAGAAGCCGGACAGGTATGTGGGACTCGAACCCACTAAAACCACACGGTGTCGACGCCTGCCGCTTTGGTGCCGGGACAGTGTGCTACTTTCGCTCCACTGTCCCCAGCGCGGCGGCCGCTATAGTGGCGGCCTCACCGCCTCAGCACGGCAGGAATTGACAGAACAACAACTAATTATTTTTTACAGGTGTATAGCAAATGGGGCAAGCTATTTCGTATTTAGGTGAAAAAATTCTGGAGGATGGAACTATCAACATGCAATTCATAAAAGACCAATCTAACGTATTAAAAATGCAGGTCCAGTCCAGACACAGTCATGTCCAAAATACGTTTTTTTTATGGAATTAAGATAGCAAACGAGCATGCAGCACCACCTTCCGCTACCGCCCATGACAACTGTGACCGACCTAGAACTAGACTCTGAGTCTCGTTCTAATTCGGTCACAGATGCGTTGCTACCCCTGAGGACTGAGATGGTCGCCTCTAAAAATGTGTAACCGGCTCCACACCTTCCTATCCGGAACACAATTAATAATAATAAATAATAAATAACGCTTCACACTCAAAGCCCCACACTAGGATTCCCTGTGTTGTGGGTGCCTTGGACAACACACAAGACAAGGACACACACCCAGATCGAGAACGGAAATTAAAACTCATCATTCAAATTGCCGCCTCGCTGGGAATCGAACCCAGAACCCTCGGAACAGCGATCGGCGTGTTAACCATTGCGCCATTCAGGTCGTCTTGTTCATTAAACAATTGCCATTGTTCTTAAAACAATTATTACACGGTAGGAATGGTACTAAGTACCGTGGCGGGCGGTGGTACTTCCCCGGGTGAGCTCTAGGCCCTACCACCTAAAACGTTATCGTTATCGTTGTTTTGTCGAATATATACCAAATTGCAATGAAATTGAATTGACGGTATTAAGAGTTTCTTCTGTGAGTGTGCTTGCGGTTTACGTACAGTCAGCTGCTGCTCCCATATTGCTGCAATCGTGTATTATTTATCACATGGTAGGTTTTTAAATAAAATACCAAGACCAGCAGAGAAACTAAGCAATCTATTCAAAAATGGCTTAAGTGTTGTAATTAATGAAAATAGTGACGAGGACGATTGAGTCGAGCGTTTCTTTTGTTATGATGCACCAATGCTAGAAGCTTGAATTAAATATATGTTATAGTTGATTAAAATTGCTATCATAAGTAAAAAAATTGGAGGTGTCTCTATCTTATAAGTAATAAAAAAATTTTTTTGAAAAATGTCAACACATGTATTTTTATTTTTTTATATGAAATTTCATGCGGCTCATAGTGACATATTATGTGTCTTAGCTAAGTGTACTATATGTATCAAGCACGAAATTATTCGTTCCATTAAAGCAGAAATATTCATGAAAATTATTATTTTTTATTTATTTAATTTCTTAGAAAATAAGAAGACCAGAATGCTGAAATTTAGTATAGCACATACTAACGTTGTGACCTATCATCAGAAAAAAAATTAAGCGGAAAAGCTATTAAGGCACAAGATGTTCCCTTAACCTGCCATGGCCTTTATGCTATCATTTGATTGGGAGTTCAGATTTTGATGAATATTTTTTCTTCGAAAGATAATACTTGTCGTGTGGACCCTTATAAATTAGAGCAACATCTGGAAAGTGGTTTTTGAGTTATCTAGACTGAAGTCCTTTATTTTTTCGTAAAAAGTTATTTATATTATTCATCTTAATTACTTAAAATCAGATGACATACGCCATCTAAATCGGAATTTGTATATTAAAATATATGTATATAATTATGCACATTGATTTTGATAAAATAAATTAACTGATCTTTCGCAGGAGAGGTAATAAATGCAATTTAAAAACAAAGCACACTTCCGGTAATAATCATTTATTTCTTATAATTACGATTCTTACGAGCAGTAAGTAAGTATTTAACTAATAACAAAATATTTACAATATCAACCAAAATACACCTTAGGTCCACTATGATTAGATTCGTTGTGAAACAAATAAATTATGAATAAAGTACTTACCACAAAATAAGTTTGTACCAAAGACCAAAGGACTAAAACCCAAGCAGACGTAACATTATATTTCATCATCCATTACAAAGATGAGTAAGCGTAAGCAATAGTTCCATCTCTTTCTCTCCAATAAAACGTACAAAGTCTATTATTGTTGTTGCAACACTTACGCATTCATAGACAAAATGGGGATGAAGCAATCCCGCCATTTTGATAGCTGCAAGAAGCCGAAGCTACGTCATCTTTGAGCCTAAGGCCCTTCGTACACAAGGCTACGCAAATCTTCAAGATTATTCAAAAATTGCTCCACCGTCTTGAAACCGCGACTTATTTAGCGACAATCTCGACCAGCATATACAATGTGTCTGGTCACCATTGTCTGAGACTTAAGGGAGATGAAATATGGTATTTTTATCGACAAATCACTATCCAAATTTTCACTGCCCCCTCCATGATAAAATGGTAGCCATTTTCTTTTTTAACCTCAAAGCTCGGGCGCCTGTACTGTTTTAATCATTTCTATCGATGTAGATGTCAAGCAAAGCGGTCTTCCGTTCGCGAATGCGTTTGCCATCCATTGCGAAGGGGCTTCGGGTCTCAACGGCCTCCTTTTTACCCGGGCTTGAACTCGTTCGGCCATTGCCTCCCGGTGAGCTAATGGGCCCCGCTGTTTAGCAGGGTACTTACCCTATCATAATCCCATAAATCGAGCTGGTGTCGCAGTCAGTCGCCCCCCAGGTGGTCGGGGGACTCGTCTGACTCTAAGAGCTCCCGCGGAAGTGGGAGGCCCTCAGGAGGACGAGTGTGGAGGGGCGCGATACCCCTAAGCGACTCATGTGGCTGGCCCGTTGTCGGCTCGGTCGAACATCGACTTCGCCAACCGGACCACATATTCCGCGATGTCCTAGGAGGCCGAAAGAGGTCTCATTTCAAAGCTAACAATGTAAGTAATCAACTGAAGATACATTTTATTTAATATCATTTTCATAGTAGAACAAAAATGTCGGCGACGCGACGTGTGTACGAACCTCAATGGATTTGTATGGCGGTAGTTACTTGAAGACTAAAATTGTTGAGTATCGGAGATTTGCGTAGCCTTGTGTACAAAGGGCCTAAGGACCATAGAATACATTTTATGGTCTGATATAGTCAATGTGTGCAGTAT
Source organism: Hesperia comma (assembly GCA_905404135.1). Lineage (NCBI taxonomy): Eukaryota > Metazoa > Arthropoda > Insecta > Lepidoptera > Hesperiidae > Hesperia > Hesperia comma. Next base: position 6,825,606 of record FR990032.1, on the reverse strand, counting down.
TTCAATGTAGTTGTAAATGGCACGCTTTTTTCTTAAATCTGTTATGTCTGCTTCTGTTTATAAGTTTGCGGTTTGTACGCGTCGAAAATCTTCATGACTACAAAATTTCAAATTAAGAAACTATGGCCTGCCCTACCGCGGAAGCGAAGCAGACGGACAGACAATCTTTAATTTATATTTTCAATAAGTTTTTCTGAGCTACAGCGGATAACTTATTTTGTGGTACTCTAAAATAAATATCACGCTGTGATAGGAACAAAATCAATAACACAACACTAGAACATTGATAATAATTAATGAGCATTTATGGAACAACTCTTAACAGCACGTTACGAAGAAGAGTTTATAGTTTAAAAAATATATGAATTTGACTGTAACGAAATTTTTTGGTGCAAATATTGTGTTCACCTAGTTCACCTACTATCGTATTTCTATGTAATGTAAGGTCGAAACTCAGGCAGAACTGTTCTAATGCACTCACAGATTACACTTACTCGAATGTGATCACATTCATCAAACAGTACACTATGACTGGTTTTTTTCAATAAATATATTCATAACGAATGTTATATTATATCCTTCGATCGACAATATTAAATAGATCTCGGCTGTCTTGGAAAACAGTCTACAAAAATAAGATCCCACTTTACACGTCAGCTCTTATTTTGTTGGGTGACGAATGACCATAAATATAAAATAAAGTTAACATATTTGGGACTTTATTGCTGGGTAGTATGGTTGTAATCAAAAGGTAATTTTTTTAAACTTTTGACTTAATTCAATAATAAATAGATAAAACTGTGTAGGTAGTTTTATTCACGCGGACAGTTCTTAGCTTCGATATTGTAGGTGAGGCGATGTCTAGTCGGTACTGTTGATCGAGATATATTATATCAAACTACGACGTTAGCGCGATTATAATAACGTATAAGCGCCATATATTAATTAATCTTTAAAATTATGTTAATGCTAATACTTACTCTAAATCTGACACAACGAAAGGAATTATGTTCCCACCTCGCGTTTTTTATTATACTTTAAAACGACAAAAAAAACTATGGAGCGGATATAGTAAAAAAAGTACTTATCACTAAAGTAATTGCTCTATTCACAGTATAATAATCATAAAGTTCAGATAAAATTACATATTTTTCCAGTTCATTACAAATTTTTGACCACATCCATTCTTGTATTTGAAACAATGCTCTTAAATAACAATTAAATTGTGTTGTAAATTTTGGCGTACTTTATTTCTATATTACTACAATCTTCTTCCACTATGTGATGTAATAAATTACGTATCAAAAGGCGGACTTGGGAGTGTAAAAATGATCCTAGCTCAAAAGTCACAGTTTAATTCGCTTAAAATACAAATGTGATGTACCTAGTTAAACATAAAAATGACCGGGCTCGTTTACATGATACCAGTTTCTTGCCTGTTGCATACAATAAAATTGAAGCAATAAATGACTTGCATCATCTAAACAGCTCATAACATTCTTGATCTTCTTGACAACTTGCGTTTCAAGTTTTGCCTTGATAAAAACAGCACATACCATTATATCTTATGTGATTCTTGTATTCAATTGAATTCTCTTTGCATTTGCAAGCTCATATGAATGTAGTGCGTGAAGGTGCTTTGATCGTACCTGGTCTTCAGAGGCGAGAAATATTGAGACAACATAACTTACATGCCATAATCGCATACAATTATCTGCGTGTAAACAGTTCCGTACAATAAAATTGTTGAATGGCAATAATTAGTTAATTGCATTCAATTATTGCTCTTGCATGTGCAAGAAAATGGTATCATGTAAATGAGGCATTATTGTTTAAATTAAGTTACTTAAACAGACACATAAGAATCAAGAAGCAAATAACAGTACTTTAGCCGATAAGAATATATTGATAGACGCAAGAATTACAATAATTTAACTAATTTAATTTACCAATTACAAAACAAAATTTTTCTTGTTGGTTTCCCTGTCAGTAAATAAATACGACACTATTATTAAATTTATTTAAAATTAAAAAAGCTTACTATATTTTTGCGCCGTCAAACCATGACTTCAGTCCATCTTATATTTAATTTATAGCTTTATAATCAAGTCACAATAAAAGAAATTTATACTTAACGATCTAAATGCTGTGTACGGAATCTTAAGTAATGCAAAATTTTAAATTATATTATTCTACGATTATATTTTATTTTTTTCTACTGTATAAATTGTGTCACGATTCCATGCAATTTAACTCAAAAATTGAATTATTATATTGTATCGGTACTGTATGTACATAACATTAAACATGTTTCTTAAACTAACTTATTCACTATGACTAATTCTTTGATTTACATTATTTCTATATAGGCACATGGTTATGTGAAAATTTAATTCATACTCAATTGCAAATTCTTTAATTTAGTATTGTGATGTTATCAAATTTTAAATCTTAACTATTTTTTGTTAAAATACATTTAGCAATCTCCGAGAAAGAGTGAATAAATTTTACTTCATTGGTATAAAATACAAGGACAACTTGTTAAATACCATTCCTCTATCTCAGATTTATAAGACAAATGTTTCACAATGGGAAAACTAAAATGTTTCACTCAAAACCGCTAAGTCTTAAAATATACATACATTTTATCACTGGTAACTTTAATTTCATATTCCTTACGAAATACAATATTACTATTTACGAATACTAATTTAAAATATTTACAATTATTTTACATAGATACCAAAGCATTGAATTGGCATCTCAAAACATTATATAATATTATAATAATATTTCACAAAACCATTTTAAGTTCGTAGATTGATTGTGACAAAATAATATTAGAGCATAGTTGTTAATTATTAATATAACAATGAAAATAATTAAAAGAATAATAAAATAATAAAAATAATATATATAGTACATACCACATAAGAGAAATAATTATTGATCATTCACAGACAGCACACGAAATTAGATTATTAAAAAAAATCGAGAAAAATATATTTTACACTTAACAAACAATAAACATAATCTTATTATCACAAAGGTAATAAGTAACCGATCAGATCATTTGATTTTTGATTAAAACAATTTGGAAACTAATTTAAATAAATAACAATTAAAAATATCACAAAACCAAAAAACTTTACATGAGTACTTACAAAAAATATTTATGGTATTTGAAAAGACCCCATTTTGGTGCGTCAATATGCCATTATACCATAAATTATATTTTTTTAATTTCGACTCATTGATCGGTACGTAATTTTAAATTTGGACTTTCTAAGTTATTGGACAGAAATAGTTACATCATTTTATACATTTTCCTCTCACATTTTTTTTAAACAAACAAGAATCATACCAATTATTAAAGAGGAAAATTGTTAACGTATTCATTAATAATGCTGTTTCCATTTTTTTTGTAACACAAACTCATCAAAAGCTGCCGAATATAAAAAAAAACAGAAAATCGATCGATATTAAAAAAAAAGCGATCACATTCTTTAATTTAGCCTAATTATACAAGATACAGATTCGATCATCAAATAAATTATATCTAAACTAATTCAAAAATTAAATAACACGCGCTTAAATCAATTATAATACAATATCAATATTCAACTCGAGACAATTAACGTAATATATTTAGTAAACGATTTTATCGATTGTATCCGAATAATCGACCACGACATTCAACTATTGCCACTCTTAATTAGTCTATCAGAAATAAATGCAAAATTATCTATAATAAATAAAATTACTTTACTACTCAATGCTTAAGTACATCTATCCCTCATATTTTTTTTAATGGAACTAAGGTAACAAACGAGCAAACAGCACCACCCTTGACAACTCTGACCGACTGAGAACAAGAGTCAAATCGGGTGGAAAGGTTAGCAAACGACGTTATTAGTTGGTCAGTTTGTTGATAACTGTGAGGACTGGGACACCGATAGTTAGTTAGCTTGTTAGTGACAATTTAGTTGTTGTTAGGTAATATTCCTATCGAATAGAGAAAGATACACAGTTTGATAGAAACTATTATCTCAAAAGTGTCGGCACTTACGGTTATGTAAAATAAAGGTACGTTAGTGTCAATTTCATCCTTAAATTGCTGCTATAGCAAATTCAACCTTATTCAAAAGACATTATACCGGTTCATATCCCGGCATTGAGTAGTGTGTTAACGTTGGCTGTTTAAAGCGAACTAAATAAAATACGCTACACTTTTCGTATGAGCCCTTATTTCTGTACACGGATTTAAAGCGGTGACCGGATATCTTTGGTATTGTTGATGGAAGAATTATCCAGTTAGTAATTGTTAGTAATAGCTGGGGAGCCGAAGAGGGGAATTTGGGATTTACTCGAGCGCGTCAGATTAAGGTACAGGGGATACCTTGTACCCAGTTAAGCACCTCCACCAAATATGAGCCTCATATATATGTATGTTCGAATTTTTTTTGCACATTATAATAATGGTAGCGAGTTTGCGTCACATCGAAATCGTCAGATTATTGAATGAGAGCTTTTTTTAGGTTCACTTAACACCCCCTTAGAAAATCTGACGTGCTCGATTAGATTTTTTCTCTCTCATTTTCAACCCTTACGTATGGTCACCCCCATCAAACAAACGATCAAATTAACATAGTACATTATTAAAAATACTAAGCTGTCGAGTATGTCCACATGGACATAATTTTTTTTACATATTTAAAAGTGTATAGCCGCTTCCCCCACCGATGAAAAGGTATACATTATATAACATTTTTTTCTTCTTATCATCTAAGCTTTGCAACCCAATAGGTCTCTATGACGCTCGAGTAAATCCACATTTAGCATCGTCGGCTCCCGTACCATAAGAGTCTAGTTCTGATTCAGTCTGTGTTGCTACTCTTGAGGACTAAAATGCCTTCAAAAGTGTATCTGGCCTGTAAGTGTAATCATATTAATTTACTACATAAGACTACTAAGGTGTAATACTAAATCCAGACCTTTCAATCGTTGCAGTAACAGTACATGTTTAAATGTGGATGCGTTTCACTAATGCAGCTTGGTTCGTTGTTGTACCTAAAAAGAAATAAAAAAATGTTTTATTTCACTATTATGTATTTATAGCTTTAACTCCTGCTAATTTAAGACGTGATTACGTCTTATAAATCCATGAACACCCGCTGCATGCACGAAAAAGTGTGTCAAGTTCTCCCTGAATCGAGCGCGCAAGCAAGAGCGCAGACCAAGCGATAGAGAAGCACGATCGGCCTAACCTTTCTGCTTGTTACTCGTCTATCTCTTTTGTAGTCCACCTGCCCATGTGATAATACATCTTTAAATTCATAAAAGTATGCAATTTTCATCTGTTTTCTTAAATGACGTTATCACATAAAATTATCGTCCGTAAACCGATTTTACAAACTTTTTACAGACCTCAAAAAAGGAGGAGGTTTACAATTCGACAGATTTTTTATGGTATATGGTATACAATTATGCCTTAACATAAAATACACTCCTCGTAAGTTTGTATCAATTGATATACATTATTACTTTACTATAGTGAGGCCGCGCTAACTATGCGTTCCTGAAGTCTGTCATTCGACTGGGCGATGTAACTTTGAACTGGCGTACAATTAATTGACAATTTTTTAATATCTTTTAATTGCCTTATTAACGAGTGATAACATTAAAATCAAACATTAAATCGAATAATTATGCCAACTTACAATAATTGTATTAATCTTGGGCTAAAATTATTACAATTACTTAAATAACAAATATAAAAACAATACCTTTTAAAAGAAAACCACGTCAAACGGCGCTCGTTCAAGGTTATATCCATGTCATATCAACTTTTTGTTTTTGTAGTGATGTGACATAATAACAAGGCAATTGTAATCGAATATTTTTGTAATCTTAATACAATGTCCGTAAAATACAAAACAAAACGTTATAATTTTATAATATATTATATAATGTACTAAGTATTCAATAAAGTTAATATTATTATTGTAACAAAGGTACGCCCAAACATAGCTTATGAAAATTTGTGTTATAATATAACTCAGGTGAATCAAATGAAAATAAAATAAATAAAACATTTTATTTTTTTCTCTTGATTACATTCAGAAATTATGATTAAATTCAATTAATTGATTCCTTAAAATTTTATTTACATAACGAATATTATTATTGAATATATTGAAACATAATGCCTATAAAAATAACAACATATAAATTGAATAAATATTATGCATAATGAATGCATGTTGTTATTGTTACTTATTACAACGCATAATGTTATTTATTGTACATCACTAGTCATGACGAATTGACATGTGTCAGGAACGCATAGTTAGCGCGGCCAGATAATTGTGTACTTACGCGTTAGTTCTTGATATATCTCTGCTATCGACGTGGAAGACGTTATCTTTCACGAAGTACGTCAGTGACGCTTCGTACACGCCTTTCCCTGGGCCAACTATGATCTGTAAAGTTTCATACTTCATATCATATAATTATCATAAAAATATTTGCAAGAAATCCCTGCCAATATTAAGTATATTAGTAACTCTGTATGTCTGTTTCTGAGGTTCTCATGCCTAAACAACTGAATCGGTTTCAATGACATTTGGTACAGATGCAGAATTGATCTCAGGAAAAAACATAGGATATTTTTTATCTCGGAAGTTATCCCTTAACAGGATTAAAAGGTAAGAGTCATGTAATATGTTCGTTTAATGGAGGTACCCTTAACTTCACTTAGATTTTTAAAGAGTAAAAAACGTGACGGGCACCATCACCTGGCTATTACCTAGATCTTTTTACAATGGCGCGTTTAATTTTCTCCTTTATTTTGACATTGTTATTGACATCTTACGCGAAGTTGCGGGCAAAACCAGTCATGTTAAAATTTAGAATATCACTGATACCTGAATCAATCTGATCAAATTGAACCCTAATCGAAGTATATGTAAATAAATATATAACTCAAACGTGACTGACTGACATAGTGATCTATCAGCGCACAGCCGAAACCACTGGACGGATCGGGCTGAAATTTGGCATGCATATAGCCATTATGATGAAGACATCCGCTAAGAAAGGATTTTTCAAAATTCATCCCCTAAGGGGGTGAAATAGAGGGATGAAGTTTAAACGAAATCCACGCGGGCGAAGCCGCGGGCGGAAGCTAGTCGAGGATAAGTTTGAATTCTTACCTAGGCTAAGAGTATGTAAACATTGATTTTATACCGACCTTAACCTGATAATTCTCCTTATTAGGCCGCAGTTTATTTCCAAACTTGCCAACGTAGCCGTCCGCGTCGCTCGCGGCCACGAACGACAGTACACCATTGTTTAACCGCTGTTTCATCACCCACTCTATCGACGTCAACGTACGCGGTACGCATTTAGATCTGCAATATTTTTTATTGACATACAATCATACAGACAACAGGAAGTTATAAGATAAAATAAACTTTATCAACGATGAATCAAGTTCAACCTGTTCAACGCTTGTAGGAAAGCAGTGAAATTAATTATGAGCACTTTATGTGTGTTTGTGTGTGGATAAATTCCAAATAAACATTGATTGCCTTTAAACATAGTTTAAGTTAGACGAGTTTTTGTAAATTTCATTATGTAACAGTAAATACAATTCTTTATTTTTACACTACATTATAAAAATTAATTTTACATCAATTGTACCTAAAAACTTTTAAGTGTCATTATTATCAAAGAGTTCGAAAAAGAACGCAAATCTCGCTGGCTCGAAGGACCAAATTTTTTTTTCAACCTTTCAAAAAAACAAGTCATCACCTGACACTCTCAGTAAGCGAGTTGATGTAGTCCACCAAGGCGTTGGCAGTGTCCTCATACAGCTGGTCGTCACTAGACACGTTCTGCCACGACAGACACGCACACCAATGCGGCTCTATACCGGCTTCACTGCACGATCGGTTTTTGGGGATCTGTGAAGATTTTTTTAAATTTACATAGTGACAAACTAGTCAGCCAGGATAAGAATAGCTTCCCTGCTCAATAATAAGGCTTCGCTAAAAGATTATTTTTCAATATTATATTATAGTACCTACATAGTAATAATTGGCATTCCTTAGGTGTCCCTTATGTACACATGCGGGATCGCATGTATACATTAGTGATTGTGGTCACTTACCATCGGATGACTCGTCTGCTCATATGTCGGACATTTGCGTTAAAATTAACCCTTTCAAAAATATTACAATGACAGACTATTAAGATTCGATTATATCTGACTTGTTGATCTACTCAAGCTAGATATTTTCTAATTCTCAATCTATTACAAAAGCTTAAAATCTACAAAACTCACCGCTTCCAAAAGCGTCAGTCCCCTGGGCATGTCAGCTCCCTGTATCCTATATGGATTCCAGTATTTAGATAGTCCCATAACATCCAAGACCGTGGCGTGTATATCGTGAGGCGTTGTTAATACCTCCGCGTTTATTTCTAGAGCCTTCTGTGCATATGGACGGTTTCTCTTCAATGATTCTGGCAGTAATACAGCCATTAGAGGCAACCGCTCTTCGAGTTTTCCTTGGATCGTGTCGCGGACATTTGCGTATCTGTGGAACAATAATCATAATATTTTGTGTCAGTGTGTTTGTGCATCGCGTAAACATTTCGGGATAAGCCTATACATATTTTGACATATTCCAGTGAAAGTACCGTTAAAATCGATTCAGCCATTCCAGAACAAGTAGTAGGTAAATAAAGTAAAAACTAAACGCAGTTCCAACTTTTTAAAATTAACGCTTAACTGCCATTGTACCCGTGATTGTACCTGATAGTAAGTTTTCCACAATGATGTCTTAAATATCTAGATTGAGCGTCGCCCTACAATGAAAACAAAAAAAACAAGGCAACATTATCAAGTATGTGTGCGTGTAGGCGATGTTTTTCGCGTTCATTTATTATCTATGTGTGCGTAATCTGTGCGTAATGATATAAAAGTTGTGGCCAACAGTTGGCCACAACTTTTTGACACGTTTTCGCGGATTCGATGTTCCATCTAGATATTTAATACATCTTTGGTTTTCCACAACAAGACACGTTTTTGCGGCGTAAATATTGCAAGGTTGTTCAAATCCCTGTACTAACCACTACTATTCAAGAGTTCAACTGACCTCGGTCCATGGTCCCCCATCACCATTAGTAGTGTATTCTCGGTCCGGCCAACCTCTTTGAAGGCCTCCAGAAACTCCGCTACATCTTCGTCGGAGGTAGATATCATGTTGAAATCATCATGCGTGATGTCCGCTATGAAGGTGAAACAAAACTTCTTGCCGTCTAAATTGAGAAACTGAAAAAGACAATCTTTGTATATAAATCTGTAACTCATCACTGCCTGTAGATGAAAGAACAGAAGAAATTTCAGATGTGTAAATATTTCCTTTCAAGAGATAGAACTCTGTCACAGATAGACATACAACAGAAGCCTATTAATAGGGTTCCATATTTTACCCCTTGACTTCGGACACATACTTAAAATTGTGATTAACAACTGAATGTTAACTACCTGATCAGTGATATTAAGCATCAGTTTATACTGAGGAGTATCTCCAACACAGTATTTGTTCTGGCCTTTCCACCATTTCTTGCCGCTCCCAGACTCTTCCAGGTAGAATGCTCTGAGGTAATGGTCAGCTGGCTGTCGTAGAAACCCATTGAAACGGTACTGGAAGGTCCCTACCCAGGGCATATCTTCGAAATATGCTGTTCGGTACCTGGAAATATAAAGAAAATATTTGTTATTTGAGGGTAAACAACATAGCTCAAAGAATAAGACGGTTGAACTTTGCAATGAGCTGTCCACATAGCTCGAAGGACCAACAAATATTGGTTAAATAAGTTCTACGTGTGGAGGCCCCGTCGCGGAAAAAGAAGCATAGATCGCCCCCCGACCAGTGTAGTGACGATATGAACGAAATAGGGGACATACGCAGGATTCAAAAGTTTCAAGATTGGTCAAAGTGGACAAAGTTAGGAGAGGCGTATTTACAGCACTGGACGCACTCATAAGTTGATGTGAATGTTTTCCTGAGTAGTAATAAATAGTATTTATCTTTCTGTAATATTGATTTCATTTTACTTGCGTAAAGCGAATATTTCTCAGTTTCCAAGGAAATTTAAAACTTGCGTCACTCACCCATCCTCTTTCAACTTGTAGAAGATAAATGGCATAGAGTCCAATGTCTTGTTATTTTTGGACTTCTTCCTCACATCGGGTAACTCAAGCTCATTTTTACCGGTCAGGATAGGAAATAGCGCCGCGGGCGTGCCATCACCTAAGATATTATACCTGTAATAAAAATTACATCCCATTTAAAATATCCTTATTTCAACTTATCACTATAATTTTTTGTCTGTTCCACTTAATTTCCGAATGACGTAAAGACGAATAATGAAATATCGCCCGATGTTCCTTTCGAAGTTTCTTATTGTTCAAGTGAAATCATCTATCAAAACCTTCGTTCACTAAAATTTTAATCTCCAAAATACGCTAAAAGGCGTAAAAAATTTATTTATAGCAAATTATATACCTATTACTTGCTGTGTTTCATACTTATTTGATGTCAATAACGCCCTATACATGCACGCGGAGTACACAAACACACACACACGTGCGCGCGTATGAATGCACACACGCACGCACGTAAACCCGCACCCACACGTACAGGAAAATAAATCAAAAACTTACCCATTAAGAATAGTAGCCTTCAATCCTTCCGTCAGTACCTTGTAACTTTTCGGCATGCGTCGTATAAACCCATGCCGCGACGTGGAATCGAACCCCAGTATCAGTACATTGAGGCTGTCCTCCCTGCCCTCTGGCGGTGTCTGCGGCATGACAGTAGATCTGAACCCTATGCAATGACCCACCCATTTCGATGGTAGAATACTGGAATACGAAAATGGAAGTTTAATTACAACCTGTTCAAATTATGATGGTGTTAAATTAGTACTATACCTACTCCGTTCGATATGGAATTAGTTTTAATGGCAACCCACACCAATACCAGCTTTTCGCCCCTGTGATTGAGGATAATTATTTTTTGTAGATTGACGGCGAAATTTTAAAATGTCGTAAATATCTAAATTTTGAGAAACGACCATACGCCCCTTCGAGTCGATTATGAATGGTTCTAAAGTCTTTATTACGAACTATTTACATAGTAGGTATGCAGACACTTATAAGTAAAAAGATCCTGTAGGTACTTGACATTCAATTTGTACAACAACGCATGTGGTTTCAATAAATTGAATGTTGTGATTGTGATTCATCATTCATTAATTGAACGAATGAACATGATTTTGTTAGGAGCACAATTCTACTTATGGTATAGCGATGGAATGACCGTAGCAATAGTGTGAACCTAAATATTTTGCCGAAGATAACGTGTGAAAACTAATTCATCTGAATTTATTCGCTTAGGTCAAATAAGGTTATTAAATAGAGTTTATACAAATTTAAGTGCAGAAATCAGTAGAATGAACTATAATTTCATTAGATTATTTATACATAGTACATACACGTATTTCACCTGTATTTAATCTCATAGTTTACCTTGATGATCAAATCTACTAAATCTTATGATGAAATTAATGAAAATTGAAATACAAAAAACCCAAACACCGCTACTTTACACCCTGCACCAGTTATAATCGGTTCTATAATTGCTTGGTACTTGTTAGTTTTTAACAACAAAACATTTGAATCTTTTAATTAAATTTATCTTTTAATTTTTCACCAAGCCCATATCCCTAGTATTACCCATAATAATACTCACGGTTCAGTCGAGGACTCACTGAAACGCCAAAAATGTATTTCTATATTTATGTTAACGGAAATGTGTTAAATCCGTCATTGTATACAATTCCTAGGAAATGTATACAATTCCTAAAATCGCCAGGAAATGTGTGAAATAAATTATATTGGACACATTTCCTAGGAAATTTATACATTTCCTAAATAGCAATCGGAAATGTAGTACATTAAGATTATAGATCAAGATTTTAATGGGTACGCGGGATAGATAATATGAAGATATTATATTTTACGTTATGATTTTTACCAGATTGTCTCACCGAGTGCCTTAATCAAAAATATTATTGTGTAAAACAATGAATATCTACTCATTTACATTAATACTCAGTCAAATTCTTCAAGGTGTAGGTAGGTCGAATTGGTTACAGAACCGAATTAGCCTACCCCTACTCCACGTAGTCTTGTATGCCCTACCCCTAGAGTTTTTTTTAGAACCCGGAGGCGCGGAGGGAGGGCAGCCCCCGCCCGCTGTAACAAAACGCAGACACCCGGGCGAGCCGGAGCGGCTGAGGCTGGTCGCCGAAGGCGACCAGGAAGCCGAAGCTGCGCAGGTGAGCGTGGGTGTCTGTGCTTTGTTACGCAAGGGCGAAGGGGCTGCACCTTCCGCAGCGCCGGAGACGTCACGGTTCGAAATTATGCCCTATATTCTGCGTGTTTACGATTTGGCCAAACGTGGATAACCAAACGTAGACGATTTAACGGTCTGGACAAACTGAGTTGCCCATTTCATGAAATGCGACCATTTGAAGTTAACAAATCTACGATGTGGCCATGACATACACATTTCCTAATACGATATCGGAATTGTATACAATTCCTAGGAAATGTGTACATTTCCTAGGAAATGTATGAATTAAATAATTTTTAAAACAATATTTTACACATTTCCTAAAGAGCTTAGGAATTGTATACATTTCCTAGGAAATGTATACAATTCCTAGATTTCATACATTTCCGGTAACATATATAAAAAATAAATAAGTAGATACATATAAAAATTAAACATTAAACATTAAACAATTATACAAACATTATACAATTAAACATTAATCAAATTAAATAACTTGAGAACCGAAAAAATTATGACTGTAAATTGCCTGAGAAGTTATTATAATAATTCATAATCACTATTAATTGTATGCAAATATGTTTAATTATAATAAGTATAAATATTAAACTCAGGGCACTATTTATACTATTTTTCTAACACTTATACATATAAAACAATAATGCAAAGAAAATTACACATAAAATACGTTATTATAGTTTTATTACTGGCATAGACAATAGACGGCTTACACCATAGAACAAAATAACATAAATATAGACACGAACACACACATACTCCGCACTAGGATTCCCCATAGAGATATTACACTAGAGGGCAGAAGCCAGGCTTCAGAGCGTACCTCGGATAAAAAGAGACGAAATCTTTAGTAATCACCTTTGTCTTTCTGGCGAGGCTTCAGAGCGTACCTAGGATAAAAAGAGACGAAATCTTTAGTAATTACCTTTCTCTTTCTGGCTCATCGGGATCAGAGAGAGATAGGTAATTACCGATATCGTTGTTCCTCTTTCTAACCGGGGGCGATTGCAATGTATGGGCAGCCGTATGGCTCACCCACTCTAGTGTAATATCTCTATGGGATTCCCAGTGTAGCCAACACAAATAAAACCTGACTGACACTCATAATCCGACAACTTGAAATATCAAGTGTTTTAATAATATAAATGAATATGACGGCTACATAATTACGTGACTCTAATTTTTAACTTTATAAAGGATTCAAATGAAATTTCAAGTGGCTCGTAACTAAACGGTGGCCAATTACTCCTCAGTTTACTCTATACTACGTTCGATTTCGACATTGAATTCTTTTTAATTACATCTCACACAAATACAAAATGGAGACTATAAATCTTTAATAAACAAACATTTCAAAAATAACTCACTTGTTCTTATGCTTGCCAGTACACTTCACCTTCACGTGATCGCTCCTTATGAGAGTGTACACCTCATCACCGCGGACGGTAACAGGTTCAGCGACAGTGTACTTCTGATCGCTGTGGTACACGATGTCCCTGTACGTGCACTCTATGTCCTTGGTCGTCTCTAATATCTGCTTTACTACTCTGCATTCCGCGTGCTGTAATGATAATGGCACTAATTTGAGCATATCCTGTCGTTTACAAGACGTCTTGTTATTTCGAATGTATCCGGACTTATGGCCTTTTGTTCGACTTTTGAATGTGAAAAAGATGTAAAAATAAGTTTTATTTTTAAAACATAAAAAAGTTATAAATGAAGGTCACTTCTGGGTGGTTATCTTACATTCAAACGAAAAACTGCAATTTTTATTAAGTATGTAAATAAGGTGTCTTGTAAATCTAAATGTCTTTTTATATAATATTGTCCAGAATTTCAAATTCTGAAGTAAGATTATACACTACCCACAGATTGTAAAAATACCTATAACCCTACTCGCAATATTTTCAGTTAAATGGCCAATCAAAAATTTCATATCGTAAAATTACGTCTAAGTATTATTTCTTATCAACTCAAAAATAAAGTAAGCGTAATAACAATAGCCATTAAACGAACCAACGACCTAAGTACGGATGGTAAGTTGTGACCATGACCTTGACCTTGGATATTAATAACAACAAAGACATCACCGATACGTTGCCAACGAAAGAAGTGGGAAACCCCCTTTTATTTGAGGCCTTCTAACACTGTTACCGAATGCAAATGTTAAACTTAAAGTCGTACTGGCAGGAAAACACGTAGGGTATGTGTGTGGTGTTTTCCTATGAAAAGTAACTGTATAATAATATAAGTAGTCGATGTCTGCTAAGCATTTTTGCCATAAATATACCTTCACAGTAAGTACCTACATAGCATTTCACCCAGTCAGTCCCCTGGCACACAACTTTAGGTAAATCCTTTTCGAATTGCGTCACTTCCTTTGCGAACGGATCCAACCTTGGGATTTCACATCCGGTGCCTTTGTCTTCCTTCAAAGCATCTTGTAAACGCCTCTCAATATACCTGAGAAAAAAATTGTTAACTTCAAGTAAAAAAAACACAGAAAATTACATCCCTACCAAAAATAAAATATTATGCAAATAAAATGCATAGCAATACATTTTAGATAGAAGGTATATTACAAAAATATATAGAAAACCAATACTCAAAGAAATAACCAATACAAGCGCAAGCTGTTAAAAATAAAAATTCTATCTACTTACTCAATAACAGATTGTCTGTAAAACGGAATAAAAAAATGCATTAATTTACATGCGTCAAAATACAATAAAAATATAAAAAATACAAAATCGTCATATGCAAAAAATATGCTAAGAAAATAAAAACAATATATTTTTAAGCTTAGACAGGGTCATACCATGCAGTAATTATAAATAAAGCTTAAATTAATATAACTGCGAAATATTGTTTTTTCTTATTTTTTTCACCAATAAAAAACCAGATTTAATGATTGAAACGACTGATTTACTGTGTGAATTAGACCTTAAGTTTTATTTGCTTCATGGGTATCCCATACTTAAATACCATGTAATAATAACTACCCATAAAGAGTGCAAAATTATTCCTAGTCAAAAAAACTTCACGGAATTCATGACATAAAAATCAGTGTAGGCTTTTATAGTGCCAACAAAACTTTATTACCGGTGTTTAAATGTTTAAACAGAGATAAGATAAGAGTAACTGCCCCGTTCGAATCAAGCTATTTCACTTAGCAATTCCTTACGTCGTGTTTGACATGATAGTGGACGATAAGAACATGGGTACACACACAGGACAATTTAACTGCACATTTTTTTTATAGCCTGAAGGGCAGACGATCCACCGGATGGTAAGTGGTCAGCGTCGCCCATCAACACAAGCAACACCAGGGGAATCACCAGTGCAACGCCGGCACTGAAGGAGAACTCTTTTTACACATTTCTTAAAGAGCCCCATGTCAAAGTGCTTTGAAAATACCTCAGACGGAAGCTCATTCCACAGCCTGCAAGTTCGCGGCAAAAACGATCGAGAAAAACGGACCGCAGTCGTTCGCCACGAATCCAAGCGATGTGGATGAAACTTCAACCTTCGGCGAGTGGTGCGATGGTGGAAGGGGGAAGTTCGAACAATCGAACAATTCCTCGGAGCACTCACCATTGTAAAGTCGCTAGAACACGCAGAGACATCCAATGTCTCTCCTAAGACTCAGGTGTTCTAACCTGTGAGTAATTCGTGGGTTGTTGACAACTCGGACTGCGCGCTTTTGTATGGCGTCAAATGGGCTAAGCTGGTATTGTGGTGCCCCTGCCCACAGGTGAGAACAGTACTCCATGTGAGGCCTGACTTGAGCTTTATAAAGCATCAGCAAGTGCCCCGCAGTGAAGTACTGCTTCGACCGGTTTAGGACGCCAAGCTTTTTGGAGGCCAACTTGGTCTTAAGTTTCCAAGTGACACCGATACTGCACATTCACCAACATTAAATCATATGATCAATATGAGTAATGTGAAGTGAAGGTTCTTTAACTATAGATGTTGAAAATCCCCCGATCAAGCAAACCCTCTAATGAGCGTTTCATCATCAGCTACAACGCCATAGACAGACACAGGTAAAAAGACACGTCCAACTTATATCTCTCAATAAATAAAAAACATCAATAAATAAAGAAATAATAAAAAAAAAACTTATATTTCTCTTTTTGCTTCAGAGTTTAAAAAGGGACAGGTCAAACTTATATCTCTCTTTTTGCGGGCTCTGTGAACCTGGCACCCGACTTTAAAAAATCGAACTTTTTTTACTGAATATTATAGATTAGGGTTTGTAGTTGATTGTAGTAACTTTTTTTTTGTTTGTAGTAACTCCGAAAAAAAAACTATTGCACCTTAAAAAAAACTCAGCACCCGACTTTGACAAATCAAAAATTTAAAAATAGGGGGTTAAAAAGGGTCGTTTGTAGTTGTTTGTAGTAAAAAAAATTTCGTTTGTAGTAAGAAAAAAAAACAATTTTTTTTTCCCAAGTTGCGACTTTATAAAATCGAACGTTTTTTTACTGAATATTATAGATTAGGGTTTGTAGTTGATTGTAGTAACATTTTTTTTGTTTGTAGTAACTCCGAAAAAAAAATATCGCACCGTAAAAAAAACTCAGCACCCGACTTTGACAAATCAAAAATTTAAAAATTGGGGGTTAAAGAGGATCGTTTGTAGTTGTTTGTAGTAAAAAAAATTCGTTTGTAGTAAGAAAAAAAAAACGATTTTTTTTTCCCATGTTGCGAAATTGACAATTGAAGTTTTTTTTCTTATTTCTACTAGCTTATAGTAGGTTATAGTGAATAGTTTTAACGTTATTTTGTTTGTAGCTCCTCCTAAAGAAGAGCGAACGGACTTTAAATATATCCCACTACTCGAATTGATCAAACAAAACTGGTCTTACTACAAACGAAAATCTAGCTACTACAAACGAAACCGCATTACTACAAACGATAATCTAGCTACTACAAACGAAACCGCATTACTACAAACGATAATCTAGCTACTACAAACAAAACCGCATTACTACAAACGAAAATTCGGCTACTACAAACGAAACCGCATTACTACAAACGAAAATTCGGCTACTACCAATGAAACCGCATTACTACAAACGATAATTTGGCTACTACAAACGAAACCACATTACTACAAACGAAAATCTAGCTACTACAAACGAAACCGCATTACTACAAACGAAAATTCGGCTACTACAAACGAAACCGCATTACTACTAACGAAAATTCGGCTACTACAAACGAAACCGCATTACTACAAACGAAAACTCGGCTACTACAAACGAAACCGCATTACTACAAACGATAATCTAGCTACTACAAACGAAACCGCGTTACTACAAACGAAAATTCTGCTACTACAAACGAAACCGCATTACTGCAAACGAAAATTCGGCTACTACAAACGAAACCGCATTACTACAAACGAAAATTCGGCTACTACAAACGAAACCGCATTACTACAAACGAAAATTCGGCTACTACAAACGAAACCGCATTACTACAAACGATAATCTAGCTACTACAAACAAAACCGCATTACTTACTACAAACATAAATTCGGCTACTACAAACGAAACCGCATTACTACAAACGATAATCTAGCTACTACAAACGAAACCGCATTACTACAAACATAAATTCGGCTACTACAAACGAAACCGCATTACTACAAACGAAAAATTGGCTACTACAAACGAAACCGCATTACTACAAACGAAAATTCGGCTACTACAAACGAAACCGCATTACTACAAACGAAAATTCGGCTACTACAAACGAAACCGCATTACTACTATTACCCACTATTTACCCCGCGAGAATTCTAAGATAAATAGTGGCATATACCTACGAGTATATTGCTCTACACATATTAAGAACAGTCTCTATTATGAGTTGTTGTAGTAAACGCAAAGGACGTTACTATTGATGCTATCGTGAAAACGCTGCTTGATTAGTAAATGCGCATAACTCTATTATGAGTTTTGGGAAATGAAACTACAGCGGGTATCGTAAATACGTGAGACGGTACAGTTTGCGTTACGTTATGTTGGCATCCATGAGTAATACTCTCTCATTCTTTTATTATGATGTCAACAAGGATAGAACGAGACCCTGGCCAGCGAACCAACATTTGTGAAATAAAAAAAACAAGTCTATGGATGCTCTATAACACGACTAAATTAGGAAATGTGAAAGAAGAGTGGAATTAGTGGCGGTTTGGGACCTTTTCAATTTAATTACATTAGCGTTCTGCGTCAGTCGCATTCAGTGTCAAACTGTGGTGTCAAAGTGTTGCTAACTTTGATGTTTTAAATATCTAGATGGGACATCGAATCCACGCAAACGTGTCAAAAAATTGTGGCTAACTATTAGCCACAATTTTTATATCATATACGCACACATTGCGCACACATAGACAATAGACGAACGGGTAAAACATCGTCTGCACGCACACATGCTTGATAATGTTGCCTTGTTTTTTTTGTTTTCATTGTAGGGCGACGCTCAATCTAGACATTTAAAACATCAAAGGTTGCTAAATATTTTGTTGATCTCGTAAGTTCAAAATTTCATTATTTTCATCTCTACGTTCGGCCGCGTGAATCATTTGCCAAGCAAAATAGTGCCTAACCATGATTTTGTTTAAATATACAGCAATATTTAATGACATTTAATTTTGATAGTGACTTTTCACCTTAGAAAATAGCGTGAGTGCCGTAACTACTACGGGTAACGTAATTTACTATAGCATCTGTCAAATTTGTGACTCGTAATACCAAATTGTAAGTAAAACATGACCGCAAGTACTGTAGTTTATGTAACTACAGTAAGTATTAGACTATTCGATGGCCACTCATAATACCAATTGTAGTTCAGTATCGTAACCGCTAGAGGCGCTGTACGGATTCTCATACAAATTCTAAACGATAGTCGCTAGCGTGCTGTATAGTATTAAAAACTCATAATAGAGGTACAGTTGTTTTTTTACTATGTTTTAGTCATACCGTACAAAAATCCGTTATGTAGATCTTGAGAAAATCGATAAAAAGACTAAGATATATTCGTCAAGTTTTTTATTCCGAACTTAAAGCATAAGTTTAACCACGATAATTAAAAACTATATCTTTTAAAACTATATTGATAGTTTTTCATTCGGTTGCCAAAACATAAAGACCAGAAGCGATGCTGACCTTCGAGAAAGCAACATAAAATTAGTCATGAAAAAGAGAGCGGGTTCAATTGCTAATATACAGATATCCCGATATAAGTGCCATAAACATCTGAACCCACGACCTCGTTTCCGGGTATGAGGTATACAGGACCGGGCATGAGGTGACAGGAGTCGCATCGTAGTCGCATTGTAGACGCGTCTTCTGTCAGTGAAAAGTGTCAGATACATACAAATTTTGGATTGCGTTGCAGTCGCGTAGCTCATAAAATATAGCGTTGCGTGAGAAGTGCCTTATTGTAATATTGTTGCTATGAATGATTTTCGTGATCAATTTTTTTTACATATAGCAATAATAAAAAATGACAGAGAAAGAAAAAAAAACTTCAGCTGTAAGCTGTCTGTGTCTATCAGTATGAAACCTGTGATCTTTGATGTTGCTTTGGATTGTGGTTGATACGGTATCTCAACAGTTTAGCGAAGCACCTGATGATTGTTACGTTTGTAGTAGTCGGATTATCGTTTGAATTAACGCGATTCCATTTGTAGTAGCGGTTTCATTGGTAGTAGCCGAAGTTTCGTTTGTAGTAATGGGGTTTCGTTTGTAGTAATGCGGTTTTGTTTGTAGTAGCTAGATTATCGTTTGTAGTAATGCGGTTTCGTTTGTAGTAGCTAGATTTTCGTTTGTAGTAATGTGGTTTCGTTTGTAGTAGCCAAATTATCGTTTGTAGTAATGCGGTTTCATTGGTAGTAGCCGAATTTTCGTTTGTAGTAATGCGGTTTCGTTTGTAGTAGCCGAGTTTTCGTTTGTAGTAATGCGGTTTCGTTTGTAGTAGCCGAATTTTCGTTAGTAGTAATGCGGTTTCGTTTGTAGTAGCCGAATTTTCGTTTGTAGTAATGCGGTTTCGTTTGTAGTAGCTAGATTTTCGTTTGTAGTAATGTGGTTTCGTTTGTAGTAGCCAAATTATCGTTTGTAGTAATGCGGTTTCATTGGTAGTAGCCGAATTTTCGTTTGTAGTAATGCGGTTTCGTTTGTAGTAGCCGAATTTTCGTTTGTAGTAATGCGGTTTTGTTTGTAGTAGCTAGAATATCGTTTGTAGTAATGCGGTTTCGTTTGTAGTAATGCGGTTTTGTTTGTAGTACCTAGATTATCGTTTGTAGTAATGCGGTTTCGTTTGTAGTAGCTAGATTATCGTTTGTAGTAATGCGGTTTCGTTTGTAGTAACTAGATTTTCGTTTGTAGTAAGACCAGTTTTGTTTGATCAATTCGAGTAGTGGGATATATTTAAAGTCCGTTCGCTCTTCTTTAGGAGGAGCTACAAACAAAATAACGTTAAAACTATTCACTATAACCTACTATAAGCTAGTAGAAATAAGAAAAAAAAACTTCAATTGTCAATTTCGCAACATGGGAAAAAAAATCGTTTTTTTTTCTTACTACAAACGAAATTTTTTTTACTTCAAACAACTACAAACGATCCTCTTTAACCCCCAATTTTTAAATTTTTGATTTGTCAAAGTCGGGTGCTGAGTTTTTTTTACGGTGCGATATTTTTTTTTCGGAGTTACTACAAACAAAAAAAATGTTACTACAATCAACTACAAACCCTAATCTATAATATTCAGTAAAAAAACGTTCGATTTTATAAAGTCGCAACTTGGGAAAAAAAAAATTGTTTTTTTTTTCTTACTACAAACGAAATTTTTTTTACTACAAACAACTACAAACGACCCTTTTTAACCCCCTATTTTTAAATTTTTGATTTGTCAAAGTCGGGTGCTGAGTTTTTTTTAAGGTGCAATAGTTTTTTTTCGGAGTTACTACAAACAAAAAAAAAGTTACTACAATCAACTACAAACCCTAATCTATAATATTCAGTAAAAAAAAAGTTCGATTTTTTAAAGTCGGGTGCCAGGTTCACAGAGCCCTTTTTGCGTCAGAGGTTAAAAAGTAATGCACTCAAGGATGAAAACTAAAATCTCCTCTACATCCGAAACATAAATAGCCCATACACTCAACAGCTTCGATTTAACTTTGGCACTAAAACTGTATACAGAAAAGATACAAAAAATAATAAACTTTTTTGGAAAAACCCAACTGAAACATCGTATAGAGATAAATTAAAAACTACTCATTAGATATCTCTCAACTGTCTCTCAAGGACTAGACAAGCAGTAGCTATGAAATGAAAAAAATTTTATGAAGTATGTACCTAACACATAAAAAATATAGTCGGATTGAGAACTTCCTTCCTTCCTTCCTTGAGTGCATACACTATTGGTGTAACCGGCAAAATTAATCAAAGCACTATGATTTCGTATAATAAGATATCCCAATAACAATATCCCATGGTAATATCCCAAAATATAAATAAACGGTATTTTGAATTGAATGTCCTATTATAATAGAAATACGTTTATAATAAAAATATAACTTTACCAAGCAAAAATTGTATTTTTGCCTTGCATAATATTTTTATTTAGTTGTATAAAAATTTTCAAAAATAATAATATAAAGATACCTATTTGAGGTTGTTTGTTATACACCTGTAAAAATTTAATATGCAAAAATCCAATTTTTCAACGGCAAACTTACACGTATTTCTCAACTCACCATACACCATTACTAACCATGCTTTATTTTTAAGCCACCCATACTTTAGGGCCTGTTCAGATAGATATCGATAACGGTATTATCAGATAGCGATATTCCTTGTGTAAGACTAAGCACATGCCACTACCGATATTGATAGCTTAATTTGTTGATTGTCAAAGGCTTCCAATGTGTCTTATTTTGTAAGACGTTGAACTGTGGATGCTTACTTATATCCCGCGCCGTTTAGGTACGTACACCTACTGTTTACGATTCGGGCGACAGAAATTCCCCTGCTAAGAATGCTTTAAATAACTTTCCTCGAGATGTAAATATTATCTATAATTTTTTTCGTCGATGGGCGAATAAATGTCGTTTACCTAAATGATATCCTTATGGGAAGGTTTGCAAAGGTCGCGGTATCCAGGGCAGGTAAAACGAGCGATATTTTTCGTTACCGATATCGGTAGCTGATACCGAAATTATCTGAACAGGCAATTATTTTTGCGTAAGTCACAACACATTAAAAGAGAGAGACACCAGTTACCTGTTATTGAAATCATACACTCTGTTAGTCACCGTAACATCCTTGTAAACTATCACAGTCTTGTTACTGTTACCGTGCACTGGTAAAGCAGAACTACCCACATCTACGCTACAAAAGCAAAATAAGTGTAAGCCAATTTTTATCTTTGAAACGGATCGAATCTTACTTTGGTACCCGTATATTCGGTTTTACCTGCACTGGAACATTGGATTGAATTGACTAAATAGACTAACTATAATGTATTCGCGTTCGATACCGATTTTTTTAAATTGCATCTCACACAAATGCCAGCTTTCCACCCCTGTGACACGGCAATAATATGTATTATGCATATCTGTGAGGTGTGAGGTGTAAGGTGCATGGCTTGAAATATACACACATTGATTGTCATTCCGTACGGAAATTTCGAATGTGTGTTGCGACTCGTACTAAATCTATCGAGAATCGGAATCCCGAACGCATAGGCAACCATTCGGAATTCCGAATTGGAGGCAATTCCGAAAGGACAGCCACTGTTTGTGTGTGATAAGTCCATACATTTGTATAGATTTAACTGCGTTCGGAACCCCGAATTCCCAGATATTTATTCCGTTTCGATTTCCGAAACGAAATTCCGAGTGTATGTGGCTGGCCTAAAAGTTGAGGTCATATTCCACACTTGTCTAATTCACATAAAGTTAAGTGGTTTGGGAAGAACTGTTAAATTTGTGAGCGGAGCTGGGTTAAATTATTTGAACTGGGTAATTTTAGTGAGCACAACACTAGACGGAACCCAATTTCTCACAAAGATGAGAGCAAAGAAAAGAAAACTTTAATCTAATTTGAAATACTTTATCGCCCTATCACTTTATTGTCAAGCTTTAAGATATTCAAACTATGTATTCCTGAGTCGCATAATATGTAGAATTGCCATTAACTGCTAAAGCCAAATGCCAAATTACCTGTGTTCACAGTATAATTTCGCTTATGAGCTAAATTACTTTAAAAATATTGGCCGTCAATCTATAATGTAGGTACCATAATCATAGGAGAGGAAAGCTGACATTTGTGTGGGAAGCAATAAAACGAATTCCTTAAAGGACGCGAATGCAATATGTTAGCAAATGTAAGAATCGATCAATTCACAGTGCATACTACTAAAATTAACAGACTATTAATTTAATTAGATGCACATGAACCAGTTAACTAATGTTCTAATTTAATTTCAGTAATGTTACGATAAAATTCATAGCACGAATATCTTTATCTCTAATAAAGATTACTAGATATTCGGATTAGTAGAGACATGTTTCCTTTTTGTATGGCTTTGTTACTTGCCTGGATGATAAAAATCGTAATTAAAACTGATAGCTATTTAGGGTGGGTTGTTTCAAACTGTCGGTTAACGTAACATACGTACGTCAAAAAGTAACGATTACGAAAGATGTTTAACGTTCGTTAAAATTGAAGTGTTTTTAAGGCCTCCATTTTGTGAAATAACTCGTTTTTCGGGTTTGACGATAGTTAGTGCCATTTTTAACGTTAACGCGTGCGTAATATCATGATGAAACAACCCGCCCTTAAACTATTAATAAATAAATACAAATTAAACAAAATGATATGTCATACATAATGTCTGAAACATTTTCTGACGCCATAAAAGGTGAAAATATATAAATTGTGGTTCTCTTGCGTGCTCTAGTTTATTTAATGGTATGTGGCAAAAAATAATGAACTACCGCTACTACTACAGAAAATAAATAGAAATAACAGCTCTTTCATTGTGCTTGTTGTGTTTATGTAGTAAAAAGACGTGTGGCACTCGGAGACTGCCGCGGTAAAGCTATTGCAATAGCATTATATATGAATTAACAAAACAAAAAATAATACTGCATTTGTGATAATAATAAAATTGTTACGTCATAATGGGCGGACATCTCACGGGGCGATTTGACATAATATGATGAAGAGTAAAGCAAACTATGCAAAATATATTTCTGAACGCACGCAATACAACAACCAAATGTCATTATTTATAGTGTCATTATTTTATGTCATGTATGATGTATGTCTATATGTCTATGTTATTTTGCATGTTTTAAATCTAAATACGCGATAATTCGACTATTATGAATACATGTTGTCGATTCCAATGCCTTATTTAATCCAGATCTACATGTAATTATTCTTAAAATACCGAACCGACGGGGCGAAAATCAAATGTTTGACAGGTAAGATTTGTATGGGAAATTAAAATTTTCATTTTTAGTATTTTCCTCGCAATTTTTCCATATTTTCTCATCGCTGCAACCTTCCCTGAACTTCCACGAATATTTCAAGACTAAAATTAGCCAAATCGGTTTAGCCGTTATAAAGTAAAAGTTAGTTAACTCAGTTAAAAGTTCTGGTATTTATCGATAGATGTCACGAAAAAAACCTAACACCCCCTAGGTGTTAGGTTTTTTTCGTTACGAAATTTTTGCATTCGGTCCCCGCGCCCAAGGCCCGCGATAGAAGCTATGCAATAGCTTAATAAAAAAATATAATAATAAAAAAAATATTTTTTTGGCTTTTTATTATAATATTAAGAATCAGTTTAATCATGACGGGGCTCGTGTATTTTCTCAGTAGGTATTAAGAGTTTAACAGAAAATAATACCCTTTGGAATTCCTCAACTTTCCACTCTGTCTTAAATAGGTATAGTGCCACCAACTTATCTGTTCAGTAAACGGATGTCGCTAGTGCAGCGTTCAATGTTACCATATAATAAAATTTGGCGACTGTCAAGGGAGCTCAACAACTTTAAGACCTATGATTTTTACCAGATGTTGCACATTATTCGTTGGTAAATGATGACAAAGCCTTTCCGACGAATATAGATACACAACTTGGGCTGTGGCTACTAACTTAAACTACCATGCAATGACTGCAGTAACACAGGATGTTATCATTATCTCAATCCATCAGGGCCCATTATTAAGCATAGATCTCCTCTCATAATCAAAAGGTTAAGGCCATAGCTCCACCATGCTGGCCAAGCGCAGATTGGCAATGTTTTCCTTACCGTTATAGCAAGTGACATATAAATGTTTAAAACGCACATAACTTAGTCAAGTCAGAGGTACGTGCCCTGGGATTCGAACACGGACCCTCCGAATAGGAGGCGGAGTTCTTAACCACTAGGCTATCACCGCTACAATTTTGATCTTTATTTTAATCTCTATCAATATAATTATGTGAATAGAATTATTAATTTAAATATTCAAAAGTTGAAAAGTTTCTCAATAATTCTCAAGTGTCTATTAAAAAAAAATTCGTAAACATCCATAAATAAAAGAATTACGTAGGCCAACACAGTCAAATTTTACTTTTTCATGTAATTTAAATTAAATTGTAATTAAAATTTCAGGACAAGAGAAATAAAAGATCCATTGTTATTGACTATAATTGTTTATATTTTTTTTTATATTTTATAAAAATAATTGTCATCGTGATCTCTAAGTTTGAGGGATTCCACACGAGGAATCCCTGTGGAAAATGATGCCAATTCACCAGAGAAATTTACTCAGCTTTTTTCTTTTCACTCATTAGCTTGTAAACAAATCGTTCACTAACTCCTGTAACAAAGATATAATAATTATTATAATTATAAAGTACTAGTAAATCCGCCCTCGCTTCGCTTCGGGAAACCAGTCCCTTCAAAAATCTCTATAAATTTTAACAAACTATGTTATTCCCATGTCTAAGCTATATTACTGCAGTTTCATGAAAATCCGTTCAGTTGTTTTTGCGTGAAAGAGCAACAAACACACACACATACATCCTTACAAACTTTCGCATTTATAATATTAGTAGGAAAAAAAAAATTATACAAATATATTCAGTGACACCTTAATCGATTATGCAAAAATAAGTGAGGAACATAAAATAACTGAAATATTTAAGCGGGACTATTAATTAACTTGCAATAGCAACACTAACCTTTTGCAACGGCGACGCGTTCTGCCACTTTTTCAAACGTTATTTTCGAAGTTAGCAGGTGATTTTCTTCCCTCATAAAATCATAAAACTTTTAAAATAACTAATTGTGCAATAACTTCTAAGAGGCTCAGGCATTTTTAATCACTTTTTGCAATTAAAATCGAATTAAAACACATAGAGCACTCGCACTTCAAAGAATTGACAGCGGACATGACATTTCAAAATTGACGTTGTCTTTTTTTAGTTCCATTTTTTTCTACTGAACAGATAAGTTGGTGGCATTATACACGTAAAATGAGACAACTGATAACTATATTAGGGTTGTCAAATTTATAATTTACAGTCATTATAGCACCCTATAAATTTTTTTCAATGTCCGCAACTGGACTCGCCTTTATGAATTGATAAAATAAAAACAACGCTTAAATATGATACTAATTATAAAGATTTGGCAACCCTAAAACGTGCTTGGAATGGTAACAATACTGTGGAAGTATGCTGATGATAAGTTTTAAACGTTAACCAAAATCATTTTAATTCCATTTTTGAAGTAAAACGAGGTGCGAATCAAATGCAATCAAGGCTATTAGGCTAATCATGCTAAAAGAATCCATAATAGAAAAAAAATACCAGATCAATGCAAAATCAATGAAAAATTCCACTTGCATATAGAGAAGTTTTAAAAAGTACAGTCAGCAAAAAAAATATTAACTTATTAAATTATTAACTATTTACGTACTTACACGTAAAATATTAAAATAAATTGTGTAATATTATTATATCATTTATTATATTCCTACCAGAAACTTCCTTGTGAATCGTTCCATCGGTAAAAACCAATGAAACACGGTAAAATACGATATTGCGTAGCTATAATACATATGTATATGTATGAATTGTGAGTGTCAGTATTGCGAGTGAGCTGTACATACACTCGTTATCAGCAAAATATTATTATAATACGTTGCAACGACTGGGCGTCCTCAGAAATACAGATCACATGAATCACCGATGTTGCCAAGGTTCGAATGATAATGAAAATATTGATTAGTCCTCGAAGGTTGCAACAATCTGTGACCAAATTAGAACGATACAACAAGAACAACCACTAATAACAGAACTAACTATCACTAACAGTCCCAGCTGCACTCCTCAGTCCTCATATGTACATAAATTAATTAAATGACCAAGTAGCATTTAATAATTTCAAGACAAGTCTAGTTAAGAATCTTCGGTCACAGTTGTCATGTGCGGTAGTTGTTCTAAGTGCTTCGGTGACAGAAAACGTCGTCAGAAAACCTACAGGTTGAGTGAATAGTTCCCTATAATATTTTCAAAATTGTGTGAAATTTACTTATCGTGCACGTTGAATTGTAACTTATACCATTTACATGGAGTGAGAAGACCACAACCAAGCAACGAAACTATGTTGCGAAGAGAAGTGGTCCCTACTTGATGAACAATCTTCCGTAACAGATTTTTTAAGTCATAACTTTATTTGACGCTGATTATACTTTTTAAAATATATGTCTCAACTCTTGCAAAATCTAGGATTAAAAGTACTAGTGAAGGGACCTACAATTTGTACAAATTTTTCTAAATTAATTTTATTTCTCAATTAAGATGTCCATAAATATATTATGCGATTCAAAAAAGTGAAGCCCGGATTAGGTTTTCATGTGAAAAAATACGATTAGTAATGAAATGAAAATTAAAAAAGACGTGTTTATTTTAATGTTTGTAATGAATAAAATAACTTTATCTGGGTTTTAACACACATATGTACTTATCACACAAAATGAGTTTTTGTATTAAAAAATGAATAATATGTTTTCGAAAATTTGTTTTTTTATGAAAACAAAAAGGGCTGGATTTTTTTCTTATTTTTCCTGAAGTAGTCATGAGCAAGTGCACCCTCCAGTTCCCGCTTATCGTTGAATTTTGGGACACGTTGTATAATAACACGGGTGCAGGCATTTAAACCCAACTATAAAACGACAGAAAAGGACACCTTAGATATTTCGATAAATACCTATGCAGATATTACCAGTAATAACTAAGTTCTGCCAATCCGCACTTGGCCAGCATTATGGATTATGGCTTTAACCCTCTCATTCGAAGAGACTCGTGCCCGGCAGTAGATAGATATGGGATGCGATGATGATGGTAGTGGTAATATAACAAACAACTTACCTTCTAGTGATATCCAAGTTCTGTTCTCGGTGTACTTTATCACTCAAATTAATGTAGACGAACAAACAGAAGAGTAGACCGAAGAAGATAAGGAGTTGGTTGCGCCGAGAGCGGCACCATCGTTTTGACATCATAAAAAGCTGTGAACAATTAACACTGTTACGGAAAATGTGTGGTTTTCTTATGTACTTACGATAAGATAGGAGAAGATAGTTATAAAATTTGCCAAATTAACTGTATGTATATATGAACATGATAAAGTGTCAGTTGTTTGATTAAAAAAATATTGTTGGCATGTAGGTAATACAAAACTTTAAACGTCAATTTCGTTTTTGAACAACATACCTATAGTGAGGCCGCGCTAACTATGCGTTCCTGAAGTCTGTCATTCGACTGGGCGATGTAACTTTGAACTGGCGTACAATTAATTGACAATTTTTTAATATCTTTTAATTGCCTTATTAACGAGTGATAACATTAAAATCAAACATTAAATCGAATAATTATGCCAACTTACAATAATTGTATTAATCTTGGGCTAAAATTATTACAATTACTTAAATAACAAATATAAAAACAATACCTTTTAAAAGAAAACCACGTCAAACGGCGCTCGTTCAATGTTATATCTATGTCATATCAACTTTTTGTTTTTGTAGTGATGTGACATAATAACAAGGCAATTGTAATTGAATATTTTTGTAATCTTAATACAATGTCGGTAAAATATAAAATAAAACGATATAATTTTATAATACATTATATAATGTACTAAGTATTCAATATAGTTAATAATATTATTATAATAAAGGTACGCCCAAACATAGCTTAGGAAAATTTGTGTTATAATATCACTCAGGTGAATCAAATGAAAATAAAATAAATAAATAAAACATTTTAATTTTTTTCTCTTGATTACATTCAGAAATTATGATTAAACTAGCTGTTGCCCGCGGCTCCACCCGCGTGGAACTCAGTGTGTCACAAAGTTATTCCTGCGTTAATCCCGACCCCACACATATTAAGACACACTCCACACATCTTAAGAACAGTTGATTTTATACTACGTTTTAGTCATACCATACAAAAATCCGTTATGTAGATCTTGAGAAAATCGATAAAAAGACTTTAAGATATAAACGTCGGGGTTTTTACATTCCAAACTATTATATTTTTAAACTACATTGGTAGTTTTTCATTCGGGTGCCAAAACATAAAGACCAGCTAAAGCGATGCTGACCCTCGAAAAAGCAACATAAATTTGATCATGAGAAAAAAAGCCGGTTCGATTCCCGATGTATGTATAGATATCCCGATATATTATCTATATAATAATGAGCCCGCGACTTCATTCGCTCATGGAAGCTTTTCCCGCGTAAATCTCGATCCCGCGGGAAGTCCGGAACAAAAAGTAGCTTATATAATGCTCCATAACCTCCTCTACCTCCCACTGAAAGTCCCATAAACATCTGAACCCACGACCTCATTCCCGGGTATGAGTTTTTACCGCGTGAATCCTAATCCCGCGGGAATTCAGGGATAAACAGTACCCTATATGTTGCTTCAAAACTTCCTCAATCTCCTAGTAAAGGTCGCATAAAAATTCAAGCCCGCAACTACGCGCAGGAGTTTATTCCGCGTAACTCCAGATCCGGCGGGATTTCCGGGAAGACAGACTTGTTAGTTTTATATTAATGTTTGTTTAGAAGCTATTTATACCCCATACGCGATACGCGAAGAAGGTTTTCCCGCGTAAATTCCGATCCCGCGAGATTTCTGGGATAAAAAATATCCTATATGTTAATCTAAGTTGCCCTCTATGTGTGTGCCAAATTTCATGAAAATCGGTTCAGTAGTTTTTGCGTGAAGGAGTAACAAACAAACAAATACACAAACTTTCACATTTATAATATTAGTAGGATTTATATTAATGTTTGTTTAGAAGCTATTCATACCCCATACGCGATACGCGAAGAAGGTTTTCCCGCGTAAATTCCGATCCCGCGGGATTTCTGGGATAAAAAATATCCTATATGTTAATCTAAGTTGCCCTCTATGTGTGTGCCAAATTTCATGAAAATCGGTTCAGTAGTTTTTGCGTGAAGGAGTAACAAACAAACAAACAAACAAATACACAAACTTTCACATTTATAATATTAGTAGGATTCAATTAATTGATTCCTTAAAATTTTATTCACATAACGAATATTATTATTGAATATATTGAAACATAATTCCTTTAAAAATAACAACATATAAATTGAATAAATATTATGCATAATGAATGCATGTTGTTATTGTTATTTGTTACAACGCATAATGTTATTTATTGTACATCACTAGTCATTACGAATTGACATGTGTCAGGAACGCATTCTCATCGTGGCCTCACTATAATTAGGTTTATTTAAAACTTTGATTATAGATAATAACATGTTGCACATTATGGTGCGTACAGATTATGTAACAAAACATGTTATAAAACATAGTTAAATAACATGTTTTACAAAAGTGGACGCTATGTGTTACAAAAACAAGTTATACAACATGTTATTAGTTTTTGCAACAATGTTATATGCTATATTTTAAGAAATGACACGCATTGAATTGTTATATAACATTGTTATACAACAATGTTGTTTTAATGTGTACGGTCTTGTAACATGTTTCATTGTTAGACAACAATGTTAGATAGTGTGGACTTGTTATAAAAGAGAAGTTATATAACATGTTGCATAATCTGTACGCACCATTACATTCCAATACAGAAAAAGATTTACATTTTCTGCTTTTTTCTGCTTACAAGTCTTACAACGACATACAGAACACGGCAAAAAAAAATTAACAAAAAGAAACATGAAGAAAAAAACTTTGAATCACCTGCATAAACAAAAACACTGCATTCATCGGAGAAAGTAACCGAAGAAAATCTACTTTCACAAAGTATAAGAAATAAGAACCCATAACTGAATCCATAAACGTAGAAAGTTGTATAAGTTAAAAGTGCCTTCTCTTTCTTCAAATAATACTTAACATTTAAATTTAGGCATTAAATGCATGTTTTTTTAATTTTGTATTTACGCTTAACCAAAAACCTATTTGGGTTAAAGTTAAACGATCCCGATGATTTATTAAGTCACCAGTGTCACCACCACCCGTCATTACATGAAAACATGTACGACAAAAAGTTCTGATTTTTAGGTGTCCATCGTACTAAAACCCATGATACAGAATAAAAAGTGATCTCAACAAGCATTTCTCTTTCTCCTCTACAGCTCTAGATCCTTGTATTAAGCATCGCACACTGCAGGCATTGTCGAGTCTTCCGAGGCCTAATTGTTCTGCTTTCGATTTTGCCACCCTACGTGAGGAATGTGTCAAGCAATCTCTTAATGCCATTTCTTCAACGTCTACTGGTGTTGACAATATATGCTCAAGGATGATAAAATTGATACTTCCCGCTATCCTGCCCGTTCTTACCCACATCTTGTCGTTCTCCTTAACTACATCTTCCTTCCCCTCTGCTTGGAAAGAAGCACATATTGTCCCTATTCCTAAAGTACTTTCACCTACCCTACCTTCCCATTTTCGCCCAATCTCCATCCTAACGTATCTTTCAAAAGTTCTTGAGCACATTGTGTCATTGTCCATACTCAACTATCCCGTTTTTTGCTGTCCAACTCACTTCTTAGCCCATTTCAATCTGGATTCCGGCGTAGCCATAGTACTGTTACGACTCTTCTCAAAGTTACCGATGATATGCGATGGGCAATAGAGAATAAACAAGTTACTGTATTAGTCTTGCTAGACTTTAGTAACGCGTTTTCGTCCGTGGACTTTGACATCCTCATTGGTATCCTCCAATCAATTTATCTCCAGCATCTATTACATGGTTTGATTCTTATCTTCGGGGTCGCTCGCAGCGTGTTCGTGTCGAAGGTTCACTTTCGGACTCTTGTGATCTACAAGCGGGTGTACCTCAGGGTGGCGTTCTCTCTCCCTTGCTGTTCTCTGTCTTTATTAATTCTGTCACCTCCATAATCTCCTCCAACTTTCATCTCTACGCAGACGACTTGCAGCTTTATCATCACTGTGCTCCAATGCAAATAAATTCGGCCGTCGATACCATAAATGATGACTTAGCCCGCATCAGCGTTTGGTCCAAGTCGTTTGGTCTGGTACTCAATCCGCTAAAATCGCAGGCGATTATTGTCGGCAGTAGACACGCTCACTGTCAAATCGACTCCTTGACGCTGTCTCCAGTTGTGTTAGATGGTGTTACAATTCCATATACAAGTACGGTAAAAGACTTGGGATTATACATTGACTCCAATTTCTCTTGGCGAACTCATGTTAACGAGATCAGTCGCAAAGTCCATTTCTCATTCCACTCTCTGAAATGCCTCCAAGGTTTTTTGCCCTTTAAAACTAAAATATATCTTTCCCAAACACTAATTCAGCCTATCATCGACTACGCTGACGCCTGCTATTTGGATGCTACAGAGGAGCTTTTAAACAAACTTGAACGCTTGCAAAATCTTTGCATTCGATTTATCTTCGGTATTAAAAAGTATGACCATGTTTCTCATCTTCGCAAGGAACTCAAGTGGCTCCCAATCCGCTATCGCAGGAACACTAGGATATTATGTTCGCTTTTCAATATCCTACACTGTCCTACATCCCCCTCTTACCTTCGTGAGAGGTTTTCCTATGCCCGTCCCTCTACAGCTCCTTGTAGAACATACCTCAGAACCCTGCTTAAATTCCCTCAGCACAAAAGCTCCTCCTATTCCTCTTCCTTCTCTGTTCATGCTGTGAAACTGTGGAACTCTCTCCCCCCTACCAGACGTGATGCCAAAACCGAAAGCTGTTTTAAAAAACGTGTCCGAGAATATTATCTATCATTAGTTGAATAAAATAAAATCATATTTGGCTTTTAACACTTAATTTATATTTAGTATATATTTATGTGTATATACTATATTATGTATATGTATGCATATTATTATATATTTATATATGTATTCGTATATTTATGTTATATATGTGTTTGTATTTGTATAAATATTTATATATATATATATACATATATATGCCCTCGTTTTTGAAGAAACCTATTTAGTGTACACGCTAAGCCTACCTTTCCGCTACCATTCTCCAGTCGCAGGTCTGCTGGAAGAAATTTCTTAAGAAATAAGCAGTACCTTTGTACATAATGTCCAACTGTTTTAGATATCTGTTAACTGTGTTTCTTGTGTGTACATAAATAAATAAAATAAAAATAAATAAAATAAATAAATAATCCCTACTACATTAACAAAATTGCTGTAAGTACTTACGTAAGTAGTTACGACTTACGACACACCATTTACAAAATACAAAAAGAAATGTAAATATTATTTTAGCGCTCGTATTTCAAAAATCGATGGCAATAAACAATTTCTCAAAGATAAATAATTCTGTACTGAAACTGAGGAGAATGAAACACCTATTCTTCATAAAATGACAACAATTGTTACGTTACGGACGCTCACAGAAAATTAGGTAATCTGCACTTATTGTTACGACTCTTTTGAAATGCAAAAATTGTTGGGAGAATAACGCTTCCATGGCCTTCATAAAAATATATATATTTAGATTAGCGGCCATAAATGACGTCACGCTAAATTGTGTCTAAAATAGTTATTACTATGTATTCTTATTGTCAATGCGCAATCAGCTTTGCACAACTTTAACACAAGAAAAATAGACTTCAACATTGCCAACTGATAAATAATAAATTATTACTTAGTTAAATATAGATAATAATGATAAATTACTTGGGATAACTCAAAAACTACTATCAGATGTCGATCAAATTCAAATGGAGGACAAAGGACACGCACCAGTAATCAGTCGTCAAAATCGGTTCACCCAGTAAAAAGATATGTAGGTATTATGAAAATTCTCCGAGCCGGCCATTATTGCCACTTGACAGCCCTAAGTTTGACAGTAACAAAATAATATGTATCACCTAAATCTGTTCCGTAGTTTCCGTACAGGCCACACGGACAAATCACACGCCTATCATATCGCTGATATCGCTCGCGTACCTCAACGAATAATTTATCACTATTGATAAGGAGTGATTTATTTCTCTTTAATCCGATAACGCTTCCAAATAAATGATAATATTATAGTCCAGGCATATTAGTCATATGAGGGCAAGAATTTCGGAATGAGAGATAGTCGGCTATAAACTTGTATAAACCTTTATTTTAACACCCTAAAACTTGTCTCAAAACCTACTTATCGCAGGGTGTCTGCGACTAAAGATATTCCAAGGTCAAAGGTCAAAAAATCGATTTTTTACACATTTATTGCAAATATCTCGTTTCCTATGAGTTTTATAATACACATTATTTATTATAAATATTGTAGATTAAATTCTCTACAACTTTTGTTTAAACATTTTTTTTATATCTTGAACCATTTTATGTGTATACAAATTTATAGCCGAATATCTCTCATTCCGAAGTGAAACCCCTAATATGCCTGGACTATTATAGCAATGTTTATCATGATTTAGCATTCTTTGGCACGAGGGCAGGCACGCGAACGAATTAAGGTTGCTAACTACCTACACGAAACGACGAAATTGTGTATAAGATTTGTAACTATTTTTTATATTTTTTTAAGACATCTGAAACTTATTATTAGTAAAATCACATTCTTAATACTGTAATTACCTTTCATCTTATTTAATATAAATAATCATAATGCCAATTGGCAGTGTTGTTTACACCTACAATTGAGGTGGCATGTATCATGCATAATGTGTGTGTATAGTTATAAAATAATTGTTTTAATGTTAACTTTGTCGGTGCAACTAAATATAATAAATAAATAATAAAATACCTCACTACCTTATCTCTAGGGTTGCCAAACCAGTAATTCTTAGAAAATAAATATCATTAAACCCACAATAAATAAATCTATTTATTTTGTTGATATTTTACAAAATTTTCAATGATAACATTACTACTACCAATGATAAAGGTTGACCATCTTTATCTCTTTTAATAGTAATAAGGGCGATTAAATATTGTGTGTTGACAATATTTTTTACGGTAAGTATTACGATAAAAAGGTGAGTCCAGCATATCACCCTTCCGCTTCCGCCCATAATTCTAATCGTCCCAGAACAAGACTGAAACCTAGACTAGGAGGTGGTTGTCAAGTTACCATAGTTATACACAATTAAAGTGCAAGGATAGCCAAATAGTAAGAGTGTATCTGAAAGGGGGAAGTCGGATTTTCGAGGCAGAGTTTTACAGGGTAGGTAAAACAACCGCAGATATTTCATAGGAGTACCAAGGGTAAAGTTACAACCCCAAGTTACACTGTACAGATAGAGGTAAGTATAAACCTGTACAGTGGTACAGGTAATATCAAACCTGTACCATAACAGTACTGATATACTGGTTAGGCACTTCTCACACAACGCTATTCATGAGCTACGCGACTGCAACGCTACACAAAATTAGTACCTATGTATTTGACACTACGTACTGACAGGACGGTTCGTCTCCCTGTCAGTTAAAAGTGTCAAATACATACTAATTCTGGGTAGCGTTGCAGTCGCGTAGCTCATGAATAGCGTAATGTGAGAAGTGCCTTACTGTGCGGTATACTGTTTTGCTAACTTAACACAAAGCAGTGCCACCTGTGCCTAAGTTATGAGTACTTACGCGAAATATACGTTTAAAATGACCAATAAACACGCAATAAAAAGGTGTTGGTGTTACACAACAAAGCGCCGTCGTAATATTTATGTACTGCATTATTTTACAAGGACTGAATATTTCACACTGGTCACCAGTGTTACTAAAAAATACTAAAAATATTTCTACGGTCTGAATTTCTACCTATCTCTGTATCAAAGTATTTTCAATGCTAAATGTTTTAGACGTTTTTACTGACCCAGACTACATTACCTGTTGGAAAACTAGTTAAATTGTCTATGGAAATAATTCCTTGAATCATACACTTAATCATTGTATGATTAGGGATTTTTTTTAGTACTATGTACTTTACTCAAGCAGGATGGCATATTATATTTCATAATATTTCATATTTCATAATTCTTTATTCGCTTTATAAATAAAAATCACTAAGTTATCTTTGACATTGGTTGTTTGATTTATATCACAAATATAAATAAGCTACACACTTACACCGATTTAGATAAAACTTTTTGATATGCACCATGTTTGTAGGCGTTTAACAAATTCGATCCAAAATTCTTTCATAATTTTTTAACAGATAATATTAAACTGATATGGTATGATATTAAGTATTTCAATAATGTGGTAAAATTGTTAAACCGATGTAGCTGTACGTGAGTAGATGAAATATAATTGAAATAAAAAAATAAGCGATTTCGACATCGGCAATCAGAATAACTCAAAATCTCCACGTCAGATGTCGCTCAAATTTATATAGGACCACACGACAAGCACCAGTTCTCAAATAAAACATTAATTATCAAAATCTGCTCACCCAGTCGAAAGTTCTGACGTATCCATTTTTTAAATTCGTTAAAAAAATAGTTTTCTCACAGCCTCAAGTGTTGTATTTAGATACTATCAGTATTCAGTACCACTTAATTTTTTAATGTAAACAGCAGAGAAGTTACCTGATGGTAATTAGTCAGTGTAGCCTATCTACATCAATGATAATAAAGACATCAGCAGAAAAATGATACTTTAGTTTAGTCACAGATAAGAAATTAAATTAGAAAATATGCTTTAGGTCTTAAACTCCCAGACAGAACCATTCACTTATCAACTGACTCAAGCTAGAAGGTGTTAAACCACACAAGCCTCACAGAAAAATACCACTTAGCAATATTACCATTTTTATTATTATCCGTACTGTCATACAAATTATCTACTTCTGCATAAATAATAATATTAATGAATCTCACCAGCATTGTCCATTTGTTCTTAAATATATTGTTTATTGTCAGGTTATACAGGAATATAAGTCACAGACACAATGATAAAACAAATGTTTTCCTTATGCATAATCACTCATTGTCTCTAGAGCTCTAGAGGATAGAAACCAACCAACATAATTACTTTGTGCAATGGCAGACTTAAATTGCAAAATGGATGAACTCAACATACCTAAATTATTACGTAACATAATATCCATTGACAGTACATACATATGTGTCAATTTTGAAAGTAGGGAATTGGGGAGGGTCAAAACAGTCATTAGTTCATTACCCTGTCCGGTATAAACTAACACAAAGAATGAACTAAGGTCAAAGGGCAAGGACCCTCACATGTCGCTCTTAAAATGGGACCAGATTACAAACACTACCTTTCAAATAAAAGAGGAATTATCAAAATCAGTTCACACAGTATACTTGGTCATGAGATAACACAGAAAAAAATACTGTTGAATTGGGAACCTCTTTCTTTCTTTGAAGTCTGTAAAAAAAACATTTTTATAGTTGACTTATATAATAGATTATTATACACATTATTAAATTTAAACATACTGTAGGTGAGTATTTCATAATATACTAGCTAGCTGATATCCACAACTCTATAGGGGATATAAAATTTTAAGGAAAGTTACTTTTATTTTTATCTTTCACCTTTTATTTACTTAAATCTTTTTGAGTAAAAAATTAAAAATATGTAGCTCCATAATATATAATTTGTGAGGCTACTCTACACCATAAAACAACCGTTTGCAAAAAAAATTATGATCCAGCTCAAGGTTAATTTTGGTTAGATTGTGCATTGTCTGCTGGTGAGTCACATTCATACACACAAACGTCACAAACTGTTGCTGTCATAACTATGTCCAAACAATTTTATAAGTATGGATTGTAAGGCTTGATTTCCCCAAGCAAAGTTATGTGTGTTGATAATATTGTGACAACAATTTATTAATATATCTAAAACTCTTCCATTACTGACTTACTCACTGACAGACAATGCACAGCCAAAACTATTGAACGCAAGAAGTGGCAAATTCAAATTTAAAATAATTTATTCATTATAGGTATCACTGGTACAATTATTGTGTATACATGTCATTTTTTGATTCTACCACCATTTTGCAATTTTGCATACATGCTCTTTGGGGTGTGTAGGTGAGCACTAAGAGACAATTTTTGGATGTGCTAAAGGCATAAAAGGGGGATAGGCTGAAAAATAATTCTATGCAGGTGAAGCTGCGGGGGAAAGCTATTATATTATGTACAATACAATAAAAAATGTATAATAACTAAACAAAACTAGAACCTGTTATTGCATTTAGGTTTAGCAGAATTATAGTTAAATTTGCATATTTTCAATCAGTAACTCTCAATAAACATAAACATGTTATGTGGTCCTAAACAAAAAAAACTAATTATCTTGTAACAAAATATGTAATGAATGTTAAACAATTGGCTTTAACCCAATTAGACTCAGTACTGAGCAAGTTTCTTCGAACATTGTAAAGGAGGCCTGGAATATATCCAAAAAGCTGCCCCAATGTGGATCGGTTGAATATATTACACATAAATAAACAAAGAGATTATGCTACACACTTATAGCCATACACTAGGATTCCCTACGACATAGGCACCATAGACAAGACACAAGACAACAACACACACCCAGACCATGAACTGTAGTTTGAACTCATCATTCTAATTTCAGCTTTGCTGGGAATCAAACCCAGCATCATTTGCCCGCTGAAGATAGAATATAGTTACGAAACGGTTTACCTCCACCATATGGTATGCATAAAAAGATAAGCCATATCTGGCACTATGAACAGAATAACAGACACAGTTATCAATACAGATCAAATGTAGGTGATAATTTGTTAATATAACAGGATTATGATCATAGAGCTAATAACATCAAACCAAACTACTTTGGTAACTTACCAACTAACAGGATTTATAGCATAATTATGATAGAGCAGCTTAGATAAGGATTCAAAAAGCTAGAGTGACTAACACCCACATGTGATCTATGTTGATAACAAGGTATATCTGAGTATCCCTTTACAATCCAAAACTCTTAAGATAGTAAATCAAAGATTGTCACACAAATCTGTAAATGGAAATAAAAATAAGTCAATATCATAAGATGAGATTTTTCTTAAGGTACTCTTAAGAGATGCGCAAATGAGCTTTTTACTTTATACTTATAATGAATTTATTTTGCTAAAATCGTTTAGTTTATTACATACACGGACCTACTAAATCTTTAAGTATTTGAGGGAAAAGATTTCAA
This sequence comes from Hesperia comma, assembly GCA_905404135.1. Taxonomy (NCBI): domain Eukaryota; kingdom Metazoa; phylum Arthropoda; class Insecta; order Lepidoptera; family Hesperiidae; genus Hesperia; species Hesperia comma. The sequence goes on along the minus strand of FR990032.1, from coordinate 6,785,416 downwards.
GAAGAGCATGACTAAAGTAATCTTATTATTTCGTTGCATCTTTAACTCGATGGCTAATGATGATTATTCAGACTAAGTAATTATTATGGTACAGCAGTATGCGTAATAATAAGTAATTAAAAATGAAAGTGATAGTTTGCAAATTGCAATACATTAATTAATGTACTTATAATGAGTGACTTACAGAATTGATTTTGAAGTTTGAAGCCGCAATCCGCAAAGCACTTTAAAAACCAAAGAAAAGCGCTGACAATTGATTATGCCATTAAAATAGAACACAACCGGCCGCACGAAAATAATCCGGCATATCAAATAGGACAAGACACAATATGTAATTATTTTACTATCCTATCGGAAAATCACAGTCAGTCGCTGACGATGACGATAGCTAGTGGAAACGGCTTTATCCAAAACCAAAGTGAAACTGAAAAGCAGAAAAGCACACAAACATAATAGACGTCACTGACATAAGTTAAGACCAGTGTTGCCATATTTATTCGATATTTTCCTTAGAATTCTGATTAATTTATTTACCACAATGAAATATTAAATTAAAATTAAATGGTTAAAATTCAATTTATAAATTAGTTTGGTTAAATATCTATGACAACAACTGAAAAGTTTTTTAATGTAAATTAATAAATAATCATGAAAGTAAGAGTACCGTAATAATTACTTGATTATGTATTAATTTACATTGTTATTATCTTTCCTGTATTAAGGTCGGCACAATCATAACATTCCGATATGACGTTTGTCACTGCAGTGACAATAGAGATGTACAACAAAAATCGATACACTAAAGAAACCAATTTTCAATAGTAACGAATAATGAGGCAATAGGCATGCTGAAAGATTTTCAAATCCTGTTGTATACTTAATATTCGGAAATTTATTGTTACTGTAACGAATATAATATTTCAGAAATAATCAAGATTTTAATTGAAAAAAATACATTTTAAATTTTAAGTTTAAAATTCCCACCAAAACGCTCCAAAGTTCGTTACGATCATCTTTTGGCTTAAACGTAACGTTATAAACGACGAGTAATTTAAAGTAAGGCAAATTTCATTACTTTATTGATAACGAAAATCTATAAAACGGTTAATAATACTATTTCGATATAAGTAGAAATAGCTTTAAATGGAGTGAGTCGGGAATGTATAACAGCTGAAATATCATCAAGAATCATACGTTATATTGAAAAATATCGACGAATTGAACGATGGTAATAACGACTAAATTTCGATTAATGTAATGTATGGATTTTGGTTGATTTACGGATAGTTTCAAACGGTCACGTTACTAGATGACATGCCTCCTTATAAATCCTTGTAATGACGTCTGACATAACATTCATTTAATTTTGCACAAATTAATATGATCTAAAGTTTAATTCTGTATTAAAATATTTTATGCAGTGTATATATAACATCAGTAAAAACAAGTTGGAATATTTTGCAGATTTCGCCATAATAGCTAGTATATTATATATAACTTATATAAATATCTGAATATTTATATTAAGTAAACAATTATTCTAATTTATTATAACCAATAAAAATATTGTAACCATGGGCATTTTTAATTCATCATAATTCAAAGTACTTCTCACTTTAACAATAGAGTTGTTTTGGTATATTATAATTTTTCATTTCACAAGATGATATTATGATTTTTTTGTTATTAGATATCATTCTTGTAAATACATTAATAGCCGAAAACGAGTAATCAAGTCACCTGACGGCATGTCGTCACTGATATTCCATGAGTACCTATATAAGTAAGTATGTAACACCAAAGGCGTCATTATCATGTTGCCGTAATTAAAGGAGTGCAATATTGATACATGCAAAATAACATTTCACTTGCGATTTTATTGGAAGGGTGACAGCTATCTTCTAGACAACCGCCGTACTTCTATATATAACAGAACCGTCGGTATTAAGTTATAAAAAGCTCATGCAGTGTTATCCATGAGCAGGGACACGGCTTCAAAGTTTTATAACTGGCAGGAGACGTTGGTTTTCATTGAAGGAAGGCCGAAGGATGGATCCAGATTGTACTGGTACAATGTTTTAATGGATATTAAATGATCTTCTTGCGTAAAAAAGACACTTAACCAAAACCAGGTTTCAATACCTATTCTTTGCAAAGCTAAGCAAGTAAACAAAATCAGATGCGAACGAGTACTCATCGGCCGTGTGAACTCACTCACAGTACTCGCTGTCATATGCATCTCTTTTGTTCATGACATTCTGTCACATCTTTTATAAGTTTCTTGAGCGCGAAAATATCTGAGATTTACTCGCCGTCTCGTCGGTGGACGAAACCCCCAAAATTTCCCATGTTTATAACATTATAAAGCTAAAAAGTTGTATAAGTTGCGTAAATAATAAAAATATTGTTAACTACCTATATTATTCACAGTGCATTATAATTATAATCTATCAAAAATAATTACAAAACATCTTCGCTTCATATCATAGTAACATATTAGCAGCGGTCCGTATATCAAATCGAAAAATTATGTTTCCGTAATAAGTGGGTTGAAGACGTCCATACAAAGTTAGTTTCTGTTCATAAGTGACAGACGTCATATCGGAATCCTATGATTGTGCCGACTATAATTAATTTACAAGCAATATGAAAGTCCTATTTTAACATAAATTAATCCTTAAATATATAAAAAGTGTCCTATTAATATAATTATAGTAGAATAGAATAGAATAGAAAATATTTATTTCCAAGGCCACGAACATTACAGCAGGCATAAACAAAGATTACAAGTAGACACAGGAGTAAAATAAAAATAGTAACACAATAAAGACAACAAAGTGTGAATGCAAAACAAAAATATACAGATAGCTACATTATAAATACACTATTATTGCATAGCTACATTACGCTCGCATATGTCCAGTGGCCTTGAAAAAGGAGCCCACTCAGCTCGTTGCCGTAGTGTAGACTACGGCGCTGATTTTCAGTGAGTCCTATCTACGTACGTCACGGACGCCAGTGCTCGCTAATCGCTAACCGGCAGGTGTTGGCGGTATAGGGCGAGGGGAGGGGTATGGCGGTGCTGAAACACGCCCTGAAACCCGTTTCATTGTCTGCTGCGCCGAGGCAGCTATTAGTCACCTGTATGTTTACTGTTTTTTTTGCGAAATGTGTACCATACCAGTAAACTAATAGTTATTTTAGGTGATATACTTAACTATAATAGTGCTAAATACTGCATGTGTACACAGTCGACTGTTATTATTATCCAATATTAATGACTGTGACTGCTATACTGCGTTATGTATTATACCACAGTTGTATAAAGCCGCATACAAGACTTATGGAGATGACGCTTGAGCCAATTAGTGCTTATAGTCTACAACCTATTTGGTAAGTTTATTTCAATCCTGTATTATATTTTAGTAGTTATTCATTATTTTTGCGTATTGTAAATATTATAAATTATAAATTGTGTTGTGAACTGAATAATTGTAATCATAAATTAGTTAATTGTTAATTATATTTAATAATAATTAATTATTGCATTATTTGTTCTAAATTGCAAATTATCATTGATTTACGAGTAGGTATATCACTGGTTAGTAGGGAAATACTGATCAAAAAGCAATTTAATAGTGATAAATACTCAATTATTTTTAACTTAATATTGAATGTGTAATTTTACCATTATACATGGTAAAATGGCTTATGTAGCAGTAACATTAGTTAAGACGTCAACGTAACGTCAAACGCGATGTACAGTGCGCCCGACTTATCTCTGAAATGGCAAAAATTGGAACTAACGAAAAGTCATTCATAAGAACGTTGTGGTCATTCATCTGTCAGTTACTAGTGTGCAATGATTGGTCAAATGAATGTCAAATGCGTCCGACAGCGCCTCTTTCGTTTCAATCTTAAGTTGGGTTTACTATAGGTATGTACCTACATACATAATGTATAGACTTGTATTAATTTTTGTACAATAAGTAGGTACTTGTACACTATAGATAGTAATCTATACTCCGTTCAGATTGGAGCTGGACAAAAGGTAAATATTGCGTTGCCCAGCAACAGTAAACAACCATGTAACACAAACTTTTCGTCGTATTATCACTATAATTATTATTTTGTATGGTAAGCGAAAAACTTAACGAAAACACGTAACACTCACTACACTAGCAATATTAACAAAACTAATATGGCTAAACACAAATTTAAACTTAAACAAACAATAAAATTAAAGAATTAAGTGCAAATAATGAATATTGAATGCGAGGACCGCTCAATTATGTACATGTAAACAAACAATAGAGAATGGCGACCTGCCGGCCACAGACTGCCACTGTCATATACAGACTGCCACAGACTGTCAAAGATAACTTAAACTGAAGTTCTTGCTTTTGTTTTGTCGTTTAAGATCGATTTTAATTATTTTACACTATATTTACAGTGCAAATTAACACGGATTAGTTATTTAAAAGAGTCCAAAACGTAAATAAAATTATTATCGTGTTTAAAAAATTATTGTAGTTCATTTTAATTTTACAAATTACTGCGTGGAATGAATCGAATATAAGACGACCAAGTTGCAAAGTCAGCTGGCGTCATTATTATGGTAAGGATTTGGTAGACATTTTCTTTTATAGGTATAGACAGGCTTTTCAAAATTTACATCATTGGGAAGAAGGTTTCAAATCGCTCGACGTTTTTAAGGTTGTGGCTGCATGAGTAATTTAGTAACGAAAGCGTTAAATGATATTAGTTTTACCGCATTTTCTCGCAGTTTGAAGTATTTATCGATCGTTCCATAGTTAAATATGGATTCAGAAAAATTTTAGTGAGCAATCTAGTTTTACAATAACGCGTTTGATTCAGAAATACATGTTGGTTAGTGACAGTTAGTGAAAACCCTACAGAAGAATTTTAATGGTTTGTTTTGGTTTTGTCCAGCTCCAATCTGAACGGAGTATAGTATGCCTATTACCTAATAATTAAGTAAGTATAATGCCTATGGTCGAGATGAGATTGTTGATGCAATGCAGCAACCCTAATAAAATAATAACAAATCGCGAACCAACAAATACGTCGACTGATTCATATCACAGACATAATGATGTAGTATACTTATGTCGTGGCCACATCGTAGATTTGCTCACATCATGAAATGATCGACCATATCATGAAATGGTCGCCTTTCATGATATGATCAACTGTCTATTGCCCACATCATGATGTGGTTTGAGCAGATCAATGATAAAAAATCGTTTCTCGATATGGGCAACTATAGTGCGTTTCACCTAAGAGTTCCCTTCGCTGAGTTCGCTATATTGTTGGCAGCCCTGTCTGTCAAAACGCAAACAGTCAAGATCCGAAACTTACAGCTCCGCTTTATTTTTCCCATTATTTGTTGTTTTCGAGTTTTAATCATGCCTAGAACACTGAAAAGTGGTGAAAGAGAGTTGGTGTTAAAAGTAAAAAGCTTTTGTGAACGTGAAAAACGCAAAAAGGAACCACTAATTCCGCTGGAATGTGTTCGACGCGGTGTTGCCGCCATGACAGGTTGGTTATTGAAAATTTCCCCAAATGGTTGACAGCGATTACTATATTTTATTTTATTACTCAGCATAACTTAATTATAAAATACCACTGTTACAATTAAGATAGTCACCATATGGTAACCACAGTAAATAGGTATTATTATTTTGCAAGAAGGCGCTGCTACCCCCTATTACGCTATTTATTTGTACATGAAGTTATTTCTTTTTTATATTAAACTAATTAATAAATTTTCCTTTTAAGGTATTTCGGAAAAGACGGTTTCAAAAATTACTCGTGAAGGTGAGATGGAAGCCAGTACTTCAACCAAAATTTCTACTCCGGGCAAAAAACGTCATCGAGAAAAAGAAGTAAAATTGGATGACTTTGACTATTCAGATAATAGTAATATTTCGGGTGTGGGTCCGTGAGACGATCATTGTTATTGTAAAAAAATATAATAAAATATTACACATAAATATTCTGCTTGTTTTCTTTTCCTTTGTTTGGTTCCTTAGGCAGGTGTCCCACCGCCTCCGAGTCAGCGGGTGCAACTCGGCTATTTTCTTGCTCAAGATACGTTCGAAAGACAGTAAGATGGCCGGCAGCGTGAAGAGTCAGCAGGTACTCGCTGGCATCTCTTTTGTTTACACGGAATATCATCTTTTGTTTGTCTTGAGCGAGTAGTAGACCTTTTCGTAATATTAATATCGTATAATTATGTACTGTATTTTTTCAATATTGCGTTGGTGGATATACGCTCAGCCGAAAAAAATATATTTTGTAACATTAATATTTATAGCTTCGGAAGAACACAATAAGTCATCTTTATTTTCTCCCTAGTTAAAGGGAATATTTTTTTGTTTTAATTTGGCAACACTCATTTCATCGCTACCAACATTTTAGCGAGGGGAACTCTTACGTGAAACGCACTTTAAACGCGCGGCTTTTTCATGAAATGGTCAAGATTATTTTGATCATATCGTAGTTACTTTAATTACCGGTAGAGGCGCTGCAAGCGCTTTGTTTATGTGTAAAGATGGCGGCCGTTGGCGTAAATGTTGTTTCTCTTGTCAATTCGGCCTAGAGTAATAGAGTAGCAACAAAAATTGCGAATTGCAGAATACAATTCACGTCAATTGTTAAAAACGAGTAACATTGAACGGAAGCATAAAAATTGAGTTGATTTTGGATATAAAACAATGAATACTCATTTCCATTACTACTCAGTCAAATTCTTCAAGGTGTAGGTAGGTCGAATTGAACCGAATTAGCCTACCCCTACTCCACGTAGTCTTGTATGTCCTACCCCTAGAGTGTTTTTTAGAAACCGGAGGCGCGGAGGGAGGGCAGCTCCCGCCCGCTGTAACAAAACGCAGACACCCGGGCGAGCCGAAGCTGCGCAGGCGAGCGTGGGTGTCTGTGCTTTGTTACGCAAGGGCGAAGGGGCTGCACCTTCCGCAGCGCCGGAGACGTCACGGTACGAAATTATGCCATATATTCCGCGTTTTTACGATCCGGCCAAACGTTGATGACCAAATCGTGAAACATAGACGATTTTACGATCTGGCCAAACTGAGTTGATCATTTCATGAAATGCGACCATTTCATGGAATGGTCGATCATTTCATGATGTGAACAAATCTACGATATGGCCACGACATATATATTATGTAGGTACGAGTACAGTACCCGGCAAGAAATAATGCACATCGGTATTCAGAAAGAGATAATCGGTTAGTTTCGGCTTTGTAGAGCGTTGTCCTTACTACACAGTCCTTACCGCTGACTTGTCACTTTTCTTTCGAATTCGGTAGAAGACGGTCGCGTTCACTCATAAATAAATATAAAGCGTTGTTAAAATCTCCAATGGAACATCAATATTATTATTATAAAACTACTTGATAGAGTGCTTTATCCGCTCTTAATAGATATTGCACTATCAGTGTAATGTGCGAGAGAGACAACGCTCTACAAAACCGTAACTAACCGATTATCTCTTTCTGAATATCGATGTGCATTATTTCTTGCCGGGTACTGTACTATCTATACTAATAATATAAAGCGGAAGAATTTGTTTGTTTGTTTGAACGCGCTAACGCTAATCTCAGGAACTACTGGTTCGAATTGAAAAAATATTTTTGTGTTGAATAGTCCATTTATTGAGAAAAGCTATAGTACCTACGTACATACATTACGTCAAACTACGGCCAATAGGAGCGGAGCAACAAGTTTCCTGATGCGAAGCAAGGCCTGTGTTGTCTAAAGGTAGGTACGTTCTTCAAGTGACTTAAATATCTGAGCAGTGCGAAGTAAGGTGTGTTTTTTAGTCATTTACCCCCTCTCCCCCCAGGTGCGTCTTAAAACAACCCCACGGGGCAAAGCCGCGTCTTGTTAGGTAATTTATACAGGGTGTTCCGTAAGTTGTACGATAAACTGAAATGGAAGATAGCTTGGAGAGAGACCTACCAGATGTCAAAAATCGTTTTAGTAAGTCTCATGGTTTTCGAGATTTTGACCTTTGTTTGATTTTTCAGAAATCGCGCTCTCTTATCCTACTTTTACTTGCTAACTACACAAATGAGCACATATTTTAATAATTTTTTTTTCACGTAAAAGTACTCCCAGATAGTTTGTCTACAATCTCAAGGTATTATTGAGTTCAAATTATTACGTGATTCTTAGAAATTCGGGTCTATTTAGGACTTTTCATGTTTTCGATTTTCTTTGATTCAACTTTGACGGTGGCTGGTGGAAAAAAATACCATTGTCAATTAATAGTGCAGATAATTTTAAAAACTCGCTTGGTAAATGGAGATTTTAAAACCTAACATAACTTACCTAACCTAAAAAAACATGTGCTCATTTGTGTACTCAGCAAATAAAAGTAGTGTAAGAGAGCGCGATTTCTGAAAAATCAAACGAAGGCCAAAATCACGAAAACGGTGAGACTTTTACTGAAATGATTTTTTGACATCTGGTAGGTGTCTCTCCAAGCTATCTTCCACATCAGTTTGTCGTACAACTTACGGAACACCTGTATATATTATAATTAAGTATGTGGGTTCATATTTTGATAGATTATTTATTTGTATTCCCTGAGCGCTATGTAGGTAGTTTAGTAAAAGTGGGCGGGAAATTTAATTTCGAACTGCGGTACGCAGTGTAATACCGGTCATACGTATTAGGTACCTACTACCTACTTACCTGCCTTGACCTTGACATATTTAAATTAGCTAAGTAGGTATATATGTCTAGCTTCCACTTATTATGTATCTATCTACTCATGTGATATCTACGAAAATGAGCTGAATGTCACACGGCGCAAGGCATTGCAACTGCATACTTACCTATCTATCAAAGTTTCCACTGACCTTCAGTGAACTAGCGTACCTTTTCAATTCGCCATCACTTTTATCTTTTGTAAGAAGACTTGTGAACAAGTGATTAGGTACCTAGGTATTGAATGAACTATTAATATGAAGATACTAATATACGGTATGTAGGTACCTATTACTTAAGTATATGTATAATAGGTACCATACTTGCTGTGATGATTTTTATTATGATGTTTATTAAGTGTAGGTAAGTCCATAAAGATAGAACCCGGATTCTAAACTGGGCATGATTATTATGAACTGGATGATAAGATGCTTTTGAAAAATACTCTGTGTCCGAGATCAAAGTAGCCATAATTTAGGGCTGTACCTACATCGTCATACCACGTGTGGAGGTCGTTATAGAATGAAGGTGGGTTGTACAATCCGGCCTTAGCTAAAGGTAGGTTTCGATTCCGAACACGCAGTAGGCACCTATATTGCAAACTGAGACAGAAATGCTCCACCTGCGCCTTAACGCGTTACCTAATTGACATTATGGTGCGTACAGACTATATAACAAAACATGTTATAAAACATACTTAGTTAAATAACATGTTTTTTTAATGTGGACGATATGTGTTACAAAAACAAGTTATATAACATGTTATTAGTTTTTGCAACAATATTATATGCTATATTTTAAGAAATGACACGCATTGAATTGTTATAAAACACTGTTATACAACAATGTTATTTTAATGTGTACGGTCTTGTTGCATGTTTCATTGTTAGACAACAATGTTAGATAGTGTGGACGTGTTATAAAACAGAAGTTATATAACATGTTACATAATCTGTACGCACCCATGTTGCCAAGGAGTTAGCGCGCTAATTATATGCGGCATTACTAATGGCATTAAAAGTTAAGCGCTAAATCGAGTGTCGGTTTTTTCGACACATCAAAGAGTTTTTAGCGCCAAATTTAGTGCACTAAAGATAGAGCGAGACGACACGATATATTAGTACAAGAATGTACGCCTACTATGTTTTAGGCGGGAACGGGACAGCGCGAAATTCGAAAATTGAATGATTGAATACGTAGCTGTAGCCAAGCGTCCTTAGTGCGTTAAGCTACGTGTAGTTCGACATTTAACACCATGAACACATACACAGTTGTAGCCGTAGCATTGGAGAAATTCATTAACAAAATTCACTTAGACATCCAAAAGTTAAAGCTAGTAGTACCTACTTAAAGCCGTGTGCAAAACTAATCTATTAAGTAACATAAACAATAACAAGTAGAGTTAAAGTAATCAACATAGGAAATAATGGTGATAAGCTGAGTCAAGGCGGCGACCTATTGCCCTAGAAACTCTCATTCGCACGCAGTCAGTCAGCCCAACACGTCTTGTGGCACTCACGTGGATTCCACTGGATTAACTGGATTTTTTGTGTTTATTCAGATGGACTGACGAGGTGAGCGACATTTATATATTATTATCTTACAAGCTTCGGTGATAGCAAACGATCGTTATAGACCACCAAAAAGCCAGCTTTGATCGAGTTTCTATGTAAATTCATGACATAACCAATCGGAGAAAGTTATCTATCAAAGTAACCGGATTGTGAAGTATCGCCGTGAAAATAGGAATACCAACATGGATAAAGGCAAATTTATTCCAATTCCATTCTTAAATTCGTGATGCACCAATCCCATTCTCTGAAGAACCAATAGAACCTTCTGGTCTGAAAACAGAGGGCGTTAGTGCCGTGGTTGTGTCTTATGAACTCTTATGTGAAGTTTAAACTGGTACTATTTTTTATTTGAAAATTCTTAGTGTACCTAAACTTCTTAACGGACTTCACAAAAAGGAGGAGGTTCTCAATTTGTCTCTTTTTTTTCTTATATGTGTGCTACCCTGTAACTTTGCACTGGAAGAACCGATTTTGATATTTTTTTATTCGAAACGTAGTGTTTGTAGTCCGATCCTGTATAAAACTTGATATCTACATAACGGATATTTTTTGAGTTATTACTAATTATCGATTTTGAAGTCAGTTATTTTTTGTAAAAAGTTAGTAGTTATACTTGTGTTAAACGTTTTTAACGCTGCTGTGATTGGGGCACGTGAGTCATGGGAATGGAAAGGAAGTACAATAATAAAATAATTAGGTACAATAAAATATTGTTGAAAAAAAAAAACAATTAAAATACCCTCTTTTATGTACCTAGTTCAGCGTGAAGTTCGAATTTACTTGTGGATAGAGACTCCAGGGAGCTTTTACTCTGTCACAAATTCTTGAATTACGTTTTAGTAACAGTTCTAAAACCCTAAAATCTTCAGGTAGAATTTTATAACAATATTCCTAGTATCGCTTATCAGAGTTTTATGAATAGCTACCTATCAATGGATAGTCAAATGCTTTTGCGTTCCGGTCCAAATGGTTTGAATGTGGAGCTGGCCTTCATAATGCAAAATAGTGATGTAACGAATGTCATTTTTTGAACATTCGCGAATGCGAATTTTCATTTAGTTTTTTTTTATTTGAACTCCATTGTCTATGCGTGATCTATTTACATCTTTCTCCGAAAACTACGAAGTTGATTAGAACCCACCTGACTAAAGTGTCACGCCCCGCTAGAGGGCCGTTCAAGTATTAGGTAGGTACGTAAGCATTTTTTTTTTCAATTTTCACCTATATAAAAAATCACGTTCAAAACGAAACAGTAAATTATGTAGAAAACACGGAAAAGTTTTAAATAATATTGGCCTAACCTACCATTGGCCTAACGAACCAAACAGACGCGCCATAAAAATAGTAACAAGACGAAAACCATTGGGAAAGGAAGAAAATATGACAAAAATATGATGAAAAATAATTTACGGGCGATGTGGCAAGTCCTATTTAAAAAAATTGAAAGGCGAAGTTATGGGTAGGTAATAAAAAGATCTTCAACTTGTATCCTCACTTTTTTTACATAATCTCTGTAAAAAATTCAATTAACTGCGTTTTTGGTTTTTTATTATATCTTGTACAAAAAATTATTATTTTCACGAAATGCAGAAAACTTACCTTTTTCGTCCCAAACACTGTAATTCTCCCATATTTTAATTGAATTGCGAAAAGACATCCTAATTTTCTCACGATGTACGTTTAGTTCCTTGAAATTTCCACTTTTGGATGGTGAAAAAATATACATTTTTATAACAAAATTTCTCAAATTTTAATGAAATAATGTTATTTTCAAAAATTCGTGAAATAATATAGATTTTGTAGAAGATAAAAAAAAACACTACTAACACTAATTTTTCCCATTAATTTTGAGGTTGTGTGAATACAAAAGTTGTAGATCGTTTTATTACCTATAACTTTGCCATTTAACTTTTTTTCATAGGACATGCAGTTTTTCTGGAAATTGCGATAAACCGTTTTTTACCCTTGACAAAAAACTCCTTCTGGACCTCAGATCGCCCGTAAATTATTTTTCTTTTTTTGTCATATTTTCTTCCTTTCCTATGGGTTTCATCCTGTTACTATTTTTTTCGTTTAAAAAGCTATTGGCAATGGTCTACTAATCCGGTCTGCATGTAGAAATCAACAAGTGAATTTCGAAATATAGTTGAAAGTCAATTTATTTATTCTTGATAAAGAAATGAATGGCTTTTTTAAATTAATTTTAAATTTTATTTTTTCTAGTGTAAATATTCGCAAAACATTCGCATAAATTTTGCGAATGCGAATATGGAAAAATCATGCGAATATTCGCGAATGCGAATGCGAATGCGAATATTCGTTACATCACTAATGCAAAACCTTACTATTAGTTAGTATGACTGTATCATAGTAGCTTCTATGTAAATACGATTGAGCGGAGGTACACTATAAATTCCTATTTTGTATTCAAAAATCCCACGGCGAATTTCAAACTTCGAGTACCTGGTACACCTGCAGTTTGCGTGTAGGTAATTTTTTTGTCAGCTTTTAGGCTTCCTGTACATGACGCCGCAACCGGACCGGTGCCGGACCGCAAGTTCATGTATATGAATGAAAATCGTTCATGAGCCGCACCGCCGCCGTACCGGAGCCGCGTAGGCGCCGGACCGCCACAGCGCCGCTATTTTGTAGACATTCGAAATTGTTTAGTGACGCGTCGCCGCGCAGTTGTTCACACGTACCTATGTGTCATTTCACCATAATTATTTATTTCAACATGGAAGAGTTCGATTATGAGTTATTGATTAATTTAGTGCAAGAGAGGGAAGTATTATGGGATAAGACGTCTGAATCTTATAAAGATAAAAGGAAGAATATGAAAAGCATGGCAAGAAATTTGTGTTTTTAAATGACAAATTTGAAACTATGTCTGATAAAGAAAAAAACGAATATGGTGAGCTGCATTTATTTAATTTAAATAGTTTAATCATTATAGTCTCTATACAACTACATAGTCCACAATTATGAATATATATTTTGCCACGGGTGTTTACCCGTGGTCCCGTTGGTTTGTCCCGTTAACGGGACCACGGGTAATTTTAATTCCCCGTAGTCCCGTTGCACTAGGGGTTACACTTTTATCGACTTTTTCAACTTCTGATATCGATATAATGTTTGAACTTCCTTAGAATAAAATAAAAATACATGATAACGGCATATTGGAAACGTCAAAAGAGCATTCTTTTGACTATACTAGATAGAAAAAAAACAGTTATTTACAGTATATTTTATTCAATCTTAAGAAAATGAAATTAAAATTATTTTATATGATTTTGGTGATTAAAACAATTTTTCGACAGTCAAACTACGCCATCGCTTCAACAAAGCTCTACGGTAAGTGATGTTGGAAGAAGGAGGGGTAATAAACTCCCAAGGATTTTTTTACTCTACACACAGTTACATACTACACTTATTCCTACTTAAGGTTATAATATAACAAAGCCATGTCCAAGGTGTTGCAGACTGTTTCGCTCACATAGCCTCATCATTTTCCTTCCTTACTAACTATTCTCTAACACTTATGCTTCCTTTATATGATAGCTGAAAAACTGGATGTTTTAAATATATCTACACAATAACTGCCATACACAGGTATTACATGTATGGATATTCCTTAAAGAAGGTACATAGATTATTTTAATTACCATATTTTACCGTCAATTAGATTTCGACCTATTTTGTTTAATTACATTAGAATTTGGACATCACTATTATAAGATCAACCTACTTAACCGCTAAAATAAAGCCGGTAAAATCTTCAAAAAACTGAACAAGTTTTGAAAGTTAAGAGAAAAAAATAAACCTAAAATTAAAGAAAATACACTTAAATTCTATCTTCGGAAAAAAATACAGAAGAAACAAAACTGAAAATGTTGAATTCATAACCCATGTACACATACATTACACTAATGGCTCATTAATGTTACGTGTCAGGAGTACTGGGTTCGAGAAAATGCCAAAATGTACCACAAAGACTTTTATTGTACTCGTAGATACACAAATTACACGACGTACACAGTACACACTAAAACACTCTGCACGTAGGTACTAGTAAACACAATCGTCGAACACTGTATCGCTCGTAGAAATCACTTCACTTCTCACTGGTATCGCTCGTAGGTATCGCTGGTATCTTCCTGGTTTCGCTTCCGAAACTAGAATGTCCGCACTTGACCGATCGCCCCTTTTTATACCACTCACGCACCATTCATGGCAATCCAGAACATTCCTGTTAAGTCCGGACCCGCTTCGAACAAGATTCGAGAACGTTCCTTGCAACCGACTTTCGCCCGTGTGACTATTGCCGTAATGGTCGAAGCGTCGTGCGTACTTTTGAGACGGGAAAGCGCGCTATTGTTCTATTGTTGACTCGACATGTTTATGACCCCTATTGTTTATTGTTTCCGAAGTAGCTGCGCTAGGGTTGTCACATTAAGATTTACTAGTTACTGCCTGCAACTTTGTCCACGTGAGAGAGAAACAACGTCTGAATAACCGTAGGGAATGCAGGGAAAATTAAGCTCTCCATTGTGAGAAAAGATCGAAAGGTTCAGTGACGCTGCTGGCCACCAACCTTTTTTATTTTAATTAAAAAAAAATATAGATCAGGGTATCAACATTTCAAGAAAATTTTATAATATATAGGATAATTTAATCGATAAAAAGTATCCTTTGTCCTTTTTCCACGTCTACTCTATATCTGTACCTCATTAAAATTCATCTGTATTTCATTAAAATTTCCTCGTGCAAAGTTAATATGTCCTAGAAGTGGGACCACGAGGAAGCAAGGTATGCAATCATACATCTCCACTTTGGTCGCGTTCCTGTTTGCGCGTGCATGTATGTGCGTTTGCGATTAACAGACATCTTAACCAGATGTGGTCATGCTTAAATTTATACACACGCGCGGGCACTCACACACACACACACACACGCACGTAGATATGTTTTAAAACATCCAGTTTTTCAGCTATCATATAAAGGAAGCATAAGTGTTAGAGAATAGTTAGTAAGGAAGGAAAATGATGAGGCTATGTGAGCGAAATAGTCTGCAACACCTAGGACATGGCTTTGTTATATTATAGCCTTAAGTAGGAATAAGTGTAGTATGTAACTGTGTGTAGAGTAAAAAAATCCTTGGGAGTTTATTACCCCTCCTTCTTCCAACATCACTTACCGTAGAGCTTTGTTGAAGCGTTGGCGTAGTTTGACTGTCGAAAAATTGTTTTAATCACCAAAATCATATAAAATAATTTTAATTTCATTTGCTTAAGATTGAATAAAATATACTGTAAATAACTGTTTTTTTTCTATCTAGTATAGTCAAAAGAATGCTCTTTTGACGTTTCCAATATGCCGTTATCATGGATTTTTATTTTATTCTAAGGAAGTTCAAACATTATATCGATATCAGAAGTTGAAAAAGTCGATAAAAGTGTAACCCCTAGTGCAACGGGACTACGGGGAATTAAAATTACCGGTGGTCCCGTCAACGGGACAAACCAACGGGACCACGGGTAAACACCCTTTGCCACGACACTCGTCCTGGTTCGGGTTAAAGTATTCAGCAAATTTATTACGAACTGTGTTTGCCGTCTCAATTAGATCAGTTTCTAGACTATTTGAACTTCGTAAAGTACGAAACTCTAAGTAACTTATTTGTTATGTCGTTGATATCCGATTGATGTTATTGATTCCCGATTCCGATTTGTACCCAAAATCTTCTTCTACGTTTGTTAATTTGTTCCTGCCACTGTTTGTAGATTAGATAAGTCAGTAACACTTTCTTTTTTTTGCTTAATATTAACATTTTGAATAGATACGAAATATCAAGACAGTGAAGTCTGTACGGTTACACTGACAGTGCTATACTGAAATACATTTAATCTATGTACTGAATTGTGATCGCTGCTTTATTATTTAACGCGGAGACAATACGGTTTCTACGCGGCGCCGGTGCGGCTGCGGTGCGGTGGCGATGCGATTTTTATGTGAATAAATAGTATTGCTGTGCGGCACCGGTGCGTATCAGGCGTCATGTACAGGAAGCCTTAGTCTCAGGTATATCTTTATTTGAACTGATCGTTAAGTTTGTATTTTATGATGTAGACAGTTATCTATAGTATTCTTTTAGTTGATAGTGACCTTTACTGCGAACTGAATGGTCCCGGATTCAATTTCCGGCTGAGGCAATATTTTGCTGACAAGATAATTATGTTTGTTCTTGGATGAATCTTAAAGGAATGTATTCGTGGAAAGGCAATAAGCTGAAACTACTTATGAATGTCATTTAAATGCAATTATCTTATTAATTTATGGTACGATTTAGGGCAATGAGATCTTAATTAAAGTTTACTGTTCAAATTTTACGTAGGTACCTACCTACCTACCTAGCTTACGTAACGTTTCGCTAGAGTAGGTACCTACCTGAGTAGCCGAGAATATGGAATTCCACTCCCCGCTTAAAACTGATTTATTACCTGTGTTCACAGTTCAATAGGTATAGCTCGTAAGGAAATAGTAGATTGTATGACAAGGGTGCAAAGTAATATTTTTTCGGTGAGGGCGTTTTTTGAATCCAGAGCGAAGTGAGGGATTCTAGAGTAGAATCCCGAGCGTAGCGAGGGATTCTTTAGTAGAATCCCGAACGTAGCGAGGGATTCAAAGTACGTCGCCCGAGCCAAAAATATACTTGCACCCGAGTGATACACTCTACTTTTCATCACCCACTATGAGAAAATAATATATATATAATAGAAAATAATACGTAAAAATGCACGAAAACTTAATTTTAATTTGAAAACGAAATCTTAATTTGATTTCTTTTTTTATTATTCAGCTGGCGGGGCCCTCGCGTCGTACCAGACATTCTTTATTCAAACAATATTTGCGTTCGATTTCTTTAGCGCAAAATACTAAAATGTTCTAAATTCAAAATAGGACGGAAAAGATCTAGCCGGCAGGAAAAGTTGTATGAAAATTCATTCCCGCCCGCTGAATAGAAAACAGAAACTTTGGAACCCCTTATATCCGAACCAAGTCGTCTTTTTCGAATAGGTGTGATGAAAATTTACTTACGTCATTTTACGATTTTGCCTTCAATCTAAAATGTACCTACCTTCCTCAATCTCAGAGGTGCAAAAGCTGACATTTATGTGGGATGTAGAAAAATATCGACGAGCGCAAACACAATAAAGTTTACTTACCAAAAATATTACATTAATTGGAAATTAATAAAAAAACTATAGAAAGTAACTATAAAATAAAAAATAACATAATAAGAACAGTATAATCTTTGCGTGTATATAATCAAAGAGTATAATGTACATACAGTTTTTAAGTAGGATATTAAAATAACATAATTTTTGTACATTCCAGATCCCAAAATGCAGGCGTCGGCGTCGGTGCTGATTTTCACACAACTGTTATTCTTGATAACATCAGCTGATAAACGATGCCGCGGACTATACTTTAACGAAAGATATTTCGACGTTGATATTATTAAAGATGGCGTTAACAATCTTCACTATTTAGCGTATAATAGACAAGATAACACTGTTTACTTCACATTTGATCAAATTTCTAAAACACCCACCAGAATGCTAGGATACCTGAACTTAGACACTAATGTAGCGAGTATTATAGATGGTATAAGAAACGCTACAGCATTAGCCATAGACCAGTACTACAACAAAGTATATGTGGGAGGTTCAGACGGCCTCTTTAAAATAAACGACAGAAAAATTCCTGAAAGATTACCAATACAAGATGACATAAGAAGTATGCATTACAATAAAGATCTATATTTCACGAATCGTAGAAGAGAAGCTTATAAATTTGAAGATGGATACGCACAGCCAGTTCGGGAGCTGCAAGGTGTGGAAGTGGATGGTATGATCTTGGACAATGACAATAACATATTCTTTCTTCAAGGGAATAAGCTGTTCAGAGTAAAACTCGGCACTAGAGCTGTGAACATTCATGAAAGACATGAAGTCAAAGCCATCGCAACGGATGTGAATTCTAAAGCGTATGTGTGTACTAATAGGGGCGTTTATGTTTATAATAAGTATAAATATGTTTTAGATAAAGTATCAGATATAAGTAATCTCAAAGCCCTGACATTTAATATGCTCAATGAACCAATTTACGCTGTGTCAGATTTTATAGTGAAACTTAGATCAAATCCGCTGCCTTGCTATGAAGATTAAATTATGTACCTATACCGAATTTGAACTGTGTTTTTCTTGGTTTATCTCATAGTTGTGGACATTATTCTTATTCTGAAGAGGCTATGAAGTTCAGCCGAAACGTATCTAAGGTAACCTGTGAAGGACAGGACTGGGTCGATTGTAAGTCTTGCAAATAGTAGTTTTTGTAGGTATGTGTTAAAGTTTAAATTGTAATGTAGATTTTGTATGCAAGTACAACTACTACTACAGACTGTACTAGTGCTGCACTCTGGCGCCAAAAGTTGGTTAGTTCTCCTATTTTTCGTTTGTGGTAACCAATGAGGATAAAGGCGTGTGAATTCGCCGCTAGAGGCGCTAGTGTAGAGTGAGGTCTGGCTGTCAGTGCCACAAACTTATTTGACCCGGTAAGAAGGGCGCTACTGTCTTTGTCTTTGTCTGACAACAGTATAACATTTGCATTAGTTCCAATTTTGGCCACCGGGTCAGATAAGTTTGTGGCAATGTCACTTCTCACTTGTCTGAATATCACTTGTCACTGTTTATGTATGGGTGGGCTTTGACAGCAGGACCTCACTCGCCGGTGACGCCAACTGGTGAGTACAAAAACGGTGACCCTCATTGCAGAAACCAATTTGCGGTTTTCATAATATTATTGTAGTAGGCTTCCCTTTGTCTTATAATTACACAGTTGATAAATAAAAAAGTTATGTCACTTTAATGAATCGCGCCTAACAATTTTCGAATGTGAGTATATAACGGACAAAGTGAAACAAAGGCGTTACTAATATTAATATTAAATTAAATAGCATTGGAAAGCTATTTCTTAATGTATTTTACATCTTTTGTTTTAGTTATCAGAATGTCAAGTGAAAGATGAAATATTGAAGAGATTTCGAAATGTTGTCTGCAATTACAAAGATATTATTTACGTCAATGATCACTACCACTATCTGGGAACAGCGACCAGAGTTGTTGGAGAAGATAAATATTATTTGAATATCAGTGATCACGTTAAAGTATCTTGTACAGGAATGGACAAAACCGGGTAATAAAAAAATTAAAAATTAAAATAATGCTACACACTCAAAGCCCCACACTAGGATTCCCTGTGTCGTGAGTGCCTTGGACAAAACACAAGACAAGGACACACACCCAGACCGAGAACGGAAATTTAAACTCATCATTGAAATTGCCGCCTCGCTGGGAATCGAACCCAGGACTCTCGGAACAGCGATCCGCTGTGTTAACCATTGCGCCATTCGGGTCGTCGTAATTTAGAGTTAAGGTTCAGGTTATTTTCGATAGATGGCGTTATACAAATAGTATGGTTGTTAGACAAACCTTGTCTTTGGTATGGTCTGTACTCTATAAAGTTCAAATATTTCTCAGTAGATGGCAATTCTTTTTTACAACTTCTTACATTGCCACCAACTTCACTCTGAAATGGCAAAAATTGGAACTAATGCCGCCATGTTAAAAAGTCATTCATAAGTACGTTGTGGTCATTCATGTGTCAGTTACTACCTCTCGAATTGCGTGCAATGATTGGTCCAATGCGTCCGGCAGCGCCTCTCTTCATTACAAGGTCAACTTGGTTTTACTGTACCAATCTATTAGGTAAAATGCTTCCTATATTTGTAATAATTCTGTTTTTGACACTGCTTAACACTTGAGGAATTTATAAAATTTCCTAATTTATGATACATACAAGAAATACACCATCTATGAAATTTTTATGTACCTAGTCATAACTGTACTGGTAGTTGTAAATTGTAAAGTATGTAGTGTTTTACAATACAGATAGATGGTGTTACAGTCGTATTATATGAATGTCACAGAGTTGCACGATAATAATAAATAGTATCTAGGTACTCTAGGTGCCTACAATATTACGATTAAGTATGTAAATTTTTCAAATAACTTCCCAAAGAATAAATATATTTATATTTTTTATTTATTACAATTTTTAGGAAGTATGATGTTCAACAATTATTAATTATCCTCTCCAAAAACAGACAAACGAGTAGGTAGGTACCTAAACATTAAGTTCGACGACTATATTTTTTAGTTTTTTTTACGTAAGTACCTACAGCAATTTCGCACTCATTTATTGATTTAACTTCTAAGTTGATGAAGTTGCCATTTTATTATTTATCTTAATTCAATATTTTTTATTTTTTTGAAGTATGTTAGATAGTAACTTATCTTCAGCAGTTTACGAAAAATAAATGGGTAATTTTTACTGATTATCTATTCAATTAAAATATTTTACCACACTGTACTGTAATTGTAAGTATAGTAGGTACGCGACAGGTCGATATGGCAATCGGGGTATGACTATGAAGTGAGACGCGGGGGAATTGACACCCCGCACACCGCACGTCACCCCCGCGCTCCTTAGAATTAGTTGGGGAAGTGCGCCCAAAGCAAGCACCTGCCTAAAGCGGGCACCCCAAACGGAATCAACCTAAACGAACTCGATGTGGTCTTAGGTCTCATAGACGTTACCTCCTACCCCGCCGCTGTCCATGGCAGTCGCCGGTTCCACCTCGGACGAAGGCTTCGGCTCGTATGAAATAAAATATAATTTTGAAGTTATTATGCAAAAAAAGGAAGGCATGTAAATTGTGTTTTGTCTAGTTTTAAGTGATCAATGCTATTATTAATATATTACTTGTATATTGCCTTTATCTTACTTTAATTTAATCATATTTGCTTTTAAATATGATACAAAAGGCAAAGCGAGCAGGGCAAAGCAAGCATGCCCACTATTCCCTCATGATCCTGTACGCTATGCCCTCTATTAAAAAAAAACTTAAAGGAGTTACGAAAAATCTTAAAGGACAATTAATGAAAAGTCAAAAGAATAAAAGAATTAAGAAACCAAAAAAGACATGAATTTCAAAAGAGATGGTCCGAGAGTTGGCACCAATTTTGGGTAGGTATTTGAGGCAAGCTGAAAACTTGTCACATAGCTCTCCTATCATACCCCAACACAGTAGTGCAGACCTGGCTGGTCAGTAGCGGGGCTAAACCGACCATAAAAACCGGCCAAGTGCGAGTCGGACTCGCGCACGAAGGGTTCCGTACCATTATGTATAAAAACGCCAAAAAAATCTGGTCTGTTGTATGAAAGACACACTTAAAACTAAGAAGTAAGTGAGTAATATTAGCCACAACGCCATCTCTTGGACCGAAATGTAACTAAACTATGGCTGAGTCGTTGAAAGTATGGACGCCCACTAAAATATTTATTTTATTCTGTTTTTTAGTATTTGTTGTTGTAGCGGTAACAGAAATACGTCATCTGTGAAAATTTCAACTGTGTAACTATTACGGTTCATGAGATACAGCCTGGTGACAGACGGACAGACAGACGGACGGACAGCGAAGTCTCAGTAATAAGGTCCCGGTTTACCCTTTGGGTACGGAACCCTATTTGCCTTCCTGATGTTTTCATAGATTTATTTCTTCTTATCTAACCAACGTAGCGGTGATAGCCTAGTGGTTAAGAACTCGGCCTTTTATTCGGAGGGTCCGGGTTCGAATCCCAGGGCACGCACCTCTGACATTTCGGAGTTATGTGCGTTTTAAGCATTTAAATGTCACTTGCTACAAACGGTGAAGAAAAACATCGTGAGGAAACCTGCATGCCGGAGAGTTCGCAAAACTCAAAGGTATGTGAAGTCCGCCAATCCGCACTTGGCCAGCTTGGTGGACTAATGGCTTTAACCTTCTCATTCTGCTCAATAGTGGGCCATGATGGGTTGAGAAGATGATGATGATCTAACCAATATATATTTGCAAGCTCGCTTTACCCATTGCGTGCCCACTTTGCCCTAATGCTCATGCCCACTTTAGGCCAGCCTCCGGGCAAAGTGAGCATTTGGAAGACTTTCATATTTTTGATATTAATTGTAATTTATGAAACATATTATGAGTAATTTATATGTTGGGTATGAAACTACAATAAATTAAGCATAGAATAGCATTAAAATTATTATTCATCTATGTATTTTTATATTTTTTTCTCTTGCTTAAACTTAAGGTGCCCGTTTTGGGCGCACTTCCCCTAGGTACTGCACGAGCCCATATCACGGCCCATATCGACCGCGTTTATCGATTTTAATCTCTCTCACATTGTTGTTTGTTGTTGTGTTTTAAAATTACTTCGGTAGCTTCCTCGTCACGTGTTAAAACAAAACAAAAACGATAGGTAGAGAATGCTCGCCATTTGTTCTTCAATATTTTTATATTGTGGTCAATAAAGTGTACATAAATCCTATCCTACTAATCCTACTAATATTATAAATGCGAAAGTTTGTAAGGATGTATGTGTGTGTGTGTGTGTGTGTTTGTTGCTCTTTCACGCAAAAACTACTGAATGGATTTTCATGAAACTTTGCAGTAATGTAGCGTAGACATCGGAATAACATAATTTGTTAAAAGTTATAGAGATTTTTGAAGGGACTAGTTCCCCGAAGCGAAGCAAGGGCGGGTTTACTAGTAACTAAATAAATTCTAAAATCAGGACTAGCAATTCACAGAATGAGTAACTTTTTACAAAATAATATACCGACTTCAAAGTCGAGTCAAAAATCACTCGACAGATGTCGCTCCAATTTATAAGGGACCACACAAAAAGCACTACCTTTCGAAAAAACAAGAGTCATCATCAAAATTACCCAGCCAAAAGTTAGCATAAATTAAATTCACATTATTGAAAATAACTCAAAAATCATCGTCAGATGTCACTCAAATTAAAATGGGACCATACGGCAGTCATTAGCTTTCGAATGTCGTATGAAATATCGAAATCGGTTCACCCACTACGAAGTTATGAGGTTACACACATAAGAAAAAAAACATACAGACGAATTGAGAACCTCCTCCTTTTTTGAAGTCGGTGAAAAAACCGCTTATTTTCTAAGAAACTGAGAATAGCTTTTTGTAGCTATTTGTAACAGAATAGAGTACAGAGTGTATTCAGAAAGACATTAATCTAGTGTCGAAAGAAAACAAATTGTTCCCAGGATACCTTCCGTGATAAACGTTATGGCTAAAGTAATTACGGGAGCGACATTTCAACCTCAACTTATTCCTGTGAGGACGGCTCTATTCCGTTTAATAGGTACGATTCATGTTACCTAATTGGTCGTACTCTTATCAAAGATTTACTGGTCGACTTCACTACATATTACTGTCCCACTGCTGGACACAGGTCTCCGTTAAAATATTAGGGTACAGCCTCTTGGTCATGCTTGGCAAAGTGCAACTTAGCAGATTTTAACTACGCATATTCAAGTTTTTAATTCCTTATACATACCTTAAAACTGAAACGAGACCTGAAACTTTGTCAGTTTTACGAGGAAATGAAAAGGTTTTGGTTACTCCCTTTGATCTACACACAACTGTTCTGGATGTTATGGAGTTGAAGAGATTAGCAAATTCATATAAAGTTCCGCGAGCAGATCTTCCAAGAGGCATGAGTTTGTTAGAACCTGTAAGACTTAAATTATTGAATTATAAGTACTTCCTCTTTCTCAACGTACCTACTTGAAATTTTGATAATTGCTATAGTTCCAATGCCTCTGCAATATTATGATAAATAGGTCTGGATACCACTGATAGGATTGGTTTCAGACAAGAGAACTCGTCAACGGTTAACAATTAACAATATGTAGTGAATTAAATTGCTTTGCGTTTATAGTTCACGTAGTTTTACGTTCGCGTTTGCTTTTCAAACTAGTTATATTTGTTTCATTTACGCTCATGACTAATACGATACGGTAAGATATGTTAAGACGTAAGTTTAAATCATAGTATGATAGGTATACAAAGTATAACATAGTTTAGTGGTTCCAGAGTGATTATGATTTCTTTATTTTCAGATTCCAAAATCCCGAAACTGCGGCCAGGCAGCCATACTACCACACTGGTGTGTCTGCAGCAAGTGGAGTAACGTGTCCGTGTCAGATCCCCTACACTTCAGGGTAGGGGTGATCCTGGCGCAGTTCATTAATAACATCACTCTAGAACAACGGTGAGACAGAAATTTCGTCGTATCATCTGATAATGAGGGTAACCGTTTTTGTGCTCACCAGTTGGCGCCACTGCAGACGGCGGTCATGCTGTCAAAGCCCGCCCATACATAAACATTGACAAGTGACACTTGTCTGAATACTATTCAGTGAATAGACAAGAGAGAAGTGACAGGCAGACCACCCTCTACACTAGCGGCCTCTAGCGGCGAATCCACACGCGGTTACCCTCATTATGAAATTAAGTAGGTATATTTATAATTAGGACTTAAGGAACAATATGCTAAATTCTCAAAAATTCTTAGGTATATTATGTCTTTAGGATCGAGAATCAAGCAATGTCACAGACTACATTTCTTGCATATTGCTTGAATTGAATTTCGGGTAAACCATGGAGTGCATTGCATTCCTATACGTTTGGCTGACGAAATAAACCGATAAATCTTTTACTTTCGAATGAACTAATCCAGTCAAAGTGGATTTGCACTTTCTCCTACACCCTCCAAAGCGTAACTCGTTAAAATTTCCTCCTAACTAAATCCAGACCCAACAAAATCACTCCTAATCACTTCCAACTAACTGGTAACCCAAATCCAGTTATTAAATGCAAAAGCTGACTCGACGTTTGAAAACTTTTTGAACATCGCTTTAACAAATTGAGTAAGTTCAAGATTTTAAATAAACCAGTATTTGAAAACTTGAATTCCTCATTAGTCAGTTTCTCAACAACATTTGTTTGTTTAGCAAATACCTAATTAACTTTATTATTTGAGGTTCTACTGGCTGAGTTGCGAAGATTTTGCTAGTGAAATGGTTTGGGTTATTAAGTGGGTCGTATTACATAAATTATTCTTAAGAATGAAATGCTACATCGTCGATGAAGTCAACCTTTTCAGCTGCAGCAAATATGGTGGATCCTTTCTAAATAATGGAGGAGGCAATGGTGCTTGCTATATTACTCCTGTCGAAGATCTTCTATAATATACCTCTAATTGTAATTTATTTTCTTAGATATTAAGTACCTATGTAGATAAGTGTAACAAATTTTAATGAAACTCGACAGTACTTAGACTTGATCTGTGATTGTAGTATGTTCTTAAAAAAGTGTTTTAATGCCAGTTTTGTTGAGTAGGTATCATATTTTTGTGACTTTTCAACGGTCTTTGATTTAACGACACTCTAAAAAAAGATCTTCCCTTATTATTATACCTTTATAAATAGTAATATAAAGCTGAAAACTTTATTTGTTTGAACGTGCTGATTTCAGGAACTACTGGTTTGAATCGAAAATTTATTTTTGTATCGAATAATCCATTGTATTGAGGAATGCTATATGGCATCACGTTATACCCAATAGAAGCAACAAGTTTCTCGAGGCAAAGCGAGGGCATCTTCTATCGATGTTGATAATCAAAGAACTTCTCTTATAGCAAACTTATTTATTTATTTATTTATTTACACTTTATTGTAAAACCTACAACTAGGTAGTTACAAAAGGCGGACTTAATGCCTTAAGGCATTCTCTACCAGCCAACCCTTGGTGTAGGTGAGAAGTTGTGATAGGTGGTTACAACAAGTAAAAAAAGTAGAAGAAAAAAAAATATTAAATACATGGCATATCTACATCAAAGTACATAAGAATATTCGCATAATAATAAACAATACAAATATGATAAATATTATACATATAAATAAATAAATAATAATAAATAAATAAATAATAATATAAATAAATAATAATATAAATATATAATATACATACTAACGTGTTATAAAGTAGAATAAGATAGGTACAACAACTAGGTGGCAGACTTCAAATAATATTCCCGGATAAGTCTTTT
Source organism: Hesperia comma (assembly GCA_905404135.1). Lineage (NCBI taxonomy): Eukaryota > Metazoa > Arthropoda > Insecta > Lepidoptera > Hesperiidae > Hesperia > Hesperia comma. Next base: position 6,758,987 of record FR990032.1, on the reverse strand, counting down.
GAAGGAGAACTTAGACGTGGCCTTTCTGATTTGTACTGGCAGGGCATTCCAGAGTAGTATTGCCTGAAAGGTAAAGGAATAGTAATAGAAACAGCTGTTGATTGATGGAATATCCATTTTGAGATTTTCAGAAGAACGTAGTACTCTATCATGGGAGTCACACCGATACTGAAAGTTGCTTTTAAGATAGGTAGGAGTAAGTGGATCATTCAAAATAGAGTACAACAGGAGAAGAATTCTAGAATTGCGCCTTTGACGAATCGTGAGCCACTTTAATTGCTCACGATATTTGGAGATGTGATCAAACTTACGTAAGCCGAAGATAAAACGGATGCAATTGTTAAGTAGGCGCTCTAGTTTGTTGAGAAGTTCTTCTGAAAGATCTGGATAGCATACATCAGCGTAATCAATAATAGGCAGTACCAGTGTAAGGATAAGCATAAGTTTTGTCTTCGAGGGAAGGAAATGCTTAAGACGACTGAGTGATTGCAGCGCAGCAATGACTTTACGGCTGACTTCCTTGATTTGTGATCTCCAGTTCAGCGTGCAATCAATGTGAAGACCAAGATTTTTCACAGACTGGCTGAGATGTATCTTAACCCCGTTAAAATAAATGTCAGGTACGTGGGTGACCTTGGCTAACATTCTTGAACTGCCTAAAAGAATTGCCTGGCATTTTGAGGGGTTTACAGAAACCCCGTATCTAGAAGACCAACATCTGATGGCCTCCAAATTGCTATTGATGTTGATGAATGCAGCCTGCAAGTCATCAATACTAGTCTGCACATACAGCTGTAAGTCATCAGCAAACAGATGATACGAACAGTTGAGAGATGTGGTGAGGGAGTTTATAAAAACAGAAAATAATATAGGAGATAGAATACCGCCTTGCGGGACGCCAGTTTCTAGGTCCGTCCAGTCTGAGGACATGTGCCCTAGGCGTACTGACTGCTGGCGACCGCGAAGATACGACGAGAACCAATCCAAGGTGGTCGTGTATAAGTTTAATCGCTGTAGGATGGATAGAAGGATATCATGGTCCACTGTGTTAAAAGCATTTGAAAAGTCAACCAGCACTACCAGAGTGAGCTGTTTGTTGTCCATACCGCGTCTGATGTCATCTGTCACCTTAACTAGGGCAGTGGTAGTGCTGTGACCGGGACGGAAACCCGACTGATAGTCACACAGTAGGTTATGTTCGAGTAGAAAAGAGGAAATTTGCTTATGTACACAGGCTTCCAGAACTTTGGAAAGGAATGGCAAAATTGAAATAGGACGAAAGTGATTTGGTAAAGTAGGATGCTGTATTTTGGGAAGGGGACGAACAAAAGCTTTTTCCAAATAGAAGGATATTCACCTGACTGGAGTGAAAAATTAATTATGTGAGTTATCACAGGGAGTAACTCATCTAAAATTAGGAGAATCATTGCTCGACCCACATCGTCGCAACCTACCGCCTTGGATTTGATTGCTAATATCGTCGTCTTAATCTCAACCTGCTTAACAGGAGAGAATTGAAAGCTAGGAATCTGAGGAGTCTTCATTGAAGCGATATAAGCAAGTGTTTGAGAGCGGATTGAAGGGTCCAAAGTAGAAGAGGTTGAGAAGTGGTTGTTCAAAGTATCTAATGTTAGAGATTGACCACAATCCGGCATTGGTGGCTTTCTAACACCAAGCGTTTTGAGGAATTTCCAAACATCGGCAGGAGAAGAATTAATTATGTTATCATGGATATATCGGCGTTTTGCAGATCGTATCATCTGGTTGCATCTATTTCTGGCAATTTTAAATGCATTCCAATTAAGTTCAGAGCGGTCTTTCTTAAATGTCCTAAAAGCTTTATTCCGTCTAGCCATTGCCATGCGTACACCATCAGTCATCCAGGGGGCAGGAGGGCGCCTCAGCCTAATATGGCGAACCGGTGCATGGACATCGTACAACTTAATGATGTTAGAGTTGAGGAGATTGATTTTTTCATCAATTGTAGATGCTTCCATCACGGGTCCCAGAACCATGCTAGAGGCATCCCTACGTAAGCTATCTGTTGAAATAGCAGAAAAACTACGAAGCTGCAGAACAGCCGGAAACTCTGCGTCGAAAGAACTTTGACCTCAATAGAATGGGTGAAGCAACACGGCACCAACAAAGACGTATTGAGGTTCAGAACTGGGACGGATCACCGGAGCATGTATGCCTCTTTTGTGCCTAATTTGCACATGGTGAAGCCAGATGTTGAAGATTATCAGGTTAAGGTAAAATAGGTAGGAAATATACAATCCAGTAGTAGGTAACTGTGCTTGCCGATTTATAAGTGATGGCCTTGTATTAGGGTATTTTACTCTCTATGAGAAAATATCTCAAAATATTATAGGTGAGAAGATACGAAGTTTAGGCAATAAACAGTCAGAAAATGATAATTTCAAAATGTCATCCAGCGTTTTCGCCAAATTACGCGCGATATTTGAAATTGTACAATTTTAACGCCTTTTTAAGTCACAGCTATCCGTTGAATGATAATTTTATTTTATTTCATATTATTTGTGTCATTATTAGAACCTCACGGTCGATTAGGTGGATGATAATATATTTGACAAATCTCAAAATATTATTTACCAAAATTCGTTGTAAAAATTGATGGATTGTTTTGCAGTTTTGCTTTAAAGTGATGTTGGGCTAGTTTGTTTGATATTGCATATCTCATGTGTAACTTATTCGTAGATTACAATGGATGATTTCAATACAGTTTCTTGCAAAGCTAATCACGAAACGTGTATAGCCTCTAGGTGTTTCGCGGCTTTATCTTGCTAGCGAAGCGAAAAGCTTGCAAGTTAGTAATCTGTTTTTCAAATATAATTATATCTACCTAGTCCGTTTGATCATGGTTTGATCCTAATATTTTTTCTCTGCAGATTGTCATGGCTCCAGGAAGGGCAGTTTATGAAGCAACGATGAAGTACTACGTAAGACCCATTTTATTCAATGACCAAATTGCTTCCAAATTGGTAACATTGAACCCTCCACCTTCTCTCTTATTACTCATCAGCAGAGCTCATCAGTCTATTTTCAATGGCCTTCTCGCTGACCAGTAACCTTCCTGAAACCTAAATCCTTCCTCCCTTCTCTACTCTACTCCACGCTTCGCTTCACCAGCTCACCAAATCTTACCTCGATACCGCACCATATCTCAAATTAACTGATGGTGCTCCTCACAGTTATTTAATAGAGGTACAGAGTTCCTATGTTACATATTAATTGTCTTCTTTATTCTGAAAATCCGCTGAGGACACGTAGTGGGGTGTTTCCTATGCCTCCAGCTTTGATTATATACACGTCGATATAATCAAAGGCCTCCTCAGTTATGAGGCAAAATGGGTGCGCTGCAAGGGGCTGGCTTGATTCACTTTTAACTTATCTCTGAAATGGAAAAATTGGAACTAATGCCGCCATGTTAAAAAGTCATTCATAAGTACGTTGGTACGTTGTGGTCATTCATCTGTCAGTTACGACCTGTCGATGATTGGTCCAATGCGTCCGACAGCGCCTCTCTTCGGCATGTAAACGGATCGTAGTATTCTTTGTATAGAAAGTACGATCCGTACGATGCGGATCAGTGGACGCACTTGAATGATTTTCTATACAAAGAATACTACGATCCGTTTAATGCGATGCGTCCGATGCGTACGATACCGACCTGTGGACGATTAGCCATATGTTAATAATTTATGACATTTGAAATTTTTTGATATTTTACATAGGTAAGTATCAATGGACTGGCTGAACACAGAAAACTTTCAATTTGTATTAAAGGTAACTGACAAAACGGAAACGAAAATATCAAAATGACATTAGCAATACCTACATGACTGTGTGAAAGTTGCTCGTATAAAGATAGATAGTTATTGTTAAAATAAAATTATTTTTCAGTTTTGTTAAATTAACAGGGCAATGAAGGTTAACTGGGGAATTACTTCTAGTTTCCGGAAGGTGGGTACTACCTACTTATTTCATTCTTCCTTAACGAACGCGAAAGTTTCGCTTTGCAATATTATGATGTCTGATAAACCTTTGACCTCAGACCAATAAACTTACGGTGTGAGCCATTGACGTGTTCTTCTCGGTATACATGAGATCGTAGCACTTTGCGGTGATCGTGTCATCGAGATCGTTCCTAGGTTTATTTGTTCGTTTGATAAAATCATTATCATTAGTTCATGACTAGGATTTTAATAGTTTTTGAAATTTCAAATTTACACTTAGTTAAAGTTGATTTAAAAAGAGTGTCATAAATTGCCTACAACTATCATAACGACATTTCAGCTTGGCGTAATAGTGAAGCGATTCCAGCCTCGAAGCAAGACATACCAGCTATATGTTTACACGTGTCTTCTCACGTTCTGTGCTACCAGCGTCTACCTCCTGATTCTATGGAACTACACTATAGCGCCTGACCGTGCTATGTGGTTTAGGTGGATCTTTATCTTCTTTTTCTTTAAATACATAGTACTAGCGGGGCGTCCTGCCTCCGCACGGTTACCATGTATGTATGTAAAATAATAAATAGAACCTAATTCACTCAGAGATAAAGTAGCATTCTAATAAAGAAAGAATTTTTGAAATTGATCCAGTAGTTATTGAGTATATTTGCGACAAACATACATAAATATATTTTTCATCACACCTATTCGAAAAAGACGACTTGGTTCGGACTTACGGGGTTCCAAAGTTGCTGTTTTCTATTCAGCGGGCGGGAATGAATTTTCATACAACTTTTCCGTCCGGCTAGATCTTTTCCGTCCTATTTTGAATTTAGAACATTTTAGTATTTTGCGCTAAAGAAGTCGAACTCAAATATTGTTTGAATAAAGAATGTCTGGTACGACGCGAGGGTCCCGCCAGCTGAATAATAAAAAAAAGAAATCAAATTAAGATTTCGTTTTCAAATTAAAATTAAGTTTTCGTGCATTTTTACGTATTATTTTCTATTATTTTCTATTATATATATATATTATTTTCTCATAGTGGGTGATGAAAAGTAGAGTGTATCACTCGGGTGCAAGTATATTTTTGGCTCGGGCGACGTACTTTGAATCCCTCGCTACGTTCGGGATTCTACTAAAGAATCCCTCGCTACGCTCGGGATTCTACTCTAGAATCCCTCACTTCGCTCTGGATTCAAAAAACGCCCTCGCCGAAAAAATATTACTTTGCACCCTTGTCATACAATCTACTATTTCTTCTTTAGAATTAAGTACGTAAAACAAAATCGGTTTTTTGTGAAAAATACTGTAAATATATTATCCCAAACTTGCAATTACCTAACTAAGGTGAGCTCGGGTCTCCGGGTCTCCATCTTAATTTCTATGCCTAAATTTCTCATTTCGGGATACAGGTACAGGTTTAACTACTAAGCTGGCCTCTGAGAACCTGGCCTCAGGCCTCAGACACACGTTTTTTCGGCGTAAAAATCTACGGTTAATTCGCCGTGTGTAGGCGCGGTTGTCAGTGTTGTATGGATTACTATGAGAGCTTGTTGACAGTCGCGGCTGCGTGACGGCACGTCGCCGCCGCCGTATGCACCGCGCGTCCCCCTCGGCGTGCAAAGTGCGAAGCTAGTGGTAATTAATTCTAATAGGCACATAACTTCGGAAATTGCGTGCAGGATTTCTACTTGAGTCAAATGTATGCGAATACTCTTTGCAAGCTAGTGCTGAATATTGGATTGTGGGTAGTTAATATGTTGTAGATATTTGGGTAGATTGTTCGATTTGGTCCATCATCGCACCACTCACCGAAGACTGAAGTTTCATCCACATCGCTTGGATTTGTGGCGAACGACTACGGTCCGATTTTCACGATCGTTTATGCCGCGAACTTGCAAGCTGTGGAATGAGCTTTCTTCTGAGGTATTTCCGGAGTGCTATGACATGGGGTTCTTCAAGAAAGGCGTAAAAAGAGCTCTCCAGGGCCGGCGTAACACAGGTGACTCTTCTGGTGTTGCTGGTGTCCGTAGGCGACGGTAACCACTTACCATCAAGTGGCTCGTCCGCTTTTTCGTCAGCCCTTCAGTCTATAAAAAACATATTATTAATATTCTTCACAATCACTTGTTAATTCCGGATTCACAAAATATTAATTATTTAATGATGTTCTGCACAGATTTGTACAAAACAAGCTATCGGAGAGCATGGACAGTTCTGAAGAGCTTGGCTGCGACTTTCCTATCTTGGATCCTTATTCTGAAGAAGTCATGAGGTTTAGCCGGAATGTTTCTAAGATAACCTGTGAAGGAGAAGACTGGGTCGATTGTTATGTAAGTCTTCATTTAAAAGAGTACAGTTATTGCACAGTAAAATGTACCTATGGACCAATTTTATTATAATTGTCCATACAATAGTTTTCAAGTTAAGGTAACTCATAGTATGAGGAAGACGTTAATTTGAAAATTAACAATTTCTTTTAGTTATCACAATGCCAAGTGAAAAATGAAATACTAAAAAGATTTCGAAATGTTGTCTGCAATTACAAAGATATTATTTACGTCAATGATCACTACCACTATCTGGGAACAGCGACCAGAGTTGTTGGAGAAGATAAATATTATTTGAATATCAGTGATCACGTTAAAGTATCTTGTACAGGAATGGACAAAACCGGGTAATAAAATATATTAGTATTCTTTCTATACTACGTCCGTGTCGATATGGAATTTGATGAAATGAATAATTGTACACTGACATTGAGAATTTAAAATTACTTAAGGATATTTTACTTACAAGCTAAATTGAACTTTGAGCAAAGGTAATAAATTTGTTTTTAGAGGGGAGTGGAAATTCCAAATCTTTGACGCCTCAGGTATAAATAAAAGTTCAATAAATTTTAATTTAAAAATAATAGATGACACTGAACTTATGACCACTACTGCATGTTTGCGAATTTATTCCTTTCAGCTTAGGCCTACTAGCGTCACGATGGTTCGGACATAAGGCAGGGTTTCGTCCCATCGATAAAAAGAGTCCATCAGGGCGGGAGGACTCCTTAAATGTCCTTATAGTGGCCTTTGACTCCACTTCTCGGAATGGGTTCATTCGCAGGATGCCAAACAGCTATCGGGTTCTCACAGAAGAGTTGCGAGGGTCTGTGTTTAAAGGGTATGTTATTGTTTTAATTCGCGGAACACGCGCATATTTTTTTTAAGTAATACTTCTGTGGAGGCTTTTCTATGTTACGATCGAACAAGTGATAGATATGTCTATAAACTACGTATACCTAAACAGGTATACGTAGAGAAACATGTTTGTAAACCTTTTGAATTTTGAGTATCTTAAAATATCATCTCAATATGGTAATCTTCTTTACTTCTTGTTTAAATTATTATATAGAGTTGGCATATCATTACTGAATAGATTCTGTTGTAGTTTCCTAGCAGCAAATAGTATACTATGTTAGACAACAGAACAATGGAACTACAATTATACGATATAATAGGGCCGAATTTTACAGTAAGAGATTGGTTAGTCAGCTTATGTCAGAATCAATTAAATTATGGTTATAATATAGGCTGATACACATTGCAGATTTCACATAGTCGGTGACGGGACTCCAGCGACGCTGTTTCCACTTTTGTCTGGCAAGTCTGAATTGGAGCATCCTGACGTCAGTAAAAAGTTTTCTAATGGCCAATTTCTGGACCCTAAATTGTTTATATTTCACGAGTTAAAGGCGGATGGGTGAGCATTTACTTTTTTTAATTTTCATCTATTTTAAGACCTACTTCACATGTTAGGTTCGGTTAGGTTTTTTCGTTTGTGTTCTTTGCTTTACATCTATTAATTTCGATTGAAATAAATTTCGAACTTTTAAAGTTCGAAGTTAGGTATTACCGTTTGAAGTTTGATGTCGTGCGTTTCGATGTCTAAATTCGATAAGGTGTACCGGATCTCTTTCAACTGTAATGCAAACAAAAACCCTTTGTTTCAGCTACCATACTGCCTATTTTGAAGACATGGTCACGGTAGGAACCTTCCAGTACCGCTACAACGGCTTCAATGCTTCGCCAGCTGACCATTACCTCCGCGCCTTCTTCATGGAGGAGTCTAGATTGGGGTTGAAAATAACCAGCGCCGATTATTGTCTGGGTGCAACTCCACAATATCTTTTTATGCTCAATCTTACGAGCCAGGTATATACATATTTTACGTTATAACCTCATCTGCATATTTATGTCAAATGCCGGCAAATAAGCTTATTTATCATCTTATGATAGTCACCGTTGGCCATCAACATCCGTAAGGCTAACGAGATTTAACATGATTAAACAGGCATTTTTTTCCATCCTTATTTCTATAAATTTTATATTAGAAAGGCTCGTTATACTTAAGAAAATTATAACCATATTTTTTACAGTTTATGGAGATGGAAGGAAAAAAGTTTTGCTTCACTTTTATAGCAGATATTTCACACGATGATTTTAATATTATAACCGCCGCGGATGACGATTTTGTGGAATTTCTAAGAGAGTTTAAATATTCTGAGAAATTTAAGGATACATTGCTTATCGTGATGGGTGATCATGGGTCAAGGTAATTAATACAATTACATGGGAAACGTCAATTAAATCTGAATAGAAAATAATATTTTGCATAGATAGAATGTTAAGTTACATTATGCTAGCTGTAGTTCTAATGATGTTAATGTTAATCTTTCAAGTATCAAAAATCTTGTAAACAAATATTATATCTGATGTTACGATGTATTCTATCGACAAATTGAGCTGTGCTAAACTTTGCTATCAATGCTATCATAGGATATCATTATGTTATTATGGTAATTTTTTCTCACATAAAAATGACGAAAAAAATTGTAAAGTTATTTATTTAATCCGTTTAATGTTTACCTTCATATTTTTTTAGATTTTCGTCTCTTCGTGAAACCTATCAGGGTAAAATGGAAGAACGGTTACCATTTCTTACTGTTGTTTTACCAGAAAAGCTTGTGCAACAGAGACCTGAAACTTTATTAGCTCTAAGAGTAAACGAAGAGGTTTTGGTTACTCCTTTTGACATCCACATAACTCTTTTGGATATTATGGGCTTGAAGAAATTAGCAAACGAGTTTAAAGTTCCGGGATCGAACCTCCCAAGAGGCATCAGTTTGTTGGAACATGTAAGAATTACATTCAGTTATTCGATGATTAGATATGTCATATTTTATGATGGATCTTAGAACGTGGATGGTAGTCAGGTAAATATCCTTTAAACATAATATATTAGTGCCGAGATATTACAGGTGCTATTCAGCAAGGTGAGCCATGAGTAAGGTACGTTAGGGTGTTTGTATGGTGGCCTGTTTAACCTGTTTTACCCCAGAAAATTATATAACTGTTTCTCAGTCTTAAAAATAGTTGAAGATTGTATTTTTACAAATTTCGATCCCGTAGCACAGTTATGACCTCTTTATTTTCAGATTCCAAAATCCCGAAACTGCGGCCAGGCTGCCATACTGCCGCACTGGTGTGTCTGCAGCAAGTGGAGTAACGTATCCGTCACAGATCCGCTGCACACCAGGGTAGGGATGTTTCTGGCGCAGTTCATCAATAACATTACTTTAGAACAACGGTGAGACAGAGATTTGTTTGTACGATCTGATGACGGACATTTTGTTACCGCGGTCACTTAGGTACATACAGGCGAACATTTTTAGGTATATTGTATGAATGTTCGCACGAATGTTTAGATGATTAGTTCGCGCTTTGATGAATGACTTAAATCTTACCACCTACCGACCGCGATTGTGTCATAAAAATCATTTTATGAAGATGGTCCTGTGGGTTTCGCATTAGCGTGGATGTGTGAACGGCTTTAGAAGTTATGGTTTATTGGTTAAGGTTTTCGAATACAGACCACGTCTAAGAAAAATGAGCATAGGCCGCCTTCCCGGTGGATTGACGACTTAAAGAGGACGGCGACAATTTGAAAATATTTTTAAATCTCTTGAATTAGCGAAGTCAATGCGTCAAAAAATTATTAATACTACATAAATAGGCCTGCTTCAAACTTTAGGAACCTCTTTATTATTTCAATAGGTCTTGTTTACGACGTATTGGACAATAAACACAAGGTAACAACTTAACACCACCCTGCACGGTTACCTCGGTGCCAACTGTTTGCTACAATCGAAAATCGATCCCTATCCTTGGCACGTGTCCATACTCTACGACATAATGTTATTACCTGTGTATGCAGTTCTAACGAGATATCAGCGCATGTGAGCGCAGCGCATATGACATGATACCAGATTTTAATAGCTAATTTCTAATACTATTCGTATCTTTATAATGTTATAATGAATCTATAACTAATCGTTGGTTTAACATGGAAGATAGATGGATAAATCTTGGGGAAATTTTACTATCGGAGTAGGATTCAAAACATTTTTTTTTAATTTCGTCTGCGGTTTTGTACGCGTTAATCTCAGAATGTCTGTGATTTTGTACGCGTTAACCTCTCAACCGTGCGGTTTTCACTATTGTATTGTGATATACTTCACATAACATTTAGTGATATTATATTTACCTAAATAGGTTTATAAATAAAAATAAATGCATCAGTTTGAAAATTATGCCTAACAATTTACGGTTTCCTTAAGAGAAATGTTGGGCGATTCTCTAGATAACACCTCTAAGATACACACCTCTAAGATCCAATCATGCGTCTTCCAGCGAACTCTGTGTCGAAAGAACTCTCACCTCAATAGAATGGGTGATGCGTCACGGCACCAACAACGAAATATTAAAGTACCGTAGGTCATGGGATAACCACGGTCTGTACGCCTCTTACGCGACCAATTCGCATAAGGTGCAACCTTATGTTGAAGATTATCAAGTGAAGGTGAGTTTAGTAGAAATATATAAACCTGTGCTTGTCAACTGCTGTGTGAATAATTCTGCGTGTATTCCATAACTTGAGCAGGAATGTGTCCATGATTAAATTATGTTTGTTTTCGATATGGAACTCATTTGCATCCCGCACAAAAATGTAAGCTTTCCGCTCAATGATTTAGGTAGGTACATTGCAGGTTGACGGTGAGAATTCAAAATGATGTTAGTGAATTTTGTTCCAAAGTTAAATTAAACTGTGAGCACAGGTGATAAATGTGTATTTAGCGGCTATAGTACGTTTAATCCCATTTGCACTGCAGATTGTGATGGCTCCAGGAAGGGCGGTTTATGAAGCGACGATGAAGTACTACGTAAGGGAAGATCGGTTTAACATTTCTGCATCCGAGATATCAAGGATTACTGCGTGAGTACTTACCTACTTACTGACTACTTGGTGACCTGAAATAGTATAGAGCTTTCCAATAATAATACGATGATCATGATCATGAGGAAGTCAAATGTATAATAAAAATTTAATGGTATAAAAACCGGTAAATATATTTATTGGCGGTCGGCGCTAAATATATTATTCCGTCTATTAAAAATATTGGATACCTAGTTCTAAATGTTCAATTCCTAAACTTTAATTCTGGAAAACCTAAATGCCAAAATTTCCACATATCATTGCCTTATTCCAAAGGACCGAACTACCGAGAGTTATGATATGGTTATGCCAGGGATATAAATGAGTAAGAATTTCTCATATTTCCTTATTATTTTGTTTTAGGTATAAAAATGAACCACAATGCGTGAGTGAGTCACATCCCCACTTGAATAAATACTGCTACTGTGAGAATACAGAAGTTACAACCACAAAGAAGATAAAAGCACTTCTTTAACTAAGATAAAAGTGTAATTAATATTATAATAAATATTAAATAGGGTTGAGTACCTTTTAAAAAAGCTTACTTACGTAATATGTACTGTGAAATGTATTTTTGTTTGGTAAAAATAAAACATTTGACTAAGAATAAAAGACATTTTTATTAAAAAAATACCAAAATATCTTCTTAATTAATATTATAAATAAATATGTTTAAACCGACTTTCAATGACTTAGAACTAATATGTCCATAAATGTGGTTTGTTTATATTAATATGTTACAATATAATATCACTTGGTTAACAAACATTGGTCTTCTCTGAATGCAATTATAAAAAAATATGTACCTACAGATTTTCATGCGAATTTAGCTGAAACAAATAGGTACCTACCCGTGATACGCTATGAGGTAAACATGTTATATTTTATAAAACGTCAGGGAATCATGTTAATTGTTTAGAATTTTTTGTTTTGTATGAAGTTATTATTTGGTGTCAGATTTTCGAGACAGATTTTAAGATAACAAAAAACTAGGCACCTACCACCATCCAAGGCTCCCTACCTGGTTATGTATGGTGGTATTTTAATATTTTATACAGTCAAGAATCCAGCAGCAATAATGAGCAGGAATACCGGGACCATTCCTGAGCTAGAGTTGGGTGGGCTGGGGGGCACTGGTTTCCCGAGGAACCTGAGCATATGCCGGAGTACTGCTTTCTGTGCGTCTTCAAGTTCTTCAGTTTCATTTGCACCGGTAGACCTGGGAGTATGGAAAGTTCTTTTAGATATGGTGGAGATCAACTATTGAATTTGGGTTTTGGGTTGTAACGGTAGCAAAAACTCTCCATGGAGGATTAGTGTTGTCTGATTTAATTAATCTCTTAGCAATATTCAGTTGTCTCCTTCGAAAAGTGACATCAGGAGAATAATTGAACGTAAAGACGGCGTAAGCATAAACTTTAGGCGAGGTAGAAGATAGGGAAGAAATGTTTTAAGTGCCATAGTCTTTACCACACCGATCTCTTTGCATTTGCACAATCGCCGGCTTGGCCATTCCCTAGACCACCATCAACGACACTCTATGTGGTAGTACGGTGGGCCAAGAAAGTGGTGTACCAGTTTTCGTTTAGTTTCCTAGTTATCAAAAGTTACATCAAAGTTCATAGGAAATATCACTGAAAGAGACACATAAATGACGTAAACCTAATTGTTAAGATTACATACATCATAGGTCACATTATAGGTGCAAGACATTTTAATCTTTATTAGAAACGGATAATGCATTAATTTGTGCAAAGAAGATTTAAATATTCTGAACAAAAGCATAAGAACTATTTCAGTTGACAAAATAATTCTTTTTAAAAAGAAAATTGACAATTGACATTTAGTCAAATAAATATGCAAGCAAAGATGTTTTAAATATCTAGATGGAACATCTAATCCGCGCAAACGTGTCAAAAAATTGTGGCTAACTGTTAGGCGGCCCCTAGACCTACAATAACATTGTACAATACTTTTATTGTACAATAAGATTGAAAGGCGCTCTGAATCCAAACGAGCAATTATATTGCACAATAATACGAACTGCACAATGTTTTCGTGTTCAGTCGGAGAATAGTATTGATCCCGTGTGCACCGTGCGGCAACATACCCGAACAAGATTTAGCTGCAGCTGTAGTGCTGTTGCTTGTGGCTAAACGTAAACGGAAACGAACACGTCGCTGGTCGAAAGATTGGTACAAGAAAAGGCAGAAATATACTCACGAAAATCTTTTAAAAGACTCGATGTTAACTGAGGAAGCAGACTTCAAAAATTTTGTACGACTGAACTCTGAACAGTTTCAAAAGCTACTAGGATAGGTCACGCTATTGATTGAGAAAAAAAATACAAACATGAGGGAAGCAATACCACCTTTTCAACCACAGACTGAAAAATATTACGCAATACTGACCCTACACGATGCAATAGAAAAATATGGTGCAATAAAAATTAAACTCGCTCAAACTTTCGGCCAATAATTGCGCAATCCTCAATATTAACCCTAAACGGTCAATTATATTGCACAATTTGCAATATTGCGCAATATAATTGACCGTTTAGAGGCCGCCTAAGTCACAATTTTTATAAATCATTACGCACACATTACGCACACATAGACAATAGATGAACGGGTAAAACATCGCCTGCACGCACACCTGCTTGATAATGTTGCCTTGTTTTCATTGTAGGGCGACGCTCAATCTAGATATTTAAAACATCAAAGTATGCAAGTAATGTAATAAAATTGGCTAAGTGCTAGTCGGACTCGCCCGTGAAGGGTTCCGTAGCAGCAAGTAACATAATATAAAAAAATATTCGAGTAAGTAGATTGAATGAAAGGTAAATTGCGGTTTACGATTTATGACGTATTAAAAAAACTACTAACTAGATCTCATTCAAACCAATTTTCGGTGGAAGTTTACATGGCAATGCACATGATATATGTTTTTAGTTTTATTATTCTCTTATTTTGGAAGTTACAGGAGGGGGGCACATATTTTACCACTTTGGGAAAAAAATATATTAGAAACCTCAATATCATTTTTGACGACCTATTCATAGATATTCCACATGTATGCGTTTGATGAAAAAAAATTTTTAGAGTTTCAGTTCTAAGTATGGGGAACCCCCACAGTTTATTAGTTTTGTGTGAAAATCTTAAAGCGGTTCACAAAATATACCTTCCGAAGTCAATGGTTCTATCAAGTTTAAACTAAGAACAAAACAAATGTCACGTATTTATAATCGGATAAAGATGGCAATAAAAGTTGTCAGATCGATCTGCAAGCGAAACTAGCCTTTATCACCTATGAATCTGCAAACGGTATTCAACCTTAGGGTGGTAAACCAATTCTTTGGCCGACCGTACCAATTGTTCTACTCCAGAATTATCTCTGACTTAATTTAAAAACCCTTAAGGTCACAACTCATTAGAGCCACCCGGCACCCACTCCGCACCGCCTCGTCGCACGGCATCCACTCGTTGTCGACAGGTGGACCACGGGTGGACGGCGCGAGATTAACCAGTGAACCTCGCGTGGCCAACGAGTGAACGCCGCGGTTCACTAGTAGACATCTCTTGGTCCACGAATTTCGATAAGTTTTTATTTATTGTTTATTTTGAAAGAAAACACGATACGTCCTACGATTTATGATACGTGCGACTGTTCGAAAGAAAGGCTCGGGTTTCATGTGAATCATTCGTGGGCAGCGCGCGGTCCACTCCGGAGCCACACGTGGTCGACGCGACGCGAGGTAAGCGTGCGAACAGCGAGTTGTCAACGAGTGGTCCACCCACGGCCCGCGCGTGGCCAGCTTGCGAGCAAGGCGATCCGGTGTCGTTACGGCGTTGATGTACCTAATGAGCGCACGTCCATACAAATTCATATATTATAAAGAATACTAACCGCGCGAGGCGAGGCGGTGGTGCGGGGTTGGTGCCGCGTGGCTCTAATAAGCTGTGACCCTAAATCTTCTCTGTCAATTCCATTCTGAGTCCATGCAAGTCGTGTCATAAGCAGAAGCTTTTTAATCATCAATATCATAAACATTCTTAAATAGGTAGGTATCTATCGTCTTTTATGTAGCAATATCTAAGGAGCAAGGCTTATTTTAAGGAATTACCTGACTGCTCTACAATGCGAAATATCCGGTACAACATAGACCGGCGCTAGGCGCGTGGCGTGAGTAGTATTAGGCCCCATCGGAGACCAAGGGTCTAGTCCCCCGGCGACGGACACCACACGATCTGGCAGGAACGTGAGTCCAGCGAACAAATGGTTGGTTCGCGCAATCCCGGCTCTCAGGAAAGTTTCGTTAAAACTGAAACGAGATAAAACTCATTAGTTCAGGCGAAGTTTAGCAATTCAATACAGGCTAGTACAGGGGTCAAAACAATTTGCCGATTGTGCTTATTTTTCAAACAAATAAGGAATATCAAACAGGTGTGTGAACTTAAGCGGGGAGTCCACTACACATACATGCTCGCGGACAGTCCGTATTTGCATTTCTTCTGTGCGTCGCAGTCAGTCTGCCAGACTACCAGATTTCACACACAAGACAAGGTTAACAGATGGTAAGGGCCTAGAGCTCACCCGGGGAAGTACCACCGCCCGCCACGAACCACGATACCTAGTACCATTCCTACCGTGTAATAATTGTTTTAAGAACAATTGTGTTCCGGATAGGAAGGTGTGGAGCCGGTTACACTTTTTAGAGGCGACCATCTCAGTCCTCAGGGGTAGCAACGCATCTGTGACCGAATTAGAACGAGACTCATTCTAACAATAACTAACTGGACTATTATTAACATTAACTAACAGGACTAATTTTCACTAACAGTCCCTGTCCTCACACTGATTAACAAACTAACCAACTAATATTCTAACACCATCTACTAACTGGACTAACCATCCTAGTCCTTTTGAGTCTAGTTCTAGGCTACGTGGGTCACAGTTGTTATGGGCGGCAGCGGAAGGGTGGTGTTGCATGCTCGTTTGCTATCTTAATTCCATTAAAAAAACACATCCTTACTAATATTATAAATGTGAAAGTGTGTTTGTTTGTTTGTTTGTTTGTTTGTGACGCTTTCACGTCGCAACAAAGCTATTATATGGTAAGGTTTATGTGTGTGGGGATAGTTAGGAGGGTGGAGAGTGACGTAGGCTACTTTTTACCGCGGAAAAACATCCCATTCCCATGGGAAGATCGATGTTTTGTTAGTTGCTAGATATTTATTTTCGGAGTTGTTAATAGATGGCGGTAATAAAATTCATTTGCAAGTTCTGAATTACGCTATCAAATACTACATGTAATTTACTTAAGTCATAGGCAAATGTAATAGTCTACTTTAGCTCTGCCTCGAGAACTCCCCGCTCCGGCTGTATTCAGTGTACCGCCCGCCCACTGGCACTATCCTGTTGACTGATGTCCGCAAGTTGCTCAGCCAACAGGATAGTGCCAGCGGACCAGAGGGACCTTCGGGTCGAGAGCCTGGACGACTTCATCGAGAGATTGGCACGCAACATGTTCGGGCGTGTCGACGCGTCGCGGTTCCCGCATCTGCAGGACCTGGCGCCGCTCCACACCCGTCCACCGGACCGCTGGGCCTTCCCGCGCGACTTGCTGGTTGCGCGGGACGGGCCTAGCACTGACTGATACTGGGGCTTCGTAAGTCGTCGCCCGGCGCTGATCGGCTCCTGCTGGGCTTCCCACCAGCGGGATTCACCCGGTAGGGCCTCGATCGCCTGGGCGGCGCGAAGATGAACCCCATCCCGTTTAAGACTCTGGCCTGTAAAAAGGCCACCACTCACCGGACTTGACCTATTGGTTAACCACAAATGGACAACCAAGGGCCTTAGGGCCCAGCCCAAGAACCGGCCCGTTTTAACGGGCCGCGAGAGACACCCCCAAAGGGGAACTAACTGTCCCGAGGGCTCCACACACCTCAGACAGGGTGGAGTGAAGAGAGCGAGTAGTAGGCTACTTTTTAGCCTAAATTCCTACGGGAGCGGGACCTACGCGGCTGTTACCTACGGGTCCCGAAGCGAAGCGCGGGCGGTTCTCTAGTATGTACATACTTACACCAGACAATACAATACAAACAGAATTTTAAAGTCATTAGTCAAACCACCTGGCTGGGACTCGAACTCCTACGGTCCTGGTAGGAATAGTAAACCGGCGTGAAAACACTGTAAACCATTGCTTTATTAACTGTAGCGATATTTACTGATTTATTTTAAAATTGTTGATGTCACGACACTTTTCTTATTACGCCACTAGCCAGGCTTTTGTTTCCTGCCTTCTTCATCGACATCAACTTACTTGACTGAGAAGAAATCCCGGCACATCTGGTGGAAGTACTCCAGAGGTACAGTGGAGAGGAAGGGGTGGCCGGTACCACTCGTGGTCTGATACCAGCCATACTCCACACAGGTTTGGTATGTCCAAAGACGCACTGAGGAAAAAACCCAGTTGAATTAGTACTACTTCCTGCAAAATTGTCAAATTGATACTCTAACGATTTCATGATTTCAGTCTAATGTTACTTTCGAAGCAATACTGTTGACTCGTTTAATTTCTGAGAGAGTTAAAAGACACCATTAAAAGATACTATATATACATTAAACTCAGTAATAATTTATACTACATCCAACAGTTTATCGACCAAGATGGAAGCGAAAAAAGAGAATAATTTCTTTCAAACTGAGCTTAGAACTAACACTGATTTGTCTCAATGTTATTACTCATATCCGTGTGAACCTCTTTTATATAAAATTCTATCACTTTTATAAAATCTTATTCAGAATAAATTTGAGTGAAATCCATTCCAACAATAACA
The DNA here is from genome assembly GCA_905404135.1 of Hesperia comma. Lineage (NCBI taxonomy): Eukaryota > Metazoa > Arthropoda > Insecta > Lepidoptera > Hesperiidae > Hesperia > Hesperia comma. The sequence continues at coordinate 6,740,848 of FR990032.1, read as the reverse complement.
ATATTATGTAAATGTAAGTCCGTCCCCAACTGAATGTATTTGCGATGCAAAATAATCGACAACTTCCGCAAAGTAAATCCGTACTACCAAGTTGTGAATATTCACTCACTAACAGAGCTTTGGGAGCTTGAAACATGACAAAGCAAGTATAATAGTTTTGTTATAATACCAGACTGTAACCAGAAATGTTGTGTAAAAGAAGGGAAATAATACGACTATTTTTACTTTAGGATTTTATAATTTTCTGCTCAATGACAATACAAGGAATCGAATACCAAATCAAATTCGTCAACGTCACATCTTTCTTTTTCAAATAACATCAGTTCATGCAAAAAGTATCGTCAATGGCTACAGATAAGGCTAAGGTTATGGCTTTGGCTTATATTGACACCTTCCGCTCCACCGTCTGGCTGTGACGGCTGCCTGGCTGTGGCTGGAGGGAATCATCAATATGGCGGGCGGTGGCGGTGGCTTTGGCTCTAACTAAGGCTAAGGCTACGTGATGCGTTGGCAGGCGGCTCCTTTAGGCACAATTTAGCTGGCGGTGCATCAGGTTACAGTTGTTTATCAATTATGCAAGAATTGCGTAGTGTCCTAGATGACTCAGAATTTTAGGTTCTACATCAGAGATGGTTATGGAGGATGGTTTTAGGCAAACATTTCTCCAAGTTACGAAGGCAATTTATGAAAGAGTGTGGAATTTTGAATAGGTACTATAAATGACTGTTCGACAAGAATGTCAAGTTTAATAATGTTTCGGTTAGAAAGGTGAGAGTTCCTTTTAATGTTTTGTTAGAGATTACCGTCCTAGTACTCAAGGGTCGCAACACTTCTAAATTAGACCCTCATCCCGGAACTAGCTCATAACCGTCTGCTCCAGCTGGGAACCAAACCCAAGTTCTTACTTCGCAGGCCAGGCCACTAACTCAATACCAAGAAGAGTTCGAGATGGCTAAATACAGGTACTTACTGGTGGTCGCGGGAGAATTGAAGCTGGTGTTGGTATGTGCGTTGACCACTTCGGTATACCGCGTCTCAATGCAAGGCTTCGTCCATGACTGGTCTGTGATCCAATTGGCCAATCGCTGCACAGGATCCGCTGAAAAGTATTAAAGTTAGTTTGTAATTTAATTTGTATTTTTTTGCGTTTTTAAATGTTACCTCATAATTTTGCACTGGGAGAACAATTTAGATATTTTAGATAAATATTAATTTTAGCGACATTTGTCCTTTTCTATTATCTTTAATCCGTTTTTATTAATTATTTATTTTATTATTTTTTCCGCCTTTATCTCATAACTCTTGACTGGGTATTCAGATTTGAACTAGAAAGTTAGTACTTGTCGTCTGATTCCGAATAAAGAGTGACATGTGACTGGTAGTTTTTGACTTATATCTTCTTATGGATATTGAAGTTGCTTATTTTTTGTAAAAAAGTCTTATTTAAAAAATCAGATGTCCATTTACCACCTATTAATAGAGAATGAGTGACTAACTGAGCAAGAGTGAGTGAGCTGCATTACAGAACCTTGTAGCTAGTTGGTAGTCCTGTCTTTCTTGTCCCACTAGTTCAATTCTTGAAAGTTGGACTACTGGGATGAAAGTCTGTCTACGTGAACTGTTGAACTAATTAGTTGTACTAGTGCAAAAGAGTGTTGGAACACAGGGTTCCATTTGAGGCACACATAAAAGTTTGTACTTAGTTCTACTAGGGCTACAAGAGGACAAACGTTTCTAAACGTAGCTAACCCGGCAGATTTTGTCCTGCAATATTTATATCTCAGGTTTTAACCGGCGACGCATTAAGATGAAATATGCACCAGTTTTAAGTAAGATCTTTTATGTAACTGCGAACACCACATCTCACATCAAACTTAATCCAGTAGTTTTTGCGTGATGCCCGGACAAACAGACTTACGGAAAAATTCTAAAAATATTTTTGGCTTCTATAGGTCCCAACCACTCCCTTCGTAGACGTTTTTCTCAAAATTTTCCAAACAATGTACAAAAATAATTCAGTTATATTTTTATCATATAAAATATAGATCAGAACACTTACGAACAGATGTGTCAGTGATCACTTGGCAAGCACTCTCGATATCTCCCGGGACAGCGTACTGTACTAGGTACGCAAAGGTCTCGGTAATTCCGTACCAGAAGAATGTCGCCACATCTAAAGGCACGTTGGCTTGGATCGGAGAACAGGTGCTACAGAAACAAAACGGAAACTTCATTAGGTCTTGTTTTATGTTGGGTGTCTTCTGGTTGAGAATTTAAAACTAAAAGCAGGGCCATCGCTAACTGTATGGGCCCGCTAAAAGGAAGATTCGTGGTTTTCAATACATTCATTTAATAAAATGAATCTGAAGACGTAACATGAGTCGTATTTTATTTCGCCCTTTTGTAACTGTCACTGCTTGAAAAATACAAATATCAATATTTTCGTGGGTTTGGAACACCTAGATTATTTGACGCACGCAACACAACACTTATTTGCACAATCTGCTAAACAAAAGGCAGATTGGACTCTGCTCCACCGAACGTTGTTCCAATGAAATGTCTTTATAACTTTCGGAGTTAATGATTTTATGGGTCGCCGTGATTATTAGCTTATGTTCTCGATTGTTGGCTATTTACATCCACAATGGCCAGTAGCGGAAGTAACCACTTACTATCAAGTGGCTCGTCTATTCGTCGGCTGTTGGAAAAAACCAAAACATCAGATTTAAACATTACCATCAGGTCATCTCTTACTTGAACATGTTCGATATACGAGTGGCTCCTGCAGGCTGTGCCAGAGCTTCCACCATGCTTTCCACTGCATCTGCAATACTCGCGACGCACTCCTCACTGCCCTGTCTGCGAAGAGCTTCGGTGATGATTTGAAGATATTCTGAAAACGTTAATGTTTAACATCAAACCCGTCATAGAATGTAACTTATGTCGTAGTGTCAAATATTTATCAAGCATTAGCGTTCTTCGATATGCGTGTAAATCTATCGTTCCAGGATGTTATCGTTAGTTTTTAATCGATGTTTGAGACCTTCAAGCTGAAGAAAACACTAACGATAGGCCATCGACCAATTCACAACAGTACTTATCCTCTAGGCCCTTTTTGTTAAGACGAGAGAAGTAATGTGTCTCAATAGATCTAAATAATAAAAAAGCAATACTAAATGTTTTTTTTCTTTAAGAGCTAAAAGTCTATTTCAGTAAATAATTTCAGTTAATAGTAAAAAGTTATCTACCAGGAAAATCTTCCTGAGCGCGCAGTGGCCCGCTGTCAGAAAAAGCTGCATCTATTAGATGTGGGTAACCAAGCCTCATCCACGTAGCCATGGAACCGGCGTACGAGCACCCGACTAGGGCTACTTTACCGTTTCTGGAAAAACACGGTTTTAAGATCTTATTGTTAGCATCTGCATCATGAAAAACGTCAGGAAATCATACAGGTAGATGATCTTTAGATACAGTTATTAAGCATGATGATTTACGAATCGTATCAAAATTCTCGTTTATTCCCACTTGTCCAGTTGAGTAGTCCTGTTTGAGTGAATTTAAATTGAAATATTTTTGATGTGTTAAAAAGTATCTTATGTAATTAAATCTCTCTACTCAGACAATAATTGAGCAGACAGGAAAGAAGACTTTGGAGATCATGCCAGGTTAGGAGAACATCCTAGGAAATAATGAGGTTAAATTTCCGCCCTTGGTCGGTGTGTTTGTTCTTGCCTTGTAATAATTGTAACTAACTAGTTTTATCTACTTACTTGTATCTTCCATTTTCAAAGTCATCGCTCTTCACAAATTGGATGAACTGTGCCAAGTCTCCCAATGCCTGGTCTACGTTTAGGTGACGAAGTTCAGAAACTGAGGTGCCACTGAAAAAAGAAATGAAAAAAAATAAAGTCTTCTGCAGAGGATGGTATATATCGACAATTCGCCCTACCCTACGCCCTTCATCATAACGCGTTAATTAATGTGCTGATATGGTGAATTAAAAAGAAATTAGACTTGTCAAAATTTTCAATTGGTGTTGAGTAAGATTGAGAGGCGTAGAGTACAATTAATTTTTACTTTCAATGGTAAGGTTAATTAAGTAAAGCTAATTAGATAACTGGTCGGCTGTTTCACATTAAATAGCAGTCTAACGACTGCCGTGTCAGAGGCTTTCGGGCGGGATAAAAATTTCCGTACAGACTAGTCAATAACCCCTCCACTCCTCCTTCTAAGAGGAGAGACTTGAAGCCTGATGAGCCATAAATAGGTCCAACAATGATATTGTGAAATCAGCTACTTATTAACGCACTTCAAAAAAGGAGAGGGTTCTCAATTCGACTGAATTTTTTTTCTGAGTGTTACTTCATATTTTTAAACTGGGTGAACCGACTTTGATAATTCTTTTTTAGTACTAAATTTTTGCCTAATTACTTTTGACCAGGTGTTACAATTTTTATAATTCTTCTTTTATTCGAAAGCTGTTATTGTAGTCCAAACCGACATCTTATTGTTACTTTTTGAGTTATCTCTACGTATCGATTTTGTAGTCTGCTATTTTTTTTGTAAAAATTTCGTAACCTATGTTAAGTAAGATTAATGAACATACGGGGGAAAACTCATACATACAAATAAAATGGTTAACTAATACTCTGAGGTAAAGTTGCGAATGTCCTGCGTATAAACCCATGTAACCCTCGGTACAATAATACTTAGTTGGCGCCAGTTTTATTAAATACCAAGATTATTGCGATATTATAAAACGTAATTGTATGAAATGTACTACGAGTAAAACACACAATAGTTATTGTAATATTATGTTGACGGCCAATGACCACCTCGGGCGTAGCAACGACTCGTGTCATCGTTTGACTCCGGGGTTATTCGGGCACCAGCGGTTAATTCGCGCTGACGTCAGGGCTGTCACCAATTATACAAATTCAAAACATTAAAAGAGTGTATTGTTTTTGCCACACTCAGTGTTGATTTTTAAATCGTTCATTGTTTGCAGATTTTCAAGAAATACAAGTTTTTGTTATCAGTAAATATTACTGCGCTACTGTACAACTTGTCCGTCCTACAATCAATAATTCATTCTGTTAACACTATGACAGTATAATCTTCATTTTTAATGACTTTTATAATTAAAAATTAAATAAGATAATCGAGAACGGAGAACGAATGAGGTGAAAAGTGAAAATAAATTAAATACATAAATGAATAAAATGCATTAAATAAATAAATAATTTTCGCCTATAGTTTGAGCAAAACATTACACATATTATTTATTTAATATTTCTTTAAAATAATTTTAAATAAATATATACATTTCTTTATAATAATAATAATTAATAAGGATAATATAGTTTTACATACCCCTCCTATAATTATTAATTTATATTTCACTTCTAAAGTAAAGCAAATATTCAGTTGTACAAGCCTACGGTACGATGAGGCTTATGCTGACTGTGGGTAATAATATATTGCATTGGTCATTGAAGGGTTTAAAAAATACGTACTTGGCCAGTTTGGTGGAATATGGAATGTGAGATGACCCGAGCTTATCAGCGAATTTATTATCGATTGGCGCTGATTGTGATGAATAATATTTTTAGTCCTTCATTTGCATTATATAATTAATTTTAACAAGTATAAAATAATTATACATTAGGTGACAGCCCTACGTCAGCTTTGATTACTGAGTAAGACGTGGAGTAAGATCGTTAAATGCCGCGCGACACCCACGCGCCTCTTCGCGAGATTATACTTACGACAATAACATTTTTAACTTTAAGTCTCTTCACAAAGAGATTTTTTCACAATCACACTTAGCGTGTGAAAGATTTAGACAGAGTTGAGCAGGATGGACGTAATTTACAGCAGAAATTTTATTATTTAGTAGCTAATAGAGTTATATTGTTAGGTAAAAAAAAGATTAAAAATAGGGTTGGCAATGTTGGCATATTTTGCATTGCTTCCATCCATTAATGGCCCTCTATGTACCACGGGTCTCGTCTCAAAACTAAGAACGCTGCTCCAGTGTAGAAGTTTGTGGCCAACCTACGTGTCGGCAGTTTTATGCCACTCAAAATCAACATAATTTGTGTTAACAATTGGTCTCTAATGATTACAACCCAGACCGACGCCTAATGTGTACGCCCAAGCACGGAACCATTATAGGAACTTTTGTCATTTTGGTCACCAATTTATCGACTGACCGCGTCCTTATTTGATTAATTTTTGAATACCTAGTACTTAATAGGGCTGTCCCTGCACTAGGATTTCTTGTCTAGCGATTGTATAAATGAGACAGAGTTTTACCCACCCAAAGCACAACCGGTATCTAAAGTGTGGGTAACGAGATTAAATAATAAAAACTGATTTGTATTTGGGTCACCCATTGAGACTAATGTTGTCATAACATCTCTTTTTTGGTCCTTTCCTCTCGCAAGTAAGAAAATTTGGTACTGACATTAGCTGTCAAATGTCAATAAATAAAATTAAAGTTGCGCACGAGTAAAAAAATAATTTCAAAAATATTATGAATTTAACTCGAGCCCTAATAATACTCACATAATATGATCCACTAAAGTTATTAAAATAACTGGCACGTACCAGAATATAATGAGCTTTAAGCCAAAACATAGGGGCAGCGATCTGCCAATTGCTTTGAATGTGAACCCGGGATATGATATCCGAAAAACTACATTAAAGCTACTAAAAATGGTGAAGTGCGAGCCGCAATGACGTGATTGGGTTCCGTTTATATTTAAAGTAAAAATATTGATTTTATATAATTTCCATAATAGGTAGGTAAAGCTATTATTGGCAATGAAAAGAAAATAAAAAAATGTTAAAAAACAATCGAAAGGTTGCAATAAATTAAAAAAAAAAATTACATACAGTTTTAAAACCAATGACTACGGGAAATTGACCCAAAACAAGAAAAACTTCTGGGGTTGCCACCATTCTGTTGAGGATAAAATCAACCCACATAATATGGGGCTAACAAACATTGGGACAGCGCAGAGAATTCTATACCAAAACTAAGACCGTTATATGCACAGCAAGTGATAAGGTATGGAAGAGGAAAGGAGTTGAAACTTAGAAGAGGTTTCCGAATGTAACTTCTTATTTACTTATCACATCTTTCTCTGAAAAGCGTTGTATTTGCGTGAATGTTGTGCATTTCGTATGTAGGGCTTCTCTATGAAGCTTGTACCTATTTATTCTAATGTCTCGAAATTATCCAGCTGGCGTCACTAAGACTGTCTTCTCCCGTCCTATTTAACAAATTCAAAAAATCCATTACCATGGAAATTCGAACTAAACTGTATTCAACAAAGAGCTTAAATTCAAACATTAGTTAACAAAAATTACGAAAATCTCGCGACAATGGGGTTCAATATACGTCAAGTGCAGAACCCCGAAGCACTTAAACTTGGCACCCGTTCAACTGTGCGCTGCCGGACACGGATTTGGCGGCGTGAAATAAAAGCAAGTGACAATACGTACATGGCTATGGATTTATAGGGTTAAGTTTTGTTAGCTGGAAAACGCAGGGGATTTTTAAAGTCGCTAGTTTATTTACTATACGTAATACTGTGGAATGTCGTTCGTTGCTCGAGTGGAAAGCAAGGATAGGGTTATAATTTCAGCTATCATAGTCGGACGTAATACAGGGTGTATTGTCATAGTCGTAGAACAGTGATGGATCTGCATTTGTAAAATTTAACAGGTTATACAACCATACAGGTAGGATACGATTGCTATTATTACGAGTAGAAAGGTTGGCGAAAAAGTTAAGTCAAAAAAACTATAGAAATTATTTGAAATGGTTCATTTGTCAGCTTATAAAAAATATCGTAAAATTTTAAACTTTTATCATCGCGGACACTAAACATTTGAACTATAACGGGTACCCACGATATTTATAATTATTACTGATACCGATAATTAGATAATTAGATCCACTTGCATGGATCATGATAGCAATATCTATTCCATCGCCAATCCTATCGATATGATGACTAAGTTTCGAGGTCATGCTATAATTGACAACCTATCGATAGGAATTTGATAGTTGGGCAACGCTCCACAAACCCACGGCTATTTTGACCCCTCTGCCTGTATTTTGGTATTTAATTAGGCGATTTACACGCGTTGGCACGCTTCGCTAGCTTGGTCCAGTTTAGTGAACAAATTTAGGATCGGGTGACGAGTCCTAGGTTGTCGTCTATAGATCATAATCACTGCTAATTTTGTTTCGGGGCTATTATAGCCTTGAGTGTGATGGCTATTTTTACATAATAAATAATTATGGCTATACAATTATTGATCAGAAGATTAATGATAGATTAGATAAACCACAATGAAATATAATAAGCATAAACGAATGAAAATTAATTTTATTACATTTGGGCTACAGCATACAGTTAATTTTTGGCTAATTGGTTCTCTGTAGTGGGCCATGATGGGTTGTGGCTTGTTGCTCTTCCCCTACTGGTCGTAGCGTTATGATAATTATATAACCTGCTTTGATGAATGGCTTGTTCAACACAAAAATAATTTTTTTGGTGTTGAACAGTCAAACAAACTCTTCAGCTTTATATTATTAGTATACATAGATAAAGAGATACGTTGTGTCCCGTTTAAAACATTACTTACGGTGTGGGCCTCGTGTCGCCATAATACCGGTGTTCGGTATAAAACAGGCCTGCTCGGATCTTCTCCGCGAGCTCGTAGGCCAGGCCTCCTCGCATCCAACCCGGCGAAATCGCCCATTCTCCACCAACGAAAATCACCATATCGGTGTTGTTGGGTTGAGCAAATTTGCTGTTATAGAGATACCTCTGAAACAAATAGTTATAAAATTGTAAAGCAGGAAAAATATAATTAAAACTAGAGAACCGCCCGCGCTTCGCTTCGGGACCCGTAGGTAACAACCACGTAGGCAGCTCCCGTAGGAATCTCGGATAAACAGTAGCCTACTATTCAGACTAATAAACTATAGACGGCGTGCCGTGAACAAAAGCCTATTTCAATTCAATTCAAGTGGCCAATTACTCCTCAGTTTCCTCTATACCTAGGTATGCTTTCAATTCTAGTATCAAGCACTAACTGAAAAAGATCCAGATGATACTTGGCAGTCGAATTGAGAACCTTTGTATTTTTCCTTTCAAAAAGCTTTTGATTTTGTCTATTAGGTAGATACTGTTAAAGAGTACCTAAAGTTATTTGGAACATGATTCAGAATTATTTATTTCCCTTCTACCTACATAGCCACATCTTTGTCATCATGTAATTTCATTGTTATCACAGATGTTTGTCTGTCTGTGCAAACACCTGGCCTCGGTTTTAAAATTCTATCCACGCGAATCTTTTCCGGCGGGACTTGAGTTGACAATGCATCCGTTGTAAATCATTCTACTAATACCTTTTTATAGTTTAAAGGATTGACATTTGACATAATGTGAACAGATTCTCGGATGATTAGTGATGACCTGATCCCTGTCGTCTATGAAGAGGTGAAATATCAGAGGGGTTGCCGATGCATCTTGAAGATGGTCTCGAAAGTGGAGCTCTGTAGCGCGTTAGGATGTTACCAGACCAATCGATCGATCGTCGATCGACGGCATCGATAGATGGTGGAATGGATTAGACGACGTCGATCTATCGATTGGTCTAGTAGAAACTATCGATCGACGTCGACTAATCAACTCCACTGTCAATCGATGCGAGTTTTTACGACTTTTTATGACGGCAAACAACTTTGCGGGACACATTTTTCTTTTGCCTCATACAATAGCACCTTCTCGTGCTATTTCATATTCGGCACGCCCACCAGAGGTGTTTTATGGGAACACACGGTGACTTCATGAAACCTGAATCACATAAACAAGTTCTAATCTTAGACAGTTGAAAATCAGCCGCTTCCCAGGCATGACGCCGCGCTCTTTGCAAGCTACTTTTAAGGAACCCTATGACGAACAACCAAGCCAAGCCAGACCGCGTTATAAGAAGAAGTGATTATTTTAAGTTGAAATAAAATATTTTATGTTGTTCTTAATAAATTACAGGACTGACCATTGAACTTGTCACCCATTGAAATCTGACTTCTTTTGTCGTTGAAGTCGACAACCAAGGCGTAGGTATAGGTATTGCTTGACCAGGAAAATAAAAAACCTGTCATGAGGGCGCTAAAGTTTTCTTTTTTATGGCAACAGCACAGGCAACAGTAACTATAGTAACGCTCATGTTATTATTGTCATTTTGACAACTAAGTCGGAAATGTTTTTATAGGAATAAATGATATTTTAAAGGAAAGTTTATTTTAGCACAGAAAAACACTTTTCTTTCACGACTATAAATAGTTTTCGGCATTTTCGCAAACATTATGCTGTGAAAATAATAAAACAAACTATGACATAAATGACATTTAACTCGCTGACAAGCACACTGACAAGCAGTTTACAAGTGACGTTTAGAAAGTAAGCGTTGCCAGTAAAATAAATTAGTTCCATGAGCTTACCGCAATATGGCGAGGTTTTTTATATTTCTGTTCAACCTATAATAAATCTTAATATAATTATAATAAGTCATAATAATTATCTATAATTAATATGGAACTTGGCAATCACTTCAGATTTATGTTTTTGATGGGAATCTTAATATCATAAGACTTACCATGTCAAAAGTGTCAGTGTTAGAAGCATCGAAGTGATTGAGCCGAACGCGCAGCCATCCTTCATCGACGGGGTCTGTGGACCGAGTCACGGGTGCGGGAGGTTCGAAGTCGGGCAGTGCCAGCGTCGAGGATATCAGGAGTAACCACCCTGGAATTACATATGGAGTTTATTTAATTGTAATATTGGCTATCATAATAATAATTATGCTTCAGGGATGTTATGGATATGAAATTTCGGATCTGGTTACAGATACGGATGTAGGAATAATATTATACCGGTTAAAGATATATTTACGGCCTACGGGTATATAATTATCTAAAGAAAGAAATGCTATTTACTTTATACTCGAGTCGCCGAACATTAAGGAATTGCTACTCTTCACCAAAATCAAAATTATAACCTATGCTAACAGTTCAATTTAGTTTGTAAGCATTCTGCCAATTTTAGTGTCGGACGGGGCGCACGCACCGTATTGTACTAGTCGTCTACGCAACCCGTTACGCAACCCGCAGAAGACTGAAACTGCGTATGATCCGCAGCGTGAAATTTCACGCATGCGGGCCAATCCTGCGTGCGTGAGGAAATCCGCGTGACACTAAAAGCGCCCTAAGGGCATTTTGAGATACTGCCGTCAATCTTAAATGTATCTTAATCGCATAGGCGGAAAATTGACATTTGGGTGCCATGCAATTATAACGAAATCCATAATTATCGAACGCGAAAGGAGTATAGATCCTCGCGTCTTATATAGTAGGTAAACCAACACTTATTATTCGGAAACTTGAACGGCCCAATTATTTGATTACCAATGATTAAAAAAATCCATTGAGCATAATTTTTCCAAAACTCAGTGAACACCTTGAAACACGATCACTAGTCACAAGTACATAAGTAGGAAATTACACAATCATAACTAGGACAAACTAAGTACAAACACAATATTTTTCATTGATTCGTTTCATTTTTTTATTGCTTCTTATATTCGAGCATTGTTATCTTTACATATCAGTGTTTAAGCTAAATCGAAAGTACTTGGTCGGCAGAAAATCTCTGATACGGACGTTAGCCGCTAAATCTAATCAGCGTTGGTGCAACGTGGTGGAGTGTACGGTAGTAGTTTTGATAGGTGGTACGAGCATAGGGTTCACCAGTTGAAGTACCTAAGGATGTTACCAGATAACCAGACCAATCGATCGATCGTCGATCGACGACATCGATCGATGGTGAAATGGATTAGTCGATGTCGATCGATATTTTTTGTGACTGTGTTTTTACTAGACCAATCGACTAATCCATTCCACCATAGATTGATGGCAGTGATTGACGATCGATCGATTGGTCTATTAACACTCCTCCGCTCGCCACGGTACTTAGTATCATTTCTACTGCCATAATAATTGCGTAAACAGCAATTGTGTTCCAGGTAGAAATGTGTGGAGCCAATTATACTTTTTTTAGAGGCGACCATCTCAGTCCTCATACTAACAATCACTAACTGGATTATTACTAACATCGACTAACAGGATTAATTATTGCTAACAGTGCCTGTCCTCATAATTATCTTTTAATAAACTAACCTAGTAATATTCTAATACCATTTGCTTATTGGACTGATCATCCTAGTCCCTAAATTGAGTCTTGTTCGTTGTCCTGGGGGACAGCGGAAGGGTGGTGCTGCCTGCTCGTTTGCTACCTTAATTCCATAAAAAGTAAGTGATGGGCTCAATGTTGTAATCACGATTACGAAAAGGTAGTTAGAGCGTTCACACACTCAACAATCTCTTAGTGCAGTTATTTTAGTATTAGTATGAACTTAATTTAGAACTATTCTAGAAGTAGATTGTAAGATAGTGTAGTGCCAAAAATGTGTCGAAAATTATTCAATTTTATATAAAGAATGTGTCAAATTATTCAATCGGGACCCTGCCTTTGAGGCATTTATAAATTACCACCCTACCTACCTTTTTTTTTTTTTTTGTTATCGAGTGGGAAACCTTCAAAAGGTACCCGGTGCCGTGGGAGCGACACAGGGTTATGTGGGATTTTTACCCACTAAAACCCCCCCCGGTGGCCTACCTCAGGGCTTGTGGAGAACTCCGGGATCTCCAAAGGAACACAACCGGAGTCCTCCGAGCGCGGCGCCCTTGGGGCTCTGCCCGCGAGAGACTAAATGCCCCATCGCTAGCCTTCCGTACAACGGTGTGCGGCCACACATACCGTCGTCCTTCCCGGGGTTGCTGATGGACGGTTCGAGCTCCCACTCTAGCCGCCCGCAACCCCTAAAACCCCCTTTAAGTCGCCTCTTACGACAGGCAGGGGATACCGAAGCTCGTATTCTGGTCCCGAGCTACAGGGACAACCACCCTACCTACCTACCTAATAATTACCCTGGTTATTTGTTTAGTAGGTACTTTTTCCCGGGGTGTTTGGTACAACAACTAAGCGGTTTTGGATTTCGTTGAGTGCCTACCTAAGTAGGTACTTGTTAATCTAAATAATCAAACATTTTTTCATCACCCCTATTCGAAAAAGACGACTTGGTTCGGACATAAGGGGTTCCAAAGTTGCTGTTTTCTATTCAGCGGGCCGGAATGAATTTTCATACAACTTTTCCTGCCGGCTAGATCTTTTCCGTCCTATTTTGAATTTAGAACATTTTAGTATTTTGCGCTAAAGAAATCGAACACAAATATTGTTTGAATAAAGAATGTCTGGTTCGACGCGAGGGCCCCGCCAGCTGAATAATAAAAAAAGAAATCAAATTAAGATCGCTCGAACTATTTCCCGCGTTTTCGTGCATTTTTACGTATTGTTAGAAATTTTGTTTTGTTTTGAAAAAATGAGTTCTTCCAACGATAGTGAAAGTATCCTCCTGATAGTATAAAAACTGAAGCGAGTAATGTGATGAATAGTTTATTACCTGCGAAATCCCGGGAAAAATTTTTGAAAGCCTATGATAATTTTTTGGAATGGAGAAATGCAAGAGGCGCCAAGAATTTTTCAGAAACTGTGTTTTTGGCGTACTTCCAGAACTTAGCCAAAACTAAAAAACCTTCCACCCTTTGGAGTATCTACTCAATGCTTAAATCAACAGTCAGTTCTAATAACGATATAAAACTGGACACATATTCGAAATTAATAGCATATCTGAAGAGGATGTCTGATGGATTTAAACCTAAAAAATCCAAAGTGTTCACAGTCAAAAATGTGGAGACTTTTCTTAATGAGGCACCCGACGAAATCTTTCTTGCCGTAAAAGTAAGTAACTATGTATATGGTGGAGTGGACTATTATAGTAAAATATAGCCATAGTGTTTTAAATAGCTGAATAATAAAAAAAGAAATCAAATTAAGATTTCGTTTTCAAATTAAAATTAAGTTTTCGTGCATTTTTACGTATTATTTTCTATTATATATATATATTATTTTCTCATAGTGGGTGATGAAAAGTAGAGTGTATCACTCGGGTGCAAGTATATTTTTGGCTCGGGCGACGTACTTTGAATCCCTCGCTACGTTCGGGATTCTACTAAAGAATCCCTCGCTACGCTCGGGATTCTACTCTAGAATCCCTCACTTCGCTCTGGATTCAAAAAACGCCCTCGCCGAAAAAATATTACTTTGCACCCTTGTCATACAATCTACTATTTTAGTTTACTTACACATGTTTTATGTAAACACTGTTTCACTAGATATAACACAGGACACGTTTACATCAAAATCAATAGTAAATTTGATAGATAAGTCTTATCATGATATCGGCCTTAGCTGCCCTCAATTATAATAACATAACTCGAAATTTAAGTGTTTTCTTATTTTAGATAATATCAAATTTAAATCCTCGTGAGGTATTATATTGCACGTTTCATTAATAAATAAATAAGTTAAAGTTTTCTTTTGTCTGGTATAAAAAAATGTTAAGGAGTAAAACTACCTAGGAATATTATTATTTATATTTATTTAGTATTATTATTTATATTTATTTTCATTCCGAATTTCATCCAAATCGGGCCAGTGGCTTAGCCGTGAAAACAGCACATATCAAAATCAAAATCAATATATTTTATTCACGTGGGTATCACTGATACATTTGTGCAGGTCGTTAAACAAATAAAAAATGCAACAATTATCTTAATATTGTTACGTGTCAGGAGTATGGGGTTCGAGAAAATGCCAAAATGTACCACAAAGACTTTATTTGTACTCGTAGATACACAAATTACACGATGCACACAGTACACACTAAAACACTCTGCACGTAGGTACTAGTCAACACACTCGTCGAACACTGTATCGCACGTAGAAATCACTTCACTTCTCACTGGTTTCGCTCGTAGGTATCGCTGGTATCTTCCTGGTTTCGCTTCCGAAACTAGAATGTCCGTGGTTGGCCGATCGCCCCTTTATATACCACTCACCCACCATTCACGACAATCGAGAATATTCCCGCGAAGTCCGGGCCCGCGTCGAAATAAAGTTCGAGAACGTTCCTTGCAACCGACTTTCGCCCGTATGACTATTGCCGTAATGGTCGAAGCGTCGTGCGTCCTTTTGAGAGAGCCGCGCTCCTATTGTTTCTATTGTTGCGCGACATGTTTATGGCCCCTATTGTTTATTGTTTTCGGCGTAGCGAAGTCGATGCGCCAGGGTTGTCACATTGCCCCCCTCTTAGTCATGCTCGTCCCGAGCATTATTCGATCCATGAAATGGTGCCAATCTGTCCACGTGCACGATCTTCGGCTTTCTTCTGTCCCCCTGTCTGATCCGGTAGGTCACGTCGTTAATCCTCGTGACAACTGTGTAAGGGCCTTCCCATCGTGCTTGTAGCTTCGGAGACTTCCCTTTCTTCCGCAGTGGATTGTGCAACCATACAGAATCTCCCTCCTTGAAACCATGTTTCCGAGCATCGCGATCGTAGCGGGTTTTCATCTTTTCGCTGGTCTTCAAACATTGCTCTCTTACAAGATCATGTGTCTCGTCCAATTGTTTCCGTAAGTCCGCGATGTATTCAACGGTTGGTTTCGGGGCATCTGGCGGTGTTCCGGTAAGCAAATCCAACGGCAGACGCATTTCTCTTCCGAAGTTAACTTTAGCCGGTGTAAATCCCGTAGACTCGTGTATGGCAGACCGATATGACATCAGGAACAGAGGAATGTACCGATCCCAGTCTCGCTGATGTTCCTCGACGACCTTGGCCAAGTGATTTTCTAACGTTTGGTTGAATCTCTCCACCATGCCGTCAGATTGAGGATGCGCCGGTGTGGTACGTGTCTTATTTATTCCCAAAAGTTCACACATCTCCTGGAATAACGTCGACTCGAAGTTCCTGCCTTGGTCGCTGTGTAACTCCAATGGTACACCAAAGCGGCATACTACCTCCTGGACAAGTTTCTTGGCCACGGTCTTCGCCTCTTGGTTCGGAGTTGCAAACGCTTCCGGCCATTTACTGAAGTAGTCTTGAACCACGATGATGAATCTATTCCCGTCTTCAGACTGAGGGAATGGCCCAGCGACGTCTATGGCGATTCTCTCCCAAGGGGCTCCGACGTTATACAGCTGTAGTTTCCCCTTGGATCTAGTGCGGGGTCCTTTCACTGAAGCGCACACTGTACACTTTCTGCACCAATCTTCAACGTCCTCTCGACATCGAACCCAATAAAAGCGTTCTCGTATCTTCACGAGGGTCTTCTTGATGCCGAGGTGCCCCCCAGAAGCGCCATCATGTACCAGCTTCAGCAAATCAGCCACTTTACTTCTAGGGATAACCATTTGCAGGGTTCGTTCCCTTCCGTTGAGTGACTCCCAGATCCGGTAAAGCACGCCATTCTCTAGTGTGAGGCTGTCCCACTGAGCCCAGTATGCCTTAGTCGTCGCGCTTGATGTTGGCACGTCACTCCACAGGGGCCTCTGTCCTTTGGCTTTCCATTCCATGATCAAGCTGAGGTCTTTGTCTTCCTTCTGAGCTTGGCTTACTTGCTCCGTTCCCCAAGACTCGTCTAGGTCCTGCATCCTTATTACCCTGACCTCTTCTTTAGCCTCATGCTTGATGCAATGTCGACATTCTTCGGAGCATGGGCGTCGTGATAGGGCGTCGGCATTCGAATGAGCTCTTCCGTTACGATGCTCTATCACGAAGTTAAACTCTTGAAGCTGTTCGATCCACCTCGCAACCTGGCCTTCCGGGTTCTTAAATTGCAGCAGCCACCTAAGAGCGGCGTGGTCCGTTCTTATCGTGAACTCGCGTCCCAGCAAATATTTGCTGAAGTGCTGAAGGGTCTTCACCACAGCCAGTAATTCACGCCGAGTCACGCAATAGTTCCTTTCAGGTTTCGACAGGGTCTTGCTGAAGTACGCAATGACCACCTGCTGGCCGTCCTGGTCTTGGGATAACACCCCTCCGATGCCAGTATTGCTAGCGTCCGTGTCTACTGTGAATCTCCCTTCTTTTCTGGGGTAGCCAAGAATCGGAGCCGAGCACAGACGTTCCTTTAAGCGAACAAACGCATCTTCGCAATCGGAATCCCAACTGAAGATTCTCTTGTCCTCCGTGAGACGATGTAACGGCTTGGCTATCTCGGAGAAGTTCTTCACAAACCGACGGTAATAGGCGCATAGTCCCAAGAACGCTCTTACATCGGTCTTGTTCTTTGGGGTCGGCCATTCTTGAACAGCTCTTATCTTATCTGGATCAGTTCGAACACCTTCGTCCGATATGATGTGTCCCAAAAATGATACTTCCTTCTTGAAGAAGTCACATTTCTTCGGATTGAGCTTTAGGTTGGACTCACGGAATCGTCTGAATACCTTCTCCAGATTTCGCTTGTGTTCCACAAAGCTTCGTCCCATGACTATGACGTCATCGAGGTAAACCAGACAAGCGTCCCCCAAAAGTCCAACTAACACTCGCTCCATGAGACGCTCAAAAGTGGCAGGAGCGTTACATAGCCCAAAAGGCATTACGCGAAACTGCCACAAGCCATTTCCGGTTCCGGTGGTAAAGGCAGTCTTCTCCTTGTCTTCTGGCCGTACTTCTACCTGCCAGTAACCACTCTTCAGGTCGACCGTCGAAAACCACTTCATTCCACCGAGCATATCCAATGTGTCGTCAATCCGAGGCAGAGGGTAGCTGTCCTTCTTGGTAACGGTGTTAAGCATCCTGTAGTCGACACAGAATCTAGTACTGCCATCCTTCTTCTTCACGAGTACCACAGGTGAACACCAAGGGCTAGTTGACGGCTCGATCACCTTGCTGCGCACCATGTCCTCGATCATTTCTGCAACTTCGTGTTCCTTTGCCAATGGTACTCGTCTCGGTCTTTGCTTGATCGGTGAAGTATTGCCGGTATCTATTGGGTGAGTGACAAGATTTGTTCTTCCCAGGTCGCTATCTCCTCTGGTAAAGATGTCCTTGTAGTCCATTAACAACTTTGCTGCCTGAGTATATTCTTCGGAGCTCAAATTCCTCCTTGTCGCCTCCAGCAAAGATGTCATGTGATCCGTTGATCGAGGTTTGTCCGAGTTTTCTTGTACCTTCCTTAAGCTGTCCACGGCTTCACATCGGCCAATGACCGTATTCTTTGCGAGATGTATCGGCACGTTGCTAAGATTTATGACCTTTAACTTAGCGTCTCGTTTGGTCATGAGCAGTGTCCTTGCCGTGATCCAACTGGGATGATCTCCATAGTCTTCCACTACGACACATCGATTCAGCTGTATCTTTTCGGGAAACCTAACCTTGACCAAGGTTTCCGATCTGGGTGCCAGCTTCACTGTCCTCAAACAGTACACTGCTCCTGAAGATGAACCCTCCAAGAAGACTTCTTGATCCTGGAAGCTTAATACTCCTTTCGCTATGTCGACTATACAGCGATGTGTCTGTAGGAAGTCCAATCCGATAATGCAGTCGTCAGTTATATTTGCTACCAAAACAGACTGCGTGTAAATGTCACTTCCGAGTTTCAGTCTTGCTTCCGTAACTCCTAGGACGGTCACTGGCTGGCCTGTCGCTGTCTGTAGATTGCATGATGGTCGTCCATTTTCCCACATGATAGTTCTCTTGAGTAGTTCCGGTCGAATGATGGACTTCGATGCTCCTGTGTCAATCGTAAATCGACAAGGTATGCCATTTATCTCACCAGTAGCTACCAGACTGTTCCCGTCACAAGCTTGTGACACTATAACAGTAGGGGCTCGACGAAGTCCAGCCGCTGCCCGTCCCGTGGCGCTGACGCCTTTTAATTTTAGCAGCTCCTGGGTGTCAACTTGGGTAGCCGTCGAGGTCTTCGTAGGAGGCTTGGCAGTCTTCTTAGCAGCGGCGGCGGCTTCTAGCTCTTGCACTTGCGTAGCCCTCCACACCGATTTCGGTTGTTTCCGTGTCCGGCAGCTAAGCCTAATATGACCTCGTTCACCGCATCCGTAGCAGATAGGCCCAGTATGAGGTTGAATCGTCGCTACGACTTCACGCACTTTATAACCTTTACAGTCGCTTCGTACCGCTTCTACTTCAAGGGCATGCGCTAAAGCTGCTTCCAATGTGGCGTGATGACCCAAGCGCACCGTTGCTCTCACTTCGGGATCCCGTATTCCGCTGACGAAGGCCTCTAACACTTTGTCTTCTACCGGTGTGGAACTCGAAGCATAGGCTCGACGTACGAGGCGCTCGATCTCCGTAGCCCATTGCTGCAGTCCTTCGCTCGACTTCTGTACTCGGTCTTTAAGTTGCGCGCGGTACACGTGCTCGAGATGCTTTTCCCCGTATCGAGCTTCCAGGGCCTTCAGTAGCGACTCCAAGGTGCGTCGCTCGGCGGGCAAGTTCTCAAGCACCAGCAGTGCCTCTCCTCGAAGAGCTAGGGTGAGTGCCGCCAACGAGTGCTCGTCTTCCCAGCCATTCCCACTTGCAACTACCTCGAACTGGTGCCTGAACGCCGTCCACGAGGTCGTGCCGTCGAAACTTGGGACCTTAAATTTCGGGGCCCCAGGACATGGGCTGGTTGCTGCCGTGCCCAAAACCCTTATTTTTTGCAGCTTATTGTCCAACTCCATGAATCTAGTTTCGTAGGAGTTTACTGTCGCACTGAGGCTGTTAAGGGCTTGGCCGTGCTCGGATGTACGCGACTTTACTAGTTCCAGGTCTTCCTTCACGACGTTCAGTTCTCCCTGGAAACCATCCAGCTTTGCATCGATTGTCCCCAGTTTACTTTCCAGGCTCTCCATGGCTTCGCGCTGGCTCCGCTGTATGGCTTCGCGCTGGCTCTCCATGACTTCGCGCTGGCTCTCCAATTTACTTTCCAGGCTCTTCTGCATGGCTTCCATCGCCTCGCGCTGGCTCCGCTGTATGGCTTCTAATAAAGAGGCCATATCGAATGCACTCGGTGTCGGTACTGATGCAGCTGATGTAGTCGAAGGTCCAGCGGTCGTCACCGTTTCCGTGCGGTCACGACCCGGCGACTCCATCCGCGCGGCATCCAATGCCGTCTGCCGTCGCGTACGAATCCCTTCTTCACTTTGCGGTACTACAGGCATCCCACTTCTGACACCAATTGTTACGTGTCAGGAGTATGGGGTTCGAGAAAATGCCAAAATGTACCACAAAGACTTTATTTGTACTCGTAGATACACAAATTACACGATGCACACAGTACACACTAAAACACTCTGCACGTAGGTACTAGTCAACACACTCGTCGAACACTGTATCGCACGTAGAAATCACTTCACTTCTCACTGGTTTCGCTCGTAGGTATCGCTGGTATCTTCCTGGTTTCGCTTCCGAAACTAGAATGTCCGTGGTTGGCCGATCGCCCCTTTATATACCACTCACCCACCATTCACGACAATCGAGAATATTCCCGCGAAGTCCGGGCCCGCGTCGAAATAAAGTTCGAGAACGTTCCTTGCAACCGACTTTCGCCCGTATGACTATTGCCGTAATGGTCGAAGCGTCGTGCGTCCTTTTGAGAGAGCCGCGCTCCTATTGTTTCTATTGTTGCGCGACATGTTTATGGCCCCTATTGTTTATTGTTTTCGGCGTAGCGAAGTCGATGCGCCAGGGTTGTCACATTATGTTGTGTTAACCTTCTTTCTACTTTTTTCAGAATTTCATTTGTGATATTATTAATTTATCCTGATATTTTTATTAGAAGGTATTCGTGAATTCTCTTACTATTAATCTTTATTACTTAATATATCTGTGAAAGCTTGTAATTAGTCTGCTTTTCCGAAAAAAAATTGGCACCTATGATTACAATGCCCCTAGGTGGCATAAAGTAATACAGACATTATAATTATTTAGGACTATAGGTACATATTGTTAGAAAACGCTAGAAAATTACTTATTGTACCTAATTAATCAGTCAAACATGCTAATTATTTACCTATTCTGATTTAACTAAGTGGATGCTTTTAATTTTTCTATTCTAAATAATTTATTAATTATCATATAATTGTGCATAATATCGTTGTGTTAATATTTGTTGTATGTAAGTGAACTAAGTACAAGTAGGATTATCGTCTGTACTCGCTTATTATTGTCTAATAATAAAACTGTCATGACATTATTGTTTCTCCCTAAGTGATTTATAAATCTTATGAGGAATAAACGGTCTGAAGGCGTAAACTAGATCGATGTCGTAAACCGTAAATAAAGGCCAGAAAAGAAATATGTAAGTTAACATATTTTAGTATGATTCGGTTTCCCGTAAGATATGATGTAGATATGCCAATATTTCGATCCAGCAAAAAGAACGCTGACGCGTTTTTCCAAAGATGTGATTAAAGTTCTTTGGCTTGGAAACTGCCAAATCGCGTTATTTGTTTATTTGACGAGCCAATTCAAGGCCAGGCAACTTACCCTCTAATCTCTTGTATACCTAATCGATGTTTATTCAGCAAAACTAAATTATACTTAATAAGGAAAATTACTAAGTAAACTTGCCTTGTTAGAAAGGTTGAAGTTTTATACATATAAAAACAAAAATTAAACACTATTTTGAAACACGCCCTTAAATAATAGCTGATACCTACCTACTTTTGCATTTTTTCGGAAAATCTGGTCGGTGAAAATAACCGGAATAACTCACTATTTCAAATAGGTACGTCTGAAATTAAACGGACTGTCAAAATACATGTAATTATATCGAATCCATTTTTTTAAACGTGGTAGATAAAACTTTTTAAATATTTGTATCGTGAAAAGGGGAAATTCAGCGATGATTTAATTGTATTGCTTTTAACCCCCGATGCAAAAGAGGAGTGTTATAAGTTTAACCTGTATGTTTGTCTGTATCTGTGTGTCTGTCTGTGCAAACGTAGGTCCTGAATGAATCAACTAATTTAAATGCGTTTTTTAAATCGAAAATCTTGTTCATCGGCATGGTTTTTAGCTACGTTTGGTTTGAAGAGTATCAACTTTCCAAATGATTTTTGCCGTTTAGGCATTTTTGCCGTAAAATTGATCTAAGTCGGGGATTTTATAAATTTTAAATTAACAGTTGTACCTACTATTCGATAGGAAGTCCTAGTATTAGAATATTATCAAAGCCTCTGTTGATATGATAATTACTGATAACTTTGTATCAGCTCTATAACTGAAATATGTAATACAAGGACATTAAGTAGGTATTGCCAATTACCTAATACAAAAACTGAAAGCATATATTGCATGTAGATAGGTGTTTATTCATACATTTATGAACTTACTAGAGAACCGCCCGCGCTGCGCTTCAGGACCCGTAGGTAACAGCCGCGTAGGTCCCGCTCCCGTAGGAGTCTCAGCTAAAAAGTAGCTTATAAAATTTGCCTATGACTTAAGTAAATTACATGTAGAATTTGATAGCGTGATTCAGAACTTGCATATGAATTTTACTAACACCATCTATTATCAACTCCGTAACTAAATATCTAGCAACTAACAAAACATCGATCTTCCTATGGGAATGAGATCTTTTTCCGCGGTAAAAAGTAGCCTACGTCACTCTCCACCCTCCTAACTATCCCCACACACATAAACCATACCATATAATAGCCATGTTGCGACGTGAAAGAGTCACAAACAAACAAACAAACATACTTTCACATTTATAATATTAGTAAGGATTTTTTACATTTTCAACCATTTCACAATAATATATGATCAAACGAACTTCTAGAAGGAAGTTCGATCATTATTATATGAATAGCTCCATTCGAAGATATAGTATTACCATGTAGTGTCCCTTTCGTACTAGGTAGTGTCGCACTTTAAGATTTATTCGATTGTTGTTACTCGATTTCCAATTTTTAAGCACTCACCTATCGCCTACCCATCACTACCGCTCCAGCGTTAGGCTCATTCTTTTTAGAGATACCAAAACTTTTACAAAGGGTTGAGGTGGGTGGGTTTTTATATCTTCGAATGGAGCTATTCATATAATAATGATCGAACTTCCTTCTAGAAGTTCGTTTGATCATATATTATATTTTCATAGCTCCATTCTTCAGATATAGTATTACCATGTAGATGTTCAGAGAACTGAAGTGATGAATATTATTATAAAAGTTTTGGTAGGAATTGTATAAAATAATACAAAGCTCATTGAAACTAAATGATTTTTATTTCAATAACTTTCAAAACAATATCAAAATTACAATCACAACATAACTGGTAATCTTATACAATTTTTATTTATAAATTGTTAATAATCAATTAAATTTAATTGTTTCTTTCAAAGACAGACCTAGCTACCTCTTGTGAAATAATGGGGCGATTGTAACATTTTGCAAACGTCTGCGATGTAGCAGTCCATCCAGCTGTTTTCCGAATTGCGTCTAGTGATACACCAGCGGCGCGGGCGGCTGATGTTGAGGCGTGACGCGTGCTATGAGCACTAAATTTCGTCACGTCAATGCCACTCTCTGCTAACGTATTTTTAATCCATCGACTGATGGTTTGTGACGTCACCGGCTTATGTGGACGTTTGTAAGTTAGAAATAAGTTAGAAGAGTCATTTCTAATATTTTTTGTAATTTCTAAGTAATCTTCCAAACATTTCGCAGGGCAGATACTAGGTTTGTCAGTGAAATAGGGTATAACTAAGGTTGGCTGCTCACGATTGATTGCAGAAGTTTTAATTAAATTTGAAATAGTTATAATGATTTGATTTTGATGAACTACAATACTATTTGTTTTTATTAAGGACAATGTTTGAACGCGATGCGTTGTACAAAGAGCCAAAAGAGTTACCAACTTTTTTGATATTTGACATAATGATAAATTTGTATGAGGGAACCATTTATCCAAAAAGTCTAACGTTACCTGTGGATCCCATATTGTGTTATATTTGGGTATATTAGGTCTACATTTGAAGACTCCTTTTAGTAACCGTGTCACTTGTTCATCAGAACCTATATTGTTGCCTAGAAGCAGTGATATAGCTGAACGATGACTATTTAATGTGCCATATGAAGCTCCCTTTTCATATTGCTTGGTAAGAAATAGAATTAACTCTGATTTTGGTGCTTCTAAGTAGTTTATATGATTGGTTAAACAATGATTCCACCAAAGTTTGAATGTTGTGTTATATTGTTTAATAGTGTTTGCCGCCAACGAAGAAATCATTAAATATATCGCTTCTGATGGAATGCCTTGTTTTGTGAAGGCTTCCCGGAGACAATGGCTGCTGCCAGGATAGTCTGCGTGGGTAGGTGTATCCTGTAATCCGACCGAATTGCATTTTTTAGAAAAATAATATCTGATATTATAATACTGCTCAATAAAGGGAACCACACTTGGGTGGGCCAATAAGGAAAAACAAAAATTCCAGTAGACTGTTCGCAGACAATTTTTTGTAAACATTTTTGAATTATTGCAAAAGGAGGAAAACAGTAAAAATAATATTTTGACCATAATATCGTAAAAGCATCTACCGTAAGCGCATCTGGGTCTGGCCTCCAGGATATGTATACCCTACATTTGGCATTGGTGCGAGATGCAAACAAATCTATATCAACTTTACCTAATTTATTAATAATATTTTGAAAAGCATCTGAACATAGTTCTATTTCGGTGTCAGGATTAACTCTGCGCGATTCCGTGTCAGCTTCTTTATTTTCTTTGGAGTTGATATAAGATGCAAATAACCACAAGTTGCGTTCCTCGCACCACTGCCAGATGGATCTCGTTAATTCATTAAGGTGTGGGAATTGTATACCACCCATTCTGTTAATATAACTAATGGCCGTTGTATTGTCGATTCGCATCAATATCGCGCAATTGGTAACATTTTGGGCAAAACATTTTAGGCCAAAAAATGCTGCTTGAAGCTCTAAATAATTAATATGATATTTTAGCTCACTTTCCTTCCAGTGGCCATTAGCGCGCATATTCTCGCAGACAGCACCCCAGCCTGATCTTGACGCGTCCGTGAAAATTGTCAATTTGTATATCGGAGGCGTAATAAAATTTTTTGAAATTAAAATATTTCTTTCCCACCAATTTAAATCTGGTAAAATGTTATTTGACAGTTTCATAATTGCATCGTAATTATTGTTGCAGTTTTTGAGGGCGACATACTTTTCCCTTTCAAATTTCTTTGTGTATAACCAACTGTACTTTATTGCTGGGCATGCGGCTGTTAAAACACCTATAAATTGAGAGAATTCCCGAATGGTACATTGTTTTAATGTTTTGAATTTTTTCGTCAAATGTAATATATGACTTTGTTTGTTTTCTGGTAAAGACATAGTCATATTTTTTGTGTCAAATATATATCCTAAAAATTTGCATGTTCGTTTTGGTTCTAGAGAGCTTTTTTCGAAATTTATGATAAAACCTAAACATTCGAGGATTCTCACAGTTTCCTTTACGTTCAAAAGACATTTTTCGTATGAATTCTCAATACACAAGGTATCGTCTAAATATGTTACTGAACTAAAACCATGTTTTCTTAAGTAACCTATTATTTCCTTCATTATTTTTGTGAACGTTCTTGGTGCTGATGATAAGCCGTAGGGGATTGCATTGAATTCATATGTGATCAAATTTTGTGAATCGTCTTCAATTTGAAACCTTAAATATTTTTTATGTTCTGGGTGTATAGGAACTAATAAGTACGACTCTTTTAGATCAATACTGGCCATGTAACTGTTCTTTGATAATAAAGTACATACACTTCTGTAATCCTCCATCTTAAAATGTTCGTTAGCTACATATTTATTGAAATATTTTAAATTTAAAATAAAACGATCTGTCCCATTAGGTTTTGGAATCAAAAAAATCGGTGAGAGAAATTGTTCAGTGCGGTTTTCGCACATAGAAATAGCTCCTAAGTCAAGAAGGTTATTAATAGCAAGTTGCATTTTTTGTTTCTCCTTATATGATAAAGATTTATTCGGTATATGCGGCCGTGTAACATTATTTATTAATGGTATACGATAGCCATTTAAAATATGATCTAACACAGTTTTATTTTTTGTTATGTCTAGCCAACAATCATAATAGAAAGTTAATCGACCTGCATGTACCTGAACTATTGACGTGTTTGGGCACGTTGTTTGGCAAATGTGGCTGTCCTCCCCTGCGACTGCGGTGGCGGCGCCTGTGGTGCTTGAGGGCGAAATTGTCTGTTCGGATGTACTCTGCTCGTCATGTATGCTCCGCGCCCCCCCCTGCTCGACGACGAGGCATATCGAGGAGGAGGTGTCCAGTTTCCCGTGTATCTGCCTTTTGATTGTAACTGAGGTTGATTATTTCTTTGCGGTATATTTCTTTTGATCTGTGAACCTTGTTTTTCTATGGCTTTTGCAGCCTTTATTTTTTCTGATAATTGACTGCCAAATAAGAATTCATCTCTTTCTTCTTCTTGAATTATGTTCAGTATAGATTTATCTAGACACGGAGTAATACATTTAGTGCGAATTTGTGTTTCTGTATAATGAAGATCTGTCAATATTCTACAACCTTCAGAAAGATGTTTTATAGCTGTAATTTTACTTCCGTCATTAATTATTGTTTCCATAGCTCTTGAAATAGCAGTAATTCCCAATCCTAATTGATTTTGTTTAACTTCCATCTTTTTGTCTCTACTCCGAACTGCTTCTGCGACAGCAGCGGCTATCTCGGGGTTTAAACTGGGTGATTTTAGTAATCTACAGTTATCTGGAATATGATGTTCCTTTAACAAGTTTTCTTTAACATCTTTTGTCAAGCCTTTCTTTAGTATTGGCAACCAGCGCTGTGCCAAGTCGTTGTGAATGTTGGGTCCATATTTAGGACTGTCTTCAATGGGGTCCCCCAATGCAAGACGTATTTCTGGATCAAGTTCTATATGTACTTCATTTGAAGATTCTGGAACCATATTATTTTGCTCTAGTGGAAGATTTAGAGTTTCAGATAACTCGCCATCATTATTAGTATCTCTGTCCATGCATGTTTGCGACAGCAATGTGTCGCATAAAACTGGTGAACTCGATAACGCTATTTCAACCGGTATCGAGGGTAATGATTCATCCTGTACATTAGGGTGATCATGGTGCATAATTTCAACGCCCTCAATATTATAATTTTCTGGTTTTTGGACATCTGAAAATATAATGTTAAAATATTGTAGTTTTTTTTTTTTTTTTTTTTTTTTTGAAGGTAGATTTATTTATATAAAAAATCAAAAGATTTATACGTTAAATGCTCATAATGTATCTAGTACATTTTATGTATTTTGCCTTCGTGTATGACTTTCAGTCAACCTCCAGGCTTATCTTTGTGTCATGTCTAACCATCGTGTATAACTCGCGGTTACCCTCCCGGCAGACTTATAGACACTGCATTGTACACATTTATTTCGTATTATAAATTCGTCAACACTTGTAAAATAAAAAATTGCTTACCCTGTTTTTCGATATCACAATCTGAATCGGAACTTATAATATTTCGTCGATGTTTACTCCTTTTTTGTTTTTGTTCTAAACGTTTGATTTTTTCTTTATAACGCTCTATTTTATCTCCTGCCTTTCGTTTCGGCATATTTGAAATGTAACGGCGAAGGGTTTTTTGTAATAACTTTAAGCGACGTGCGTTCACTACCGCGCACTAAAAAGGAATGAGCCTAACGCTGGAGCGGTAGTGATGGGTAGGCGATAGGTGAGTGCTTAAAAATTGGAAATCGAGTAACAACAATCGAATAAATCTTAAAGTGCGACACTACCTAGTACGAAAGGGACACTACATGGTAATACTATATCTGAAGAATGGAGCTATGAAAATATAATAGATATTATTTAAGTCTCGTAACTAAGAACCAATAATGCGGGGACGTTTTGACTAAGTATACACTTGTTTTGGAATGTTCGAAATTACTTAGGACCTTAGAATAATAACGCCTAGAAACCTATTGCAAGCTCGAAAAACGCGCAACTAAAACTTAGCCATATCCGGCTAAGTTCGTTCCGCGCGCTGTCAGTGCTCAACGTCACGTTAAGTCGAACACAGCTCCAGAGAAATAATTAAAAATGACTGTCTGCACTACAAAGAAGTGTTTTAGTACATCAGACAAACAAAATAAAAGTGATAATATTTCATTTCACAGGTAAGTACTGCTTTTTATACATTTTCTGTACAAATATGACGAATTATAAATCATTTGAAATACATTACGTAATCACTAAACAGTGTTGCCAGTTGCAGGGAAAAAAGTGCCAACATGGTTTAAGTTGGTTCTTAATGTTAAAAATTAAATATAATATTTACCATATCTGTTTAACTTTTAAAGTTAGTTACTTTAACGTTAAAAGTTAAACTGTTAAACTTTTTAGACTAAATGTTGGTGTTATAAGTTCTATGAAAATAATTTATTTAGCATTTATTTTATTCGATCGTTTATTCGTTTTTTCTCTTTCATTTCATATTAAAGTCTACTAACTAGTTAGTTGTTTTGATAGCGTCTCATATTCTTTTTTTAGCTTTTCAGTTGACCCTGTCATAGCCAATCGATGGATTGAAATAGGTAGACGTAACCGCAAAGAAAATTGGTATAAGCCTACTAAAAATACAAAGATCTGTTCAATGCATTTTCACAAAAAGGATATTTATACCACAAAAAAAGTGTTTTTTGTGGGTAAACGCACGATAATGGTATTACTGAAGCCGTATCTCTGTGCGTGAAAAGATCGTAGATACATACCGCTCACGCACACAAGGATAATGAAGATGGCACGCGTTTGTGCCTATGTTTTGGTTCAGACGCGGCTTCTAGGCGTTATTATTCTAAGCTTAGGACCAATAGAGGCCAAAAACATAACGTTCACTTTTACCACACGGGCGAAGCCGCGTGTAAGAACTAGTAGGTAACAATTAATGTTACTCCAATGATTTAAATATCTAGATTGAGCGTCGCCCAATACAATGAAAACAAAAAAAACAAGGCAACATTATCAAGCATGTGTGCGTGTAGGCGATGTTTTTCGCGTTTATTTATTGTCTATGTGTGCGTAATCTGTGCGTAATGATATAAAATTGGCTGCCAACTGTTGGCGGCAAATTTTTGACACGTTTTCGGGGATTCGATGTTCCATCTATGTAGATATTTAATACATCTTTGGTTCACTCATATATCTACAACATGGGTTTGTAAAAGTCAAAAAAGAGTTGTACACAAAAAGTTATTTATATTTACCTACCTACGAAGTTTTCTCATAACTTCACCAGATTCGAGTTACTGTAGTAAACGTCCAGTAAGTTAAACTTTCGCCGTGTTAAATTAGTTAGTAAACTCGATTTTTTCCGTGTCTGCCGCAGAATTTTCTTTGTATGAATCTTCTATGTATGAATATATGAATTTTAATAGCGAAATTTCATAATCTCTATTGCATCTGGTTATAGAAGAGATGTTAATCTAGTGGCTCGGAACTTTTTGAAACTTTTAAGATACTTCATTCATTCATTCATGAATGCTGACTGTCAAAATGAGATTGTCATTAGCATAGACGCAACTTTTGCCAGATAATGCCAGATAGAGTAAAAACTTTTCAGTCTTGGGTTTACCAGCAATCAACAAAAGTAAGGGCGCATTCATGTAGAACGCTGGTTACCGGCGCTGATCTGCCAGCGCTTATCGGTACTGGTCCGTCGAGATAACCTCTACATAAAGCAAGCTTGTATAAGCAGGAGCTGGCTGACAGTCTCTCTGAATCATTGATCTATAAGATTATGGATTAGACACTAGAGCAAAACGAGCGTGCCTGACAAAATTTTAGTGAAAAAAAAACATGGCCGCTTTTGCTAGTGTTGTGCGCACTACGTGGACGGAAACAGTATCGATATTTAGTTTAATGACTTACTGTATTTTTTTTTTCATTCATTTAAAAACCGACTCTGAATTTTGAATATAACAATTTGGGTTTTGTAGGGATGTCTTTAGGACACTGACAGGTCTCAGACGTAATACGCGCATGCGAGCTGGCAAGCGCATGGAACATAAAATTTCTTTGCGGTGTCTTCTCTAGTACTTTAGTACATAGTATCAATGGCGTACCCGCGCTTATAGGAGCAGGTCGGAACTTGTCAGCGCTTGTCGGCGCTTATCAGCGCTTATCGGCGCTGGTTCGGCACAAAGTATAGAGACTACCTGCGCCGACTACCTGCGCGGATAAGCGCCGATAAGCGCTGGCAGATCAGCGCCGGTAACCAGCGTTCTACATGAATGCGCCCTAAGGCCATTTTATTAGGCCACATTTGACAACTGTTTGTCTTTGCTTTATAGTGAGGGTAACCTGCTGAAAAATATCGATTAATTTAATTAATCGATGAGGACTTCAAACATCTGTAAATTGAATGTGATTGTTATAAAAACTATTTTAACCCGCCGTTGGTGTCCTATATGTCTGTGAGATCGGGTTTTTAGAAAAACACAAATATTTTTTACACCGTTCATCGAATTGCATTAGGTTTTCGAGTAGCTGCCTTATTTCATGCCCCCTACCACCAGTCTACCCCACGACCACGACGAGGGCCCACTTCACTGAGTTTTGGTGAAAACCCGGTCTGTGAGACCGGCGTCACCAACGAAGTAAGTCAAATGGTTATTCTATATTATTTTATTTTATTTATTTATGCAGGTCTGTGATTGTTATTTATTGTGTAATTGTACGATTTTATGATAAGTAAGCATTTAGCCTAATGTTATCGATATTTTCGCGTTTGTTTCAGTATGTCCTGACGAAAATGACCTGCGACGCCTCGAGGCTCTTCAGCAAGAAAAAATGTCTGATGAGGACAGCTTGCAAGTGTAATTGGAAAGTGGATCCGGAAGTGATATTAAGCCAAGCCACAAATTTAAAGAATATTTATGCCTTGAGCATGTGATATGAAGTTTTTCGGCTGTTGACGATGTCTGATTTTGCAATTATATATTTTTTTTATTGTATAGAAATCATACCATTTATTTTTCTTTATTTCATGTTTCCAATGTCATAAGACCGACAAAGGTTGATTTTGTTATATATGTCAAATATTGTTGCCATATTTGTTAGCCAAAAAATATTTGGTAAAATGTCACATAATTTTACTGCATCCAAAGATATCGCTCTAATACTAATAAAATAGATCAGATTCATGTTTGTTCATATATTTTATTGAAAAGAGATGTCTTATTATTGTACCCTTACCAATTAAAAGTAATATAAACAATACATTTTTGAAAAACACGTAGTTAAAAAACCCGGTCTGTGAGATCGGGGTCACCAACGGTGTAAGTGAAATTCACGTCACCAATGGCGGGTTAATGACCGCACAGTTCAAACAATGACTAAAAAAACGACAAAAATAATGCGTCTAATAATGGCGCGAAATGAAATCATGACTTTTTTATAACATTTCACTTTTCTGGATACTGGCTTTTGAGTCAGACGTTATATATTTAAATGAATGATTACATATTTTTTGGCCTAAAATTTTGTAATCGTCAAATACTTTTTGACGATTAGTTCGACTTCTCAAATTCAACTTATCTACTGATCTGTTTCTTTTGGTACCATCCCTCATGTTTAAAAAGAAAAAGAGTTCAACTTTGTAACGACGTCAGTTCTTTACTTAAAAGTGTAAAAATTTTAACAATATCTACTTAGTAGGGAATATTAAATAATATGGAGTGCCTCCCTTACAAGGTTACTTTGTAAAATTTTGACGAACTCAAATGTGGCCTATTAAAATGGCCCTACTAAAATATTTGAATTTTATTAAATTAGTTTAAATTAAAAAGCTTAAGGAAAATAATTATTTTAAATTGATTGTCATGTAACATTTTGTTAAAATAGATACCAACTAAAAAAGAAGGAAGTTTTTAATTTTATTTTGATTTTCGTTATAAATTTCATAAGATTTTACAGGGTGAACTGGGTGGTTTTTATCAAAACTAAAACCAAGATGGTCCAAGTATAGAAGGGATGTAACTGTACCGTACGGCCAAAATTAATAAACTTACCAAAGATTATATTATATCGTGATATTCGTGTTTGAACTTATAGGAATATAATATTAATTAAGTAGGTGTATAAAGATTGCATCTTTATCACCTAATTTGTTATAACTCAGCAGACAAATGTGCAGACGGGCCACATGATGGTAAATGATCACCGTCACCCATGGATATTGGCAACACCCCATGCTTTACACAAATGGAAACTATTCTATTGAAAATATTTGAACCTATAAGTTCACGTAGGCACCATTAATTTTGCCATAACGGCCCCGAACAATTGCGGTTTCCATTGTGAGTCAACAATATTTACTCTTTATGGTTTAAATTTAATTTCAATAGTAGGTACACGTTGCATTAACCAAACCAATGGCTACCGATTAGTGGTTATAATATGAATCAGTGGCAGGATTAGGTATTCACGGTGTACCAACTTGTAGTTTTGACCACCACTACTTGCCTATTGGGTGTCGTTGCATATGGTAATTGCGTCACAGAGGTATATTAGCTAGATGTTAGATAATTTTACAAAGTATTTTGTAAATATTGTAATGTAAAAGCAATAAAATACATATATTACCAGCCCACGTGTGGCTCTGAATTCTCAACCATTTTCAATCATTCCGTATTTCATCCAAATCGGGCCGGTGGCGGTGGCTTAGCCATGAAAACAGCACATATCAAAATCAAAATCAATATATTTTATTCACGTGAGTATCACTGATACACTTGTGCAGGTCGTTAAACAAATAAAAAATGCAACAATTATCTTAATATGTTGTGTTAACCTTCTTTCTACTTTTTTCAGAATTTATTTGCGATAGGGGAGAGGTGCTATGAATGGGACAATTTTTCATACTGAAAGATTTTGAGCAAGATATGAGGCAGAATAAAAAAGTTTTTATCTGTACCGTAACAAAAGTTAATCATCTTTGATATTACAGACGAAAAACATTATCTTCTTTAAACATTTGTGCATAAAACTCAAATAAAAAAATCTAAAGATATGTCCCATTCATGACGAACGGGTCTTCAATGGGACAACGTTCGTCACGAAAGGGACATGTTAAAATTTAACCAAAAATCAACAAATTCTTAATAATTATTATGGATTTTTTGTATTACCTACATACTAATCATTTTTTGGAATATTTATATCACATATTGTATTTTAGAGATCAAGAAATTAATAGTGTAATTAAGACATAGGTATCTACTTATTCTTACTCTAATAAATCTAAGGTCAAAATTTGCTTAAACTTAAATCTAATGACACAGATTACAAAAAAATTAAACCTGCCCTTGATGCCACATTTTGCTTTTGCCCATTTTTAACCGACTTCAAAAAAGGAGGTTCTCAGTTTGACCTGTATGTATGTATGTATATTTGTGCGCGATTATCTCGCATTTGGTTGAACCAATTTTGATGTGGTTTTCAGCATAGTATTTGTGAAACTTAGGAGAAGGTTTTAGGCATATTGTTTGGCTGAACCGATTTGATACGGTTTTCAGCATCGTGTTTATCAGACTTAGGAGAAGGATTCAGGAATAGTAGGTACCACTCCGCGTTTAACTGAACCGATTTTTACTTTTCGGCGTTAAAGTCGGTTCTATTTTGTTAAAAGTTATTGACAAAGTTTACAACATTAGAACCAGTCTTTCTCACTGGTAGCAAATTTTTGTTTAGAAGCGCAAGATACATCTTCATTATTTCAGTATACTCAACCTCGTTTTTAGTAGGCATATTAAATATATATCATTCGGCAAATTGTCCTGGAACAAATTTTATAAAAAAAAAGATAAGCAACAACAAATATCACCACCAAAAATCCTAGTCATGAATGGGACAGCCATGAAAGGGACGTCCCCTTCAAGACGTAAGTAGTTATCCCAAACAAGACTTTCATGCTTTTTTAAATATAACCTCACCGCAAAAAAAATCAAATAATTTTGTTAAAATTGTGCACTCAACTTTTAGGTAGTTAAATTGTAGTTCGATTTGCAATACTATAACCTTCAAATATTATTTAAACAACCTATGGAACGAGCGTTTAAAACAATAAATAATTTTCTTAAGAGCACGAAATAATTTAACCATGTTTTGCCATTTTGTTTGTTTTGATAATCAAATGTTATAAACGTCAATAATGCCTATTGGTCAGTGTTGTCAAAAAGTAAAAACCCAAAATCGACTCAATCTCTCATAGGGCGGCAAATTCAATTTGTCCCATTCTAAACTTGTCCCATTCATAGCACTTTCCCTATCCTGATATTTTTATTACGAGTAGAAGGTACATATTTGTAAATTCTCTTACTACAGACATTATAATTATTTAAGACTATAGGTACATATTGTTAGAATACGAAAGAAAATTACTTATTGTACCTACTTAGTCAGTCAAACATGCCAAAACGTCACTGTACCATGTTGTGTTAAATCAAAATAAATATAAATAGAGACCTAAATAAACCACGATTAAAAACAATAATATCTAATTCGTGACTAAATGAACTTCTCGGCAATCTGTTATTATGACGCCTATTTATTCTACTTTTACGTCAGAGTCTCTATATAACTTAGCTATAAGGTAACTGAGAAAAGGAATATAATTTTATTATTATTTAGTAACTAATCGTATTTACGTAATGTGACGGGAATAAAGATAGGTAACTGAATTTAGAATTTAGGTAATAGCTCTATTATCTGTATTCCACAATAAACGAGATATGATTTGATTAGTTACATAGAGGTATGTTTGCAACCAATCAAGTCAAATTGTAAATATTACTCTAATATAAGTAGTGTGGCGTCTTTAAGAAAATCTGTTTGGTTTAAATCGTAATAAATAAGCAAATTCAAAATTAATTTGATTATTTTAGGACCTGTTGCGTTCATACTACATAGGTACAGCTTTTCTACGTAGTATGACGCATTCGCGGTTAGAACTACGCTCAAGCCGCTTCTAGTCTCCAGATATCGACACCACAACATTGGCACACGGGCTGACTCACAACACGTGAGCTGACGAACACCGCCCCACCCCCACCAACCAATACAATACCGTACGTTTGTAGATCTTAATAAAAAATGGTTTGTCCTGACTGACTCACATAAGAGAGAAAGATGAAGTTTAATGATATTGGTTGCTATTAATTTTGTGGCTATTAAGTACATGATCTCAAAGGCTACAGATGAATAATATTGCGGCTCTTTATCTATCGCGTCTGCAATGGGTTTTATGGGGTGTAGGTATGCGTGTAGTAGATGTTTTTTCTCCGGGAACTATGAGTTTAAGTTACATTGTGGATATCATTTTACAAATTTTTGCTAGCACACGTTGGGGACCCCTGTAGCCCGAGGACTTCGTATCATCGACATGGCTGATACGACGGTAGCTACGCCCCTGCTAAAAACATTATTATACTTTAAAGCACTTTTTCTATCGACTGTACACGTTGAAAAAAGAAGGCAAAAGTACTAACAAACTATAAATCAAATTAATCGTTTTCGGGGTCTAGTGGGACGGGTGAAAACGGGAATGGGAGCCAACGGGAAAACCCGTAGTTTTCTGTCTTTTCAATCTTAATCTTAAGGTGTGACGTAAGATGTATTTTAATCGATTACGTCATAAACGAGTAACGTATTATAAAACCGGTCCGAAGACAACCTCAATCAAGCAAGTGAGCCGAATATAAAATGAGTCATACGGAAGTCTTCGTTAGGACTAGGTCAATTTGAATTGAAGATTTCTCGGAATCTGTCGTCAGTTTCCTAGGATTTAATATCAGTTGACTCCGCTAAATTCCTTGAATAATTTATCTCGTCAAGAGCCAAAACGTTAGTGTTTTTATAATGCCATTTTCGGTCTTATCACCATATACATTACGCCTTTTTTCCTCTGTTTACTGTTTCGCAACTGGTTATCAGATTTGTCAGATGACGAAATGATTCATAGAAGAGTAGGAAATGTGATTTCTTAAATCTTTTATGTTACCTTATATGGAATTTGAAGACACGGCTACTATAAATCTTTTAATCACGTTTGGTACCTACTTATTTTTCCAACTGTCCCATTCATCAGTGTCCAATCCGCACTTGGCAAACGTGGTGGATGGAGCTATAGCTTAAATTCTTCAAATTTAAAGGAACCTGAAGCCCAGCAGTGGGACGGTTATAGGTTGAAATAATAATAATTAACGCCGGTGCCCCTGTAGTTAGGACAAAGTGACGTCATGAAATATTCATTTAAGTAAATATATCTAATAATGCACTTCGCATGAGTATAATTTTCTGCGTAACTGGAGATGAAATTATTATTTACTTAAGTTAATTAATTATTGCATCGATATCAATTACCAGGTATTGATGAAACCAGCCCAAATCAACTTAGACCAGTAAATTTTTTAATGTTCTTTCAATCAAGTCTGATCCAACCAATTCCAACTCTATATAATATTATAATCCAATCCTCATTAAAATTACACACAAACAAGAAGAATGGACATCATTATAAAAGTATGTAACTACGTGAACATATTCAAAACATCGGTATTTTGCCATTTTCAACATTGTCACGCGGAAACACTTATCAATGGTGAGATTATAACTACATAATTATTATAACTATAATGACACGTTTTCTCACGGCGCGGCGCGGCGTTCCGCGCATCAGTCATACCTACTAGATTGTTGCTTTACTATTATTGATAATACAATAAAATATAAAAAGGTGTGTTACTACGTTTTATTATCGTTTTGGGTTTTGAGTGAGACTCATAATATATTTTTGGAATTGTCTGTTTATATTTCATTTCTGACATGAATGGATACATCAGCAGTCAGATATTATATGATAAGCGATTACCGTCCACTAGGGCACCAAAAACGCGGTGCCGGTCAAGGGAAAGCGGTTCTGCTCCTTTAAGTCCGCTTCTTTACTTAGTTACAGCACTGTGAGCACAGAATACTTAAATAACTATGGGTATATTGATGTAGGAAGTGCATTTAACAGTTTACCCGTATTTTTGGGGCTCACTGAGTTATTTGGGATTGTTACACGCTCTACCTTTATTATTTTTTCGGCATTATTAGGCATAAACGAGATATTTATATTTATATTGCGCTAGTTAGTTCCTTACAATTGTGTTACAAGTCCCGCTAACTTTTAACCCAGCCAGCTCTAGAGATCGTATAATACTGGTATGGCCATAGGTAAGACGGCTAGAGATTCCTCGATTGCTTCTCACGGGCGCCACTGCATATCTCAAAATCGGTTACAATTTACAATACTGTTATGTGTCATTGTTTACCTATTAGCCTACAAACGCTACACAGGTAAGTATTTGTAGAAAGGTCATCGTCTTAGTCACCTTACTCGCGCATGTAAAGAATGTCAATCAATTCCAAATAAGTGAACGCTTTGTTTTTTAGTAGGCTGCACATGTTGCTATGAATTTCTGCATAAACTGCTACCAGCGAATGCTCTCAATCTCTCATTCCTACTTTAGTAGACGGTAAAAGACTAGATGTCAATCACATAAATACCTACTTGATACGAATACGTATAGGAGAAAGAACATTTGATTGAGATGTTATTGCCAGGTGCATCTTGTACCGGCGAAGACTGACCGTAAATTATGATAAATATTGCAAATATTTGATTTAATTTACCACTAAGGAAGTAAAAATTATGAGTGGCTAGTGGACACCCTCGCTTCGCTTTAAAAAACTTGTTCTTTATTTTAAAAACATATTAAGTATAATCCCATTTTTCATTCACAACATTTTTCATTGATGCTCCATTCCTGTTGGTCATAGCGCAACGCTATAAACCCAATAGCGCTCCTCGATAAATAGACTCCGACATAAAAATATTTTTTTAATTCGAACCACTAGTTGCTGAGATTAGCAAATTCAAACAAACTCTTCAGCTTTATAATATAAGAAAACATAAACCTGAACACCGTTATAATAAATGCACGCAGACGATTGTAGCCCAGACGCAATACTAACATCGCAATACATCCATCCAGACTTGATATTTTTTTATAAATCCACAAAGGGTGCTATCTCGCTCTTGTTAATATTCCAAAGGGTGGCATATCTAAACCGTATAAGCCGGGCTTATACTGGAAGCGGCTGCGCTGCCTCGCTTTCCGACTCGACCTAGCGCAGGGCCGTCAGCGTCACTAATTTATTCGGGTTTTTATCGACTGTTTCACAGTTTTCTTTAGAATATTTATAAACTGATGAATTTTCGTCAAAATGCGAATATTTTGCAATGTAACGATGAGATACGTGATGAAGTTCTAATGAATTATCTCTTTTCATACATTTTGTCACTTAGTTTAATAATTATAGTCGACGCTATAAGCGCTATAAAGCCATGGTTGGGTATTTGTTGATTTATTTGCTATCCTTTACGGCTTGAGAATTTTAACAAAGCTCAGAGGGACTGACTGAAATTACTAGTTTTCTATATTTTGGAGGTACCTAGGCATCACGCGACCAGAAGCTATTACCTAGTTTATTATCTTGTGAACCACAAACAAAAAAGATAAGGTAAATTTTTGATGCCAAGATTCTGTGATGCCAAGACTGTACGATCTTGCAGCCTGTCTCAAAAAAAATTGGAGTTACTTTATTGCTAAGTAATAAGAAATAACTAAAACCTAATAAATGGGAACGTCATCCGTTTAAGATTACAGCTTTTTAAAGGGTTTGTCTGTGGAGAATTTTTACTGTACACATACATACGCAAGATGAGTGCCTCTGACACACAGACACGCCTCCACGTACACGATAATATATGTAGCGATACCGATCTAGATATGTAACTGGGTCAAAATATTAGCATATACATTAAGCGCGAGTACTTGAGGACATGAGGTTTGCTGTATCAAAACAAAAGCCCTTGGGAAACGAATACAAAACATTGTCGGTAGATTTTAGAGCCCTCTATCTATACTAAGAAAGAAATGGAAGATGCATAGAATCACTCATGTACATGTCTGTTTGTCTTTTGATCACCAATTTTCGGACGAGATGAAAAAAACAATATTTAGATACCTATTACGAGTATAAGTGTTGTGTATAACTGATTACGTAATATGTATACCAATTATTATTATCATGCCTACGAATATTTAAGTGCATTAATAAGAAGTTTTTACATAAAACTGTCCTATACTAAACCGTAAATAAACCACCAGCGACAAAGAGAATCCTCAAGTAGCATAGTAAGCATTAATTAATTTTTACATTTAAGCTGAATTGACATAAACAAAATAACATTACCTACGTTAAAATTAGGATTATGACTATTTCTTTATTTAAACAGCTACAATCCGACTCGGCAACCCTATCACAGCCATGGATGTAGAAGTCTAGATGGGCCCGTAACATACATAAGGCGCACGACGAGTGGTCAACATTAGGTTGTGTGATTGAGTGATTGATCAAGTCAGTCTGTTGTAGACAGCAGCGAGGTACACATCTTCCTTACGCAAAATTGATTTCAGTAATTACGTCCGCAAATGTAGAAAATATGGCTTCCTGTGCCTTCAAAAATATTCTAACAATTCAAGAAACACAAATAAAGTCCAAAGGAATCACATTTCATTAAGTAAACATTGAATTGTAAATTAACTTCACTATTTCTAAAATAATAACTTTAGTAAAATGGCGCGTGACATACCCAACTAACATTTTGGTGTCATTTACAGGTTTTAATATAACTTCATTCTGTTTAAATGAGTAATAATTATCTCAGTTCTAACTTAAAATGTTATAGAGGAGTTAGAAAATAAATTTAGCTCCAACAGTGGTTCTAGAACTTTAATGAACGGTGTTAAACAGTTTTTAGAGTTAGAATAGTGCTAATCGCAGCAAGTACCGTTAAGATGTTATAGCCCAAACCTGTTTGTAGCACCTAAATCTACACAACAGTGCTCGCTGACTCACGTTAACACTTATTGTTGTGTAGTTGTTGCCGCGAAGTGTCTTATATGTCTTTAGGTATTATATTGAATATAAGGTGCAGGTATTGGTTGTAAAAGAGAGTTGGTCAAGAGTGTAGTAACTCAAAATACTAAAAGTGTTGAACAACTCATTTATGTAGATTTAAGCTGTAATGTTCATTTTACTAAAGCAAATTGCGTTAGGCAGGTACACTTTAAAGATATTGTAAAAGTAATAGTGTTAGACAATGTAATCAATGTAATTTCGCCATTGTTTTGTTGAACTAACCTATAAATTGACTGAATTATTCAATATTTGAAAACAAAATACTTCATTACTCATGTTATTTTTTCATTCCATTGATGCCACTTTATTTAAAATGCTACTGGCTACGAAAAAAATACAAAAAATGGTATAAATTTGAAGTGTCTATGTTATTCATTATATGTTTAATTTGAAATTTTATGGAAATCTTTAATAAATTCCAAGCGCGTTAAAATTGAGATGGAAAACATGGTATACACTTACCGTAAAATCACAACGGCAGATCGTTTTCACTTCACAACAACTTGAATACTTATATGTTTATTATCCTTCTGCCAATTATTATCTCGCCATGATGTTACACTAGATCTGGTACACAATTGGTTAGTAAATATACTCAAGTAGCGGCATGATACTTACTTGAGAATATTTTACATAACTAATACGCTTCAAAGTGACATATATACAACTGTTTTTAATAGGTCTAATAAAGTTTTAATTGGTAAATAATTCTTAGCTGACGTTTTTCTATAACCCATAGTGTTAACTAACTCATCACAACCGCAGTTATACCGGTTGAAGCTATACCTGAGAATGAATAAACACTCTTGTGTAGGTACTTTAGCACCTATATACCACCGCTCTGTAAGCTCTCTAGAACCTTAGCCTCTAAAATCGTGGGCCTCTTTCGTGGTTATAAGTGAGTTAGAGCACTCTATAACTCTATTACTACAGATATTCTTAACACGTAGATTCTCAAACGGAACCGATATACAAACGATATACAGTTTGTTTTAAAGCTTATGTGCTAGTTGGGTATGTAAGAGTAACAAAGACAGCACGACTAAAACTTCGAAACGCGGAAGCGAGATATCACTATGTAATCTGTTCGTTTTCAAATATAGTAACAAAATTCCATCGCGCCAACTTCACGCACAAACCGATTCGATTCAAAATTGGATTGTTCCAACTTGACGCACATTCGAACGTGCAAGGCCCGTCTAGGTATATATGTCCATGATCACAGCCTAATCCCGTTGATTTAATTGACTAAAGTGCATATTAAAGCTCTCAGCTTAATAACTGCTCCCCTTTCAGCGCTGCGTCGGACAACAGAGGATTTTTGTAAATCATCTCTGAAAGATAGAGATTTTGTTACTTACGATGATGGACGGGGTGTATTAGGGTTCTAAAAATAAGCCGTAAGTAGTATTGGGGTCAACCCAAATACAAACACCTTTTCCTTTGTTACTCCTTTTTATTTTCCTTCTCTTAATTCCAATAATCAATTCCTCATCTATTATAATATTTTATGCAACTAATACAGCGTAAATAATACAAATATTGTTTTATGGCATAGTTCAATAGTTCCCTCAAAACCTCAGTACCTAGTCAGTACCCATACTGTCGCTCCTCTTTTCTTTCCCGCCATTATTCACTTGTTTTTTTTTATGAAAACACAAGGCAAAGATGGCGCCGGATGCAAGTCATTCCAGGCACTGCATGATATTAAATTACTTGTATCACAATAAATTAATTATTAAAGTTAAACCTAATCATGTATTAAAAAACAAATATTCTTTGATACTATTTTACAATCTTAGATACATATTATTTTTATTCAATCAAACAGGAACAATTCATATAAACATGGCTATAATATTCTTAAAAGAGAATAATCAATTAAATAACGCTAACAGCTCGGCCATCCTGCATATCGCGAGTCCCATCGCGTCAGAATAAAAAAAAGTGCCAACTTATTTAGATAATAATATTCTCGAACGTGTTTACAAATAATAATCACTTTTATAAAAAAAATAACGTAACTCCTTGAAAGAATGAAAAATACATTAAATATAAAACAATTAATGAACAGCTCGGCCATCCTATATATCGCGAGTCCCATCGCGTTAGAACCAGTCAGCACAGACAATAGGTACGTACCTACTTTAGATAATAATTCTATTACCAGACTCGTCTGTGGCAGTACCTAATGTATATTACTTATTTATCGTCAATATTTACGACTGCAACATCATTTAAGTAGGTAATTCATTTCTTTTTACAATATTAGCAAGTCCACCACATCATTCGTTGCATCAACTGAACTTTTACCAAAATTTCGATCAATGGTCCAGGACTGAATTTTGTCTAAAAGCTGCAATGCCTTCATAATCTACTACAGCCTCTTGAGACAGAGAGTCGGTACCTAATACTACAAATATAATATCATGTTACAGCTTTACTTTTATGTATCATTAATTACGGAACCAAAAAAAAAATGAAGTGACGACGCTATAATTGCAAGGTATGTATGTAGTTAAGAAAAAGTAAGGGTTTCTTACCTTTTTCCACCACGGTTTTACAACTGTTGCGACAAAATATAATCCTTATCGTCTAACCAGATTTGCATCGATACCTCTACTAGCTTGCACAACTCCATAATAATTCCACAATTTTTGTATTACTTACATCGCTTTGTCTCATTAAAGTAACTTGGCTACATAAATCAAATATGGCACTTAAAATGATTTCATTGATTCATATTAAGAAATAAAACATTTTGATAATCTAAAGGAGAACATCAGATTTGGGCCTGGAGCGAACAGCTTGTTCAATACCCTCAAATAATCTTGTACATTTTATATTTAAAAATCATCTATCCATTTCATATTTAAAAATCTAGTTACATCATATCATTATTAAAACATTATAATTTCAAGCCTATACGAGGCACCATCCGATATTTTTGATTAAATATACTTATCGGCGAAGCGTTACGTCTAAATGTCGTACGTTTACATCGAAATAAGATACCGTCGTATCGATAGGTACCTATACTAAAACATCGTTGGCGATACGTATTGGACATCGCTAAGTCGCGACACTATGTGTGTGCGATGCGTAAGACGACTATATTTCATTATTCCCATCATTTTCCGCAAAAACAGAATATGCACAATGTGGTAACAATATCCTCGATCTAAAAACACGATGTCTCATACCTACATGTTCATATTCCAGGCCCAAGGTCCTTAATAAAGTTGCTGGTCTCCTTTTACACATTACATTAGTTATTCACATTATAAATTAAGAGCCAATACACATGAGCTTCACATAAACTTTAACTTATTCGACCAACCCATCGTACCTATTGCGCAAAAGTTAATAATTACTTTCTCCTTTAAAATAATAAAAAAAACATCTATGACGTTAGACCAGGAATGGAAGCTCTCAGTATCAATTATTTACAAATTAAAACATTACTCAACATCGATGAAGACTAATATTTTAACATGTCAGTACCTACATTCGATGTAATTAAACAGATAAAAAAAATCTAATATAAGTACCAAAAATGTATAGGCTCGTCTTACTAAAACTAACAATTATTAGCTGACATGTGTCGGACATGACGTAGTCCTGATGATTCTGATAATCTCTGTGCTTCCTCTGATGTCCACCCATTCTCCTTCTAATTACAGTTGCACGAATGTTTTTATCTAATTCCGTTTCTTCTGTCAATATCGTCCATTGTCTCTCCATCGATATGCCGTCCCTATTCACCATTTCGTTGCCTCAGTGCTTGTTTGTCCTATCTTTAACCCTTAACCTCGGGT
This sequence comes from Hesperia comma, assembly GCA_905404135.1. Classification (NCBI taxonomy): domain Eukaryota; kingdom Metazoa; phylum Arthropoda; class Insecta; order Lepidoptera; family Hesperiidae; genus Hesperia; species Hesperia comma. The sequence goes on along the minus strand of FR990032.1, from coordinate 6,696,879 downwards.
AATTTCCTTATAAATCCAGCCCTTGACCTTGGGCATGATCCATATTTAACCCTTAACCTCGGGTATTATCCTTGTGAAGCCCTAAACCTTGGACATGATCCATATTTAACCCTTAACCTCGGGTATTATCCTTGTGAAGCCCTTAACCTTGGGCATGATCCATATTTAACCCTTAACCTCGGGTATTATCCTTGTGAAGCCCTTAACCTTTACCTTAACCGATCTCAACCCTTGTCCTTGGGTTTCCTTACTGCCGTTTGTCTCTGAAACTCAAAACCAATAAGCTTAGAAACAAGTAAGACTAAATTTTATTCGTAATTGTTCATTTGGGTTTCACCAATTTATTATCTATACTAATATTATAAAGCTGAAGAGTTTGTTTGTTTGTTTGTTTGGTTGAACGCGCTAATCTCAGGAACTACTGGTTCGAATTGAAAAATTTTTTTTTGTGTTGAATAGACCTTTTATCGACGAAGGCTTTAGGCTATATAACATCACACTGCAACAATTAGGAGCGAAGAAATAATGGAAAATGTGGAAAAAAACGGGGAAAATTATTCATTCTCGAGGGCTTTCGTTGCATGCGTTGCGAAAACGATTCAAGATACCAAAAATATATGTATGAAAGAATTATTCCTCTTGAAATGATCTAAAAAAATGTCCACGACAGTATATGTCTATCTTTTAAGATTAACACACTAGAACCGTTTTTATGGTAATCAAATTTGGTCGAACCCACTGCCATACGAAACTTGCCGCGTTTCCAAGTTTAATCTGAATTAATCTTGCTGTGATCCTTTGCTACTTTGCTATTATTTTGTCTTGAGCTTTATTTCTAAGTTTAATTTAATTTAACCTGAATTAATTTTGGTGATAGTTTATTATCTTCCCGAAATTCCTACGGGAGCGGGACCTACGCGGTTGATACTTACGGGTCCCGAAGCGAAGCGAGGGCGGTTCGCTGGTCACTAATATTATTTAAGTTTAGTTTTAGTGGCTCCCAATTCGTCCTTGCCACAATGCTCACATTCTCACTCTTCTCTATAACATCTTTATTTGATCCAAATTATCCTCCATACCCAAAACAAAACTTCAAATTCTTCTACCTAACACACGACAAATCCCTCCGCTCCTTTAAAAACCTCCTTAGTACCACAAATTAGACAAATACAGATGCAAAGCTTACAAATACAGATACAAAGTGCGCCAAACAAACGCGCACATAGACACGGCTCACATACACCAAGAATCAGAACAATTCGGACCACTCGGACCCCGGCTGCTACTTCCAGCGATATGACATTTACAACACACAAATAAGATACTTTTCCTAAAAAAATATAATTATTATCTTAGTAGCTTTTTCCATTCCACTCTAAATTGCGCATTACAATCCCTCTGACATCCAGTTGCTACAGAAAGGCACAAAAAGTCCTTACTTCCTTGTAATTCAATGATTCATTACTAAACACAAGTCAATGTAAGTATGAGGCAGGAAGTTCCTTGCATGTCTAAAGTGTATATTTGCCTCCGATTTCTAATAAATATTAACTGAAAGGATTGTTGGACAATTTGCAAAATTATTTATTTGAGGGTTAATTTATATAATATGATTATTATTTTCTTTCAAGTACTTAATAGACGTACAAAAACATTATAGAATCCAAATAAATTGAAATAAATGCTAAGTTAGCCAAATGAGTCAATACTCACTACATACAAAACCGAACAATTTTATTTTTATAAAGAGCACCCATCCCCCCAAGTCCTCTTCCTCCACAAGCACGTGCAATCAAAACGATTACGCGCAAGCACCATTATTTCGTACAAAAAATATGTTACTACAGATAACCTGGATTACCTGCGTTATTGAACCCGCCATCCAAGGACTCCCACGATCTCAGTCTACAATCACAATACAAACATGAACAATGGTTACCAAATTACACCCTATGCCAATGACTCCAGTCATACACTTCCATTTCCACTTTCCCGTTTAATCCATATCAATAAATTACATAACAAGATCCAATCCAAGAACATTGCGGAGTCGTCAACCCCAAGGCCCACGAACACATACGCAACCCAAATCGAGGTACATACATGAGCTTAACTTCTGTACTATCCTTATTTTGTGTTAGTACTACTTTACACTCCACATCCTTCTATCAACATTCCTTCTCAGTTACTGCTGTCCGCCTCTGGAACTCCTTAACTTTATCTATTCGTTTTGCTGGCTCCTTAACTCCTTCAAATGTCAAATCACTACGCAAAAAGCAAGTGAGTGGGCTCGATCATTAGGGCTTCTAATTAACCCAAAAAGAAGTCTCAGGCAATAATTATTGGTTCGAAATATTATCAAAAATCCTTAGACTTATCTAAATTACCATCATTATGTCTGGATAACACACCTTTACAATATGCTACTACTGTTAAAAACCTTGGCTTAACTCTGGATATTAATTTATCTTGGAGGATGCACGTTGGGGAGGTCAGTCGTAAGGTTTTTCATACCATGCACTCGCTTCGACGCTTTCAGAGTTTCTTGCCGTTTAAAACAAAAATCTCTCTATGTCACTCTCTAGTTCTCCCGATTTTAGATTATTGTATGCTATTTGGATGCCACAGAGGAGCTTTTAAATAAACTTGAGCGCTTGCAAAACTTATATAAGGTTCATATTTGGGTTACGACAATTTGATCGTGTGTCGCAGTTTTGCAAGAATCTCAAGTGGCTCCCAATCCGTTTTCGCAGGAATATTCGTATACTGTGCCTCCTGTATAATATATTGAATAACCCTTCCTCTCCCTCATACCTCCGCAACCGTTTCACCCATGCACGCCCGTCTGGCGTAGCTTGCAGAACCCACATTAAATCCCTCCTACACTTTCCCCGTCACAAAACCTCGTCTTATTCCCACTCCTTCACAGTACATGGTGTTAGGCTGTGGAACTCACTGCCACCTAGCATTCGTCAGTCTAAAACTTTGTACTCGTTTAAGAAAAAAAAAGTCAAAGAGCACTATCTTTCCTTATGTTGTTTCTTTTTTTATTTGATTTCATTCAAAGTACATAATTAGGTTTCTTTTTTTTTGTTTGGTACACCCTGCCCCTTATACTGTATTTCCAATTTTCTACTTCTACCTTAAGGGTGTCTGGAAGAAATCGCTCTTTAGCGATAAGACCGCCTGTTGTATAACATTTTGTGCAAATGTCTTATGCTGTTGTGTCCTTGCTATGGTGTACAATAAAGCGTATCATTGTTATTGTAATTTAAGTGCTTGGTGCCAGAAACTACTTTCTCTCCGGATATAATTTTACAAAAACAAAATAACCGACTTAAACATCGACAAGCAGAGATAATTCAAAAACCATTCACCAGATGTTGCTTATTTTAACCCATCTAGATTTAGGTGTAATGTTCCCATCAATACAAATGAATCAAGCCCAAACACAAGGTAATAACTACTATAAAACGTTGAGGAGTTCCCTCGACTCTCCCTCGGCTCCATCATCAGACCGACTCCAGACCTAATTTATTTATTTAACACTTTAATGTTTCAACACCATACAATAAAATACACGAAATTCCTTCATCAAAATGTACTTAGTTCTTTAACATATTTAACGAAAACATTAACAAATGCACAAGTCATTCCTACAATTTGTGAAAGTTCCCCTCAATTTCTCTGGGATGCCATAATCAAATCCTGGCGTACTTATTATGGTACCACCTACGAAATATCTATTTTCCAACGAAAAAAAAAAGTCAAAATTGACTCATGAACGACGATGTAGTCCACGAACACATATAAAAAACATAATATATCTATACGGTCGAATTGAGAACCTCCTTTTTTTTAAAAGTTGGTTAAAAATGGAAGTCCACAGAAATTATTACGTAAGTTATCAATTTACTTGTCGTAGTAATAATCCAAAATATATCTACCTGATATACCTTTTTAGTTGTTTTCAATATAAAAATAATATTTATTGTATAATTTAATACTTTAAAACTTAGAGTTATCTCCTACATAAATGCATAAGAATGAACTAGCTTTCCGCCTGCGGCTTTGCCCGCGTGGAACCCGGCCACCTCGCGCACTTTCACTGAACTGGACAGCGCCCCTTCCCTGGACCCATTCCAAAATACTTTTTTTTAAGCTGAAACCCTATTACAATTTCAATTTAATATTGAGCAAAATCGACCTTGCAGTCCAATACCTGCTGCTTCCCTTTCATAAGAAAGTCCGACTCCATCCCGGCCCGGAAGCCACCTTTAATGAATCCGCATTTTACGATCCCGCGGAAATGTCCTCTTCAATTTTAAAGTTTAGGGGTGATTTTGAAAAAATACTGAAGCACATATTTTTTAAGCTTAACCAAGAGACTGGACATTAATTTTCAAGTTCCTAACTTGGAAACTACCGAAAATACCATAGAAATTTTCACCCCGCATGTTTAGGGGTTGGAGGGTTATTTCGAAAAAAACACTTAGTTTTTTTTTATTTACAACAAAGAGTATGTATATACCAATTTCTATCTTGAAAATTTTATTAAATCCGATACAATCTTTCAACCCCCTTTTGAAGGGGTTGAGGGTTAACTTTCAAAAAAAAATCTGATACACGTACCTATTCATTATTTTGCAGTAAGCAACCAAAATCCAAATTCCCAAGTGACTAACTTCAATGGTGTAGAACTTTCATGTAAAAGTTTTTCACCCCTTTCACCCCCTTCAGGGTGGAATTTCCAAAAATCCTCTCTTGGTGCTCCCCTACCCTCCCCAAGGAATAAATATGCCAAATTTCATGTTTCCAACTTAGAAAATGACGGACTTCTACATATATAAACTTTCAATCCCTATTTCACCCCCTTAGGGTTATAATTTCTAAAATTCCTTCCTTAGTGGGTGCCTACTCAATAAAACGACCCTACTCACCAAATTCTATAGCTGTAACAGTTTTTGCTCCCCGATGATGAATCAGTCAGTCAATCAGGACATGTTATTTTATAAGCATAGATTGAAATGTACATACATACCTATACATAAGTTAGGTCCAAAGTAAGAAATAACGGTGCCGAACATCATATTTTAATATCTCATTATTATTAATTTTAAAATATTAGGTACTTTATTTCCATAAGCTATTTTCTCCTAAACAGTATTAATCTTTATCCGATAAGTAAGTATATTATTTACATGGACTATTTAATGTAGATCAAAATTATCCTTTATTGTTTATCATTTAAATGAGTGTTCACAGATTAAAATTATACGCATACAATACAACCCATACATCGATGATGCAATCAAAATTCCTTACAGCGAAACGGCTGGTGCCAAATACGTAAATAAATGTAATTGTACTAAAAGTCTCAATTTAATGTTTTATTTTCCTATTTGCACTAATAACCAAAGCTTCTAAGAGAAGGAAAAATATTGTGTTAACCACTATTATGCTTGCAATAGTTAAATCGTAACACGAAATAGTATAAAACTGTAGTCAGTTAACCAAATCTCTTTATGTTTAATAGGTTTAAATAACGGCAAAAAAAACAATTCATACTTACTAATATACATAGGTAGGCGTGGAAGGAAATTTTATATATCCTTTTCGAAAATCCCGTCTTCTGAACTATTGGGGTCAACCCAAATACAAACACCTTTTCCTTTGTTACTCCTTTTTATTTTCCTTCTCTTAATTCCAATAATCAATTCCTCATCTATTATAATATTTTATGCAACTAATACAGCGTAAATAATACAAATATTGTTTTATGGCATAGTTCAATAGTTCCCTCAAAACCTCAGTACCTAGTCAGTACCCATACTGTCGCTCCTCTTTTCTTTCCCGCCATTATTCACTTGTTTTTTTTTATGAAAACACAAGGCAAAGATGGCGCCGGATGCAAGTCATTCCAGGCACTGCATGATATTAAATTACTTGTATCACAATAAATTAATTATTAAAGTTAAACCTAATCATGTATTAAAAAACAAATATTCTTTGATACTATTTTACAATCTTAGATACATATTATTTTTATTCAATCAAACAGGAACAATTCATATAAACATGGCTATAATATTCTTAAAAGAGAATAATCAATTAAATAACGCTAACAGCAGGTCGATATTGCATTTTGGTTTTTTGAGCATTTGAAAAGGAAAGAAAATAGTTTTTTTTTATTTTGTCTATTGCGACGGAGTAGATCATAATATACATTTTATTTTTTTAATATTCAAGTTACCTTTTGTCTAGGCCCGTCTGGCCCGTGGACGTCAAGCTAAGGCCCGCGAGCCTGTATCCTTGAAGCGATAGGGGGTGGAAAGGTGCGTAAAAGGTAATGTAGGGCCCTTGTTTTGCCTTTGAAACGAGGAGTGCCTTAGTAGGGCTTCTTGGCCAGAAAACTGTGATGACCACTGGTCTAGGCCCTTTCACCAAATTTCATTCTATTTGTCGTGGTTGTGGTCCACCTATAACTTACATTTATAGATATTAATGTGTATTACTAATATTTATTTATTTATTTATTTAAAACTTTAATGACCACAAAAACAAATGAGGTACATTATGGCGAGCTTAATGCTAAAGCATTCTCTACCAGCTAACCATTAGGCCAAACTGATATTCACGAGGAGCGGTATTATGCTATAATTTTAAAATATATGGTGAGAGTATTAAATACATAATATTCCTAAAATTATAAATAAGAATACATAGATTTATACATAGGTATACATACATACATACATACATATAATATATAAGTATATATATATATATAAATGAACTATATAATATGTGTATATATTCACTATAATACAATAAAATGATATATGTAATATAAAATAGATATATATATATAAATTTAGATGATGCGATGTCTATTGAAAGCATTTTTCAATCAAGGACGCTTGTAACCTTTTCTTAAAGCTAAACTTAGTTCCCGACTTCCGAAGTTCTTCAGGAAGAGCATTCCAAGAGCGGATAGCCTGAACTGCAAATGAATTTGACACGAAACTAGATCGATGCAGCGGGATAGAGAGAACATGAGACTCAGCAGAGCGAAGCTGTCGATCATGTGAGGAGTGTAAATAGTTGAATTTTGAATTTAAATAATCAGGAGAATGACTATCAAAGAGAATGGAAAATAGTGTACAGAGTAACCTAACTTGCCGTCGCTGGCGGATGGGAAGCCATTTAAGCTTGGAACGATAAAAAGAAATGCGATCAAACTTGCGCAAACAGAAGACAAATCGAACGGCATTATTTATGAGGCGATCCAGTTTGTCCAGTAGAGCCTCACTAAGATCTAAGTAACACACGTCGCCATAATCAATAATTGGGAAAATCAGGGCTTGAACCAAATTAATTTTGGTCTCAATAGGCAGAAAATTTCTGAGCCGGTTAAGGAAAGTTAAAGACGACATTACTGCGCGACATGTTTCACTAACCTGCGTAGACCAACTTAAAGAGCTGTCAATGTGAATACCAAGGTCTTTGACGCTTTGAGAGAAGGGTATTTTCGAACCATCAAGCATGACAGGCGCAACAGAACTAAAATCAATATTAGCCAGTTGACGGTGGCTGCCCACAACAATAGCTTGACATTTAGATGGGTTTACATTAATTCCGAAATTTTGTGACCATGTGCTGACATTGTTTAGGTCGGAATTAATCCTGCCAATGGCATTATGGAAGTCGCAAACGTCAGCTCTAGCATAGATCTGCAAGTCATCCGCGTAAAGATGGTAAGAACAGCCGAGAAGTGGAGTAAGGGTGTTAATAAAAATGGAGAAAAGCAGAGGAGAGAGAATGCCGCCTTGAGGCACGCCAGAAGTAAGACAACACCAGTCCGAGACTGTGCCATCCACTCTGACGGCCTGTTGGCGGCCTCGAAGATAAGATGAGAACCATGCGAGAACTGTAGGCGAGAGGCGTAGCTGGGTAAGGATGGCAAGGAGAATATCGTGGTCAACCATATTAAAAGCATTCGAGAAGTCAATTAAAACCAAAATGGTGACCATTTTATTCTCCATGCCTTCACGTATGTCTTCAGTCACCTTTAACAGAGCAGTGGTTGTGCTATGCCCTGGTCTGAAACCGGACTGTAATGGGCTTAGTAAGTTTGATGTATAGATATACGAAGACAATTGCTTGTGGACAACAGCTTCTAAAATTTTCGAAAGAAATGGCAATATGGAGATTGGCCTATACTCTTTTAGTCCGCAGGGGTTGGATGTTTTCGGAATAGGAGTTACTAAAGCTTTTAGCCAGAGTTGAGGAAATACCCCTTCTGATATGGAGAAATTGATGATATGAGTGATAACTGGAAGAAGGAATGAGAGTATAGGCATTACCATTTCCCTACTAATCCCATCACAGCCAACGGCGTTAGATGTTAACGAGGCAACCACTTTGCCTACCTCGCCCACAGAAACCGGCGAAAACGAGAAATAATCGGAAGGAGATTGAGCCGTGGAAGTGATATTGGAAATAGTCAGAGATTTAAGCGAGGTGCTGATAGAAGGTACAGAAGCGAAGAAGAGATTAAATTCATTAGCAGAGAAAGAGGGTTTCAAGGCTTGTGCAGTGTTTTTGCCAATGCCAAGTGTACGGAGAAACTTCCATATATCGGCTGTTGAAGAATTATTAACATGCTCCTTGATATGTTGTCTTTTGGCTGCTCTTACCATCGCATTACAGCGATTACGAGCAACCTTATACAGTGACCAGTTTTCATCACACCTGTCACGCTTGAATTTTCGAAAAGCCCTGTCCCGCCGCGTCATCGCCATCCGAACCCCTCTAGTAATCCACGGAGCTGGCGGTCTTTTAATTCTAATGTGTCTAAGCGGTGCATGTGCGTCATACAGTGTGGAAATAATATTATTCGTGTGAGAAACTTTTTCGTCCACCGTTGACGCAGCATACACATTAGAGAAATCGATTTTTTCAGCATCGTCTTTCAAGGTTTCGATATTTATACTGGCAAAACAACGCATGACAATTACCTCTGATTTAAGCTTGGGTGGCCTCAGTTTATACGACAGATAGAGAAGATCATGTCGCGAAAAACCCGGCGCAGAAATTTGTCCATGGCATATGACATGGCTCTGTGAAGAGATCATGATCAAGTCAAGTATCGAGTCAGAAGTATCAAGATTATGGTGAGTAGGTCCCGAGGGAAGAATGGAAAGGTTGACAGACTTGATAATATCAAGAAGATTATTACTTAGGGAATTTTTCTTAAGAAGATCCGTATTTAAATCACCCATGATTATGTTGTGTGTGTAGTCAGAACAGTGGGACTCTAATATGGTCTCCAGACTGGAGAAGTAATTGGTAGAAGGGGGACAGTAAACCACTCCAAGGAGTGCTTTGCTACGCTTTACCTGGATTTCAATGAAAAGGTATTCTGGAGATGGTGAACCTGTTGAGGGAGAAGAAGCAACAACCTTATAAGGGATGCTACTTCTCAGGTAAATGGCAACACCACCACCCCGTTTATCAGAACGGTCGTTTCTAATAAGAATAAGTAAATCCAGGCAAGCTGTAAGATGTGGTTGGAAGGCTGGGCTTAAGCCAGGTCTCAGAAATGAGGATTGCGTGAACTATGGAAGAAGTGGAACTAAAAGTATCGAGGAGATCAGTGAAGTGAGATGGAATACTTTGAGCGTTCAGATGGCAAACATTAAAGGCGTACTCACTGCGGTTTAATGCATTACTTAGAAGCGTCGCTAGAGTTTCAGGGTCCTGAAAAGAATTATCACTAGACGAGTGACTAGTATTTATACTATACCAAAGCTAGCGGCATCAAGTAAACAAATTCAAACCTGGGCTCTATGTAAGCCAAACTTTAGAACCACTCAGATATAACTTTTATATTACTTATATAACTTTTATATAGTATTTTATAGTTATAACTGTTACTTATCTCCTTTTATTTATATAACTCAAAAGCACAACAATGCCTTGTTATTGCGTGATTTAAAGTACACTTAATATAGGGGAAATGTGGGATAGATGCCATACCTCTACAAATGTGCTTGTAAAACAAAAGGGATAAATATTTAAAAATATAGTACTCTTGTTATGGTTAGTGTATTTATCGATGAAGAAAATAAATGAGATTATTTTAAATTATCTTCTTTATTTTTTTTGTAATAAAAGAAAAAACAAAGTCTTATGAATGAGGATAGATGACTAATGTGTGGGTTAGATGCCGCAACGAGAATATGACCTTGGGGATAGTTGCTCTAAGGGAGTAATAAAAGAATTAGTTATTTTTTTAAACTTTAATTGACTTCAATCAAATGGCACAATCATCTTTGGTAAGTAGGCACTAAATTAAAATTGGTTTCTTTAAGTATAGTAATTCTTAATATTCTTAACTTTAATCAATAGCACAATAATCTTTGAACGCGCTGTCCTCAGCATTTTGGGTTCGGGCTACTTAAAAATCTTATTATTCTTTGGGTGGTTGTATGGTCAAGCTTACCGCCAGCGCGGTTGACCCGCACCGATGAATGTCACCACAAAAGTACGTCATGTGACAAATGGCACGCGCGGTTCGTCGGCGCGGGTCTCTTTTCACTATAAAACGGTACAAGAGACTTGTATTGTAGCTCGTGACCCGCGCGTCGGTCAACTGCGCTGGCGGTGAGATTGACTAAGTAATAACTCTTAAACTTCTGAAAGGAATCCCATGGCGCCGGATATTTCATTTACAGGGCATTGGTTTTGTCTCAATTCTTCAAAGGCAGCTTTAAGCGCATCTTTAGTTCATACGGCTCGCGGCTGTGTATGTACTTACCTACTTTGCGCACGTACTATCGTGGCATGGCCTTAAAAAATATATAAATTTAATATGGGATAAACGCCCCTAATGGCATCTATACTCACTAATAGTGAGGCATCTATCCTTTCTCTTAGGGATAGATGCCTTCCGTCATAACAAATAAAATATATTAAAACATAATTAAATTAAGTTAAAATTTATATATTTGATACATCAACTGACCATAAATACAAAAATATTATCACTTACCCTATAACTTTAAGAATTCCAAGCGCATCAAGGTTATGCGTAACATAAATTCGTAAATTTTTCGCCTTCGACAAAGTGTTTCGCGCCATAACTCTCGATACATCCATCCCAGTGAAACGCTTGGTGTCGTCAGGTGGGACGGAGGGGGTAAGCTTGTATTTAAAAAAATTACTTTGAGTGAAGTACTCACACAAGTCGCTCCGTGTTAACATAGGCATCTATCCCCATAGGGCATCTATCCCACATTTACCCTACTTCCGGCGAAGGATATGACTTTACAAAGACATTGTCCCAAGATGTGAATGGCATGAAATAAAGAACAAAGTCTGAAGACGACGACTGCATACAGAGTAAATGACGCGTTACAAAGGACATTGGAACTGATGGGGATTTTATCGGAAGTTTCATAGATTTTTGAAGTAAGACAGCGTTCCTGGGTGTTACTTTTAACGTTTATATTCACCACTGCGGAGATAATCGGATATTAACGTGTACGTGTTAACGTGTACACACATCAAAAAAAGTTTGTAGTGTGGCATGCATGTAGTTTTTTTGATGTGGTACACACATCAAAAAAAGTTTGTAGTGTTTGTAGTGGGCACCGATTTGTATTGGCCGATGATAATGCCCCCGCACATCGAGCTCAACGAGTTAATGCTGCTCTCCGTGAATACAACATTACAAGATTAGACTGGCTTGCCGGCTCGCCTAACTTAAATCCAATCGAGCATGCATGGGACGCTGTTAAGCGAGCTGTTTGGAACCGTCAGCCAATTCCTCAGACCGCGCCAGAGATCAGGGAAGCCGCTGTTCAAGAATGGGACAGGTTGCCGCAAGAAATGCTGGATAACTTGATCCTCAGAATGCCTAGGAGGATACCCGCATGTCTTCGAGCCAGAGGAGGCGTGATGTTATATTAAATAATAATAATAACGTTTATTTATTATTATACTAAATACAAACCATTTCAAATAAATATAGTATCTTTTTTGTATAATCCTCTTTTTCTTTCAATCAAATTTTCTTCACATTCGCATTAGATTTGAGTAAGCAAATTTTTCTTACTAAATAATTATTAAAGAGGTTTTTTTCTAATTTCATATACTTAAACTGTATTTTTAGTTAAAAAACATATTCTATAAACACTTTTTATTGATAAAGTTGCAATTATAAAAAATATCTGTTTTTCCTAGTGATCGCAAACTTTTTTTAATGTGTGTACGTGTGTTACGTATCATTAGGGATGTATTGATAATAAGAGTAACATTAATGTTTAAAATCAATCAAAATAATCTTCGCTTTTTTTTATGATGAAATTTATGTGAATAAATTCGAGGAGAACTTTTGAAAATTGTAGAGGCGGACTAGTGTGTTTGTTAATGTTTCATTAATAATTATATTAAATCACTAAATTTCATAAAGGTCTGGAGTCGATCTGATGTAGCCGAAAGACAATCAAGGACTCGGCTCAACGATTTACAGCAGTTATATTGGGCTTGCATAATTTGTAGTGACAAGAACTTTACACCTAGATGGGTTGAATTCAGTTATTATTTACTAATTAAAGAAGAAAACGGCCCAAGTAGGTACCTCCTCAGGAAATCCGTACTATCCGTACTAATATTATAAATGTGAAAGTGTGTTTGTTTGTTTGTTTGTTTGTGACTCTTTCACGTCGCAACATGGCTATTATATGGTATGGTTTATGTGTGTGGGGATAGTTAGGAGGGTGGAGAGTGACGTAGGCTACTTTTTACCGCGGAAAAACCTCATTCCCATGGGAAGATCGATGTTTTGTTACTTGCTAGATATTTAGTGCCGGATGTTGTTAATAGATGGCGTTAGTAAAATTCATTTGCAAGATCCAATTCACGCTATCAAATACTAGGTACATGTAATTTACTTACCTATGTCATAGGCAAATGTTATATCTGATGTTCCAGTATCTCATATTATAGGCTACTTATTAGGCGATATTCCTACGGGAGCGGGACCTACGCGGCTGTTACCTACGGGTCCCGAAGCGAAGCGCGGGCGGTTCTCTAGTCTTTAATAATTACATCTCATCTGTAAGTCAAGTAATAAGTATCTATTTATAAGTATCCGTTTTTAACTGTAAGTTCTTTTAACCCTGTTTTTACCTTATAAAATACTGCCTGAGGCATACGTTTTTTATTATTAAGTTAAATCCGGAAAGAAAAGTGATAAGAATTTCAGCATACCAACATAGTTTCTATGGTAACAAATAATAACAATATCACAGTAACGTAGCCACAGTGAAACGTGATAGAGTTTGAAGAGTATTTTATAAATTATAATTTACTTCCCATTTTTTCGAAAGCCTATAGTTTTTGTCTAAGGAGCATGAAATGCTTCTTTATTATTAATTCTTATCTTAATGTTTAAACTTTGTTTAGTAATTTAATTAATTAGGTCTGTATCTACATTTCTTCTCAAAATTTTTTTAGGTTTCGTCTTCCTACGAAATTATCACTGTCTTGTTCCTACATTACTACTACTCTAATTTATTAGAAGTGCTATGAATCATAGGTACTATGTCAAATAAATTATAGGTTGATTCATCTTATTGTTTGACCAAATTCGTAACACATTTATCACCTTGGTACTTATGAATTGCCGATGAGATAACTCAGTGTTTCATGAGGTCGGTGAACTTAGGTAGTGATGTCAAGGTTAAAGTACTTAGATTTGTTAGAAATCTTTTATACAAAACTCGCTTTGATTTCGGAAGTTGGAACTACAAACGCAACACTACCTAGTATTTATCTTAAGTAGTATTATAGATATATTTAGCACGGACAATACACAATATACATGCCTCTATTAACATAACACTCATATTACGAGAAAATATAAACGTCTTTCACATAATTGGTTCCTTCGTCCTGGAATTGAACCCGGAACCCATCGCTTCGCAGGGTTACATATTGCACAAATAAAAGCACTACCAAAATTAAAAGATAAATGTATCATCCAATGAAATTATGATACAGGTAGTATTTATAGTGGTAATTTCTGTGTGTGCATTTGCTACCCCACTTTATCTAAGAGCATCTATTTTGTTGCAGTCCTAGTGTTAAATGACCACGCATGGATGTGATCATTTACCATTACCACCACCAATTGCACGTCCACTTATTAGCCGCTATTAATATAAAAACAGTTTCAAAATAGTTTAGATTTGTTTTCGTGTTGATTGTAGGGTTATGGTATAGTGGATTATACCTGCCCATTACAATCAGAGATGAAACTTGGGGCCCAATTTTAATAATTTGTATAATATTCAATTTATTTATTTAAATCAATTGCTTCTTGTCAATATAATTTTAAAAGTTATGCTTTAATATTCTGTGAAAATATTCATTTGTGAATAATAGATTTTTATTTGAATATTTTTTGACAATATTGTTTTGTAAATTATAACTTTTTACTTAAATATGTACAAAATATGACGAATAGACCCAATGATATGTTGCAAAACATTTTAAAGAAACATAATCGGGTGGTAAAAATCAATACTTATGTTATTACAAGCGAACCCAACCATAACATGTTGGCGTGTTCAATTCGCATAAAAGGGTACATTTCCCCAATAATGTGGTAAATTTTAATGCCACCAACGATATTATCTGCCCCACGGTCCGACGGGAATTTATAATGATGAGGTATTGACCGCACCGGCTGGGGAGTTATGGGGTTTTCATTTTTTTAAAATAAAGCGTTTAAAATATAACCAAAATATAAAGACTTTATAGGATACAATACAACAAAATAAAAAATAAAAATTTGTAACTAAAACTTAACCCTTTACGGATCTAGAGAAGAGAAAATAATAGGTATTATAAGTGGTAAGAAGTAGCATAGAGAACACTTATACCTATATCTTCTTGAAACGAAATTAAGAATAAGTTCGTAATGTCTGCCGGATGTCGCTCAAATTAATTATGTATGGGACCACACATGAAACATGTTTTTAACATGTTATTCAAAAGAATAAAAAATAATAATAATCCAAATCGGTTCACCCTGAGCAAAGTGTAACAGCCACAAGTAATAGTCTAATTGAGATCTTCTTCCTTTTTGCAGTTGTTTAAAAAAGTACTTATGGTTACTATGAGTTCAGGTTTGATTGCTCCAATTTTTTAAGAATACCTAATCTTTCATCCCTTAATTTGTCCCTATAGGGGAGAAATGTCACATACTTCGTTCTTAGTTGATTTTTCTACTCGTAAAATACCTCCCTGCTCAATTTAATTTGCTCAGGTCAAGTAGTTTTCAGGTTTTCGTATTCAACGAATCACCGGGAGAGTATCCTTTAATAATATTAATTATATTTTACTTTGATGCTTTGAGAAATGATTCATACCTACATAAATGATCAAAATTCTACTAATGACTAAACTGGTATAATTACTTTAAATATTTGCATATTACTTAAGTTACGTATACCGTATTAGTATGAGTAGGGTAGAGCGGGGCTTAAAGGGCCAATTTGAGTATTTCGAATTATACTGCGTAAACTGACCCCACTATATCAAAATATATAACACTAGTCAAACAAACAATTATCTGACTATGTTTAACTCAATTTTTAGTTTAATTATTATAATAGAAATATGTGTTTTTACGACTTTTTTTAGACCTTGTCGTCTGTCCCTTTTTGCCCCATGGTAGGGGTAAAAAGGGACAGGCAGGAGGCAAAAGTTCCGTGTTTAATTTTTATTTATAAATGATTTTATGGAATTATAACAATATTTAGTTCAATAAAATTCAGTCGTTTATTTTTATTCAAAAAACAAAAAGTCAAAAGTATTGTAGTTTTTAAGCAAAAAAATCTTTATTATAATTCCAAGATTTAAATAGTCTCTATGCTAAAAGAAAATGTTTGTTTAATGATTAAAACCTATTTTTTCTCATCATATTACAACAGCAACAGTCTTACTATTAATTTCTAACTTTGTTGAGCTTATAATTGTTTAATCACTAATCAGTCACAATTGAAAAAGACCGCATTGGACCTTTTTACCCCAACCACGTGTAAATATTTTTAGAGGTTATAACGAAATTACCGTTAAACCTAGCCTAAAACTAATAATAAATCGTGAAAAACAAATAAATCACGTATACTAATAAACTATGTTTAGGGGTGATAAACAAAAAACCACTGCTCGAAAATAAAAAGAATAATGATGAAAAAATTTACTTTAGTTAAAATTTTTAGACGTGGTCGTATATCTCCGGCTAGTGACGTTGTTCGACTGCCGGCGATGCCTGGTTACACCTTCCGCACCCCCTTCATTCCGCGTACGTAGTTAGAACGAACAATATTCCACTAGTTTTTTAGATATTGATGGTGGACCTTTATACCCGCGGACCTTTAAGCCCCGCCCTACCCTAAGGGTCAGCTCACATCGAGACGAGACGCGACGCGACGCTGCGCGCAGTCTTTCAAAGAACGGCTCAAAATAGAACTTTATTTTCTACACGAAAAGATACACATTTCATTGTGACAATTCAGAATACGTTGCTTCATGCAGCGCTGCGTCTAGTGACGCCTCGCGGCGCAGCGCGGTGCATCGCTACGCAGCCGTGCATCGTCGGTACGCGCGGCGTACAAGATTGCCTACTTTTACGATGCACCTCGCAACATTGAGATGCGTCTCGCGGCGACGCGCGGCGCAGCTCGAAATCACTGGCCTCTTCCAGTATCGTTGCGTCGCGTCGCGTCTCGGTGTGAGCTGACCCTAAGTACTTACCTACTAGTGTCATACAACTGAGTATTAAGTTACACGCGAAAAATAATTCAACTACCCGAACGGCGCAATGGTTAACACCACAGTAACACAGCAGATTGCTGTTTCGAGGGTCCTGGGTTCCATTCCCAGTGTGGTGGAAATTTGAATAGTGAGTGTAAACCGTTCTCGGTCTGGGTGTGTGTGGACATTCGCGACACAAGGAATCCTAGTGTGATGATTCGATCCTATGATTTCATATCGTTATTTAAGTTCTTCTGGGACAGATGAACATACGATACCAAAATCATAATCCTACCGTGTTCGGGATACGGCGAGGCCTTAAGTAAAATATTTTCATAGGGACAAAAACAATATTTTATAAAGAAACCACAAACGAACCACGAACATAGTAGGTGTTAAGTTACACATGTCTTATTGTATACGTATATTGCATGACTATGCTATAGGTACAATCCTTCCACGTCACTTATGTTAATACTTCATTCATAAACACACACAAATTCCATTTCATTCATAAAATGGTTATACCTGTGGCATAATATAATATAATTATGTTGCAGCATTACGCTTTTCAGGTCAGTAGGTATGAGTTATATTATTTGTGGTAAATAAACGGTTATCGAAATGAGGTCCTTCAAGAAGTGGCTCCATCGGTTCTTTCTTGACCAGCAACGCTTTGGAGACGTCCATGATAAGCCCAATGTCCAATTTCCATGGGCGACCATGGGCATGGTAGCCCGATCCCGTAGCCTCGTTGGTAGCGTAGCGTGCGTGTGGTAGCGGGAATTCTTTCAACAAAATAGTGAAAGACTATTTTTAAGAATGCCTTCTCTTCTATCCTTACTAATCCTTAATTTTGTATATCAATTATACACCCTTTTTTGTGTAGGGAAATCCTTATGGATACCACTGTACCTCGGAGAATACAGTGGATACGTCGGACTTGATTACTTGATCAATTGTGCATCCTACCCTGTTTCTATTCTTGTATTTAACTTAATAGGTTGTCTGGAAAAGATCGCTTTCAGATAGAGATAGTGATACCTAAGTGATAAGACCGCCTGTTGTTCTCATCACTGTGTGATATTGTGTTCTTGTAACATTTTGGTGTACAATAAAGAGGATTTTGTTGTTGTTGTTGTTGTTGTTTTGTTGTTGTAGCGATCCTACGTGCGAAGCGCGAGAACTTGGGTTTGATTCAAGGCCAGTTCAGGAAGTTTGTCACAGATGAAATTTTGTCTTTTGGATCAAAAGTGTTATTAATGCTTTATTTGTATAGCTATTGCTACTAGCGCCACAGAGTATGGTGATGGTTATTACCTATTTATTATATATAAATTTTACCACAAAGACCCTTAATACTGAATGAACAGGGCTTGTTATATTTGTAAGTATTTTAGTAGAAAATAGAATTGGCTTCCACTTTAAACTACGCATCACACCCCTATCGATCAACTTTCCTGTAAACACGGCCAGAATACGAGGAATTAGGGCCGGGTTAGTCATACCAGTCATAACTAACTCACGCAATTTGCGTAAACTATTGGTAGGTACTTTGTAATGTAATTTTATTCCATTACGTCATTGTTGTTTACATGCGTAATGTTATGGACAAGGCAACTAGTGTCCATTCCTTGATCAATGGTTTTGGTAAATAAATCTAATTTAGCGAAATAATATAAAATGCTTTATAACCGGTTTAAAAAAATGCATAGATAATTCTAATTTAGTGAGATAATAATAATATTAAAAATGTTTTAAGCCGATTAAAAAAAATGCATAAGGTTCTCACTTCGAATAGGTTATTTATGTGTGTTACCTCAACATTTTTGTCTGGGTGTGTACCTACCGATTTTGATGACTCTATTATATTCGAAAGCCGGTCGTGTGGTCCTATTTTTTGAGCGATATTTGATGAGTATTTCTTGAGATATCCCTAATAATGCGTAAACATAAAAGGTTATTGTTTTAATTGGTGTAATTTCGAAGTTGTTTTTTATATTTGTTCAAATAAAAGATATTGATAGAAGTCGAAAGCACCTACTATACCGGACACGTTATTTTACTACGAGTTTACGAGTACCAGGAATGAATGAAACACAATAGATGATTTTTCTTAATTACATGAACAAAACATGTAATGCCATTAGAATTATGCCCACAAATCATAATAATTGTAATGTGATTTGTTTTATTGTGAACTCGTTAGTAGTTCAGACCTGGTTTGCTTGAGAAGATTGTTTTATTAATACATGTATTTCGATGTGTGTTATTATTATTATAAACTTTTTAAGAAGAGAAGAATGCTTAGACAATAGTTTGATATCATAGCTTCAGTAACTAGGTATAAGAATCTTGGGATTTTTTATTGAAGAGAGAAAGAGAAGAAAAAAGAACAATTATAAAAGAGGTCCTTTCATGCTAACAGACAAGCTAAAATGTTAAAGGATGATTTTTTAAACATATTTTGAAAAATCAACTTCAACTTTCATAACTATTGAGTCATGTCATCCTTAACAAACAGCTTGGATTTTGGATTATAATTAGAAGCCTAAAATCTACGAACAATTAAATTACTTCCAATTATATCTCATTTGTTAAATGATGTATCATGAGTAGTTCACAAATAATGAGGGGAAAAAAATGTCATGATACAATTTTTAATATACCTAGGTACCTACCACTGTCGAATCACGATAAGTTTTTGTAACAATATTTTTTCAGCATACAAACTTAAATTTTCAAACTACCTATAGGCATAATTATTTATATAATTACTTATGAAGGAACTATGACAAATCGTACTGTAGGTTTGTTTACTCCGCCAATTCACAGAAACTTACGACAGCGGTCGGAGCCGGACGCGCAAATCATTCAATTGGTGTGATCAATCCATTGGCAATGACCTTCGGCAGCAAACATCTCAGTTGTTGGACACTTAAACGCAATCACCACCTCCACCTAACGTCCAATTTTAGGAATTCACGTTTTATCTAAAACTAGTAGACGCCCTCGCTTCGCTTCGGATAACTTTTGCTCTGCTGTTATGGGTCGTGATGTTATGTAGCCTAAAGTCTTCCTCGATAAATCGACTACCCAACACAAAAAGAACTGTTTAAAGCGCACCAGTAGTTCCTGAGATTAGCCTGTTCAACCCAACAGACTCTGCATCTCTTTATTATTATCAATTTATCTAAGACTCTTCCGTTACTGAGTGACTAACAGACAACGCACAGCCGAAACTACAGAACGCAAAAAGTAGTCTAGGGGAGCACTAACAGAGGACTTTTGAAATTCTTCAAAAATTGTACTACCTAAACTAAAATATTTTATTTTTCAATGGGTTCTCTTGAAACTTCGTGTATACCTATATTATATAGGTTCCTCTAGTGACGCAATGGCATAAGAAGGCGTTTTTGGACCCCCTAACCGTCCGTCTTAAGGTAAAAACGCGGAAAAGCCGCCGTCGGAAATCTAGTGATTTATAAAAGTTACCTATCGTCTAGTGGTTCCGTCGTTTGTCGTTTTAGTTTGATATGCCCACTTGCTCTTTACGTTTGCAAGTTTGTTCGTTTGAACGTGCTTATCTCAGGAACTAGTGGTTCGAATTGAAAAATTATTTTTGTGTTGCATAGTCCGTTCATTGAGGAAGTCTATAGGCTACACATAACATCATGCAACGACCAGTAGGAGCGGAGCAACAAGATTCCGGAACTGAAGCGAGGGCGTATACTTAATAATATATATGTATATGCTGCAGAACGATGTCTACCAGGTCAGCTAGTTTGATATACATAATATAATATTTTCTTATTTTGCAACATTTTTCATTGATGCTCCGCTTCTATTAATCGTAGCTTAGCGAATGCATACAATACCTATCTACTATAGCAGCATGATAAATGGAAAAAAGAAGTTTTCCAAAGCAAAGCGAGGGCGAGTTACCCTTTACATTAATAAAATAAAACAGAAAATTTCGTATGACGTCATTTGAATTTAAAATTCGTAGGCCAATGATGTGTTACAAAAAAGTAACTTGGAAAAGCATTTAGGCAGTTGACTAATAATTCCTCAATGTTTGCAAAATAACCTCTACTCCCTGTATTTGTTAGGTTACCTACTTGTTATGTGTTTCCCGTCGACGTGATTCAACCACAATTGGCTAATTTTTATCAATTACCTACACCAAAAACCCATAAAATAATGACGCGTCTTTTCTGTCAATGTACGTGCTTTGAAGCAGAGAATCCGAAAAAACCGGATTCCAAAATTCAAACGACCCTAGAAAAATAACGAATCGTAGAAAAATCCCATTCAAGTAATTTGTATGGGGGCACCCTTTGGGGATTGAAGTTAGACAGCTCCACCGAGGCCTATCAGAATTAGAACGGCCCACAGCAATGAAGAACCGACGGAGAAGATAAACAAATATATAATATTTACCTAATACAATGTTGCATAAAACACTACCTATTTTTATAGTTATTGAGTTTCATAATTGTATAAATAAACTTCCGATTTAGCTTAAAATATAACGGATCGAATGGATAATACGCACTATCCATGTCTAGATGTGTATTTTGATCCTCGGGTTTGGAATCGCTCATAAATTGGCTTGCGTCGATCCTATACTTGAGACGCCGAGCATATGGATGGAATTCCCACTCCTCGCCAAAACAAATCTAATTGGTTGTGCTCATAGTCCAATTCACCTTGTAAGAGAATTTTTTTGATCCATCCATCCATCGAGCATGTTTTGATTCAGCCGTCAATATTAAATGTAACTTAATCGCATAAGCGGAAAGCTGACATTTGTGTTCCACGCAATTATTACGAATTCCAGGTCGAAAACGAAAGGAGTGTAAGTGGTTCACCCGCGTTAAGCAACAGCAGATACAGTGTGTAGTTGGAAGGGTTAACACTAATGGCTAGAACTTCTTCTCAGTTTCCGTGCTTCAGTGGACACGTAAGGCCCCTGTTGATATCATTAGATAGTAGGTACTAGGTAGACAAATGGCTTCCATCAATCTTGTAAGGAAAGAGCCGTGCCTTGTAGTGGGCCAATAATGGGTTAGAATTAAGTTTTTTATAATCTACTTTATCTTTCTATTTTTAGTGATGAAACCCTAAAATTTTCTGGAAAAGAATAACTAAAAGGCTGCCTTTTGGGTATATAACACCATGAGTACTTCGTCTATGTCATTTTATAACTTATTTTTAAGTGTAGAAACACTAGAAACCAGATCCTAATTTAACTTATGACTGCACATAATTTATTATCAAAAAAGCTTACTTCTAGTTAAGCTTCGAGCCTCGATTAGGTAGGTATCTTTTATATCTTATGCTAGTAGGTATATAAAGCTGAAGTTTGTTGTTTGTTTGTATGGGCCTTACAAATATTTTTGTGTTGGATAGTCGATTTATCGAGAAAGACTATATCATCAGGCTATGACCAATAGGAGCGGAGCTTGTTGCCCCAAGCGAAGCGAGGGCGTCTACTAGTAATTAATAATGGGCAATTATCCAACGGACGTTGCATACAATTCTTTACAATAGGGTCTATCAAGAGTGACATACCACTAATCAGCGGTTTGCGGTTGCCATGTCAGAAATGTATCGTTTACGAGCTCCAAGTGGAATAAACCAGCGTTCAGGAACACTTCCTGTTTAAGTATCTTTCATAATTCTAGATAGGTACATAAATAAATAAATAAACGCTAACACACTCATACCCCCGCAGTAGGTTACTATGTATGTACCTGTGTCGCGGGTGGCATGGACTACACATATAACACATTACAATTACACCCATGACCCGAGTACAAATATTTATCTGCCACATAAATATCTGCCCCGGCCGGGAATCAAACCCGGGACCCCTCGCGTCGCAGGCAGGGTCTCTACCAACTACATAGGCTACAGGGTCGTCAAATAGGGTGGTAAGCTGGTTGGGAGACATATCGTATCGTTCGCTGGTTAGTGTCTGTCGCTACGAAATGATCGGTCAAGTAAAGAAACTGTGAACATGGTCGCATTTTGGATGGGTGACCTCTATTGCGAAAATTTCTTAAGCGTCCGTGCCTCGGAGGTTAGATAAAGCCTTGATGCCGGGTGTTATCGTTAGATAGCAGTCGAAAAGCCATGACGGATGCCTTCTGCCGGCTTACAAATATATCAGTTTGGCGTTAACCCCTCCACATTAACTCTTTCAACAGAATTTTCAACGACAGGCCACGGCGTGTCTAGTTTTTTAATACCATGATAGTGTGCAAAGTGCCTATTTTTTTCTGTTCCATGGCAAAGTGTAACTTATAATAGCGTATGCAATATGTTATTTATTAGTTCTAAAACATTATTCAATAAATTCATTTCTTCACATAAACTCACATCACACACCCACACGCACACACACACACCCACACGCACACACACACACCCACACACTCATACAAACGCAGCACACTCACTTTAACTTAATTTATATGTATGTCCACAATTTTATACACCTCCGTTCGCATAAACATCGTAAAAAGTTGTAAAAATTTCTTGCATCACGTATGGGTTTAAAGATGTTTTGATGTGAGTCATCGAAATATTCTTACTAGTCTACTAATCTGCTAGGTATGCGCTGTCCTCATACGTACTTTGAAAAAATCTCGGAAAAGTATTAGCTTTGTTGTATGACAAGACCGGTTTCCTCACTAAGATTTCCTTCCTCCTATACCCCATGATAAATATGTTATAGACGATTTAACGCTCGTTCTATTGAGCTAGAAGAATTTGTTTCATTAATTTTACACAAGCAGTGATACAAGAGCAAGAACGGTAGAGTCCTGCATGCACGAAACGGGATTGAACCCTGCTCCCCCAATTCTCATAAGTAACGCACATATTACCTTATACATAATAATATTGTTAATTTTTTGGATCTCTTTTTATGCCGAACAACTAAAACAAACAACATACTTGATAAACAAATAAATAAATAATATACCTAACTGTTTACACACTCCCGTCACCATCCTACGATTTCCTTCTCTATGGCATGAATTTATCAATGAGATTTTTTTTCATGTACAATTAAATTACTTAGGATTTGAAGTCGGAACCTTTAAAATGTAGTCCCTACCAACCAAGCTACAAGGTCGTATATTTTTTTTTAATTCTTATAAGGTAGTGCTTGACAACGATTTCTCTAATCACTTATAAACTAATATTACCTTCTAAAATAACTCAGTATCTAATACTATAAATGTAATCTAGTGTCACCGGAAACATGTAAAGCCCTAAAACGAACCCAAAATAACTCATCGTAAGCCTACAAATTGTACCTTTGCTTCTCTGAGTCATAAGCAATAGGAAGCAACTATACTCACCGAGGGTCAACCTTGATAACTCACGCAGTTTATAAAACCAACTGACGCGTTTCTACGCCATTTAATTGTGACCGTTCACAGGGGACAGACGTAGATCGCGCGTGATACGAAATTATTAACCATGGGTAGTGTCAGTGCTAACAGAGTGATCTTACACATTCTCAATGTCGTAAGCGTGATATTAGGGCTCGCGATCGCCGCGACATCTATATGGTTCTTCGTCCAAGTCAACGAGATCACCAGACTGAGAAACAGCAACCACTATTTACTGGATTACACCATCTATTGGCCACAAGCGGTTCCATGGATCTTCTTTGTCGTCGCTATCTTTGTTGTGAGCGTCTCCTGCTGCGGATTCACCAGTGTCAGCAAGAATAGCCGGGGCTTAATAATGATGTACACAATCTTTCTCGGCGTGACCATCGTGTGTCTACTTGCTGCGGCGGTAGTATCGCTAGTGTTCGCCGATACGAAGAGCACTGATAATTTTCTTAAGGACACATTCTGGGACGTCTATTTCCAAACGCAAAGGGACCACGAAGTAGCTACCGCGTTTGGACTTATCGAGAGAAAGCTGCAGTGCTGTGGCGCAGATAGTCCAAGGGATTACAAGAACTGGGCGAACGAATTCCCAATATCATGCTGCGATACTTATTACCATGGTTGGTTGGACGCGTACACGATCGACTGTGAGTTTACCAACAAGCTTGCGAACGAAAGACACGGCTGTTCGATGGTTGCCTCACAATATGCCAGAATTGTGATCAAGGTTTTATCGGGTGCGGCTATATTTACCGCTGTCATTGCAATAATGAACCTCGCAGCTGCGGTGTCACTATCAAGAGCCTTGAGCAGGAAGAAGGCGCGTATTCCTGTTGCACAACACGAGTCGGAGAGCAAGAAGGTGCTATTATAGATTTGTAAGTACATTTCAAAGTTCATTAATAATATTTTAAAGACAGTTCTTTATAAATTTAAGCACGTTCGCGTTCTTAAGTAACTTATTATGTACCTACTCATATTAAATTCTGCCTACAACTCTAACATTAGGTAATCAGATAGTCCTTATTTAGTATCTATTAATTATGGTAATAACAAAAACATAAAGGTTCTGTTTTGTACATTTAATTATTTCTGTTGATGAATGCCTAGTTTGTTTATAACTTGACTTGAGCGCCATCTACCGGATCCTAGCTTAGCTTTGAACCATCGTCTATCTGCTGTAGGTATTCGGAGGAATCTGAAACAAAAAGATTAATAAACGACTTTATAATCTTATGGTGTATGTATTTCTCGCATCTATTTTATAACTCTTTGGTACAATGTTTCTTGTTTACATCAAAATATTTTGCCTGACAATAATACTACGATTTGAAACGTTCCGAGGTTGTTCATGCTTGTTCTCACTCAAATACATACAAAGTTTCTCTACCTTGTTTCATATCCAAGCTATTTACACTTCGTCATGTTATACAATGTCAAAGATGTCAAACAATGACAAAGTGTGTAATCTGTTTATGGATGTGGTACGTGTTTTGAATTTCTAGTAATAAATCGGCATCAAAACAAATAGACAGGTTTCTTAGCTTGTCCTTTCTAATTATGATGAGGTTTAAGTCTATAGTTTGATGAAGAGGCAGTTAGCAAATTGCCCTTTGGAATTATTATGAAGATCTACGAGTTTTCAACAATAGTGTAGTTGGATACGATTTTCCTTGTGTAGTAGTAGTTACATAGGAGATTTGTTTTCCTTAAATTTCCACTAAGTATATGAGTTTCTATTATTTACAACTATTCCTCAGATTCTAAATTCATCTATAAAAAGAATAAAATTGGGAAAGTGCCTATCCTTATTTAATTTAATATAAACAAATTTTCTTTCTCCCATAAAACCTTTTGGATAAATAAATAAAAGACGTCTAAAATATTGAAATTGATATAAATGAGCGGTGTGCTAGAGTCGATGTGAATGAGATATAGAATGAGCTAATAATAAAATCAATTCATCCAATACAGTCATTGAAAACTAAATTGCATTTTAATCTAAATATTATTAAGGGGAGATAAAGTCATAAGTGACTAAGTGTGGAATTTTTTTGTTAACTTTATGGTGCACGTACATCAGAGCGAAATATAGAACTCACAAAAGATTTTTTTTTCACTGGCGATGGCGGGTGAAGTTCAGAGTCACACATCTAAATGTCGTTATTGACGTTAATTTTTTTTTATTTTACAAGAAATGCGTATTGATTTCCAATTTCTTCTAGTACTGGGGCTTTAATTATTTAGCCTACTTCAAGATCATTCGTCAGTTTTATATATAAAAAATTGCTCGTGCCAAAGTTTTTCATATTCTGCTCATGTTCGAGCTGCCTGTAAGTCAGTTAGCTTGGATAGGAACCCTATTTATAATATTCTGTATTTGGTGTCGTAATTCAGGGTTGTCAGTTAGAATTAATATGTTTAAACATGAATAAATATTTATTTAATATAAAAAGAGGTTAAAAACACTAAAATGCATTTTTAACCTCAACAAAAAATGGTGGAAATGATGAAAATATTTTATTTAACAATGTTAAACAAAATATTACATTTTTACCATGATACGGGTACGTTAAGTATTTTGCTTGCCGATATTTCGACTCAGATGCATGGATCGTGGTCACGGCTGAACTAAGTAATAAGTAAAAATGTCCGATGAATTATGTTTAAAAAAATATAAGACTCAGGTAACCCTAAAGCCCTAAAGGGTAACAATGTATTGACGGTATCTTATGCGAACCGAAGCGTAACCCTACGTTCGTGGCTTATAAAACCAATTAACGAGCTCCTACGTCATTTGTTTGTCACCGTTAACAGAGGACAAACGTAAACCGCGAGTGATACGAATTACTTAACGATGAGCACTGTCACTAGAGTGATTTTATTCTGCCTCAATATCGCGAGTTTCGTTTTAGGATTTGCCATAACAGTGTACTCCGTATATGTCTTTGTTCAAATTCACGATATTACCAGTTTACGTAACAAAAACCATTATCTTCTGGACTACAATATCTATTGGCCTCAAGCGATTCCATGGATCTTCTTCGTCGTCGCACTCTTCGTTTTGAGCGTATCCTGCTACGGTTTTACCAGTATTAGGAAGAATAGCCGTAACTTAATCATATTTTACGTAATCTTTCTCGTTATCGTCTTCATTTGTCTGATCGCGACAGCGGTGATATCACTTGTTTTGGCTGACGACGAATCCATTGATAAGTTTGTTAAGGATATCATTTGGGACGTGTACTCGCAGATGAAGACGGATGACGAAGTGGCGGAGTTGTTTAAAGATATCGAGAGGGAGCTGCATTGTTGTGGAGCGGCTAGTCCGAGAGATTACAAGAATTGGATGGACGAGTTCCCAATGTCTTGTTGTGACGGATACAATTACGGATGGTTGGAGCCGGTCACCACTAGCTGTGAGTTTTCTAACAAGCTTGCGAATGAAAGACACGGCTGTGCTGCTGTCGCGTCTCAGTACGCCGCCATTGAATTCAAGGTCTTATCAGGAGTGTCTATTTTTACCGCTGCGATCACGTTAATAAGCATTGCGGTGACCGTGCTTCATTATTCAGAGTTTTGAAGAAGATTCAAGTATTAATCCGTTTCTTCGCGTGACTTGGAATGCTAAAGGTGCTATTGTTTTCAAATAACCACATACTAAGTAAAGTTAATGCAATTTTATTAGTTCCTCAATACTTTATTTATTTGTAATGAAATTATTGATTTAATATAGTAAATAAATGTTGTTATCGACATATTGACGTACGAAGTCCCTAATCTTCGAGTTAGTTCAAAACTGTTTCAGGCGCAGCGTCTTCTCTGAGCTTTTCAATAAAACTTAATAATGTGTTCAGTAAATTGTTGTATAATTTGATATTATATTATTAATAACTATGATGACTTAATGAAAAGGTCTGCCAAACATTGTTAAAAGAAAATATCCAATATATGAAAAGAAAATGACTTAAATACCATATTATGTCTATAACTCTACAAACTAAATGGAATATCTATAGGTAGCTAAATGTGTTTACACAGTTTTCGCATTTAATAACATGTCTTTAAGAACTGTTCGGAAAAACAACTTTCAAGGATATACATATCTATATTATGAATTGCGCGCTCAGTACATATGAGGCTTGGCTTAACTCACACAGCCTGTAATTATAACGTACCGGTGTGCCCCAATTATCTAATTCTGCTGTAATCGGGGTCAGTCTGGTGTCAATTTGTTAATACTAGAAAACAGCACAGACATTTCCGATATATAAATGTTCACTTAGGGATATACTCATACATATATATATATATATACTTTTCTGTAAGTCCAGCTTGAATACACACATCAAGATCCTGTCAAATAAATATACCTAACCCCATGAATGTTTAATATTATTCTTCTAAGTAGCTATATTTGTCCCATTTATCAAAAATGCAGATCTTGTATTCATTCTCGACTGCTTCACAATAGGGGAATTGTGCTTAAGATGACATACTTTTTCTTTCAAGGGAAATATTTAAAATAATTTTAGTCATATGAGATCAGCATCTTGCGTATATTCTAAAAGGTATCATAATCAACAAAATTATTTAAAATTCAGAACAATCAACGTCATAATAACTTTGAAAACAAACATCAATGGCACTTAGGTTGACATGTGTAAAATGACATATGTATAGGATAAGATGACATGGTACATTGCCACCAACTTATCTCTGAAATTGCAAAAGTTGGAACTAATGCCGTCATGTTAAAAAGTCATTCATAAGTACAATGTGGTCATTCGTCTGTCAGTAACTACCTCTCGAATTGCGTCCGACAGCGCCTCTCTTCATTTCAGAGATAAGTTGGTTACTGTATGTCATCTTACACCTTAAGGGTATGTCGTCTTATCAATGCTAAAAGCCAGACCATTCGATTGTCCCTCACAGCTTCAATAGCCTTTTTTTCGCGTCGATGTTCATTAGTAAATGCCAGGCATTCTGTATAAAAAAAGAAAACAGGTAAGTTTTCCTATCCTATTTTACACGGATAAGATGACATAGTATGCCATCTTACACCCACGCCCTGTATGTCATTTTACCCAACGGTCACAAAATTATGGTTTAAATTGTCACGACCATACCTTTTACGTTAGGATGCGTTTTTAGCTATATTTGTGCAGTTTAATAACCCATTTTTACAATTCAAATTAGTTTAAAGTAAAGACCCTTACCTTACATGTATTTTCACCATCAAACAAAACCGAAAGCAAACTTTTGAGCATGTCAAAATCACAAAAACGTGCACTGCTTGCCAGTCCGCGTTCTTATTCCGCCATACTGAATTTGAGTACTAGCGACATCTATGTAGACTCCCGTTAACATCACAATTGCACTCTTAGCGCGAATATTTAAAGCAATATAGTAGGTGTGTCATCTTACCTAAGTATGCCGTCTTGAGCACATCTCCCCTATAGGTGCCTATATCTGTACCAGACTCTTTGAGAAACCCCCCCCCCCCTAGAGAACTTCCCCTAAAATCAAATTTATTCCCTGTGCTCACTGTTCAGTTTAGCTACTAAGCAAAATTTACTTACGGCATATTAAATACTCACCATCAATCTGCAATGTACCTTAATTACAGAGGTGGAGGGCTGACATTTGTGTAGGATGCTATTTAAACAAACATATCAAACGCAAACGCAGTATGGGTGTAAAAAATTCAGACTTTAAACTTTAAAATTGTGGAAAATCCAATCTGTTTGTAATTAGCTGAGACTCACAATTTTAATAGATTCATTAAACAATCATTAAAACGCAACGTTGATATGAATAGTATAACTTGCATTGTTTTACGTAACAAGCAACAATAGACAGATTAGTTTATCGTGTTAACGAGTCTCTGACTCAGTCAACTGATTTATTTTGAAACGAGTCTCTGACTCTTATCAACTGATTTATTTTGAAACGAGTCTCTGACTTTATTAACTGATTTATTTTGAATCGAATTTCTGGCTCTATCAACTGATTTATTTTTAAACGAGTCTGACTCTTTCAAATAATTTGTTATAAAGCTTAACCTATGTGTGTCCAACGGAAACTTCCAGCGTAATTTTTACCAACTTCAAAAAGTCTGATTAACTTAAAATTTCACAGAGGTCAAGAGCCGTTGACAATGCCATGTTATTATAAACATGGCCAAATTCCTAACGGTTAACGACACAGTGATCATATTAAAGAAATGGAAGGTATCGTATTACACAATTATACCGGAACTCACATGCGTGAGATTTAATTTTTTTGTCTATTAATATTTTTTTTTAACTATAATGACTTGGCGAGTGTTTCGATTAAGTTGCTGTTAACAACCCTACCTTCGACACAACCCTTGTGTATCAAAACAAAGGTGCGTCAGGAATGACTCATTTACTCGTAATTATAAAGCAAGTAAAGGGTTGCCCTTCGATGAATAAATATCCAACGTTGTTTTTTATATTGAGGTACAAGAAATAGCTTTATTAATTTAATGAATGAGCGTAAATAAGTGAATAACAACAATAACTGGTATTACAACTGTTTGTTTTGGCTAACGGAAAGCATTATCTAATACTGTTTAAGGGAAATCGAACTAGGAGAGATTACTTCTGATTGCATGGAAAATTGCACATGCAACGGGCCGGTTCCAAATTAACAGAGAAAGAGAGAGAGAGAGTGAGAGAGAAAGCGGGAGAAGGGGGAAGAGAGAGATAGATAGAGAGAGACAAGGGATTGACGGAGATTATAGAATTATGCAATACCTACTTAAATAAAATCCAAACATGGATTTACAATATTATAAAAGTTTGATTATTTATTTCGCAAAGGTGTATCTATATGCACGCTTTTCCTCCTAATGTACCCTATTCTTTAC
The DNA here is from genome assembly GCA_905404135.1 of Hesperia comma. Classification (NCBI taxonomy): domain Eukaryota; kingdom Metazoa; phylum Arthropoda; class Insecta; order Lepidoptera; family Hesperiidae; genus Hesperia; species Hesperia comma. Next base: position 6,665,733 of record FR990032.1, on the reverse strand, counting down.
AGTTTGAAGCCTTATTTTTAGTTCAAATGTAAGTCACAAGTTCCGCTTGTTATCAAGCATGTGCCGTGTTTAACTTAACCATTATAATAACATCCATGACATACTTACTTACGTAAGCCGTTGCGTACGAATGGTCGCTCGTTTAGCTTCGAAAGTGAGATGTTGAAAATGCCAAGATTTATAATCCTATGAATATTAATAAAAGGAAAAAATGCATGCTGCGGTGCTTCAATGCGTTTACGAGTATAAAGTATTTTTAACCGACTTCAAAAAAGAAGGAGGTTCTCAATTCGACCGCATATATGCTTTTTTTTATGTACGTTCAGCGATTATTTCGTCGTTTATGGGCCAATTTTGATAATTCTTTTTTTGTTGTAAAGTAGATATGCGCAGTGGGGTCCCCTGATAAGGAAACCAGGATCTGATGATGGCATCTCAGAGAAATCGAGGGGAACTTTCGAAAATTGTATGGACAACTAGTGTGTTTGTTCATGTTATCATAAGTACATTAAAGCGCTACCATTTCATGAAGATCTGGAGTCGATCTGATGAAGCCGAAAGACAGTCGAGGGAACTCCTCAACGATTTACTGCAGTTATCTAGTGTTTGGGCTTCATTAATTTGTAGTGACGAGAACTTTACACTTACATGTTGAATTGAGCGCCATCTGGCGAGTAGTTTTTGAGTTATCTCTACTTATCAAGATTGAAGTCGGTTATTTTTTTTGTAAAAAGCAATTATTGATAATAATATTACTGAAAAAGTTATATCTATTGCTTTGAATTTAGCTATTTTTCTCCATTGACAAGATGAGATTGACGTTATTCTAATGATGAATGAGATGCATGAAGAATTTACCTTTATAAAACATATTTATAGGCATGTGTGATGAAAAATATGTATAGTAGACATTTTTAGTTATATTATGACTAAATGAATGCTGCTTATGTTTTAAAGAGGAAAATTATGAATTTTTGTCAGCGAACGTTGTTATTTGAAGGATGACTGCTTTACATAATTTGAAATCTATTTACAATTTAGCAACACAATATAGTTGGCAATATTATTTCCAAATATATATTTCTACTTATTGATTACGAATAATTTAGTAGCCTAAATAAGGTAGGTAGGTATATCTTTTTGTTAGCGAATGTTGCTATTTGAAGGATAACCATCCTTAACGCAATATTATTGATCATAGTAGGTATTTCCTATTCTATATATTTTTATTGGTTACTAACAAGTTAATAGGATAACAAAAGAAGAATAGTTACTCATGTATTTAAGTTACAAAAAAGAAAACATTGCTCAATTATTCATTGGGTAACTAAGTTCCGTTGAGGGCCATTGACATGAAAAAATCTTTTTAGAATTGTTATATGAATGTACAGTCATGGATAAATAATTTGTTTGAGTTTTTAGAGGCGTGTATATTCCATGCTTTATTGTCAAGTAGCCGTTCCCAACTGTTAATTTGCATATTCTCATGCTCAGTGTTTAAACATGTAGGTATCTACTTATTCGAGAATTAATTGTGAAACTGCAAATTCTTAGGTTTCTTAATAAAAATGTTCTAAGGATATTGTCATTCTAATTATACTCGTATTATTATTTAAATTGCAAAATCTTGGATAATTCAACTTCATTTGTAATTTAGCTTATTTTTCAAGATTAACCGGAATATATACAATATGTTAAAAAATAGAGAATATTTTTAGCTTCTAGCCTTTACCTGTACTCCTAAGCGATGATTTGTTCATTTTATGCTCAATGTAAAGTTTTTAGCTAATAATAGTCGTCACCAGTATTCTATTATGAAGAATACATTTCAACTTAGAAAACAGACTAAAATATAATTATTTTATTTTATTATATTTTTATAAATATGTTTTTAGTTTTTCCCGGTAATGGAGGCTGAGTTTTCTCTTTAGGGAACGTATTTTTAAAAGTTGTTTCTTGTCACCCCCCTATACCATAACATAACGAACATTCATGCAAAGCTTCAAGGTTCTAAGTCTACTTGCTTAAGAGTATTAACGTAATAGTAAAAAGAACATCTACGGAAAGTGAATTCAAGTAAAACCTTCAAGTTTTTACTGCAATCATTCGATGTTTTACAGTGTCCACCTGTGACATACCTGACACACTTATGTAACCATTATTGTGACAATAGACCCACCTGGCCATTATATCATTGTTGTCAATACTGTCCGTGTGTGCGTAAGGACGTTATAGGAAATGGATGTATTGTTAGAGATTAAATCTTTGTAGGCATCGCTTAGCCAGTGTGTGTGTGTAATGTAATGCTAAAATTTCCAAATGGATACTGCATACATACTTAATTGTTGATGGTTTCAATGGTTCAGGCCAAGGTTAAATTCTTGCCAATTTCAAGAACAAACAGATCAAATCAGTTATAAACTCGTAACTCGGAGAAAAATAGATTATAAAGACTGTGGGATTCAGAGTAAAACAACTTAAACTAAGCAAGAAATTAGACAAAAAATATAAGATAAGATGCGTTAATTACGGTACGGATTCAGAGTAAAACAACTTAAACTAAGCTAGAAATTAGACACACAAATATATGATACAGATGTGTTAGTTATAGTCATTTTATTTAAAAAAATACCAGATCCTGCATTATTTCTGCGTTTTACAGTAAAATTGCTTAACAAGTGACAGTATTTGTTCAAAATGTAACAACCTTTATCGTGAAAAATAAAAAATGAAAGAAGACAAAACACTTGGAATGGGATATCATTGTATAGTACCTATATGAAAGTCATTTTTATTTTTCATTTGATATGACCACAAGCATTTATAAATATTGATATATACCAACCATCTACATTATATAGATGGTTAGTAAATTAGTAAATTAAAATTTGAATAAATGTGAACATTTTTATGCTTATAACTTAGTTACTTCATTTCACCATAAGGATTAAGGTTCTGCTTGTAAGACTATGACAAACGCTGTTGCAGTCACCATACAAACGAGGTATAACAGAATAAACTGGGTAGGGCCTCTCTTTAAGGAGTCCATTGTTAACCAACTTCTCTGTACCTCAAATGAATCAGCAGTTAAATTGAATTCCTTTGACCATTCGTAATAATATGACTAATCTTACATATTAGCAGTTTCCAGTCAGATATATAATGACAAAGTTAATCACAGATCCCGTGCTTTTACACGCGTTTGCAATGACTCATAGCTCATAGCAGGTAGGTAGGTACATACAAGTGTCGTGTTGATCCGTTTTGCGTTGATTTTGTATCTTGAGGTCTGACACATCAAATACATAACAACTTAAGACGAAAGTATGAAGTTATTACGTATAGGGAAATTTTGGAATCAGTGACGCATATATTTTATGTGACTATTAGTCACATAAAAAAAGGGCGTCACCATGACGAAGTGACCATCTTATAGTGAGTGGCTTCCACTGCTGACGTTAGTAACGCTAGAAGGTAGCTATATCGAGATATCGTTGAGGAAGAACCGCCTAGAGGAAAGCCTAAGGAAAATAACATGAAACTATCTGTGTATTAGGTATATTGTCCCGTTAAAAATGCTAAGAAGTACCTACATAAGAATGATTTGCAAAAGAACATAAAAGTAGTTATAGAGAAGATTTAAAAACGATACGTGGTTTGCAAAGAGTTCGTTTCTATGACTGTAGCGTGAATGAATGATGGGTGATCGTAGTGACATGACGACTCTTAAATTGAACGAGGTTAACCGGGGCAAATGTAGTCATAGGCCACTCTTAATAGAATAGAAAATAGCGTCGGTTTTAAGGGTTAATAATAGGTTACACGTGGAATATAATAACATAATATTTATACATACTTGCTGTTACTCGCGATTTGGCCGTAAAAGTAATTTTTACTGAATTCAAAAATCTTTTATCCCTTAAGAATGGGCTATAATAAAATCCGTTCTGAGCGGACGTCTACAAACTGTAAACTACCTCCTTGCCAAGTTTCATATATGTATATTATGTCAAACGGTTTTTGATATTTCGTGATAAGCGGGTGACCTTTCGCTACATTTGGTCAGATAATCATTTAAATATCGAATTTATGTTCAAAACATTTGACTGTTCTTTCACACGATATTTTCGTTTCGTCATTTAACACAGGATGTGATAGGTGGCGTTAAAGCAAGCTATAAACAAATTAATTAAACATTTCCTTTACGATATGTTTCCTATTTAATACAAGTTGACTTGTACTCGATACAACTGAGGCCTTTGTACAAAAGTCTGTACATAAGTCTAATACATTTTTTTTTCTTTACAGGCACTGACAACTGACAGTCTGACAGTCTACTAAGGCTGCAATTCACCAAAGATTTGGTCGATCTCCGAAGACATTCCTAAAGACTCGAGCGCTAGGATCCAAGATTAGTGAAACTGTCTGATGAATGAGTAATGATGGAAAACAATAGACAATCCAACGTATTTTATCCGTTCCGATATCGACGTCGAAACAATGTTAATTAATTTAGTTACCGATAATACGTAATAAGTATGAACTTTGGATAAGTAATAGGTAGAACCTAGGTACCTAGTATCGCAAAGAAATTTATTTTTGTAGTACACCTTAGAACTAGTCTTAGTACGTATTATGTTGTATTGAAGCACTTTATAGGCGATTTAAGATGTTATTGTGAAACGGTTTCTGTCAATGTAAAAATGTAATATTGCAACTTTGCGTTGGAAGTTAGTATACCTAAATGTTTCACGCATTTTTTGGGTTTTCGTGCTTCGGATATCTAAAGATAGGTATAAGCGATAATATCGTTAGATATTAATATCCTTATGGCAAAAATACTAATGACAAAACCTCAAGGGCTCATTGAAGCAGCGTGAGCTCATGCTCTTCATTGGGATAAGAGACTGCAGTAGAGTTTAGTCTCCCCAAGAGACCCGGGGATCATAGCTCCAAACCAGTAGATCGCAATAGTAAATATCCATTATACTCATATTTCTCTTTTAGCTGTATTTAAAGTCCCATCGATATATTACGTTTGTAAACAAACTTTTATGCTAGTTCATATAAAATTGCTATGGTTTATTTACAATAACTTCATTTAAGTATGAAGAGAATTATTAAATCAGGTGTAGGACTAGGAATTACTTTAGTTTGTATGTAATGAATGAAAAGGCCGCGGCCTCGAATTTTGCGGGCAGCGGCGCGGCGGCGGCGGCGGCGGCGCGGGCAACGCAGGCTAGTTCTGGAAACTCGCGGCGGCGCTATAGCGGCGTAGTGTTGTGTCGCTGAGATATTTGTTTTATTCGCGAACGAAATGTCTGAACAACGGAGACAACATCTTTTCGATTCAAATTTATTTCTTACACTCGTTTTATTGTGGGCAAATGAAGAAGTGAATACCTACTATAGGACAAGAAAAATAAAAGGCGAGCTTTATCGAAATTGTGAAGAACAGAGACAATGTCCCGACAAATAAATAACAAAGTAATAATTAGATTAATTATCAAAATACCTAACTCCAAAGTAATCAATATAATCTTAAAACATTTACAATTTCAGTTAAAAGAGAAAGTAAAAGTATTAAAAATTGTAAAATAACATAAAAGAACAAGTCATAAAGAAAGGCAAGGATATTAAAGGAAGTGAACAAGGAAGAAGATAAAGAGGATAAAGATGACAGACAAGGAGTAAAGAAGTAAATAAAATAAATATTACGTATACGACACCTAAATAAATTGCACAACACTACAATGCGATTGCGCGGGCTGTCACCGTGTGCGTTACCCTAGCAAGAACAGCGAGAAGGATATGAACTATCAAAATAAAATATTATTATAATTATAGCTATAATTAAAATATTATTTTTACTATTAATTGCTACCTAATTGTTTCCTAAAAACCTAGTAGTCTGGATTGCGTAGCTTTTAAGGATAAATAGTCATTAACAAAAACCGTTTACGAAACTCTGAACACCCACTATTTTATCATTGCAGAAGAAAAAAGTTATTCAAAACAAACTACATTCAAAATAAGTAAGAATATATATATTAAAAATCTTGAAAAATATAAATTTAACAATTATACTTCTTTATCTAAAGCTCGAAATTCATGTTAGTGCAAGTATAATTTAAAGTTTAAGTGTTTTAGTATACAAACAGCGCTTCAAATATACGTCGTCACTAAGCGTCACATCGTTCACACAATATAACCTGAGACTGATTGATAAATGATAAAATTGATAAAATGATAATTTGTTAAAATTTATAGAAATTTTTGAAGGGACTGGTTCCCCGAAGCGAAGCGAGGGCGGGTTTACTAGTAACCCTATATACGAGTACATTGAGCGTACGGTATAGAGTACTATAGAGTATCGTAGTCGATATCAAGTCTTAAATTTTAAATGGAAAGTTATCTGTGATTTTGATTATACACGGTATAAATAAAATAACTTTTTGTGTTCGAATATACTTAGGATTTTTTTTTCTAAATCTACATCAACGTTAAATATGAGCAGACCCGCCATTCTGACGCACACGACGCGAGAGCGGTCACCGCTTGACGTTGTCAACCACCGCTCGTTACCCGCTCCTACACCGCCGCCGCGCCGCAGTTTTCGAGGGTCGGTCCATTTGATAACATGCAAAACATCTTGCGCGCCCGCGCCGCCGCCGCCGCCGCGCCGCTGCCCGCAAAATTCGAGGCCGCGGCCCAGATTTTTACTGTACTGTAAGTATACGGTAGCTCAGAATTCTCAGATATCTCAGAAACGAAACTCAAAGTGGTTCTGTAATGAATTCAAGAAAACCAGTGAAGCTTCTATTGTTTGTATATTTTTTAATTCCAAGTTATTATTTTTCCGTTCATTTTGCTCTTTGACCATAATTATCATCATGACCTATGTTAGAACACAATGCATAGTTAACTAAACCTTAAAAAAATAATAATACGTAAGGGCGCATTCATGTAGAACGCTGGTTACCGGCGCTGATCTGCCATCGCTTATCGGCGCTTATCGGCGCTTATCCGCGCAGGTAGTCGGCGCAGGTAGTCTCTATACTTTGTGCCGAACCAGCACCGATAAGCGCCTACAAATTCCGACCTGCTCCTATAAGTGCGGGTAGGCCATTAATACCTACTACGTACAAAAGTACTAGAGAAGACACCGCAAAGAAATCTTATGTTCCATGCGCTTGCCAGCTCGCATGCGCGTATTACGTCTGAGACCTGTCAGTGTCTTCCTAAAGACATCCCTACAAAACCCAAATTGTTATTATTCAGAATTCAGAGTCGGTTTTTAAATGAATGAAAAAAAAGGCGAACGACATGTATTATTGCTGTTGTATCGTAAGTCATTAAACTAAATATCGATACTGTTTCCGTCCACGTACTGCGCACAACACTAGCAAAAGCGGCCAAGTTTTTTTTTCACAAAAATTTTGTCAGGCACGCTATTTTTGCTCCTGTCTAATCCATAATCCTATATATCAATGATTCAGAGAGACTGTCAGCCAGCTCCTGCTTATACAAGCTTGCTTTATGTAGAGGTTATTTATCTCGACGGACCAGTACCGATAAGCGCTGGCAGATCAGCGCCGGTAACCAGCGTTCTAATTGAATGCGCCCTAAAGAATCTCAGCAGAATTAATGGATAAGGGTTTGTCGTTAGCGTGCAGAATTATAGAGTTGTTTTTTTATAATATTGTTATAGTTAATCCATAGGCAAAATCTCATTTAATTCAGTGTACCTACAAAAGTAGCTAAATTGATTAAACATATTTTTTAGGAAACATTTAATTATGAAACACATTTTTATAATTTTTATGTTTCGTAATTTCTAAAAAAAATATTACATAACAGGAAAATAATTGATAGAGTTTATCGAGTATAATTTATGTTATTGAGTAACTGTTATTGAGGTTAGTTGACAGAACTACTTATTATGTATTGAACATACTTTAATAAAATTGTTAAACAAGATATTGCTTGTGTGAGAATCTCGGAAGTATTTTAAAACAATTTTAATGAATGAATGAGTGAGTCAGTCACACGCTAGCTGCTAAATGGTGAATCATAGCAAATGAACCATTTAAAAGGTTATTAGGTTTAATATTTTAATATAATTTCTAAGAATTAAGGTACTTTGTACCTAATGGTAATGAGATCTTTACGGAGATTATTTTATCGTTTGTCAAAAAGTTATTAGTCTGTCATAAAATTGTACAATGAGTTCAAATAATTGGTTAATTAGATTAAGGTAGTTATTTAATTTCCTATTCATTGTTTTGTTTTTAAGCAAAAGTATCATAAGTCATTAGTTGAAGCGTGTTAATTGGTCGCATGATTCAGATACAATAATGAAATTAACCATTATTATTTACTTATTTTCTTTCTTAGATAACAATTTTATATTGAGATAATAATCAGAAATATGGTTTTGTGGTTTTCTTATCATTTCTCTTGCTTGATAACAAAATTTTGATAACTAATTTAGGGATCTATTTTCTTATTATAAGGTTACTTTCTAAGACTATTTTGATGACATGTTTTATTGGTTAGTTGGTAAATTATTTTTATATAATCTATTTAAAATAACTCGTAAGTCGGAATAAACATCACAATTTATCCTTAAGGTGTACATATAGAAATAAAAATAATATTAAATTTATATTAATGTATAAAATACGCATTTAAGAATACATAATGAATATTTATTAAAATACCTTATCATTTCCGTTCGTAAATAAAATCAACCTTACGCAATAATATTATTGTGGTATTTTTTTTGTTATCCATCTTATATAAAAATGAACAAAACCATCTGCAGTAAAATTGAAAAAGTAAAAAAAATAATAAAAACAAATGTATCTATAATGGTTGGTAATGACTAATGACGATTTTATTTTAATTACTTAATACCATTAAAATACAAAAATATCTTTGGAATTAATGAGGCCTAGAGTATACTTCACTTCGTTATAAAGGCCTCCTACCGTACCGTCTCTACAGTCTGGACTGGTGTTCAGGTGAAACTATATTACACATAATATAATGAAACTTTAGGATGGTATTTGAATTCACAACGCTGTAGACGAAGCGAAGGGGCAATGGGCATACCTGCTTGGTACAGTAGCCACCGCAACATTTTTACTAAAAATTTGCAATGCTTGACGATAATCGCACCTGAGGATGACTAATTTCAAGCCAATTAAATAAGAAAAAGTAGGTATATTTATTTTTATTTTACTTTGGAAGACTTCCACATCTTACTCACATCACATATGATTATAACTTATGTAGGTACTTACATCGACGACGAATGTTGTCAAGTGAAAATGCATTCCTAACAACATAGTTCCTGTTCCTAATAACATTAATTACTACCGCCTACAAGCAGTAAAGCAAAAACACGCTTAATAATCCTTCTGAAATCCGAAATTGCAACTAATATAATATCTACGTCCAATGGTCGATACCAAAGGCTGTGGTAGCAAAGTAAGGACACTACAAGAAGAAGGACCTTAACATGAGGCAATGATTCAATCGTCACTCTATTTTTAATAATTTTGTTAAAATTTTGTTGGAGCTTTGTTTTACACTTTAATTTAACAATTATTAGTAATAGTTTTTACTGAGAAAAATGACAAAAAAGGATTGATATAACTATTAACTATTCTTATGAAATTATAATTTTAATTGAATTTAATTATTGACAAATATGGATTTATAAAATTTCATAATAGGCTTAATTAGGTATAACTAATTAACTATATAAATATCGTGTCCCCAATAGTAATTTGTTTGCATAATCACACATAACATAACGTCTATATAATATAATATAATGTACTTAACGTAAGTACACTTATTTATTGATAGAGTACTCCAATAACGCCGATATGCTGCCATCTATCGCGTTTTACCTTAACTAGGCCCTGTTGCAATCAATCAAATGCTTTGAAAGCTACACAATAACAAAAGCTACAAATAAAAAGATAAAATCTACAACTATAGTGAACGTAGTATGTTACGCCATTTTGCCACTTAAAGATGCACTAATAAGTGTACGAGAAATGAATGTTACCTTCAAAGCGCTGACAATCTAACGAAAGGTAAGTTTCGTATTCTCTAGATGTTACATAGTATCCAACGAATTAGCGAAAGTTTCGTAACAAAATGCTTTTCAAATATCATAAAAATGTGTCAAGGGCTACCACTTGAGCTTTTCCGATCGACAATCGATAATCGACCTTAAGTTAATGATGTAGAGTTGAAGTATTAAAAATGATAGTTTGTTATGGTCAGAGGCACCATTACGAAACGTGTTACCTTCTTAGCATAGTATGTGGTTGATCGTAGTAGCTTGGAAATATAGTGTGTCATCGATAAACTTGCCCTAGCGCCGGTGTAGGTTAAATCACGTAGAAAATCTTGATTACAGCTAGCGACACGATAAATCGTATCGTATGTAATATTTTCAATTAAAAAGGATTTCTGAAATTAAATGCATTACTTTTGTATATAATAGTTACCACTAAATCTGTAGGTTTAAAATGATTATTTCTAGCTTAAAGTTTGTGGCTAACGTTTTAAAATTCAAATAATAAAACGGTAATTTTGGTGTTGTTAGTGATACCACTGATTGCTGATACTGAGTTCTCCACAATTGTACCTACTACTAAAAATGGGGTTATTACCATTTAAAAAACACTTACCTAATATTGTAGTTGCCTATATTGCATTGGTAGGTAGGCTTACAAATTGAGCTTGATTTAAACAAATGATAATAATGCTTTCCATCCGTGAACATTATGCTACTTTTTACCCGACTGCGTCAGAAGGAGGGTTATGTTTTTCGAGTGTATGTATGTATGTATGTCCATTTATTTGGACTGCCCCACAGCCCAAACGGTTGAACGGATTTCGACATATGAGGTATCGTTGAATTCGTCAGAACTGTGAAAGTGTCATAGGCTATATGAATTTTCAAAATGGCGCCCGAAAGTGGAAGAAAAAGAGGGGATAATCTTGAGTTTTTTGTTATCTTAGCAATATGGGTATCAAATGAAAGATCGTGAAAAGACCTTTTCAAAAATATATATCATATAACGTCGTTTTAACACAAATTGTCAAAAACCATCCCAAAAAGTAGAATTTTTCGGTGAAAACTCAAAAGAAAAAAACAAGTGTCACAATATCAACATAAAATACTTCATGGTGCTGCAGGCGGGGACAAACTATACTGCTACCTACAGGTAAAAAAAGATTTATCACAAGTACTACGTTTGTCCCCGCCTGCAGCACCATGAAGTATTTTATGTTGATATTGTGACACTTGTTTTTTTCTTTTGAGTTCTTTTGTAAGCAGTCGGGTTTTTTGTTTTTATAATAATATTTTTATTTACTATCATTTTAATTTAAAGGGGTATTTTTCTTCATCTTTTGTTATAGCCTGAACAGCTGATGTAAAAGCGGACGAGACACCTGATATTAAGTCGTGGTAATCGTCACCTATGGACACGAACAACACCAGGAGAGTCACCAGTGCAACGCCGGCCCTGAAGGAGAACTCTTTTTACAGCTTCCTGTTTTTGTTTTATTTATTTTGCTCACCATATCACTTACTATGTACCCGGCAGCTTATCGGCAATGCATTTAGTGTATGACTATAGTTGACTTGGCAATCAGGTGCCTTTATTTAAAATTTAAATGAATGAAAAAGGGCTCAAAGCTATTAGACGAACAGTAATCTTAATTTTATTTATATATACTTTCACAATAAAGTTTTTAAACACAAAGAAAGTTCACTTAACCTTACATAATAACTGTGGACAATGAATCACGCTAACCAAAAGTTATAAATGTAAATGTACACATGCAAATACAAATAAGCAGTGTATTGCATTGTTTGTGGGTGACTCATATTTACAACCTTAAACGCAACCGCAATAATAATTTATTCAATATCCAAAGAAATGAGTAACACCTATATCGTTAAATTAAATCACGTAGCGAAAACAACCAACATATTAAACCTTTACATTTTATGTTTTGCAATAAATATGAATATTGTTAATGTATAAAATCAGTTAATTCCCAAAACAGGTTCAATCAAATACAATTACTAGCAAAACAAAGAAGAACAAACTCGTTAATTAATTAATTTATCACCGCGATCGTAAAGATTAAGTCGTGGTCGTCACGTAGCGTATAACCGTCCCACATAGCTGCGCAGGAGTTTATAAAATACATGGCATCATTACCTAGCCTCTCATTCGGTTGACAACGTTCACGCTGCACGGTTGATTTCACCCATCATCATGGGGAAAGAGGAGCTTATTAAGGGTGTGTTATACGTCATGAATATAGTGTATGCGGTGTTTGGCCTTGTGACAGCAGCTACCGGAGTCTGGTTCTTTGTGCAGTTACAAGAGTTCGTCAGTTTAAGGAACAGCAACCATTACTTACTGGACTACAGAGTCTACTGGCCTCAAGTCGCGCCATGGCTCTTCATCCTTCTCGGACTCTTCGTCATGATGGTGGCGTTCTGCGGGTACTGCGGGGCGAACAAGGAAAGCAGAGGATTGTTGGGAATGTACGGAATGTTTATGATATTTATTATCATCGGTCAAGTGATTGCTGCGACTTTGATCTTCGTGTATGTAGACGGTGAAGATACTGACAGATTTGTCAAGGATACAGTGTATGACGGGTACTATAATTCGCAGTCCAACCCTGATGTGTTCAAAGCCTTTGGAAGGATCGAAAGGAAACTGAAATGCTGTGGTGCTAATGACGCGAGAGATTACAGGAGCTGGAGAAACGATTTACCCTTGACTTGCTGTCAGGACAGCTACTACAGAGCGACGTGCGATTTCACGGATAAGGAAGCGAATGAAAGATTAGGTTGTGCTAAAGTGGCATCAGTTTACACGAAGATTATTAGTTCGTCCGTGGCAGGAGCGTCATTGTTAATAGCGTTAGTGGAGATCGTGGGTGTTATCCTCGCTTGGAAACTGTTCAATTCTGCACGCGAAGTGGAACATTATATCACAGAGAGGAAGGAAGGTGAAACGGAGTGCTAAGTGAAACGTGAGTCAGTCAGACCGATTTGTTTTTAGTGACCGGGTGAGAAAAGACTGTGCCTTTTATATTATATTATATAGTTAAGTTACCTCGGTTGTTATTCTCTTTTCTTAACGGTCACGAGAAACATGTTATTGTACCGCCGATATATTTAAGTCACAAGCGAAACAGCTGATTCCGAGCCGACCTACGATCGCCTAACGTAACTTTTCCTTTCCGCGCGCGGCGAAAGTTTCGAAGCCATTCAGGCGCTTATTGCATTTGCTTTAGGAATAAAGTTCGTTTCCTTTACGAAGGAAATTCCGAAATCTTTATCCTTTCTGTAATCATACGCTTTAATTTTAATCTTAGTTTGTTTTCATACATCATTTTTTTTCTACAGTATCTATTAAAGATTATTGTTACCACGCCTGTCTGGATCATTAAGTATAAGCACGAGTGGGCTTAATCAGTAATTTCCTCGCCTCGTGAATCACCTGCACTGACTCACAATGAAATAAGTCTCAATTGTACTAAGACTTCAATCTGTCAAGCGACCTCGTGTCCCCACCAAGCGTCTCGTAGTTCACGTAACGTTTGTGATGCATTGCGGGGTCTTATGTTACGCAAGATTGGTTGTGAGGTACCCCAGCCATGGACGTTTACTTTTAGTTTGGAGCCGAGGTCATCCATGAGATTTGGCCTCAGCCACTCCCGTGTTAGCTATGCACTTCTAATGATTTTCGCTTGTAAGGTCGCTGGGTTCTCATTCTCAGTGAGTTCTGCGTGTTGTTTTGCCTACATCGACAGCTATATGTAAATTTGTTACGCAAACTATGGACATAGATAATTATATTGCGACAGTGGTATTGTACGCGTGTTTACGATCGAACAGGTGTGGTTCATTTTGTATTCAGAAAAAGAGGTCGCCGTTTCACAGACTTGAATTACGCAACCTCTAATTAACAGAGCTTTTAGGTTGTATCAAACAATGGATAGTGGAGTATGCCGTTAATTGACTATATTAAAACTATCGATAGCAAATTTAAAATGTCATTAAATAATTGACTAATTGCCACAATGGTTGAATTGTGTGTACGATATGGAATGATTTTGAGGCAGCTCTTGATTTTTTGTGTAATATGTTTAGTAATTAAGTGATTAATAAAATACATTCCGTCTACCACTATCTATTTAATTTATGCGCTTGTAAAGTAAAACATCCGTCCGATTATGTAATGGCCATATTTTATTTCCCACTTGCTTATTTTAATAGCTCCTTGTAGGTATAATCTATGCCAAAGAAAGTATTAATGTACAATTATTCACGAATGAAAATAATATTTGAATACACAAATTTCTTGAGAAAAACATGTATTATAATGACGAGATCACACCACTGAGTTAGTGTATTAAGTTATTTTACATAATATAATGATATTATAATGTTTTGTATAAGTGAACCTAGTCTTAAGTAGTTTTTATTTTGTAGTATAAATATTAAAATTAAAATATTTTTATTAATATACTTATTTTACGAATCTCTTTTATTGTTTTATTTACATTTATTAAATTAAGTAGGTACCTTTATGTATATTTGTATCCTTTACATTTTTTATCCCACGTACCTATGCATAGTGCGTTGCTATTATTAATCTAAAGTAGAAATCTATCTATCCTCGTCTCGTTTTAGCTTATTAGAATAATGCATTTAAGTACTTTGAGACTTTGCCTCAGTAGGTACTTATAGGTACTCACTCAACAAAAAGTCACTCAACAAAATTAAGTTATCATTTTTAGATATGAATCAATTGAAAATAAACATAAGTTTCAAGGTTGCTTCAAGGTAGGTACCTTTAATACGTCAATGAAAATCGGTTCGAATCAAAGCCGTATCTGCAACTAGCGGGAATAAACTGTCAAACAATCAAAAAAATCTAAAAATTTATATTATGGAATCTATAAGGCCTATTTTATCAAACACCTCTAAGTACTAATAATTTTTCATTTACAAGAATATGTTTTTTTTTCATTATCAAACTGATAAAATTAAATTACATAACACAATAATAAACAAAACACTCCATAAATAAGGGGTCAGTGACCACCCTGAAGTGTTTAAGCTAAAAATTATGTAATTGTACCTAAGTCATTTTACCACATTCATAACTGAAACAGGGCCTATATTTACACAATATGTAGGTATATTGTACATAAAACGTAAACGCACATCACAAAAGCCTTCATGAAAATGATTCATACCTTCATTTCATACCTACCTAGATTGTGAAGTTAATAATGGCGGACCGGTGCTCGATAATTACAATTAAATTACTGTTTCTAAGCACCGAGGCAGTAGATATCGATACTACTAACCGCAGCACACCGCATCTAACGATATAAACCATCTATAAACCGGTATGCTTCTTAACTTATTCGTAAATCAATAAAACTATTATAACCATTACATCATTTGATACGTGATGGAATTTGTATAAATAAGCAAAAACTTTAAAACCGGACTCTACTCTACCTTCCTATTGGAAATTTTAGTGAATATGGTCATAAATAGCATCTGCGCGCGGCTTTACCCGCGTTGAATTCGTTTATATCGCGAAACAGACTTCATTTTCATCCAATATTTTATTTATTTATTTAAAACCAGCCCCTTAGGGGTTGGTTTTAAAAAAAATAGCCCATGTTTGAACTTGCGCCATCAACTATCTTCCTGAGTCATCAAAATCGGTCAAGCGGTTTAGATTTTTATATTATCCTCTATTTCAAGCCTTTAGGGCTTCATTAAAAAAAGTAGCCTGTATGTGGCCCTGGGTCTTAAACTATTTTTATTCCAAATTTCATCCAAATCGAGCAGGTTGGTTGGTGGTTTAGCCGCGAAAGTGTCACAGACAGACAGACATTAGTATGGATGGAGCTGGTTACACGTTTTCATAGGCTACCATCGCAGTCCTCAAGGGAAGTAACACGTTTGTGAATGAATCATAGTGAGAGTCTGACTATAATGGTCTTACCAATAAAACGCACAATAAAATTATCCCAAGTTTAATTTATTTCGTCTTTTTCTTTACCTTTGATTTCAGAGAATCAGTATATTAGGACAGGGACAAATAATTTTTAACATGGAATAACTTTACACTGTTTTATTAGTAAGACCTTAAATTACTAGTACCTAGATTATAACAAACAATGAACAACTAATATAGCCCAAGTCCTCATACTTGAGAGATTTTTGGGCGTCAAGGTGTGATTGTAATCAATGAACTTAACATGATTATCTTTTGCCTGTCTTTGATTACAAACTTGACTACCCGTGAGCGACTTTCCTCTCATATTTAAATATATTTATATGGAACCATCGAATAGAACCCGGTACCCCTTATTATTATTACCAACTTGGCTAAGACATATACAAATTTATATTTTCTATAGTTCTTTGCAAATTGTAGCTAAAACTTGTAGTACATACTTACCTACTCGTATCGTGTGTTAATGCAAAAATGGTTCGTGACCATAATCACATATAATTATTTTATTATATTATTTACTGCGTAATAATCAACATATTATGGATATTTTTTCAATCCGTGCTTCCACGCCAGTCTTACTACTACTATTATAAATGCGAAAATACTAGTACTAGGTACTTAGTAACTACCAATATTATAAATACGAAAGTAACTCTGGCTTTTTATTGGTCACACATTATTTACATTTAGGTACTTACATTAGGTATTAGTTTCTATTTTGACCAATTATGATAGTTAAAAAGTTCATGTATTTAATATTTACGTTCCACTGAATAATTATTGTTTAACTGCATTTGCATTTGAGATTGTTAAGATTTTAAAGGGAAAATTATGTAGTTCTCCGAAACCATCCATGGGATAAAAGGGGTTGGAAGTTTCGGAATTAATTTCGGAATTTGTGGGATATAAAACTCATAATTACACTGTAGATACCTATCAGATTTCGATAAATTTGGCACATAGGTATATTTATCTTCAATAACATTGTGGGATAATTTCAAGAGCATTTTGATTTTCCGTCTCCGAAACTGACGATGCTGCGGTACAAAAAACTAATATAACAAGGTACCTAATTAATACAAATAAAAAGTTGTATCTAAAATTTATAGTAGCCGAGATATTTTTGTTAATAATAATGATGTCCAAAAATGTTATATAAGTAATAAATATGATGACTTAAGGGATAAAATAACTAATTATGTATGTTATTTTGCTGCGTACGATTATAAACTTTCAAATTTAGCCGTAACGCCCTTGGCCTCGATTTTATAAAGTCGACAAACAAGTGACGATCCACTTTATGGTAAATGGTCACGGCACAATATTAGCAGCTTAATAATAAAATACTATCTTCTATGGGTAAAAACAATTATGTTAGTTAGAACTTGGCTTGGACACGCTCCCGCGTGTCTGGATAATACTGTAATGTAACTGATCGCTGTCTCTCCATAGATGATATCTGAAAAGGACTCTAATTAAA
This sequence comes from Hesperia comma, assembly GCA_905404135.1. Lineage (NCBI taxonomy): Eukaryota > Metazoa > Arthropoda > Insecta > Lepidoptera > Hesperiidae > Hesperia > Hesperia comma. The sequence goes on along the minus strand of FR990032.1, from coordinate 6,648,144 downwards.
TGCCTATATTATTGCAATAGAACTCGTTTCAACGGTTTTTAGAAATATTGTCTGTTTGTCTGCGTTTTTGTACACGCTAATCTCAGAAAGGACATAACCGATTTGGGCACGGTTTTCATTCATCCGTGTTTGTTTTATTTCAATCGGTTGCTAAATAGAACAGTCATGTTAGTTTAAAGATTCACGCCCAATAATTTTTGAATGCAATTACTCAGGAAGATGTTTCTCAAAGTAAGGCTAGGTTGGATTTAAATTAACTGTAGAGATATTAGATTAACAAACTTATTTAAACCCGTGCCTTTATTAATTTGTTTACGCTTGCAAATAAGTTGTGACGTCGCCGTCGTTTTAACATAACAGGTATTATAATATTATTATTCGTCTAACAACTTCCACGACATAATATTAAAAAAATACTTTAGTAGGTGTTATAGTAGAGACAAAAATGTCAATGTTCCTAACAAGTCATCTTCGGTCTTTTCTCGAGGTCGCTACGGTCGCGTAAATGGATATCTGGCATAGATTAAGTACGTACAGTACCTACTTGTATTTACATAAATTACGACGACGATGTAACAAACACTAATAGCGTTTATTGGAATTAGTCGTATTTTGTAAGTATGGAAGTAGATACTGTACCCTCTGACGTAGTTACTTCTACTAGTGCTACTAACTAATGTATGACTATTGCTGTTGCCTAGTATGGTACTCTCTCGAGTTCTTGGTGTGGATTTATTTTTTACGTTCCTAGGAGGACAGTATTAAACAACTCGGATACAGACAAATAAATTGGCAAACATAGTTATTCCTTCTAGCCTGACCAACCAATAAAGAAGATATTAAAAAAATACCTATATAATTAAACAAAAACATTGATCCTTCTGCTCACTCGCAACGAAAATTAAAATAACTAATTTAGGCATTAAAAGCGTGACATTGTAAAGTATGCTTAATCTTTGGCCCGACCCAAATTTAAGAGCTTTTGAGGTAAACAATACGGCGTATATAAATACAATGTGTAGATCGTGACAACTCAATCTACCTCTCGTTATGTTTGCGATGTACAACGTCTCTGGTCATTTCATCATTCAGGATATTCTGGGGCCGTATTATGAACTCTTAATTCCAGACAGTTCACGTTCACAACGTGTGGGTGCTGTCACCTGTGGGTGTGCTGCTGTCTCTGTAGACAGCGCATTACAGATAATAAGGCGCTGTCCCTGTCCCCCACACGTTGTGAACGTAAACTGTCTGGAATTAAGAGTTCATAATAAGGGGGCTGGTCTCCATAATTCAAGTCAATGGGTATGAAGTTGCCCTAATAAGGTCATAATATGAATTCTGGTATTTTTATCTTACCGTGAAGCTCCGATGCAGCCGCTAGGTGGCTTATTCTGATCCAGTTAAAAGCTGTAGACTTTAGAGTGAAATTATTATTATTATTGTTTTTATTTTATCGTCGTCTAGCAAAGCTAAAATAAAGATGTTTTCCGATGTCATTTAAATGTATATCGCTCAATCGTACGGAACCCTCTATATTTGTTAAGTCCAACTTGACCGATTTTTTGTTTCTCAATTAAGAAATTCACTACAGAAACATCTTTTCAAACACCATAACTATGTTAAACAAACATGGATCTGTAACAAGTACAGAGTAATTAAATTCACACCACTTTCACTCAATAGATTTTTTTCAGGATGGTACTGTTTACATTTTTAGGTTCATCACACGAACCGGTCGCGACGCAGCGCAAATAAATGTTGCAATACTTAATAGAAGACATTTTGATGGGTTTTTTGCTGTTGTTGTGTGGAGTTGATTTTGCTACATTGTATAGAAGGAATTAAAATAAACCTGTCAGCATTCATAACTTTTAAGTATCACCAAAGTCAGCACTACGCGTAGAGTTGCATGCAAAACAAGTAAGTAATACTTTATCATTAAAAGCAAAAATAATATGCAAATTAACCTCTTCAAAATTATTTTTGATTATAGTGATTGTGAAATGTTTTTAATTTGGGTGTTTTGATCATGATTTTAATAATATCGTGATTTACGATAGCTGAGTATCGACTATTAATAAACGCATTTATATTATAATTATTTCAAACCTTGATTTTTAGGAAAAAACTAATTTCTGCAACAACAAGTTTTGCTGGTATAGAATGTGTCGTAAAAGTAATATTTAAGAGTTTTACGACACTGTCGTAGTGACGCGAGTATTTAAGTTATACTAGCATCGTGAGGTAGATGGCCTAGAATTTCTATTAGGTCTCCTGTGTAGATTGCTTAAGAGCTTCATTCATTGACTTGTGAATGAAGGTGAATTAGTTGCATAATTTAGTGGGTACTTAGTAGTTTAATGAAGTCGAATGAGGGGTTATCCCTTGGGGAAGAAGAGTCGCCCCACACACGCAAACACACACCTAAATATACACGCACATACAAAATGATCAAATCACTGTCAGTCTAGTTTAACACAGTTGTAAGTTGTAAACTTGTAATGTTTAAATCACTATAACATAGCAACTTGCAAATGTTACAAGGAAAATTAATCCATAAAAATACGAGGACCTAAGAGTAGGTAAATATTGCATTGGTCAAAGTTCGCTTTACCATACTAACATCTTAACTTACGATTAGGTCTGTGCAGTTATAGGAAAACATTGCTTTTTAGCAAAACATTGCATTTCTAATAGATTGGTTCAACCCAACTACATTGCCTTTATAATATGGTTCATTAAAAACAAAATTTACAGGTGTAACCTACATACACCTCGAGATATTTTCCTATACCAAGCCATGTGAAAATTAATTCAGGTATCGCTATAAGTATAAAACAAAGTCGCCCTCCGCCTCTGTCTGTCTGAGTCTTTCTAAGTCTTCTTCTAAACCACGCAACGGTTTTTAAGCGGTTTTTAGACACGGAACTAACTATAGGATAGAAACAGGACTAACTACCACTAACAGTCCCTATCTTTTCACTTGTTAATAAACTAATCAACTAATATTCTAACACCATCTACTAAATGGACTAAACATCCCAGTCCCTAAATTGAGCCTTGCTCTAAGTCGGTCACAGATGTCATGGGCGGCAGCGGAAGGGCGGTGCTGCCTGCTCATTAGCTACCTTAACTCCATAACAAAAGCCTCTTGCTATCTTGTGTTGAGCACGCTCACCAGACATCTTTTTTTCTTACTATGACCTTACTAATTCTATGGCCGCACCAATACGTGGACTTAAAAAAATTCAAGAAACACTTAACTCATCGAATAATCTACATAGGTAGCAGGTAAACCGCGCGCCCATGACACATATTCGCCGCCGTACAATTTCCTTGTGTTTTCCTGCGCCGGAACGTGAATGAACGTAGGTATTGTTCGCAGGTACTTCACAGTGACAAACACTACCTACTACCTACATACTCGGTAAAGTGGTTGAATAATAATTAATATTTGCAGTGTGTAGGAAAATGTAGTCGATTTAAATTGCGGCTAATGTATGGTATTATGACTGTAGAGTCATAACTGTCCTTTGGCAGCACAAAAACTTCTGTTTATTGGATTGGTCACTAAGCCCTCCGCTAACTCTGGTTTGCTAGTTAGTCGGGTATTGACCAACAAAAATCTAATTTTGGACACAAAATTGTATCGTCTTGAACTATGAACAAACTTAATCAGACAGTTTACTGGCTATGTGGTGGGTGAACTACGGCCACGTCTTACTTTTTGTCCCTTCACGGTAAAACCACCCATTGAATTGTGAATAGATTTTTTTATAACCTTGTCTTAAAGGCGTCGTCATTGACTTTGTTAGCAAAAAATTGTGACAGGTCAAAGTGACGAGTTCTTAATCATATTTCGCCGAATATAATGGTTGATGACCCAGTACCTATTTGGGATCGACCTTTGTAGAAAGGTCGTTAGAATTTGATAATCAGATCTCCGATTCTGCTAATATTTAAATGCGTAAGTTGGGTCTTGTTTGAACAGTTCGACACATTTTGTATACAGAATGTGCCAGAAATGTGTCAATCTATTTGATCGAGCCGCAACTAACGCATTTATATATTTGCAGAATAGGCGCCCTGGTCATCCATTCAAATAGTTGGAATTGTTGAACCTACTATTTTGACACGATCAAACTAGTTAATATACTTAAATTGAAAGAGTTATAAGTTACTTATAAAATAGTTAAATCTGCTATGTAATGTATCAGTTCTATATTACTATATTAGTTCTTGAATAAAATAAAAATAAATTGAATTTGCAGATTTTGGCCTCTAGGAGTCAGGAATTGTGTGCCAAAACAATGTTTCAAACCTTAATAAAACAAGACTCAAAAATGGATTTTTATTGTGATTTGTTTGTTAAATTATGACACATAAAACATGTAATGTGTACCTACATTAGTTGAGGTTTTCTTTATCGTTTTTATTAAATCTGAATGAATTAATAAAATTAATGAATTACAATAATTATTATTACTTTAAACAGTTCAAACAATAATACAATGACCGTTCAAAGGACCCCAGGGCTAGCCAATTATCCGGGCTGACGGGTGACAGTCATCTTTAATTGTAATTCAGCGGTGGACACTGCAATTGCTTAATTTGTTAACGCGGTTAATTCATTCTGAAGAGAGATAATTGAATCTCCGTCCTAACTGGACGGGAGGGGACGTGTTGATGAGCGAAGCGGTTAGCGAATTTAGGTGAGCTTCATCCCATTAATGTCGCACTACTGACAACGGGCGTCTCCAGACTGAGGAGGCCTAGTCGGCCTCCTAGCCTAGTAGGCACAGTCGTCTATGCCTCAGTACAGATTGGTGTATTTTGTGGCCAACCAAAATGTTGGAAATTATTATGCTATCCGAAATGTTCCGACATGGTTTAACGACTAAGTATTATAACTAACTTTAACTAAGTATATTAACTTAGCGATAACAACCGAGACTCACGACTTTACGTACCCTCCGAAGCGGTGCAGTGGCTAAGAACTTTTTCCAGTGGTGATCATCACCTAACGAATACCACTTATGAAGTAAAAAATATCATAACGTGCTGATGGTAGTATATTTGTAATGAAATATATTATTATGAGACACTTGTTTAATTAAAATAAAAATACAAAATCAACATAACAATTGATATCAAGTAACACTCAACTGCTAATTGGACTAACTAAACCAAGGATAGTTACAAAAACAAGTTAAATAAATAATGTATTTCTGATTTGAGTGTTGTTTTCGGTCGGTGACTGCTGTCATAGCCGGCATCAGCTGAACTAAGCTGCAAACTGGTTTGTAACCTTAAATCCATAAAAAATATGTCTACTTACAATCCCAAAACTACAAAATTATCACCAAAAATATTGCTATCGCACAAAATCGCTCCCGCTCTTCCTCTGAGTACAACCGCATCCTTCTACTTTCGAATGGGATATAAAAACGTACGATATTTGGTCGCTATAGCACACAGCTCGTATTCAGGGCGCGTCACCTGCAAGTCAAGGTTCAACTGGGTACTTGGCTTGCGAAACTTATGTGACGCATGTTATGATGAGTGAATTTAATATTAACACGTTCGCTGCGTTACGAGATCTATCAGATCTCTTACAGGTTTTCGGAATTGTGCGTCGACTAAAATAGTGTTCTTTCACTCCGTGCGGGTGGCTCTAACTTGTAAAGTTCTTTAAGTGTGAGAAAGACAAATATACATATTTGCTTCCTACTTAATGGTGAATTCCAGGACATAAAAAAAAGAATAAGAGATGGTTTAGGTCCCTAACGCACAGTATTATAATTATTTTAATTCCTTGCGTTAGGAGACATGTCGATACTCGTAGAATCGTAAGCCTCGTAGACGCAAGAGAGGGAAGGTGGGCGGCGCGGGCGCTGCGTGATTCGATTCAGTGTTGTCCTAGTATCGATGTGAGCATAGAGAGAGATAGAGAAAAATTATATTGTCTTTCGCCATAGAAAATACCTACAGTAGCCCAATCACTGAATTTATAATTCTTGTTTTTATTTATGTACCTACACTTAAATATTCGATTAAATTCATCGTTGATATTTTTATGTAATTTATTATAAAGATTAATAGGATAATATTTTAGAGTAAATGTTATCTTTAAAAATTGACAATTTATGTTTTGTTATAGGCCTACATTTAATTAAATGCTTTTTGTTTGCGACCATAGTTTATAAATAAACTTTAATAAAACTTTTTCAATCGACAACTGAGATATTATTTTATTCCCATCACTATTTACTACACATATTGAACTATCTTCGGTTGCGGTACGAGATACAATCGATACCTAATTTTATTTTGGTATTTGTAGTTTATTCGTATGTCATAACTGCGTCCGAATCTAGCAAAATATACAGCAATAGGTTATTTTTGACCCATAAAAATTTCAAAAATATATCATTGGTTTTTTAGAAGATATAAATTATTTTCAAAACTGTATTTTTAGGAGACTGATTAGGTCTCTAACGCACCACAGGCCAGGTTAGTTTGGAGATCTTTTAGGTCTCCAAAACTACTAGTCGAAAGTTCTTTGAAAATGAAGACGCAGCGAACGTGTTAAACTGGCGTCTGCTTGTAGAGGACTGGATTGTGACTTTGCGCATAGTAAAATTATGTTATATAGCCCTACTTTTCGTTCGATGAAGTGAGTTTACATTATCACAAAAATAGTGATGTATGATTCGATTGAAAAGAAATATTTAGCGGATTAAAGTCGTTTTATATAGACCTTAAAATATCAGAAGGTAAATTATTAGAGGTAGAATTCAGGGTATTTGTGTTTTCTGGTTTAATTTGCGTTTGCAAAGAAAATGATGTTTTCTCATATTAAAAGGTAATAATAAAATGTGAAGCCAATCCCAAATAATACAAATACAATAAAACTTTATTTTATTGAAATGAATCAAGTTGGAAATATTTATGGTGGCCAAATCATTGAGCATGATATATTTTATACTTGCATAAAGTAGGTTTATATAATTTTTATTCATAATATATAAGTTATTATAGGTATATAAAAATTTAATATTAAACTTATTTATGTAAAATTCTATACAGCCTCGAAAACTCGAACTTCGTGTTGCCGAAAATCTAATTTTTACATTTGTATATCGCGATATCCTTTAAGCATTTGCAATAAAAATAAACATGTTTGTGTAGGTACATTTATGTATGTGTGTAAGTAGTACGCGAGTATAAAAAAATATACTTTGCGCACATTATTTCGATGAAACAAACTATATACTTAGTTATAATATTATTCGGTGTAAAATAGCTGCTGTATCCAACAAAGAACAACGATAAACACATAACCAAAACTACTGTTCACTTTTAAAGTGCAAAGACGTGACGCTACTAGAGAACAGATATATCTAAGACGTGTTATGTAATTGTAAACGTCTTTGAAACCTTTAGACGAGCTGCGATCCAAAGCACGGCATAATTAGTACCCGAAACAGTTTTAAGGTAAAACTAGCTGTTGCCCTCAGCTTCGTCTTACTGCACCGTGAATTTATACATGTGATAATTTCTAGTTGATCGTTGTCTCTACTTGGTAGCTACGGGATAGTATTATCAGGGAAAGGTAACTATTAAATTAAATGAAGTAATAAATCTCGCACCTAACATATTTTTAGTTATGTCTGTTCGTTTTTTTATCTGTCTAATTATTCCTGTTTATCTCAGTAACGACTAAATCGATTTTAATACGGTTTTCACTGCTGTATTATATAAGCTTGGGAAAGCATTTTTTTAATTTTTGATTACCCTCTGTTTACAAAAATAAACACGAATAGACAGCACCTTAAATCCGTAAGTACTTACGTAAAATACGTACCTAATTAGTATTCGAATGTGCGATCGACATCTCATTTTCACTTGTACGAGTCTCTTTTACAAGATGAGACGAAAGGTCAGGATCACCTTGGAGTCCACAAGACACGAGATAATACACCACTTAGTCTTGATTTATCAAAACAAAACATTGAATTACTAGCGAGGACTTATTTTGTAATAGGCCTGTCTACTCACACTTGCCACTGCAACGCGACAAAATTACACGCATATGAAAAGTCGCTGCGAAATTTTGACTGTATCTTATCAACATTAAGTTCAAGCACATTATCTTTTTATGAACGCAATATTTATTTAGTTAGGTATATCTTTCTATTCATACATTAAGTTCTTACTGATCTTTCGAATCTACATAGGTATTGTTAAGTTTTATAAAAATGTATTTTATCTGTACCCCCTGCGTCAGAGGGAGGGTGTATGTGTATTAGAGTCTATTATTTATTTATTATTATTAATTTTGTCGCGGCACGGTCGCCCGTGTGAACGAACACAAGTTACTATTTCTGTACCTAAGCAATTAAAATTAAACTCTTTCTTGTACCTAATACTAATTAGGTAAAATGGTTTTAATTTAATTTAGTTTTGTTATAAAAATTGCAGTTAGGTAAAGTTAGTTACATTGATAGTTTTAAAAATAAGTTAAAATGTGATGCTGAGACAAGAGCGACTTGGGTTGGAAAATTCACCTCTAATTTTAAAAAATTACGCGTGTACTATATATGAAATTAATAACTAACTTTATTAAAAGAAAGCATTACGAACAAAGCACACTTGAGAATTCTTTATAATGTAAAGTTTGCGCATTCTCTCTTGACCTGCGTGGTGGACTATCCTTTGTATTTATGACATTAAGACAAGGTACGAGAACTCAGTAATGTTGGTTGTTATTGATTCCGTACACACCTATAATTTACAAAATTAAGAGGTTAAGGATTATCTACCTCTTATGGAAGTGAGCGGCGTTGAAAAGAAACCTTCCATAGCCCGTGTTTTATTTTGCGGCCCATTGACGACCAGCGGCCCGCCGGTTGACAAACCATGCTAGCAGACATCGCTTGACAGCTGTCGTCAAACTAATAGGAACTACATAATTCTAAACAAATGCGTGGGAATGTGTCGAATACGTGCGAATGTGTGAACAAAGGAATTGCTGTTCCTACACGTATGAGCACGTCTCTGAAGGTTTTAATGTTTGAGGAAACTAGTTATTAATTCTAATGTTATGTATATTTTATACAGTTTTACATATCTACTATTAGGTATGTATTCAGTGACGGTAGTAAATCGTAAGCTTTGATCAATGTTTTGATGATCGAAGGTCGTAGAACTCGTAGATGATCATCATCATCTTAACCCATCATGGTCCACTATTTAAGCACGGGTCTCTTCTGAGAACGAGAAAGTTAAGGCCGTAGTCCACCACGCTGGCCAAGTGCGGATTGGCGGACTTCACACACCTCTGAGTTTTGCGAACTCTCCGTCATGCAGGTTTCCTCACGATGTTTTCCTTCACCGTTTGTAGCAAGTGACATTTAAATGTTTAAAACGCACATAACTCCGAAAAGACAGAGGTGCATGCCCTGGGATTCGAACCCGGACCCTCCGAGCAGGAGGCCGAATTCTTAACCACTAGGCTATCATCGCTACGTAGATGATAATTAGATAATATTTCCAGATACACCTTAATTGATTATTATTATTATTTCTCTTACTGAGTCCATCCATAAAATACGCCCGTTGCTTGTAAGGAAGCTTAGGAGTCAATTGCAAGATCGTGTGACAAGGGGGAGGGCTACCCATAAGTTTCTTGATGTCACAAATCCCAAAAATGTTCACTAAACACTTAACAAACATCTTCAAAATTTTAATATCAACTATCACAAATACTTATTTCAAATATGTCCAACATAGCGGAAGTGGGTGTGATTATGTATATCCTCCTAAGAAAACATGATTTTGTATAAGTATTTGTACAAAAATTATTTTATTTGTTCTTTATTCAGTAGTATTTGGTTGAATGTCTTCTAAGATTGTCTCCGTGAGTCCGTACAACATACCAGCGGTACTTAAACTGTGGTCCGCGGGGATTAAAATGGCCCACCGAACTATCTTATCCATGAACTCATAATATATGTCGCGTTAAGTTCGAAATTTCAAGGATCTAATTCATATAATTTTAAATGCCTAAGGATTTGTACTTGAATTTGTATGTTTCTTTGATTCTATTTTAAATTACTTTGACCTTTATGGACGAAGAAAAAAAAGTTACAACGTCTAATACATACTATCATATAATAATAATAAGATAATTACCATATAATAATAATTGAATTTAAAATGTGTCATAAAACACGAAATCTAAGATATATTCGTAACTGCCTGCAAAAAACGAACACTGAAAATCAGTGGTTGTAAAAGATTCTAGTAGCAAGATAAGGTTGAACGTATGCTACACCTCCTTAACGTATCATAAATACAAATCAATATCAAATCATAAATTCAATACAAAATCATAATTTAAATACAATACAAAATCATTCCACTTCTGGGACCGGATCTTCTGTCTCAATATGCAGCCAGCCTTAGTCCATTACTCACTGGCCAAGTGCAGCTTTTTAGACTTTACACACCTTTGTGTTATGGAGAATGGAGAACTCTTGTTATGGACAACTCATGGTTGTGTAAGTTTCCTTGCGATATTGTCCTTTTTCGAAGCAAGTGATGGTTAGATTCTGATCCGCACATAATATTTGAAATTAAGAGAATTCAGTTCAGTGCAGGATTCGAACCTAGGTTCCCTGTAAGATAACACAATATAAATTATAGATAGAGTGGTAGTTTCTTCCAATAAATACTGTTCTCATAAATCCATACTTCACAATATAAACTTTTTTACCTTTACTTAAGAGTTTAGCTATTAATATACCTAATATATGTATTCATTAAAAGTACGTAAATATAAATACATCGCATTACTTACCTAATGATCGAGGCCAATAATAATTACCCGCTAAGCTCTCGAAAATCTACCGAATCAATAAGCAAAATGGCGTTTTTAAATTGACAATATTAACCGTCATGCCATGTTGCATCAATTGTATGATTATGTGAATAGGGTACCTATGTATTAATCTAATTTTCTTTTCATTTCCCTTAGCGCAATTTTTGTAAAAAAGTGGTATAATGTTTTTGCAAATATATAGCGAAATAGCGCTTATCACGAAATATCGAAATCTCTTTGGCGCATAAACATGAAGTTAACAGGAAGGTACAGTCAATTGGGGTAACTTTGATACTTTATCGCTGTATTTTCTTTAAAAACTCTTACTATTTCGCTTATGAGATAAAAGTTATGAGTTAATCAGAGCTCTCGGGCTGATTTTCATATTGTCATTATAAAAAGTCTTTAAAAATGACAAATTATATAAAAAATTGAAATTTTGTTGTGTGTCACAGTTACCACCCCTATATGGATAACTTTGACACCAATGAAATTTATCGACGAAATCTAAACTTTAAAACATGTTAGAGCATTACAGTAACATTACTTCATGTTTTTAACAAATGTCAGATGCAATAGGGTCATAAACCAATCAATAAAACTATAAAATTACAGTTTTTTTTCTTTATTTTAACTCTTTTTAATTTCAATTCGAATTACTCTGTTAAACTCATCATAATTAACTGTGTCACATAAAATTACATACTATTATATACTACAAGATTCCATACATTTAATTTCTGGGAAAATACAGAAGTCCCGGGGCCCTTGGATGTTTGACTAACATGAAAATTGGTAAATCGCATACAAAGTCAGGGTACATTAACACGTTCCCTGCGTCTTCATTTTCAAAGAACTTTCGGCTATTAGCTTTGGAGACCTAAAAGATCTCCAAATTAACCTGGCCGTTGGTGCGTTACAGACCTAATCAGGCACCTAAAAATACAGTTTTGAAAATAATTTATATCTTCCAAGAAACCAATGACATAAAAGATAGCCTATTGCTGTATATCTTGCTAGGTTCGCACGCAAGTATGACATTAGGATAAACTACAAATACCAAAAGAAAATTAGATATCGATTGTATCTCGTACCGCAACCGAAGATAGTTCAATATGTGTAGTACGTAGTGATGGGAATAAAATAATATCTCAGTTGTCGATTGACAAGGTTTTATTAAAGAAGTTTATTTATAAACTATGCAAAGTGTTTTTCATTAAAACACGGTAAGCACATTGATTGTTTGCTTTGCTCGCAAATGGTCACAAATCTTTTATCTTTTTTAGAAGCGTCAGTGCTGTTTTATGTGCGTCGTAATCTTTAATTACATTACCCACACAACGTCTTTTTTGTCGCCACGTACATCTTCCTTCGGGGTATGCATGCAACCACGTCAGTGAAGTAAATGCAATGGAATCTAATCTTATTATTTCTAACTTTAGAAATTAAGTTCTTAATTAAATTAAGTTAGAAATAATAAAATTAGTTATTAAATTAATTAAATTAGTTTTTTTGTTCTTAGGATGTCATTGCTTTAAAAAATATGGTAGTATTAAATGTATGACCTTTTTTGAAATGGGGAGTACAAAAGCAATAACTGAACACGTTCTGAATATTTGAAAATTGAAAGTTTTTTAACTTTTGCATGGCGGCATAGGGCAGAATAACAGACTATCAGCAACCAATATTTTTTTTATATGTTTTGAATTTAAATATTCAGAAAGTTATCGCTTCTGTACTCCCTAATACATTGCCATGGGACACCTGTTTAGTTCACACATTAAAGGTGGATTTCACATGTCTCTTATAAGTTTACTATAGCAACATTTTTGTTCATCATCTCAACCCATCATGGCCCACTATTGACGGCCCACGGGTCTCTTCTCAGAATGAGATGGTTAAGGCCATAGTTCACCACGCTGGACAATTGCGGATTGGCGGACTTCACACACCTTTGAGTTTTTGCGAACTCTCCGGCATGCAGTTTTCCTCACGATGTTTTCCTTTGCCGTTTGTAGCAAGTGGCATTTAAATGTTTGAAGCGCACATTACTCCGAAAAGTCAGAGGTGCGTGCTCTGGGATTCGAACCCGGGCCCTCCGAATAGGAGGTGGAGTTCTTAACCACTAGGCTATCACCGCTCTCATTTAAGTTATTATAAGCGAAATTTAGGTAACTAGAAACTTAACAGAGAGATGTGAAACCCCTCCTGTGTAGTATAATGCTTACATAAGTATAACGCTCTGGCATTAGAGATAAGAACAGTAAATTCGAATGATTAAAGTGCATAATATGCTCAGTTTCATGCGAATCTTGCTGCAGTTAGTTGACGATGCCAAGCTTACGCGTTGTCTAGAACCATTATTTAAGTCTCTGGAGATATTTTATTTTCGAAACATGCGCACGACCTCATCGATGCTAGAACAACACTAAATCGAGTCACGCAGAACTGCGCCGCCCACCCTCCATCACTTGCGTCTACGAGGCGTACGATTCCACGAGTATCGACATGTCTCCTAACGCAAGGAATTAAAATATTTATACTACTGTGCGTTAGGGACCTAATCCATCTCTAATTCTTTTTTTTATGTCCTGGAATTCACCTTCAAGTAGGAAGCAAATATGTATATTTGACTTACTCCTACTTAAAGAACTTTACAAGTTAGAGCCTCCCGCAAGGAGTGAAACAACACGATTTTAGTTGACGCACAAAACGAAAGTCCTGTAAGAGATCTGATAGATCTCGAAACGCACCGAACGTGTTAACACCGTCAAAGTTACCCAGAATTTGTTCAAAACCTGACTTACCGGTATTATTTGTAATTTTAACGAAGATGCAATTGAAAATTAATAACAATTGTTTATGTATCGAAAGTAAACATGTAAAATATTGTATTATATTATAACACACCTTGATAGCATTAAAATTTTGAGAGGTATCTAAAAAGTTTTACGTCGAAAAAAACACGAATAGTTTCGCACGTTTTTGAAATAATTTTTTTTTATTAGCTTTGTTTGAAAACTACTTTTAATTTAAGAATACGTTTACGACGTTCATTATGTACTATCGGCCAATTTGATTCGTACCCCACCTTCAGCTCATTTTCTTATAGCACATCAAGTGCAATTAAGTCGAAATTCGTTTAAATATTTAAATTTAATAATAATTAATAATATTCGTTGCCTTGGAAACAAACCTGTTAATACTCTAAATGACATTGACAATACATTATTTATATTTCGAGATTTGTGTTTCTGAATACTTTGACATATTATATAATACAATAATCAACATAAACATTAAACACATTGTCTGTCCATCATGAAGTAAAGATATTCAAATCTGCAAAAACGATTTCTGATAAATAAAATTATTAAAAAGTGAAAGTAACTTTGTTCGTCAATTGGCTTTTCACACTTAAACTGCTGAATTTGTTGAAACGACTGAATACTGAATTTATTGGAAATAATATGGAGGAGGTTTGAGATTCTGAAAAAAACAAAGGATAATTTTACTCCTCTAAATAAATTCCCATGGAATAATTTTAACGGTCACAGACAGACAGACTTTCGCATTTATAATATTAGTATGGATTGTAAAAAGTAAATCATTGCACTTGATAAAAATTTAGAGCGACGTTTGACGATTTGACGGAATGAGCATAATAATAAGAAAGTCATATGTGCGTCAGACACGCTTGAAATGAAAACGAATTTGACATCCTCAAAAGTTCAAAGGAACTGTTCACGAAGTGGGGTACGAATCAAATCGGCCGATTGTACATAAAATGTAACGGTACGTACACATTATGCAACATGTTATATAACTTTTGTTTTATAACACGTCCACACTATCTAACATTGTTGTCTAACAATGAAACATGTTACAAGACCGTACACATTAAAAAAAAATTGTTGTATAACAATGTTTTATAACAAGGCATGAGTAGGTAACTCGTGTGCAAAAGTTTTAAAACATTGTTGCAAAAACTAGTAACATGTTGTATAACTTTGTTTTGTAACACATAGCGTCCACATTTCTAAAACATGTCATTAAACAATGTTTTATAACATGTTTTGTTACATAGTCTGTACGCACCATAATAAATAAATTTTATGCGCCAAATGTTTTTCGCGTAAAAAATAAAAAACTTTTTTGGGAGCGGACTGTCCATGTTTTAAGCAAGATTGTAGTCATATAAGTATGACAACGTAAACTAAAGACAGAAATATAAACGTAAATAAACCTATTCAAACTAACTACACGCAAAATATGCGAAAATGACGTAAAGGCATTGGTAAACTTGTAAATAGGTGTTTACTTGCACCTCTGTTACCCCGCTCTGTTACCCCGCTCTGTTACCCTCTGTTGCACCGCTGTTATTTGCACCGTAAAAAAATAAATGAGTCAATTTAGTAGCGCCATTAATTCGTTGAATATCATACCGTGAGAGTTTTGCTACTAGGAAATCTTAGTTGAATCAACTTTTGTGGTAAAATTTGCACAGAGATCGTTCTTTTGTTACGTCTAATGACAGTTCACTAACCGGTTAGCTATGAATGAATGAATGAATGAATATTTTATTTGCAGAAATTGTGGTGACATAAAGGTCTTAATTCTAGATTTAGTACAATTCACAATTTACCATGTTGATGGTGTGCAAATTCATATGTAGGTACATAATATATTTAGTCACTGTATTAATATTGTATTTAAATATTTAATTTTTATGTCAAAGTTAGTATTATTATTATTGTTATTATTATAAAATTACTGACTAAATTAGAATTTTATTACTATTATTAATTGTGTTATCATTATGTTAATTAATTGAATTACATTTATCAAATTATATAGGTAATATTGTAATACATTTTTTTTTCTTATTATAGTTGTGCATGTCAAGTAATACTGTAGAAAATATTGAGTCTATTATTAATTACATGTACATAATTATCATTATATTATATTATTTATATCTTTGATTCATAAAAAATTTGGTACTATAAAAACATTTCTCAACTAGCCACACATGTAATTCTTTCTTAAATTTATTTAATGGTAATAGTTTAAGATAATCTGGGAGATTATTAAATATTTTGACACACATATGATAAGTACCATTAGACCTCATTGCTGTTTTACATGGTGGAAGCCATAATTTGTTTTGGTGTCTACTTCTAAATTCGGTTACATCTTTCTTTTTAAGAAACAAATTTGGGTATCGTTTGACAAATACTGATACTTCGTAGATGTACATGCTAGGTACAGTGAGTAATTTAAGTTCTTTATAAAGTGGTTTGCAGCTCACCTCTGTTTTTAAATTGCATATTGCGCGAATACACCGTTTTTGTGCTATAAATACTTTATTTAGGGCAACTGAGTTTCCCCAAATTAAAATTCCGTACCGAAGATTACATGCAATATACGCATGGTATGCTTGTAGAGCACTTGTTTTGTTGCATATTCTTGGTATTCGCCATAGTGGGTATACAAATTTGTTAATTTTTGAACATAATTTATCAATATGTTCTTTCCATGTACATTTGCTGTCTATGGTTAGGCCCAGAAACACGATCGAGTTCGTTTCAGTTATGTTTGTATTTCTGTACTGTATATTTAAATTAACTTTATTTGACCCTTTATTTCCAAATTGTATAAATTTTGTTTTCATTATGTTTATTTGAAGATTATTGTCAGTGAGCCATCCTATGATATTGTCAATACTATTATTAATTTCGATATTATAATTGATTTTAGATTGTTCTGTAATAATTACTGCTATGTCATCTGCAAATAATGAACATTGATACTTAGTCATATTTGGTAGGTCATTAATAAATATTATAAAAAGAAGTGGGCCTAAAATACTCCCTTGGGGTACGCCTACTCTATTAAATTTTATTTGTGATTTTACTACTTCTTCTTCGCGGTTTTTATTGATTGTTTTAATCTCTACATATTGCTTACGATTGGAAAGGTAGCTTTCAAGCCATTGTAATGGTGCTCCACGAATTCCGTACTTTTCACATTTCCAAAGTAATAATTTATGAGGAACAAAATCAAACGCTTTAGTCATATCATAGAATATACCAGTTGTTTTTATTTTTTTATCTATATTGTCAAGTATGCAATTTACTAAGTTAAAGGCAGCAAGCGTTGTCGATTTGTTTTTCCGAAATCCATTCTGATAGGGGGTTAGTATATTATGCTTTTCTAGAAAATTGACAATACGCGTGTGCATCGCTTTTTCAAATACCTTAGAAAATATTGGCACAAGCGCTATTGGACGATAATTGTTCATTGAGTGCTTGTCATCTTTTTTGTGTATCGGCTTGATCACGGATATTTTTAGTTTTGATGGGAATGAACCCGTAAGGAAAGATAAATTCATAATATAACATAATGGCGCCAAGATTATTGTAGAACACTTCTTTATTATATTTGTTGGTATACCGTCGTAACCTACTGAGGGTGTATTCCTCAGATTCATTATAATTTGAAAAATTTCTTGTTCATGTGTCGGATATAAAAATAATGAATTGTTATTAATGTCAATTTTATGGTGATAAGTATCATTTTTTATAGAATTATTCGATGTCAAGTTTATAAAATAGTCATTAAAATTATTTGCGATGTCAATAGGTGATGTAATTAATGAATTATTATGTTTAATTTTATGTATTAATTTGTCGTTTTTTAGTGTACACATGTCATTTTTTATAAGCCGCCAGGAAGCCAAACATTTATTCTGTGCATTTGCCATATATTTTTGATTTGTTATTTTTTGAGCCGTAATAGTACATTTTCGTAATATTTTATTATAGTTGAGATACTTAATTTTAATATAAGTACTTCTAGTTTTATAATATTGATATTTTAATTTACGTTTAGTTTTTGCTGACACTTTTATGCCCCTGCTCACCCAATAAGTCTTATTACTTTTTTTCTTCAATCTTATTCTGATTATAGGAAAACATAAGTTAAATAATAATATAAATAGTTCATAAAAAATATCAAAGGCTTTATTTGTATCGGTCTCTTCATAAACTTCTGACCACGTAAGCGGTGCAATAGAGTTACAAAATTTTAAAATATTGTCATTGCTAAAGTCTCTGCGTTTGATGAATCTCGCTCTACCGATAGAGATCTTGTTCTCAAGAGGTAGGGCAAGAAGTTGCGCAGTATTATGATCTGATAAGCTTAAGTTCAGGATTTCTGTTTGAGCCCCAGGATAATTACTGATTATTTGATCAAGACAGGCTCTTTCCCGTGTGGCACATTTTATGTGGATTAAATAATTAAAATTGTCAATTAATGAAATAAAATCTAATGTCACTTTATTGGTTTTTAGTATGTCAATATTGAAATCACCTGTAATTATGATTTTACACTTAACTTTGGACCGAAATCTAGTTAATAGTTCTTCTAATAGCGTAAGGAATAAATATGGATTGCTGTTTGGTGTTCTATAAATACATATAATGAAGCATTTTAAATCAATTAATTCAATACCGCATACTTCAAAGCATTCAGTTTCAAATTTAATTCTTCGCCTTGTTTTATAAAAGTTTCGCTTAAACAGAGAATATCTATGTTTTTATTATTGTCTTTTAATTCATCTAAAGTTATATGTAGTATGTCTTTTTTGCTGATAAATCCTGCTATATTTTGATGTAATAATAATATTTTACTTTTAGGGTGAAGAACGAAAAAACTCATTATTATTTACATTTGAAGGTTTAGCTTCCTGTTTTGAAAAATAATGCAAAATGGTTTTCTGTTTTAGTTTTGGTTCATAAACAATAGTCTTTTTCTCAGCTTTATTCAATTGTGTGATCTGCAAACGTCTTTTTAAAGTGTTAACATTTAGGTATAATCTTTCATAGTCTAAATAATCGATATAAAAATTTATTTTATTACAAATATCTGGCAAATATTTAGTATATGCTTTACTATTCTCTACAAAGTGACAATTTGGGTAAGCGTTACATATTAATCTTAAGTTCTTGTTAAGACAGTATTCATTTAGGTAGTCACTTTCTAAAACGTTCACAACAAGCACATGACAGTTTTGATATTTTTTCAGTATCGCGCCTAATTCTGTCACGATTTTAGTGGGATTACAGTCGTTTTCACCAATGCATAATATGATTTTTGTGGAGTCTGTAGTCTTGATATTGTAGCATCCTTTTAATACTTCCTCTGTTGTAGCGTAGGGCTTAGTTTCTGAAGACACTGTATATTTTTGATATTTAGTGTTGATGCGTGATTTTAATAGGGCTGAGGCTAATCCGATGCACTGTTGTGACCCGTAAATATATATTTTATTTTCTTCTTTAGGCATTAAGTTTGTTTGAACTGGTATGACCTGCTCTTGAGTTGTTCTTGATGCTATCATATCATTCAAGTCTGTTTGTTTTACTGGTGTTTCATTTGAAGATGTTTTTAAATTCTCTTGATTTATGCAGCTACTGTCAGTCTTAGTGCTATAGTTATGTATTTGGGTGTCGGCTGTCCCTGAAGTTACTTTTGTTTTCTTTTTTTTTAGGATTTTAACAGGACTTGGAGTACTCATTGCTATTAGTGTGTCTATTTTTCTATCTTGCTGTGAAATTGTTTCTAGGAGCCTATTTTTCTCTATGGTTAAATTTTCAATTTCTACATGTGCGCTTTCTAATTGTAAACTTAGTTCTTGAATTTTATGTTTTAAATCTTCTACATCTTCAGTAACTCTTGTTGAGAGGTCTGGCAGACTTCTTCCTAGAGACGAGGAATATAAATGAAGCGAAGTTTCCTCATTATCAGAGAGAGAGTTTGTCAGACTATGTGAAGGTGGTTTATTGCGTCTTAAAGTTATATTTTCCAATGATGCGTCTAAAGATTTGCAAGGAGAATTTATTGGCCTAATTGCATCCTCTTTGGGTGTGTTTATTGCAGAGTTATTGTTCGATTTTATTGATTTATTGATGCAATTTCTGCACTTCCATTTTGATTTTTGTTCTGTTGTCATTGATTTATGTTTGGTTAGTGTTAATGACGCACAATTTAAATCTAATTCGGTGAGGCAAGCTGTACATTTAATGAATATATTATTCTTGCAAGGTACTTTACATTTCTTGCATATGGTGCTTTGTAGTTGTACAGTTTTTCCTTTATTTTTTGTAGACATGTTTCAAGTTGAATACACGTAGTGACATCTATCTTAAACGATAACCAATCGTACTTGACGATCTAAGTAATTAATTTTGCAATTTGTCAATAGATGTCGCTTCTGTCTTTTGTGATAATCTCTGGTGTTCGATAGTTCACATACAATTTAATCTTATCATTAATAGATAGATGGCGTTGTTACTATAGTTACTGTAGATCTTTGATAAACGGTTTGTTTTTAAAATATTTTTAATTGAACTCTTTAATTTTAATGTATTTTCTTGTGGCACCGATTCAAAATGTATTCACTGCACATATTTACCACCGTTGTTAACTGTTTTCTTCATTTTTTTTGACGTGATTAGCTTTTATTTGAATTTATTCAAATCGATGTGTCGTTTTTGATGTTTTCAAATTTCGCACTTATTCGTTGATACTTTTTGAGGATAACACTCACCCTGATGATTTATAGTCACGTAATCACTTTGAAATGCACAACTGGTGTTTTATTGAACTTTTACTATTTTTCACAACAAAGAGCAACAATCTCACGTACACTATGATGCGCCATCTAGCGCTCATATCATATCATATTTTTTAAATTAATAGCTGACAATCCAGAAGATTAACAACCTGATGTTAACAAAGAAGAAAGGCAATTCACATTATTGATATCTTAAAACTGACCTATCATTTTCGAATGTCGAAAGAACTATCGAAATCGATTCATCAGTAGGGGAGATGTGCTCAAGACGGCATACTCAGGTAAGATGACACACCTACTATATTGCTTTAAATATTCGCGCTAAGAGTGCAATTGTGACGTTAACGGGAGTCTACATAGATGTCGCTAGTACTCAAATTCAGTATGGCGGAATAAGAACGCGGACTGGCAAGCAGTGCACGTTTTTGTGATTTTGACATGCTCAAAAGTTTGCTTTCGGTTTTGTTTGATGGTGAAAATACATGTAAGGTAAGGGTCTTTACTTTAAACTAATTTGAATTGTAAAAATGGGTTATTAAACTGCAAAAATATAGCTAAAAACGCATCCTAACGTAAAAGGTATGGTCGTGACAATTTAAACCATAATTTTGTGACCGTTGGGTAAAATGACATACAGGGCGTGGGTGTAAGATGGCATACTATGTCATCTTATCCGTGTAAAATAGGATAGGAAAACTTACCTGTTTTCTTTTTTTATACAGAATGCCTGGCATTTACTAATGAACATCGACGCGAAAAAAAAGGCTATTGAAGCTGTGAGGGACAATCGAATGGTCTGGCTTTTAGTATTGATAAGACGACATACCCTTAAGGTGTAAGATGACATACAGTAACCAACTTATCTCTGAAATGAAGAGAGGCGCTGTCGGACGCAATTCGAGAGGTAGTTACTGACAGACGAATGACCACATTGTACTTATGAATGACATTTTAACATGACGGCATTAGTTCCAACTTTTGCAATTTCAGAGATAAGTTGGTGGCAATGTACCATGTCATCTTATCCTATACATATGTCATTTTACACATGTCAACCTAAGTGCCATTGATGTTTGTTTTCAAAGTTAATATGACGTTGATTGTTCTGAATTTTAAATAATTTTGTTGATTATGATACCTTTTAGAATATACGCAAGATGCTGATCTCATATGACTAAAATTATTTTAAATATTTCCCTTGAAAGAAAAAGTATGCCATCTTAAGCACAATTCCCCTACGAAGTTACGAGGTAACATATAAGAAAAAAAACATACAGACTAATTGAGAACTTCGTACTTTTTTGAAGTCGGTTAAAAAATAGGGGCTATGATCATTCTAACGGCCCTTTCCTCGAGGTTTGAACTTTCACTGCGGACATTGCTTTCTGGAGTAGGTATCCTGTATGTAGGTCCATGGACTTAAGTAACAACAAAGACAGCAAAGAAAGAAGAAAGAGAAAAATAAACAAATTAAGAAAACATAATGGAACTTGTGCACACAAAACCACAGACCACAAATACAAAAGCAAGAAAAAAAAAATTATTAAGTTACATTATTTTTTCTGTGATTCAACTTTGTGATACATTGTTACGTATTAACAACATCGTAACGTTAAAACGGGTTATTACTACTTAGGTAGGTACTTTGTTATTATTAACTTAAGGAGAAAGTGTTTGTTAACCCACAAAGGGCTGTATTTTTAGGATTGCCTAATGTTTGCCCACACCTTGGCGACGTAACTTCGAGTTATTTGAAACTAGTGTACACTCACACTCATACACACACACTCACTCACACTCGTACACTCATAGCCCTACACTAGTATGTTCTGTGTTGTGGGTGACATGGGCCACATACAATACAAGAATATACATCCAGACTGGGATCAGAAATTTATTCTCATCATTTAATTTTCCGTCTCGCTGGGAATCGAAACCAGGACCTTTCGAACGGCAGCACGCGGATATGAATATTGCGCTATACAACGAGTCTTTGTAGGAAAGTGTGGCTGTTTCTGTATTATATTTTATTAAAAACCCATAATATAATATAGAAGCAGCCACACTTTCCTACAGGCTACAGGTTATATGCCATAATCATAGTATTACAATGTTAATGGACAATTAATAATGATGTTTCTTATTAAAAATTTATTTTTTACATAGAGCGCCTATTCAACGGGCAAAAAATATGTTAGCATGTGAATTTAGCAAAACCGAATATAAATATATAATGTTTTAACTATATTTACCTACTCTAAAAACTGACATACATTGCTTTTGCGCCGGGCCTGGGTAAATTTTGGCGGATTCCCTTTAAGCAAAAAGTTTTGGGCTGAAGCAGTTAATACTGTTGTTTATTTGAAAAATCGGAGTCCAATAAAAGCTGTTACAAATAAATTACCTGAAGAACTTTGGTCGAAAAAAAAAGGAGATTTGAGTCATTTGAGAGTTTTTGGATGTTTAGCTTATGCTCTAACCTAAAGCCTAAGCAAAAAAGACACAAACTCGATTCAAAGACAGAATCTTTGATTTTTGTTGGATATTGTCAGTCGACGAAAGGTTATCGATTAATACACCCACAGACTGGTAAGATAACAGTGGCAATGGATGTAATTTAAGCCGTTTTTTAATTTAAGTTTCTCATCTTCATGTTTACTATTGCAAAATATAAAAATATCATGTACGTAAATTACAACGACAATTCTATCCCTATCTGCTAATAATTTTTGATATAAGCAGGGTTCTATCTTAGATTGTACAAAACCTAAGTTAACATCTCCTTATCAAGCTCATGAAACCAAGCATTTGATGCTTGTTTAAGTCCATACAATGATCTCTGTAGTTTGCATACCTTGGCTTCCTGATTCTTGACCTGGTTGGAGCATATAGATGTCCTCCTTCAATTTTCCACGTACCTATGTAAAACCTTTCTTATGGGTTTTATAATAAAATATAATACAGAAACGACTTTTCAGTTAAGACATTATATTTCAAACTATGTTCTATTTTACATCTTTTTAATGTATGTCAGATTATTATAGGTATACAATCTCCAACAGTCTTGTTCTAATTCGGTCACAGAAGCGTTTCTACCCCTGAGGACTGAGATGGTTGCTCTAAAAGTGTAACTGGCTCCACACCTTACTATCCGGAACCGGAACACAATCGCTATTGAAACAATTACGTACGAAATTAAGTTTATTAATGAAAAATAAATCTTTATCACCAAAACGTCGTATTGGAAAGTGCTATCAACGAACGTAGCTATCTCTGATCTGAGATAATATTGACGTAACTCTTCCAACAGCCGACCTCCTCACGCAATACGGATATAAAATATTATGATCAGTAACCCATATTTTTCCATATTAATGCTCTGATTTGAAATTCTCGCCACACCGGATCTCATACAAGATTTACTCCTGCCACGTGAAGTATGTAAAATGTGACAATATAATCACAATGGGAATCTAACACAGGTTCGAAGAGCTTATTTTTAGGGTTCCGTATCCAAATGGGGATCAACGGAACCATAATATTAATATGCCTCTGCTATAATATCTGTCGCGGGTCATGGGGCTTTATCTCCCGAGCGGCGATAGGTAGACATCTGAAAATTTAATAATAATATGTTACTGTAGCTAATATCACAATGAAAACCAAAATAGAACCCTGTCAATTGTGCGCACGACTCAAGCTCCAAGAGCTTTGTGCTTACTTATAGATTTCCAATTAGTTCGTTCTGTTCGTAATGTAATAAAACAACAAATTACCAATTTTTAGATTTTTCTAAATTAAAGGTGCAACTTCTTGTTTTTCATGATTCTACTTCATAGGGAAGGGAACCTTACGAACGTCAATAAGCGGCATCAACGGCGCATAAGCAACCGTAAGTTTTGACTTCGTGGACTTAGAAATTTAATAATGTATCTGAGTCTTCCACCTGATACCTCCACGCGTTTCTAAGGAAAAGGATCTAGAGAGACAGACAAGTGGACAACAATGTAATCCTATTCAGGTTTTTTCTTTTCAGGTACAGAACCCTAAAAACTTAGATTCCATAGAGGGTCCCGATACAAGTCATCTTAAAATTAATAATTAGAGTTACTGTCGTTTGTTGGTACAGAACCATAAGTGTGTGAGTCACACTTGACTGGTTTTTATATTTTTACGCACGGAAGAAAAAGCAGTCAGTTAGGTGTAAAGGATCTAATTACTGTAGCATTTCCTATAGACATGTGCAATCATATAGGTATATATAGCGATTATTGAATTTGTTTTCAGTCAAAGTTTCTAGTTTATTATTTTTTAATAATAATGCTGCACACCTTATAGCCCTTTATAAGGATTCGCTGTATCATGGGTTCCAAGGACAACACACAGGGTAAACTCATCATAAGACTCGCCTTGCTATAGGTATAATATAGCGATTATTGAATTTGTTTTCAGTCAAAGTTTCTAGTTTATTATTTTTTAATAATAATGCTGCACACCTTATAGCCCTTCATAAGGATTCGCTGTATCATGGGTTCCAAGGACAACACACAGGGTAAACTCATCATAAGACTCGCCTTGCTGGGAATCGAATCCAGGACAACGGAACAGCGATCCGATGTGTTACCGATTGCGCCATTCGGGTCGTCGCATTCTTTACTGTCATTTTTATTATCATAGATGACAGCGTTCATTTACATTAAGATGACCCGACTGCTTTTTCTAAAAATGTCTATATCTAAATTATTATCATACTAATCATTTATAGATACCTATTTATCTTTCTAAATAAACACAGCATCGATTTTCGAGAATTTTCCCAACGATAGACTAAATTTTTTGGACAAACGAGCACAATATTTCGGTCACATTCGTAACCTAATAGCAGCTTAGTAAACAAGCCGGCGCCGGCGGCGGCGGCGGCGCTATTGGCTAATGTCTTCGTTCGTATGCGTCCCTGGTACTTCGGCCTGTTGACTAGTGTTATGGTAATCGAAGACGCTTACTATCCCATGATGAATCTCAACTAGGATTTTGTTTTAATCATCCAGATAACATAAAAATATAAGTACCTACTATAATATTTGTTTCTACGTGACAGATTATTCTGTATAGTACCTACCTTCCCTTAGCGCAAAAATGTGCATTTGATGAAACCAGCGCTATATTTAATTATGTTGTTATAGTATATATGTATAGAGATAGAGAACGACGCGTAATAAGGCCTGCAAGATTTGACCCGAATAATATCATTGCAAGCTAATAAAAGCTAGTAAAAAGTGTTGTAGTCTATAACCTAATAGAGTAGGTACGCTGATCAAATCACATCAGAGTGAATCAATTGACGTTCCTATAAAGGATTTGAATTGAAAAGCTATACTAGTAAACATAAACAATACTCTCTTAAACTACACGATTTTCTCCGCAATGTTTTTAGGGAAATGGTTCAGCGGAACAAAACTAATATCTGTCCATTTGTATGCGCTCCTGGTATTTGAAGGTCGTTTGGCAAAGGTTACCCCTAAAACAAGGATTCGGTATAACCCTCCATTGTTAGAGCCAGGGGGTAATACGAGGCTTAGTTTACGTTGTTTAAAGATATTACAGGTAGGTAAGGGTTGGATAGGAAAGAAATTTTGGTTAAATAAATCGAAAACTTTATTGACCAACTACAAACCGCCCTTGATTTACATCTAGATTCCTTCGCTTAAGTATTCACCCTCGAAAAAGTAAAACGTTTGGACAGGTGTCTCTAACTTACATCTTTGTTAGCTTATTGAATTTAAATAAGCAAAAATATAAGGTTTCTCATGCTTACTGCAAATCTAATGAAATGTTACCATGGTGGCTTTAAAACGCCTATATTAACGTACATTAAAAATAACATTTATACCTCAAAACATTAGGTTTATTGTTTAAATTAAATATCTTCTATGCAGACATTCATCATGGCTACTATTGCTCGATTGGAGGCCAAGGAACGTTGAATGTAGCATTCTTAGCAATGGGAGAAATAGCTTATTCACTTGGAAATAATTAGGTACCTACTGCCCAAAATGTCACAATTTAATATGACCCTAGAACATGTCTAAAATAGCTTTAGTGCTTAAAAATTGCTTTCTTAGGACCAAACAACCCTTAACGTGGCCTAGGAAACATATGCAAGAGTTAAAAACTGCTTTGCAGGTAATTTTTCCTCGTCAAAAATCAAAAATTATTTGAATAAATCATTTTCATAATCGGTAATGCTTTCGGTGTCGTCTTGGTGGCGTCGTGGTCATCATTATAGGATATATAGGAGATTTGTGGCTCGCTTAACGTTTGGTCCCTACTTTCTGATAGCTGACTTTATTGATAGAGGGCAACGTTTTGCACATCTCTTAATTGGTCAGATTTATATTGATGATCTTTAGTGCTAACTAGTGCCCTTTTGGCAAAGGAAGATCTGCCAGGCGAGACTAGGAAGGCCTGGGAAGCGGTATAAAAATCAATAGCGTGATTCAGGCAACCTGTGACGTCACTGTGTGACGGTTTCGATGTCGTCACACGTAGAACTCTGGTGGTTGGATATATCTAATTGTGGACTAAGCTAAAACCAATAACATATCCCTTGCGTATTTCCATGCTGATAAAAAATCCTGACTTCGAAACACAATTTGGTAGCACGACCTGTCATGGTGCCTTCGATAAATGGCGAGGGCAATTTGTCGCGTGACGTCAGGATGTACGCGCGGGAAATGTGGTATATCGCATTTTAAACGTGGAATCGGTTTTAACGTTTTATTGTGAATTTTTTAAACGTGGAATTAGAACATACGTCGATGGCTTATCCGTTAGCTAATTCTCGAAATGGATGTAGAACTAAAGTAAAAAGCTTTTATGATTTGTACGGCACCACAACCGTTAAAATTGTTATTATTAAACAGTACATTGTATCATCTGCGTATCACACGGTCCTAAAAGCTAATTGACCTATTAGTATAAATACCTATATAATAAAAAAAACCTATTGAGCAAAATTCTTATCAAAAATATTCATTCATCAATAAACATTTTTTTTATAATTATATTGAGGTGATATTATTTCAGATCAAAAGTAAAGTAAAATAAATTGACATTAATAATGTCAATGAAGAATATTTATTTTATATTAATGAGTGTCAAAAGTTTGTTTCAAAAACTAATGAGGGCTACGTTACACCAAGAAAAGCGTGTACCAATTAAAAGTTCATCTCATAATATCTGCTCCATTCTGCCTGTCTCAACCCTATGGGTCGTAAAACAATATAACAAAGATTTCATGGTTCATTAAAAGATAAGTGCTCGTCTATCTCTTTGGCCCCTCTGAGCTGAATTGTGAACGCGGTTTAGCGCAAATAATATTACTTACCTACTGCATGTTTCCCAAATAAAAAGGCTATACTTGAGTCGCGGAGAATATGGATTTGCCATGACTCGTTAAAAATAAACTTATTGCGCGTGATCAAAGTTCAATTTGGCTTTTAACCAAAAAATTATTTAACAAATTTTTAAATTTTCGCCGTCAATCTTAAATTATCCTTAATCAAAGGAGCGCAAAAGCGAACATTTGTATGGGTTGCCATTAAAACGTATTCTAATGTCTTACAACGATCTTTTGGCGTGTGGGTGACAGAGACAGCGCCTTACGGGTAAGGCGAACTGTAAGACACTGTCTCTATCACCCACGCGCCAAAAGATCCTTGTACGACTATAACACTCAGTTGCAGTCCAATTGCAATTCAATTTCATTCGTTTTTTAATAATTAAAAAAAACTCCATTTCTAAAATAAACTACATAGGTATATGTTTATGCAAGAAGAAATAGAACTAAAACAGTTCAACATCGAAAAAGACGTTGTATACTTACAGCTGTGTTTACATCAAATAAGATAATTATAATGATCAGATAAGACGTAACATTTGGCACGAATTTTTATTTTCTAAAACTCTTGTTTTCTATGGAAATAACCACAATTGCCACCGAGCAATTCCACTAAAAATAATATAGGTATGAAGTGGTATACACATGTTACAAGTTACAACAAAAAAAATCTTTTCACGAAAAAAATTTAATAATATAATTAAATTTCGAATTCAACCTTTCTACAACACTTGTCCTTTTTAAATTAATGACGATAACGATGGCCCTCAATTATAAAAACCACACAAATGGTTTACCGGAAAAAAAGTAAAAAAAAAAAACATTTTTCGTAAATGGAAAGTCTAACTGGATTACGAACAAATCTGAAAATCCCTTTATATTTTTCCCCAAATTCTGAGCCCGCGGTCATAGAACTAGGAACTAGGGATGTAAAAAAAACAAAAACCCGTTTATCCATGTGACTGGCTGTCCATTTGTCGTTTTAAAAAAAGTTTTCGTGCGCCAGTTAGGATTTTCCAACGAACCGATATGTGAGTTGCGATAAAATTGATACACGGACTGGTAGCTATATGTTATTTTAAACTAGGGACGAGTTGTTTTCTGGAAAATAAATTCGGATATCGAACGTTTCATAAGTAGATAAAGCACAGAATAAAGTAAGGATGAATTGTGAAGAAAGAATTTTGCCGTATGTAAAATCTGTACCTACGTTCGTCAATAAACCTAGGCAGAGCGTATTTCTGTTTTACATCGATTTTCTATCGAAGGAATAGCTAATGCTACTGAGCATTAGAGGTTTACAAACCCACGACTATCCAGCATATATTTGGATAGAAAGAAGACCGCATGATGATATGGAGAAACACATGATAACAGGTAAAATTGAGGGCAAAAGACCTCGATGCAGAAGCTCTATCCGATGGTCTTACTAGGTACATAAGGTATGGAGATACCAATTAGTACAAATAGTACACAGTACTCTACAAAGCTCGTCATAGATGGAAACAGACCATCCAGAAAGACCCAGCAGCGGACTAACGATCCTCAGTAATTATGCACGACTAAAAAGAGAAAAATATCTTGTGACCATCATCACCAGAGCCTTCAATACTTTCGAACCCAAAGCTACAAATTTTCCCAGCACTGTTTAAGGAGCCATCCGTCGGGGCGAAAGAGACTAAAAGCAGTTGGATTAGCTCCAATTAGATACATCAGAGCAGAAGCCAGTCTTTAAATTGATACTCGGATAGAAAGAGAGAGATTATTGCGGTACCTAGTCGAATTATTTGATTGACACTTGACAATCTTTTCTCTCTTTGTAATCCTTTATCATTTCTGCTTTTAGCCAGCCCTATGGCTCACCTTCTCTAGTATATACCTCTATGGTAAGTCCCCTTTGCGAAATTTTACAATGTAGATGCTTTTGAATTTCGCGATATTTGAGAGGCGGTAGTTGCGACCATAAAATGGCTATTCCGCTTCGTTAACGTCGGCATCCGCCAGTAGCCGCACTGTAACTAACTAACTAACTGCGTTCGTGGTTGGAACAATATTTATATAGGTAATCATGCAGTTTTATGCAAGTTTAGGTGTATTCACATATGGCAAGTTAAATATTTTGGCTGTAGTGGAATTTATTTATTGTATTTATTAATGGAAATTTAATTCTATATTTGTACTTGTAGCATCATAATTATACTTCACTTCCAACGCGCCCTCGCTTCACTGAGCGTTAAATGGTGTATCTACTTACATAGCCTAGCATAGCAAATTACACAAATACAATTACACAAATAGCAAAGTACATAAACTACCTGGAAAAATATCAAAATCCGTTGCATAGTTTAGAAGAAGAAGACTTAGAATTAGATTAATGTACCTACTGTTTTTATTTACTTTGACCAGGTTTCTGACTACGACTATGTTTTAAATTGTAGATATTGATTGCATCTTAGTCTTTCGTAGGCTAATTCTTACAGATGTATTAATTTGTCTTTGTTTCTAACACTTTCGTTACGTCGACAACACAGGCTTTTTCATTGTAATTCTGTAGCCATAAATGTTACACAGAAAACATACAACAACAAAAAACGGCAGTAAATAAAGAGAGATGAAATAACACTACGATCGTGGCTTCCTGGGTGTGAAGTGGGGTTGTTTCGCTTGGATTTACGGGACATGGACGGACTACCCGACCTTTGTATTATATGGGGAACCATCCATTCTGTCGCCATTGAATACTTTTCAAAAGGTTTTCATTTTAAAAGTTTTTGATTCTGATTTAAGAAATAAACAATAACACATTCCAATTTTCCCTGTGTCGGGGGTGCTATGGCTATGGGCAACAAAAATATCCGGTCGGGCATCGAACCGGGACCATCGCTTCGCACGCAACTAGACTACGGGTTCGTCGTTCGATTGCTTTTTTTTTCTTAAAAATATCAATACATACAAAGATTTTGTGACTGTGAGTTCCAAAAAATTAAATATGCCCATGGCTAAGCTCGAGTTTTTCACATAATGAGGGTTACAAGCCAAAAACGTAATGTTGGCTGAGTATGGATTAGCTCGCCAATTGTGGATAACTTCACGATGTTTTCCTTCACAGAAGCTCATCTTATTAGATATTTTCCAATACGCCCACAACTTTGAATGTTACTGCATACAGGATTGGAACTCACACCGACCCGTTCAAAGAATAAACGTTCAAACCTCTAAGGAACAAAGAATTTTCAAAAATACCTTTTTATAGAATAAAGGCAGTAAACGAGCATGCAGCACCACCCTTCCGCTGCCGCCCACGACAACTGCGACCGACCTAGAACCTACCAAGACCGGCCTACTTATGAAATTGTATTATTGTTATAACTAAAACTATAACACGACATGAAAACCACACATAAGTATTCCCTCCCCCAGCGGACCGAACAAACAACAATAAATCTCATATGAATCGACGTAAACCCCATTTATATGATAATTCCATCAAAAACGTTCGGATACAATATCTCCTTACGAAACTTTATTAGCTCTTACCTCCAAACGATTTTATTCGTACCATGTAATATTTTAAAGAACTTTGTGAATAAATCATCCATAACTTTCAATTCATTTTGAAATTTGAATGAAATGCATTTTAAATCAGAAGTGACAGATTTGTTTGAAAGCCTTAGATTTTTCAACTGTTATCCTCGTGAGTCGAAATGTACCTAATTACACAATGTAACTTTTATGGTGTCTATCAATGTAAGTACCTACCTGTACGTTGATGTAAAAATTAACATTTTAATTTTGTTATTATTTCTGACAAAAAAGCTTTTATAAATGCGTATGTATTTTTAGCAGCGTAATAACAACATCGTTTTATAATAATTCTGAGCGAACAATGAAATCCAAGTAATAGCTCGTTCTACTTAATATTATTTTATTTAATAAAAATCCAGATGGCTACAATAAATGGGAGGAATAGGTGAAAGCGTCGTAAATGGATAACAAAATGGCGTTTCGCGCCAAATCCGCTCGTCACGAAATGGCTGCCGTAAAAGCAAATGGCGGATGACGGGCTCAGCTAGCCACAGACGTTATTTTAGATGTACGCGTCAGCATTAAGAGATTGCCTTTAAGACTTGTGAGATTCATCTTACGCTGGTTTCATTTCTTATTGGATAAAAGGATTTTCATAAATTAAACACTTTGGCAAAAAAGTTTATTTCTTTTTGAAACTTCAGCAAGCATTTTTGCATGTGGGTTGCGGACCGAAGCGCAAGTTGAGGAGCTTAAAAATAATTGTTTTTATTACGAAAGTCGTAAAACTCCACACACACACCCATAAACTTTCCTGTCGGGGATCAACAACATAATTCATTTCCTCCTACAGCGCCGTCGACTAGGTTTCACAAGGACGTCAAATAAAATTTTCTATTAGGCCAGTTGCATAAATTACGCGTACACGCGTAGGCATAACAACCATAATGTTATGGAAAGAAAGATTACATAATAAGCGTTTCACAAAATGGCGTACGCGTTTTATAAAATGGTTGCAGTAAAGCAAAATGGTAGCGGTAGACTTCGTTACGAGCTACTTCAAATATTCGTGTCAGCTTTGAAAGATTAGGGTATCAGGTTTTTGTTCCGTGGGCGTCTTGAGACTCACAAGGAGTTATTTCGCCGAACGATAAGGTTACGAATTTCCACACACTTGAGGTTCGATGTTATATCGCGGAAAAACAACCTTGTAATTCTCACAATACATATTGCCGTTACGATAACTAGGTTGAATAAATGTTGGTTACAAGTTACAAAGGATTATCAAAATAAGTTTTTTTTATTCACAAAAAAGGATGTCTTTCAGACAAGCAGCACATACCTACACGATCGCTCAAGGTCGCAAAAGGTACGCATCGCTCACTAGGTAACTGATCACTAGTAATTAATAGTAACTAAGCATGGTTAATTAGGAGATTGCGTTGACATTGGCGAGTCAAGGGTCAGACGGCTATTCATGTATGATTAGCCCAGGTACAATTATCGTCTAGACGTATCTATATTTGTTACCAATAGGTAACTGTCCTCTTGTCGCTGTGGGATACCTATGCCTTAGTACTTAGAGACGAAAAAATGTAGAGTCAACATAATTTATTTATGTGAGAACCTATGAAGATATAAAACATTTAAGTACAACGGATTCACATTTGTTCAGTCGTTTCTAAAATAACGGGGTCAAATAGATAAATCAATAGATAAAAAATTCAAAAACATTACAAAAATCAAAATCGGCTCTACCGTTACGGAGTCCAGTGATTCCTATGACGGACAAAAGAAACATGATATTATATTGTTAAAAAATTATAAACATGAGTAAATAACTGATATTATTTTATTTAACTTTGAAGTAAGTACCTACCTACATATATTTTTACAAAGCTTGGTAAATAAAATTGGCGCAAGGGTTTTATAGTTTCGGGGGAAAATCACACCCTCAATGTTGTAAGGACTTTGACTCGAGCCGTTCAATCAAACCGGTAGTACTGCAACATCTTATATATAAAAATAAGTCGGGTTTTCCTTCCTGATTCTATAACTCCAGAACGCACAAACCGATTTCCACGGTTTTGCATTCGTTGGAAAGGTCTCGAGCTCCGTGAGGTTTGTAGCAAACAAAATTTGGGAAATTTTCAACAGAAAAGGAGGAAAACAGGGAAAATCATTGTAAACCAAACAATTTAAGTAGGTGTTGTACATATGTAATTTGGTAGGATTGTCATATGGTTGCCTTGGATACCACGTTGTTACCTTCTACTGTCTTTCCTATGCTGTGTAAATCTCTGTTTTTCTATCAGGTTATGGGCCCAGATACCCCAGGAGGTATTCCACACTTCCCAGTTATTAACCAAGATTAATAGAAAGAATTGTACGTATTAAATTTTGTTTTCAAAACGAGATGCAGAACAAAAGGAATGTTCGATTGCCATCGGCGATGCCGGCATCATTGTTGTCTACAGCTTCGAGTTCTGGAATAACTGTCAATTTTGAGAAGCTTAGTGGTATATCCAATTACGGCAATTGGAAGTTTTTGATGCGGATGTATTTGATACATGAGGACTTATGGGACTGCATCGTTGAGGCTGAGTCGGGTGTCCCTAGGGACAATGACGAACGCAAGCAACGACGGGCTCTTGCCAAAATATGTTTGATGGTGCAGCCATCGTCGTTTTCGCATGTACGAAATGCTACCACTGGCTTTGAGGCTTGGAATAATTTAAAAATGGCCTATGAAGACAAAGGACTGTGTAGACGTCTTGGACTTTTACGTACAATGTTCGGATTGAAGTTAGAACAATTTAATGATATGGAAGCGTATCTCTTAAGGATCACGGAGTTGGATCAACAACCACGAGATATTAATGCTCCATTAGATGATGATTTCCTGTCAGTGTTGATACTGAGCGGTCTATCATCAGATTATGACCCGCTTATCCTGACATTGGAAAATTCTAATATTAAATTATGCAGCGAGACAGTAAAGAGCAAACTATTACAAGAAGAATTGCGTAGAGGCTGATAAGAGCGAAGAAGGCGCAATGTTTGCAAAACGAAATGCAAAAACAGCAAATAAACCTTTTATGAAAGGCAAATGCTTCATATGTAAGAAACAGGATCATTATGCAAAGAACTGTCCGACAAAAACCAACAAAAATGCACATAAATTATAAGAACTTATTTAAGTAAAATAAACATATATTATGTTACTTAATATATTAAGTATATATTTATGTCCATGTAGTTATTTATTAGTATAATTGTATGTATGTATAGATATAGTATGTATATGTTACAAGGTATCTATTTATTTATATATTTGTATATATTATTTATATATTTATTAATATTCATAGATTATATATTTTGTGCACGCTAAATGCTTTTCGTACCACTTTTCCATTCGCAGGTCTGCTGGTAGAGATTTCTTTTAGGAATAAGCAGTACCTTTGTACAAATTTTATGTATTCTTGTTTCTCATTTTATGTTTGTGTACAAAAACTATTAAATAAATAAATAAATAAAAAATGGAAAAGGAGGAGAAACATGTGAAAATGCGTGGAGAGGAACATTATTATCGGCATTAGCTATAGATGTAAATTCGAATGCCTGGTATGTATGTGGATTCCGGCGCAACTTGCCACATGACGAACAACAAAGTTTTATTGCAAAATTATGTTGTGGATACTCCGCGGTTGGTGATAGTGGCTAATAGAGAAAAGATGCATAGCGAAGGACATGGTGAAGAAGAGCTGTTGTTAAAAGGGCACACTAAGACTACAAAATTAACAGAAGTTATTTACGTGCCGGGTTTGTCAACGAATTTGTTATCGGTTGGAAAGATGACTTCAAAAGGGCTTGAGGTACATTATAATGAAACTAAATGTAATATTTGTTGGGGAAAAGTTCCAAAGTAAATTCAAATGTAAATGGGTTCATAAGAAGAAACTGGGTGCAGAGGGTCAGTTACTTCGATATAAAGAACCAATATGTGAGACGGGTTGTAGAAGATACTGATTAATTATATAAGAGTATCTGTCTGATTTGGTTTACAAATAGGGCAGGTGTTAGAAATATATAAACCGAACAATTTGGTTGCATTGGCGTATTGGTTACCTAGGATATTATGTTGTTATGTTACGTTTTACTGTCTAATAAATAATTTTTCCTATGCTGTTTTGATCTCTGTTTTTTCTATCACCTTTTCAAATATAAAACAAAAAAAAATGTTTAATCCCCAAACGAAATGTTACAAAAAACGAAGCCATCTGGTGGCGAAACGGAGTTCGCCGGGTTTGCTAGTATGATTATAATTATAAACAGCAATAAAGCAAATAATTAATAGGAGTAGATGCATATAAATGCAAATGTTGACAATGTCATCACTGAACTGAGTCATCGAGGTTCAGATTTCACCATACTCATACATACTATGGGACGTTAACTGAATATATACGTAATGCTAATTTTGAATGAGTAATCTATCTACACATCGCTCATAACCCGACTCGCGTCACTCCTAAGCGATTGACCGAGTTATGCAATAGAGGGCGCGGTCGGTAGTTGGATGGATGACCGCTAGTTTACAATTTTAAGCGATTCCGTGATTCTGTTGTATGTAGTGTTATCATTAAATAGCAGTTAAACCATGCAGAAAGCCTTCGGGTGGTATAAAAATTCCCGACACTTGGATTAGCAACTAAACCGCCCACTAATACTTACTCACTATGTTGTGGAGTATGTTCTAAGTTTTCTGCCGATATTAAAAAAATAATCTGATCTTAAAGCAAAATTTAGATACAAAAACCGTAATTATAAAATAGACACAATACAAAAATACTTATACCTAACACATAAAATTAGGAAATATTTATTGGTTCTAGTAATAATAGTGTACACACTCTCATGCACTACACGCACTCACACCCACACACACAATCAAACTCGCATGTAAGATATAAACTCTACATTAAATGTAGAGGGATATAAAATACTTAGGATAATTAAAGATTATTTAAACCTAAGTTACAAAAGTCTATCACTTTTAAATGAAAGATAAAAGTATTGGGAACGTATCATCAACCGTAAGATTGGAAGAGGATTAATTCTCTTTCAGTCACTTGTGGAGATTAGCTCATTATTAGATCAGCTCCTTATTCTCTCTATCACGTTTAGTTTCTTGAGACAAAAGTCGATGGCTCTAATCCTGCACTGCGATTTAGTAAACAATGTTAAATGCAATCTGTGCATCTTTGCATTGTTCGAGGCTAATGGCAAACGTAATTATGTGATGACTAACACAAGGATATTTATAAAAAATATCACAAGAAATAAATTACCTACAGTCGTGTTGGCGTGAGAATTAGTTATCAATAATACAACTTAATTCGTTATAAGTAGGTAATTTAATTCTTAATATTAATTTAGTTTCTTACGCAAGTTACTGCCTGAGACTTTTTACCTTTACCTTTACTCAAAGGTAAATCAATGTTCAACCACCGCACCGGCCTGATTAGTATAAAATTTGGATTGAGAGTTGAAGTCGTTGAAGACGCTATAAGGCTATAGATATAATTTATTTTCGAAAAACCAACCCAACGATCTGAAACGGGATGAAAACGAAAAAAAACTAATTACACGCGGGCAAAGCTGTGGGTGGATAGCTAGGACGAACAATAATTATACCCCATACCACACTAGACCGCTATTAACTTGAATGGTGTTACTATACCCAACGAGAATTACTATTATACCCACTTTTGATTCGTATTACCCTAAATTTGTTATAGGCGAAAACTTTCGTGTTATTTTCCGTAAACATTCCCTTTATATACCTTACACCGTACCTTTATACCCAAACAATTTATGCGCCAATAAACTTGTAGCAAAAAGACGTCTCGCTAACTACGACGATCCAATCTGCCGTTACGGCATCGGGGATAATAAAAATAAATCAGGTCTCAATAAATGGTTTCGCTGAGCTAAGAGTTGCTTAGCCCCCCGAGGTGGAAGGTTTTGTTATATCAGCTCTGTATATTTCTTCAACTGTAATTTTAAAAATTAAAGCACAGCTGGTGAGAACACAAAGTCGAAGAGGAGTACAAGACTTGTATGGAAATGTCATCTATCGTACTCACACAAGAAAAGGAGCAACTTACGCCAATGAAATGAGAAGAAATCAGACAGAATGATACTACTTTCTGTCTCTCACTGCGTGACGGTTTTTTTCTATTAGGTATGGCAAATATGTCTGCGAGAAAATTATTCATTACCCAAATATAATCTTACAATCATGCTATCAGACAATTTATTTCAGACCATTTGACTGCCCTAACGACAAGCATTTCATATCCAACACACGCGCCGATAAAGCTATAGGCCACTGATCTGAATTTGGTGAATGAAAAATACAATACACTATTGGCACGCCTCTTCCTCCGATCTACTTTTGTTTGCAGATCTACGTAAAATATGAACATTGCGTTGGATTGAAGTATTCTAACTCGAGGGCCACAAAATCCAACGTTTATAGCGAATTCGCTTTGCACTGCGGTAGAGCGTTAAAAACAAATGTATGAATTTGATCTTAGATAACCACAAAACTGCTCCAAAAATGTTACGATTACAAGTTCGTACGCAATGGATATTGAGTACCTACGCTTGAAGCGTTAAAACGCCATTAGCGGGGCGTGTTTTGTTCTGTAAAAGTTCTGATATTATTGATACCGTGGGGTTTTTCAAACCGAATGAGAACTGCAAAATATAAAATTACAAAAAGGTACTAAACGCTGCCTTTAAATTAAATAAGTTGCTAAAGGTTTACCTCACGATAGTAAGTAAGGACGGTTAAGATAGTTACGTAGGAACATTTTTTATTACCTGGCAAAAAGCATTTTCAGAAAGTATTCTACGAAATTGTCAATAAGGGTATGTCATCAAAACTTTCATGGACCATCTAACAAGTAAACCTTCAGTATATTTAACCAATTATAATTTAGCCAGGGCTATCAGAACACCAATCGAAAGCCTGAATATCTATCTTTTAAACATCCTCACGCAAAATAGAACCTTACGCACTTAAAACAAGGTACAATTCCATTTATTGACTCATCGATGCATAGTGGCAGCATCCATGCATATGCAGAATGCACTCGTAATTGGATTCCGGTTCGGAAACCAGCCGAATAGTATTAAAAACATAAATTCTTGCCGTTTTCGCAATTTTCGGATATCCGTTCAATGGGCAGCTAAAATGCTGCTTGGTCAATTTTAACGTTGCCGCGTAGTAAAATGTTATCGAGTTTACATTTACAAGCACTCGGGGATTTAACCAACCTAAATTCAAATTTTCGCTGCTGTTTACATTACGTTAGACGATAAGTATCAAATTTGGAACCGTGGGACCGAAGTTGGAACTGTTCAATAATAATAATCGTCTCGAATATGATGGGCGGTCCACATTTAAGTCCAAATTGGACAGCAAAGACGGGTAAGTAATGATGGTATTTGACTATTAAATTTTATTACCATGTTCGTTTAACACGTTTTTAACATTCTTACATTACTATATTGTACTATTAATATTGACAATTCATATTCTTCGTTGTTTTTTTTTTGGTAAAGTATCTCACCAAAATAAATGAACTTAGGAGATTGCAAGTATTATATGTATATATGGTATCAAGTTGATTAACAAACACAAAATAAATTTTATTGTGTAAAACGTAGTATATTTAAGAACTTGTAGATTACATTTATATACCTGTATACTAA
Organism: Hesperia comma; assembly: GCA_905404135.1. Lineage (NCBI taxonomy): Eukaryota > Metazoa > Arthropoda > Insecta > Lepidoptera > Hesperiidae > Hesperia > Hesperia comma. The sequence goes on along the minus strand of FR990032.1, from coordinate 6,608,907 downwards.
TAATATAAAGCGGAAGCGTTTGTTTGTTCGCTTGAAGCACTAATCTCAGGAACTACTGGTCCGATTGGGAAAATTATTTTTGTTTTGAATAGTCCATTTATTGTGGAAGGACTTATAATATCTTATAATATAAAAAGAGCGGAGCAACGAGTCTCCAAAAGCGAAGCGAGGATGTCTACTTCATAATATATATGTTCCAGGACGACGTCTGCCGGGTCTACTAGTTACAGATAAGTATACCTAAATTAGCTTTTTATCACTAACATCTTATATATAAAATTTTCGTGTCACAATTTTAGTTACCTTACTCCTCCGAAACGGCTTTACCGATTTTTACCAAATTCTATATTATGCATATTCAGTAGGTCTGAGAATCGGCTATTTTTCATTTTTCATACCCCTAAGTGATAAGGGTTGTTCACCCTTAACATTTTTTTGGCAAAACAACGTTTGCTGGGTCAGCTAATACTATATAATTCCAGCATATTTGTGAACTAGTAAATTGGTATTACAGGTTCGTAAATTATGAAATCAAGTTAGATATTCTACCATTAATTAAATTACTAGCAAGTACTTTTGATTGACTTTCAAAAACTTCTGTTAATCCTTTTTTTCTCTGTTAAGGGTAATGATAAATTCCATACTAAGCAGACATTTACTAAATACCAAATTGCATCTTTATACGTCAAGTGGTTTTCGTGATTTCGTGATGAGTAAAAAATATTTCGCTTTTATTTATTAAGATGTGCATGAACAATTGAACATGCTATTTGTGACCAAAAAAATCACAAATGACTACCGTAAAGTAGGCGAGGAAGTACCTAGGTACGGATTTAAGCAAAGGTTTGACCTATGACCAAAATTCACATTATCGGCATACTCAAAGGCACTCAAAAGCGCCATTTTAGTGCACTATAACCATCATAATAGTTGATGATCGGACAATGTCGTAAAATTTATACACAAAATTACTTCATATTCCGTACCGTTATACAGAATATCACGTTCTGATAGTGTTGAGTAATTGGCTGAATACAATATTCCTTTGCCTAAATAAAATTTGTTTTCATTATCTTTGAAAGCTGTTTCCCCACCAATTAGATACAAACCCTACGATTCCGGTCTTTTTTAAATCATTCTAAATTTAAATGAGTTTCGGAGGAACAGAAGATGCAAAAAGAAAAAATAAAAATGGCGTGTTTGAACATGTAAAAAGTAGCTTGATTTTAAACGGATGTTTTAAAATGATAACGGCTAGTCAGGCATGTTTACAGCCATTTATTCTTAGGCTTCAACTTTGTGGTATAACTAATGTAATAATACTTTAATAACCGCCAAATAAAAGGACCTTAAAGCTCTTTAGTACCAAACATTTTATAACATAATGAGCAACGCGACTTAGGAAGAAATTTGTCAATGATTGACTTAATAATTTATTAAACAATTAATATTTTTCCTTAATTTATTTATTTTACTTATACTTACTTTATGTGCGAAAATGATGAAAACTATACCGTCTTAAAATTACTTTATTAAAGTGTAAAACCAATAACCAAAGAGCACATCAGTAGCTGATCAGTAGCAGCTTCTAAACATAATCTTATTAGTTTTCCCATTAGCAGAATACCACAACATTAACAATATCTATCAATTCGTAACCATCGAAGCACCACAATGTTGAAGACCGGTTCACCTTTTAGATCATGTTGTCATAGCAATCATTTCATACATAATGACATCATTGTATGCTACTAACAATACTAGTTCCGCTAGAAGCATATAGATATATATATATATGTAGTTAAGCATAAGTCACGATGTTTATAAAGGTACCTACACGAAAGTATGAGGTTATTTACAAAAAAATATTTATTTTGATTGGATGGAAAAGAACCGAATTAAGTATTGCAACAGTTGCACAATAAAGAGACGGATTCGATAATTAGGGACGGTGTCTTCCACACGTAGAATGGATTCAAACTCTGAACGCACCTCTAATTAATTATCGAAAATGATGTGCGTATTAGAAAGAAAAATCATAGTAGTAAAAAAACGAAAAGCACATAATAAAATATCTTAAAACCGCTTGACGCTTGAATTGGTTTATAGTTCATAGACATCCGATCAGAACGGATTTTGTTATATTTTAAGTTCCTATAGGGGTTGTTTTTGTTTGAAAATAAGGCAAAAGTTCTTTAAATTGGGCAAAACCGCGGACAATAGCTCGTGATAATTAAGAACATTACCAAAATAAACTGCATCCCTCATATAGTTTTGTAAAAGTGGTAATTTACCAGATAAGTAAAATGCACCACAATGTCATACTATGGACTACTATGGCAACAGTACTTACAAAGCAATGGTGTTTTGGCGAGTTCTTCACATAATTAGTTTAATCACAATTTTTACGAAATGATACCTACTTTATTACAGCAAATTAATGATATTTTAAGAAGATATAAAAGCCTAACCTGACGATTGTGGCTTGCAATGGTGATGAATAATGATTGATGGAATTAATGAAAAGCTTTGGACGGTCTGGGATTGAAATAAATATCAATATGCCTAATGGTAAAAAAATATTAATTCATAGCTATAATAGTGAGAGAATGAAAAAAATCAACGATAATTACTATTATTACCTAGCTATTACAATTAATTTATTATGTTTAAATTAATCATTCTTTTATGCTGTTTACATTTAATTTATTATTACAAAAATAAGTAGCTGTTTGGAGCACAGAACTAAATAGGTTGTATAAAAATATTTAATACCAATTACATTATAGGTAATTTATTATATTACATCATTATTTAAATTTACAATGTTTTACTGCTTTTTAATTATTTTAACCAGTTATCAGTTTGTAACATGAATACATTGGTGCATTTTTCCAAAATGTAATCATAATTAGGAATTACAATTACATCTAGTACATAATTATGTGCCCTCCAAGAACGTTTTACCTCTTAGAATAATTATAGTATAGAAACCAAGTCAGCGCGGCCATTTTGTAGCACCTTCATTGGAGCCAAACTTGGCTCCAAACCCACTGTTCCGCTCCGTAGTAGTCAATGTCAATGCACGCCGAACTCGTCTCACGAAAAAGAATAATTATGACTATTTGTGCTGTTAAATTTTGTCACAACACTTCCGAAAAGCAAAAGAAATGTAATAACATCACTTTTCACAGATTAGCTTCCAATATTTCATAGTATCTTGTATTAAAAAAACAATCGGTTAGTGCTTCATTTTAGAGTGAGCGCTTGTATGACTACAGTCATTCTATACTATTATTCTAAGTTATTCTAAGTTTTACTTAGCTTTTCTCGAAAGGCGTTCCTGGGAACATTTCTGAAGTAATGCATTGCATATAATCCGCAATCATGATTACATTTTGATTAGTAAGCACGTACAAGAATAATATTGAGCAATAACCATCAGTAACTCTACATTAACCTTCAGTTAAATGTAAGTCGTTTAACATGTAGGTATGTCTACCTACTAGTTTTCAGGTAATTAAAGTTTAGTAATTGTTGAAGTAAAGTTAGTAAATACGTAAATAAATTTGTCTGCACCTAGTAACAAGTTTTAGCATACGGAAATACGCAAGCCTTAAAGACGGTCGATATTCAGGCAGTTCTGGGTTAGGGTAACCAACAACTATATTTTTTTTCATCAATGTTTTACCAAAAATATATATTTAATTATAATCCACTTGGTGTTTGGTTACATAAAATAATCCTAAAAGATCTGATATGGTAGATATGGTAACCCGTTATAATGGTGGTTATGGGGTTGAAAAAATCGGTATACATGTATGTGTATATATATAAATCGGGTCCAGTAGTAGAGTGGGCGTTCATTTGTACTATTTACATTCCAGATAGGTATTCTTGACTAAATAAGCAATGTGGGCTTCTTTCATATGTCAGGACGTGAGCTCAGGATATCAAATGAAACACAGGGTTAGTTCTAAGCCAAACACACCACCATCTCCGTTTATTGAATCAAACAGTTTGGCTCAGTAAATACGTTATTAGATCATTTAGATTTGGTTTGGTAGTTTGACATCTTGGATTTACTTCACGGAATTACGATATTGGTGTTATCGATCGATCCACTCGCATTCGCGACTCACGCGTTATTTATCAACTAGGTATTATTAACGATTCACGGCATTTCAACATACTACCTGACCACAATAATTAGGCGCATGTCAGATAGCAGTCACGCGGGCCCCCCACCCCGCTCTAGCCCCGCGCGTCCCCTAGTGAGGCGCAGTCGTGGACAATTGTACATTAAGGTCATTTAGACTAGGCTGATGTGAACTTCGTTTTCCGAGATGTTTGCGCAGGTACAGTAACTGACCAAGTACAAGTGGTAGGGCCTAGAGCTCACCCGGGGAAGTACCACTGCCCGTCACGGTACTTTGTACGATTCCTACCATGTAATAATTGTTTTAAGAACAATTGTGTTCCGGATAGGAAGGTGTGGTGCCGGTTACACTTTTTAGAGGCGACCATCTCAGTCCTCAGGGGTAGCAACGCATGTGTGACCGAATTAGAACGAGACTCATTGAGTCTAGTTCTGGGTCGGTCACAGTTGTTATGGGCGGCAGCGGAAGGTGGTGCTGCATGCTCGTTTGCTATCTTAATTCCATAAAAAAATTGTACCTCCATTAAACATTCACCATGGTACTTTTGGTACTACTGCAGAATGTACTACGTATTCCCATCCCTATTTCCAATGACGTCTTAACTGACATGCGCCTAATTATCGTGGTCGGCTAGTAGAAGGAGCTTTTACAAGATATCACACCGCTAGCCATACTTTATTATTTTTCCAATTCTATTGACAGCTATCAGATTCCCTATTAATCATTGCGTACAGATTAATCGCATCAAACCAGTATCATAGGTTTACTACCTCCTCCGTCATATACATTATATACCTAATGTCATCTATAGGTGTGTATTTACAGTCAGGATTTCCTAACAAATATATAAAAGCCTATATTAGTCATATTAACTCGACTTTCAGTGTGAAAGATTCATATTTAGAAACTAACTAGAGAACCGCCCGCGCTTCGCTTCGGGACCCGTAGGTAACAGCCGCGTTGGTCCCGCTCCCGTAGGAATCTCGGCCAAAGATAAGTCTATAATATGACATACTGGAACATCAACATCAGAATCCGTCCTGTCTTCACTCACGGCTAACATAGCCGTGGGGATTCAGTTTCGGGGCCGGTGGCCCCTGACTGAGGTGTCTGCCGCGGTCCGTAACAACGGACCGGTCGTTGGGTTGGGACCCTGTATGGGTCCTCGAAGATTGTCCAGATGGTGATGTGGAGTATGGGTGTCAAGTCCGGGGAGTCATGATGATTTTCACGCTGCCCGGGCGATTAGGCCCTACCAGGTGAGACCCGCTGGTGGGAAGCCCAGCAGGAGCCGATCTGCGACCGGACGGCGGCTTGCGTTCTTGTCCGAGGTGGTTCATGTCGGGCTGCTCCCGGTCGCGCGGGAGTGCCCAACGGTCGAGGGGGCGGGCGTGGAGCGGCGCCAGGTTCCGCAGGTGCAGAAACCGCGCCGTGTCCGCGCGCGCAAACATCCGTTGCGCTAGGTCCTCCACGTGGGCTGGATGGCCGCTGATGGTGGCGTTCCTCACGCACCACGGCACCCCTGCCAGCCTGCGCAGCGTCTTCGATTGAACCACGCGTAGACGCCTGCATTGTGGTTCACTCGGGAGCGCGTGCCAGGCTGGGGCCGCGTACGTGAGTCTGGGGCGGATGTAGGTCTTCCAGATGGTGGTTTGACCCTCAAAGGGAGACTCGAGGAGAGCACTGGACGTAGCGCTACAGCTGCTGCCTTGGTGTGATTTACGACGTTGATCACGTGGGGCTTCATAGTCAGGGAACAGTCCAGGGTTACCCCATGGTACTTGGCCTGTCTTGTCCAGGCAATGTCTTGGTTGAGGAGCTTTAGAGTGGGGTCGCGCATCATGGTTCCTCCGAATTGGAGGGCTTGCGTCTTCCCTACGTTGATCGCCATCCTCCACTCGTGTAGACACTTTGGGAGGGCGTCGAGGCATCTTTGCATTTTAACGGCGGCGTGACCTGACTTAATCGAGGTGGTCAGGTACGCCGCGTCGTCCGCGTAGAGGGCGAGCATGGCGCCCCCCTCCGCTGGAATATCGTTCGTGTAGCACGAGTAGGGGGTAGGCGAGAGGCAGCTTCCTCAACATCAGATATAACATTTGCCTATGATTTAAGTAAATTACATCTACCATTTGATAGCGTGATTCAGAATTTGCAAATGAATTTTACTAACGGCATCTATTAACAACATCCGGAACTAAATATCCAGCAACTAACAAAACATCGATCTTCCCATAGGAATGAGATGTTTTTCCGCGGTAAAAAGTAGCCTACGTCACTCTCCACCCTCCTAACTATCCCCATACACATAAACCATACCATATAATAGCCATGTTGCGACGTGAAAGAGTCACAAACAAACAAACAAACACACTTTCACATTTATAATATTAGTAAGGATTAGTAAGGAAGTAGGGATAGTGATAGAGTTAGGCGAGTTAGGTATTGGAAGAAATCTTCTTAAAAGAATCATGAGTTGATTTTGAAGACAGGAGACAGGAGGACAAAGTTATGAGAAAAAGAGGAGGTAGGTAAATACCTAATTAGGTACGACTAAAAATTTCTTGTAATACAAAAATAATTTTTATCAAAGAAACTGTCACGTTTTAGGTGATCGATAGATGAGACATATAGGAAACTCGGATATTTAATCCGTTTTTTGTCGCTTCATCCGGTTGGGAGTTAGAATACCTACGTCAAAAACCAATTAAATTACCTAAAAAAATTTAATCAGTATAAATGAGTTTTTCCAGGATCCGTACTATCTTACCTTCATCGAAATCGTATCGGCTGATTGAACGTGATAATGTAGAGCAGCCAGAATTATTTTCGCATTTATAGTATCAATAAGGATAACTACTAAGGATGGTATTTTCATACTAAATATAAAGCGTATCCCATGTCATCGCAACCCATGGTCACAGTACCGTTGACAGTGGGAATGTAATTAAACAAAGGGAACGCGTTCCAGAGATCAGATTAAAAGTTTCTCACTTCCACTTCCTACGCAGCTTTAAATTTAGAAGACCTACCTTTGCGGATTATGTAAACCTGGCTTAGAAACTGCTGTTACAGCTGTGGTTACAGGGTTATCATAAAATTAACAAGTGGTATCACAATAACTATTTTAAAGTTAAAATTCCTTTGACTAAGCAAACCCTCCTATGAGCAGTTGATTATCAAACGCCTGAACCGCGAAATAGTAAGTTAATTCCGTGACCTGAACTGATCTTCCTAATTTATAGCTCTAAGTAGGATCCTATCTAGATAATCCTAGCCAGACTATGTCAGTTTTCTTACAAAAAAACACATCATAATCGGTCCATTCATTTAGGAGCTACGATGCCACAGACGAACAGACGAGGAAGCTGCACTGAAATCTATAACTGCGCCAGCTTACGACGATTTTCCACTCTCCTTCGCAAAGAGGACCATAAGAGCAGCCACGCTCAGTAAATGGCAGAGCCGATACATGTCCTACACAGCAGGAGCTGTCACCAAACTATTTTTCCCCGACGTAAACGATGCATATAAGATCACTCGAAAAATAAAAATGTCCAACTGCATCTCCCAACTCTTCACCGGTCATGGAGGCTTCAAAGCCTATCTTCACAAGTTCGGGCTGCGCAGCGACCCATCTTGCGTCTGCGATTCCATAACCAGTGAAACACTCCAGCACATTATACTGGAATGTCCAAGGTTCACTGTGAAGAGACGGGAGTGCGAAGGTAAGCTGGGATTCCTCCTTGACTTGGATACCCTCAGAAGAGCCATGGACGATGATGAGTGTCGCCGCCACTTCCTGGAGTTTGCTTTATACGCCGTCAAATCGGCTGGCAGAGCTAATGGCTCCAGAATCACCAGCTGAGTGAATAGTGTAGTGACTATGTGAAGTGACAAATAAAGTGTGTGGGAAAATCCTTAAAGTGCGTAGTGGTGAAACCCCGTCAGTTGTGCAATGAAAACCTGTAGTGATAGTGATACTGTGATATGGACACGTACTGTTAAATTATGGACAATAGTCATTATATATTATAGAAGTAGAAGTTAGAATTAGTTTAAAAAAAACACAGCCATAATAATCATTAGTTATACAATATAGTATAGGCAGAAATCACTGAATGAACAACATCAGTGAAAACACATAGCCATGAGTACATTTCGATCACGATCGGTGCCAGTGAAGGAAAACACGTTAAAACCCTAAGAGTGAAGGAAAACACTGAACAACCAAACCCTCGCCCAACCAAACCATCGCAATGGACTCATGGAAAAATTAAAAAAAAAAAGACGTGTGGCACTCGGAGACTACCGCGGTAAAGCTATTGCATAGCATTATATATAAATTAACAAAACAAAAAATAATACTGCATTTGTGATAATAAAATGAATGTATATAGTGTAATAACTCATTTTTTTTTTCACAATTTTTTCGTGACTTTCTTCATTAATAAATGCACTTTGTTTATTCATATTTAAAACACTTTGTACACAAATTATACGAGTACAGATATTCACTGTTTTACAGTGGGCCAAGAAAGTGGTGTACCAGTTTTCATTTAGTTGCCTAGTTATCAAAAGTTACATCAAAGTTTATTAGAAACGGATAATGCATTAATTTGTGCAAAGAAGATTTAAATATTCTGAACAAAAGCATAAGAACTATTTCAGTTGACAAAATAATTCTTTTTAAAAAGAAAATTGACATTTTACATTTAAGTCCTACAACGATCTTTTGGCGCGTGAATGACGTGTGGGTGACAGAGACAGTGCCTTACAGTTTGCCTTGCCTGTATGGCACTGTCTCTATCACCCTCAAGTCATTAATATAGTGTCATTATTTTATGTCATGTTATTATTTTTTATGTTTTAAATCTAAATACGCGATAATTCGACTATTATGAATACATGTTGTCGATTCCAACGCCTTATTTAATCCAGATCTACATGTAATTATTCTTAAAACACCGAACCGACGGGGCGAAAATCAAATGTTTGACAGGTAAGATTTGTATGGGAAATTAAAATTTTCATTTTTAGTATTTTGCTCGCAATTTTTCATATTTTCTCATCGCTGCAACCTTCCCTGAACTTCCACGAATATTTCAAGACTAAAATTAGCCAAATCGGTTTAGCCGTTATAAAGTAAAAGTTAATTAACTCAGTTAAAAGTTCTGGTATTTATCGATGTGTGGGTGCATAGACATAGTAACTATGTCTGTGTGTAGGGTGTAATAAATTTTCGTTACGAAATTTTTGCATTCGGTCCCCGCGCCCAAGGCCCGCGATAAAAGCTATACAATAGCTTAATAAACCGACGAGTACAAAAACACAGATAATGCTTCATTCACATATACAGACAGATGTAGCGGTGATAGCCTAGTGGTTAAGAACTCTGCCTCCTATTCGGAGTGTCCGGGTTCGAATCTCAGGGCACACAGGGCACCTCTGACTTTTCGGAGTTATGTGCGTTTTAAGCATTTAAATGTCACTTGCTACAAACGGTGAAGGAAAACATCGTGAAGAAACCTGCATGCCGGAGAGTTCGCAAAACTCAAAGGTGTGTGAAGTCCACCAATCCGCACTTGGCCAGCGTGGTGGACTATGGCCTTAACCTTCTGAGAAGAGACCCGTGCTCAATAGTGGGCCATGATGGGTTGAGATGATGATTGATGATGATGATATACAGACAGACAGACTGCGCGTGTCTGCGCGTGACTGTATATGTGAATGATGCTTAACACAGCGGAAGCGCTTAAGAATCTTTACCAGCGGTCACCCATTCAACTACTGACCGTACCACTTAAGATCAACAGAACCCATATAAACTAGAACCTTTTCATAACAAAAGATTGTCTAATCACGTCAAGCTGCTGTTTTTGGTTAACTGTTATGGTTAAATATTTCTATAATGACAAATTAATCACCCAAGTGTTCACATAACTAGACTATAATTTGACATGACATTGCTATTTTAACGCAATTAACATATTATTCGGCTCCTCTCGAGATAAAACTTTGAACGCTAATTTTATTAGCCCCCATGATACTTGGCACGCGTTCAAAACACCCCATTTGCTATAGAATATTATATCGTACAGACATGTCATTTGATTTACTATGCAACATGTTTATTTTATAGCTATTCGGTATGTTATGAGACTTATGGACTGTGCACATTTTAACGATCCGACAATGGACCATTGAGATATTATGTACTAAAGTACTGGACATACATGGAAAAGTGTCAGATGGAGTTGCGTTGCTGTCGCGCTAGCTCAAAAATAGCGTTGTGTGTGAAGTGCCTAAAGCTCAGTTATTTTCTCGCCCAGGAATGGGACTTAAATATGACAGAAAATACTCGCCGGTGTGGTGTGAACTGTGAACTAGCGAGCAAGTTGGTACTCGCTGACTTATGCGTCTCTATTTTTTTTTCACTTTTGTACGTGTCTTGAGCAAGTAAATAGCTGGGATTCACTCTAAGACTCACCGGCAGTAAGACACCTGCTTTCCGCTTAAATTTTGATTGTATAGGTACTTGGTGTCGGTTCTGAGTTGATCGGGAATGTGCGGTAAGTACGTCTTTCCAGCATACAACCGTAAAAATCAAGAAATTAAGATCATTATTGAATGTTTTTTAGTTCTTCCGCTATAGCGTCGTTGTAATGTGCGCAGTGCTCTTTGATTTTGAAAAAAAATACTTAAACAATTAGATACACCTATTTACACACATGCGAAAAACATTGAAAATAAAAATATTGTGAGTATCTACCACTAAAGTTGTTTTAGCTGGGAGTTGCAATTCCATATCCTCGGCGACTCGAGTATAGTCATAATGATTTTAAACTGAAGTACATCATCGTGGACACTAAACATTGTAAATGTAAATGGGTACTCACGATTTTGAATTGTTCGAAATATTTCCACTCAGTTGCATGTATCATGGTCATGGCGTGACTTCTGATTGTATTGTTATCTCTGGACACGTCTTTATATCCTTCTCTTTCTAACATAATTCTATCTGTCTCTCTTACGAAAAAAGGATTTTTCGTGTGTATCAGAATGGCGGGTGTACCTCACGGATTTTAATATTTCTTTCGGAATACAAACGTACCTGATGTGTACCTCAGTGTACCTGTCCTAAAAATTTGTGTACCTCCTTCTATGCAAAGATTTTAAATAAAATAGGTACACCCGCCATCCTGACGTCAGGACCGCTGGTGTACTTCTAATCGGCATAAGTAGCGAAGTAAACTGTTTATGTAGAATTGGTACCTCTTGTGTACCTGCAGAAACAAATATTAAATAAATAAAAAATCGTAAGATTGCTGAGAAATTTAAAAAATGTTTCATTTATACAGGGTTATTCCAAAAACTGTCCCAATATTTAAACTACACCTTCAGAGAGTACAACTGAGTCATAATTATTAACGTATAATTTTACGAATTTAAAGTGAAAGAACGTAAAAGTAACGACTTTATCGACATAAATGCCCACAACTAACATAACATAGTTTTTGTAATATACATAAAAAAACATACGCATTTTTTGTTATTGTAACGGGTGCCATTAATATTTAATTTTAACTTTAGTTATTAATACTTTGTTATCTTTATAAAATAAAAATGAAGTCAAAGAAATGAAGCTATTTTTTTAATTTCTCAGCAATCTTACTTTTTTTTCACTTTAAATTCGTAAAATTATACGTTAATAATTATGACTCAGTTGTACTCTCTGAAAGTGTAGTTTAAATATTGGGACAGTTTTTGGAATAACCCTGTATAAATGAAACATTTTTTAAATTTCTCAGCAATCTTACTATTTTTTATTTATTTAATATTTGTTTCTGCAGGTACACAAGAGGTACCAATTCTACATAAACAATTTACTTCGCTATTTATGCCGATTAGAAGTACACCCGCGGTCCTGACGTCAGGATGGCGGGTGTACCTATTTTATTAAAAATCTTTGCATAGAAGGAGGTACACAGATTTTTAGGACAGGTACACTGAGGTACACATCAGGTACGTTTGTATTCCGAAAGAAATCTTAAAATCCGTGAGGTACACCCGCCATTCTGATACACACGATTTTTCGGTCTATCGCATCTAGCAGCCAGTGTGTTGTACATTTCGAGTTTCTGCACCTAACGTTTTAAATTGTATAAATTATAAGCATTAAAACTAAATATGCTAATTTAATTTCGATATACGATGCACTTCCATAGCTACCTAAGAGTACTTATTCATCCAATATGACATTTATAGGGACAGCTAGTTTTATGGCAAAATTATAATAGGTAGGTATAAGAACAGGCTACTTTATGGCAATGTAGGTATCTAAATACGTTTTCTTTCTATCTTTAATAGAATTAACATTACTTTCGTGTTTTAGTATTTTTAAAACGTGTCAAAAACCTAAACAAATTATTGACTTTTTATCATAAATCGAAATGTATAATTTTCAAACAGAAACAACTGCAAGTGAAAATTCGATAGTTACTTAGGTAGGTACTTTACTACAGATTTACTTACATTTGGCGGAAGAACACGACTCTACCAAAAAGTAATCAATGCAGTAATTTTAAAAATCTGATTTATTCTCATTGCAAAAGCGATGCAGTAATTTTCCAGCGATAAATATTCCATCCCAAAACTGTAATTTATAGATGTCGATTATGCATCACGCAAAATGCGATTGTGCGTGTAAATAATTGAACGATAGGATCAATTTCAATTTCAATTAATGACCATACCGCTCATTTGCATAATCGAGAACCACAGTATAACTCAAAATTCACAATTAGATCCCAAATAATTCACATTAAACCATATTAACAAGCGCCTGGCTAAATCGGTCCGGTTTGTGTCAAATGCAAATTATTGCGATGTGAAACCGACAGGCGCTGCGTTCGTTTTAACGTTTAAATATAATTTAACAGAGACTCATTTACGGTTTAGTTTGATATTTAAATGGTTTCATGTTTTGTTTAATGCTGATAATGTATTGTGTGGCAAAGTTTTCACTAAATGTAGATAATTTTATAAAATCGTTTTATGTCAATTTTATTAAAACCAGCGATCGAAAGGCGGTGAATTTAGTACTAAAAAGAAATACAGTCGTAATATGTTAAAAATCAACGTATTTTTATTTATAACTTTTTTAGAGGTAAGCATTTTAGTCCCCAAGGGTAGCAACGCATCTGTAACTGAATTGGAAGGAGATTCATACTGACTATTACTAACTGGACTGTAAGGTAGGTACTAACATCAACTAATAGGACTAACTACTTATCACTAACAGTCTCTGTCCTCACACTTATTTACAAACTGCATTGCTAAACTGCTAACTAACTTTAGTTTGCTACCTTAATTCCATAAAAATGTTGCAGGAGAATGTTTGCCGGGACAGATAGTAGATAAATGATAAACTAGGATTCCCTGTGTGGTTTCTTGCCGCTTCTTCATAAGGGACCACTGTAGTTATTTAATTAGGATTCGTATAATAGATACAGTAGTTTAACTGCTGACACCCGAATAAATTTCATTTACCTAAATCAAATGTGACTTATCATTCTAAACCTAAAAAATTGCTGCTTAGCAATAAGACCGCCGATTGTTTTCTTGTTATACCTAATATCGAGCTTATTTTTGTCAAAACTGGTGAACAATAAAGAGTATTTTGTATTGTCCCTTATTACTGTGGGTACCTTCAATAATGAGAAGTAGTGCTCAGTAGTGGGCCTTTAAGTTTTTGAATCCAGATACTTCACACCCTCTGTCATGCAATATGTCCATTAGTATGGTCCATAAATGGTCAGTACCTACATAACAGTCCATAAAATAATTGTACATATCGGATAACATAACCCTTTTTTCATTTAATTTTTCATCTCATTTCATCTCATTTAATTAAATCATTTAATTTAGTACTTATTTAACTACACTCAGTTAACTTTTATTTGTTAATATTTAAAAAGCATTACATTAAGCAGTACCTATTTTTAAAGAGCACTTCAAAGTTATGCTTACCCATATTCTTTTTTCGAGGTTAAATAATTCCTCCAATCCCTTTCACAATAAAAAATGTAGAACCCTTTTGATCCCCAATATTGATCTATGATTCCAACCACATGGCGTCGATCGTTTTAATATTCCACGAATTAAAAAACACGTTTATATTCAAAACTTTGCTGTTACGAATTGGAAACTAACAATGCGTACCCACAGCTCTGAAGTTTGAATAATATTTGATAACAACTTCTTTTTAGCAACCATTGCCGAGTGTATACGCGAATCTAACACAAAGATGTTACAAAACCAGCAATGTAACATTTGTTCATGTTAGCAATATCATCGCAAAAGGCCTGATTGTTCCTGGTAGCGAGAAATCAGAAATTTAGATAGTTCCCGCTTGATATTCTGAGCGGAACATTCCTACCGAGCTCCAATTCTGACACTGAACCAAAACAGACCTTATGTAAGGTGAATAGAATCGAAAGTCTTTTGTTTACTAAATCCTGTTTTAACATAGCTAGTGTCCCTAGTTCTGACATCTCGAAGCTGTCGCCAGATGTTTCAGTGTTGGATAATGAAGACCCCCTCGTTCATATAACTAACAGTATGTCATTACTTGTAACACAGGTCCCTTCGATAAACCTAGGCCTTAGTACACCTACTCGTAATCGAAATAATTTGTACTCACCAATTTCAAGAGCCTTAATAGACCTATAGGTACCTATGCTAAGCTCCCACGACACATGCATCGTTCATAGACTACTTATTATTCAGTTGACATCATTTTTATCTGCAATTAAGCAATGGGTTATTACCATGTTATTACTTGTTATTACCATAATATAACTATTATTACCATATTAAGCAATGGGTGGTTACCAAGTAATTGGTTTGGCTAGCCCGCCTATTAAGCTAAGAAAAACCTTTACCTCACTTACGATCATAGAACAAATTAATAATCATCATCTCAACCCATCATAGCCCACTATTGAGCACGGTTCTCTTCTTAAAACGAGAAGGCTGTAGCCTGTAGCCCACCACGCTTGCCAAGTACGGATTGGCGGACTTCACACAGCTTTGAGTTTTGCGAACTCTCCGGCATGCAAGTTTAACGCTATAAAGTTAACAATTCAATTTTAAGCCAATAATGCCTTACATAATTTTGAAAAAGAGCTGGTAATCTTCGTAGGTACCTACTGCTGGACAATTTCCACCAACATTACTCAGTATTAATACTGCTAACTTATCTCTGCAAATTTTCACGACTACCTACCTATACCTCAAGCGGTTTTCGATTATTTCGTGATGAGTGAATGAGTTATCTTTCGATTTATAAGATTGATAACAATGTTGCCATGCAAAATACATAACGTAAGTCGTACCACTATAAAATTAACCCTTTTCGTTTCTAATATCTTTTAAATCTCTTAAAGGAATACCCGATTTGTAATTAAACTAGTTTTATAACTAGTCGAGTAACACAATGTAGAAGTCGCGAGCGGGGGTAATACTAATAAAACTAAGTGTTTTCAGCAATATCTTCTTAATTGAACAAAGTAATTGTTGTAATATTTTCCTTTCTCTATTCCTGAGACTTCAACTAGTTCACAGCTATTGTATATTATCTCGTTTAAAAGATAAAGTTAGATTAAATGTTAGTTACTTTCAGCTTGTAAACTTCTGTTTTTAGCGAATATAGGAACATTTTTAAAACAAGCTGGCTAAGAAGTTATTGAATCAGATTGAATTGAATCTGATTGAGACACCATCGGGTGTTTACCGTCGTTAATGGACATAAGTAGGTAAACCACAAATCCTACTCTCGTACAGATATGAATCTTCATACACTGCGCGCTCACAAAGATTTGTTGAAGCCATTGAAATTTAAAAATTCATTTCATTATCATCCCATCTTTTTTATCTGCATTTTTTTATCTCATTTTCCTTCGCGTAGTCTCCCACTTATTCGTGTAAACATTCGTACAACGCACAAACATTCATGCGCATGAGAGTGACTGCAGTAATACGTAAGTATAATAGAGAAATCTAGACGATATTCCATATCAAAAGTATATGAAGCCTTTTGTCCTATTTAAAGTATGCCTTAAGGCTCTCTTTGAAGGCTTTAAAAGGATCTCTTATGTAAAGGTTACTCCTACACGGAACTTGTTAAATTGGGGCCACTGGTCAAACAGCACAGTGTCATCCGATCATAAAACTTGTCGAGGTAAGCGTCCTGAAACTACAAAAAGTTAGCGAAGAACATCAAAGAAACAAGATAAATGGTGAAAGTTACGCAAAGAAATAACAATAAGGCTTGTGTTTCATAACTTTACAGATTATTCGAGAGCTTTGGACATGTTTTATCTGTATCATATTTATTTTTGAAAATATTTTGCTTACTTCAAGTGCGGTTTGCTATGACTATGCTAAATATAAACCAAATATTGACCATAGAGACTTGTATGTTTAATATATATTAGGTATATGGTTACAGGCAGCTCAAGGAATTGTGGAGAATCTGATGATGTGACAACCTGACAACACTTTTAAACAGGAGCATCTACTACAATAAACACATCAAAAAGATGTTCCGAAATTTTATTAAGAAGGAAAAATAGTATAACAATCATAACACGTATATTTGTGAATAAAGACGCCACGAATATTCGGCTTCTATTCGGTATTCGGCTACTTCTTGAAAATATTCGGTATTCGTCCAAATAACATGCAGTTAACTGATAAGATGTTTCCTGGCCTGGAGTCCATTCTGAGCCTGATATTTGACCATGTTTGTTATAACATTGTATTGTCATCACCCTTTGACTATTGTGCATATTTTCAAGTTAATCAGACTTCTTGGTGAAATTAGGCTGAAAGATTTTCTTACATACATACAAGAAAAGGTAAGGAGACCACTTATTAATCATGAAATATCGATAAGTTCTTGAAGTATAAATATATTTGGTAGGAAGGTAGGTATATTATTATACTTAGTTCTTAGACGTGCGCTAATAAAGGATTTTTGTGAAAAATTGGTCTTTAGGATTATGGTAAGAAATAATGAAACATTTGTTTTAGTGTTTTATGAATAAATCTCAAAATGTTTTGCATGAAACTCAGGAATAAAAGTTTGTTCGAAAATCAGTCAAAAGTACTCGGACACACCCGCGTGCGATTGCTTGTAATTGGTTGTTAAAGTTAAAGTTAAAGTTGGATCCAGTCAACAATAAAGCTTATTCATTTAATTACAAGCAAAACTCTGAAAGTATTCTAAGTATGTGTAAATAAGTTTCAGCGTCTTACATAACTTCGAACAATCACAATACGAGGAAAACGTTCTCGTCCAAACGATTAATAACTTGGCGGTACAGACAGCGCCGAGGGAAAGTTAGGGGCCAAGTTCGGAAAAAATGTTTTAAAGTTATTTTCGACTCGTAGGTACTTACTAGATAATAGTGTTTTGAGATTTTTTCCAATTTAATAGAGCAATGGCAAACTATTCTTAAAGTATGTCTTTAGTTTTTCAAACTTAGTAACTTTTAATAGTTTGAAAAACTAAAACCATACTTTTAGAATACCTTCTTTATAAAATCTTATTAAAAATAAAATATGAACAGTTTTTCATTTTTATATTGTGACAGCCCTGGCGTACCTCGCTAAACAATAAACAATAGGGGCCATAAATATGCCAGGCGAAACAATAGAACAATGGACGGCCATCTCGAAAGTACGCACGCGCACGACGCTTCGACCATTACGGCAATAGTCATACGGGCGAAAGTCGGTTGCAAGGAACGTTCTCGAATCTTGTTCGGAGCGGGTCCGCGGAATTAGCGAGAAAGTTCTGGATTGGCGTGAATGGTGCGTGAGGGGTATAAAAAGGAGCGATCGGCCAACCGCAGACATTCTAGTTTCGGAAGCGGAACCAGGAAGATACCAGCGATACCTACGAGCGATACCAGTGCGAAGTGAAGTGATTTCTACGTGCGATACAGTGTTCTACGAGTGCTAGTACCTACGTGCAGAGTGTTTAAGTGTGTACTGTGTACGTCGTGTAATTTGTGTATCTACGAGTTCAATAAAGTCTTTGTGGTACATTTTGGCATTTTCTCGAACCCATTACTCCTGACACGTAACAATTGGTGACAGAAGCGGAATGCCTGTAGTACCGCAGAGTGAAGAAGGGATTCGTACGCGACGGCAGACGGCATTGGATGCCGCGCGGATGGAGTCGCCGGGTCGTGACCGCATGGAAACGGAGACCACCGCTGGACCACCGACTACATCAGCCGCAGCAGTACCGACACCGAGTGCATTCGATATGGCCTCCTTATTAGCCGCCATACAGCGGAGCCAGTGCGAAGCAATGGAGCGCCTGGAAAATAAACTATTGGGAAGCCAGCGCCAAGCGATGGAGAGCCAGCGCGAAGCCATGGAGAGCCAGCGCGAAGCCATACAGCGGAGCCAGCGCGAAGCAATGGAGAGCCTGCGCGAAGACATGAAGAGCCAGCGTAAAACCATGGAGGCAATCGACGCAAAGCTGGATGGTTTCCAGGGAGATTTGAACGTCGTGAAAGAGGACCTGGAATTGGTAAAGGCGCGTACATCCGAGCACGACCAAGCCCTCAAAAGCCACGACGCATCAATCAACAGCCTCAGTGCGTCAGTAAACTCCCACGAAACTAGGCTCGTGGATTTAGACCATAAGCTGCAGAAAATAAAGGTTTCGGGCACGGCAGCAACTAGTTCATGCCCTGGGGCCCCGAAATTTAAGGTCCCAACTTTCGACGGCACGACCTCGTGGACGGCGTTTAGGCACCAGTTCGAAGTAGTAGCTAGTGGGAACGGCTGGGAGGACGAGCACTCGTTGGCGGCACTCACCCTAGCTCTACGAGGAGAGGCACTGCTGGTGCTTGAGAACCTGCCCGCCGAGCGACGCACCTTGGAGTCGCTATTTAAGGCCTTGGAAGCTCGATACGGGGAAAAGCACCTGGAGCACGTGTACCGCGCGCAACTTAAAGACCGAGTACAGAAGTCGAGCGAAGGACTGCAGCAATGGGCCACGGAGATCGAGCGCCTCGTACGCCGAGCCTACGCGTCGAGTTCCACACCGGTCGAAGACAAAGTGTTAGAGGCCTTCGTCAGCGGAATAAGGGACCCCGAAGTGAGAGCAACGGTGCGCTTGGGTCATCACGCAACCTTGGAAGCAGCTTTAGCGCACGCCCTTGAAGTAGAAGCGGTACGAAGTGACTATAAAGGTTGTAAGGTGCGCGAAGTCGTAGCGTCAATTCAACCACGTACTGGGCCTATCTGCTACGGATGCGGTGAACGAGGTCATATTAGGCTTAGCTGCCGGACACGGAAACAACAGAAATCGGTGTGGAGGGCTACGCAAGTGCAAGAGCTAGAAGCCGTCGCCGCCGCTAAGAAGACTACCAAGCCTCCTACGAAGACCTCGACAGCTACCCAAGTCGACACCCAGGAGCTAGAAGCCGCCGCCGCCGCTGCCGCCGCTAAGAAGACCGCGAAGACTCCTACGAAAATCTCGACGGCTACCCAGGTCGACACCCAGGAGCTAATAGCCGCCGC
Organism: Hesperia comma; assembly: GCA_905404135.1. NCBI lineage: Eukaryota > Metazoa > Arthropoda > Insecta > Lepidoptera > Hesperiidae > Hesperia > Hesperia comma. Next base: position 6,589,141 of record FR990032.1, on the reverse strand, counting down.
CGCTGCTCAGGCCGCAACGAAGACCGCCAAGCCTCCTACGAAGACCCCGAAGGCGCCCAAGCCGAAGAATGCCGACGCCCTATCACGACGCCCATGCTCCGAAGAATGTCGACATTGCATCAAGCATGAGGCTAAAGAAGAGGTCAGGGTAATAAGGATGCAGGACCTAGACGAGTCTTGGGGAACGGAGCAAGTAAGCCAAGCTCAGAAGGAAGACAAAGACCTCAGCTTGATCATGGAATGGAAAGCCAAAGGACAGAGGCCCCTGTGGAGTGACGTGTCAACATCAAGCGCGACGACTAAGGCATACTGGGCTCAATGGGACAGCCTTACACTAGAGAATGGCGTGCTTTACCGGATCTGGGAGTCACTCAACGGAAGGGAACGAACCCTGCAAATGGTTATCCCTAGAAGTAAAGTGGCTGATTTGCTGAAGCTCGTACACGATGGCACTTCTGGTGGGCACCTCGGCATCAAGAAGACCCTCGTAAAGATACGAGAACGCTTTTATTGGGTGCGGTGTCGAGAGGACGTCGAAGATTGGTGCAGGAAGTGTACAGTGTGCGCTTCAGTGAAAGGGCCCCGCACTAGATCCAAAGGGAAACTACAGCTGTACAACGTCGGAGCCCCTTGGGAGAGAATCGCCATAGACGTTGCTGGGCCATTCCCTCAAACGGAAGACGGGAATAGATTCATCATAGTGGTTCAAGACTACTTCAGTAAATGGCCGGAAGCGTTTGCAACTCCGAACCAAGAGGCGAAGACCGTGGCCAAGAAACTTGTCCAGGAGGTAGTATGCCGCTTTGGTGTACCATTGGAGTTACACAGCGACCAAGGCAGGAACTTCGAGTCGACGTTATTCCAGGAGATGTGTGAACTTTTGGGAATAAATAAGACACGTACCACACCGGCGCATCCTCAATCTGACGGCATGGTGGAGAGATTCAACCAAACTTTGGAAAATCACTTGGCCAAGGTCGTCGAGGAACATCAGCGAGACTGGGATCGGTACATTCCTCTGTTCCTGATGTCATATCGGTCTGCCATACACGAGTCTACGGGATTTACACCGGCTAAAGTTAACTTCGGAAGAGAAATGCGTCTGCCGTTGGATTTGCTTACCGGAACACCGCCAGATGCCCCGAAACCAACTGTTGAATACATCGCGGACTTACGGAAACAATTGGACGAGACACATGATCTTGTAAGAGAGCAAAGTTTGAAGACCAGCGAAAAGATGAAAACCCGCTACGATCGCGATGCTCGGAAACATGGTTTCAAGGAGGGAGATTCTGTATGGTTGCACAATCCACTGCGGAAGAAAGGGAAGTCTCCGAAGCTACAAGCACGATGGGAAGGCCCCTACACAGTTGTCACGAGGATTAACGACGTGACCTACCGAATCAGACAGGGGGACAGAAGAAAACCGAAGATCGTGCATGTGGACAGATTGGCACCATTTCATGGATCGAATAATGCTCGGGACGAGCATGACTAAGAGGGGGGCAATGTGACAGCCCTGGCGTACCTCGCTAAACAATAAACAATAGGGGCCATAAATATGCCAGGCGAAACAATAGAACAATGGACGGCCATCTCGAAAGTACGCACGCGCACGACGCTTCGACCATTACGGCAATAGTCATACGGGCGAAAGTCGGTTGCAAGGAACGTTCTCGAATCTTGTTCGGAGCGGGTCCGCGGAATTAGCGAGAAAGTTCTGGATTGGCGTGAATGGTGCGTGAGGGGTATAAAAAGGAGCGATCGGCCAACCGCAGACATTCTAGTTTCGGAAGCGGAACCAGGAAGATACCAGCGATACCTACGAGCGATACCAGTGAGAAGTTAAGTGATTTCTACGAGTGATACAGTGTTCGTCGAGTGTGTTTACGAGTACCTACGTGCATAGTGTTGTGGTGTGTACTGTGTACAGTGTGTAATTGTGTTTCTACGAGTTCAATAAAGTCTTTGTGGTACATTTTGGCATTTTCTCGAACCCATTACTCCTGACACGTAACAATATAAAATAATTTCCGTAAAATATCGGTACCCTCAGATGAGGGTGTAATAATATATCCCTCTCCTCTTTTCATCATTTTAACGAATATTTTCAGGATAAGAAATGTCCTACGTTCTTTCTTAAGGCTAAGACTATACTTGTACAAAAAATCAGTTAGGTGGTTTAGGCGTAGAAACCTAAAGACAGACGAGCAGACTTTTCTCGTGAATTATGAAATTAAATAAAAAGCTTTCTACAAGAACATACATTAGTGGCAACGCGCAACCAACTTTGTATCCTTTTAACATTATTTTGGGTATCCTTATTCCTTAGCAGTAAGTATTGATCGCATACCGTCAAAGGTCATTAGAGTTTGTTCGTGATCGTTCAACAAAAGAAGGTTCAACCAGGACACATGAGAGGTAATCAAGTTAATTCCAGCTCTTGCGCTGTTCCCAGACCTATGCTAGATCATCTACCCTGCGAAAAGCTACTAAGCTATTTTTCAGTCTTTTCCTAATTATTTCTACGTTTTGGAGAGACATAAATGCTTCAACTATCCAGCCGAAACAAAAAGAACGTCTCGACCATACTCCACCATGCTGCTCTGGTTCGGATAGGTGGATGGGTTAGAGGGCAAGCCAACCCACTATAGGATTTTTTACGCCGCCAGAAAGCCTCCGACATGGCTTAACGACTGGTATATATCGATAACAACCGGGACCGACGGCTTTACGTGCCCTCCGAAGCACGGAAGCAATCTAGAAATATTGCCACTGGCGGTCACCCATCCAACTACATCTTTGTCGATCAATTATTAGGATCGATGCAAACCGCCGGGATATGAGCACTTTTTTACACTATTAAAACTGATTAATTTCACTAACTTAAACATGATGTGTTTGATTCTTTATAATTTATTTTATTTTCTAAACTTGACAATAAACTATCTTATATTTACATAGCTGTACATTCTCATCTCTGGCGGCCCTGGCCCGCGTCCTGCAAATGATTGAAACATTCATGTTTATAGCTTACTTATACTCGCAGACTGTCGTACAAGTCCTAAAAGCAAGTCGAATTAGGAACCACGATTTACGTAGATATTGTTTATTTATGTTTGAACCGGTCTCTCCTTGATTTGAATTCATTTGGTACCAACAGATTGCACTATAGTCCACATTAATTTAGCGAACGGACAAATTATTGGAAATATTGAAGTGCTAACATGAAAAGAATTATTTATTTTTAGAGCAATTATTACTGCAATAGATCCTCATCATCAGAAATTTATCAACTTTGAGAATTTTTTGTCTATTTTTGGGTTTGTCAATTTGCCTGTGCGATTGTTCCCGATTACCTACCTAAGAAACTTCGGAAACTTATTTCCTAATAAAATAGGCTAAATTCGATACTCTTTTATCAGGCGTGCTGTAAATTTCACGCCTATCTATTTTATCGTTCAAGAGATTGGTATTCCTTGGTACTTCTATGAATTTTATTACAAGCATAGTCATTTATTGAAATATCTACAAAAGAGGAGTCATAACTTTATTTATTATCGTCGTAACAGGTTCAGGGCTAACTTTTATCATTTATTCCGCGAGAATAGATCCAGTTTCCGAGATGAAAAATATCCTATGTATTCACGTAAATTGTACCTTATCTTTTATCTTATCTATAGGTATAAGTAATCATGTAACAATATGTATTTGACATAATATGTCGTATATGAAAAGACTCCAAAGGGCCAATATAAGCAAAAAATATAAAATTATTAAATTTTATCTCTGTTTTCCGCCCATCATGCAAAAACTATTGAATGAAACTTAATGCGTTTTTTACAATTGAGGTCTAATTCAAAAAACGACTTTATTGTCCTTTACTTAAAGATACAAAAACTGGGGTTAGTTGTTGTATAGCCATCATTGTAGATAAGACACTGTATGTTTCCCAAATAAAAATAATCGATTGGTTGCTTGAGGAACTATTAGCATAAGTGGCCACAAAACACCTGAAAATTTGTATGGGATTGTAAATCTGGTAATAATACATCGATGTTTATAAGGCACATTTCTCTGATATATTATTAGCATATTCTACCCCGTGGTCCACTGCGGAGTACAGAGCAGAGCAGATTAGTTAATAATAATATGAGAAGAAGAAAATGTATTGGGACTTGTCGCTTGTTAAAATTTTAAAACTCTAGGTACCTACATTTTTCCTTTTAGAATTTAAGACATAAAAATTCTTACCACAGTGCTTTTTAAGTAAGTACATAATTTAAGTAAATTAACTCGACGTACAAAAACATCAAAAAGTCTTCGTCTCACTAAATTCATTTATGCAGCAAACACCACAGTTGAAGTGTGAATTTTAAGCGGCTAAAGCGGCTAACTTGGTTCAGCGGCAAAAATCCGAACTAAACAAGACGCGCTAGGAAATGAAATAAAGCGCTTTTTCTTTTGTTGGTTAACGCTAAACTTAACTGTTATGGTGTATGGTGCAATGTTTGAGCGATAGACCAAACTTATTTTTTTCCATTCATCATCATCATCGGTCCCCATTACCTACTATCCCTCTGCTGGGCACAAATCTACTCTCAAAATATGATGCTGTACTTACCATAATCCACCACGCTACCTTGAGACCCGAATATCCCTCGCCTCAGTCCGCGCAAAAGGCGCGGCACTGATGGAAGGCAGCGTTAGTTCCACGCTAGCCAAGTGCGGATTAATGGAATTCACATGCCTTTGTGAATGTTACAGACATCTCATAAGTGTGCAGGTTTCCTCAAATGTTTTTGATCGTCGTTCTACTAGTATTAATAAGTAGGTACCTACTATGTTTAGGTAATGTAGATTACCTACTTCAGATTTACACAGGTTTAAAAACACGTAGATCTTGAGCGCCTTACAGGTAAGGTTAATTTTAAGGCGCTGTCTCCGTCACCTATGCGCCAAAAGATGCTTACTTGTAGGACTTATCATAGAGATAGGAATAATATCTCGTCCTTATAGATCAATGGGACTTATTATGAATTGAGTACCCAACTGAAAGGTTCTTTTTTGACATTTGACACTGACGCTGCCATGACTGAAATTCGTTCAACAAGACATTATTATTATGCTACAATTAGCCAACGAAATATGTTGGATAGAAAAGAAATCTTTTGAAAATAAAAGAACTACAGAAAATGTCGTTAAACATCTAGTGTTTCTAAGCATAATTTGTCGGTTGGAGGTAGGTACGAAAATATCATTATCATGACTTCACAATCATCAATAGGTACTTATTCATATTTTTTTAACTTTGCTGCGTTCAAATATTAAAAATGACTATAAGACAATATTTATTACTCCAATAGGTAGTCCTTCTACTATTCATTATTATTACTTATACATTAATTTTCATTCCAGGTTTTCAAATGTATGGGAAGTGGGCATTGTTCTTTATTACCAACAAATTATGATAAGTACATAACTATTGTAACTATTTATATGTAGGTATATTGTTAGGTACCTATTCTAATTGATTGCTTAACTAAATGCTGAAGTTGAAGTTTGATTGCCCTCTGTCATTTTCGTAGAAGTTTCCCAAAAGTTACTGATAATAAACATGTCACTTGCTACAAACGGTGAAGAAAACCATCGTGAGGAAACCTGAATGCCAGAGAGTTCGCAAAACTCAAAGGTGTGTGAAGTCCGCCAATCCGAACTTGGCCAGCGTGGTGGACTATGGCGTTAACCTTCACATTCTGAGTAGACCCGTACTCAATAGTGGGCCACGATGGATTGAGATGATGATGACTGATAATAAAAATATTCTTTTAGTTTGTCACTTGGCGCTCATACCTTAAACCATACAAATAAGTAAAGTTAGCTATTCTCGCATTAACTCTACGCTGACAGCGACCTAAGCGAGACGAGGCAAAAGGGGCCTACAAGTAGTTATATCCTGTCAAATATCAATGGTTCCGGTAAACTCTAGAATACTTAATCATTTCTTTCCTTAACTCTTTTTCAAGGAACTTATAGTCCGTTTTTATAGAATAGACTTAACTAGTAAACAAATCACTGAGTTTCCGAAACATCACATTTGCATAATGTTACACGCGTTAAACAACTTACAAACAATTCAATTGGTTCACGCGGTATATCGCAATTTGTTTACACCAAAAACTGCTTTGAATTTACTATTTTATTGCATGAATTTCATATATTTTCAAATCCATTAGAACTCATTTTCACAGATGAATCATTTCAACAAGAACTTGACATGTTTGACATTTGCAGACAGGAAAGGCGAATCGATTTGTTGCATTGGTTTTACGATTCGTTAAGTGAAATTTATCGATATTTAATCGATTAATAAAATTAAAAGCTTCGAAATGTAATTAATTACAAGAAAATCAAAAATATAATTCAAAGTTTCTGTGCCAGTTTAACCTAAAATAGTAACATAACATTCACGTAAGCATATTTAAATAATAGATATATATTACATTCTAATTGTATCGTTGAGTACAATCGATACGACTCGATACAACAAATTCGCGGTAGTGTCAGTGTCTTATTGACCGTTGACAATTGGCCATATTTGTTTTGAAGTTAAGTCAATTCTAAAAAAACGGGCTATACGTTTTATACCTACAGGCATTGAGGCATACAGGTTTAGAAATATACCAGCTGTTTATTTATACAAATTTACAAGCATAAAAAGCATCACTACCCAATTTTGACTAATTTGAAGGAACAGACCAGTTATAAAATCAAAAGCACTGGCATCAAATTAGGTAGTTTTTTACCATAACATTAAGGGTAAGTATCTTTATGAAAGATCGTGAACGGACTATTTCAAAAATTTAATTTGACGTGATAATTTTGCTGTAAAATTATTAAAAATTCGCTTCGTTAATATTTGACCTAGCAATTTAAAATCAAACGAAATCCTGAGTGCACTTAGGTACTCTACATGCTATCTAGCCTTTGAAAAATAGAGAAATTCTCAGGTTTTTTAAACCACGAATTTTTATACAAAAATCCACACAGTATTCCACTGTAAAAACACATGTAAAGTTAATTGAATCCGCGACATAATCCAATTTAACTGATTGCACACTAACAAGCCGCTGAACAAAGCGTGCTGCTGGAATGCACTTTTATATTCTGATTGCACAAAGAGCAATGCGTTTCGGAATTTTAACACGTCGATGCGATAAAATTTTAGTGGAATAGTTTTTGGGGAGCTGTTTTAGTGTTAAATTATTTTAGTTATTAACACTTTTGGAAATATAATTGTTGGGAAAACTGAGGCGTGACTGGGCACGGTTAAGTAATTGGCAATTTGATATTACAATGCTTTTAATAGTAGATATTAGGTAGTGTCGGTATATCTTTATATACATAAAAGAAAAAGTTCACTCACTCATCATGAAATATCGAAAATCGCTTAGCATAGTATGAAAATGAAATTTGGCACGGAGGTAGTTCACACTTCCGTTAAGAACGGATTTTGTCGCATTTCACCCGAAGGGGGTAAAATAAGGGTTGTGAGTTTATTCGAAAATCAGTAAACAGTAATTCCACACGGGCAAAGCTGCGGGAGACAGATAGTCATAGATATATTTAACATCCAGAGCTCAGAAACAATTATTAAAAAGCTACAAAAATATGGATCATTTTCATATCACCCGCGGCTTGAAATCCACATATTTTTTGCATGAGCGAGAAAATAAAAACAGCGAGAACGCGAAAACTATTTCGTAAATATTTTTTCACGTAACTGACACTAGTGAATTTAAATTGTTCGACACGAACAAAAATATTATATTAGTAACCTACTGGTGGAACGACGAGGAATACACCACCTACAATAGGTACTATGATATCGTTTACTCAATAGGTAGATACTTTTATGCCCGGTTCACATTATTCCAGTCCAGTAATCTAGCAAGTCAATCCCGTCAAGTGCTGGATTAGATCTTATTATCGTCCACATTACCTACTCCAGTCATTCAAAAGCTGTTAGATCGATAATATAGTGATAATGCTTTCATAAAAAGAGTTCACTGGATTGATATCTTCACTATGGAGATTCCCACTATTCCAGCGAATGCTATTCCAGTCTACTGGTCTGAATTAATCACTGGAATGGTAGGTACATTTCACTACAGGTTCACATTATTCCAGTGACATTCCAGCGCTGGACGTGAATGCCAGACTGGAATAATGTGAACCGGGCATTAAGGGTTTATTTAATGCTTTGAATCTGTTTTTTGTGGGTTATGTCACCCACAAAATTGTATCTAATCTAATACTTTTTAAATATGTCAACTACCTTCTCCAATTTTTACAGTCAGAGTACGGGGAAATATTTTTCCCCCAATTAATTAAAATTATAATGAATCGACTTTCATATTTGGGTCATGACTTCATTCGCTCGGAAGTTTGCACGATCATATTATATATTATGTTTAATGTATTCTGGGTATGTCCGCACGTATTTTTTATTATTATTAACATATTATAAATAGTAATTAAACCCATAGTTCATCTCTCAAAATGTTCTACTTTCTTCTAAACCTAAAACGTGTCAAAGAAGCTATTAGTGTTATAATAACGTAGTGTTATGATAAGAAAGTATAACATTTTGAGAGATGAACTATGGGTTTAATTACTATTTATAATAGGTATACATTATTATGACATAATAACAATAACACTAATAGCTGTATCAAGTATAAAATAATAAGTCAGCATCATCATTGACTTATCATTTTATACTTGACTCGCAGATTGTACACATTTTATTATAATACCTACGGGTATTCACGATACGCATTTTGTATGTATATACCTATATTTCGAGCCAGTTGCAAGCAGGTAAGCCATGACCATAATTCACGCAACAAGGTACCTATATTAGCATACAAAAGTGCATATCGTGAGTACCAGTATTATAATAAAAAGATGCTGACTTGTCAAAGCTTAATACCGAGCCGAGCAAAAGAATACCTCGAAAAAATTATCCAACTTTCTTTCTATGTTAATTAGAGAAAAAATTCATCATAGTTAACCAAATATGACTCCAACTCTTTTAAGTCTGAAACTGTTAACGTCTCAAAAACAGCTAGAGTATTTTTTGATGAACACTGTTAAAGTATATTGACCCTTAATAGAAAGAGGAAAGGGTCATTATCATCTGCGACGGCAAGACCCTCGACACAGAGACGTCAGCAACGATTAATGTGGAAAAAACAGCAACAACGCGATACCCTTGCGCTATAAGTGAGACCCGCTCATTCGGGACTAGGGTTGTCGCTCCGTGAAAAACTAGATTTATATTTCGAGGACGTGTGCCACTCGTTCGATGTATGTGTATGTGTTGGTATGGGCGTTATTAGTCAGGACTTTGTCCAATATAGATGGACATAGTCCTGATTTGAAACTCGGTATGCACTCTACAAATTAACAACTAAACGTTCAGGTTTAGTTCGTTACGATTCGTTGTAACGGGAACTTGTTAAATTTGGGCTTAAGGGAGCATAGTAAGTTAAACTAGAACCGCGTTTAGCCTGACACTCAGTGCTAGCAAAATCTACATACTCGTACTTTCGAATATTTTCAAATAGACTCCAGCTTTACGTTACATTTTACGATTACGAATAAAACGAATACCTATATCACTATTTTAAATAACCTATATTACTTTAAGATTTAGAATAAATAAATATATAGAAGAAGAGATAATAAAATGTTGTAAGTAGGTACTCACATTAATATGAAGCGTACCGATAATTCAATAAAAAAACCAGTTACTCATCACTAGTTGCGAGTTATTAATGAAACTACAACTAACCGTCCTAGTCCCTAAATTGAGCCTTGTTCTAAGTCAGTCACAGATGTTATGAGCAGCAGCGGAAGGAAATGCTGCATGCCGTTTGCTTCCTTAATTCTAAAAAAATATCCTAATTACCTGTTAGTGCCAACCCTACAGCATTCAGAACAATGCGGCATTGTTCCGGTAGTATCGCGGATTACTCGACCAACGAGATGTGGCTGTTCCCTACTTTATAACCAGATACACGTATCTCTGTGGGTTTATGTTGTAGAAAGATATAAACTGAGACCCTTGCTCCGTGTTACGAAACAAATCGTTCGCAGTTCTTTCCGATATGTTAGCCAATACGGTTATACATAGTCTAGAACATGTTGTAGACGATGTTAGTTCACTGTGTAATACGTGAGTTTAACACGTTTGTTTTGAAATGGTCAAGTAAAATTTTAATACATTAAAATTTTGAGGGAACGTTAGGTAGGTAAGTACTTGCACTTTTTTAACCGATTTCAAAAAAGGTGGTTATTTATTTGATTATTCATAGCTTTACGGTATACACTTTACATCATAACATTTTCCTGGGTGAACTGATTCTGATAATTCTTTATACATTCATGACTTCAAAATCTTCAAAATTGATTAATGGACATTTTAGACCCTGAAAAAAAAGATGTTGGACATGAGAGCATTGCGTAGATACGTGAATTTGTGTGAAACAAACATCCTCGCAGAATGTCAGTACATTACCTCTTTTTAATATAGGTCACTACACTCGGGATTCTTGATCGATTTCGGGAGACTTGATCTTTTCTTTTACAAATATTAAGTGTTATCCCATTACTGCAACATTTTCCAGTGATGTTCCGCTCCTATTATTCTTAGCGTGATGTTATGTAGCCTTAAACCTTCCTCGTAAATAGATTATCCGTCACATGTTTTTTTAATTCGAGCCAGTAAGTAGTTCCTGAGATTAACCCGTTCAAAAATACAAACTCTTAAATTCTAAAAGATAAGTAAAGATATATGTACAGATATACATATAAGTATTTGGATTTATTTTGTTCCTATATATTTTACCAAACCGGAAAAACCTTTTCTTCTACATTAGATTTGGTAGTTACAAACGTGACTGATAATAATTACACAAAACAAGACCTTTTAGTCCGAGGTCCTTCCAAAAGGCCTGCCGTCGGGCCTGAATGGTACATTATTGCCGCGTAAAAACGTGCGTGCGTAAAAAGTATTCGAGTCTAGCACGGATTGGTCCTTATTCGGCTCTTCGGTCAAATAAGAGAAGGAATATGGTTGACTACGAGCGATATACGAGCTAACGATATAACGAGAAATTAAAGCTATCATTTCTTTTTATAGAATTAAGGTAACAAACTAGCAGGCAGCACCACCCTTCCGCTGACGTCCAGGACAAACTGTAACTGACCTAGAATAAAACTCAACTTAGGGATTAGGACGGTTAGTCCAGTAAGTAGGTAATAACTACCTACCTGGACTCTTTGTAAGAGTTTCGTTCTAATTCGGTCATAGATGCGTTGCTACCCAAGAGGACTGAGATGGTCCCCTAAAACTGCTTAACCGTTCTTATACCTACTTTGTTACTGACGAACTTACCAGCTGACATTCCTGATGATACCCTTGACCAAACTAACTATCCCATTTCCGAAATCTTGTAGTATTTCGATGACACTTTTCATGAGTAGCTGATGAGTAGTTATCGATAGACAGCAATCGATAAGCCATGTCGGAAGCCCGCGGGCGGCATGAAAACTTCCGATACTGGATTGATCACTAACTGGAGGGGTTAGTTAAACTTCACTGGGGCAGCGTAGCGGAGTAAGTATGCCTCCTTAATAATGAGTTGAGACTCGTGCTCAGTAGTGGGTCAATAATGGGTTGCAGCCAGCCAGCATGGTAAAAAATATCGCATTTTATTACAATTGTCTCAGAAAGGAACATATATACCTACATATACATAGCACATACACATATACTCGTACATAGCTGATGTATAATAAGACTAAAGAATTACCTTGAAGAATGGTTGCTTAGAAACATAAAAATAATAGGTTACACTCATTACAATGTGGAACAGTAAATAGGGTAACATGACACCTGGTGACCTGTTCACGTGAACAATGATAAGTACATCGCGTGTCGCCCTCTAGGTATTCGTTACCCGACACCGGTGAGACAAGTCAATAAGATGACCCAAATGTAGATTCAAAAGAAAACGGACACGGTGTCGACATCCACTCGAAAAGGATAGTTACATTTTTCCTCTCGTTCACTCTCAATCACGTCCGATGTCGGTCTGTTATGGGAACGTCAATCCTGTTATAAGAAATGATGAGGGTTCCGCAGAAATAACATCAAATGGGTAATTGAATTTGGTCGGGTTTCGTCACGTTTGTTGTGGGCGAAAGAGCTCAAATACAGAAATGTATAAGTACATTAGTAAGGATGGTGGGTACAATAAATTATGGTAACATTGTGTGTCTGAATCTTGCTCTACAAGGTGTCTGTCATCCCGACTCAAAAACTACATCTTATACATATTTCGGAGGCACTCGTCAGGATGGTGGTATAATGCTCCGATCATCAGGTTGCAAGGTGAAAAATAAAACACAGTGGGCGTTCAATACGTGTCTTCATGATTTAAATTAGGTTTACACAGTTTAACTTAATTTGATTAAAGCTTTTAGGTTATGTTAAAACGTGGTACGACTGAAATACACTTAGAGAAACGTTATGCCGTCGGGCATAGGTACGACGAAGTATAGGATTTTATTACAAAGTACTCTAGTTAACTTAATGCGACCGTTCAGCTCGACGTCTGCTCGAGAAGTCCCCGCTGTTCGTAGCCGACTCCACAGGTGCCCTCTGTTGGGTTCCCCCTCCGATATCCCATCGAGACACGTTTACAATTCGTACAGTGTTGCCATTTAAATTACAGTTCCGGATTTACGTTTTATTCAAAGTTTAATGATTTATTTAGTTTGATTCTAATCTAATTTTATTTCCGTCTCCGACACGGCCATTCTGACTAGCACACGTCCTCGTGTGATGCCTTTTACTTTAGGTTACAACAAAGCTCTAATTTTATTTTATTCAGCAAAAGCTACTAATTTTAAACGAGACTACAAATTTAATTTGAGCAACAAGTTTTTAGATTACTTAAAATTTCTTTGATTGAACGCCAAGTTAAAGTTAAGTTAAGTTAAGTTTTTGTTTAAAGTTTTTTTTTGCATTTATTTTTAGCCCTAACTACCTACACTCCCGCCGCGCCGTTTCCGGTGTCGCTATGGAGAAGAAGACGGCTAAACAAACTCCATAACATGACACTTGTTTAGAGCAAAATTACCAAATTTATTATTAACGCGGGTTTGTTTTTAACGTTTAACGCAATACGTCGTCGTACAATCGTCGTAAAACTGGATGACTCGATCGGCTGTGATGTCGGAATTTACCTGTAACAATAAACACAAACGAAAGTATCTCTTAAAGCTCGGCCCTTCCTGACGTAAGTGGGCAGGGAATAAAAACAACTTTATCAAATCATTAGAAATTTTGAAAATCATAACAGATTATTTCTCTCAAAGGCCAAAGCTGACATGTCGATCAACACCCATACTCATTCAAATAAATAGGAAACTCATTGAAATATTGCAGTGCTCGCACCCTGACCTCCATCCGGTTCTGATCACCACCCTTATAACCTCCATCCAGTAACAAGCAACAACCCAATAGGCAACCTCTATCCAGTCATCCCCGCATGCAACCTCCATCCGGTTACAAACACTACACTACCCAGATGATCATTTCGAGCTTTTATCAAAAATAATCTTAAAAAGGTTTGTTCAACATGTCGCTTTATTTATCCTATCACATTACAGATTAATCCAAAACAAACTTTACATTTCCCATAAAAGTTATTTTTCTCAAAAGTTATCATTTCGCAAATAAGTTGACTCATCGAACGGTACTCAAGTACAATCAGTTCTTCTGTCCAGAAATAACATTCAAATCGTATACCTACATAGCTAAGGACTATACATTTTTCAAAGTTACAAAACCGTTCAAGTATAATTTCAAAAGTTCCGTTCGATAAGTTGACCGAAAACTAAGCCTCTCAACAATAGACTTTTACCAAGTGAACTACGTCTCGAAAAGAAAAGTTACTACTTCTTTAAGCTATTACAAAACAAGTATGAACGATACAGATCACCTGTTTCGCTGCGTCCGATCTGCGGCTGCCAGTTGCCAGAGCTTCCTCCTTCAATGTCACACGAATGAACTCCAGAAAGCCCACGAGTGCACGCACGCAGCCGTCGATTCGGCTCCAGACAACACATGTGTAACCTGCGTGTGCTGCTGCCTGTGCATCCTCGAAAACTTATCTGAAAACAGAACGATGCACATTGCATCGTCACATGTGAGATTACTTCTAATCTCATTGGTTTCACAAGGTAAACCAAAACCAATCGAAGTGTGCTGCCTTTGTAACTAAAATAATTGGGGAACTGATTGTATCCAACCGCTACTTTAATTAAAAATTTCACTAAACTTCCACAAACTGCTATTGATTTTTTTTTCAGCAAATAGAAAATGATGAAAGATTTTAATTGTTATCTTTTGTCACTGTTCATTAATTGCAAGACACAACAAAAGGTCATATTTTCACAAGGAACGAAAATAAAATGGAAGTTATAAAACTCCAACACACCAGGTGTAATAAAATAAAAGTCATACCAAAACGCCGTTTCACTTTTACCTCGTTTCATGTTACCACAACTAGGTGATGTCACCCTTGGTTGCAGACAGGAACCAGAAAAGGTCTTGGTCTCCAGTTCCTTATAATCTAGAAACGCTTCCCAAACGCATCATAAATCCGACGTAAACACTTACGCCGACTTTATTTATTTCGAAAATATAGTGACTAAAGCGGGTAAGAATCCAACTAATTCGTCTGTAATAACTCTAACGACAATGTTTTGGATCATTAGATAACGCTTACACAATATTTAAAATCAACAATGAACTACGCGGGTATTTAGAATATCGAAATTATTTTGTCACATAGTAAATAAAACTTTGAAAATTGTATTGTGTTTCACTTTTAAAACAACGCGAACTAATGAGCAACTAATTCGATCGACGTCACCAATGAACAACCAAACCGTTCACCTTTTATAAGCTAAGCTGATTATTGTTGTAGGTACTCGATAAATGGAATACTTCGTCAAGTTGAGCACAAATAAAGCATCTATTTTGTGTGTGTTTATTTTTTTTTCAACTAATCCTTTTCAGCGGTAAGCGGCGCACCAAATTATCAAAAACCAAAATAACTATCACGAACATTACACGTTTGATAAAAGTCACTGCACTGTACGTCATATCTCGTTATCAATTAAAAATTGTACCAACACGGAATGCATAATAAAATGCCTGACCTCAAACGTTTCTTTCTTTTTCGACCAGACAAAATCTATTCTATGTACCCTCTTTATCTTTAGGAATTTTATGAACTTAGATTAATTATTATTGTCACTTCGGAACATAATAATTTTACTTTAAAATGACTAGTTACGTTACATTTCGATTAAATTAAATGAACAAAAATGCTTACCCAACCAAGTACCATTGTTATCCAATAACTCTCATCAACTATTATCATCAAGGTATCTTCAAAACAAAGCATGAATCAAACTCGTGGCCTGTGGCTTTTCGCTAAGCCCAACCAACAAACTACGTTTGTTACACGCGCATTCTTCCGAATGCCGTACGGGTCGCACGGATTCCTCCGTGGTCTAACCTGGACCCCGACCTCCGCCAGAGCCACCCGCGTACCGCGTATCCACGGTCTACCTTAAAGCAGTTTCGCATCCACTTCAAGCAGATACCGACTTCTACGGACTACGGCTACGAAATGGACCCCGACCTCCGCCAGAGCCACCCGCGTACCGCGTATCCACGGTCTACTTAAAGTAGTCTCGCATCCACTTCAAGCAGATACCGACTTCTACGGACTACGGCTACGAAATGTCTACTGGTACGGTCCGACCAGCCGAGCTAAGATTCATCGCTATCACTCTACTCAAATTCACTTTTTATATCACAACACTTCAAATGGTACTTAGCTCTTGGGCATTCTAACAAACTAATACCACAAATCTACCCACATTAAACTTCAACAAAATGATCGCATGATAAAAGCGTGTTCCGATGTTATAATACTTGGTTAAATTACCTACACTAAAATCAAAGGGTGTAACTTTCCCTTCATAATAAAAACAGAGGTCATAATAAAAACGATTTCTTTTGTTTTTCAGCGATTAAACATCAAAATAAGATAACAATGAGGAGCGATTTGTTTTAATTACGGAGCTGCCTTAAATGATTTTATTACCGGAAATTGATGTCTTTATTTTTACTCACGATTATCAAACAAACTACACACACACAACATAGTTTACACAAAAATTAAAATTTAAGCAATGAAATTGTATCACCTCAGACGTAATGGAATAAAAATAATGCCATACCCATACTCGCTGTGTTACTTAGCTTTACCAAAATTCGACGCCACATTCCATCCATGCCATGTGAGATGTAATGGCACATGTCAACTCGCTTGCCATTTATGAATCCAGTTCTCATCTGAAAATTGCTATCTGAAAACCTGGAAATAACCTAGCCAGCCATGTGTGGGACGTGAAGTTACATCCCACTTCTGATTTCGGAGGCACTCGTCAGGATGGTGGTATAATGCTCCGATCATCAGGTTGCAAGGTGAAAAATAAAACACAGTGGGCGTTCAATACGTGTCTTCATGATTTAAATTAGGTTTACACAGTTTAACTTAATTTGATTAAAGCTTTTAGGTTATGTTAAAACGTGGTACGACTGAAATACACTTAGAGAAACGTTATGCCGTCGGGCATAGGTACGACGAAGTATAGGATTTTATTACAAAGTACTCTAGTTAACTTAATGCGACCGTTCAGCTCGACGTCTGCTCGAGAAGTCCCCGCTGTTCGTAGCCGACTCCACAGGTGCCCTCTGTTGGGTTCCCCCTCCGATATCCCATCGAGACACGTTTACAATTCGTACAGTGTTGCCATTTAAATTACAGTTCCGGATTTACGTTTTATTCAAAGTTTAATGATTTATTTAGTTTGATTCTAATCTAATTTTATTTCCGTCTCCGACACATATATATTATTTTACCTAGCAATTGCAAGCATAATTTTTTTTAGTGTTATTTTGTGACTGAATTTTGAAAGAATTGACAAGAGACCAATATGGGCATTGTAACTATAGCCCGCTGCCCAAGTGTGGTTAGTAAATTCAACGTTCCTTTAAGAACCTTACGAAGAACTCAGAGATTAAGTTTGGGTGCAGTGTATACTTAGGTACCTTTGATAGCAAGTGATAATTTGATTAAGTAATTTCTAATTGGAACAAAACTTGACCATTGGAGGAGAGCTTAGGATCGACTCGACCTTTGTTTAAATAAGTAAATCCATACTTCCATACTAATATTATAAATGTGAAAGTGTGTTTGTTTGTTTGTGACTCTTTCACGTCGCAACATGCCTATAATATGATATAGTTTATGTGTGTAGAGATAGTTGGGAGGATGGAGAGTGACGTAGTCTACTTTTTACCGCGGAAAAACATCTCATTCCCATGGGAAGATCAATGTTTTGATAGTTACTCGATATTTAGTTCCGGATGTTGTTAATAGATGGCGTTAGTAAACTTCATTTGCAAGTTCTGAATCACGCTATTAAATACTACATGTATCGTTAATTTACTTAAGTCATAGGTAAATGTTATAACTTATCTTCCAATATAACATATACGCTACTTTTTATCCCGAGAATCTTACGGGAGCGGGACCTACGCGGCTGTTACCTACGGGTCCTGAAGCGAAGCGCGGGCGGTTCTCTAGTAAATTAAATAAGAATACAATATCCGAACGATCGAAGACCCGACCTAGGTTTTGGGTTCTATTCCGAGCGAGGCGGAAATTTCAATGATGAGTCAAAATTTTTGTTCTTGGTCTGGGTGAGTGTCCTTTTCTTGTATTTTCCTTTTCTTTTTTTCTTTTTTCTCCAAGGTACACGTCCTTTACCTTTTTCATGGAATTCAGGTAAACAAATAGGCAACACCTTTGACCAAGTTAATTCTCGATTCTCGACTCGTTCTAATTTGATCACAGATGCTACCACCGAGGACTGAGATGGATATCTCTTAAAAGTTTAACCAGCTCCACAACTTTCTAACCCTGAGGACTGAGATGGTCACCTCTTAAAAGTTTTACCTGCTTCACAACTTTCTATCTGGAACACAATTGCTGTTAAAACAATTCATATGGTAGAAATGGTATTAAGTACCGTGGTTGGCGGTCGTACTTTCTCGGGTGAACTCTAGACTGTTGCCATCTATATCTATATTTTAGCCTCTTTGATGTTTTAAATATCTAGATTGAGCGTCGCCTTACAATGAAAACAAAAAAAACAAGGCAACAATATCAAGCATGTGTGCGTGCAGGCGATTTTTAACCCTTCGTCTATTGTCTATGTGTGCGTAATGATATAAAGTAAGCCACAATTTTTTGACACGTTTTCGCGAATTCGATGTTTATCTAGACATTTAAAACATCAAAGTCTAGCCTATATCTAGGCTCTTATCATCTAAAGCAAAACAAACAACAGTTAAACTATTTTCTTTTCAACGGACCCCTAAACAAGTTTTACTCCCTCAGGAGATATAAACTGATTTCCTCGTCCATTGCACACGCCGCAAACTCAACCGGCCCACACTATGTCAGCAAAGGTTAGTGGTGCCTTTCCAAAAATCTTTAACTATTTTTATCACTCACAGATTTTACGATTTTAAGGCGGGTTTAGGTATGGCGTGCGTTTGAGAAAATACTTGGAGTCGAAATTCATTTGTCCAAAACTTAGCTTTTGTCAGGTTCGTAAGCGTGGAAGTGCTTTACTGATTTTCAAACAAAATTTCATTCCTTTGTCTTTATGTGTTAATTTTCCAGTGTAATGTTACCGTTCTGTACCAGGTTGGCTAATACCAACTTCAAACCAGCATTCAGCCACTATTTCCTTATCTTAAGGCCGTTCTCACACAACGCTATTTGCAAGCGCCTAGGATCATGTCTATGCGTCGCTCGCGAGTCGACACCTTATTTTACCAAGTTTCGCACACGAGGCGACGCGTCTACGATGCGTGTCTTCTCAGTGAATGAGTTCATCAACAATTTTTACAAAAAAAAACATCATTGACAAATGTTTACAAATTGATTTTCTCCATAAATAGAAATAAATTTCACAACAAAATAAATTTTGAAGCTGCAACGTATTTGTTTTTGAAAGAACTTGAATTTTTGTTGGAATATCTGCTACCATATTATATAACGGTGCGTTCTGCCAGTAAATCAAGCGCCTTGTGGCGTGATTTACGCACCCCTTTATTGCGACACATCGACACTCGATCCACCAATACTGTGTAACTACGTAGACATACCACCTATTACCACAGCCAACATTAATACAGTCCACCAACGGAGATGGTGTGATGTGTTTTTATCAGACTCCAAAACATTAAAGGATCGTAATGTGTCTTCAGTCTGATCAGTCTCTCTTTGAATATTAGTTCCTTTTCCTAGCGGTAAAACGCGTTTCCTACTTCAATGATTCGTGCCTCATTTATTTGTCGTTATTTTAAGTAACTAAAGCCACTGTCACTGTCGTCCATTGACAACAATAATACCAAAGTCATCGTTGATGCCTTGCTCGCCAATTAAGAAGACAGAATTATAACGCATGCAGAGTAATACGTTTCCCCGGATGAATAACAGCGATTGGGACAGAACTTTGAGAATATTGTAAAAAATTATTGCACAAAATAGTTAACGTAAAGGCCTTTGCCTTAACTTGAAGAAGAAGGCCCTAAGCGACCAAAAGCAGTTCCCCAGCTTCCTAAAGCCCCACAGGTATTCTCAGACATACTGATGTCACAAACTGTTAGGCGTACCCTTTGAAGGACCCATACATTAACTTGGCCTGTATGTATGTAACGCACACTTTCAGTCTAATTTTCACCAATTTCAAAAGGCTGATTTACTTGAAAATTTGCAGGGGTCAAGGACAAATTACGCAATGTGTATTCTTTATCGCTTTTTCCCAACATAAAGTATAGGTACGGACTACTGTAAGCTCATAGACTGTGGCTTTACGGTGTCCGGTTTGACGTACATAAATTCCTTCCAGACATTTTTCAGGTAACAGGTTTCACCATCATAGCCTGCCCCGACTTTCAGAAGGGTTAATATAATGTTCACTTGTTAAATTCTCACTTTTGTAGTATTTTGGTTTTTTTCGCAAGGTTCAGATCGTAGCGTAGGTATAGTTCACGACACCTGTCAAATAGTTTGGTTGGACAAGAAGTTGTTGATTTACATACAGTAAAACCAACTTAAAATTGAAATGAAGAGAGGCGCTGTCGAACGCATTGGACCAATCATTGCACGCAATTCAAGAGGTTCAACTAACAGATTAATGACCAAAACGTACTTATGAATGACTGTTTAACATGGCGGCGTTAGTTCCAATTTTTGCCATTTCAGAGATAAGTTGGTGGCACTGTAATAGAATGTTTAAGAACAAAAGCCTGCAGCATTGATATTTAAAGTCCTTAAGGGTCGGGCCACATTGATCGACGGCGATCGACAGTTTGCCCATACAAAAAGAGCGTAAAGTATGGAAAGCCGTACGCGTCCTTTCGCATCGACGAGCCGAACGGCTTTCCATACTTTACGCTCTTTTTGTATGGACAAACCGTCGATCGCCGTCGATCAATGTGGCCCGACCCTAAAGCATCTTTTGGCGCGTGGGTGACAGAGACAGCGCCTTACAGTTTGCCTTACCTGTAAGGCGCTGTTTCTGTCATCCACGCACCAAAAGATCCTTGTACGACATTATAGGTATACAGGCATGGCAGTGGCAGACAAAATAAATATTCTTTCATACACTTTAAATAGATTTGTATTCACATTTAGCGCGCAGACACGTTCCGGCGCCGGCCAACATTTTAAACGAGAATGTTTTGTCTGCCACGCGACGTGTCTGCACGGGTCTGTAGATGTTAATTGAGCATAGACTTAAATAAGTAATAGAATGAGAATGTCAGGGATAACTTAACAACTACTAGTCTGATCTCGCTTAATTTTAATTGAATTTTAAGTGAGATCATACTAATTAGGCATCGTCTTTTGGATATAAAAAATCATGAAAATAGGTGCACGCAAAAAATATTGATGAGGCTAAACAAATAAAATAACTAACCTTTTACAAAAAAATGATCGACTTCAAAATCAATAATATCCTTATATTCCTTATACCTCAAAAACTACGGATGTCGCTCAAGTTTATATGGGGTTAGAAAACTTGCATCAGATTTCGATTAAAATAAATTATTGGATATTTCAGTCAAAAGTTATTAAAGCCCATTAAGTTAAAAAGGAGTTAAGAAAGCCCACTAAAGAAATATGCATTAATGATAACTCCAAAACTAAGTACCCGTCAAATATTTGTCAAAATGGGATCAGACGACAAGCACTAAGTACCTTTTAAAAAAACAGAATTATCTAATTCGGACCACCCAATGCAAAGCAATGAGCTACCAATGCTACCATATTAAACAAAAACATACAGTCGAATTGAGAACCTCCTCTTTTTAAATCGGTAAAAAATTTAAGGTAATTTATGGAATAGTTATTAAGTATTCATTTATTCCTAGCTCCCGTATTAGCTTTGAAGTACCTTTTCCTCGATTTATAAATAGTATGGGCACGTTAAACAATTTTTACTTGTTTTTACGGGGCGTTTTATAAATATGACAATCAATATAATATCTATTATATTAGGCCTTTAATATTTAGGTATGTACTCGTAAGTTTGACATAAAAGTTACGATTGCGTGGGCGGCCAAACTAAATAGCCGCTGTCACCAATATTGTGTCTGAAGTGAACAGATTATTGGTTTGCTCAACTCAACAGTCCACTTATACTTGTATGAGTGGTTATTACAACCGTTGTCCTATATAAATAGGAAATACAAATACGTCTAAATATAATAAAGGTGTTAGTAGTGTCAATGGTCATGAAAGAGAGTAATGTTTTCCGAGCGTATGCATGTAGGTATATATTTGTTTGTATGTATAAGTATGTACATAATATATAGATAGGTTTAAGAACTTTATTTCTCAAAAAAGACGAGTCGTCACTTACATGAGAAACATGTTACATACAATAAAACAATATTTGACGGTAAACCCGGTGACAGTAGTTACTAAAAAAAAAACACATTTTGCGGGTATTAGGATATGCGAGTCCATCGGAAGATTTCTATGGGTGGTGGTCCAAGTTATAGACTGGTAAGTTGCAACAATTTTATATGATATAATTTTTTCTTTCTATAAGTCATAAAGCGTACTATTTTTAAAAATGTATTCCTGCAATGATTTCTTAAAATTCTTTAATGAAGTCGCATCCTTAACAGTTTTTGGGAGTTTATTGTATAACTGTGCTCCTGCAAATGTTATGCAATTTTGACCGTATGTTTTAGTCCTAATACGTGGTAATACTACATGGTTATGTCGTCGTGACGCATATTTATATATTTGTGATTTTAGCGTGAATGTTATGTTTGAGTGAATCAGTTTGTGCAGGATTTTATAAATGAGAATGCATGTGCAATATGTGTATATTTGTTTTAAGTTCATGATTTTAGTTTTATTGTAAATAGTTTTTGATGGTGTTAAATAATCGAAATGGTATAATATTTTAATTAATTTATTTTGCAATGTCTGGATAGGTTTTAAGTTAGTTTTAGCAGCGCAACCCCACAATTCAATCAGGTAAAGTAAATGCGGTTTGACAAGAGAATTGTAGATCAAAGGCCGAGCTTTGTGAGGAATGCATCGACTGATGCTATTTAGAGACCCAACTAGAGATGAGAGTTTTTTCCTAATACTATGTATATGTGCCCTCCAAGTTAATTTGTTATCTAGAATAAGTCCTAGGTACTTTTCTTGGTGTTTTTCGCATAGTACTGTGTTATTAATTGTCAAGTCGGTGTGGTCAACTACTTTTTTATTTTTTGCTTTAAAAATTACATACGATGATTTAGAAGTATTAATGGTTAAAAGATTACTCCGGAACCATATTTCTAATGTGTTCAAATCTTGCTGAGCGTCTTGTAATACTAATTCAATATTTTTTCCGAAATAAAATAAGCAGGTGTCATCGGCGTAAAGAGTGAGGTTCCCTCGTAAGCCAGCTTGATGAATATTATTTACGTAAACTAAAAATAGTAAAGGACCAAGTATTGATCCTTGTGGGACTCCGTATGTTATTAATTCACTATGACTCTGATATTTCCCAATTTTCACAATTTGATACCTATTCTCTAAATATGATTTTAAAATTTGATGTGCTTTGTCCGTGATACCAATATGTTCTACTTTTCTCAGCAAGAGGGAATGACTGACAGTGTCGAACGCTTTTTTTAAATCAACGAATACGCCAAGCGCTATATTTTTTTTCTCAATATTATTCTTAATTGTTGTTATTAGATCTATAGAAGCGCTTAGTGTATTGGATTTTTTACGAAAGCCGTATTGTCCTACGTATAAAAAATTTATTTCCAGCAAATACTCATTCAGTCTGTTATATATGATCTTTTCTAATATTTTAGATAATACTGGTAACACTGAAACTGGTCTATAATTTCCAGGATCTGACTTACAGCCGCTTTTATAAATTGGTGTTACCTTAGCAACTTTAAGACACTGTGGGAAAACCCCTTTATCTAATAACATATTTATACAATCAGTTAAATTTTGAACTATTAATGATTTAATGCACTTCAATGCTTTAGTTGTAATACCGTCGATACCTGAACTAGTGTTGGCATCTAAACCATCTATTATTTTAGATACCTCATTTACTGTGCAAGGGGAAAATCGAGATAGGTTATGCTTACTGTTATTAGGGTGTAACTTGGGAAGTATATGTAAGTCGTTATAGTCATGAAATTGAGATGAAATGTATGTAGCAAGTTGTGCGCCAATATTTGCGAAGAACTTATTGAAAATTATACATACTTCAGTAGGATCAGTAACAAGTTGGTCAGCATCGTTTTTTAGATTTGGAGGAGCACAGTCTTTTTTTATTTTATTTCTGGCTAGAGTATTAATGAGATTCCACATTTTTTTCGGTTTATGTATACATTTTATGAACTCATTGTAATAATATTGGTCTTTGGTAGTTTTTATCATATTTGCTAATTTATCTCTATTGATTAGGAATTCAATTTTTATTGTGTCATTCTGTGGTTCCCTTTTTAGTAAAGACCAACATTCATTCCTCTTATTGATCCCAGATAATATTTGCGTGTTTATCCATTCCTTTTTTGGTTCGTTTATTATTTTAACTTTAGTTATTTTACTCTGTATATACATTTTACTAATATATTCATACAGGCAATTAAAATCTTTAAGCTGAGTGTCACATTTCCTTGCTTCGATCATATTGTAAAGTTTGTTGTAGTCTACGGCCTCGTATTGCATTCTTTGTTTCGGTGGTGGTTTAAATTGTTTTAGTTCAACGTATATGTTTTTGTGGTCTGACAAAGCCGACTCAATAACAGCAAAGTGGAAGTTTTGTTCTTTAATATTGGTAACAACATGGTCAATTATCGTTTTCGTCGTTGTTGTTTCACGGGTACAATGGTCTGGATCTATTTTATTTAATATTTTGTAACCAGATTCAGTTAGCATCGCTTTGTATTGTTTGACTTTTTTGTCTGATAGCAATAGATCAATGTTAGTATCTCCAAAGACGAGGGCTCTCTTTTTCTGCATTAGGTGTTGTTCATAGTTTTGTAGGAAGTCATTGAAATTGGTCTGACCAGGCTTGTATACGACTCCTACATCAAGAGCATATTTTGGAAGGTGTATCCATAGAAAGTTATTTCCTTCGCGGTAAGATGATGCCGTAAGATGATGTTTTAAGCTATTATGCACATAAATGGAGACTCCACCGCCAATGTTATCCAATCTAATGCTATAGTAGTGTTGGTAATCTTGTAAATAAAACTTGTCTGCTTGTTCAACAGATCTGAACCATGTTTCAGCCAGTAATACTAAATGTATACATTTCTTAAAGGAGTGAAGAATACAATTTAATTCATCGAATTTACCCGGCTTGCAGATACTTCTGACATTTGCATAAAAGAAATTTAAACTTGATTTATTGTTGGTCAGGTTTTCATAGTTACTAAGCACTTGATATGATACGTGTTCGCAATCGTTATCTTGTTTGTTAAGTGTGTTATTTAGTTTTTTGATTCTATACCTGTAATAATTTTCGGCGTTCCTCGTACATATTTAATCAGTATATCTTGTTCACCCTTTGCTTTTCTTAGATCTAATTCCTTCTTAATCTCTTTGAAATAATTCTGTTGAGCTAATGTTTGGTCTGAATAAATCTTAAAATCATGTTGTAATTTACTTTTGTTGCGTAAAAGAAGTTTAGACGTTTGCGATGACTCAAAGCACACTTTTATTTTGCGATTCTTTGTAGGATTGTATTTACCCAGACGAAAAATATAGACAGGTTTTGGGCACTCTTGCAGTAGACTATTTAATATTTTCTCAACCTCAAAGTTATCGTGCTGACGGCATTCCTCAATTTTTGTGGATCTGCATTCATTTACTCCTACTAGAATTATATTTTTTTCCCTTTTATTGCGTTCCTGCAATTCCTGCATTATGTTCTCGCAGGACTGCGTTGTGGTTGCATTAATATTTGTTACATTCTTCATGAGTGCTATATCCGATTCAATAGATTTTATTTTTTGTTCAGTGTTGCTATTTTTATTTTTAATATCTTCAATTTGAGTCTTAATGTTTTTCTGCTCATTACTTAAACTGTTTGTAGTGATTATTATTTCACTCAATTGGGTTTTTATTTCGTTCATATTTTCTCGCATATATTTCAGCGTTGCTTCCTGCGAATTTGTAAATTTGTCCAACAAAGATGTTATATCTCGCCGAAATTCTTGCAGTTCCTCAAGGCAGTTACAATTGCGTTCAGGCTCTTTGCGTTTCCTATAAGTAATTTGATGATCCGATGTTGACTCATGCGGGAAAGATATATCTGTAAGTGAACCCGAGCGGCCAGGTGGCGTCCGCTTTACGCTCATGACTTGTTCCACAGGCGATTGCCGGCGACGAGTGAAACAAAGGATGCAGTGAATACTCCAAAACACAAGAGCGAGCAGTGAATAACGTGCAATAGATAACGTTTATATTATTTATTTTTACACAAATCCTCGAAACTATAGATGCAGTCTCTTTTTGTTTTTTGTTTTTAATTATCATTAGGTACTTAACCTTATATTTCTGTAATGTAATGGTCTTTAATTGTGCCATATCAATAAAATATACTACCCAACTTGCAAATCGTTTAAATCATTCCTATTAATATTTTTATCGTAAAACACGTCGAAAGATTCGCAAGTGGCAAAAAGGGTGTGAAGTAAATTTGATACAATATTTTATGTTTTTTATAACCTGGAATAAATTTTAATAATAGGACACTTATCGTTTCGGAAATTGGATTCGTCGTCGTGTTATGAAAGGAGATAGTATGGTGCTATTAAACTAAAAATTCCTGTATTGACCAGCGTAACGTACGCATCCATTGCAATAATAATTATGATTGATAGCTAGATATTCCACAGTTTAATACAAGAAATAAAATAACATAAAATTTTTACCCATTTTTTAAAACAAAGAACAATGATTTCATTCAAATGTTCGGATGTATGCATTCCTACAATCATTACACAAAAACGATATGTCTATTCGGAAACTGAGAAAAACCCTCGACCAAAATCTATTCGCTCATAAAAATTTACAGTTATGGTCGGCCGTGTGGTTATTTATGCGGCTCTTTGACACTTATCCAGAAATGTAAGTTCCGATAAGGGCCTGCCGACGGCGTGTGCCTATTAAGGTTCGGCCTAAATTGGATCATGAGTAGGCAATGTGCCGTTTAACGTAACATTGAAATTGGATCGTTTCGTGAAGAAAAGGGTTCGAAATCCACCTGTTATAACCCTATTGGTACAAAAATATCTTCCTTTAAACGAATTTATTTTTAAGTTATTCTACATATTTACTTAAATCCATTCATTTATTAAATACAATAAAGATCCATTTCTGCTACTCACCATGAATTCTCGCATTAGGTAGGTACTGGATGATGAACATTCAGAAGAATTAATTAAGGGCAATAGCACTTTTGATGGGTGATGATGAGAAATGATGACTATTATAATATACTATGGCTGTTCAGCATTGAAAGGATTGCTAGTGCAACGAAGGTCCTAAAACTAAAATTTAAACCAATGACCTTTTGATTTAAACATCTTTGAAAGCGTTAAACTTTGCCTGATATAACATTCTTCCTACCCGTTAATCTTCTTATTCCTTACGCACTTTTACAAATGGCAATACATTTTGGGCCTTTTAAATAAACGCGGCTTAAAGTAACTTCAGGTTTAAAATTTTTTGTCCTTCTCATGTCATTCTCTAAAGTCAAAGGTTAGAAAAAGACCAAAAAATTTTAAACTCGGATAAACTTTTAAGCCGCGATTATTAATAAGGCACTATTAGCCTAAATAGACGATCGAACTTGGTCCGTGCCGAACCACGAACATGGTGCGGTCCGAACCATATTCGCTCGTGTGGTGCATGGTCCGCCGAACAAATATCGGTGCGGCTGGTTCGGAGCGCTTGCACATCGAACGCGGTGCGGTCCGGACCAATTCGATGGTGTGGACGGCGCACCGAACCACAGTGTTGCCATTCTGGCCACTTTGTCGCTAGATCTAGCGGAATTTTTGGGAAGTTAGCGAGAGAAAAATATTTAGCGACTTCTAGCGGATTTTTGACTCGTAGTTTTGGCGACTTTTTCAAAACCTAAAATCGAAAACATAACAAATAAAGTAGTTAAATTATTTTAAGTTGTTTAACTGGTTTGTGCAGGGGGTGGGAAAGCCACGATGGCTACGATTTGCGATTCGAATCGATTTGCACCCCCCCCCCCCAGTCGTGGTAAGCCTAGCAACAAGCCTAGCGGATTATTAAGGCAAAATATCAGTATCGAGCGGAATTTTACAAATTAACTAGCGATATAAAATTTTGAAAAACGGCACGAACCATTTGT
The DNA here is from genome assembly GCA_905404135.1 of Hesperia comma. Classification (NCBI taxonomy): domain Eukaryota; kingdom Metazoa; phylum Arthropoda; class Insecta; order Lepidoptera; family Hesperiidae; genus Hesperia; species Hesperia comma. The sequence continues at coordinate 6,560,968 of FR990032.1, read as the reverse complement.
CGGTCCATTCGCTATTGTGCCACTGTACGCGCAACACGTCGCTTAAGGTATCAGAAATGGATTCCAGGCAACGCCTTAAAAAAAAGAAGTTATCGAATTGTTGGAGTTATATAAAGATTTTTCCATGTTTATGGAACATCTTTGTTTCGATAGAATAGGCGGCATGTCGAGACGAGACGTGTTCACCCAATGCTAGCACACAACGACTGGACGGTTCGGAGTCCGGTGTGCTCTTCTGTTGTGTAGAGCGCACCGTACAGTTCGTGGTTCGGCCCGGACCAAGTTCGATCGTCTATTTATACCATTACTCCATCCTATTAAGTGTTTGTGTGATAAACAGTCAAAATAAAAAATAATAATAGCACTTTTACTTTCAATAAATACGATTAATAAATAAATGTACCAGAATATCATAAAACGATATCGCATAAAACACGTGACAAGCCGCAAACATTATAATGCGATGCGGTTGATATATGGTAACGTGTGACGTCATTAGCGCCCTACTCGCGAATACATCCCACCTGTAACTACGACTGAAGGGAATAGGGAGACTGTGATTTTGAATAGGATAAAAATTGTGAATTAAATAAAAAAAAAATTGCCGACTTCAGAAAAAGAAGGAGGTTCTCAATTCGACTGTATTCTTCGTGTGTGTTACCATTATCTCATAAGTTTTCACTGGATAAACTGATTTTCATATTATTATTTTTGTATCAGGAAGCTGGTGTTTATCGTGTGGCCCCATATAACATGATTATGTACATGATTATGTAACATGATTATGTAAGGTTGTCTGGAAGAGATCGCTGCTTAGCGATAAGAGCGCCTTTTGTGAAATTTCTTTCCAGTATATGTATGTTGTAATGTCCTGTTTGTGCACAATAAAGAATATTTGTATTGTATTGTACCTAACTATGTACCTAACCTTTCTGAACCATGAGACAATAGTTTAACTGGTAATACAACACTAGTAACCCTTCAATACAAAAAAATATTTTTCTAGTTCACTCCACTCCATTTACTTGTACATACTTTGCACCCTGAAAAGATCATATCAGCAATGATATCCGCGAAATAATCTTCAATGTGAACCTCGGATCTGGTTTAAATTAAATTATTTACAGTTTGATCTCTGCTTCCATGTCTCCCAGTCTCCTTTATGATGGTAACGCTACAGGGCGGAGACGTGTCCTAATCTAATACGTGCGAAGAGGCAACGTTGTAAATATTTAAAGACACAAGTCAGTGACGTTATGAGTTTCTTTGAGAGTATTTCCTTTTGAATTGGATTACCAAGGATTTACCTTTGGCGCAAAAAAAGTTTAGGACGTCCGCATAATTTACAATTTAAAGGACAACTCGAGTGCTGATTCGTCTGTCGCTTGCACTATACCTACCTACTGTATTGTATTACTTTATTTAATAACGAAGTGACCCTGCGGACATTATCTTGCAACCCTTTATTGTAATTAAGTATGTCTCAAGTTTTGGGCTTCGTATCAAGATGAAACATACGCCAAGAAGTGAAGAGGTTAGTGTATTATCGTTTATTGAAATAACTTAAACTTCGAAGTAAGTAACTTCAAAGATACAAATAGAAAAAAGATGGGAACTCCAGTTGGGCACAAAATCTTATAAACAAGCAAGTAATGTAACGATGACACCTATACTTGAGTCGCCGAGCATATATGGAATAGCCACTCTCCGCCAAAACCATGCTTATTACCTGAACTCACAGCTCAATATATCTTGTGAGCAAAATTTACTTACGACATTTTAAGATCTCGCCGCGAATCACATACATACAGTCCATTTTTTTAGAATAGAGTTAACTACAAAACAAATCACTGGGTTTCCGAAACATCACATTTCCACAATGTTACACGCGTTAAACAACTTACAAACAGTTCAATCAGTTCACTCGGTATATCGCACTTTGTTTTACACCAAAAACTGCTTTGAATTTACAATATAATGCATAAATTTCATACATTGTGCAAATCCATGACAACTTCACTTTTCACAGATGAATAATTTCAACAAGAACTTGACATGTTTGACATTTTTTTCGATACAAGTGCCACCAACTTATCTCTGCTCTGAAATGGCAAAAATTGGAACTAACGCCGCCATGTTAAAAAGTCATTCATAAGTAGGTACGTTGTAGTCATTCATCTGTCAGTTGAACCTTTCGAATTGCGTACAATGATTGGTTCAATGCGTCCGACAGCGCCTCTCTTCATTTCAAGGTTAAGTTGGTTTTACTGTACATGTGTAATGTCAGTGTCCTAATAGACTACTATGACTTTGACAATTATTGGCCATATTTGTTTTGTAGTTAACGCAAGTCTAAAAAATCTTAAAAAAACGGACTGTAGGTAATTGGACAGCTGGCATTTGTGTGTCAAGCAATTATAATGAACTATGTAGCTTTCGCTCGCAGGCTTCGCCCGCGTTTTCGCGCCCGCGAACTCGTTTAAACTTCACCCCCCTACTGCTCCCCTACACTCCTCAAGGAATACACATGCCAAATTTCAGCTTCTTCCGTTCAGTAGTTTCGGCTGTGCGTTGTCTGTCAGTCAATCACGCAGTAACGCAAGAGTTTTATATGTATTTATATTATAGATTCCATATCGAACGCGAACGTAGTATAAGTAGAACTGTCCACAGCTTCAACACTTAATATTCTTACCCAACACCAAATGTCAACAACAGCTTGGACCACTAGGACAGGGATAGAATTTACATAAAGTTTAGGAAAGATTTAACACGTTCCGGTCCGAAAACACGTGTTTATTGCTTGCAAAGATTTAGTTAGTCATATTATCTGTGGTGCTAACGCCCGATAATCGGATGAGTTTGTCACTTTCATTTGAAAAGTTAAAATAGTAACACAGAATAATTATATTATAGAAACCACAGAAACCAAGTCAGCACGGCCAATTTGTAGCACCTTCATTGGAGCCATAATAGCTCCAAACCCAAACACCGTTCCACTCCGTAGTATTCAATGTCAATGCACGCCGAACGTGTCTCGCGAAATAGTAGATTGTATGACAAGGGTGCAAAGTAATATTTTTTATTTTTGCAAAGTAATATAGCGAGGGCGTTTTTTGAATCCAGAGCGAAGTGAGGGATTCTAGAGTAGAATCCCGAGCGTAGCGAGGGATTCTTTAGTAGAATCCCGAACGTAGCGAGGGATTCAAAGTACGTCGCCCGAGCCAAAAATATACTTGCACCCGAGTGATACACTCTACTTTTCATCACCCACTATGAGAAAATAATATATATATAAATCGGGTCCAGTAGTAAAGTGGGCGTTCATTCGTACTATTTACATTCCAGATAGGTATTCTTGACTAAATAAGCAATGTGAGCTTCTTTCATATGTCAGGACGTGAGCTCAGGATATCAAATGAAACACAGGGTTAGTTCTAAGCCAAACATACCACCATCTCCGTTTATTGAATCAAACAGTTTGGCTCAGTAAATACGTTATTAGATCATTTAGATTTGGTTTGGTATTTTGACATCTTGGATTTACTTCACGGAATTACGATATTGGTGTTATCGATCGATCCACTCGCACTCGCGACTCACGCGTTATTTATCAACTATTATTAACGATTCACGGCGTTTCAACATAGAAGGAGCTTTTACAAGATATCACACCGGTAGACATTCATTTCCTTATTTTATTATTTTCCAATTCTATTGACAGCTATCCGATTGACTATCAATCATCGCGTACAGATTAATCGCATCAAACCAGTATCATAGGTTTACTACCTACCTCCGTAAATTAATAGAAAATAATACGTAAAAATGCACGAAAACTTAATTTTAATTTGAAAACGAAATGTTAATTTGATTTCTTTTTTTATTATTCAGCTGGCGGGGCCCTCGCGTCGTACCAGACATTCTTTATTCAAACAATATTTGCGTTCGATTTCTTTAGCGCAAAATACTAAAATGTTCTAAATTCAAAATAGGACGGAAAAGATCTAGCCGGCAGGAAAAGTTGTATGAAAATTCATTCCCGCCCGCTGAATAGAAAATAGCAACTTTGGAACCCCGTAAGTCCGAACCAAGTCGTCTTTTTCGAATAGGTGTGACGAAAAAAAAATTATAACGATTTGTGCTGTTAAATTTTGTCACAGCACTTTCGAAAAGCAATAGAAATGTAGCAACATCACTTCTCACAAGTTAGCTTAAAATATTTCGTAGTATATGGTATCTAGTATTAAAAAAAATCTGTTAGTGCTTCATTTTAGACCGAGCGCTTGTATGACTACTGTCATTCTATACTACTATAATTATTAACACACGATTTCGTAAATATCTAAATCTTGCACCCGTTTGCATTTTAAATAATGGTGTTCGCGATGACAGTTTATAGTCATAATAATTGTAGTAGTGTATTTTAACATACCTACTACATGGTGTTGCTCCCGCACTTACAAATCATTTATCTGTGGCATAATAAATATATTGAACGTGACCACCGATATTAGCCGGTTGGTGGATCTGTAATCGTTTGTCCAATAATCAACGAGTATCAACAACATTATGTGGTTGGCTACTCTGCGATCCATCGACAATTCATCTATAGTCATAGACACCGTCTGCTTTATTTATGGTAGTACATAATTAAAATTATTTCTCCGCAAGTAAACATCCGTCAGAAATAATAAGATTATGTTTGTTTGTTATGTATTACAAGGAATATTTATTTATTTATGTAAATTTAAATAAACCTAATATCCTTAATTATATAAGGCGAATTCTGGATCGGTTGTCTGTGGCACTCTGCAACTTTTTGTCACTCTTGTCGATGGAATCGATCTAGCTGTGATCTGGCTAGCGATGGGTCAGTCTGGTTTTTGCGTGGGTCCGGGACGCACACCTGGCCCACCGCCGACTCATGTAAAGGGGTCACGCTGCTGCCTGACGCCATTTTCTGATAGTAATGTGGTAGACTGGACACCACGTTTTTTTTTGTAACGCGCTTCACGCGTGATGTAAATCTCGGTTCGCGATCCGCGCCCGCCATGCTGACGCCTCGTTACGTGGAGAGAATCAGGTGAGACATATCACCACTGCGACCACCATCGTCACGCCACGCATGCCTCGCCTCGAACACGCAGTTGCCAGCCGTGTGGCCAGCCCCGCCTGCGCTCACTGATCTTCCGGATTGGAGGCCAACCATCGAAGACGACGGCGCGCACCGCCAGCTTCTGCCAGCACCTTGGCCGCGTCGACGGTCACGCTCGCCACGTGCCTAACCTGTACATGCGCACGCGCACGCCACGTGGAATCCCAAGGACTTCCATCTGCTTGCCTGCCCTGACGGCCCATAGGTTCCGGGTAACGGCTGCTTCGAGCTTCGGAATCACGGGACACCGTCGGACGACACCCAGGATAATCCCCGAGGTCCCGTGGGAGAGCTGACACTAGTGTGCGGATTACCTTCCCGTCCATGGTACCATGCGTGAGTTGACTTTTATTATCTATTCTGGCCAGAATCTGTAGAATCAGTGCGCGACGTAATATTTCAGGCACCGATGCCACTTGCCACGTAGACATTCTTTTTTTTTTTTTTTTTTTTTCTCAGTACTTAACCTAATTTCTATTACATGATTGTTCATTTGCGGGCCGAGCCGCCATGTATCCGCGATTATCTAATATAGTGAGTAATATCCAAATCTAATTCTTTTGACGTGACAACGTCTTATAAATTGGTTTGCCGGGAGGCACTTCAAGAAACTGCGTTAGTAAGCTCCGCTCACGTTCCTTGGTAACAGTGTACAGAAAATGGTACAGCGCCATCTCTGGTTAAGTAGAGTAACTAGTTTGTTACCTCACTTACTGTTGTGACTAATGGTTAATGGTCTAACGGTTAGCAGCGCTAGATGGCGGATGGTGTTACAATGTTTTAAATATAATTCTTTGTATACGTTTACCCCATGAAGATACGGGAACGCAGGGTCAACTTCACAAATAACCACAACTGCTTGCAAACCCAAAATAGCAGTTTATTATAAAACCAAAGAAGTCGACACATTGCCCTCTACAAATTTTTCTCTTATATAAACTCCACGTTACACTCGTTAGCGCGTTTCACAAATTGGTACAATGCCATCTTGTTTACAAGTGAGGAACTATTTAACAAAAATAAAACATTAAACTTAAATTGCTTCCGCCTTCACATGACGGTTAGACAGTATAAATAAATGTTTTAAATTGTTACTATTATTTCATCCTTCTTCCTACTATACGAATGAATATTCACATTAAAATTATTTTACCACTTAAAGTCGTTGTCACGTAAAACTTTCGCCCGTATACCGATGTTACAGGCAACCAATTTTTTTATTCTAAACAAACCTCCCACAGGATAAGCCAACAAGAGGTCCTTGAACCAATGGTCCAATGCTTAGTCTACCGAGAACTGAAGGACACTCCATTTCTATTTTATTTTAGTGTAATTAACTTGTTCGCGTAGTCTTTTTGGTAGGTCACCATACCTGTAGTGAATTTACATAGCACATTTAAATTAACACACATTCATCCTAAAATAAATACTCAGACATTTTCCTACCAATCCCTTTTTTATACGCGACATAATATAAGTAATATTAATTTGATTATAATCAATGAAAGTAAACAATTGGTTTGTGAATGACAGAAAATCTTTTGAAGAGCAAATGACTTTATGACGTTGGTTTGGAATGAAATTATGACGTTTTTTGGTCAACAACCAATAAGCAAATAAAACAAAGTTAATAATAACAGTTCATAGAAACCTACGACTTGAGTTGAAATATTTTTCTGCCACTTATAAATGTCATCCAAGGCCGAGAATCGAACCCAGGTAGCATAGGCTTTCTACTAACAATACTACATGGTCGATTACTCTTGGCGGTACGGAATTGATGCTTATGATATACACATTGTACATTTGCCGCCATGTGTCTCATCTAGTACCTAATTAACTTTCAATATTCGGTAAATAAGTAAAGGTCTCCTTCTAATACTGTCACAGAGGCGTTGCGAGTGTTGCTACCTTAAGGACTTAGATGTTCGTCTTCTAAATAATTGCTTTTAACAAAAAAATAACCGACTTAAACATCGACAAGCAGAGATAACTCAAAAAATACTCGCCAGGTGGCGCTCAATTCAATCCATCCACACTACAAATTAATCAAGCCCAAACATAACATAACTGCTGTAAATAGTTGAGGAGTTCCTTCGACTAGTCTAGTCGATCTAGTCCAGATCTTCATAAAATTGTAGTGCTATACTTACCTAGTGAAAAATTAAGAAACACACTAGTATCCCATACAATTTCCGAAATTTCCCCTCGATTTCTCTGAGATGCCATCTGCAGATCCTGGTTATCCTTGAAATCGTTTAAAAATTGTAAACCGCTCCGGTAAACTACTAAGAATGAGACATCTTTTATACACAAGAAACTAACCCGCCGTATGCTTCAGCGTATAGAAATAAGTTCATAGTTCAGTTATAATAGCGTACAACGCGATAAATTTTGCGCAGAAATCCCTAAAGTATGCAATCCGGCAAGTTTGTAACTGTATGCAAATGTGGAAGGAGAGAGTAAGAGGGAGTTGTTATACTTCCCCCTGCTTATGTAAACTCAAATGACCTCTGCGGTGTCTATAATTGTGGGATTATAACGTGTGGGTACTATTCTTGTCGTATCCACGGTTTTTAAATAAATAATTCTTTACAATGAAAATTCAAGTCTCTGTTTGTGATTTCAAAATAAGTCTTTCCATTTAAGATAACCTAAGTGCTACATAAGTCTTTATTAGGCAGGTGTCTGACGGCCGGCAACCAGCGAGTGGCTATGGACGGTGTGAACAGTCAGCGAGTGTTGGCTGACATTTATATTATGCGTCTCTTTTGTACGTGTCTTGAGCGAGTAAATAGCCGGGATTCACCGCCGACTCGCCAGCGCGTGCGGTGGGACATTTGCCTTACGTTAAAAAGAATAAACAATGGCAAAGTTACCTATTCTGCCTCTCGTCTAACACTGCAATTATTTTTCTTTTTATTTCCAAATCCAATTTGATTGCGAAACAAATTGGAAAACGAATTACCTAAGCTTGGAAATTTAGAAGATCAGTCAATTATATTTGCCTCCGAACAAAGACTTTTTTCGTATTTTTAAAATCTAAAAGTTTCATTAGATTGATAACAAACACAATAATTGGTTATAACTTCTGCAAAATCTCGTTCGTTCGTCATTACAAAGATGTTTAATTTACAGTAAGTAAAACAACTTGGACATGAGTTTCATATTTAAAAAAACTACGCGGGCGAAGTCGTGGTGACAGAGCAAGTATTTATATAAAATAGTGTTGGTAAAAACCAGAGGAAAATAAATAAATCAAAGGTTCCCAAATTCCCAGGTTTTCAAACGCAGATGTAGGTACACATATTTTATATATGTACATTTATAAAAAAGCAATTACATCTCTACACGTCTGTCTGCTTCACAAAGGGTGTCATCACATTCGAGGGGAGTGTGTTGACGGAACTTTAGCGGAAAATCGAGGGAAAATACTCGTTTAAATGTGGTAGGTGCTTGATTGGTTTTAGGGTATCGTAGTCGGATAAAAAATCCAAATTTTATATGAAATTCAATTTGGACACATAAGAATCTAGAAATGGAATAGCTACCTTAATTGCATACACAAAACGCTGACATTAAATTTGTGTGCCTAGCAATTTGCAAATCGAACGTGAACGGAGTATAGGTTTATTAAGATTCATTTAATAATATTTTTATAATACAGACTTACATAAAAAGAGCCGTTTTTGTCCGCACACACAACTAATCACAACTGTCCTCGGCTGTCTAAAACACAAAAGTCGTCACCATACAGTGTCCGGTGAAAAATTGTTGAGAAAATTTTAAAAAGGGAACGTTGAATGCCGCTGACAGTGAAATGGGATAGGTTTATCTGTAAAAGATTTCTCACCAAATTTTAACGCACTAATATTGCTTCAAACCGAAAAATTATAGTATTTTCACACATAGGTATATGAATAGTAGTACTATGTTCTAAAATCTATTTTAGGTACTTATAAATCCACACTTGCTAATGCTATAAATGCGGCGGTAACTCGGTATGTCTATCTGTCTACTTTGCACTTGTCATTTAACATTTTGGTAAAAAAATATTTTGAGACATAGAAAAGTTTTTAACCGAACAATAAAACCTAATCTTGATAGATAACTAATCGGATAATTTTAACGATATTTTAACTTTATATAAGTAACTAACTATAGAATAATAATATTTGCAATAAAAAAACATAAAAAATATCCTTACTAATATTATAAATGTGAAAGTGTGTTTGTTTGTTTGTTTGTGACTCTTTCACGTCGCAACATGGCTATTATATGGTATGATTTATGTGTGTGGGAATAGTTAGGAGGGTGGAGAGTGACGTAGGCTACTTTTTACCGCGGAAAAACATCTCATTCCCATGGGAAGATCGATGTTTTGTTAGTTGCTAGATATTTAGTTCCGGATGTTGTTAATAGATGGCGTTAGTAAAATTCATTTGCAAGTTCTGAATCACGTTATCAAATACTACCTACATGTAATGTAGTCATAGGCAAATGTTATATCTGATGTTTCAGTATAATATCATATTATAGTTAGCGTCAGAACCCCTATAGGCTACTTTTTAGTCGAGATTCCTACGGGAGCAGGACCTACGCGGCTGTAACCTACGGGTCCCGAAGTGAAGCGCGGGCGGTTCTCTAGTGAAGAATAATGGCCAAACGATTTAAATCAACTTGATATTGTTTATTCGACACACTATGATTACTTGTGTCGTGGCTTCCATTGACAACGCACATGCACAAAGATTGACCAGAAACCAGATCGGAATATAAATTTTAACTCTTTTAAATTTTTTAAATTTTCGCCTCGTTGGAAATCGAACCCAAAACCTTTTTTGTAGAGTTGTTCGACATGGTAACCATGGCGAGTCGTCACGAGTCGTCGTATGTATAACCATAAAAAATATTCATTTTATTAAATTAGTTACAGTGGAATTTAATATAAAACAAAATTGAGAGTACATTTTTTAAAGTTAGTTCAACCGAAATGTGAGTTGAAAATAAGCCGCGTGGGAATAAGGCATCGTGTCATCGGTTTTTAATTTTAGAGCTGTTTGACATATCTGGGACTTGACTGACCCTTTGGATATCGAAAAAAAATTAAAATGAAGTAATTTAGGGGAATTTTATTTCCTCGCTTTCAGCGTTCTTGAGACATGTCTACGTTTAAAATATCCCTGTTTACGTAGATAATCAACTTCCTGTTCAAGAAAACGCATTACACAACTTCCGATTTCATTTTTAAGCTATTGTATAGCTTTTATCGCGGGCCTTGAGCGCGGGGACCGAATTCAAAAATTTCGTAACGAAAATTTATTACACCCTACACACAGACATAGTTACTATGTCTATGCACCCACACATCGATAAATACCAGAACTTTTAACTGAGTTAACTAACTTTTACTTTATAACGGCTAAACCGATTTGGCTAATTTTAGTCTTGAAATATTCGTGGAAGTTCAGGGAAGGTTGCAGCGATGAGAAAATATGAAAAATTGCGAGCAAAATACTAAAAATATAAATTTTAATTTCCCATACAAATCTTACCTGTCAAACATTTGATTTTCGCCCCGTCGGTTCGGTGTTTTAAGAATAATTACATGTAGATCTGGATTAAATAAGGCGTTGGAATCGACAACATGTATTCATAATAGTCGAATTATCGCGTATTTAGGTTTAAAACATACAAAATAATAACATGACATAAAATAATGACACTATATTAATGACTTGAGGGTGATAGAGACAGTGCCATACAGGCAAGGCAAACTGTAAGGCATTGTCTCTGTCACCCACACGTCATTCACGCGCCAAAAGATCGTTGTAGGACTTAAATGTCAAATGTCAATTTTCTTTTTAAAAAGAATTATTTTGTCAAATGAAATAGTTCTTATGCTTTTGTTCAGAATATTTAAATCTTCTTTGCACAAATTAATGCATTACTTATCCGTTTCTAATAAAGATTAAAATGTCTTGCACCTATAATGTGACGTTATGATGTACGTATTCTTAATAGCGGCTACAAACTCACGCCGAGAACCCCCGAGAACACCCGAGAAGCGTGAATGTGATCGGTTTCTCGCAGTCTCGTTCTCGGGCTCGCCTGTGCTCGGATCGGTGTCGGTATTTTGTTTTGTTAATTTATATATAATGATATGCAATAGCTTTACCGCGGCAGTCTCCGAGTGCCACACGTCTTTTTTTTGTTGTAGGTACCCTGTGCAGCATTTCTCGGGAATACATTTATATAGAAGTTTCTTCGACGGCTTGCTTCGATCCTAAGCGATCGACAAAGTTAAGCAACTGCGGGCGCGGTCGGTAGTCGGATGGGTGACCGCTAGTGGCAAAATTTCTTGAGCGCTTCCGTGCTTCTAAGGGCACGTAAAGCCGTCGGTCCCGGTTGTTATCGATTGATAGCAGTCGTTAAGCCATGTCGGAGGCCTTCGGGCGGCTTGAAAACTTTCGACACTGGGTTGGCCACTAACCCCTCCACCAATCCGCATTGGAGCAGCGTGGTGGAGTATGCTGTAGGCCTCCTCAGTAATGAGGAGAGACCCGTGCTCAGTAGTGGGCCATTAGTTGGTTGTAGCTTAGCTTTTTGACGTGATAACGTCTTATAAATTGGATTACCGGGTGGCACTTCAAGAAACTGTGTCACAGTCACGCTCCGTCGCTCACGTTATGCGCTTACAAATCTTACAATGAGAGCGAGTGAGAGGCACGCGTCCCTTCCACTCGGGCATGGTTAGCCCGCCTAAGAGCGAGAGAGACAGACATAAAAAGTGCTTAACATTACTTATGGTAACTACGGCGTACACACGTTGGCGTGTTTCAGAAAATGGTACAGCGCCATCTCTGAAGAAGTAGAGTAAGTAATCTCGTTTGTTACCTCACTTAGTTGTGACTAAAAGCTATTTTACTGCAAAGTTTCATGAAAATCCGTTCAATAGTTTTTGCGTGAAAGTGTAACAAACACATATACAAATACATCCTTATTTATTTTATTTATTTATTTTGGGTAACCAACAAGACAATACATTGTGTTTACAACTAAATCTATCTTAAACTAGGAATTTAATGTAGTCTTAATTACAGGCTACCACGGCATGCACAGTGGTCGAGCTGAAATTACAATTAATTAATTTGTTAAGAAGAATGATAACTAAGTTTTAATTTGCATACAAAGATACTATTGTTATTTATAGTAAAAAAAATATCCTTACAAACTTTCGCATTTATAAAACGTATTTTCACACGTTGGCGTGTTTCAGAAAATGGTTCAGCGCCATCTCTGAAGAAGTAGAGTAATCTCTTGTTACCTCACTTAGTTGTGACTAATGGTCTAACGGTTAGCAGCGCTAGATGGCGGATGGTGTTTTACTTCTTACGTTAGTCCGAGGTCTAAGCTATTTTACTGCAAAGTTTCATGAAAATCCGTTTTTGTCAATCATTCCATCAGTATTTTCTTAAGACGTTGTCACGTTCAACTATCGTCAGTAAACCGACTTTACAGACAACCAGTTTTTTTTAGAAGTTTGTTCAATAAGAAGAGCATCATCTGCTTACAAGTTACAACGAACGGAGAGTTTCGGTGGAAAAATACATTTATGTTGTTATTTTTCTGCGTGACAATTGCAAAACGATTGTCAATACCAACGATCATGGCTGAATGGCAGATTGACATTGACGTGTGTTATTTTTTATCTGTGTTAGTACTGCGGTTTGCGCCAAATCGGATCAATCTGTTTTTTACGTTTTCCGAATTTTATTGAGTACACTGAGGATTTTATTGGAATCGAAATTGATTTAGGAAAACCCAACTTAACACAAATTGAAATTTGTAGTACGTTTGGTAATTTGTGAATTGGGACACCGGCGAAAGATGTAGAAAGATCTTCATAATTTACATTGGTATGTAGAAATGGATGGAAAGATGGAAAGATTCAGAAACAATTGTTTTATAGAACGCTTTACAAACTCAAATTGTTTTTAGCGGTTTTAGTATGCATTGTGTGTGAAATTCATAGCACTCCTTGTTTTGGGCGTAGGTATTCTACAGATTTGCGATCACATTGTAGAAAGCTTCTGTATAATAAAATTTTTGCTATCTGGAAACTTCACAAGTAGGGGAGATATTATTATAATATACCTATATACTACCTCAAATATTCAAACTACCCTATTTTGAATATTTTTAGATAAAACATTATTCATTACAATAAACATAATTTATCGACATTTATTTTAAGCAGTATTCATTTACAAAATTATATGAAAGTTTTTTTACAAATTTGAAACAGCTAACAGCTGCCAGCTTCTTGAAGTATAATACGAAGATTAGTGAAAGACCCGATAAAGTGTCCTTGCTCAAGTTGCCAACGAGACAATCCCGAAAGGAGTTGATAAATAGTCGAGAAAGGCGTCTAATCCTTCCTCGACCCACGTACACCCTATTACAGGTCTTGATATAAGAGACGGTAATACACCCTGAGAGCTAATATGGACCCTATTATCGAGGCGACCCGACCGAATTGGGGAGACGGGAATGGATTGATTTATTTACAAGGCTTAATATTAATTTCGTAACGTTGTTCATACAAGAACAAAGTGTTAACACTTTGTTCTCAGCTTTGATATGTATATCACTATTAAGATATTAGTTCCCGTTAAATGAATAATGTGCTTTAACAGATATTGTGTTCTGTTTAGAAAGCTGTGGAGTCGGTTACATTTTTAAGAAGCGACCATCTCAGTCGTCAAGGGTAGCAACGCATCCGTGATCGAATACGAAACCCTTACTAATTGAGTCTCGTCCTAGGTCGGTTACATTTGTGAAGGGTGACAGCGGAACGGTGGTGCTTAATTGCGTAAAAAAAACGAAAAATGCCAAAAATGGTATCCAGAAAGTTTTCTAACGATACAAACCCTACAAAGCATCTCTTAAGCCTAGCCGTAGTAACTCGTATTGTGTACCAATTTATCGCGACACTTTCCCAGTTCTAAATAAAAGAAAAGGCGGGCACATCGCAATCCAGCCGGGTTATAGGTGGTAGCTACAGAGAAATCCTCTTTGCTTGAGATGACCAGTATTAGATTATTCGAAGCTTAGAACGTGTTATATGAGAAAATTCCTCCACAATACCTAACTACCTGACAACTGCTACTTTCAAAGAGTGAAATAGTGCCTATTCCCCATTAAAAGTATATATTTATGAACGTACTGCATCTAGAGAAGAATTTTATGAACGTATTTCATTACGAGAATCATCTGTACCTATAATATAAAACTCTTGCGTTACTGAGTGATTGACTGACAGACAACGCACAGCCGAAACTACTGAACGATAGAAGCTGAAATTTGGCATTTATGTTCCTTGGGGAGTGAAGGAGAGCACTCACAGAGGATTTTTGGAAATTCCACCCCGAATCGGGTGAAATAGGGGGTTGAAGTTTAAAAGAATTCCCGCGGGCGAAACCTGCGGGCGGAAGCTAGTTTTGAATATGATCAAAAAATTTATTTTTCCAAATTTATATAGGTACATCAACAAATAAAATCTATATGAATGAGCTCAATTACATTTCAAACTAACAAATGTGTCAGGTTATGGAATAAGATGAAAGTTTATGTATTGATCTTTTTGTTGTTGTGCGGTTTCTTGTGCGATTTAACTTAAAAATTGGTGCATGTTTCATTTTGATACGCGACGCAGAACCTGACATATAAATAATATATGTAGATATATTATGTTACAGGACAACGTCTGCCATGTCCGCTTGTATACGAAAAAAAACACAAGATACTATTTACTCACTGTTAGCTATTTTAGAACATAAGACGTGGAATAGAGCGGTGCCCGTGCCGTATTAATTAAATTTTGTTTTCCTCCTAACAGGGCCGTATTTGCAACGCCCGCACTTCCGGAAAGAAAGGCCAATTCAGTCTTAATTGGCCAAATTGATTAGCAGTCTGGCCAGAGCGGTACGGCGTTCGAATTACAGATTCAAAAGACCTAGGAAGTGGAAAAGAGGCAGTTGTAATTAATTAAGAGGCTAGACAGAGATGCAGGATGCTTTATCATAAGTGAGTTAACGAATTTTCAAGCTGAAGTTTCGTTTTGTTAATAGATGTCTGGGCTTCATTTGATTATTGATTGTAATTTATCGAGTTAAATGATGAATACCGCTCTATTTCTCTGGAGGTTAGATATAGATAGGATGGAAACCTTACTTACTTGCTAATATATCCAATATCCATTAATAGTTTCGACTTTCGAGTCGGATTTCATTACGGAATATCCATTGGAGATGTAAGGGGGATTTATTCATCTTGAGTCCAAGCCTTCTCTATTCTCGATGTTATATTGTTGACTGTGGGCTATGGCGACCACGTTTTATCACATGGATTGTCAACTCCTTTGTCGGTTGGCTTCAACACATTAGTCCACAACTGAGCACGGGTCTCTCCTCATCATTGAGAAGGCCTAGAGCATGTACCCCTCCGCCAATCTGCACTTAATGACCAAACCAAATATCATAATATAAATTTTTGCAGGCCTTTAAGTCCTTCAACACGGTTTAATGACTGCTATCAATCAATTCACTACGCAACTCCTAGATGGCGCTGAAATGCCAACTGCTTTATTTCATTTTGCAAAATTTTCAAATTGCTGGACTGATTTCTACCAAACAACCGCAAGCATATCGACTTTCGAATAAATAAAACTGCAGTGAAATCGGTCAATCCGTTTGAGAGCTACGTTGACATGAAACAAACACACAGATACACAGACATACTGACAGACAGGTCAAATTTATATCACCCCTTTTTTGCGTCGGTGGTTAAAAATAATTGTATTGAACTCTAATAATGTTAATAAGCGTTTCCTGTATCCGTTACGTGACAAATTATAGGAATATACGTCATGATCTCTACTTAAATTATCCACAAGCCGCGATAAGAGGCTTCGTTCAAAAAACATAAGTGGCTCGTCGCACTATCTACCATCCACCATTTTTACTTCAAAGGGTTGACGACAAATAACCCTACGCCGCCAGAGGGATAGCAATAATCAATTGCAGTATTGATTCCCGGAAGTTTTCCACCCTTCGAGCGTGGCGTCGAAGGGGTTAAGGGTTAATGGTACGCTTATTGCCCGAAATTTATGAGTAGATCTTATTTTGTTTCGTGCAAAGGGAAAGTATTTTCAGTAATTAGAAATTTTGTGTAATTAATGTTATGCCTAAAATTAGTGTTACGATTTCATCCTAGGAATAATTAACACTATTCCTTATTATCACAATCTTCATTTTATACGCCCACGACAACAGTGACGGGCTTACAATGAAAATTAAAACGGTACAGAATGGTCAGCACAGTTTGCAGAATAAAACATTACTTGGTGAGTTTGTTAGTAGGTATGAGTAAAGTAGGGATTATTAGTAGTACATAGTTAGTCGTGGTAGTTTGTGTTAGTTATAGTTCAATGAGAATTGTTATTAAGAGTCTCGTTTTGATTCGATCATAGATGTATTGCTACTCTTAAGTACTAAGATAGTCGCATCTAAAAAAGTGTGAGATTAGCTTTATAGTCATGATTAGAGCTCACATATATATTCGAAAATACATATATAATGCCTGCATACCAAAACGTATAAACTAATAATGTTATGTATATGTTATCGTTAAAATGCATAATAAGTTAATGTGCACATTAACTAGGTAATCTGCAGATTCACTGATACCATTCGTTAAAGTGTAAAATTTGAATTAAAAAAGGTCTTATTTGCACTTTACCCAGTTAGTCTGCACAGTAACGTACATCGTTAAATTGCGGAAGACTGGCTACCTGAGTACCAATTTGTGTTGATGTCGTGGCCACATCGTAGATTTGCTCACATCATGAAATGGTCGCATTTCATGAAATGGTCAACTCAGTTTAGCCAGATCGTAAAATCGTCTACGTTTCATGATTTGGTCATCAACGTTTGGCCGAATCGTAAAAACGCGGAAAATAGGGCATAACTTCGAACCGTGACGTCTCCGGCGCTGCGGAAGGTACAGCCCCTTCGCCCTTGCGTAACAAAGCACAGACACCTACGCTCGCCTTGCAAGCTTCGGCTTGCTGGTCGCCTTCGGCGACCAGCCTCAACTGCTCCGATTCCCCCGGGTGTCTGCGTTTTGTTACAGCGGGCGGTGGCTGCCCTCCCTCCGCGCCTCCGGGTTCTAAAAAACACTCTAGGGGTAGGGCATACAAGAACCTATTTTATAGAATTTACCGTATGCATGGTCGTTAGTCCGCAGATTAACTAGTTAATGTAGGAACTCAATTATGTTTTCCACTTTAACTGACTCAGCCAGATAATCTGCAGAATACCTCGTTAATCTGCACTCTATCTGATTTACGCAAATTAACGGTAACAATATATAAACTGACGTATTTTATGTATAAGGTGACGTAAACATACAAATATTATTCCAGTTTCCCTAACCCAATTAATTCTCCAAAGTAAATCGCAACTGCATTTCATCAGAATTTTAAAATATATATGATATTAAAATGAAATGAGTATGATGGCAGATCTGCTCCGCAGAATATACTATCTACTCCAGATTTTATTTCAATTATAAAATCAGTGTCATGGCGTCACCATCTGTATACTTTTCATAACTTTAATTTTACTTTATTTTTTCATATTACACGACCCTTGCTTGCTTCGCTTCAGGAAATAAAATCGTTATTTCAACAAATTAACTTCAAGTTTCGACCTCAAGATTAGCATAAAAAAATGTAGATTTTTTCTAACTAATCTTTTTATTCAATTATGATTGAGCGATAGAGATTAGAAAACATAAAAAAACAAAGTTAACAAAAAGTGCACTGCTATTCAAAAACGTCTCAATTATGTCATAACAGTAGAATTATTTTCGTGAATAAGAAGGGTAGATACCTACCTAAATAGGTCGCTGTGTTTTATTTTTTATTGTGATTAAGGTAGAAAACGAGCATGCATGTGATTTTCGTGTCGAATATAAATATATAACATAAAGACGAACAGAAATGAATAAAACAGAGATGAAAAGAAATCGCAGCAAATAGGTCTTCAACAGATTTCATTTATAACTTTTACACACAAAAAAAATTTCACCACTTCTGATATTATTATTACAATACATCAGAAGTGTTATAATAGAAGGCAGGTCACTTAATCTTCGCGAGATTTCAGTACGCCCTAAGTAATAACAATATTCTGAAAGCACCTTAACAAAAGCCTGCCTAAACATCTCGGTAATGAAAATCGGAAAGGACCCCCTACGGCGTTTGCAATAAGAGCTATTTTCCTTCGTTTCTCTGACATAGAACTTTCTGACAAGACGAACGACATTAAAGATTGACACGAAGGGTTTAGGTCAGCTCGGGACCGGGTGCCTACAGCTACTTATTGAATTTTTCCTTTCAATCATTCTATCTTAAGGACGCCTCATACAGCGGTCTGACATCAAATATGAAATTTCATTAGGTTATTCACATTATAACTTACCTTTTTCTACTATAATATCGTTATAAAAATATCTCAAAGAAATTTTTTGAGGACATATTACGTAAGGGGTCTTAAGGACTCAGTCACCATTAACGAGGACGCCATTAGATGCGTGGTTACAGTTAAAGATTTATGCCATATAAATATATTACATAAGGCCTAAGTGACACTCTTTTTAGAAAATACTTTACTCTTTACTGTAACATGTTATGATGTACATTATAAAATTTTGCCAAATACGGAGTAATTACTGTAATAATTATAATGCCAAGTTCAGAGATATTATCTTAACAACTCAGTATATTTAATATACAACGTTTAATATAATTGCGGTGTCTGCATAATTTTATCTTCCTGTAACTTCTCAATGACTTGATCAACAACGTCATAATTACGTATGCATACTACGGTTTCCACACACTGGTTAATTTGTTGTTGACAGTTGTTTGAAGGTCTAGCAGGTATAGCTGACGTTGTAAACGTAAACTTAATTTGGTTTCAAACGTAGGATACAAAGATGATAAAGTCGTATTTAGCTATCACAATTCATTAACTTTTCGTTAAACTGGTTAAACAAGTTTTTTGTATGGAATTAAGGCAGCAAACGAGCATACAGAACTCAAATGGGGACTAAGATGGTTAGTGAATGGTTAGTCCGAGTGACAAACCATCCTAATCCCCATTTGATGAGTAAATAGTGTTAGAATATTGCTTGGTAAGTCTGCCAGTAAGTATGGCGACAGTGGCAGGGACGGCAAGCAATAGTTAATGGTGTAATCAGTTGTTAAAAACAGTCCAGTTACTAAGAGTCTTGTTCAGTAACCAATGCGTAGCAACCTTTGAGGACTGAGATGGTCGTCTCTCAAAAAGGGAAAGCGGCTCCTATTTGCTATGGCTACCATTAGCTCGCCTGTCTTTGCTAGCTGATGGCAAAAACAAATAGTCTATACGTACAAATAACATCTACGTTATGATAAAACGCAATGCCTCTGTATTTATTTAAATTCGCTTTTATATCGGCTCATTTGTTTGACTTACTCATTTATTAATGCATAAATAATATCGGTGCAATAATGCCGCCCGGAACGCGCCAAATTAAATGAATTTCCATTGGAATTATACAAAGTCTTTGATACGAATGCACACCGATGGTCGCACAAAGCGTAACTATATTGTGGTAGTAACAGCGCGATTATTTGAATGTGGCCCGATTTAATAAAGTTGGCGAGTGTCCGTGGACAATGGATAAAGGAATTACGCTCAGCTCTGGAACTATTGTCCTCACGTATAGGTACATATACGATGATACGAGTGGGTATCGCTGCGTTCCGGGCTTTTGTTTGTTATGAAGAGATTGCTACATTCTGTTAACAGGAACTTATTATTTTTTGGGTGACTGGATACAATAATTAAATGAAGACGAATACCAAGCTATACATAAAGTAATTGTACCTACGAAGCTGAAAGTGGACAATATAAATCTATACCAGGCGCGAATAAGTTGATAAGTTGACTTACATATTATATATTTTTAATGCATAATAGGCAATAGGATTGTTTAATTTGTAGGGTGAATAAATGACTGCATCGATTGATCTGTTTTACGGCACATAGCAAACATGTGAATGTTTAAAAATTCTCTTACTAAAGCGTACAATGTGAGGTCTTGAGAAATATATGCAATTCTACTTATCAACCTATTTACGCCTGGTACGGGAATATCCTTTAATTCATGAAATGTTAAGAAATTTATCTAAACTACACGTATAAACATGTAGACAAAAACATGAAAATCTATATTATTTGTTTTTTATTTTAAAGCTACAGTAGTATTTTAGTCATATTTATTTATTTTTCATTTAAAATAATGGAAATTCATACATTTCCCTAAGGTGTTATTTTAAACGGGAAGAATACTCGAATAAATAAATAAATACATGGCTTACCTACATCTTTCATCACAACGAGGTATTAAAAAATCTCTATCTTTTTAATCGCCATAATCTCAAAAAGTACTGCGCGGATTTTCATACAGTTTTAACAATAGATAGAGTGATTCACGAGGACGATTTATGCAGGTTTTTTGTAAATCGGCCGTTCTATGGCGATTAATACGGATTAAGTGCGAAAAAATCCATATATGTATGTGTAATTTTTCTTTTTATTAGCTATTCGCGTAAAGCTACACCCAGTTTCTAGTGATATCCTACTAATATTACAAATGCGAAAGTTTGTAAGGATGTATGTGTGTGTGTTTGTTGCTCTTTCACGCAAAAACTACTGAACGGATTTTCATGAAACTTTGCAGTAATATAGCTTAGACATCGGAATAACATAATTTGTTAAAATTTATAGAGATTTTTGAAGGGATTGTTTCCCGAAGCGAAGCGAGGGCGGATTTACTAGTGCGTAAATATTTATAAAACTTAATTTACGTAAACTTACAATCGTGTAAGTGGCGCCGCCCTGGTGACAAAACTAGCGCCGTAATTGAAGCTGCAATTATGTGTTTTGTATATCAATTAGCCAGCAACAGAAATGTTGTGCAAAATATTATTTAGCAATGCCGCTATCAAAAGCAAGGATTTCCGACTGAGTTACCCAAATAATAATTCAACATGCAAATGTGTGCACCCTTCCTAATTATGATGTCTGCTCTGGCCTGTCTGCCTCGTTTGTCGCAACCTATTATACCCCATGAACATTAATTAAGCCATAATGTAGGTGGCAGCCACATCGCAAATATGAATTTTGGTCTAAAACATTTTGTATCACAACGAAATTGAAAAACATTTTCTAATTCTTGTGTTAAAAAAGCAACAAGGTGTAAAGTTAGGTTTTGACAGGTCTATTTTTTACAACTCTATTTTATTTACTCATGCATCCAGCGCCATCTAGTTGCATGATAATATATTAGTTACGTTAACTCCATGACTTATTTCCAGACATTTATAAACTGCGCACGCAAATTAGGATCACAGAATTATTTAAGACTTTTCTGATACCATGTAAGGTAAACTCTCTTCCAGCAGTAATACCCACAAAACACATTTCTTACGTGTTGTTTAAATATCAGTGGAGCATTTTTTTTTATTCTAATATAAATATCTATCCCAAAAATCAAACCCGGGATCAATACGCTACGATGAAACAGACTACGGTACGGAGTCAAATAATCTCTTGAAGCTTTATTACTTTCAAAGTTGAAAATTGCACAAATTATAATTCTAATTACGTAGTACACAATATTACATACACCTACACAATATTACCTACACATTTTCAAGAATGTATCGCAAGAATAGGTATTTATTTCAACATTCAAACCATTTTAACTTAACCTTATAAAAATTATAACTCTTTTAGAATCCTTTACAAGATCGCACAATCACGGCTCTCAGTCACAAGCCGACAAAGGGCGAGCAATTACTGCTTCATGACAGTCTATTAACGGCACGACACTAATTGAACCGCACTGGAGCCGGACAGACAGACAGACGTGCTAATTAGAGGGTAGGAACACCATTTCCATATCGAATTGCTAGGTTATTACTGCTATTATGTACGCCATTGCTACTAGGAGAGCAGGCTATTGTTGAAGGCTAATAATGTTACGCTGTCACCGCTCGCGCCGAGCGCGTAATCGTTTCAAAGTTCGTTTTCTAAAGGGGACGGGGTGAAATGATAAAGTTCCAATCCACTACGCAGGCGATACACAGACACACAAACACATACACACACACACACACACACATACATGCACACGTACAAAGAAACAGCATTGAAAACAACATTTAAATTTGTGATAGTCAAATCTAAGTATTTTGTAACGTTACAATGTGTTACGGGCTTATTTTAATCAGCGCATCGAACCTTTTACCCAATACACTGGAAAAGCTCTAGATTAATGGTGTCATTGGACCCTAATTAGTTTTCGACCGACCGTATATTGGCGTCTTTTGTACCGGGGCACAACCCATTAATTGACTTCATGGATGAAGTGACACGTTCAATATTGATAGAACCTTATTGAATAGGTCTTGAAATCGATGATTTTGATAAAAAGAATATGCAATAATATGCATGTGGTTCTATTATAGTATTTTTACCATTTTTATCGCTAAAATAAAGACAATAACGTTGATGTTTTAAATGTCTAGATGGAACATCGAATCCGCGCAAACGTGTCAAAAAATTGTGACTAACTGTTAGCCACAATTTTTATATCATTACGCACACATTACGCAAACATAGACAATAGACGAACGTGTAAAATATCGCCTGCACGCACATATGCTTGATATTGTTGCCTTGTTTTTTTTAATGCAGGGCTACGCTCAATCTAGATATTTTAAACGTCAAAGGACAATAATTAGATTTATTTTAAGTATATTTAAATGCAATAAAATTAATAAATTAAAATGAAATGTCAAAACTTAAGTGACGTCACCATTCACCTTGGATATGTCAAAACAATGTCGGCGCAAACCACTTTTAATAAATATTTAACGTTGATTTCACCATAGGTACCTATTCTTTGTATTTCATTTCTCTACGACTCAAGTTTTGCCAGCCCTACCTACTAAGGAAGTAAAATACTAACGTTTTAACATCGTTTGCTAGCTTGAGAACCGTAACTATTCTAGTCCCGATTTAAGCCTTCTTTGTCAGTAATAATCATTATGGGTGGCCGCGGAATGTGGTGCTGCATGCTAGCCTAATTTGATATCTTCTACTATAGTCTTCAGATTTATTCACGTAATCTTGACATAAAGGACTCCAGTAAAAACTAAGTTTTAATTTTTTTATATGCCTTTTTTGCCAAAGGCATTTTTAGGATACAAACGATCTTTCTTTATTCCAAGAATGGCTGCGTGTAAACACTTTAATTATCCTTTCTTTAATATTTAAGATCATTTATACCAAAAAATAAATAGGGAACCTCGCAATTGTGTTCCCTAAAAATAAACAATTAAATGTCAAACAAAAGTCGTCAAATACTAGTCTCATTACAATTGAGCTGTGTGTGTGCACGCGAATTTAATTAAATGCTGATAGTGGATGGCTGCCTGAGGGTTGGAGGTTTGGGGGTTTGGGAGAAATGGGGAAAACGGGAGTATGCGTCATGAATAGTAAATGGGAGATTAACTGCGAGTGCGTCTTAAAGTAAGCACTCACTAGGCGACTGCGTAACATTTTCGAATTAACTTAATACACGTAAATCCGAAAATTTTGCGGAGATTTGATTTGACTAATAGGTATTAGGCGTGGATTTATTTTATCAATTTTTTTTGGAAGCAAATCACCCTAATCGTCTCCTTATGCGCCTCCTGAATTGTTGGTTTTAAATATGTGCAACAGTTCACAACAATAAAAAATTATAAGAAACGTTAAAAAATACTAGACTATCTTAGTAAATTAAAAAAATACTAGACTATCTCAGTAAATTAAAAAAATATGATTAACAGTTAATCAACCCACATAGACTTTACTGCGCATTGCATTGTACAGAGTTAGGTAGATTTTTTAGTAATGGTTATACTTACATTATAGCGATATTTTTATAGGGTGAAAAACAACCAGTCCTAGTCCTATATACCTATTTTTATATTTTCGATGCATATTCGTTCACGTAATACGTAATCAAGTGGACACCTAACATTACAGTGTTGTGTAAACGCGTAAATGTGATGTGGATTGATTTAATTTGGATGTGATTTCTACGTAGGATGTTAATTATAGATGTAATATGAACGTAAAGTAGAGGTTATTGCTGTTATTGAAATTCATGACCGGAATGATAATGGATGTGAACGAGATTTTCCTTGCAACAGCAACGAAATTAATCATATTATTTATAGGGAGCTCCGCAATGACATTATGTAGTTGTAAAATAATTATATTTAAATTTCGAAATTCAGTACTTAGATATGCCTGCGCGGAAGTAATTCAATTTCAACTAGTTTCAAGAGATTTCTGCGATATTGCAAAAGTTTTTAATCTATTGAATTTTCTTTTTCAATCGAAAACTCTCCGTCTATAGTCCGTATAATATAATTATATAGTCTCTGCTTACTGTAAAAATATTTCAATTATCTCTTGTTAAGGTTCGATTTTTTTAAAACGCTTATTGAATGTAATGGCAAGTCGTTGTTAAAACTCATTTAAATTACGCTTATAGGGCAGTAGTGTGCAGCTAGAGCAAGGCTTGACTTAGGCTTAGGCTTAGGATGGTTGGAGTCCTTAAAAACCTATGAGTTAATATTTTATGGATATCTCAGCTATTGGTGAAAAGTGACGTATCGTATTCTTGAATTAACACAAATATTTTATAAAGCATATTATAATAGGGTTATTCCGGTTTGATACTTGAAAATAGATCCCGAGAGTGGATCGATATACTTTTAATTATTTTTTATTCCGGTTTGATACCTAACGAGTAATACCTACGTGGATCATAATATTTTAAATTATTTTCTATTCCGGTCTGGTCCATTGACTATCTGTTATCACATTTTAGTACAGTCAGCAAGAAATATGCATACAGGTTTTATTATTCATTTATTATTCATTGATTTAAGGGCCAAATAGTATTATTGTTATTGTTGTCATAATTTGATGTTCTAAAGTAGGGCCATTTTAATAGGCCACATTTGACAACTGTTTATCTTTGCTTCATAGTGAGGATAACCTGCTGAAAAACATCGATTAAATTGAATAAATCGATAAGGACTTCAAACATCTGTAAATTGAATGCGATTGTTATTAAAAGTATTAATAATATGCGCACAGTCGGCACAGTTCACACAACGACTAAAAAAATTACAAAAATAATGCGTCAAATAATGGCGCGAAATGAAATTATGTCTTTTTTGTAACATTTCACGTTTCTAGATACTGACTTTTGAGCCAGACGTTATTATATAAATGAATGATTACATATTTTTTGGCCTAAAATGTAATAAAATTAATTTTGTTTGTATTAAAATACATTTTATTTTGTAATCGTGAAATACTTTTTGACGATTACTTCAACTTCTCGAATTCAACTTATCTACTCATCTGTTTCTTTAGGTACCATCCCTGATATTTAAAAAGAAAAAGAGTTCACTGACGTAACTTTGTAACGACGTCAGTTCCTTACTTTTAAGTGTAAAAAGTTTAACAATATCTAGTATGGAATGTATTAGATACTATGGGGTGCCTCCCTTACAAGGTTACTTTGGAAAATTTTGACGAACTGTCAAATGTGACCTATTAAAATGGCCCAACTATATTTTAAGGTTTATTTTTATAATAATATGATTTATCTGTGGTTAAATATCTAAATATTTTTTTTATTATTTATTAATCTAAGGACCAAGCATAAATCAGTATGATTGTTTTACTGTGATAATTTGACATTGTAATTTTAGTTTTTTTTTGTTATTTGAATAATTATCTTCAGTCACTTATTTACAAATTTAATTGTTTCTTTCATACTTAATTAAGATTTTTCCAAATCCAAGGAGCAAATATAACTCAATGTAATTGTGAATACTATGACAATTTTAAAATTGTGTTTTAAATTTTATTTTCATAATTTCATTAATCTTTAGTCTCTTACAAATTGTTGTTTTTATTATTTAGATTTATCCAAATCCAAGGACTAAATATAATTTAACATAACTATGAAAAGATGATTTCAAATGACTTAGGTAGTGTAACATAAGTATGTGATGATTCTTATACGAATAAAAAGTACATATTTTTATTTCATCAACTGTTTTTTGTTTGACTGTACTTACCCATTATAAACAGGAAATGGATCGATCCGGAATGGTCAAATTACAATGGATCTAACCGGACAAAATACCTATCATGGATCTTGTAGTGTGGATCATACCGGAATAACCCTTATAATACCTCTTTGCAATTGAATAACCTTATACAGTAATCGAACAAAGACGCATAGACAAATTATTTTAGACCTTCCGCTCATATTTTGTTTTTAATAACCTTTAAAAATTAAACAATTTCAATTGATTCAGTGAAAAAATAAAATTCAAGTTCATTCGTACACGGTTCCAATCCCTTTTTAAGACACTTTATATCACTTTATCTAGCAAAATAGTACTTAGCCCGAAGTCAAGTGAAAAAAATTGAACTTTTTAGTTCAATTGTTCAGTTCCCAGTGAAAAAACATTTTCGCGTCTTGGAAGCGAAAGCTACGCTCTTGACCTTTTACGTACGGCAATACGAATGAGTATACTTCGGGTGAAATAAAGTATACCATACGTGCATTGTTTTTTTACACTTTTAATTTGTATTATTATTTTCTTGTTGAAAAATAATACTTTACGGTGTACACAAACGATTCGTAATTAAAGAAACAAAATAAACAACCAAAATTGTTAGGTCCCGTTTTATATGTAAATACAACTTTGTTCCACTTTACTTTATAAAACAAAATACGCAATTAATTCGGCTTTAAGTAAAGAAATAAACATCAGTTAACATATTTAAATAAATCAGTACTTACCTAATACTTATATTTTAGGTACCACTCACATTTGCGCGAAAACGCAAACCCACAGTTATAGGACGGCAGTAGGATGGACCAGCTATTAAAGTAAAATAGTTCAGGTGTATGTACATCCCACATTTTAGCTCTGGCAGTAAGAACTACACTTTTCTGTTGTAAATAAAAAAATTAACGTATATTTACACAAAATAATATGCTAACACTTAATACGGCCAACATTGTACGAAGCTCTCGAGGCACACACCGCGTTACTGCGACGACGATTATCGACGGCCTACATACGACTCGAACGCAGACAATTATCGATTTCAGGACGAGTGGTGTGTGAAATTTCAGTGAGAACGAGAAATGTGGGTAGCTGGAAAGGGGAAACAAGCGTTGTGGAATAAAAGCTCGCTTCTGGAAATGTATTCATGGTTCATCAAATATTTGGTTATGTCGAAGGTTCACCATATACCCTTTGTATATTGCATGCCTTATATATGGAAGGATGAGTAACTTGTTAGTCCTCATTTTGCCACCGAATACTTCCTTATTAATGACACTAGAAAAATGTTTACAAGAGACTCATTAAAAATGGAGAACTTGAATACTTTACTTTAATTTGGCCTGGTATAGTACAATATCCGCGGTGTTGAAAACTTCAAAAGCACGATTCAGGTTTCCCATGAGGTCATTGCATGACATCTTTTTTCGATATCTTTAATATATCTTTAAATATACAATATCAATAACACTAAAATTCAATAAGCAATTAACAGGAACTGACAAGGAAAAAAAATAAAAAATCATAGCTAACGGATCTATAGTCTCATAAACACCCAATGTTAAATTTCTCAAATATCATCAAAGTACAAGTATGTAACGACCAGTTACAATTTGCTAGGTTGAGCTGATAATATTTGTTCAATTGATACTTAAGGCACATAATATTCTCCGTACTACCGAATGCTGAATACCCGAATATCAAATTTCTGAGTACTACTGCATATAATTAGGACATATTCTTGTCATGTTCGTTCGTGGTATTCATTCAGCATGTTCGAAATGCTGAGGACGATTTAATTCAGTGCTTCGGGGCGTCTCGTTACGGCGCCGCAGTCGCTCATGCACTGAAAACCGCCCAATTGCAGAGCGTCTAAGTCTAAAGACGTCAATTTGGAAATAGCTTAATAATATTTAGGGTTAGCAGAAATTTGATGTATGTATATTCGTCGTTGTTCGTACTTATTATAAGTCTCGTAAGTAGTTCTAAAATATATTGTAGTGTACGTTTTTGAAATCCTATAATATTTTATTATTGTATCAATTGAATTGTGTTGGTCTTATTTTCTTGCTTTAGTAAGACTATAATAATTTATGTACATAGCCAATGTAAATTTGTAGAACTTTCACTTGCCTATCAATATCAATATTAAAAATATATTTATACTTATTTTATTATGAGTCAGGATTTTTTCTCAAATTCAATACAAGTATAAATACAATAATTTTATTAAAATAAAAGTATACAATTATCTTTTCATAAAGCCTGAACTAGCTCTTCCCTTATTTTGTATTCCTTGTTGGGCATAAATGCATCAATTGTTACAATCAATTATTACTGATATCTATAGGCTACAATGACAATGTACCATCGGGGGTTCGTTTACCGCTTTTTCCATTATTTACGTTAAAAATATGTTAAATAAAAAATAACACTCAAAAGCAAACAAATTTTAAAGCAGAAGAAAATCAAATCCCCTTTATAATATATCAATACTCAAGATTAAAACGTATCAGATATAGAAACCAACACTGAATTTATTTTATCTTGTCAAACGTCACTTGCAGGGTATGTACTTTAATATTGCTACGCCGTAGCGCCCCGTAGCGCCCCGTAGCGCTACGCCGTTGAGGTTACGTGACACTTTGTATACGGTTTGTTTGGCATTTATTTATCGCGACTACGACTTATCACATTCAAGTGTAACGGCTCATTCACACGAGGACGAATCGTCTTTTTTCACGAATCGTCTTTTTTCACGATTCGTTATTATTTTTGACGGCGGCAATGCTTTTTAAATACTCATGTTCACACGCTTGACGAATCGTGAAAAAAGACGAATACGGATACGTCTTTTACAAATCACGAATCGTGAATGTTTTATGATTATGACGGATACGTCTTTTAGAAATCACGAATCGTGAATGTTTACTGAACCAATCTGAACTGAGCTAAATCACGAAATAAATGTGAACTTCAATGCGGATATTTTGACGAATCGTGAAAAAACACGATTCCGTATTCAATGTGAACGTCCATCCGTCAAGACGTATCGTGTTTTTTGACGAATCGTCAAAGACGTATGCCGTGGGAATGAGCCCTAAGGGGTACTAATAAAAATAGAAAAGATTACAGATTATATTTTCATCTCATGCATTTCGCACACGAAGCGTATCGTAAGCGAGTCGTAGAAATCGCGAACTTGTTTGACAATATTCATGCTTGTAGTGCTCTCGTCGTACGCGCGGATTACGATACGCTTACGCTACGATGACGTGTGCGAAAGGGCAAATATAATAGTAGTTATCGATTACTGGAGGTACGGAATACGGAGGTACGGAGGTTAAGAATGCTTTATCTATATTTTCTCGTAGGTACTCGAAGGGGCATACATTTAATCATTTCTGCTATGAGACTTTAAACTATGTTCTCCCTTCTTGTGGTATTCTGGCACCTGGGAGCACTCTGCTGAACAACGGTCGGTGTACTCTCGTCAGTCTCCTCTATTTTAGATCATTGGACTTTTGAATACAAAGATTTGTCCTCGTAGTACTCATAAATGATTACATGCTCATAAATGATTACGCTCGTGGTAATCTATCAACTATATTTTTTTAAGCAACGCATCGCTGAATCGTTTTCTGTAACTGAAGCCTTCGGAAGACGCTTATAACTTGTCATAACTCAATCAGGTGACATCTACCTACTGGTTTGCCCACTTCCTAATTGTATTTTGAATTTGATTGAATTTTGAATGAAACTTTCATCCACTCTACATTTTTTTTAAGGTGGGGATTTTTGTGAGTGGGTTTATTCCTATAGTATTTTAATGTTAGTGGTTAAAATTTTGTGCTTACATATTAAACTAAAATGACTACTTGCCAAACGATCTTACTGAAAGTCGTGTCGGAGTCGAATGTTATAAATGTCATCACATACGAATATCAAAGAAAGTTGTAAGGTAAAACCGAACGGTTTGCTTTCAACGCGTAATGGAATGCCAGTTTATTTTTGACAGAAACTAATGAGTTCTAAAGTAACATACGCGCTCTTGAAATATTAGCTCTCGAGTGAGTTTAAAAGAAATCACAACTTTAATCAGAGCAACGAGTAGTGCACCAACATAATATTTACTTGACCAGCTTATGATTATTTATTATTGTAAATGTACAATTGTTTACCGTAATGGTATAAAGAGCATTAAAGGTCTTTCGTTTGAAAATACTAAGTTTCATTGTTGTTTCAACATTTTATATGAAGCTCCTTATCGCACGGTAGAGATGGAAGATAGAAAATGAAAAGTACCTATAAGATTTATGATTTATATGTAATGTATGCTACTGACTGAGCCCAGACAATGATGCGCGCTTATTGGTCAATCAGTTTTATAAATTGCAGCCTATAAGGTGTCAGTTATCAGGTCAGATGTCGGCTGCCAAGTGAGGTACGTCAGATATTCAAGTGTCAGACTTAAAGCGCAAAAATGACGCTTGGTTACAACCGAATTCTACGACACTTTTTGTAATTTATTATTATACCATTTACGTAGATGTCTGTCACGAGTTATTTAACATCGCACGTCGTGCGCACAAGGCGAGAAAAATATTAATAAATTTACGCCACCCTCGTAACTACTTGACCAGCCGCCATAGACCATATTATGTCAGAAGGGTAAAAATCAATTGTACTCGTTCGTTTACTTTTGGTGTTGTTGATGTCAGTGCTCAAGCTTGAGTTTTACTTTTGATACGTAAAAAACGTCATACAGGCACAAGTAATTTATTATTTCTTGTGAACTGACAGCCCTTACCTCAGTATTTATAATTATTAACGAACTAGGTAACCAACTCGGTTAAAAAATCGTCGGTTAAAAATCTTAATCCTTAGAAGGATTACTTATTCAATATTGGTTAGCTTTAACTAACATTTTGAACAGTGTCATCGATTAACCTTTCTCTGAGAGAAGAACGCATCGATCAATGTGAATTCCGAATTGGAAATAATAAAATTTCAAAACTGTGTGTAATAGAGAACTGCACAGTTAAACATACCTAAAAAAATATTTTTCATATTCAACGGAATATTTTTAAATGGAATGTTTTAGTGAGAACATGAATAAATAACAACCAATAGTATCAACGAGGTATGAACTATGAATAAAGGTACGAGTATTTTAAAACTAAAAATACTTTTATGTTCATTGCTTTTGCAACAAGTAGAACATCCATTTTATTCAGAGGATATAAAGTATAGATATGAAATAGCGAATCCTTATCCTTACTAATATTATAAATGTGAAAGTGTGTTTGTTTGTTTGTTTGTGACTCTTTCACGTCGCAACATGGCTATTATACGGTATGGTTTATGTGTGTGGGGATAGTTAGGAGGGTGGAGAGTGACGTAGGCTACTTTTTACCTCGGAAAAACATCTCATTCCCATGGGAAGATCGATGTTTTGTTAGTTGCTAGATATTTAGTTCCGGATGTTGTTAATAGATGGCGTTAGTAAAAGTCATTTGCAAGTTCTGATCACGCTATCAAATACTATCTACATGTAATTTACTTAAGTCATAGACAAATGTTATATCTGATGTTTCCGTATATCATATTACGGCTTTAGCCGAGATTCCTACGGGTGCAGGACCTACGCGGCTGTAATCTACGGGTCCCGAAGCGAAGCGCGGGCGGTTCTCTAGTTTTGATATAAAAAACATCGTTGATATCAACTAGTATATAGTAAAAGGAGAACCACATTAACATAGTCAAATCAATTATTTCCCTTATAATTCAATGAGACAAGAGCACTTTCGAATTAAAAAAAAAAACTCTAAAAAAAACTGGCCAAGTGCGAGTTGGACTCGCGCACGAAGGGTTCCGTACCATTATGTATAAAAACGCCAAAAAAATCTGGTCTGTTGTATGGGCGCCCACTTAAATATTCATTTTATTCTATTTTTTAGTATTTGTTGTTGTAGCGGCAACAGAAATACATCATCTGTGAAAATTTCAACTGTGTAACTATTACGGTTCATGAGATACAGCCTGGTGACAGACGGACGGACGGACGGACAGCGAAGTCTCAGTAATAGGCTCCCGTTTTACCCTTTGGGTACGCAACCCTAAAAATCAGAAAACCCAGTAAAAAGTTCTGAGGTAACAACTTCGAGTGAGGTAACAGGTTCGAATAAAAAAAAAGTATAAAATTTTGGACAAAAATTATTTTCCGCTATTAATATATTGATGTAATTTATTTCAAAACATTGTCGCCACTGTACAGTTCTTTAATCTTTACATCACATGCGTATGACGCGCCATCTATCACATGCAATGGCGCTGTCTCAGTTTTTAAGCGTGTCCAGTACCCGGGAGATATCGCAGACACGTGATAAACTTATAGATGTCCTCTATAGATATAGATGATCTGTATCGCGCAACCGTTACCATACCAGACCGCCGTTCAAAAGGTCCCGAGTTCGATTCCCGGCGAAGAAAGTTGAATGTAGAGTTTAAATTCTGTTCTCGGTCTGCGTGTGTGTTATTTACGTCGTTTGTGAACAACCCTTATCAATTAGAGGTATGAAAAATAGATAGTAACCGATTCTCAGACCTACTGAATATGCATATAAAATTTGGTAAAAATCGGTAAAGCCGTTTCGGAGGAGAAAGGTAACTAACATTGTGACACGAGAATTTTATATATAAGATTAATTATTGTGGTATGGTACAACATAATTAAAAAATATTCGTAAAGGCTCTTCCTGCGGCTATTAGAAACCAATTATCGTTTTTAGAATTTTTATCTGTCTGCCTGTATGCACATCACGCAAAAAGTAATTAATGATATTTGATGCAGTTTTGTAGACTGCTGAGGTTCCAACTTTTAAACTGGTACTTGTATAATCTTAATGCTTCACTTAGAACTATAATCTTAATGCTTCACTTAGAACTGAATCAGCTAATGTTTAATACAATGCCAATTGCCAACCTGAAATATTATAAACACATGTTTTTAAATAGCTCCTTCTAAGCTGTATAAACCCGTGAAATGTTTTTATCGCTGAGAAAAAGTAGACCGCAGCACAAATCAAAAAAACACCCGAGCGTAAGTTATGGCTTGAGACGAAGATAGTGTAAAAATAAACTTAATAAAAGAATTACCCATTACAACAAAACCGTGAAAATAAAAGTTACAAGTTACAACGGTCGGCAGCCACCTGCGTTTACACTATAAATAATAAACTTCTTTCCACTTCGCAGATAAAAACAATAAATTGTTGCCGCGCTACTACCCCGATAATAAGGGTTGAATTTTGTAGAAATAAATCTTCGTATTAGCGTGCTGGAACGGAGTAGCGATTGCTAATAGTAACTTCAGCGTACTCGTAATGTTGGTATCACACCATGGCGCATGGGCCAAATATTGCACTACGTACATGTTAATTCATTAACCACCATTGCTTAGCGACATCGTTCGTGCATGGGAGTTTTTCCCGCGTGAATCCCGATAGCAGGAACTCCGGGATAAAAAGTAGCCTATATGTTTTTGCATAATATATTTGCCATATACAGACAGCGATCAGTTATAGTTTTAATAATAAAACATATATGTTTCTATACATATAAATGTATAGAAACTCACTCATTACTACAATATTTTGACGGGACTCATATATTTAAACTTTATGCATAATACTTGTACAAACACAAAGGCGAACTTAATGCTCATAACATTATCTCCCAATCAACCTTCAGGAAGTATAAACGCAACGAAACGGTGACATGAATATTTTTTATTTGTTAATAGATTAACATAAAACACTAAGGGCGCGTTCCACTAAGTAATCAAAACGCTCTAAAAATTTCAATTTTTATAGAAAAAGAGTAGTTTTAAGCGTTTCAAATGTTTAAGTTATAGGTACAATTAGTTACACATGTTAAATTATCTGGAATTATACATTTTATTGTAACCTAGGATCCCTCGCTTGGCAAGCAGGGCTTAAGACCACGAAGCTACGGTCGTTAAATAAAAATAAAACTTAAAAAAATATATAAGGTATTCCGAGTATTAGACATTAATGTCAACGTTCTAAATTCGAAATTCCGCACGATCGGAATTCTCATGACCTCATACTTATTTTCTATTCATTCAAAATACCAAGGGACCAGACTCCCCTCGGAAATATCTCTTGCTATCGTCAGCCAATTATAAAATCGATTCCAACGATTTCCGTCTCCAATAAAACGGACCCCAGAGTAAACGAGTATTGATGACATATTCAGCATCTTCGACAACTTTATCGTAAGGCGATAAGGTTGGTATTCCCGTAACGTTCAGTCCCTCGAAGATTTAGCTGAGGGTGAGTTCTATTCGATTTAAGATACATGAAATTTTATATGTTCAAAGTTTTAGTTATAAAGTTATCTCGCCTTATTGTACCTTGTAACCATTGTACCAATAAATTAAACATATACGAGACTCGTATTACTCCGCTATTAATCCATAACGTCAACACAATTAACAAATGTAGGAACAACAAAGTAAAGAAGTAACAAAAAATGGATTAATAAAGGATATATTTTGTATAAGTATCAAAATATAGTTACTTCGACTCATTTCCTTGAAACTCTTGGTACTTACTCGTAACTGAATTAATAAAAACAATATAATTGAAAGAACATATTTCCATAGAACCCCTGTAGGAGTAAAAAAGTTACGAGATGAACAACGTTTAATTTATACATTACGGACTTACAATTAGGTACAGTTATAAGATCTTTACGAACAAAGAACAATATAAGCCTAGCACAACAACAATATAAGTCTTCCTAGTAAACTTTATTAACCAAGAAACTTCATAACTCACAGCGAAAAGAAAACCTATGTTCACAGTATATAAAAGTACCAATAAATGTTTTTACACAAACGGGCCTTATCAAAAAGTCCTATCAAAATGGGTGGTGCGTTTAAAGCGGCAAATGTTGGATTCAAATAAATAAAAACGTGTTTATTCTAAAGACCGGTCGGTTAAAATATTACTTTAAAGAGCACCCGACTGTGAACTTCAGTTAGCAGGGTTCCGTAGCGTTATGAAAAACTTTTTAAGAAACTTTTTAGTAGGCGATAAAAGAGCTGCTGAGCCACATCTGATGATGAGTGGACAGTCGCTCATGGACTTCAGTACCACCACAGCATTAATTGAGTCGAAACTCAGTATTTTCCTTCTCAAAACAAAAACTGCTGATTACTTACTGCTGACTGTTGTTTGCTGACTTCTGATGAAACTGATTAAAAAAGGGGGTGTTAGCTACCACCAGCAAGGAAAGAAAAGTCTAGTGATGTTTGAAAAGGGGTCCAGTTACCGTAATCTTCTCCGTTTTTCTGCAGGGTGCACCGTGAGAAAACCTGCTCCAAATCTAAGATTGATAAAGGCCTTTTAATCTAAAAAAACTGGTTCGTTTATGTTATTTGTAAACCCGACACAAATGGAGTACCTAGTGTTATAATTTATTTTTAGTTAAGAGTTTTTTGACACGACAAATTTTCCTTTCACCATTCCACGGCTTTCACTGTCCCAGAAAATTTTTCAGTTAAGTTTTCAAAGTAACGAGGCTATAGTTTCCTTGCGGAATCAAATTACAGACGCAAAGTGCTTTATTGCGACGGAAAGTGAAAATTATGTGAATTCAGTACTGAGAAACGTGGAGTGAATCGTGTGATAAGCGGGAAGCAACTTTTACAATTACATAATTTATTTATTTTACTTTGTTCGAGACGTATAATTTACAGATTTTATTTATTTTATTTACATGTTTATAAAAAGTAACCTACATCTATGTATTTCCAAATGTTTTGCAGTAACAGTCACGTCAAAAGCCTGAAGTGCGCCTGTCATCATCAGCAAAAATCTTATTAGGTGTCTAGATCTACAGTACCCAATAGCTGCATTAATTTCAATGTTTTTGTTTCACTCCCTTAAATAAAATTATTTTTATATGCTTTTAAACTGCATATAATAAGCATATTTATAGAAAGGATTTTTAAAAACTGTTAAAAATTCTATTACGACTGTGATGGTATGTAACTATTGTTGCAATTAACAGGAAGAAATCATTTTGTTCAACAAAACATCTTTTTGTATGAAAAGAAAAACCTACAGAACTGATACTTTGCTGTAAAAAAAAAGTCACAAAACATTAACGGCCTGTGACTTGGTCCAAGCCCTAAATTGAAGCACCCGCGAGCCTCTTTGATCCCCAGCTTTGATCGTTCAGAATAAAAACAACTAGAAATAATTGCGAGCAATCCAACCTCGCAACCCGCCATCTTTCAACTCTCAACCTTACGCACCCGCAATAAGAGCCCTAGAGGAGCCTTTGTGAAATGAAACATGTAATCTAGTTAACTTGCAAAATACTTTGATATGTCAGTCTGTTCTCTTGGTGTGTTTCGTAAGCTTTGATAATCATTTAAGAACGTAACTTCACTGTGTATATTTAATTTAGTTAAATATTTAAGCGTATCAAATATTATAGAGTCCGTATCTACTATTATAATAAATACGAAAGTAACTCTGTCTGTTTGTTGGCGCTTTATGCTTAATCCACTGGATCGATTTAAATGAAATTTTGTATGGAAATATTTATAGACTCAGAAAAGATAAATTAAAAACTATTGGTGACGAGTAATTTTTCAGTTATCCCTCATATTATATAAATTTCAAGCTGTTGGAGTGGAAACGACGTGGCATTAACATCAATGGCGTATACATAACACATCTTCGATATGCCGACGACCTAGTCATTCTGGCGAGTTCCGTGGAAGAACTTAGTAGGTACTATGCTCGGGGACTTGAACAGCGCCTCACAACGGGTAGGTCTTAAGATGAACATGGACAAGACGAAAATCATGTCGAATGTCCATGTCACACCTGTACCGGTTGTTGTTGATGGCGCTGCTCTCGAAGTTGTTGACGAGTACATTTACCTGGGACAAGTGATCCAAATGGGTAAGTCCAACTTCGAGAAAGAAGTCACTCGTAGAATCCAACTCGGATGGGCTGCGTTCGGGAAACTGCGTCATATCTTGTCGTCCAAAATACCTCAGTGCCTGAAGTCGAAGGTGTTCGAGCAGTGTGTGTTGCCAGTGATGACATACGGCTCCGAGACGTGGTGCTTCACTATTGGTCTGATGCACAAGCTCAGAGTCGCTCAGCGGGCTATGGAGAGGGCTATGCTCGGTATTTCTCTGCGTGATCGAATCAGAAATGATGAGATCCGTAGACGAGCACGGTTAACCGACATAGCCCAGAGAATTAGCCGACTGAAGTGGCAATGGGCCGGCCATATAGTTCGGAGGACCGACAACCGTTGGGAAAGAAAGGTCCTCGAATGGAGACCACGTCTCGGAAAAAGGAGCATAGGACGCCCCCCGACCAGGTGGACTGACGACCTGATGAAGACGGCGGGCATCCGCTGGATTCAACGGGCTCAGGACCGGTTAGGGTGGCGCCAGTTAGGGGAGGCCTACGTCCAACAGTGGACATCAAAAGGCTGATGGATGGATGGATGGATGGATATAAATTTAAGTTATATTCTTTATTTCAAAGTTAAAAGGGAAACTATGACAGCTACCTAGCTGTCATACTTAACAACTCATTGAATCTAAACGTTATTTAGGTAAAAGGGAAAGGTCATTCATACAGTCATACATCAAGAAACATCAAAAAAGTAAAATAAGTAGTTGAAAGTTAGTAAACGTAAAGTTAGGGATGGAATAGGTACCTACTATAAGTAGGAAGGTAAATACGAGTTAAGATTTCTTTTGATATTTCGTCAATTTTAAAGCAGATACTATGAAAAACGGTCACAACACGTTTCTAATTAATTAATACAATACAATACATTATACCTTATTGTGCACAATAAGAATATTATAACTAACTTAACAAATCATTAAGACACAATAGGCGGCAATAATTAACCCCTTAGTTAAACCTTAGGGTGATTTTTTAATACATACGTCGTAAAATGACAACAGTTTCCACGCAGACCAAGCCGTAGGCAGCAGTTATGTTTCGCGGGAACTGATATGCACTTGGAAAATTTTTATTATAGCCAAAATTAACTTTTTATTTTATTAAGGAAATAACAATTTCAATAAAATATGAACAAGTTCATAAATAATTGATTTACTTATACAAAAAGAAAACTAAATTATTGCTAAACTGTTACACTAGATAAATCCCATGTTATATTGTCGAGAGATACCTGCCCAAGAAAAATCCAAAAAAGGTTTTACCGTGATCAGTTAAACATTCAAAAATGTATTCTACGTCAGACTTATTAAGTTCAGTTTACAATAACAAGTAACGACGATACAACTGTTTGAAATAAACATCTACAGGCTTAAAGTACGATAAAGAAGATACAATCTAATTTCTGTTCTATTTTCTCCAAATACAGCTTATTTTACTGCAAACGGCAATTTTATGTTTCGACTATTATTTGAATTGTAAAGATATTAAGCTGGATAACATCCGTATAACATACAACTAGCTTAGAATTGTATAAATTACCACAATTATTACGGTAAAAACTACTAATTATTACCACAATTATTAAGGTAATTGAGTATTTTAGTGTCACTCAAATTATCATACACTAGCTTTCCGATCGCGGCTACGCGACGTGTGAACGTGGAGTAAGAAAAAATTATACAAAGTCAAATCCCTGTTTTACCTCATAAGATTTAGAACACGTCGGTACTTCACTAAAATTCTTTCTTTGCGGTCACTTGCATCACAAAAATAACTATATATAAAGAACCTATACAAAAGTTTCAAGTAAATCAATTGAAGAAATAAAAAGTTTCAGTTTGTGTCCTTTTTTGTCCGCTTAGGAGGGAAATTTCCAAAAATTCTCTCTGAGTGCTCCCCTACACTCCTCAAACATGCATGCTAAAGAGCTACTTTCTTGCGTTCAGCAGTTTCGGCTGTGCGTTATCTGTCAGTCCCTCAATCACACAGTCACTCAGGAAAGAAAGATCTAGGAAATCTACGCGGGCAAAGCTACGGGGAAAAGCTCGTGTAGAGCATAACAGTTCGCAAAACTAACAACATAATTTTTCTCATATCAGTAGTACTATGCTCGTATGTACTTATTAAAGATTAAATACTATCTATTCACTACTTAATCCATGTTTACTATATTCTTAGTTTTTTTATGTCTTCTCAGATGTGAGGTTATATTACATGTTAGTAAGGTGTTGACCTAATAAACGCGTGCTAATAAAAACGTCATTCCTCACTTCTTCGCCTAAATGTCGGGAGTAATTGATTGCTTACGAGCGGAGTAACAAAAAATATAAAAATCTACTATTAATGGTAACGATTTCTTCTGCCATGAAATTAAGATAAAATTTTAAGTTTTTTTGTTCAACAGAGCTTCTGAACTGAAATAGAGATATAAAAAAGACTAATTGACATTTAATTGCACATTGTTTCTGGCTCCAAGCCAGCTCTATGCGAAGCCAGGGGATTTTTTAAATTCTCGTCCTTTTTGGTATGGGATAGTAATTAAATGGATATTGGATAAATATCTGATGTTTATCTGTTCGTTATTGTTTGTGCTAATATTGCGTTTTTATTGTCCAATTACCATTTTATGTTTATTATATTTGGCAAATGTTCTGATAAGTAATCTTTACGCCATTAGGCCAAGGTCAAGGAAGAACTAAACATAAAGCAATTGTAGTATTACCTCAGAAGGTAATGGTGGTATACTACTAATTGTCCGGCGATTGACTACAGCATGAGAATAATCAAGGCGTGCACCACACGTAGGCGGCAGGCACACGAGGGGGAGGGGGCGGAAAATGCAGTGATCATTATGTAGATATTATTTTATTAAAGTACCTACACCGGTGTCAGCTCACGGGCACTCATGCACCTAGTGGCCTAAGACGTTGTTAGGAATTGGTCGGACTTTAAGTTTTCAACTTAATTACCTGCTGCATCTTGTTTGAAAACAATTTTTATCCTTTTTCATTCGTTATTGCCCTTGGTTGTATTACATACAATTCAAAACGTAAGGTGTAAAGTGGAGTGTTCAACCCTCACACTGATGAAGTCACTATTACAATATTTAGTCTCATGCTCATTCATTCATTCCTCCCATTTTTATTCAAAAGTAAACCCATTATGAAAGACGAAGAAAATGTCTGAAATTTGTGCATTCATTAGCAGATAACATATTCCGGAACTTGGAGCTTTAATCTAAATTTTACAGACACAAAAAGTGTTCACGACACCTAATTTCTCAACTAAAGAAACTGAATTATCGCAATGTTCGTTGTACACTGAGTATCGCTTATTAGTTGCCTTAACCTTACTGGCTAGCAAATTAGTAATGGACTTGAAAATGACAAAATGTTATAAATAAATGTAATCCTTCTTAGTGGTTGGTTAGTCGTTAAACACATTTTATAGGTTATGTAAGTTTGAATTTAACCCTAAATTGTTATCCGCAAGATTCCTGGTTGAAAGGTCTGTGCGATATAATCTTTATACTTCGTCCTACTTTATACGCCTTTGGAGTAATTATGTCATTAAATCTCCGAGGACGCTGCCTTATTCAACCAGCAATACGTTAGTGTAGTCCTAGTAGTAGTGTGTTATGTTTACCATTTGCTATCCATCCATAATCCTAATGAAATATAAATATAGTTAAGGGTTTACATACATCTTAGATTTCATTAGGTATTTCATTATACTTAATTAATTTGTTTAAATGTTACGACAATTTTACAGTGAAAAGGGTAAAATGCCCTGTGGCCTACGAGTCAACTCTTGTCACATAAAATGTCTAAAGGTCATTCAAAAAGTAAAGTGAATATAATTCTGTAATATTCATACTTATGTTTTAATATATTTGTGGTCAATTTTATATCTCATTTGTAAAGGACTTCGTTTGTATTAAAGCTCTGGTCCTTACCTAATTACTCCCGACATTCTTTCTTTAAACTTTTATCTTAGCGGACATAAAACGTCAAAACTTTAACGATAAGCGTATTTTACATTGATATTTCGATCCACTTCGAAACAGTCCCACGACCGATCCCTCGAAGGTTAAAAACTCAGAATATCGTTATAAAATACAAAAAGCGCTCGAATCGGTATAAAGTATTCAAGTTTATCCCATTATATGACCTTAAAGTTCTTTGTCACGTCGTTTCCCAAAACGGACCTGCCCCTCTCTCCACAAACGCAATATCGACGACCATCAAACGCAGATTTCTTTCCACTGTCATTTCCGTCCACTCGATATTTCACGGACGATCGTGCCGGGTGTGCCGTTGACAGCTTGGACCATGGTTGTAGTGTGAGCGGGAATCACACAAAATTATCACACTTTATCTTACACCAAGGAAAAAACATTCCCTATACAGAAAACCGTCATTTAAGTAGAAAATACTCAGAATACAATTTTTATAAACAGAAATAGTTTCTTAGTTACATAGTCAGACAATGTGACAAACTAGACTTAGATCCATGTAATACCAAGTCAGTTATTAATTCATTCAGTCCCTATTCACGGGACCTTATGTCTTAAGTTGTAACGTAAGCTTCTAACCTAACAACATCTTATAATAAAAAACATTGTTGAAATATTGTTAACAATATTAATATTTTAAGAATATTTTTTATCAGAATCAGTCATAATTATAGTTTTATTACAAGGTTATTAAAGAAATGTTATAATAAATCAGAAACTTAAAACTATATAATATGTTTTTAATGTTGTCACCTTATAGTCCTAAATCAGTCCGCTCCCGCTCAACTGCTGAACCCGGCCTCACTCGGACCGTACTCGTTAAAAGGATGCACTATTCATGTCCGAGCCAGTACCTCGTTCAGTCTAGCACTCCACAATGGACACTGTGGCGATGATTTGCTGCCAAAACTATAGTGCAGCATGCAAAGGAAATTGGAGACATGATGTTGGAATACAGACCTCAAATTCTCAATGTAGATAATATGTGATAGGTTATGAGAGTAATGTAGCTACAGTTTTTTAGGAATTAAAGTAGTAAACGAGACATAACTCCGTAAAGTCAGAGGTGCGTGCCCTGGGATCAAACCGGACTCTCCGAGTAGGGGGCCGGATTCTTAACTACTAGGCTATCACCGGTATAATTAATATTTAAATAGTAATTGTAAGATGTCAGAGTAATTAATGAGAGACTCTTTCTTAATTAGTAATTAAGTAGGAGTCTTACGGCGTTGCGGAATAATGGATTAGAAGCTGTATTGAAACAGTATGAAACTGATGCCGTACAGAATCAAATGACCAAATTTACCCTGGAATTGTCAAAAAATCAAAAAAAATTACCGACTTTGTGGCGCACCATTTTTTTACGGGACTGCGCGCTTTCTTATTATTTTTCATGGATCTATCGATGGTGAAAATGCCGTACAAAAATCATGCGACAAGGGGAAAAAATCGAGGGTTGCACTTTTGAATTCTCACCAGCACTCAGTTGGACTGCTTACAAGTGACGTCATAGTGCTGAATCTTATTATTTTGTGCTCTTATATCGTCCTATATACATCACCTGGTGGTTCATTTATGACCCATCCTTTTTTGACATGGGCCTGTAGGCTATTCCAGAAAATATGGTAGGGCAATGTTTCTTCGCGCTCGACTTGGCGAGGGCACTACCGTGCCCCCAGATGGAGAACTTAGTTGCAAATGTTTCCTCACGTTATTTTTTTTCGTTTTTTTTTCTTGATGCATACAAGAATCCTACGCCAACAATTAGGTGAAACAAACGCATTAAGGAAAAAGAAATTAAAAATTAATCCCCATAAAAGTGTCTTTTCAATCATAAATAATTTAACTATTATGTATAATCAGGTTCATTACTTTATTGTGTGTGTATAGGGGCAGGTATTAATCATACTTCTTTGCTACTGGAAGACCAGGGCTAATTAATTAATTGAGTTAAGTTAGGACCCAAATCAGGTTCTTTCACGTTCACTAAATTGCTTTCTCTATATTCTCAAGATATAATGAGCTCGATAAATATTCATCAACAGCGATTTATTCTATGGAAAAAATATATTACTTCAGCTCCGCCGCCTGTAATTGTAGATTGTTACCGATTTTTCAAGATAATTAACCATGGCAGCAATTAGCCTGTTTTGGGCCGAAATTTAATGGGAGAAGGAGCATAGAAATAAATTCGATTCAAAAGATATCGTTGGCGAGAAAATAAAAAATGGAGCATAAAAAAATAATTGGGTAAATGGCGTCGGTATATTGTTACGTAAGGCACTTCTCACACTACGCTATTTATTAGCTACGCGACTGCAACGCAATCCAAAATTCGCTGTATCTGACACTTCTCACTGACATGAGACGCGTCGTAGACGCGTCGTCGCTTTCATACATTGACAAGATCCGAGTCGCTTGCAAATAGCGTTGTGTGAGAAGTGCTTAAGAGTCTGTGGTTGGTGGGTGATGCTTTTGGGAATAATGCAGTCGTGCTTGAGTTCGGTGATCACTTGGCATTGGGTGGTATCTAAAGATTAAGATGATGTTATTGTTACAATATATCGATTTTTTATGTTTTCATCAAATGTCATGAGCTATGATCTCAATACATCCCGATAAAGATTTTTCTATTGTGAAGAAAAATTTTCTGTTCTCAAAATTTAAAATAAACTGGTTGAATTGGTGCAAATCAGCAAATTTAGCGGAGTGAACACACACACACACACACACACACACACACACACACACACACACACACAGACAGACAGACGTACAGACTACATCGCGAAAATATGGAGAACAACGAGGATGCTGTGGATCTCTTCTACCATTATCCACAAAACGTGGAAATCATGTAAAAAACAATTTTTGAAAATCCGATTAACACCAATAACTTTCCTGTTCTTGAAAATTTTCTAGTTCCTTAATAGAAAGTTATATGAGTTTCATTAATCACTAGAGAACCGCCCGCGCTTCGCTTCGGGACCCGTAGGTAACAGCCGCGTAGGTCCCGCTCCCGTAGGAATTTAGGCTAAAAAGTAGCCTACTACTCGCTCTCTTCACTGCACCCTGTCTGAGGTGTGTGGAGCCCTCGGGACAGTTAGTTCCCCTTTGGGGGTGTCTCTCGCGGCCCGTTAAAACGGGCCAGTCCTTGGGTTAGGCCCTAAG
This sequence comes from Hesperia comma, assembly GCA_905404135.1. Classification (NCBI taxonomy): domain Eukaryota; kingdom Metazoa; phylum Arthropoda; class Insecta; order Lepidoptera; family Hesperiidae; genus Hesperia; species Hesperia comma. The sequence continues at coordinate 6,516,251 of FR990032.1, read as the reverse complement.
GCCCTTGGTTGTCCATCTGTGGTTAACCAATAGGTCAAGTCCGGTGAGTGGTGGCCTTTTTACAGGCCACAGAGTCTTAAACGGGATGGGGTTCATCTTCGCGCCGCCCAGGCGATCGAGCCCCTACCGGGTGAATCCCGCTGGTGGGAAGCCCAGCAGGAGCCGATCAGCGTCCCAAAGGCCCAGCGTCTTCCCGACATTCACCGACAGTCTCCACGCGGCGAGCCATTCGGGGAGGGCATCAAGCGCACGTTGCATCTTGACAATGGCGTGGGTTCTATTCAGCGACGTGGTGATGTACGCCACGTCATCGGCATACAGGGCAAGCGACGCCCCCCCTGCCGCCGGGATGTCGTCGGTGTAGCAGGCGTAGCAGACCGGGGACAGGTAACTCCCATGCGGGACGCCGGCTGCGATCGGACGCTCGGTGGATTCGGCGTCTTCAACCACTACTCTAAAGCTTCTATTTTCGAGGAAACTGGAGATCATCTTAACGGCACTCCGGGGCGCCGACGGCTGCGAGATCTTGTAGAGAAAGCCGTCGTGCCAAACACGGTCGAACGCCTTTTCCATGTCGAGGAATACTGCACACACGCGTTCTCTCTTATTCAGAGCCGCGGTAACGGTGTGCAACACACTCGACAGTGTAGCCGTGCTGTTCAGCGGCATCAAAAAGTAGCCTTCCACTTCTGTTGGCAGCTAGGCTATTCCACCCCGGATGCTTGCAGTTCCAGTCGCCCGCGCCCACCACCGGTGTCGGCGAGTCCAGCAACTTGCGGATATCAGCCAACAGGATAGTGCCAGCGGGCGGGCGGTACACTGAACACAGCCGGAGCGGGGAGTTCTCGAGGCAGAGCTAAAGTAGCCTATTACATTTGCCTATGACTTAAGTAAATTACATGTAGTATTTGATAGCGTAATTCAGAACTTGCAAATGAATTTTGTTAACGCCATCTATTGGCAACTCCGAAAATAAATATCTAGCAACTAACAAAACATCGATCTTCCCATGGGAATGGGATGTTTTTCCGCGGTAAAAAGTAGCCTACGTCACTCTCCACCCTCCTAACTATCCCGACACACATAAACCTTACCATGTAGGTAATAGCTTTGCTGCGACGTGAAAGCGTCACAAACAAACAAACAAACAAACAAACAAACAAACACACTTTCGCATTTATAATATTAGTAAGGATGTCTAATAATTTTCGAGTGTGGGTACTGAGACAGATTTTCTGAATCAAATCGCAGACGTAGTTCCATAAAAAAACGTATAAGTTTATTCTGAAAACATTGTAGGGTCTCTTTCGTCCGTTAATCTTAATCTTCGTGACTCACTGAACCGGTTTTCAGGGAACTTGATAATCGCTTAAAACCGTAATAAAGAAAGCCGCTAAGTGCGAAACTACGAAGAAACTCCGTAATAATGAAATGGCATCCCATACTTGATCGGATTAAAACTTCACACTTTAATGAGGACTAGAAACTAAGCTCGAATTTATGATCCTTTATTGGTGACTTGAAAGCTTTTTATTGTAAAGAGAGTAAAATTATCGATAATTTCTGACCCAGACATTCAGTATTTATCTTAGATTCAAAGGCAGAGGATAGACTTAACGCATCTATAGCTATCATTTGATCACTGCTATATTCATAATGTCCGCGTACATTATAATTTGATCGCTGCACTATTTATAATTTTGCCGTATTTCTCAACATTTTGCTGAAAATATTTGGCTTCTTAATGTCGTAAAAACATTAATATTGCTTTTACTTATTTTACTTATCTAAATGATAAGGATGGAAATTACGGTTACAAAATAACGGTCGTTAGTCAAAAAGTAGCACTTATAGAAGCTAAAAGCTACTGGCTAGTGTAACGAAATGTATCCCCTATTTTAAAATACAAACTTTCACGAAAACAGAAAAGAATAGCTATTTTGCCAGGCTTCGATAACCTAGGATAGCACCGTCGTAAATGAGCTACACATTCTTTTTACAAGCTTTTATTTAACTTGCAATTTTTGTAGTATGTTCAGGGCAAATTTTGTAAGATGAATTAGAACTAACTTCTCGTAATCTACGGATTTGTAACTTTGCATGCTTTAGCTCTGATTACAATATAAATATAAGAATACAAATAATAAGATTGACCGGAAAATATGCTCAGAATAGACTTCGGACAAGGAAAATTCTTAACAGTTACATGCACAGTGACAATTACTTTGCCTTTATATACGTAATCCACATTCCACATAGTATGACGATAGTGTGTTTTTAATTTTCATTCTTTTTATCTTGCATTGTATGCACCTGCTACATCCTCTCACCAGCTCCCAGGGTTGACTGGCAGAGAATGCCTTTTGGTATTAAGTCCGCCTATTGTTTCTCTTAGTTTTAAGGCGTTACCATAAAGGACCAATAAATAAATAAAATAGATGTACTTTTGCACTATATATTGTTTTTTCATTGCAACAAAACACAATATCAATAAAGAAAAGTAACCAAAACCCGTTTGCAAATAATGGGCTCGATAAAACAAAGTATTGATAAAATCTACTAGGTAGAAGCTATCTGGCTGATGTAACGAAACCGCCATGTTTAAAATAAAAATATATCAAGGTAAGTTATTTGCGCGGCGAAGCCATCAGAGGTTCTCGTTAGTTTGAACGTGACCACAATGACTTGTACGCCGCACGTTGTGAAAAACACACGTTTAATTTAAATTTAACACGAATGATATTAATAAATTTCCACTTTGCTGTACATAAAAATCATCATCGTCATCATCTTAAAAGGCGGTCTTAATACCTAAATGCAACCAGTCAACCCTTGTTGTAGGTGAAGTTCTGATAAATGGCAACAGTAATATCTACTACATGACAGAAAATAAAACGTAGTATAAATAAGACCTCCAGCAAAACCCAACTCAAGGTGTAATTAGGAACGTGTTAATTTTTTATTTCATTGACACACATAGGTACAAAGCACGGGTACAAAGCATACAAAACTCAGATAAAACTTTATTTGTTAGCAACGTTTTCCAATATTCAAAATAATACGAATATTTTACGTAAACAACTGAATTATAGTAAACAGTTTTATCGCAACTATTTTGTTCGGCTTTTCGTGTATACGAATGTCATTTATAAATTGTTATGTTTCGATCTGAACTCGAAAGTCTTGACCTACATATGCAAATTAAAACATCAATTGATAAATATTAATTTCATTTAAAATTTCCCATTGTTTCATAGCAATGCAGGGCCTTTGTTATACCAAAGGTACCATTTATTATACTGTACCATAAATTACTGAGAAAAGCGGTCTTTGATGCAATGAAAAGCTTTTTAAGTTACTAGGAATTCATTAAATATCAGGATTACTTTTTAAACGACTTCAATAAAGGAGGTTCTCAGTTTGACCTGTATGTATGTATATTTGTGCGCGATTATCTCGCGTTTGGTTGAACCGATTTTGATGCGGTTTTCAGCATAGTATTTATCAGACTTAGGAGATGGATTTAGGAATATTAACTGCGTTCAACTGAAACGATTTTTACTTTTCGGCGTTAAAGTCGGTTCTATTTTGTCAAAAGTTATGGTAAATATAAAATCATGACACTTTACGGTATGTTTTTCTTTGCCCATGGTCGATTCCCAGACGAAGTAGACGTTTATGATAAAGGTTTGCTCTGGGATCATGAGAATTAGTAAAAGGTATGAAAATTATTCTTATTTATTTTGTCCAAGCAACGACAAAAAAAATTGTTCGATGGTTAGTGTTTCCCAAAAAAATCTTTTTAAACTTATTGGCCTGTATTATTTGTTCCACTTACTTAAGAAGATATGACTTTTTATTGCGAGAGTCGATTTTGATTAGAGATTAGCTATTATTTTATTTTAATTTTTTTGTTTTATTATTTGTTGTCTAGTCCCATATAATTTGAGCGACATCTAGTGAGTATTTTTGTGTTATCTATATTTTTGGATGTTGAAATCGATTTTTTTAATAGTAGAAGATCCGAATCTATATCGACATTCACCGGGTTGATAATAGAATCAAACTTATTTTATAATAAATTTCGTATATTAGAAAATATATTAAAAATGGGTTGACAACAAAAATCCTGGACAGAATATTTTTAATTATTTTTTAAAAAATGATTTTCATAAAATGTTGTACTTATGATGAAGATAATAATAAAATTTTATACTGGACTTAAAGTATAGAACATATAGAATGTGCAGACGTAGGGTAGACTATTATTTACCTGGACGAACTACTGGGTAGACAGGTATAAACAGGTATGTCAATACTAGTTACTTTTCACTCGATTTGCTAATAATCTGCACATTCTATATGTTCTATACTTTAAGTCCAGTATAAAATTTTATTATTATCTTCATCATGCAATATTTTTGAAAAATTATTAAAAAAAAATAATAAAAAATATTCTGTCCAGGATTTTTGTTGTCAACCCATTTTTAATATATTTTCTAAGATACGAAATTTATTATAAAATAAGTTTGATTCTATTATCAACCCGGTGAATGTCGACTTAGATTCGGATCTTAGACTATAAGTTACGCTAAGAATTTTTGTACGCCTGTCTATAAAACTGTTACAGTTACGGCATAGTTACATAAGAGTCCATTGCTTGGCAGTCTTGGCACTAACACGTGTGTAAATCCGATAGCGGCTCCCTGATTTAGTGCTAGCAGCCACGCGGACCTAGCTTCTAGATCCCAGGTCACCTTCATGTGACACACGGCCCGTTAGCTTGTACAACATCTGTTCTGATTGATTACAGATATATTAATAAAGTAATATAAAGGGTTATTTTTGTGTGATGTTAAAAATAAAAAGAGTTATCCAAATTGGTTTATCCATTAAGATATATAGAAATTACGTCCATAATAATAATTTTAACTTTTAACAAAGAAATAAGTAATTGATTTCAAAATCGATAAAGTAGAGATAAGTCAAAAAGTTGTCAGATGTCGCACAAATTTATATTACTAATACTATAGGTACTACAGGTAAAAGTATTAAGCTTTTGAATTTAAAAAAATGAAAATCGGATCTCCCAGTAAAAATTTATGAGGTAACACACATAAATTAGTACACAGTCGATTAAAAATACAGACAAATTTAAAACCATTTCCTGTTTTAATCTATTAAAAAACTGTTCATCGTGTTTATCCGTCGTACCCATCCATGTGTATACAGTAAGAGTGGCACGTACAGGGTGTTTGATAAAGAAACTTTATTAGCAAGAAGTCGGTTTATTTTGCGGACGTGCGCGTTCATTGACGAGATCTGGGGCAATGCGCTCCACTTCTTTATCTTTGGGAGCGTGCTACAAAGGGTTTTAGCCCAGTGTAGCAGATTGGTTTGTTACAAAGTAATAACCGCTTAATTTTTTATGGATTTGTTGCTTGATTTTATCTCTATGTCTCGGTTTCAAGTCATTAATGGTCCTCGTGCACAGGTATAAATTAGGAGGCCTGAAGCATACTCCACCATACTTCTCTTGTGCAAATGGAAGGAAGGGTTTACCTATACTTATTTTCAAGGGGTAACCTATACTCTGTTCGCTTTCGATATTATGGAATTGATTTAAAAGCCATCTTTGCATTTCTGTGATTAAGGTTTATGATAGATAGACGATAAGAATTTAAAATGCCTTAAGTGAATTTTGCTTACGAGCTAAATTGCACTGTGTTTGTTTTTAGCGGAGAGTGACAATTCCATGTGCTCGGCTACTCAAATATAAGTGGCGGCTTATAAATTGTTGTTTAATAGTTCATAGGAATGATTTGTGTCAGCGGATATTTACCTACTATTAACAGAAAAAAATCCATAAATCATTTCTCTAATAATATCTTCAATGTGCAAACGTCGTTAAGTTAAAGAGTTTTATTATACGTATAGGACTCAATTGCCTAAATTGCTCACTGAGCGAAAAAATGGACTACAATCGCATAAGAGCTACGTCGTCCTTTATTTTTGAGCGAAGCTAATTTTCTTTGTGTTGTGGTCTACTTGTTCACTCAATAAGTAATTTCGGTGATTGAGCCTAACATTATGTATACATTTTTACTTACAAAACCAAAGTAATCCTTCTTTCCTCTATACACGGACTGAAATAGGGACATGGGCTAATAAAAGCGTATAAAAAGAAGTTAGTATTACAAATAATTGCGTCTCCGACAAAATAGTTGTTTCGACCAAAGAGTCTTTATAAACGTAGAGATATTTTAACAACTAACATCTGATCTTTTCCTGAAGACTTTTTTGTTGTTGTTTTCAAGAACTAACCGCATCTAATGTTAAACTTTAGCGGTTCTAGAAACTTCTACTGTTCCACCTGCTTCGGTAATGGTTGTTCGGAGGTGCATTTTTGTTTGAAACACAAAACTCTGCTCCAGAAGTTTATATTCCTTGCTACCTGTTCAGAGAAATGTCCAAACGGACGACGCAATGGAATGTCGACTTTGTTCTTTGCACTTTAAACTTGAAATTAAACTAAGGCAACGTCTTCTTTTACGACCCTAGTTAGACTGAATAGTTTTCAAACAAGGAAGGAAATTGTTGGTAATGGAAATTAGCCTTTAGAAACAGGCGTTTACAGTTGGATAACAAGTGTACATGTTTAGTATTTATGTCGTTCTTTATGGTAGTTCTAAGCTGCATTTTTGTTCTAAACCAAATAGAACTATTTGAAACTTAAACCTTTGTTGATACATACGTTCATTTAATAGATAAATTGTGCGCGGCATGAAATTCTCAACAGTCGCTGGTCTCGTTGGCTATTATTTATTTCGTTCACTATTTCTTTTCCTCCACTTTTAAGCAACTACGCTAAATGACAGTTTAGCAGGTTAAACTTAGAGGCCACCAACTCAGTCCTGAAGGGTAGCAACGTATACGTGACCAAATCAGAATGAGACTCTTTAACTTTGTTCTAGGTGTGTCGCAGTTGTCAAGAGCGGCAACGGAAAGGTGGTGCTGCCAGCTCGTTTACTACCTTAATTTCACAAAAAAATGGCGGTAAAATACGGGGTGAACAACGGTTGTACTCAGTTGAACTAGGTAGTGGGAATCACCCAAAACACACAATCCACGCTGCCACACTAATCCAGGACCTTTTGAACGGGTTACGGGTTACGGCTAGGTGACTATTAACTACGCCATATTTTTATACGACCGCCTTATTCACTATCACCCTGCTTCTAAAATCTACTTTGTAACTCCCGTACAGTACCCGGCAAGAAATAATGCACATCGGTATTCAGAGCGAGATAATCGGTTAGTTTCGGCTTTGTAGAGCGTTGTCCTTACTACACAGTCCTTACCGCTGACTTGTCACTTTTCCTTCGAATTCGGTAGAAGACGGTCGCGTTCACTCATGAATAAATAAATATAAAGAGTTGTTAAAACCTCCAATGGAACATCAATAATATTATTATTATAAGTACTTGAAAGGGTGCTTTATCAGTTCTTAATAGATATTGCATTATTACTGCAATGTGCGGGAGAGACAACGCTCTACAAAGCCGTAACTAACCGATTATCTCTTTCTGAATACCGATGTGCATTATTTCTTGCCGGGTACTGTACTTCTTTTTCGGTTGGCAGCGCATCGATTCTTACTTCTACTGTTCCACAGATGCTGCATCTGAAATCATCTTTTGCGTTACGGATGTTAATGAATAAATAAGATCGGTCTAACAGGATATCTTACATTATATGCGGACGACACTTCTCTGTTTTATTTTGACAAATCAATGCACGATATTGTTACGGACGCTCAGAAAGATCTGGATAAGCTAAACGAGTGGTTCAAATATAATTTATTATCCATCAATACGCAAAAATCATCATTTATGATTTTTGCTGCAAAAAATAAAACTATACCTGATTTTGTACCTCTTACTATAAATAACGAAAATATATTAAGATCTCATTGTGAAAAATATCTTGGCCTGTGGATAGACGATAAATTAAATTGGAAGCCACACATTGAGCACGTAAGGAAAAAATTATCATCTTTACTAGGAGCTTTACGTAAAATTTCAAATTGTATTCCAAAGAAAGTGCGTCCAATTATATATAACTGCCTAGTTAAATCTCATTTGGAGTACTTAATAGAAATATGGGGATCGGCTGCTGCAACAAACTTAAACCCATTACAAAGGACGCAGAATAAAATTATTAAGGTACTATTTCATTATCCTTACCGTACTCCAACTATACAATTATATAAAAAAACCAAATTATTAAATATACATCAATTATATACATATTACACCTGCATCCACATAAGAAAAATTAGCACAAACGCCATTAAATCGAATATTAAATTAAATAAAAGAGTATCTAAACATAACTTAAGAAATAAACATAAACTTGTATTACCTTCTGTACGAACGAATTACGGAAAAAAGACAATAATGTTTGATGGAGTACTACTTTATAACAATCTACCTAATCATATAAAGAATTGTGACAGCATTTCTATGTTCAAAAAGAAATTAAAACAAATGTAATGACTAGTAAGTAAGTATTAGTAAGATTAATTAGAGCATGCAAAATATTTTAAGTTATATATGAACTACATTTATTTAAAGGCTTCAGAGGCATAATATGTTTTACTGTTTTTTTAGTTTGTTTTTGTATCTCATTGTAAGCAAAACTTTATGTTTTTTATGAGAATAAATTCTTTAAACCTTAAATCTTAATGAACAGCAAATACTACTTACAATTCTATTCGTCTATTGTTTATCGACTAATTGAATTTTGAAGGCTGCTGATTTTGATTGATACTGCTAGGCTTGTTTACTTCGCATACTTTCATAGTGTTATGTCTTAAGGCATATTACTGTGGGGTAAAGCAAGCGATATACAACAAATCTTTGTATTGCAAAAGAGGGCCATTAGAGCTATTCATAAACTACGGTATCGGGAATCTTGCCGTGATAAATTCAAAGAATTAGATATACTTACAGTAGCCTCACAGTACATATATAGTAATACTAGAGAACCGCCCGCGCTTCGCTTCGGGACCCGTAGGTAACAGCCGCGTAGGTCCCGCTCCCGTAGGAATTTAGGCTAAAAAGTAGCCTACTACTCGCTCTCTTCACTCCACCCTGTCTGAGGTGTGTAGAGCCCTCGGGACAGTTAGTTCCCCTTTGGGGGTGTCTCTCGCGGCCCGTTAAAACGGGCCGGTTCTTGGGCTGGGCCCTAAGGCCCTTCCATCTGTGGTTAACCAATAGGTCAAGTCCGGTGAGTGGGGGCCTTTTTACAGGCCACAGAGTCTTAAACGGGATGGGGTTCATCTTCGCGCCGCCCAGGCGATCGAGGCCCTACCGGGTGAATCCCGCTGGTGGGAAGCCCTGCAGGAGCCGATCAGCGCCGGGCGACGACTTACGAAGCCCCAGTATCAGTCAGTGCTAGGCCCGTCCCGCGCAACCAGCAAGTCGCGCGGGAAGGCCCAGCGGTCCGGTGGACGGGTGTGGAGCGGCGCCAGGTCCTGCAGATGCGGGAACCGCGACGCGTCGACACGCCCGAACATGTTGCGTGCCAATCTCTCGATCAAGTCGTCCAGGCTCTCGACTCGAAGGTCCCTCTGGTCCGCTGGCACTATCCTGTTGGCTGAGCAACTTGCGGACATCAGTCAACAGGATAGTGCCAGCGGGCGGGCGGTACACTGAATACAGCCGGAGCGGGGAGTTCTCGAGGCAGAGCTAAAGTAGCCTATTACATTTGCCTATGACTTAAGTAAATTACATGTAGTATTTGATAGCGTAATTCAGAACTTGCAAATGAATTTTATTACCGCCATCTATTAACAACTCCGAAAATAAATATCTAGCAACTAACAAAACATCGATCTTCCCATGGGAATGGGATGTTTTTCCGCGGTAAAAAGTAGCCTACGTCACTCTCCACCCTCCTAACTATCCCCAAATACATAAACCTTACCATATAATAGCTTTGTTGCGACGTGAAAGCGTCACAAACAAACAAACAAACAAACAAACAAACAAACACACTTTCACATTTATAATATTAGTAAGGATAGTTTTTGTAAGAAACAACATAAATGCATATAAAAAAAAACAGCGACTATCATAATCGCTTAACAAGAAAGATGCATGATTTGGCGACGCTTTCATATCGGCTAGGTAAAGTGCAGCGTTCTTTTATGGGGCTTGGTGTACAGTTCTATAATAAAGTCCCTAAGGCAATCCGTGACCTGCCTTCAGAGTTGTTTAAGAAGCATGTAAAAGCACAACTCGTAGACAAGAGCTACTATAGTATACAGGAATATTTAGATGACAAAAAGGCATGGAAATTACCAGCTCTGCAACCAGCTCCGCTAGGTTAGTGCTTACCTGTATCAATTAAGTAATATTGTAATTTTTATTTTAAAAGATGCGGAGGAGTTTTTTTTCGCCGTTTTTTTCTCCTCAAGCACTTTTCCAAAACGGTGGTAGAATCAAAAAATTGACGTTCATAAGTGAATTTGTAAATTCCTAGATGAAATAAACAGTTTGACTTTGACTTTGACTTTGACTTTGACTTTGACTTTGACTTTATCTCAAAAACTACCCCTCAGATGTCGCGCTAAGTAGGACCAGTCGTGAAGAAGAATCAAAATCAGTTCAACCAGTGCAAAGTTATAACACGCAAAAAAATACAGTCGAATGAGGGTAACCGCGTGTGAATTTTCCGCTAGAGGCGCTAGTGAAAAGGGAGGTCTGTCTGTCACTTTTCGCTTGTCTGAATTTCATTTGTCACTGTTTATGTATGGGCGGGCTTTGACAGCATGACCGCCCTCTGCAGTGGCGCCAACTGGTGAGCACAAAAACGGTTACCCTCATTGAGAAACATCTCCTTTTTTGAAGCCGTTTAAAGTTTTTCGAAATATTATAAACTATACAAATTACCTCCACATTTAACATAATTAAATAACCGCATTCATGCGTGAACTGTACTCTAGGGAGCCATTTAAAATGGTGTAAATTTGTGAATGATACATACATTTGTTGGACTATTGTACTATTATGTTAATTAAATGTTAATTTATGCTAATTATTAACAGGTAAACTGGAAGTATATAACAAATATATGGTTTATTATCGTTTATGGTACTTGTAAAAAACTATGCCTTTAAGTAAGTAGATAGGTACATGCCGATTTGCTATCATAACATTTATTTCAGTCACTACAGAAAAATAATGTTTGACAAAAAATTAATTACGAAAAATGATTTCGAATGGAATAGTCAAATGATAATTTAGATAATTGACTTCAAAAAAGCTCTAAAACTGTCTTTATGCAATGTTTATAAATGGAATATATTTTATTTTGTGTAATTTTTGTAATAAATAAATTAAAAACTACTGGACTAATCATAATATTATCATGATTAATTACAAAAATAAAAAAAACAAGCAAACCAATCCTTAAATCGTAACTTTAGTTACCGAAGTGGACGAAGCGTAAATTTCGTGTAATGTTTAAAAATAATTGTGAATTGCTTTAACCGTTAGAGTTACACGAGAGTAATTTTATGGTAGTGTTTTACCTTATGTATACAAGTCAGATTAAATGCCCGCGATAGCATCACTTAACCTATAATTCATAAATTATTCTGAAATAAACATTTCTGTCGTCTCTGAAATGCAAAGTAACCATTTTTTTACTTTTTCAAAAAACAATTCGAGCGAATAGTTTAATACTTACCACGAATAGTCACGACCATTCTCAAAAACTTTATGCCTGACTGGGCGGGACATCCTTACTACTATTAACTCTGTTTATTTGTCTGTAAAGCTTCACGCAACAAAATATATTATTTTTGTAAAATGTCGGTACATACCCTCAACTCTACTTATATATTTATTTTATTTAAAAAATAATGTAGGTGGCCGGCACTATCAGTTGACCATTCGGTCTTTTCGCACAATAGCGCGTTTAATTTTCCCCGCATTCTCTGTAGGTATTTTGACGTAGTTTGTAATCTCAGGCGGATGAAACTGCGAGCTACTAGCGACTAGTGCTCAGTATTTGTAAATGTAAAGAACAAACTTTCCGAAGTGAAACGAGGGTGGGTTCACATGATTATTAAAATGGAGACAAGTCTTAAATCACGATCTCGTTATTGTTGTTCCCAACTGACAACTACGTCGCATGTTACTCATCCTTCTTGGTAATTTACAACTACCCGCAAGGCTATGAGCGTCTAGTACTCGAACATAAATTCATCTAATAAAATTCCTTGCTACAATATACTCGTTGCGATGGGCCATGATGACGCAAGAACGAGGAAAATATACGTTAGCAGTTTCCGGAGAATGTTCTCCTCACTTTTACCCATCTGCGTGTAATAGTAATATTCCGGATAATCCGGTTCTCCGGAATTATTTCCCCTCTGACTAAATCAATTTCGAGATCAGATATTCGTATTATATTCATATTTTTGCTCAAGAAATCCTTACAATATTTGCATTTTCGATTGCTATCGCTACTGCTTACTATGTATATCAGATTTATAGTAGATTGTATGACAAGGGTGCAAAGTAATATTTTTTCGGCGAGGGCGTTTTTTGAATCCAGAGCGAAGTGAGGGATTCTAGAGTAGAATCCCGAGCGTAGCGAGGGATTCTTTAGTAGAATCCCGAACGTAGCGAGGGATTCAAAGTACGTCGCCCGAGCCAAAAATATACTTGCTCCCGAGTGATACACTCTACTTTTCATCCCCCCTATGAGAAAATAAAAGGCGCCTCAAATTTAGGAATAATACTGTCACAGTCACTAAACTAACTAAACTGACTAAACCGACTAAACCGACTAAACCGACTAAACCGACTAAACCGACTAAACCGACTAAACCGACTAAACCGACTAAACCGACTAAACCGACTAAACCGACTAAACCGACTAAACCGACTAAACCGACTAACCCGACTAACCCGACTATTATTTAACGGGCAGGAAAAGTTATATGAAAATTCATTCCCGCCCGCTATTTAAATAACGGGCAGGAAAAGTTATATGAAAATTCATTCCCGCCCGCTAAATAGAAAACACCAACTTTGGATCCCCTTAAGACCGAACCAAGTCGTCTTTTTCGAATAGGTGGGATGAAAAAGTTATTTGTGACCGCCGACTACAGTGAAACCACAAGGTGGATTCGATTTCAGGTATGCACGAATTTTCATCTGTTTTCGCAGATTAAAAAATAATAGTTTAGAAACATTTTCAAATTAATATTGTGTTAATCATTTCATAATATAGTAAATTACTATTGCAACGCAAATACTGTACCGTTGTTTCAAAGCATAAAATAATTATTTACTTCCTAGATAGATACAAAAGAAGGAGCAAAATTAGCAATATTGTTTATAATATTCAGAGATATTTTTAGTCTAGATAACGCTAACGTAAAAACTCCAAATAAGCTCGTGGATTATGAATGGCTTTTACAAAACATTGGATTATAATCTTTGTGATTATAATCCAATGTTGTCCTGGCCGTTGTTTGTAAGCTATTTTGAATTTAGATTTTTAAAATTTTTATCGTTGTTCAAAACTTATTTCTCTTCGGTGAACCTGTCTTTTAGTGTCCACACTGGAAATTTTTAAACTTAATTCTGGAAAGCGACGTATTTTTTTATTCATGAAACAAGCTAAATACACTAAATGTGATGCTTTACACGACTGAAACCGTTCACAAATCGGCTGAGCCGTTTTTCTCATACATTAATATAATTTCATACTAATATAATTTCATACTTACATAAATATAGTTGATTAACTAAACCTATTGTTGTAACTAGTTAAAATGTTATAAATCATAATCTCGTGATTGCGATCGTAAGCTGAAGTTAGGTTCATTAATTTCTAAACCAATTACCGTTTCCCATAAAATTTCTCGCTAATCACCGTCCACCCCGATTATGGTAAATAATTAGATCGTGCAACTAATTTATGCCCTCCGAGAAAACGACGATGATAATTTGATTAATAGTTTTCTCCAATTTTCTTTCTTTATGTAGTTAGTTCTATTCGATAAGCAGTTTTAAGTGCTGAATGGAAGGTTTATTGGTATTTTGAGTTTTTTGTCACTACCGTGCCCCCGCCAAGACGAGCTGAGAGCGAAGCGCAAGGGCACTACCTACCTTTTCTCGAAGTGCTTCGTCGTATTTTTGAACCCTATAAATTTTCGACAAGGAAGCAAATGAGCCCCCTGATGAAAAAGACTATTGTCGATGTCAGTAACATCAAAGACTTGGCCCCCGTAGAAGTATTTTTGACTGACTTTCAAATAACAACAAAGAACGAGACTCATGCTATCAATAACTAACTGGACTATTACTAATATCAACTAATAGAACTATGACTACAGGTGGCAGCGGAAGAGTGTTGCCAAATGCTCGTTTGGTAGCTTAATTCTATAAAAAAATAAACTTTTATCCCAAGCTTAGCCCTTGAGCTATTACCACATTATTTCAAAAAATTATTTCTAAGCACAATCTAACATAACCTAAAGACCAAATTTAAAACAAACTTAGTCTATACCAACCTTCCGAGTGAGTAACCTTTTGCTTTTATAATATATAATTTAGATTCCGCTCTTTGAATTGGAAACATTGGTTGGAAAAGTACGTACTACTATGTAATAATACCTACATTGTAAGAGGCAACCCTTTATACAAAATGTAGTCAAAGACCTTCACTAGACTTATGTTGTTAAAAGCTCATTATTCCACTGACTTAAACTCGACAATCAGATCACTTTAAAGTGTGGACCCAATTAGGGCTGGCTGTTAATAGCTCAGAATTAACGTACCGAAGAGCGAATGGTGTCTTTATGGGGAGACTCTCTTTTTGGCGTTTTATGGCACAAGGGGACTTTTGAAGGAGTTTATTTGGGCGGAGGACTTCCGACTACCAAAATTTATTTGTTGCGGAAAGTGTACCACTTTGTTACATTGTTTGATCTGATGAGTTTAATTAATGAAAAGAGATTATAGTGTTCTCTGTTATTTTTCTTAAAAAATTCGAAAAGTAAGCAATCAATAGCAAATTAATAATAAATTTTGTAGCACAGCGTGGCCTTAACCCGCACTTATGCCACGCTTTTCCGTGACATAAATGGCCCAATTTTACATAGCAAATGATACCAACTTCACACCGTTCAAAATGAATCTATTTTAATATTTTGTTGCAGTTCTTACCTGAATAAATAAAACATAAAAAGCAAAGATTTCGAGTCGACAACATACCTATATCCGCAAAATTCGGAAACTCCAGTTTTTTGTTAAATTGTAATGATTCTGAGAGACAAATCGCAGTCGCCATATTGCACACTTTAGCGAAACGTCACTGACACCTGATTGCGGTGTTGCTATCTTAGCGCAAACTAATGATTATTGTAATGATTTTTTATTTAAAAAAGGACAACTACTAACCATCATTTAAAAAATATTTCTAATTTTTATCTTCTCTTCTGAAATTGTTGGTTCAGTAATTTAAACCAGCGCTATCACACTCGCTTCGCCAATTTCATGTCGTTAAAAATGGCTAAGTTACGCACCATATCATAATGTACTTACTATCCAATAGTTCTAAGAAATATACAGAGTTTTTTCCCCACTAATTACTTACTAGTTTAGTAATTTAAAAGACACCCCTTTGCATAGAAATCAGAGAATAATAAGAGTCGTTGTCATATATTCTGTAATATAAAAATATAAATAATAGTATATATGGATAAATAATATAAATCAATAGTATATTAATAATATTTGTTGCTATGTATGCAGTCGTCGCTTATAATTGTACTAGCACTCAGAATGTCATAGTAAAATGTCATAAATTATATGTAAATGTAATGGTGTATAGTATGTAAGCGATCAATAAATAAATAAATAAAAATAAGTAAAACCCAACAATCTTAAACTAATCAATAGATATCATAATTTTAGATACATTATAGAAATTACATTTTCGTCGCAAAACTCGTAAAGATTTCTTTCTTAACGTC
Organism: Hesperia comma; assembly: GCA_905404135.1. Taxonomy (NCBI): domain Eukaryota; kingdom Metazoa; phylum Arthropoda; class Insecta; order Lepidoptera; family Hesperiidae; genus Hesperia; species Hesperia comma. The sequence goes on along the minus strand of FR990032.1, from coordinate 6,500,188 downwards.
GAAATTTTTCAATATTCGCGAGGTAAGAACGATATTTCTACATCGCAAGACGACTCTGCGTTTGACTGGGGCAATTGCGTGAGAGATAAGGTCCGGCAGTGATTTACGCTGACGGCGGCGCGCATAAATTACGGGGATCAGGAGTTTTTAAGTTATTGCTTAACTAGCTTTTGCCTTGAACTGCATTTGCGTGAAAGCTTTGGGTCTTACATTATTTTCTACAATATAAATGTACCGGCAGTTAATCCGTCTCATTTTTATAAGGTTAATTTCTTTGAAACATTTTACGAATTAAAAATGCTGAAAAGAGAATGTTGCTTCTTCATTTTACCGTCACTATCACCACAAGTATCAACACACACACGTGAACAAACATTAATCTCTCACATAACAATCTGTCCCGACTGGCAATCTAACTCGCGATCCTTTGCTTTGGAATTGAATTTGCTACAGTTTGAATTGTAAACTAACAGTTTGAAAATTGGAAATACTACAGTCTAAATTTTGGAATCGTGGCTAGAAGGTATTTGTTGTAATCCGTTAATTATAACATATAAAATGCATTAAAATTTCGTTTTGCGGCGACTTTTTTGGATGCACATCCACTTTTCACAAAAAAAAGGCAACATGTAGGAATTTTAAGAATGGTTGATGGATTGACTTAGGATAGGTGCTCTATTCGCGGTAGTTATAATTGCGTAGGAAGAAACATTTTAATGAATAATTTAAAATGTTAACAAATTTTTATGTGGGGCTTCTAACGCAAAGGTTTCCCGAAACAAAGTGAGGGCGATAAGTACAAAACTTTCTTTAATAATTGAATTTAACTGCTCAAAATGATGTAACTTGAAATAAGTTAAGTTCAAAATTAGACATTATTTCGACAGTGATATCCATCATGTCACTGCGTTCCGGAATATGCAAACAAAGCTTTCATACTGATTTATGGAGCCTTTGTTTGAATAATCCAAAACATTCGGGTTACAATTGTACTAGAATATGAAGCGCTTATAGCTCAGTGGCTTATGGTCGTCCTTAAAAAATTAAGCAGGCGCGGTCGATAATGTGATGACCTCTAGGTAGTGGTAAAACATTTTTAATACTTCCGTGCTTCGAAGAACATATCTAACCGTCGGTCCCAGTCATTCTTATTCTTCTTCTCTTAGCAGTCGTTAAGCTATGACCTATTTTTTTATTAAAACAAAACCGACTTTAATATTAACAAATAAATTAAGAAATGATATAAAACACATAGATTTCCTTCGATTTCCCTGGACTACAACCATCAGATCTTAACTTAGTGGCAATGAAGCCACTTGGGAAGTAGCCCCATGCTCGTTGCAATAAAAAGTATTTAACGTTTAATTTTAATTGACAGAGAAATTACTTATTCATTTTAAAATGTAAAATGGCATAAAAATTTCCTACATTTGAGTTGCCCACTAACCTCTCTATCAATGCACTTGAGCAAAGTAGCTGAGTACGCTCTAGACCTAGTGATGAGTAGAGACCCGTGCTCAGTAGTGGAGCTTTAACACGTTGAAACCAGTCAAGCTAGCTAGAATAACTCAACACCATTACAATGGCTATGGCTTGAGTTATTCGTGTTATCCAAGGAGTTAACAACTTTAATCTTGGTCGGGAGTTGGGTTTGACAGCCGTTCCTAGTATTATCCCAGTATTGACCTACCCGTATCTTTTATTTTTATTAACTGGCAACTAAGTCGTGTTCAACCAAACCTATTTATTTGTCAAAGTATAGGTAAGTACATTCAAGAGACAAATTAGATAAGTCATCAACTAAGAGTAGTATCACTAGCAGTCTCTGTCCTCACACTTATTAATAAACTAACCACCTTATATTTTTACATCTGTTAACTGGTCTAACGATAGATTACACACAGCTATTATTCTGAATTTAGGGTTGTTTGGGTTCCTTAAATAAATCGTGTCAACAATAAATTACTCGCAGAAACAATCAACGATTATAATTAACGATTATCATTTGACGTAGGGATCCTTAAGGATCACTTAAATCAATGGAAATCAATTCAGTTTCTATTCAAGTTTAATTAATATCACAGCAAACGCTGGCGCTGTAACTTGTCCAAAAACGGACATATTTATATATTAGTCCAGAAACATCAAGCTACAATAAAGTCAGAGTATTAAGAAACGTCAAGAATTCATTTTCTAGAGGTCATCGCGAGTTCTGCCGATATCATGCGCGCATGATTTATATGACTCCACGGAACCCCCTCCTCCGACCTCCGTCCTCCCTGTAAGGGTCAGCTCACAGTTTTTATCTCCAACAATTTTTCTGGGCCCCAAAGAAATAACTTTGTTGCGATAAGGCCCGGCAAATGTTGTGTTCCTTATGGATGTTTTTCTTTTCTGATGTTCTATTGTTCTCTCCTAATTTACAACTTTGTTTGTTTTGGTTTAGTTTTAAGAATTCCTAAAACGTTATTTGTCACACCATTTAAAATATTATACATTTTTTACTCCACCATTTTTACTCCGTCAATCCACACTGGAGCAGCGTGGTGGAGTATGCTCTAGGCCTCCTCAATAATGGGGAGAGACCCGTGCTCAGGAATGGGCCATCAATGCAGCAATTGCAGCCACTCATTTTTGTATTCTATGGCGTAGCATATTGCTACGACGTAGCTCACCGCTACGGCGTAGAGCATTGCTACTACGTAGTACCACTTCTACGGTACCTATTCCTAATATGTATGTAGTTTGTCGATTCTTCTATTTTACAATAATTCGCTATTTTTACACCTTTAAACAAGCATGTACATACCACCACAAATCATAGCCTAGTACAGGATGTAAAGCTTCATACACTGCGCGCTGTGGAACGCACACAAACATAAACACCGTTCACGGACACGACACATCCACGAAACATTGTTCAAATGATTCAAAGTGGCTCTGTATTTCGTGATAAATATCATGAGTACATCCGTTTCAGTTAAAATATTGTGGTAAGCTTTGCTTAACAAAATTATAATGTTTGTTACACTTCGATTAGTTCATAAAAAACGTTTTATCATTTTAAATAGTCACACCTAATAATTTCCGAATGAGGAACTGGTTTCCTGAAGCGAGAGCGGGTTTATTAGTTATAAAAAATGCATTGATATATTTTCTTACAAAACTTCAAGTTCTGGTTGGTAAAAATTTACTTTGTTAACATACACTCTAAACTCCGCGTGCTCTCGCCCTAACATACCCGCTGGGAATACTTTGCAAACGTGCAACTTAACTTTTATAAGTGCTATTTGAACACAAGAACTGTGACACATCGCTTTGCTGACAGTATTTGAATAACGGCTACATGGACCGTGAGTTTGAACAACCGGTTGGTGTCATATAAAATTAATTTTTTGCAACCGGTATAGCTCAGTGGTTACTATGTTGAACCACCATTCGAAAGGTCCTGAGTTAAATTTTTAGCGAGGTGTAAATTTAAATTCAATTATCTGATCTCGGTCTGGATGTCTCTATCTTGTCTTGTCTTGTGAGTTGTCGATGGCACCCACGGCACGGGGTTCTTCGTGTTGTTTCATGACTATCTAGCATCTATTTTTTATTAATTTATTTGTTAATTTTACTCTTAGATATTTTTAATGTAAGTAGTCACGATTGTTCATGGACGTTTGTAGCAACTTAGGGTGAGTTGTTTCAAACCGATGCTTAACGTTACATACGTACGTCAAAAAGTAACGATTACGAAAGATGTTTAACGTTCGTTAAAATTGCAGTGTTGTTAAGGCCTCCATTTTGTGAAACAACTCGTTTTACGGTTTGACGATAGTTAGTGCCATTTTTAACGTTAACGCGTGCGTAAAGTCATGGTGAAACAACACGCCCTTAATCAATAATAATTATACTTATTTACATAAAAGCGATGAATTTAATATAATAATCTAATAAATCTACAAAATGGAACTATTACTGGAATAATTATGGAATAATTATGATATCTGTACGACCTAAAGAGTACTCAGCAATGCAAAAAGTCCTGTAGCAATTATTATTTTTAATGTTTATCTGTGCAAAGAACGCGGTCTTAACAAAAATTTTTAATGAGTCACACCAATTTGTAAAACTGTTAGATCAATCAGTTTACAAACAAAATAATTGTTCATTCAAACTGTCCATGTAAACTTCTACATTGAAAATAGAAAATGATTTCTCAAAGCAAAACAACAGCAAGTTACTACTAACATTGAGCAAACTTATAAGATATCGGGCTGATATATTCGGCCTCACGATATATCGTATCGTGATAATATAGATCGTATCTCGTATCGTCAATCTGTCTTCATCCTTCGCACGTCAGCACACACCGTTGCAATATGTATGAGAGCTACAACTTCGCTGAGTGTTCTTTAAAAGTATGAAGAATTGAATGGGAAGGAGGCTTAGTGATGTCATCAGTATTGATGTCAAGGGAACATAATATCAAAACTTTAGAGTAAGTTTAGCGATAAGAATGCAATAGACAAAAAATATCGTACTTAGGTAAGGAACGAAAAAGTCGAAACTTATGAAAACTGTACTTGATTTTATCTAATTGATACACATAAAATTGTATTTGAGGAATTTTACGTGATATTAAAATCTGTTTAATATTTGTCACAATTTAAATCTATATAATAAGAGCGTAGATAAGTCGTGTTTGCTTTTTTACGAAACTGACAAAACAAAATATATAGGGGGGTTAAGAAACAGTACTAGAACATGAATCTAAAAATAAAAAAAAATAATTAAAAAAAGTTTGTTTGTTTGTCTGTTTGCGCGCGTTAATCTACAGATCGGCTGAACGGATTTTTATGGGACTTTCACTGGAAGATAGTGGAGATTCCTGAGCAACTTTAGGCTATTTTTTATCCCGAAATTCCCACGGGATCAGGATTCACGCGAGAAAAACTCCTATGCGCGAAGTCGCGAGTTTACATTTTTATGGAACTTCCACTGGGACATAGAGGAGGTTCTGAAGCAACATATAGGCTACTTTTGATCCCGGAATTCTGTTGGGATCAGGTTTCACTCGCGAAAAACTCCTATGCACGAAGTAGCGAGCTTAAATTTGTATGGGACTTTTATTGGGAGATACTTAGAGGAGGTTCTGGAGCAACATATAGGCTACTTTTTGTTCCGGACTTCCCGTGGGATCATGATTCGTCCGGGAAAAACTCCTATGTGCCAAGTCGCGGGCTTAGATTTTTATGAAACTTTCACTAAGAGATAAAGTTGTGGAGCAACATATAGGCTACTGTTTATCCTGGAATTCCCGCGTGATCAAGATTCACGCGGCAAAAACTCCTATGCGCGAAGTAAGTAATGGGCTTAGATTTTTATGGGACTTTTACTGGAAGATAGAGGAAGTTGTAAAGTAACATATAGGCTACTTTTTATCCCGGAATTCTCACGGGATCAGGATTCACGCGGGAAAATCGCATATGCGGGAACGAGGTTGCGGGTTCAGATGTTCATGGGACTTTTAGTGGGAGATAGAGGAGGTTAATGGAACATTGTATAGGCTACTTTTGTTAATGACCTTGCGGGATTGAGATTTACGCGGGAAAAATTTTGTGACACACTGAGTTCCACGCGAGCGGAGCCGCGGGCACAGCTAGTATAATAATAAAATAATTTTCAAAAAACAGATTGCCATAGGAAATATATGACGTCATAAGTCATAACGCTCACATGATGTAAAAAGTAGCCCAACCCGTTTAAATAAAATATAAGTAACAAATATTTAGGAGTTTTGGTGTAAGAAACTTTGGAACAACTCGTTTAAAATAACTTTTTTGGATCCTAACTAAGTTCTTATCTTGCAAATTTCAAACGAACTTCGATGAGATTTGATATAACCTTTTATGGCCTTATGCAGTATTAAAACCTTTCAAAAAAATCCTCCTAATACACCAAATACCTTATTCTCCTATAATTTATCCGGGATAAATTCCCTGTTATAAAGCTTTCCGCATCCCGTAGCTACGATACAAGGGATCGTGCACAATTAACATTCAAGGCAGCGTGGGGGCCAATTATCCAATTTGCAATCAGAAGGAGATTCCTCCATTTTGAACGTCAAATTGTGTGGATCTAATCGGAATTGCATGGCGTGCTCTGTCATAAACATTTTATACGTAAATCGAGTTATATCCTAGTTCACAAAGTAAATAATGATTGTTATCGACATTATATATGTATTTATGTTACCGTTAATTTGCGTAAATCAGATAGAGTGCAGATTAACGAGGTATTCTGCAGATTATCTGGCTGAGTCAGTTAAAGTGGAAAACTATAATTGAGTTCCTACATTAACTAGTTAATCTGCAGACTTCCTAGCTAATCTGCAGACTAACGACCATGCATACGGTAAAGTCTATAAAATAGGTTCTTGTTTGAACGTCAATTGTTAAAAACGAGTAACATTGAACGGAAACATACAAATTGGGTTGATTTTGGATATAAAACAATGAATACACATTTCCATTACTACTCAGTCAAATTCTTCAAGGTAGGTAGGTCGAATTGGTTACAGAACCGAATTAGCCTACCCCTACTCCACGTAGTCTTGTATGCCCTACCCCTAGAGTGTTTTTTAGAACCCGGAGGCGCGGAGGGAGGGCAGCCTCCGCCCGCTGTAACAAAACGCAGACACCCGGGCGAGCCGGAGCGGCTGAGGCTGGTCGCCGAAGGCGACCAGCAAGCCGAAGCTGCGCAGGCGAGCGTGGGTGTCTGTGCTTTGTTACGCAAGGGCGAAGGGGCTGCACCTTCCGCAGCGCCGGAGACGTCACGGTTCGAAGTTATGCCCTATTTTCCGCGTTTTTACGATTCGACCAAATCTCATTCATCATCATCATTTCATGATATGAGCAAATCTACGATGTGGCCACGACATCAACACAAATTGGTACTTAGGTAGACAGTCTTCCGCAATTTAACGATGTACCATCCGTTACTGTGCAGACTAACTGGGTAAAGTGCAAATAAGACCTTTTTTACACTTTAACGTATCGTATCAGTGTATCTATCTGCAGATTACCTAGTTAATGTGCACATTAACTTATTATGCATTTTAACGGTAACATATATATATATTTAGCGTTTGGAGAATTAATTTATTAAAAAAAAACACGAAAAACACAATGAACACAATAATTATATTTCAATTTAAATAAAAAGAATTTACAATTACTATTATTTACAGCTATTATTAACAATAAATGTAACTAGCAAAAAGAATTAGAAAAAGGAACATAATAAAATGAAATTAAGTAAATAGCGAACTAAAATGAGCTATCGGTAACCAAATGGGCAGAGCTTCGCCCTGCTTATGCTAAGAGTCGCGATGCAAGAGACCGGTGCAGGTCTGCGCTCCGGCTTATATAGCCGATCTTGACGTGGTGGAAGTCGCTACCCTCACTCGGCCTCCCTGACGTATGGTCGCCTCTGACCATGGCTCCAGTCCAGGAATCATCAGGCTTGGCAAGTGGACTCGGTATGCGGTCTTCAGTGGCATGGAAATTTAATGGGCCCCGGTCGCGGTTTGTTCTTCGCTGTCACCGCTAGTTGCCGTAGAACAATGCTCGGCAGACAATTCTTCCTCGGCTAGAAAAGAAATGAAACATTGTGATAAGTTAACATGTTCGCCGATTTATAACTCGACATTGAGTTCGTGATGATATAGAACTCAAACATCGAGACTAAAGTAAAACATAAGTACATAACGTAGACATTCATTACGGACAGAGGCACCAAGTTAGCATGTCTTGATGTTTACACATATTGACAGGACATAGGCACCAAGTTAGCATATCCAAAGCTGAGTAGACAGAGGCACCAAGTTAGCGTGTCTAAAGCTGAGCAGACAGAGGCACCAAGTTAGCGTGTCTAAAGCTGAGCAGACAGAGGCACCAAGTTAGCTTGTCTAAAGCGGAGCAGACAGAGGCACCAAGTTAGCGTGTCTAAAGCTGAACAGACAGAGGCACCAAGTTAGCGTGTCTACAGCTGAGCAGACAGAGGCACCAAGTTAGCTTGTCTAAAGCGGAGCAGACAGAGGCACCAAGTTAGCGTGTCTAAAGCTGAACAGACAGAGGCACCAAGTTAGCGTGTCTACAGCTGAGCAGACAGAGGCACCAAGTTAGCTTGTCTAAAGCGGAGCAGACAGAGGCACCAAGTTAGCGTGTCTAAAGCTGAACAGACAGAGGCACCAAGTTAGCGTGTCTACAGCTGAACAGACAGAGGCACCAAGTTAGCGTGTCTGTTAGAACATATCAGTGACAGTAATGTGTGTAAACAACATACTAGGTAGATTTGAGTTACTTACTCTCAAAAATGAGGCGCAAGACTCGGGGGTCCACTCTTCTCGCCAGCAGACCATATGTTGGGCCGCAGCTTGTGTTGTTTTACCGTACGAGCCGCTTAATAACTGGAGCTCATACCGACCTTGTGACAACACGGTAGGGCCCTCGCATCCCCGAGTCCAACTTGCCTGCAACTTGAGAGGATTTAGTTACAAACACATGTTTATCAATTTTGAATATATGTGGTATTTTCCTGATTTTATTTATTCGTTCGTCTTGTTTTTGTCTATTTTGTTCTAACAACTCACTAACATGTTGTCTTTGTAGTTCGCGAAACCCCTCGCGATTGGGTCGCGTATCATCCAACGCCACGTCTCGAATTAATGACCTTATGACTGGCGTCACGGCGTCGACCCCAATAAGTAGTTGTAGTGGAGAGGTCCGAGTAGTTTTTTGCTTGGTACAGTTTAATATTAGTTGTAACTTCCATAGTGATTGTGATCACTCACTCGTGTTATTCTTGGATTCGATACGCAACATATTAAGCAATGTGCGGCAGTAGCGCTCGACCTGACCGTTCGCGTTATGCATCTCCGGTGTAATAAAATGTAACTGACAGCCCATTTCAGTAATCCAATCTTGGAAATTGGAACCTTCAAACATTCTTCCCTTGTCACACACTATGAGCTTTGGAACACCAATTAAAGATATTGCATTCGAGGTTATTTGTTTTAGTTCATCAGAATCTTGCCTTTTCATGGCATAAAATAAACAGTACTTTGAATAGGCATCGACAATAAGCATAACGTATTTATACTCCTTTGAGACTGGGAGAGGACCCAATACGTCCATATGTATAGTGCTGAAGGGAATGTCAGGTTTTCGCCATGATGAAATAGGCTGATGAGGAGCTCTAGGAACTTTTTTAGACGAAAGGCATATTAAACAATGGTTCATGTATTTTTTTACAAAGCTGTTTAGATTAGGAAACCAAAAATGGCGTAAAACAAGGTCTATTATTTTCTCAGCAGAAATGTGACTATGTTGGTCATGAAAGATTCTCAGAAGGCTTAGACGATGTCTTTTAGGGACGAAACATAATAATTTTGACTCCTCACCAGTGCGGGAATGCTTATAATAAAGCAAGTCGTTACGTACAACATAACGAGTTGGATCTAACTCGTTGTTGTTCAGTTTGTCAATCAGCGTACGAGTTTCCTCATCCGCTGACTGAGCTATCTGGGCCCAGTTTCTAGGCCTAGTTATCTGGCGGACATACACAGGATTTCTACTAAGATAGTCCGCGTGTTGCATAAAAGCGCCTTTACGAAATCCTGCATATGTATCCACCAACGTGCCATCCGCGGCAAGATATCCTTCTTACGCTGCGTTGACTTTAGGGCATTACAGTCTGTAATAATTTTAAACGATATACCCAATAGGTAATGCCGAAAGTGCTGTAATGCCTTAACGACTGCAAGCGTTTCGAGCTCGTAAAAGTGATATCGTGGTTCAGCGCCCTGAGTTGTCCTGCTGAAATAAGCCACCACTTGCCTCTTATTGTTGTCGCGTACTTGAATTAATACGGCACCATACCCGATACAACTCGCGTCCGTGTGTAATTCTGTTGGTAGTGACGGATTAAAGATCGCAAGTACTGACTCATTTGTAAGGCACTCGATTAAATATTTACGGCAGCTTTCCTGTTCAGAACCCCATACGAATTTGATATTTTTACGCAAAACTTAGAAATAGCTACAGTCTTAGAAGCGTAGTTTGGAATATACCTTCTAAAATATCCCGCCAAACCGAGAAGCTGCCTTGTTTGTTTTAGTTAAATACTAGAGAACCGCCCGCGCTTCGCTTCGGGACCCGTAGGTAACAGCCGCGTAGGTCCCGCTCCCGTAGGAATTTAGGCTAAAAAGTAGCCTACTATTCGCTCTCTTCACTCCACCCTGTCTGAGGTGTGTGGAGCCCTCGGGACAGTTAGTTCCCCTTTGGGGGTGTTTCTCGCGGCCTCTTAAAACGGGCCGGTCCTTGGGTTGGGCCCTACGGCCCTTGGTTGTCTATCTGTGGCTAACCAATAGGTCAAGTCCGGTGAGTGGTGGCCTTTTACAGGCCACAGAGTCTTAAACGGGATGGGGTTCATCTTCGCGCCGCCCAGGCGATCGAGGCCCTACCGGGTGAATCCCGCTGGTGGGAAGCCCAGCAGGAGCCGATCAGCGCCGGGCGACGACTTACGAAGCCCCAGTATCAGTCAGTGCTAGGCCCGTCCCGCGCAACCAGCAAGTCGCGCGGGAAGGCCCAGCGGTCCGGTGGACGGGTGTGGAGCGGTGCCAGGTCCTGCAGATGCGGGAACCGCGACGCGTTGACACACCCGAACATGTTGCGTGCCAATCTCTCGATGAAGTCGTCCAGGCTCTCGATTCGAAAGTCCCACTGGATGACGGCGTTCCTGACGTACCTCGGTGCACCAGTCAGCCGGCGGAGCGCAATCGCCTGAACCGCGCGCATCCTCTTGCGCTGCGGTTCGCTGGCGAGCACGTTCCACGCCGGTGCCGCGTACGTGAGGCGGGATCTGATGTAGGTCTTGTAGACCCCGAGCTTCAGGCCGAGAGGGAGGCTCGAGGAGAGCACTGGATTCTGCCATCGCGCTTCTGGAATTCGCTACGGCTTTCGTAACCTGTTGCTTCATCGAGTATTTGGCCTGTGGGGCCCATTGGATATCTTGTCCGTGAAGCTCCAGAGTAGGATCCCGCTTGTTGAGGTATCCTCCTATGTTCACGACCTGCGTCTTCCCGACATTCACCGATAGTCTCCACGCGGCGAGCCATTCGGGGAGGGCATCAAGCGCACGCTGCATCTTGACGATGGCGTGGGTTCTATTCAGCGACGTGGTGATGTACGCCACATCATCGGCATACAGGGCAAGCGACGCCCCCCCTGCCGCCGGGACGTCGTCGGTGTAGCAGGCGGTCGTGACCGGGGTCAGGCAACTCCCTTGCGGGACGCCGGCTGTGATCGGACGCTCGGTGGATTCGGCGTCTTCAACCACTACTCTGAAGCTTCTATTTTCGAGGAAACTGAAGATCACCTTAACGGCACGCCGGGGTGCCGACGACTGCGAGATCTTGTAGAGAAAGCCGTCGTGCCAAACACGGTTGAACGCCTTTTCCATGTCGAGGAATACAGCACACACGCGTTCTCTCTTATTCAGAGCCGCGGTAACGGTGTGCAACACCCTCGACAACTGAAGAGTCGTACTGTGTTCCGGCCGGAACCCGAATTGCTCCGGTCTGGGGGCAATATGCGGCGCTAGGTGTCGCAGCAGGAGCTTTTCGAACACCTTGGATAGGGTGGGTAGCAGGGTGATTGGCCTATAGCTCTCCGGCTTCAGCCTGTTTTCCCCCTGTTTGGGCAGCATTATGACCCTCCCCGACTTCCAGGCCTGCGGGAAGGTCCCGGTGCGAAGGATCCCGTTAAACAGGCGCGCGGCTGCTCCGATCGTCCTCTGAGGGAAGTACCGCAGCGCTCTGTTCGTGATCCCGTCAGCACCGGGAGGGAGCTTCTTGATGGTGCGCAGCACCAAGCCGGGAGAGATGACATATGCGGTGTAGTGCCGCCCAGTCGTCGCACGCTTCGTCCAGCTGTTCCTCCCAGCTCTCAGTCGCGTGTGCATCTAACTCGGCCTTGAGTCGGGCTGCGGTCCAGTTGAGCTGGTTCTTCAGCTGCGGACACCCGGACTCCTGCCAGCGTTTCTGCAGGCTGCTGAGGTGATAGGGGAGAGGTGGAAGTTTCCCCGGAGCCTTCTGCTCTCTGCTTGCAGCCTGCAGTGCATTTTGCTCGCTGACAGTGAGCTCGACCGCTAACTGGTCAACGTCCGCATCCGTGCGGATAGGCTGAGTTGGCGTGGTGATCTACAGTTGCTTCTCGAAGGTTGTCCAGGCCATAAGGCGACGGGGCCTTGGCAAGACTCTGCTGGGCTCCTTCGCCAGGACTAACAGGACAGGAACATTCCTGTAGCGTCTCCAATCGTGGCTGGCAATGGAGGCCTTGGTACACCGCTATGTCCAGAATGTTCCAGAATGTTCCAGTCGCCCGCGCCCACCACCGGTGTCGGCGAGTCCAGCAATTTGCGGACATCAGCCAACAGGATAGTGCCAGCGGGCGGGCGGTACACTGAATACAGCCGGAGCGGGGAGTTCTCGAGGCAGAGCTAAAGTAGCCTATTACATTTGCCTATGACTTAAGTAAATTACATGTAGTACTTGATAGCGTAATTCAGAACTTGCAAATGAATTTTATTAACGCCATCTATTAACAACTCAGAAAATAAATATCTAGCAACTAACAAAACATCGATCTTCCCATGGGAATGGGATGTTTTTCCGCGGTAAAAAGTAGCCTACGTCACTCTCCACCCTCCTAACTATCCCCACACACATAAACCTTACCATATAATAGCTTTGTTGCGACGTGAAAGCGTCACAAACAAACAAACAAACAAACAAACAAACACACTTTCACATTTATAATATTAGTAAGGATTCAACCTCTGTAGACACAAACGTACTCTTTTTTAAGTTAATTGAGAATCCCGCGTTAGTGAGGGTAGACAGAATGTCATGTAGATTCTATTATTAGAGAAACATATTTAGTACAAGTTATGTTTTGATCTCCGATACGTCGTAAGATTTGAGATGTGGGTACTTGTTTGCAATTAAAATATCTAAGCACAGAGTCAGAAATGAGCGAAACGCGTGAACCGCTATCTACGAGTACGTCAATGGGTATGCCTTGAATGACTGCAGTCATGGCGTCACTATCTGTTGGGCTACCTCACAACAAAAGTTAACATTGTTCTTATTACGAGCCTCTGATCGTATTTTTGAGAAGCAAATAGTGTCGTCATGACCTGGTTTTTTACAGAAGGAACACATTACCCTACCAGATGTCTTTACGTTAGATTCCGATTTTTCATCTACTTTCGCATGTTTAGGACAAGTATGCTGACTATGATCGATTGATCCACATGAAAAGCATTTAATCTCTTTTCTTAAATTATTAAAAGGACGCTTACGATTCCCATCGAATTGATTTTTATTTTGAACTGGGCGTTGAAATGGTTTTTGAACTGGTTTGGTATAAATAGAAACGAAATCGACTAAATCCTTTGTCTGAAGACGAGCATTTGTCGCTGCAGCTCGTACTTGAGCGTCAGCTATCCCACGTATAACAATAGCAACAGTCAGTTCATCGCTTAACCCTTTAACAATGTTTAAACGCAATAAGGAACGTCTAGCGTAGTCTGCATACGTGGAATAACTATCGGAATTGGTGCTCATGACTTCGTATAGGATATTAGCCACATCGACCCTTCGTGAACATAATGGCTTAAATTCCGTTTTAAAATTTGACCATGTACGATCATTAGTAACCCAATCGTTAAGCCAACTACGTGCGTCTCCCTTCAAGCAATGGGCTACCCGAGACAAACACTCGTTGTCATCCCAGTTGTTGAGGTTACGACCCTTATCTACTTCCTCACACCAGACATCGATATCATGCAAGCTTGGATCGAAATTCGATATGTAATAATGGGTGGATCTGACCTTGGTAAGCGCGCTCAACGCCCCGATGAGGCGGTCGGTGGCTTCCAATGACGTTGATGTACTGGCTGAAGAGTCTTCCATGTTGCTCGCCACCGACTCGGGAGGTGGCGGCGACCGGGGCGACGAAGACGTCGGCCCGCCAGTACTCGCCATGGACGGCGGTTCCAGCGCCGGCGCGTGCGTGGCGCCCGCCACGTGCTCGCCGCTGTGCTCTAGCGCATCGAGACACGCTAGAATGGTACCTAGTTGTTCCTGGAGACTGGGTACGTTAGTATTTTGACCGCGCCTAGCCCGTGCCCTAGTTCGTTGGTCAGCCATGACTACAACGAAATCCTAACCTATAAGCCAAAACAAAAGTATAGAAAGGCTATGGAGCCAGTCCCACTTCTGAATTTAGCGTTTGGAGAATTAATTTATTAAAAAAAACACGAAAAACACAATGAACACAATAATTATATTTCAATTTAAATAAAAAGAATTTACAATTACTATTATTTACAGCTATTATTAACAATAAATGTAACTAGCAAAAAGAATTAGAAAAAGGAACATAATAAAATGAAATTAAGTAAATAGCGAACTAAAATGAGCTATCGGTAACCAAATGGGCAGAGCTTCGCCCTGCTTATGCTAAGAGTCGCGATGCAAGAGACCGGTGCAGGTCTGCGCTCCGGCTTATATAGCCGATCTTGACGTGGTGGGAGTCGCTACCCTCACTATATATATAATTTTATAGCTTTCCCCCAACTGCTTTTTTCACTTCAGAGACGAACATCTCAGTGCTCAGGGGTAGCAATGCATCTGTGACCGAATTGGAATGAGACTCATACTAACAAATACTAAGTGGACAATTACTAACATTAACTAACAAGACTAACAATCACTAACTGTGCCAATCCTATAATAATTAATAAACAAATTAAGTAATTAATATTCTAACACCATCTATGGACTAACCATCTCAGTCTCTCAATTGAGTCTTGTTCTAAGTCGGTTACAATATTATTGTCATGGGCGGCTGCGGAAGGGTGGTGCTGCCTACTCGTTTGCTACCTTAATTCCATAAAAAGATAGCCCCCCTTTTTATCCCTTCAGGGGGGGACTTATAAGAATCTTCTCCTTATTCCTTATTGCCAAATTTCAGGTTCTTGCGTACTGTATGTAGTTTCGATTCAGCGTTCATTCAGTCACTCTGTAACGTAATAGTTTTTCATATTGCTTTTGTATATTACTTTGCTTTCATGTTTATTGTTTAGTCCTTTTGCGGTAAACCATTGTTAAATAAAAGTAAATTAATAAGCGATTGCATCCTCATACCTCATAATATAAGTTAGTATGATTGTTTGTATCACAGGTGGCATGGGCAAATAGGGAGTACAAATAACATCTATCTCACTAACTTTCACGACGCGAAAATAAACATTTGTATGTCTCATGAATAGAGAACTGCAGATAGAGATTGTCTTTATCAACGCCAAAGAACCCATAACAATTCGTATTTTTAGAATTTTCTGTGCTTTATTGTCTAAGATTTTGTTTCAGCTAATCACAAAAAGTGCTTATCCAATTTAAGTGCAGTTTTCGCTAATATATTACGGACAGTAGGTATTTAATAAAATTCCCTTAACAGTTTGTCTTACTTCAATCGTTTCATAAACAAAGAAGTAGTTTCGATGTAAAGAATCACGCCCAACAATTATCGACGACGAATATCGCTACAAAGGGACTTGTTTTCCACAGCGGAGTGAGGACGGGTTTACTAGTTTAAAAATATAATCATGTTTAAACAAGTTTATGGGCAACAGCTGTGCAGCCTGTCACAACATGCTGCCAACTGGCATGTTCATGAAGTTAGATAGCGGCTGGGTAGGATAGAGTTAACAGGGGTTAAAACTACCCGACCATGTTTAAAGTAAAATTAGATAGGATTGTTACGATGCTAATTGGAATTATTGCTCTAACACTGAGGAATTTAGCTTAATGATAAAATATGAATGTTAAAGGGTTATCGGTGAATTATAAATGCGAAGCCTTTTCATTATTTTAAATGAAAATGATAATTTTTTGTTAATGATATTCTTTTGATATTCCCTAATTTGATCCGTAATTATTAGATATATACTATAGTGAGGCCGCGCTAAGAATGCTTTTCTGAAGGATCGTGATCAACTGGCGATGTAACTTTGAACTGGCGTACAATTAAGTGACAATTTTTTCATATCTTTTAATTGCCTTATTAACGAGTGATAACATTAAAATCAAACATTAAATCGAATAATTATGCCTACTTACAATAAATGTATTAATCTTGGGCTAAAATTATTACAATTACTTAAATAACAAATATAAAAACAATACCTTTTAAAAGTAAAACCACGTCAAACGGCGCTCTTTCAAGGTTTTATCCATGTTATATCAACTTTTTGTTTTTGTAGTGATGTGACATAATAACAAGACAATTGAAATCGAATATTTTTGTAATCTTAATACAATGTCGGTAAAATATAAAATAAAACGTTATAATTTTATAAGTTAATAATATTATTATAATAAAGGTACGCCCAAACATAGCTTAGGAAAATTTGTGTTATAATATCACTCAGATGAATCAAATGAAAATAAAATTAATAAATAAATCATTTTTATTTTTTTCTCTTGATTACATTCAGAAATTATGATTCAATTCAATTAATTGATTCATTAAAATTTTATTTACATAACGAATATTTATTCAATATATTGCAATATAATGCCTATAAAAAATAACAACATATAAATTGAATAAATAATATAATGAATGCATGTTGTTATTGTTATTTGTTACAACGCATAATGTTATTTATTGTACATCACTAGTCATGACGAATTGACATGTGTCAGGAACGCATTCACAACGCGGCCTCACTATAGTTGCTTGCTCTGCGGTTGAAATTCGGCCGTCATTCATTCTGTCAAAGGATTATTGTTACTTGTGTTCGTCGTGTATGGTAGTGTGAATAGAGATAGAGTAACTAACATTATTGTGTGTAATTTTTAATTTATTGATTTATAAACTTCATTATTATTGAAAAATATCTCGCCATTTCTGGTCGTCAAATATTATTTCGCGGTTTGTTAAATTATATTATTTTTGTGTTTGTGTTAAAATGGTACTATGATGTAGGTAATAACGAGGTTCACTACATAAGTTAATTAGATACGTTAAGCCCTTTAGACAAAATTCAACAATCTGTGCGTACTTTCGTCTCCTATCTTAATAAAAATATACTCTGCGCTACATAAAACTACGTCTAAATGCTAAAATAGCATCAAATGTTTCACAACCTAATGCCCCTAATTTTGTGCACGAGTTTCGCCTAAAAACTTAAACCATACGTCCACACACTGCATAGAGATTATTATGTTTCAGCGCTTTAATTTCAAACGGTGAATAACTCCTGATTCGGCTCATGCCTTCCTATTAAACAAAATGTTCTAAAAACCTTCTTGTTTTATGTATAAAATGTTATCCCAATTTCCCAGCTTCAGCTCCCTTGCTTCGTTTCTACGCTTCGCTGCTTCTCACGCACTCTTACGTAAATTAATTTTATCATAAATAAAACTCAAAACAATTTCAACCGTATACTAACCCTCATAAAGTACATTTTCGCTTCCTCTTGCTAACAGAAAAAATGAAAGGTTAGGTAAAATGAAAACACACATTATTTTACATCCTTTATTTATCCGGTATAGGAGTATCCATAAACACATGGCGATGAATATTACGGATTCTGTACATTAATATCAAAGTAAACAATTATATTATGTATTATAAACTGTAAATATATACTATTATGATCTATTAAATAATATATTGGCACCGAGACGCGACACTCAATGGTATCGAAAATGGACGCTAATTACAAAAACTTACAACTGATATTATGACGTCATCGATTTCGCTCAATCACTCGTACACGGTTACAAAGAGCAATAATAAGAAGCTGTTCATATTTGTTGTCATGTCATTGTCATGTTTAACAATTTTTTAAGATTACCTACGCTTGAATCGCCTAGAATATGGAATTGCTACTTGCCGCTCAAAACAAAACTTTGTGTGCTCGCAATTCAATTTAGCTCGTAAGCAAAATTTACATAAGGCTTCTTAAATTCTCGTGGTCAATTTTCATTTATCCTTAATCACAGAGGCGAAATGTTGAAATTAGTGTCGGTTGCCATTTAAACGAATTCCATGTCGACTCGAAGTACAAAATGTAAGTAGTTTAACTTCTAAAAATCATTCCAACAATTAAATTGAATTCAGTTTACTTACTCGAGTAAACTGAATTCATTGTTATCTAAACAATTAAATTAGAATAAAATAATTATGTTCGTTGCTAAATTAATTTAACTCAAAGTTCAATTTATTCTGAGCTAAACATTAAAACAACAAAAACTTTAAGTCTAACTACCTGTATCAAATTAAGCAGGCAGAATCACTGCGCTACATACCGAGTAACCAAAACAAGTACTGAATGCTACGACAATAAAGAAATAAAAAAATGTGTTTTATAAAATGGTCAGTTTATGTCATGTTATGGACCAGGTTTCGAATCGACATCCCTTTCAACTCAATTCGATTTTAACTTGATTTTAAAACCGTATGTACCGAACTAAATTCCCTTCCTTCAAAAATTCTTGATCAAAGTTAGTGCCGCTGGACTGAATGCGATTTGATTCACAATTCGATCCTTTCGGGTTCATCACATCAACTATTCGGATGAGTTCCAACTCTCTTTGATTATTTACACATGATTCAAAGCGACGAAATTGAAATGGTTTCGTAGTTAGAACTAAATTTTTCAAATATCACAGAAAATGTTAGGTGCATACCTAAATAATAAAACAGCATATGAGCATATCGCAAAGTGGTCATTAACGCTTGAAAATTAACACAAAGTACTTCGATATGCAAGCGAAAAATAAGGGGCTAACACAGGAAAAAGTTCTTACGATTATATGAATGAGCGAAATCAAATTGTCTTATAAGTATAAGAGTACAATGAGGTGCGGGGGCCGCGGAACTAAAGTGCGGGGAAAGACAGCGTAGTTGATAGAATACCCAAAACAGCGTGGAAAGATTAAAGATAGGACGCTAGCCCTAGATATGCCTAACTATAGACACCTGACAGTGAATACAAGAAAGTTATACTGTTTTTGATAATTCCAGCTAGCAAGTTTCTTCTTTCGTGTTTTTGGAAGTGACAAGAAAATAAGAGAAGTGAAAACCGTCCGATCCTTTCATGACTTTTTTTGATCGGAAAAGATAACTTAATTCACAAAAGGTAGGAAAATCTTAATTTTTATCCTTAATGTCTGAACTGAGCTTAATCTCGTAAACATTTGCTCACACTCGTTTGACTTTTATATTATTTTTCTGATACCTTATAAATGAATTACACAAACTTCAAAGAAGACGTAAAACTTCAGCTAAATATCCATTATCTAAAGCTTCTGCGAAATCTAATAATATCTCAATAAGTAAGTATCAAATAGTCTCAATAAGTATCGGTTGCCATACCTATTATTATAGCAGTTATTTTTGTCGGTAATAAAGGTAAAATTCCATACAGAGTTAGTTTGGTCTTCTGAGCATTCACTGTCAGGGTCCTGAAGATGGGTGAAGGAAGAGCGCAATGGGACAAGGAAGAAGGGGTCTACGTAGCTCCTTAACTATCTAGTTCGAATTCCGCGTGGACGGATCATTACGTTCTCCTCGAAACCAGGTACATAAAACAAATTTGTTTGTTTTTCATTCGTATATAATTTCTTAATCTCCGTTAAGGTGAGCATTAATCACTGTCGAGTGAAGGAATAATTGAACTATATTATCAAGTAGATTCATAATACAGAGGTTAGATGAAATTTTATCCAAGCTGGATTCGTTAATTCTGTTGCTGAGAAATAATTTGCAATCTACAATTATTAAAATATCACGTAAAATTTTGTTATTCATCGTTATTTGTTTTGAATTTATACAACAAGTTTCTTTCATTACTAAACTTTTCAAGTTGTTTCGACTTTATATTTCATCGTGAAAACTTGAATATAATCAAGAAGGTATCTTTTCGTGGTAACAACTTTAAATGTTTAAACTCTGCAGTGATTATTGCCCGTCCATTAACTCATTGCCAATTGACCGATAAAATTTAGAGACGGTACAAAAATACATCTCACTACAATCTAACTTAATTAAACTAACCGCTGATTAAACTTCTTTGTAATATTATTCAACTTTGAGATGTCCGCGGGCACCCGACCTCGGATGATATCACAATTCTTAACAACAATAACGATTCATATTTCAACGATTTGATGGTTAAAGTTTAAACTTTATTAGGCCATAACTAAGGTATAGAGTTTAAACGAGAACTAATAAAAATGACCAAGTAGGTACTTTTGGAAATTAAAACGCAAGAAAAATTTAAGCTGTTTGACATTAACCATCAAATCGACATTAACTCTGGAGGAAAGAAAGAATAACATTGACAGTTTAGAAGAATCGGAAGAAGAAAGATGAGGTAAGAACAGAAAGCAATAAATCAACCACCAACAACAATTTAACATCGAACATCCGATAAAAATTCTCTTAACACTACAAAGATTGTTGCAAAAATTGTGGTAGCAAATGTTTTTTTTCATACAAAATCGTCCCCGAACTAAACGGGATCCTAAAATTGACATCGAAATTTACATGAACCGTTTAAGCTATGGTACACCATTATTACAATAATGAATTTGACATCTATTAAAAATATAGTGTTATAGATATAATGCCTGATGGCAGACTACAGACGCTTACGAATATAAATGTTATTACAAACATCACTACAATGATAGTAGTAGGTTTTACTAAACCAATCGAGACTATCACGGAATATGTCAGTAACACCTGGTACGATTTAGGCGTTTAGAAACGAGCGTTTCGATTACCGTTTAAACTTTATAAAGTGAATCTATTAACTCTGAAAATTGCGGCACTTTATAGTTGCGATATCGTGTCTATCGATTGCTGATCGTATTCCGCTTCCGTAATATTCTCGTTGATTTATGTAAAACCTTAGACATGGACAAATATTTCATACATTGCGACTAATGGGAGTTTTATTCCTTCATTTTTAACTAATGTTAGAATTAGATTTAGAAACATTACGTGCATTAGATTTAGAAACATCTGATAAATCGTCTATTTCAAGAGTTTCTTTTGACCTAAGACTTGAAATACCTGTCCATGCTACATGCTACTACGCACATTCATTTCATAACCCTTATTCGATTGGTGTTACATTGCCCTCACAATTTCCACTCCTACTATAACTAACACATTTAGTCCAGAAGTATACGAAAATATTTCCAATAATATTAACAATTTGGCACGACTTATTCAGTAGACACTACGAAATTATAACGATAAATAGTATGTAGATATAAAATAACGTGTACATTGAAGATCTACCAGGGAAAGTGCATTGTATCTTAACACATTTCAGCAAATGTATAGTGACTTCTAATCCAACAACATATATGTTAAAAGAAGACGAAAGAAAAGAAGACAAATACTTACTTTCGAAACGAGTGTCACTTTGTTTAAAATTCAAGCCTATTTAAATCTAATCCACTTTGAAAATTCATGCATTGAATTTAGCTTTTTATTCCACTCTTATCCATTGTTGATTTAGGTAAGGTTCTTATTTCCGCAGTGAAATGAATTAAAGGAAAGAGGTTATAAATATTTTGTTAGCCTACTTTTCACTGTGGTATCATCAAAGCCTATGATTCCCCATAGACAGAAATCTACTTGAAATACCCTACTACAACAACTATGGTTTAAAAATAGATAAGAATGAACTTATTGTAGGTATAATTAAACAAAAACCAGTTTATTGTACACTTATCGTTATGTACAAAGTAGAATTAAACAGAAAGCTTAAACACAGCTGAACTCTATTATAAAATTTCTAAAAAAATACATTCATGTATTGAAGAAACTGAAATATATAATCAACTAATGTGTATATCGTGTTAAATTCCAGGGGGTATTAAGCACATTGCACGTTCATAAATGTTAAATCATAAATGTTCGTCACAAACGACTGTAAAAACGTGTTAAGTTACAACGCAACGACACAAAATCAACTTGCGACCGCGGTGTATCAAATAAATAGGGAAACACATGGATGGATTGAAATGAAACCGCGGAACGCAAGTCACATCTAACTATAGCCTACAAGACATTGATACACTAACATGCGTATAACAAATTATCATAATATAGTTAGTAGCACTACGAAGACTTAACACTACAAACCACAATACAAGCTATCATAGATCTTATTTAGAGTGTCGTAGTTTTCATAATCCCGCGATTTTAAATTCAATTCCGATTTTATGAAACGGTTCTGTAGATAGTCATTTGTCAATGTCATGTCATGTCATGTTTGTTACAATCATAATTCCATATAATGTGGTAGATTAACCATCTTATTGATAAGGAACCTAACCATTAAATAATATAGGTATAATGACGATTTGCGTAATGAAGCGAACTCGTAAGAAGGTTATTTTGTTGCGGTAGGTAATTAAATCTGAACAATTTAAATTTATCAGCGAGGCGACTTAAACATGGAAAATATATTGAACATTTACATAACGGCTAAGTTATTTATTAACTGGCTAAAGGGTTAATAGTAGTCATTGTCATGTGAAATTAAAACTTATTAATTAAAAAAATATTTCTAAATAACAGAACTTAAGTTTCTTTATAAGTCTTCTACCGAAAATGAACTATTTTATTTACATAACAGTTTTCTGATTTTGGCAGTGCATTTAAGTTAGCATATCCGTTAGCTGTACTAAGCCATTATTGATGTAACATCGTCAAATAATTTTGATAAGAAATTTGCATCATAATAGCTTTTAATTTTGGTTACAAACTCACTAACTTCAGTCAAACTCACACCGTTCACGAACAATGGCAAGATATATGAATCATGACTTTATGAGCGAAAGTAACATAAGGCTGTCCCAAAATAACAGTGTTATAAATAATCGTTAATGACGCATTTAATTACTTGTTTATTCATTAGTTATCTAGAACCTGTCAAAAGTCACGTCAATCGCCAATAACCATGGCGCGATATATTTGGAATATTCAACGATATAATATATGGAATATTCAATGATGTATTTGGAAAATTTCGCAACTTTGTGTTCACACATGTTTTGGGAAAACCTTGCGTTACCTTAGCTTGATTACTGGATATGCACTAGATCTACGAATATTGAGTTTACAACACCAAACTATTCTAAACTAGCGATTACAGAATAATTTTAGTATTTAATTATTCAATTCGTACATTTCAAGTGTTAATTGACCCGGCATATCGTAAGCATTTACTTAATAAAACGTTTGATGAATATTTTTTTACCAAATAATTATATTGTAAAGATGACTAATTACTGTACGGTTTTTGCAAAATATATTAATCTATAAGTCATAATAATTAAATTGTTTTGTTAAGCAGAAGCGTTGTTGGGACTCATAGTTTTATGTAAGATACTATTTGAATTTTAATCCTTGTTCAACTATTGACAAGAGGTTTATTCACGCTTAGTGAAATAATCTTTATTAGGTATGCTGTATACATATTCTGAAGAAAAATTTTTTTGATCAATCGGATTATGACAAGTATAAAAACCCCGATATTTTGGGGAACATGTTGGTGTTGCTACCAGATAAGTCTCAAATATATAATTGGAATTGATTTCCATAAAATTTCCTTCATCGTTGTCGTTGCTGGTTTTATGGGCTGAGTACCCATTTCTTGAGAAGGTCACGCTATCCGAATTATTCTTACTTCAAATACTCACCAATATATGTAATTTACCTATTATTCAGACTCCAATATACAAAACTGTATTAATTTATAGAATCGTACACTCTTGTAACACTAAAAGGCCATATGGATTTTGCCTCTAAGATGTTGTATTGGGTGTCTATTGGAAATTTTAACAATACTACAACATTGATGAAAATAAAAGTAAAAATCGTTATTTCCGGGATGAATTTGAAACTAACACCAAATCACAAGAACGGCAATCATAGTCAACCATTTAATTGTCCCAATAGTACCAACTCCTGCATGCAGAGCTCTGATCGCATGTCGCGCGGGTGATGGAGAAGCTACCACTCTTCTTGGGAACACAGCAACAGCGCCACCAGCTGAAGACACCGCTACACACCACACTTCATCTGGTTCAGGAACTAGCATAACAGATTTCCAGCAATGTTGAGCTAAGTCAGGGGTCAAGATTGCTGGTTGGGAGAGACCGTTACGAAGCCATAGCACGCGCAGGTTTCGACCACAGGCGCCACATTCGAGCCTCCAGCCGCCTGGAGCTGGGTCAGCGGACAGAGCGGTAGCTGTGGCGCCACCTGTATAAATTTTAACATTGTAACAAACAGGGATGGGTAAAATGTTATTATGATTCAACATTGGAATTACATCTCTCGCGAACGTATTTCGAGAAAGTTAGGTAAAGCGTTGTTCGCGGAGGCGTTTTCTTGCATCCAGACTGATGCAATAGTAAAATTATAATCTGTCGTCATGACTAACTATATTTTCCCCGTATCTGATTGGAAATAATAACATTAAGTTTAACTTAATTTTACTTAATACCCGGAAACACCAAGAAAACCAACTCTCCTGAAATTCTTATCGACATTTTCAAATGTGCAAAGTCTAACAACATGCACTTGTTCTAAGTTGTTGAGATCTATAATATCAAGACAAGAGATATGTTGAAGTAATGCTGACTAACTCACCGGTAACTCTGAGTGTAACTCGTTTTAGCTCTCTCAATCGCTTTAGATCTGGAGCTCTTGCGCCGAGACAGCGATATTCGCCACCCTCTTCATACAGAGCTTCTTTTATTCCTATTTTACAAACAACGTATGATTATTGTTTATTATTTATTTATTTAAAACTTTATTGACCACAATAAACACATATTACGGTACAAAATGGCGAGCTTAATGCTAGGTGCATTCTCTACCAGCTAACCATTAGGCCAAACAGAGAAACACGACGAGCGGTATAAATAAAATAATTGGAATGGAAAATGAAACATATACAAAAGTAAAAGTATAAAAGATTATAATGTGTATATAAATTAATCTTATTATAAATATAAATCTATATACAAATACATACGTATAAATACATATATATACAAATACATATACATATACTTATGAATATATACATATATAAATATATAAATATACATAACATACTATATCTAATACATAAATAATGAATATGAATAATGTCAGACATGTGGATAAAATTTCAGCAACTTTCTAACAGGTGTGCCATTAATTTCTTTTTAAAGATAAACCTGTTAGCTGGTCTTCTCAGTTGTTCACCTAGAGGTCCTAGAGTAATTACTAACAAAGAGACAGAAAAGTAACAGTCGTATATCGTACTCACATAACAAAAGGAACAACTTACGCTACTGATAGGTACCAAAAAATCAAGATAGAATGATTTATTTTGTTTCGTTTCGCTTTGCATGCCGGTTTTTCAACGAAAGCACAATTATTTACTACCAAATTTGACAGCTGAGCCTTGATTATTTCTTTCTCGTGCTATCTTATCTTCTTACTATGCTGAGCAGATGTCTAAATAGTTCTATGTTTACAAATACAACATAATTGTATATCTAATCCCTTTTTTATTCTAGTTTTTAAAACTTTGTTTATTTACATTATTTCAGATGTTTAAACGATACTTTATGTTCTATACGTTAAAACTTGTTTGTCACATAATATTGCTGTAAAGAAATTAATTTGAGGATAAGTTAAACTAAAATATAAAATAGTAAAACTGACAAAATAATAGTACATTATGATACAAGTGCGCGAAGTTGGTCATTACAGTCGAGGCGGAATTGAGCCCGAGCCACAAGGCGAGGGCTGTAATAGAGCCAAGACTGTAATGAACAAAGCACACGCGTATCATACGACGTTTTTCAACACACTTGCGAGGAAAAAAACAATTAGGTATCGACATTTTTCAGTCACAAATCAGCAAATTATAAACGAACAAATGTTTGCACAAAACACAAAATGGCGCGGTTTATTTTTTCGCGCGCCGTATCTTTGGTTGAATAACTATGCGCGCGCAGGTTAAGTCCAGAGACACCGAACATTCAGCCACAATATATTAAACTAAATAATTATGTATTTCTAATAAGAATTTACGGTAATTAATGATTTAAAATATTGTATTTTTTAAATGCTTTAATAGATAATTAGATGAAGTATAATCTTATCTTATCAGATTTTGACTA
Source organism: Hesperia comma (assembly GCA_905404135.1). Classification (NCBI taxonomy): domain Eukaryota; kingdom Metazoa; phylum Arthropoda; class Insecta; order Lepidoptera; family Hesperiidae; genus Hesperia; species Hesperia comma. The sequence goes on along the minus strand of FR990032.1, from coordinate 6,473,847 downwards.
AGTACAACAAGTTTATTTATTTACAAAATAACAAATCTTTTGGTAACAACCTCTTTACGGATATTAAAAAAAAAGTGGAATAAGAAAAACACTAGTGCGGTAATGAAAAGTAAAACGCACTAGTGTGTAATAAACCACATTCCGGGCGTAAGACTAAAGAAAAAATAGCAACTTTACGAGCAAGTGTGTTGAAAAAGTGATTTTCTTATTCTGTATTCCTGAGACGATAACCTACTTTTTGTTTTTTACGACCTAAGTGTAGTGTAACCATTTTATAACACGCCCCTCGTTTATTTCATGCTCTCCAATTTACTAGTTCTTTTATTATGTAAATAACTGTTCCCATGCGGCTCCCGTCGCGTGGAATTTTTGGTACATTGTATCCCCCTTTTTATCCCTTTAGGGATGATATTTTCAAAAAACCTCTTTTAGTGCTGTTATACACACCCCAAGCAACACACATGCTAAAATTCAGCTTCTTGTGTGCTCGTGCGTCTCGGCTGTGCGTTGTCTGTCAGTCACTCAGTAACAGAAAAGCATATTGTATATTGTTTTATAGTTATATATTATTTTTAGTTGGTATTTTAGTAGTTGTTTACAGCTAAAGATGTCACTCTTCTCACCTAGCACTCCATGAGCGTGATGGGAGCCAGCAGGAGCCCAGTTTTCGCTGCTATTGCCCACCACGCGGCGCCACCAGCAACCAACACTACCTGGTACAACAATACTCATGAAGTGTGACATAGACATTACATTTTTGATAAGCCAAAATAAAGTCATACCCTCAGACCAATAAACCATAGACTCCGCGCCGTGAACGGGGGCGTGAAGCCGGCAAAAAGTGCGCCTCGCCTTGTAATACACACGGCGGCACTCACACCAAAACGACTTTTGTGTTCTAAATAATAAAAAATAAATGAAGCTTTGTGTTCCAAAAAATAAAGTTCAAATTTGTTCTAGTTCAAACTGTCAACATAGGGCATTCTATTGGTTCCGATGTGTGTTTTAGGCACACTTTTGCCGGCTTCACGCTTTTGTTCGCGGCGCGCCGTCTATACATATGTAGTTTATTGGTCTGAGGTCATACCTATGTAAGCGTAGATGGATGAATGGACTTAATATAGATGGATGTTGGAATTGAATCGATAATGACAACATTTTTGACATCTTTCGTGCTTTCGAGGCCACTGAATAAAAATTCAGATCTGTTGTATACCGGATTCTGCCGATAAGATATTTCTATCACTTATAATATATTTTGCTCTTAACTCCTCCGTTTTTAGCAACGAACATAACAATAAATACACTTCAGGATTGAAACCTCCTAAAAGCTTTTGATAGCGTTTGATTGACTGATAATATATAATGTACACCTATTATAACTGAAATGTCGATCCGGATTTCTTATTTAGAACTTGAGTTTCTAGTAACACGAAAAAGAATTTAAAAAGTATGATAATAAATTCTTTCTTCATTTAATAATAATGTTTGAAATACCACCTGTAGTATTCATACGCGAAGAAATGATTTGTATACTTTTAACGAAGATAGCGCGAAGTTACTTGAGAATATTAGTGATACCTTTGGTATTACCTATGTCCATAACCACTTACCAAAGTTTGATGGCTCATTAGCATATTTGCTAACATAAAAAAAGGTCTCGCTATTACACTAGTCAAAAATTGAAATTTCAAAATAAAAAAGTCAAATGCAAATTCCAACTTCAAAATGATCTAATTTTAATACATTCATCATTTCTATAAAACATGTTATACATGACAATTGTATGAATCACTGACCTTTAGGACAATGCAGCTGCACATTGCCTCCGAGAGGAACCTCCACCTTCTGATGGTCTGGTTCCTCGTACACATCTGGTTCCGTCACCGCCTGGACGTTTTCGTCCGGAGCTGGATTGATAATCATAATACCCTGGATTTATTTTTTATTTAAACTTTACGCACTATAGTAGACAGATAGTAGCACATAGATAGTAGCATATAGTAGCACAGATTTAAAGATAGACTTAATGCTAAAAGCAGTTCCCAGTCAATCTTTAACTACGAACGCAACGAAAAGTATTATAATAGTAGTGACTGCTTACTGCAATTTGGGAGACCTAATGGCTAGGTTTTACCCAAATCGAAAAATGTTTAGCTAGGATTTTAATTGAGCATTCTTCATAAATATTGACGCTAAATATTAACCCAATTTTTAACATTACATCAGTGAAAATCATATCCTAATCGGTTCAGCCGTTTTTGCGATTCACAAGAAAAACGTTATAACATTAATTACTTTGTCCTTCCTTTTTAGAGGAAAATAACCGAAAAAACCCAAACGGTTTATGTGAGATGTTACATACAAATCCCTTGGCACCGATCTGGAACGTTATTTAAGGGATGTTATTTAAGGACCAATCGCAAATATCTTTAAGTTGTTTTACATGTAAAATTACCATCTTTCTTTCTCTCGCACATTGTTTTTTTCCAAATAAAATACCCAAGACTTAGAAAAAGGTACACGACGCTTACATTCACCGATTACCTACTCTTTTCAGGAGATAATTCCAGAGCTAGTCCTACTCCTACTCACCAATAACATTAAGGTAATAGCCGATTGAGGAGTACTCGGCATAAAATTCACAAGACTTAAAAAACGTACACGACGCTTTTAATATATTCACCGAATAGGTACCTACTCTCTCCAGGGGTTTATTCCAGAGCTAGCGCTACTCACCAATAACATTAAGGTAGTAGCCGATCGAAGAGTACTCGGCGTCCAGCCACTCGGCTCGGCAGCGGTACCAGCCAGCGTGGGCCACCCGGAGGGCTGCCCAGCGGAGGGTGGCCGCGCCCATCGTGGCCTCCGCGCCTGGCTCCAGGGGTGGAGGTGGGCTACAGGAGATACTCAAGTTATGAAGAGAAAAAAATTGAGAGTGGCGGATTCGGCTATTCCGTTTATCCCACCTCGCCATCCCACCTAGGAGGGAAAAGTGGATTTTTTTTTTCCACTTTTCCCACCCAGGTGGGATAAATGGAACATAAATTCGGCTATTCCGTTTATCCCACCTCGCCATCCCACCTAGGAGGGAAAAGTGGATTTTTTTTTCCACTTTTCCCGGGCGGATTATACCTGAGGCAAAATAGGCACGTGCCTAGGGCGAGAGGTTATAAGGGGGGCACGGGTGAACAAGTAGGTATATAAACTGACCACTGACCAAAAGTCACCAATACTTTATATAGGTCCATACTATGATTCATCTGGGTGGTAAACAAAACACAATGGATACAATTAATACCGCGAACGAAAATAAAGGTCGCCTATGAAACGTCTTTACTTACCTAAGAGGTAATGGTAAACTAGAAGTATTGAACAATTAAATTGAAAAATTCATCAAATATCATTAGATAAACAAGCGATATTAGGCAATCCTACCTAGCAGGTATGTCAGCATCTCGCAGCCACGTGGCCTTAGCAGGTGGGTTGGCGTCTACGTCGCAGCGCAGAGCGGCCGCGCCACCGGCCGTCAGGGCCACTCCGAACCCCGGCCAGCGCGATATCACGAACGATGGGGGGTCTGTTTCAAACCAAATGTTAGTGACTGAATGGTTCAATTACTGTAACAAAATAAATATAAACGAAACACTTGGTTTCTGTGTCGTAGGCGGCATGGATGTCACAAATAACACTAATTCTTATTTACCAAGTTATCCGGTGACTTTGTCATAATTCAACCATAACACTTTAACTATAAAAAGTATTTGTACTAATTATACTTATAAATCAATCTGCATTTAAGATATTGCTACTCGACCTACAAGCAGAGATAATATTGGTATCTTTAAATAAAGAATGAAAAGGCTCCACGTCTATAACACAACTTATCAAATTGGAATATTCAATCTTTGACAACCCTGTAGCCTAGTTGGTAGCGACCCTGCCTGCGACGCGAGGGGTCCCGAGTTCGATTCCCGGCCGGGGCAGATGTTTATGTGGCAGATAAATATTTGTACTCGGGTCATGGGTGTAATTATAATGTGTTATATACTCGTATGTGTAGTCCATGCCACCCGCAACACAGGTACCTAGTAACCTACTGCGGGGGTATGAGTGTGTTAGCGTTTATTTTTTTTAATCTTAACTTAAACAAAAAAATGTGTTAAACCCCAAAATAAGTAAACGTAATACTTACAAGTAACATGAATCTCAAGTTTGGCCGTCTGAATATCGTGGGAAACGTCCTTATCTTTACTGTCCTTTGTTTTTCCCTTGTGGCTTTTTGTTTCATAACTGGGAACGCCATAGGGCTGCCTTTGTCTAGCCTCGCATTGTAACGTGGCGTTGTGGAGTTCCCGTGCCGCTGTTACTACAACGCGGGACGATACTACGCCCTCTATAGGGAATAGTGAGAATACTCTGTTAGTTCCACGCTTATGTAACAATATAAATTGGGACAGTTAATTTAACTCTTTGAAATTATAATTTAAATATCGCGCAAAATCGCGAAATCGTGTAAATCGAGTTGTTTAAATCCAATTGAAAACAGAAAGAAGTTTAAGATTTTTCCAGATACATACTTTTTACAGTCATTTTGCACTAACAAATCGATTCTTACCTATCGATTTCACCTGAATTGACTTTTATCTGAATCTGTTCATTGGTAAATAACTCAATAATACAAAATCGTATCGTGGACAAAGTTAAAACAAAAAATTACACAAAGAATCTACTCACCAATAGTATAATTAGTATGGTATATCCGTAAGTATGGCCGATGGTCGAGCGCCGGCTCCAACGCTAACAGTCGCCACGACAAATCTGGTGGTGGTACACCACCTAAACAAAAAAAAATATATACCACAACGATTTAAGCGATGGTAAGAACTACACAATTATGGTATTTCTTATATTCAACAGTTTTTATATTAAAAATTAGAAAATAGTGTCATAAAATAAACGAGTTCTAATTACTTTTCGCTCAGCGTAGTGGCTACAAAATTATGAATTATTTAAATATGTCAAAAACATCAACCTATTCATACAAATTAATTAAAGTTAGTTGAATAGTATAATACCTACCTTAATTAATTAGTACAATGCTACAAATTAACCTTACTTGATCAGTATAATACCCAAATTAATTAGTAGATACAATACAAAAAATGTCAAAGTAAATAAAAACTATTGATCATTATACTCTTAACAATAATGAAAAAGGTTTTGTGGAGGAGACGAGAGGAAAGAAAGGCACAATAGCCATTGAGAACGCATTAGCCACAAACGCTTCACGCACCAGTAAGTCGAGCTAACTACTTACTTATTAAACTTGGATCAAAGTTTCAGATTTATACCAAGATTCATATAACTACTAACTTTCAATCCGTGACGGATACGCAACAGAATAATTGCAGATATTAACAGAACAATACGGTAGCATAATTTCTTGGATGTTTCTTCAAATAAAGCCAAAATATTTTTTTTGTTGGATGTGCAACAATCATTAACCAGTAAATTAAAATAGCCTCAAGTGCGTAGCACGTCACTATTGTATAGTGTGAGCTTTCGATCTCATAAACAATAGTACTGTGTCATCATAATAAACTTTCGATGTGATGAAAGGTCGATAATATTTTAGACACCAGATTGACAAATGTATACAATGTTGAACTTCGATGTAATGAAATAATTCCATTGGGCAAACGAGACCCCGAATTAATACGGCATCGGTGTCAGAAATTCGATGAATTAAACTTTCCTCTTTGTAACTAGCCGGTATCATGGAGGACAGACATTACTTTCGACGTAATGAAAGATCGATACGAAAATAATTCATCAATATAAAGAATTTAATTTCTTAAACTTCGACATAGTTTAATTCAAACTGGCATTTGGGATCCTACAACGACATTACTTCGACAATAATCGTAACGCGAATGAAGAATCACTTACCTTCAGCGACGCAGCGTACTTCCAGCACAGTTTTGTCGCGCACCGGCACCCATGTATTGCCGGCGTCTAGACGGCGGCCATCGACTGCCAGATACACTGACCTTACAGGTTCTGGGGATAAGCAAACCTCATTAGTTGCTACCTTACTTTAGCATGGTCAATTTAAAAAGAAGCGGGAGAAGCGATTGCAGATGGCAAGGGGAATTCGTCTTAATGGCACCCACATAAATACCAGCTACCCGCCCCCATGATGAAGGTTAATTGTAGATTGATATGGGCAAGCTTCTTTTGTTACAAGGGCACTAGTTTGAGATCTCGCAGTGCCTAAAAATTTGAAGAGGCGCTATTAATGAAACTAAAATATTATGTACCTACAATTAATTTGAAGCGAGAGCACCGACCAAGTTTATTTATTAAGCCTTATTAGAGCTCCCATTAGATCTATCCTTTAGAAGCCTAGTCTTAGTCTAGCCTTTTGAAGTCCACTGTTCGATATAGGCTCCCCTAATTGGTATTCCTAACGATCCTAAGTCCTCTGAATGCAGTAGCTTCTCTGGCAGCTATGGTCATTTTACAGAAACGTGGTCGCAATTCTAAGACTCCAGTACTCTAGATATCAGATACCGTTTAATAAATAACCTAGCATTAAAGCTCACAGGCAGGATAATTTACATTTTTATTCTTTAACTCCTATCCATTTTCTATCTCACAAATCTACTAACAGAATGTGTAAATCCTTTTTTTTCATTCATCCATCGCTATAAAACAACTGGACCATTTAAAATTGCATACGCCATAGCCAAGGAAATATCACCTTACTTTGAACCGTATTGTGTAGAACATAAGAAACAATAAATAAATAGATACCGTATATGAGCAGTCTCGTAGGCTCGCCAGTAACCGTTCTGCCGGAGCGGTCGCGACCAGAGCAGCGCCACCTAGCGGCATGGCCGCGGGTCGCGCGGCCTATCTCTACGACGTCCCCTTCACGCCATGTCGACTCGCCAACTCCCGGGGATGTTGGGAGATTGATTTGCTGCAGTGACAAATGTAATTATGGTAACTCTAAAATTTTATCTTAATATGACAATATGAATTAAGTACGATTGGGTTCTTCAGAAGCATAAAAATGTTCCTATCAAGAATGCTGTGACAAGTTTTTCTCGAAAAGCACTCGCTGGAGCATTTTCATGCCACCAGAAGTAAATGTACCTAATTGGTAATCATGATGCATTTTATCAATCTCTACCCAAAACACTTAAATGCATTTAAAATATTTAGTGTAGTTATTATTTACTTTATTATTAGTCACGCAGCTTTTTCAAACTAATGAAACTTAGAAGATTTTAATGTCGTAGGATTATCAAAAAATTGGGTTTTTGATCAAAACCTAAACTTGTTTACGTTCATACAATTCAAGCCAAAACATTCATTCAAGTTCAAACAATTCAAGATGAAGCCATTTTACGGTTATCGACTGCACGCCTACTATAATACAACTAGAGAACCGCCCGCGCTTCGCTTCGGGACCCGTAGGTAACAGCCGCGTAGGTCCCGCTCCCGTAGGAATTTAGGCTAAAAAGTAGCCTACTACTCGCTCTCTTCACTCCACCCTGTCTGAGGTGTGTGGAAATGAAATGAAATGAAATGAAATGAAATGAAATGAAATGAAATGAAATGAAATGAAATGAAATGAAATGAAATGAAATGAAATGAAATGAAATGAAATGAAATGAAATGAAATGAAATGATTTATTTCGAACTTGGTTTTTACAAACACTTTTCGAATGTCATCTACGCCATCGCTTCCACAAATCCCTACGATGAGTGGCCTTGGTAGAAGAAGCGGCAAGAAACTCCCAAGGAGTTTCTTTTTTCTTCCCCACTCACAGTTACAGAGAGCATTTATCACTACTTAAGGCTATATTTCAAACTCATATCCAGGCTGTTTTATCTTGAAAATATTCATCCAGTTTATAATAACCCTTCGTCATAAGAATGTCCTTAACATGAGTTTTTAGCTTACAGTATGGCATTTCCGTTAATTCTAACGGAATTTTATTATAAATTTTTACGCATCTACCCATGAACGAGCCACCAGTTTTACAAAGCCTAAAATTTGGTACAATCAGCTTAGCCTTATTCCTAGTATTAATATTATGGACATCACTTTTCTTTAAAAAACTATCATGGTACTTTTTAACATACATAATATTATCCAAGATATATTGTGATGTAACAGTGAGTATATTAACTTCTTTAAACAGATCTCTCAGCGAGTCCCTAGGTCTGAGGTTGTAAATTGCACGCACTGCCCTTTTCTGTAATATAAAAATAGATTCAATGTCTGCAGCTGTGCCCCACAACAACAAACCGTAGGACATCACACTATGAAAGTAACTAAAATAAACTAGTCTTGCTGTTTCCACGTTAGTTAAGAGCTTTACTTTCTTAATAGCGTAAGCAGCAGAACTGAGTCTCCCAGACAAGGCTTCAATATGGGGACTCCATTGCAACCGAGAATCTATCGTAAGGCCAAGAAACTTTGTAGAATTTACTAAGTCAAGTACTTCCCCATTTAGAAGTATGTTAGTTGGCACCTGTTTTACATTCGGTAACGTGAATTTGACACACTTGGTTTTTTTCGCGTTTAACACCAAGTTATTACAAGTAAACCAGTGTAGTACCTGCGAAACAGTATTATTCACATCGTCAAAGCAATGTTTTCTTCTATCTACTTTAAAAACTAAAGATGTATCATCAGCAAACAATACAGTTTCACACAAATCCCGAGTAAAATGAGGAAGATCGTTTATGTATATTAAAAATAGCAATGGTCCCAGTATTGATCCCTGAGGCACACCCATAGAAATGTGTGCTCCTGAGGACTCTATACCATTAATCACTACTTTTTGTACACGCTCAGACAGGTAAGACTTTATAAGGCTAAGTGATAGTGCTGAGATACCATAATGCCTAAGTTTATTTATTAATATGTTGTGATCAACGCAATCAAAGGCCTTTGAGAGGTCACAGAATATGCCAATAGCATCCTGTTTGCACTCCCAGGCAGTAAAAATATGCTTGAGAAGAGCAATGCCCGCATCAGTAGTATTTTTTCCTCTCGAAAAACCGAACTGATTTGCATGAAATAATTTATTTTTAGAGAAATGTGACAGCAGCTGGTTGTAGATAATTTTTTCAAAGATTTTACTAAGAGCTGGTAAAATAGATATTGGTCTATAATTAGTGGGGTCGCTTTTTTCACCAGCTTTAAATAAAGGTATTATTTTACCATGCTTCATTAAATTAGGAAAGCTGCCATCATCTATACATTTATTAAAAATAATACATAAATGTGGTGCAATGGAGGCTATAATTGATTTAATGACAACTGTAGAAAGACCCCAAAGATCAGTTGACTTTTTAATATTAATAGAATTGAAGGTTTTTACTATTGTATCAAAAGTGATGTGGTTAAATGTAAATGAATTATTGCATTTATCAACACATGACTCCATAATATTCAAAGCTAGCTGAGGGCTGGCCTGCAAGTTTTTTGTAATTTCATGTGGTATTTCCGAGAAGAAATCCTGAAATGTGCTTGCAACTGCATCATCAGAAGACACATTTTTGTTGTTGACTATTAAGGCAAAACTACGATCATTAGATTTAACTTTACCTGCTTCTTTATTAATAATGTTCCAAGTGGTTTTAATTTTATTTCCAGAATTCTTGATTTTATTTGATATGAAGATCGACTTAGCTGTTGCACAGACTTGTTTAAAAATTTTTGAATACCTTCTTACATAATTTATAAATTCTAAGTCTGTGGAAGTAGACTTTTTTGCATAGAGTTCAAAAAGTCTTATTCTGCTTTTATATATTCCTGTTGTTGCCCAATCACTAAATTTAGTTTTTTTAATGCTACATTCAATTCTTTTTTCCTTAAAATTATTGTTAAATTCGTACTTTATTAAATCAAATACATTGCAGTATGCTTGATTTGGTGTATCATTATAATTAATATTTATTGAAGAAATTTTTCTATCTATATTGCTTTTAAAATTGTTTAAATTTTTTTGAGTAATTGGTCTGCAAACTATGTATTTTTTGGAAAGGTCATGATGGTACTCAATGGTGGCAAGTTGTCCGCTATGGTCTGAACTAATACAGCTTAATAGTAACTTATTAACAACAGTACAATTACAAAAAATGTTGTCTAAGCAAGTAGCTGATGATGGAGTTACTCGAGTAGGTTCAGAGAATGTATAATCTAAGTTAAATGATTTAAATAAACTAATAAACCTTACTGAGAGTGAAGTTGGAACAAGAATATCAATGTTGAAGTCTCCACATACAACTACTTTTTTATTTTTCATACATAACACTTTTAAAACACTTTTAAAAGCCCTCGGGACAGTTAGTTCCCCTTTGGGGGTGTTTCTCGCGGCCCGTTAAAACGGGCCGGTCCTTGGATTGGGCCCTAAGGCCCTTGGTTGTCCATCTGTGGCTAACCAATAGGTCAAGTCCGGTGAGTGGTGGCCTTTTTACAGGCCACAGAGTCTTAAACGGGATGGGGTTCATCTTCGCGCCGCCCAGGCGATCGAGGCCCTACCGGGTGAATCCCGCTGGTGGGAAGCCCAGCAGGAGCCGATCAGCGCCGGGCGATGACTTACGAAGCCCCAGTATCAGTCAGTGCTAGGCCCGTCCCGCGCAACCAGCAAGTCGCGCGGGAAGGCCCAGCGGTCCGGTGGACGGGTGTGGAGCGGTGCCAGGTCCTGCAGATGCGGGAACCGCGACGCGTTGACACACCCGAACATGTTGCGTGCCAATCTCTCGATGAAGTCGTCCAGGCTCTCGACTCGAAGGTCCCACTGGATGACGGCGTTCCTGACGTACCTCGGTGCACCAGTCAGCCGGCGGAGCGCAATCGCCTGAACCGCGCGCATCCTCTTGCGCTGCGGTTCGCTGGCGAGCACGTTCCACGCCGGTGCCGCGTACGTGAGTCGGGATCTGACGTAGGTCTTGTAGACCCCGAGCTTCAGGCCGAGAGGGAGGCTCGAGGAGAGCACTGGATTCTGCCATCGCGCTTCTGGAATTCGCGACGGCTTTCGTAACCTGTTGCTTCATCGAGAGTCTTCCGTCAATTTTGCCCCCAGGTATTTGGCCTGTGGGGCCCATTGGATATCTTGTCCGTGAAGCTCCAGAGTAGGATCCCGCTTGTTGAGGTATCCTCCTATGTTCACGGCCTGCGTCTTCCCGACATTCACCGACAGTCTCCACGCAGCGAGCCATTCGGGGAGGGCATCAAGCGCACGCTGCATCTTGACGATGGCGTGGGTTCTATTCAGCGACGTGGTGATGTACGCCACGTCATCGGCATACAGGGCAAGCGACGCCCCCCCTGCCGCCGGGATGGCGTAGCAGACCGGGGTCAGGCAACTCCCTTGCGGGACGCCGGCTGTGATCGGATGCTCGGTGGATTCGGCGTCTTCAACCACTACTCTGAAGCTTCTATTTTCGAGGAAACTGAAGATCACCTTAACGGCACGCCGGGGCGCCGAGATCTTGTAGAGAAAGCCGTCGTGCCAAACACGGTTGAACGCCTTTTCCATGTCGAGGAATACAGCACACACGCGTTCTCTCTTATTCAGAGCCGCGGTAACGGTGTGCAACACCCTCGACAACTGAAGAGTCGTACTGTGATCCGGCCGGAACCCGAATTGCTCCGGTCTGGGGGCAATATGCGGCGCTAGGTGTCGCAGCAGGAGCTTTTCGAACACCTTGGGGTGGTAGGGTGGGTAGCAGGGTGATTGGCCTATAGCTCTCCGGCTTCAGCCTGTTTTTCTCCTGTTTGGGCAGCATTATGACCCTCCCCGACTTCCAAGCCTGCGAGAAGGTCCCGGTGCGAAGGATCCCGTTAAACAGGCGCGCGGCTGCTCCGATCGTTCGTTCGTGATCCCGTCAGCACCGGGAGGGAGCTTCTTGATGGTGCGCAGCACCAAGCCGGGAGAGATGACATATGCGGTGTAGTGCCGCCCAGTCGTCGCACTCTTCGTCCAGCTGTTCCTCCCAGCTCTCAGTCGCGTGTGCATCTAACTCGGCCTTGAGTCGGGCTGCGGTCCGGTTGAGCTGGTTCTTCAGCTGCGGACACCCGGACTCCTGCCAGCGTTTCTGCAGGCTGCTGAGGTGATAGGGGAGAGGCGGAAGTTTCCCCGGAGCCTTCTGCTCTCTGCTTGCAGCCTGCAGTGCATTTTGCTCGCTGACAGTGAGCTCGACCGCTAACTGGTCAACGTCCGCATCCGTGCGGATAGGCTGAGTTGGCGTGGTGATCTACAGTTGCTTCTCGAAGGTTGTCCAGGCCATAAGGCGACGGGGCCTTGGCAAGACTCTGCTGGGCTCCTTCGCCAGGACTAACAGGACAGGAACATTCCTGTAGCGTCTCCAATCGTGGCTGGCAATGGAGGCCTTGGTACACCGCTATGTCCAGAATGTTCCAGAATGTTCCAGTCGCCCGCGCCCACCACCGGTGTCGGCGAGTCCAGCAACTTGCGGACATCAGCCAACAGGATAGTGCCAGCGGGCGGGCGGTACACTGAATACAGCCGGAGCGGGGAGTTCTCGAGGCAGAGCTAAAGTAGCCTATTACATTTGCCTATGACTTAAGTAAATTACATGTAGTATTTGATAGCGTAATTCAGAACTTGCAAATGAATTTTATTAACGCCATCTATTAACAACTCAGAAAATAAATATCTAGCAACTAACAAAACATCGATCTTCCCATGGGAATGGGATGTTTTTCCGCGGTAAAAAGTAGCCTACGTCACTCTCCACCCTCCTAACTATCCCCACACACATAAACCTTACCATATAATAGCTTTTTTGCGACGTGAAAGCGTCACAAACAAACAAACAAACAAACACACTTTCACATTTATAATATTAGTAAGGAAGTAAGGATAAGGATGTTAATTGGATTAGATTAACTTAGATCGAATTCATTAAAATATAAATAGAAACCTTTCGCAATAGAGATGAGAGGCCGTAGGCGGAATATCCTTAAGGATTTGATCAAATCCCCGAGTTCATCAATTCTCTGCGACATGTACAATGATAATGACAGAAGCAAATTCAGGCTTATCATCAAATATCCAATTTTATTATAGGTAATCCTGCGACATCTAATACGACGAAAGCTAAATAATCACATATTATTTAACTAAATATTAGGTACCTATTACCTATAGTTTACATGTAGCTATAATATCTATATAGTTCGTGCAATTATATTATACCTCACATGTATAGTAATATTTGTATGGCCTAAGCAAGCAAACGAGCAGTCGGGTAATAGTAAGTGATGGTAAGTGGACCGTGGTCACTAACGCCTTGCCGGCCAAGAACAAAGCCACAAACCCACTTCTTAAGGCACTCCATATTGCACTATCAAAACACCGACGTAGAAAGTTAGTTCCACAGTTTACACGTGTATGTGACACTTCGGCACAAAATGCTCTTAAAAATATATTTTTTCTTCAACAAAATCACAATTTCACAGGCACTAACCTCGTTATCCTTGTACCATCGCACATTAGTGACGTTGACAAGGTCGCACACGAGTCGTGCGTGAGAATGCGCTTCCACTAACAACTCACGTTCTAGCTTCAACGGCTGTTGGAAAAAACAGAGTTTTGAAAAACAACTTAAGTATACATAACATTACTACCACATAGACGTACACTACATGTATGTAAAAGCCTCACACTAAGATTCCTAGTATCATAAGTGTCTTGGACAATCAACAATAGTCAGCAAATGGACATCAAAGTTGTTAAAAATCCACTCCATATCATAATAAAAGTCATCAACACTCAATTTTTACATCCGCATTAACATCCATCGCGAAATAATCTCATCCTATAAATAATTTATTAGCGATCCATTAAACATTGAAGTGAATTCAGACAGACAGTCATATTTCTCTCTGTAATTTGATAGCCATAAATCTTTCTTTCAGAGAAACATTTCAGGCTATAATTTTAAACTTTTTGGAAGCTCTCCAACTGAGAACGCTTCACTCAAGGGCTCTCAGCACTGGGAATGAGGTTTAAAGTTTACACTCATAATTTAAAAGCTCCGTGCCTTTTCAGATATATTTCTGATTGTTTTACATTAAACAATACAACGGATTGTACATAAAATGATACCAACATCCTTCACTATCTTACTCTTGTATTATTTTTTCTTAGTTCTCAAAGGCTCGTTAGCTATCCTGCTTTTTTATATATGAAAGTTAAAAAAAATGTTAAAGTGTTTTGTATGTAGGTACTTATTTTTAATTTAATCAATTAAACATAGGTATGCAAGAACCATCTTTTGAATACAAACGAATCATTAAAATCGATATACTTAGCCAGAGAAGCATCATGAGGTAACACAATATATAAACAGTCGAATTGAGAATTTCCTCCTTTTTTGAAGTCGATTAAAAATGCACTCCAAATTCGTCAACACAAAGTGATGTACCAAACAAATTATTGATGATAAAGAGAAAACAGAAACCTCCAACTTCATAATTGGCCCACCATTCTAATATTTTACATCCCCTTTAAATTATCACAAAAACGACCCAAAACCTACACAAACCTTGGCGAATTATATTAACCAAACCGAAAAGTTGCTCAGTTTCTAACCGCAAGCCGAGACCCAATTAATTACGCACTTCATGATGACAACTTACAAGGGATGTTTTAGGTTTAATTTATTCACCGCGAGCATATTGAGGGATAACGTTTCCAGGCCTGCAGCTATTAGGTCGCGAAACACATGCAAAACGATGTTCGTGGTCGGAAATACGAGATTTATGTCTATATTTTCTACTAGTATACACGTACACGCCTTCACTTCGCTTAGGGAACGTCCCTTGCCGTGTACCTACTACACTCAAAAATTGTTAGACGTTATTCTATAAATGGCCTAACCTATTTTATTTTATTCATGAATAGATTTAAACAAAACAAACACTAAATGTTTCTCGAAACTAACTGCTACGCCTAAATCGGCAATAATACATAAAAAATATGAAAAATTAAAATACCAAATAAAAATGTGTGATTTGTCATAACTTAACACACATTAGGACATGCGGAAAGTTAAATTTTATAACCGCATGTTTTAATTTCATTTTATTAAAAAAGTGTGACAAATGAATTTGTGGAAATAATCATATGTCAGTGTGAAGTAGCCCTTTGACAAAACGGTATTAAGTTCGTATTTTCCGCAAAGCGGAAGTCACTGTTCTCTTACTGTTTGCAGTTGTTCATATTAAAACTCGTACAAAAGTTATAATTAAAAAGGTATAAGTAAAAAGCAAAGTCATAATATTTAACGTTTTTGTTACCTGAGCGACAGTAGCTGCAATCCTGTTCCTTGCATCTCGCAGCTGGTCTCGAGGCTCATCCCTAAGGACTGGTGAAGGTCTGATGACGAAGGCATCAACCCGAGAGGATGCTCTTGGACCTGGAGCGGCTCCAGCATCACCGATAGCATCACGAACTGCCCCACGAATATTTAAAATTGTGTCACCAGTCTTCACTCTTCGGGCGGGCTACAAATATGAAATTTATTTTAGACACTTTTACCAGCAGATTAGCTTAAAATATTTTTACGGGCATGTTGATAACTAAATAGGTAAATAACGTTAGTGAAGTTATTAAAATTTTCGTTTAGTTATAAAATGAGTCAAAAATTACTAACCTTTGAGTTTTTTTCCCAATCTTGTCCACTACTGCGTTTCTTTCGCTCTGCTTCATCATTTATAGTCTCTGTTCTCGAGACGTCTGATTCTTTGACGACACTTATCTCCTCGTTGGTGTTAGATTCCGTCGCTAAATCTTTACTTTCTGATTCTTGGACAACTATTACGTCGTCTTCTGTATCTACCCTAGCATCCTCATCCATTAAAAGATCTACATTAGAACCAGATGCAAATATGAACCCATTACCCGAGTTAGTATTTAAAGGTTCTGAATTACTCCGATCATTAATATTAAATTTTTCTGGTTCCAATACAGATTGAACACCTACGTCATTACTCTCTAAATAAATATTTTCTTCTGGCGTTTCTAAAACACCGCTACTTTCATCAGCCTCTAAGTTTCCCTTCTCATTTGTACGTGATTTTGTGGCTAGGTTGCTTTCAGCATAATTAATATTATCTTCAGAATTTTCTGTGATAAATTCCTCAGGCGTAACTAGGATACTGTTGTCTTCTATATTAGATTCTGGATCACCGTATAAAATGTTAGGATCAATACTTGTGACGTCATTATTTGTAGTGTGGTCGTTAGGAGCGTCGTTTGTAGAAATTTTAAGGTTAGTGAGATCTAAGTCATTTTGATAGCTATAAGGGGGAGAGTCGTAAGAGTCTTGAAGAGGGGGGTAAAGCGGTGCATCACGAAGTAGCTCAGCATCTTCGAGAGGAGCAGGAGATCGCTCGGAGCTACTACGTTCAGAGTTGATAGGAAGAAAGCCTGTTGAAAAGACAAAAACACCATTTAACTTGACAAATATAATTAAACTACTTCAATACGTAGAAAAATTTTACTAATAATTTCACTATTAATACTTTAATTTATGAACACACATACACAGTATCAATATTTTTAAAAGAACTTGATTAACTTTAGCAATTAATTAGAATAAATCCAGAACATTTTTAAAGTAGTAGTCAAGAGTCACTTAACATTTGCTAATATTTAATAAAACCGACTTCAAAAATATAAAATACTAATTTAGATTTTTTTAAATTCTATAATTTGAATTTAGATTTTTAATTTTACTTTCGATAGTGGCGGTTTTATATACGAAGGCTTTGGCCTGAATCACTTTTATATCTAAGTATAAAGATCACACGACTACAACATTCTCAGAATCCTCAAAATGCCTAAAGAAATTTTCACTTCCAACAGAATTGAGAACCTCTTCATTTTTTTACGTTGATGCAAAAGTAATTTAATTCCAAGAATATTCAAGAAATAGTCTTAAAAAATTGAGAAAATATAACTCATTTTTTATTTTCTAATCAAAAGTTGTCCAATTTAAATTTGAATAATTTCGCTCACAAATACATAAGCATCGACTCCATTAAGATGCCTTTGATCCCAGACAAGAGCCTAATGATAATAATTACTTTGAAGCGACTCAAGTAAAAACTTCGCTCGAAGTATTTAGAAATTTCTGAAACATCTAGAAAGAAAATGAGTTAATCAAGGCGTCCGGTCTTTTGTTCATTAATAACTTTAAGCTCCTGGATCCATCAAGTTTCAGTTTCAAAGCGGCGTCGCTTTTTAAGCAAACATCGCTATAAGTGATGAAGTTAAGAGCAGTCTCTACACTGAAGATATTTGGGATCTAAGCAATCGTCAATATTTTATCAAAACATCTTGATTTATAAGTATTTTGAATGATCATATTTTCATTTTACAGTTAATATTTTTGGATTTTATAAAAGGTCAACAAGTCCCTTTATGTCCAAGAGTTTAAAAGTCTAAGGAACAGCTAAAATTATAATTTAACATTCACATATTGTTACATTATTAAGAAATGTTATCACAGAATTTACCGTAATTAACAGAATCGCATTCCAATCGCGATCAAAACCTGCATAATGTGGAAAAGATTTTTATTGTGTTCTAAAAGACACATGAAGTTTGTTACGCTGTAATACCTATAAATATAATATATCTACCTATTATCACATTGTATAATTATTCATTGTATATGATTATGACAATAATTATGACAGTTATATAATTATGACAGTATTAGATATTTTGGAACCAATTACGAAGAAAGTATTTATAAAAATAATTCGTGTAAGCAAAACCACGCAGAATATCAAAAGTGAATGATACAATAAATGCCACTAAATGTATACACGCACGAGTCTCCCGGCTCAAACAAATTGATAAAGCAACTTGGCAACTTGATTTCGAATTAAAGGAACCATGATCAAAGACGAAGTTATTATAGAGTGGATTCAATTTTATGTTTCCCAACAAACAGTAAATAAAGCTGGGGTAAAGTCCCAGAGGTTTTCGTCTTCTAACAAAATACGAAATTAGGTCGCCCTTCAATTTATTACCTGGTGGCAAATTTGTGAGGTACCCATTCATTTTATTCACTGATTGTATCATACTGATTGTTAATAAGCTCTAGTCTAGTAGATATCCAGCAGTAGGGTGATATGTTTAGTCAGTACTGGGACTTAGCTCATACATAACACTATCGTTGTCATAGAAACGTCGATGAAGTGCGAATTTCGGAATCTGATGCTTTTCGTCAGGTAAAATATTGAGCGATATCTGGATTACACACTATACTGACGTTGCTATGGCAACGACAATGTCTGTTTAAGTAAAGACTTCACATTTGATGAGTATGACCCGTGATAAGACAAATTGATATCAGTGAACAGAAATAAAAAATTAAAATCCCCGACTCGACTACGTTTGTATTTCTATACAACTTTTCTAAGTTAGGTACTCGTAATCCTTTAAGAACTACATACCTAAATATCTACTTAATAACACCCATATATTAATTAAAATAAGACACCCAAACCCTGGTAGTAATAATAGTAAATACATAATAATTTTTATTCGTACATATATATTTAATAGTAATAATAACTTTTACCTACTGAAAATCAGTAATAGTAAACTTAGAATTAACTCACCACAATTTGCATTGTTAGAAAATGCTTTGTTTTCCCAAATCTCAAATTGAATATAACGATTTCAATACCTAACCACTTCAGACCAATTCAGTTACCTCAATAAATCTTTTATAGGTAAATATGTATATCTTAATATACATATTTACTTTAGAAGGGTCATCACTAACAATTGACTCCATAGATGTTTCTCTTTATAAATATCTGATCTTTATACATAATTTTTCCATTGTGGCTCTTATAAAGGCTTCAATTTTCTTTTGGAGGAACTGGAGCGAACATTATTATATGCCAGACGAAGCTATGAATATTCTTTGATTAAAAATTCTCGTCGTTAAACCTCCTCAAAGCTATTGTAATTATAGATTTTGCAGCATTATGTCAAAGTATAAAAAGTGGTTGTTAATCGATAAAATTGAGTTTTTTCATAAAAAATCTTTCGGAAGACCCCATTGCATATTTAGTTAAAGGGCGAGTCTAGATCGTGTGATAGGCTTGTGTGACAGATACGATCATTTGTTCTGGGTTTTGGGTGTTGTGTTGCCTATGTCATTCGTGATGCTGGGTATCTTATTGCGGGTGTATGAGTGTGTTGGCGTTTACATAAAACTGTCCTAAATGACTGTTTGATTAACTGATTTATCACCATATAGCCTTAATTACTGAAGAGATACAAAGAATTTAAACAGTTAATTCTCTAGGGTTGAGTTTCTTATGAGGTTGGCATATGCAACGAAAGAATGTGGTGTTTATATAATATAATATTTTTACTCAAAACAAGCCTTAACTCCATTAATATAATTATATTTAATATGTTGTTACGCCAAAGTTGGCATATAGGAGTGTGTAGGGCATCATAATTACTGAAAACCACTTTTGGTATTTCTATTTCTTTAATATAAAAATTTGTTAACATAAGACGAGCGGCTCATTCACACGAGGACGAATCGTCTTTTTTCACGAATCGTCTTTTTTCACGATTCGTTATTTTTTTTGACGGCGGCAATGCTTTTTAAATACTCATGTTCACACGCTTGACGAATCGTGAAAAAAGACGAATACGGATACGTCTTTTAGAAATCACGAATCGTGAATGTTTTATGATTATGACGGATACGTCTTTTAGAAATCACGAATCGTGAATGTTTCTGAACCAATCTGAACTGAGCTAAATCACGAAATAAATGTGAACTTCAATGCGGATATTTTGACGAATCGTGAATAAACACGATTCCTTATTCAATGTGAACGTCCATCCGTCAAGACGTATCGTGTTTTTTGACGAATCGTCAAAGACGTATGCCGTGGGAATGAGCCCTAAGAAGGTAATTATTTTCTCAGTTCACACTTTTCATAATGTGGAATTATCATGTCTCAGTTATTTTCACGTTTATCATGGTACGGGAATATACTAGTTAATATTTTATGAAGAGGCTTATTACTAACTTTAAGCTGGTTTCTTCCAAACCCACGCGAGCGTAGTAGCGAACAGTTGGCGGTAGGCAATAACCGAGCAGTCGTACCATCTGATGTACAACTTCAATTCAGTAATTTTGGCCAACTCTAAAGGTTACAACTTACGATGCATGCAGTAACACCAAAAATAACGGGCCACCAACGAAAACGAAGTGCATAATAATATAATATTGGTATCTATTCGCCAAATGCATTGTGATAAAAACGAAGGAACACAGACCAACATTTAAAAAAAAGAAAATTTAAATTTGAAACAAGTTTTCAGCGCAAATCTGCAAACTTAGCTAAAACTAATATTTTTTCAGTGTTGTTCAGAACACTGCAGTGTTAATTGCGCGCCGCCGCGGGTTGTTTCAGAGTGACTCCTTGTGCCTAACCACCCCTTCACCATTCAGACGGCATGCTTAGTTCCGTTAGCTACAACCAAATTATTTATACCTCGCGATACGACATTTCTATCGTAAAGGTCGATAGTTTTTTTTTGTATTTGAAGCCCCGTGTGCGCCGTATTGGAGACAACCATAGTCTGTTGTTGTTAACGTTTATAAATACTATCTGTTTTATTAGAATATTGATAAGGATGTTATCCTAATAAAAAGTTAACTTTTTCTTAGTTTCGCCTATAGGTAAGCATAGATTTTTTAGGTTATCTACCTGCTATAACTATGATCTACTTTCAGTGACATGATAAATATAATTGACCCAGATTAATATAAATATCATTTTGTTACACCTATCTACTCGCTGGGGACTACCCCAGCGAGTAGATAGTTCGACGACGACTATACACGTGAAAGAGATCAGTAAATTTAATTATCTCTAAATGCAAATATTGTAATCGTGCCGTCACCGCGAGAATTAAAGTGCCCTCGTGATTGCGAGCAACCGCGTTGACTTCGCTTTATAAATAATTCCACGTTTCTCAAATTAAGGGCCTCTTTAAACCACCCTCTGAGACTTGCCGTACTCTAGACGATTAGATAAGGACGAATTGATCGCTCTCTATTCACGTAAATACATGTGGCCGTAAAACTTACCTAAGCACATCTATAGTCAAAAGCCAAAATATAGCCAATATCTAGCCAAAAGTCTCTCCACATCATTGAGAAAGCCTGGAGCATTCACTACTCCACTGCAGATTGGTGGAGCGGATTAACGTAGCTACAAAAAAAACAATACTTATAACATTTTAATATTCATACTCCAACAAGACAAACAGCAAGTAACAGACAGACAGACATCGGAGTCATATAAAATCTTGGACACCACTCGCCGAATATTTACCTCCGCATCGCTTGGATTCGTGGTGAATCTCTAGGATCCGTTGCTCACAAGCAGTTTTGCCAAATTGTTAAATGAACTTCCTTCTAGGTATTCTCGGAGCGCTATAAAAGACCGCTTAAAAAAAGGTGTAAAAAGAATTCTCCTTCAGAATCGACGTTGCACTGGTGTCTTGACCACTTTCAATCAGCTAATTTGATTTTACGTCAACCCTTCCGGGTATGCAAAAAATATTATTATTCATTTACATTAATATTCATTTGTTACTGATTACAGACTGCTAAATATAGCTTTAGACCCAGTATTTTAGTCTGACAATTGCTTGAACGAGGCCCTCAAAGTTTAATAGCGACATACACAAAGTCATCAAGCAAATGTACCTTCCTCGTCTTTGAGGAAATTTGAAAGATAATAAAGAAAGAAAATCGTTGCCCCAAAAAATAATGTGTATTTATGCGAGCGTAATAATTTACGAATATAATACTAATGGCTTTATTGTATTTCGCGATATACAGCACAATGGTAACCGTGCCGGATTCCCAAAAGGTCTTGCGTTCGATTCGATTTAAATTTTAGGTTAATCCACGACTAAACTGTGTATTTAGTCCTTGAATGTGGTCCATGACACCCATCGTGGCTTAGGCAATGTTAGTGTTATTTATATTTATTTATTCCGTCTTTTTCGTCACTGACACATGCTGAAGTCTGAGTAATATTATCACGCGGACTAAATAATAAAGTATGAGCGCTCAATCAAATAACGATGTAGTAAACGCAAACAACAATCCCGAATACCATAATCCATAAGTGATCAAATATTTATTTAACTCCCGACGCAAAAAAACCTTAGAGAAGAGAGAAGAGATAACTCAAAAAATTCCATCAAATGTCGCTCAAATTTAAATGGGACTATACAAGCTTTCGAATACAAAAGACAACAAAATAGGGTCATGCAGTAAATAATATGAGAGTACATACATATCTACATAAAACTCTACTCCACCTCACTGCTCGTTTATTGGAATCGGAGCATAAAAATTAATGCTCGATAAAAATTTGTTGATTGCGTTAAACTCTGTTCGCGTTCGTTATGGAATTCTATTTAATGTTTTCCCACACAAATGCCAGCTTTCCGCCATTGTGCTAAAGTTTCATTTTAGATTGACGGCGAGAATTTAAACGTCGTAAGTAAATTTTGCTTACAGGGTAATCTGAACTGTGAACACGGGTAATAAATTTGTTTTTAGCAACGAGTGTCAATTCTCGACGACTCAAGGATAATACAACAGGAATAGATTTCCAAAAGCGACGGCAGGTTAAGGGCTCATAAACGCGTAATAAGTGACTTACGACCTTATATAAGTCATTAGCTGACAAAGAGAATAAGGCATCCCAAGAATAAAAGAATGTGACTCTAAAATCAAAGCTGGGATAACAAATTATGCCGTTAAAAGTCGTATCACGTAGAGGAAAGACGTCCGACGTACGACGCGGCTTTGCTCCGAGCTACGCTGATCCGGACAACGCTTACCACGCCAGAACTTGAGCTATGGATAACTTTTGTTTTATTACAAGTTTGTTTTTAAGTTTAATGAATGTAATCTCTGGCCTCAAGTCCCAGCCAGTTGGTCTGCTAGTTTTTAACCGACTTCAAAAAAGGAGGAAAAAAGTTCCACTAAAAATCAGTAAGTAGGTAACTCAAAAACTACTCGTCAGATATCGCTCACATTGGGACTGTACGTGAAACACTTTCGAATAATGAAGATTGTCTAAATCCGTTCACCCAGTGAAAGGTTATGAACAAATACACAAAAAACAGCCGAATCGAAAAGCTACTATATTTTTTTAGTCGGATAAGAAATATTATGGCAAAGTTGATGACAACTTTGCTATAATATTTGCCTTTGCCAAAATATGAATTTTGGCAACGTAAGGCAATTATAGTCAAGTAGTACCTATTATAATTATTTACGTCGTGTATCCAAAAAAGATCACTCACTCACAACGAAACATCGAAAATCGCTTAACGTATAAAGATGAAATTTGGCAGGGAGGTAGATAATAGTCAGTGGACGTCAGCTAAGAAAGGATTTTGTTATATTGTACCTCTAAGCTAAACTAAGTGATGAAATTGTATTTGACAATCAGTGAAAAGTGCGTCTACGCGGGCCAAGCCGCGGGCAACGGCTAGTCAATAATACACCCAAGAACTCTTGATGAACCTTGCATCTGCGCAAAGCAAGTAGACACCCCGACAGTAATAGCTAGTCAATTATATACCCGTTCGTATATGAATACCTTGCGGCCTTGATAGCTTCACAGATTCACTATTGTCATTTAGTCTGATTTCATTATCTGTTTAACTCAGTATGTTTTGTTATTCGTTATAATGTGTCAATCGATAAATCCCAGAAGTTTACAAAGTATCACAGGTTACTTGTTTGAAATAAGAGTTCGTATGGAAGTATCTCTAATTTTTAATATTATGTGTGTGTAAAAATTTATTAATCACTTGCTTTAATAAAAGAAAAAGTTGTGAGCAAGCCTAATCGCCTTAGAGTGCCTCATAACGTTCACCAATCCGCATTTGGCCTGCGAGGGGGAATTTTTTTACCTTTACCCCTAACTTAGTTACCCCTCACTTAATGTGAGGAGACCTTTGCCCGCCAGTGTGACAGTTATGGGTAGCAATGACGATCCAAAACTTCGATTAGTTATAAAAATCTGGTGGACGCTGTCCTTATATTTTTGTATTTTTTTTTCAATTTAATCATTACCGAATTTTGAAAGAGTAAATTCACATTGAAACAGGATTGAGCCAATGTGTCGGTGAGTCGTTTCATAAATGAGTCTCACGTTGGGACAATTCAGAAACGTTAAGTCTTGTTGGAAAAGCACTTTATGAATCACGGTGTAATGTAATTTAGTACTGTAAGTAGATAAGTACTTCTTCAGTGTGATATTAATGTATGGCCCAAGTTATAGTAGGTACGTAATATTTATTGGTTTAAAGGTACAACAAAACGTAGGCATTTTGGTTTATAATATCGTATATCTTAAGTAGGTACATTTTAGGTACTTCACATTACACTTAAGCGTTTCTTTTTAGTCTATTAATATTTTCATACAAAAATAAAGTACCTAAGGTAACTATGTTGTAAATGAAATAGGTAACTACCTATTTCGCGTAAAAGTGAAGCAATTTGAATAGTTTTACTCGAACATTTATTTAATCGTTGTGAAAACGCTGTCAAAACAACAATATAGTCCGATAGATGGCTTTTCCCAAGTTCCAATTTTAAAAACATTTATTTTTATTTTTCAAAACAAAACCCTATTGTAATAGCGCATTGAGTATACCTTCCTAAGACATAACATTTAACTTGTGCAAACGTCATCTCCACAAGTAGGAAAACGCCAAACAAAACGAAGTACGTACATGCGATGTTTGTGCACTTATGCTGTTATTGCTCTAAGTGCTGTACACAGCACACAATGTACCGTTTTTATGTTTTCTGAATCACTCTGCGTAAACTTTGTGATGTATTTTAAACAACAACGACAGGAAAATGACAGAGTGCGCGCTCTTGAATTCATTTTAATTTAGTTTTATGTAAATAAATTTATATGAAACTCATAGCTCGGCGGCTTGCGTCGGTCCTAAGCGATTGACAAAGTTAAGCAACAGTGGGCGCGGTCGGTAGCTGGATGGATGACCTTTGCTCGGATAAAAAAAAATTAAAATCATCATTTTTTTCTAGGACACACACGTGGTTAGTTCCTGAACAACATATTTACACATGACGAATCCTAAACGGTTGACAAAACTTATTGATTCGCATTGATAATAAACTTCACGATTATAGTTTTCCAAACTATTGTTTTATTTTAAATATCTATACCTACATATTAAAACTGTAACTGATCGCTGTTTGTGCACGCTAATATCAGAAACGGCTGAACACATTTTTATGAGACTTACACTGTGAGATACCTAGAGGACGTTGTGGAGCAACATACTACTCTTTATCCCGGAGTCCCCGCGGGATTGGAATTTACGCGGGAAAAACTCCTATGCACGAACGAAATCGTGGACACAACTAGTTATATAAACACTGAAGTCGACTTGAATAGAATTTAAATGAATCACTTCAACTTCGTATTTGATCTAACGCACACGATTTTCCCATCACAAAACCCTTTCAATACATAGAACTGAACTCACATAATGTGTATAAACTACACTTACGTAAGTACTCGGTAAACTTCGTAAACACAAACAAACAGTAAGCGTTACAGAACTATTGACACGAATGATTGTTTCAGCGAACGACAAACAAACTACAACTACAACTACAGTGTTTGTTGCGGGAAACGTTCGAATCCATTAATGGAATAACGAATGGAAAGTAAATGACGTTGACGCGTTCCCGAAATCACTACTATAGTTATTTTGTGTTACAGTATATTTCGTAGAAAACGTAGCAGTTATTAAATATAGAAGCGGTCGTCATACGACTTGCAATGATTCTAAGTGATTGACCCAGAACAGCGGGCGTGGTCATTAGTTGCATGGAGGTTGCATGGGTACCGCTTCCGTGCACGAACCTCTCTGTATGGGCGTCCGCGTTCAAAACCGTTTTGCACACTCCCCCCCCCCCCCCCTTCTTGTCGTTCCAACACCAACCTAACACAGATTTACTTTTTTATTTCATGCCGCTCCCTTTGGGTGTCGCTCGCGTTCGTGCACGTTTTACACTCGCTTACCGTACTAGATTGTTATCATTACATTAGATTATTCCATGTAGGTGTCTTACGCGCAACATGGAAATAAAAACTCTTGATTAAGTAATAGGACACTAATTCCTTCAACAATCTGCACTGGTATGCTTTAGGCCTTAACTACGAGGAGAGATTGTTGCTCAATTTCGAGCCATTAATGGGTTAAAGCCAAGCCAAACCGACACGTCGCTACAAGTGATGTCTCTATCTATCTAATCTCTTTCAACCCTTCAGTTCATTCGCCTCATCAAATGTTTATCAGTTCCCACACAGACAATAAAATCCCAACAAAAGGTTACATTGTCTATAAGAAGGGCAAGAGGGCGCCTTTAGAACAAAGCACACTTCCCTGAAAGGGCTCGCCTCATTGTCTACGAACTACGAAATAAAAGACGAAAATAGCAACGCATTGTAAGATGTGGTAACCTAGATGTTTCGAAAATAAGCTCTGATGAATTCACGTCTTTGTCCCAAAAACAATTTCTATTTGATTTTCTTACCTCCAATTTGAGGTCGTAGTTAATTGTTTTAAGGTTCCTTCTACAATTTTGAACAATAGTAAAATAACTTCAGTGTCTACAAGTGATGTACGAACCTATACCTACGTGCGTTTAAATTTGTCGCCTCTCGGTATTTTGGGATTCCAGAGTAAATTAAAAATTAAAAATTTGTTTAACGAGTAAGAGAAAATCGCTGGGCATAAAGAGATATTGGCATCATAAAAGATACATAAAATATAATAATAAATTAATGTCATGCACCAGATAAATTCGCTTAGGTACTTATCTTTATGATTCAACATTTCTCTTGAATCAGATAAGAATTTGGAGTATATTTCATCGGTTTTCACAAAATATTCTCTTTGAGAATATTTTTTGATAAGCCTAAATAAATAAAGAAGTTGGTTAAATGTGTATGGCAATAAACTTAATATCATAACTATTTATGTAGTTATCTCGTAAACTTAAAGTTTCACAGGTCCTCGTTGTAAGTTACTTACTGCTTACTGGTCATCTTTGAGGCCTGCATAGCGCCAAATATCCAACACGTAGAGACTGCTGAGATACTTTGATACTGTTCATGTATATTAGGTACATGCTATCATTTTTATTAAGTATTAACTTGTAAAAGACTAATGAATTAAAATAAAACTACAATATCGCACGTACCCTATCCATTTAAAACCTTCAATAACAGCATTGAAAAAGAACTTTGCAGCTGTAAACGCTTTCTGCCTTCGCCCAGATTTGCATTTGACGGGAGAGCAACAAGGCGACTTTAAAAGCCTTTTAAAGGAGTATTAAAACTAAAATAACGCGTATTTCGCACGGGCTAGCTTATTTTCTTAAGTTCCTTTACACTACTTGCTAGTTACTTTATGAATTAGGAAACTGTGTTATTTTAATGAAGGCAGAAATAGAAATTCATTAGAGTCAATATGATTCAAAACCCCATATTAATAATTTAAATAAAATAACTACAAGGTCGACAGAAAAACTAATAGGAAATTAATAAATACTACAGTTAATTTAGCAAACTAACCCAATAGTTGCAACTATAATGCTTAATTTTTATTAATAACTTTTTTACGTATATATATTATATACCCGTAAAAAGTTATTATGAACTTCTGAATAATTAATGAACAACTGAAATTTCCTATTAAAACTTTTACGAGCAGATATTATTACCTACTTATATGTACATATATTATCTAAAGTTCATAATATACTCAAACTGCGCTTTAGAACTTAAAGCACTCAAAAATTAAAAAGAATACAATTATATCAGGACGCTTTATATTTTCTATCATGTCCAAAAGAAAGATTGAAAGATAAAATCTCCAAATCCCCACAGCTTGGGCATGAGTCTACTGTCATAATGTGAGTGAATGTGAAACCACCACTACCTCAATGGTTTTGAGAATAGTATTATTAGGGACCCTCAGTGTGCAGATTTCCTTAATTTTTGTTTTCGAAAGATAGTGCTTCACGTCCGGTCCCAGTTAAATTGTACCGCTGTCTGACGGGTTATTTTTGAGTTATCTCACATAACCTTACGATATACGCAACCTCAAAACTAGCATAAAGTATAACCTATCTAATATAAAGTATAATAAGACCAAACCGGCAATCTTCGGTAAGAGAAAACATAGTGAGAATTATCACACGTGAGACAAGAGACCACACGTGAGAGTTCTTCATAATGTTCTCAAAGTGTGTGAAGTCCGCCAATCCGCACTAGACCAGCGTGGTAGACCCCACATATTGTGAGAGTAGGTACCCAACCCAGGTAGGGTGTAGCGGTGATAGCCTAGATGTAGCGGTGATAGCCCAGTGGTTAAGAAGTCGGCCTCCTATCTGGAAGGTCCGGGTTCAAATCCCAGGGCACGCAATTCTGACTTTTCAAGTTAGGTGCGTTTCAAGCATTTAAATGTCACTTGCTACAACCGTTGAAGGAAACTATCGTGAGGAAACCTGCATATCGGAGAGTTCGCAAAACTCAAAGGTGTGTGAAGTCCGCCAATCCGCACTTGGCCAGCGTGGTGGACTATGGCCTTAACCTTCTCATTCTGAGAAGAGACCCGTGCTCAATAGTGGGTCATGATGGATTGAGATGATGATGATGATGAGGTACCCAACAGTGGGACTGTTATGGATTGCGATGATGAGATGTCAGGAATGAGGTGACACTTTAAGGGGCGCTGACTCATCGTAATTTATCACTTCAATCGCAACACAATGCAGTTAGCGCAAATTGCTTAAGATAAGGAACAATGGACGAGAATTGAACCCACACCCGATTGCCCCTCCTCCAGCGATGCTAATTGCATGTCATTGGCAGATAAGGAATGGACCTGACATACATATTGTTGCGATGTGTATAAATTTCGCTAATAAACACCCGAATTGAGGGCCCTAGTCCATTATATTCCAGACTCCGTCTATTACTACTAAGAAATAATAATGGTTGTCTGTCAGTTTAAAATGTTTTCGCAAGTTTTTTTATACACCAAACTAATACATTTTTGTGTCTGCCTATTAATCTTCCTGTTTGTTCGGGCTGATCTCTGTAGCAAAAACCCGATTTTAATGGAACTTTAAGTGGCGAATAGGGCAACATAAAGGCCACTTTGTATCTCCTAATTTTTACGAGATCGGGACTGAAAAAACCTAAAAAAATCCCAAACGAACGAAGTCGCGGGCAAAGCTAGCGAAAAATAATAATGACAAAGTTATTTACTCCATGCTTTTCTTCGAAATATCTTTGACCTAGAAATTTTCTATGCAAAATATCTTCTAGAGACAGCATTCCATAATTATCTTACGGCAAATCTAACAACCCCTACTGAAATAAATAGAATGGATTGTGTAATTTCCTCTCCACCTCACCCCCGTACCCCCAGATAAGGAAGAACAAATGAAAGTAAAAATAACAGGTTATTACAACTCATTCATATTCAGCGGTCATAACAAAAAGGTAGGGTGACCATAATCACGCATATTTTTAAACCTTGCGCAATCGGCGCTATGTTAAAATGTTGGACCGATGTTTATCTTGAAAAGAGAGGACACAAAGTGATTTTATGTTTATGATATAATATTTATGTTTTTTGACTTTTTGTTTTATATTTTACTCTAAGCATGCAAGAATGCAAAATATATAAAACTCAAAGACATATTACTAAATGCCCCTAACGCAAATGCACGGAAATCCGTTCAGTTTATGAAATCACTGAGGCGTCAGGCACAAAGACTTACAATTATAATCGCCAATTAATTTGTTCATTAAAACATAGATTTTTACAAACGGGTACAAGTCGTTCGTTGCATTATGAACTTTAGGTATAGTAGGTAACCAAACAAATATATATATATATATATATATATATATATATTTACATCTTGAAGGACATGTTGCGTCCTACATGGCGTTATTTACAGATGATGCTGCGTCCGACTGACTTTGTGCGTCCGGTATACGGACGCAAGATTGACAGACCCTCATTTTTAGCCCAAGGGTCCCTTATGATCATTAGAATGCGTGGGCGAAAAATTGGCATGGACGTAATTCCATCACCACAACGCCTTTTAGCGTATAATATAGTTCCGCCATCGTCCGACTGAAATTTGGAGGGCTCTAGTGTTCAGCGTATAATTTACCACGTATACTTTGAGTTCAGTTCACCGATCTTATCGAGTCCATTGAATATCGTACCTAATTTGTAAAGTTTTTATCATTTTTTCGTGACAACCATCTTGCGTCCCTTAAATATTCTTAAACGGGCACTAGGTACGGTGTCTGAGGGGCTCAATCGGGGTTCACGAGGGACGCATGGCGCGGGGCGCGGGGCGGCGGGCTTCAGCGCGCTCGTGTGCCGAAGTTTGTAAACAAACATCATGTGCCGGCCATGATGCAAGCTTGTCACCAAAGTGAATTATTAGCAAGTGCGTTAAAAGTGGTTATATTTTATTTGGTCTATTATTATAGTTAGTGATTATAATAATATATATGAATCACAATGAAAAGAAGTGCAAGGATTCTTAAATTGGCAAACCGTAAGTACTTACTTTTTACTACTTAAATGAAAATTATAACACGATTTATCTTATTATACCTATAACATCTAGCTAGTAAGTACCTACTTACATTTAAACATGTTGTCTGTTAATAATATTGTGATGAGCTTAGTTTGCGTTAAATTGTCTGTGAGTGAACGTGTGTAGTCTGCAAAAATGGTTGTTGTGATTGATGTGGATACTTTTTTTAAAAGAAATGATTTTATACATTTTTATAAAGCTAAACTGCAATGGCCTTGGGATTCAACGCATTTCATTTTGCAAAATTGGTGCATACATTGTGATACGAGTATTAATATTACTAATTCAGTAGTTGAACACTTTGTACTACCCATGAATTTCGATGACTTTAAAAAGCTTTATAACTCTTCTTTCATGTGGTGTAAATTTTGCGAATATGCCATTTATGATCATTTTCCGGAAGACGAATGTTTTTGTAATAACCAGTAATAATCAAAAGTAAGTAGGTACATGCTTCTATATTACCTACTTACCTACCTATTTGATTCTTATATCGTAATATCATCCTACTTCGTACTAATTACCTATTATAAACGCGAAAGTTTGAATGCACTCACGGCTGTTATCCCAGAAGGGGTAGCCAGAGGCTTTTTCGCGACTTCACACAGTTCTCAGGGCGAGTGCGTTAGCCACTGCGCCTCGGAAGTTTAGGTGTGGTGTTTGTGAGTATGGATGGATGGATGGATGGATGCTTGTTACTCTTTCATGCAAAAACGGCTGAACGGATTTGGATGAAATTTGGTATGGAGTTACATAGGTATATAAAATCTTTTTAACCCCTGACGCAAAAAGAGAGGTATTAGGTATAAGTTTGACGTGTTTGTGTGTGTATGCGTGAGTGCGTGGTTTTTTGCTTTTGTTTGCTTGTAGGTCGAGGGTATTTAAAATTTTTATTGTTTTATAATAATTCAAATATATCTGTTTTGTTTTCAGAAATACGGGAAGAAAAAGAAAACCAACCAGAAACCTTACATGAGGTACGTATGTTTTAACTTAAATAAAACACAACTTACGTACACACATTTTTTTTATACATACTTACCTGTCCAACTCCGGACTTACCTGTTCACACCAGCCTGTGCCTCTGAGCTTACCTGTTTATTACTTACCTGTCCAACTCCGAACTTACCTGTTCATACCAGCCTGTGCCTCTGAGCTTACCTGTTTATACATATTTACCAGTCCAACTCCGAACTTACCTGTTCACATCAGCCTGCGCCTCTGAGCTTACCTGTTTATACATACTTACCTGTCCAACTCCGAACTAACCTGTTCACATCAGCCTGTGCCTCTGAGCTTACCTGTTTATACATACTTACCTGTCCAACTCCGAACTTACCTGTTCACATCAGCATGTGCCTCTGAGCTTACCTGTTTATACATACTTACCTGTCCATCTCCGAACTTACCTGTTCACATCAGCCTGTGCCTCTGAGCTTACCTGTTTATACATACAAACTTACCTGTCACTAATCAAAAATTATTATATTGTGTTTAAAGATTTTGTAGACCACCAAAGTACCTACCTACACTACAACATACCTACGCTATACATAGGTATTGTCACTTTTGTATGATAACTATTAATTATTTATTTATTATCTGTGCCTGGAGTCAGTATAAGCCCTTATATAATAGCTCTTGGCTGATAAGCTGGATACAATAATTCAAAAACAGTAAAAAAAATAATACTTTATTTCTCCCATTTCTTTTACAAATTAAGTAATATACACAAAGGGGCATCCTTTTACATACTTACCTGTCCAACTCCGAACTTACCTGTTCACACTAGCCTGTGCCTCTGAGCTTGCCTGTTTATACATACTTACCTGTCCAACTCCGGACTTACCTGTTCACACCAGCCTGTGCCTCTGAGCTTACCTGTTTATGCATACTTACCTGTCCAACTCCGAACTTACCTGTTCACACCAGCCCGTGCCTCTGACCTTACCTGTTTATACATACTTACCAATCCGTCTCTGATTTATATATGTAGACGTACTTACCTATCCAATTCTGAATTTACCTGTTCACATCAGCCTGTGTTGGTTCGAGTTTTTACCAGATGAATACCTAATAGCTACTGCTGTCTATTCTTTAACTTTACATTATAAATAAATAAAAATAAAAATAAAAATAAAAAGCCTTTTATTTCTTGCGTTCACAATAACTGACTTGTTACAGAGTACAAGTAGAATGTTGCAATTTTAATACATAATATTATATTGATCTTTAAAGTTATTATTCTAACCATAACTAAGGTTCCATTCTTATTAAATTTATATATAACTTTACATTAGTCGCTCTTAAAAAAAGAAAAATGTACCTGTGATGTCTCGTTCATCTTCAATTTCTTCTTTTAGTGTTGGTAATCATGTATTTAATTGTATGTATCTCTGTTTACAGGAATTATCTGATTCAAAATCTAGTTCAATATCTGACTTTTCTGCGACATGTTCTAATTACACTCCACCGAGACACGAAGTAAGTTTAACTTAAATATTTCATTAATTCATTAATTTATATATGCTTTATATATGCTAACGGCTGTTATCCCATAAGCGGTAGCACTCTAAGCCGAAGCAGTCCTTAAGCCATGTCAGAAACCTTCTAGGTGGCTTAAAAATATCTGCGGGCGGCAATTCAGGATTGAGATCGGGGATAGGTAATTTTGATGTTCAGCAAGGGATAGACAACACTTATATCACTAATCAAGTTGTTACCTTCATATTAACGAAGCAACAAAATATAATAAGCTTTTTTTTGTTGCAGACCAGTTCTGATGATTCTTTTCGCAATGAATTTGGAACTTCGAATAATTTAACGCCATTAAAATGTGCTTCGAACTTCGATTCATCGGTCAAGGAGCCTAATAATCTTAATGATAGCGAAATTAGTCACATAAGCGGTTCTCCATGTAGTGTATTTGTAGAAACTTCTTCAACCTTATAAAGCAAATGAATTCGTACCAAATCAAGGAATACCTCTCGATGTTAATAATTCCTTGTCTAATGTATCTTTCAAGTCACCTAATAACATAAGTTTAAGTGAAGTTAGTTGTAAAAACAGTTCTCCTTGCAATGTAATTGTAAGTAAGGAATTTCCACAGCCTTACAATGAATCAGAACCAAATGAAGAGATTATTTACGGTATTAATAGTGAATCTCAAATAGAAGATAATTGTAATGATAGTACAACAATTGTGTAAGGTAGAACCAGAGTGGTCCAAGTGACTTTTTTCATTGACCCCCGATTTTGGCAAAAAGATCTCCAAAACTCAATATTCTTTTATTCCACTTTGATCCAATTGCCCTAGACAATGTTTCTGAATTGCAATTCTGCAACTGAACTGCAATTGGATCAAAGTGGAATAAAAGAATATTGAGTTTTGGAGATCTTTTTGCCAAAATCGGGGGTCAATGCAAAAAGTCACTTGGACCACTCTGGTTCTACCTTACACAATTATCCAAAGGCAAAAACCCAAAAGTTCAAAGGTTCGAGATAAAGATTATTGCTTTTACTGTGAGTCATTTGTTTTAAATTTTGCTCGTCATTTACTCCGACACCATATTTATGAAACTGAAGTCCAAAAAATTGTGTCAAAACCTAAAAAAAGTCTTGCTAGAAAACAATTAATTGCAGCTCTACGTAAAAAAGGAAACTACCTTGTAAATTCAAAAGAGGTCACTAAACCGATGCGAAAATCCAAATTTACTGATTATTTGCCGTGTACAGAGTGTCTGGGATTCTATTCTAAAAAACTATTGTGGAAACATAAAAAGAAATGTAGTGGTAAATCAGGAAGTAAAAACATTCAATCTGAGGCTCAAAATCTACTGATACGTCATCTTAAAATCGACGAAAAACTTAAGGAAACTGTTTTTCCCCGAATGCGGGCAGACAAAATATCACTTATTGCAAAAAAAGATAACCTTATATGTGCTTTCGCATCCCAATATTTAAAAACTCACCGAGAAAAACATTTCGTTAACGTAGTGTCTAGAAAAATGAGAGAGCTTGCAAAATTATTACTAGAATTAAAAAAGATTGATCCATCCATTAATGACTTTTTTTCTGCCTTAAGACCAATTCATTATGATATCATTGTACAAGCAACCAAAGTACTGGAAAATTATGACATAGAAAAAGATAGGTATGAGACACCTACGTTCGCAATGAATCTGTCCACCACCTTGAAACAATGCTGCAATATTGCAATAATGTGTGCATTAAAAAAGCAAGGACCTTACACGGAAGTAGATACTGGCAAAATAGAAGCCGACTTAAAAACTTTGATTCAACTTATTGAATCAAACTGGAAATATGATGTGTCTACACAAGCTGCAACAGATTTAAACAAGAAAAAGTGGAATAAGATAACTATTGTGCCTTTAGCAAATGATTTAAAAATTCTTAAAGAATACCTAAATAAAAAATCCTTGGATGCTGCTATAAAAATTAAAGAAGGCTTACAAACTACTGAAACATACACACAACTTTTAGAGACTGTGTATTGTAGGGTTTTATTATTAAATAGGCGCAGGCCTGGAGAACTTCAAAGAATTACAGTGCACGATTATTTAGAAAGCGACAATAATGATAAAAATATGTATGAATAGTTTGATCGTGCGCTTACTGCCTCAGAAAGGATCCTGGTAAAGAAATTTAAACGTGTTGTCATTAGAGGTAAACGCGGCCGCGGAGTACCAGTTCTGTTTAATAAAGAAGTTCAAGATGATATTAAATTATTATTATCGATTAGGCATATTTTTTTGCTTCGACACCAAATCAATTTTTGTTTGGTAATCCCGGTTATAACAATACAATTTATGGCTACAAAGTTTTGGAAAAGCATGCCAAATTATCAGGGGCGAAACAGCCTAAAGCAATATCCTCTACAAGGCTAAGAAAACATTTAGCCACCTTATCACAAATTTTTAGCATGTCTGAAAATGATATGGAGCAGCTAGCTACATTCATGGGCCATACTAATGAAATACATAAAAAGTCTTACAGGTTGCCAGATGACGTATACCAAACTGCTAAGATATCAAAGCTTCTCATTCTTATGGAAGATGGAAAAGCAGATGCTTACAAAGGAAAATCTCTCGAAGAGATTGATTTAGATTTGAATGAGGAGCTAATTGAAGAGCCCGTGGACAACAACGAAATTATAGACTATGATCCTGAACCTACTTTAGATGCTAATTCTGATTACATACGAAATTTAAATGACTTATCTCAGGCTGGACCATCTGGTATGCAAAATGATTCTCAACAACTTATTAATGAACCCGTTTCTCAATTAGGTAACGAAAACAAAATACGAAAAGGAAAAAAAAGGACGTTGGTACCTTGGACAAAGGAACAAAAGGACGTAGTTACAAAATACTTTAAATTTCACATAAAAAATCACCAACCGCCTAAAAGAAATGAATGTGAGAAACTAAAAGAACAACATGTAGATTTACTTAAGAATAAAGACTGGCTAAAAATAAAGGTATTCGTCCAAAATATTTACTCTAAGGCTAAGAAATGAAAGAAGAAAATTCAAAAGTTTTTAAGTCGGCTTCTATTTTGCCAGTATCTACTTCCGTGTGTTAAAATAGTATGTTTTGTTTCAAATATTTTTATTTTGATAATGCATACCAATGATTAAGATACTTATAATTATGTTTGAATTGATAATTAATACCCGGGTTCTGAGGTCCGTATCAGCTGTTTATTTATTCCATAACTTTATCTGATGTTTAGCTGTATTTTTACTTTATCTGATGTTTAGCTGTATTATGTATTTTGTTATAAGCAAAGGCAAAGCCCATTTATGTTTAATTATTTAGTATAACTAAAAATTTTAAAATGTCAGTTAAACTGTTTTGATTTTCATGTTTAGATACCCACTTTCTTTTACAAAATTTTAAATTGAAAGAGAAGTTGCAGATGGAGTTTAGGTTGTAGGTGGAGTTTACATTTCTTTTAAGTAAATATCTAAAACAAGAATGACAACATTGGGTTGATAAAAACCCTACTGATTTCTTTTAATTATAATATTAAAAAAATTGTAATGAAGACTGATAGATGTTCATAATTCACTTTATTTTGTTATTAGGCAAGGCAGAGCAAATCTATGTTTATTATTATGTCAATGTTAAATTGCATTGATTTGTTGATGGAAAAGTTTTTATGTTTAGATACACATTTTTTGGAAATAAACCTTTAAATGTTTTATATTACGATATGCCTTTTATTCCGTATGTTCACCTACATAAATATTACTACTATTAGATTATTCGTATCATGAAACTTCCTCTTACCACTTACCTGTCCAACTCTGAACTTACCTGTTCACATCAGCCTGTGCCTCTGAGCTTACCTGTTTATACATACTTACCTGTCCAACTCCGAACTAACCTGTTCACATCAGCCTGTGCCTCTGAGCTTACCTGTTTATACATACTTACCTGTCCAACTCCGACCTTACCTGTTCACATCAGCCTGTGCCTCTGAGCTTACCTGTTTATACATACTTACCTGTCCAACTCCGAACTAACCTGTTCACATCAGCCTGTGCCTCTGAGCTTACCTGTTTATACATACTTACCTGTCCAACTCCGAACTTACCTGTTCACATTAGCATGTGCCTCTGAGCTTACCTGTTTATACATACTTACCTGTCCAACTCCGAACTTACCTGTTCACATCAGCCTGTGCCTCTGAGCTTACCTGTTTATACATACTTACCTGTCCAACTCCGAACTTACCTGTTCACATCAGCCTGTGCCTCTGAGCTTACCTGTTTATACATACAAACTTACCTGTCCAACTCCGAACTTACATGTTCACATCAGCCTGTGCCTCTGAGCTTACCTGTTTATACATACAAACTTACCTGTCACTAATCAAAAATTATTATATTGTGTTTAAAGATTTTGTAGACCACCAAAGTACCTACCTACACTACAACATATATG
The DNA here is from genome assembly GCA_905404135.1 of Hesperia comma. Classification (NCBI taxonomy): domain Eukaryota; kingdom Metazoa; phylum Arthropoda; class Insecta; order Lepidoptera; family Hesperiidae; genus Hesperia; species Hesperia comma. The sequence continues at coordinate 6,436,042 of FR990032.1, read as the reverse complement.
TACCTACGCTATACATAGGTGTTGTCACTTTTGTATGATAACTATTAATTATTTATTATCTGTGCCTGGAGTCAGTATAAGCCCTTATATAATAGCTCTTGGCTGATAAGCTGGATACAATAATTCAAAAACAGTAAAAAAAAATAATACTTTATTTCTCCCATTTCTTTTACAAATTAAGTAATATACACAAAGGGGCATCCTTTTAAGTAAAAATATACCTGTGTCAGGATACCCCGCTCTTTCTTATTGCTAGGTTTCTATGCGAAACTAATAGGAAGGTAAGTATTTCCTTTTTTAAATGGTTATTAAGGTACAGATTAAAGGTGTATGTGTGTGCGTGTGTGTGTGTGTGTATGTGTGTGTGAGTGTGTACAGTATTCGGAACCAATCTGAATTCAATAGTAGATGGATGTCATTTAGTTATTATAATCATTATGATACATACAGAGCATTATACGGAATTGATTTAAACATACAGTTGGATGGAGGCGGGAATGTGCATGCAGTGTTTTGAACGTATACGGAGATATTCAGTGTGCAGGAAAGATTTAAGAGTGAACGGACCTACTAATGCAGTTATTCGGAACCAATCTGAATTCAATAGTAGATGGATGTAATTTAGTTATTACAATCATTATGATATATACGGAGCATTATACGGAATTGATTTAAACATACATTCGGATGGAGGCGGAAATGTGCATGCAGTGTTTAGTAGGTATACGCAGATATTCAGTGTGCAAGAAAGATTTAAGAGTGAACGGACGCACAAATTCAGCTAGAAATATTTAATTTGAATATCACCATTTAACGTTTAAATGAAATTTGACGTCGACTACTGATATGATACTGATTAAAACATCTTACATACGCATTGAAAACATTAAAAATCTCACTACATTCAGTGGACGCCACAGGGTGGTAGTTTGTAAAGACGCAAGAAGTCCTTCGCGATTTATATATATATATATATATATATATATATATATATATATATATATATATATATATATTATTTCTCGCGTAACAATAATCACTTCCCTTAACTCAATAATAGATCTTCAAACGATAAAGTTAAATTTACATCAAGGCGATAAAAATACTTCATTCAATAGAAATCCAAATTAGACCATTATTCCATATTCAAACAAAGTACCTAAGCAGTAACAAAAACATTAGGTTACCTTAACAACAGCCATTTCCCTAAATTCTGAGGTTATTAGGCAGGTAGCTTGTTCAGCATTATTCAGCGGTCATGAATTCATTACAGATATCCTCCATTTTCACTCTGTATAATTTTTAAGGCTTACCACATAAGGAATATTAAATGCTATTTATAACAGTAGTGTTCTTTCTGTGCCCATACTAATTCAAACGCATTTTTATGTTAATAGACAATAAACAGTCGAGCGACCTGATATTAAGTTTTGACCTTCGCGCAAAAACATTAGTACCTAACATAAAAGCATGACTGAGGCGTTTTCAGCTAAGGAAAAATTAATAGAAAAGAAAAAAATTAAATTAAAAATTAAAAAAACCCCCGACACAAACATTTAAAAAGTAAAAAATAATATCTCTAAAAATAATACGTCGCGTTGGGGGACCGCTCCTAACTACTCATTATCTACGATTTTTTTCATAAGTATCACATGCCTATTTACCCAAGACTTATCATATTTTATCAATATTTTTTTGTGTTAAAGTTAGAAGTAAATGGAGCGGTCCCCCAACGCAACGTATTATTTTTAGAGATATTATTTTTTACTTTTTAAATGTTTGTGTCGGGGGTTTTTTTAATTTTTAATTTAATTTTTATTTTATACTTTTTATAGGTAAGAATATTCTCGATTAAGTCATAAATATTCTCTTACTGTGCCCTTTCATTTGAGACCCCACACGAGTATATTTGCATACATTCGGCTATTCTTCCCCGCTTTTACCCCCCATAACTTTTAAACGGCTCAACCGATTTTCATAAAACATATTTTAAAATAATATGCGCCCGTAAGTTCCCTTTAATACAAAAAAACTAAATTGAAATCGCTTCATCCGTTTGGGAGCTATGATGCCACAAAGAGACAGAATGAAAATTCTTCCCCCCTTTCAGCCCCAATAACTTTTAAACGGCTCAACCGATTCTCATCAAACATATCTAAAAATACGCGCCCGTAAGTCCCCTTTAATACAAAGAAAACTAAATTGAAATCGCTTCATCCGTTCGGGAGCTATGATGCCACAAAGAGACAGAATGAAAATTCTTCTCCCCTTTCAGCCCCAATAACTTTTAAACGGCTCAACCGATTTTCATCAAACATATCTAAAAACACGCGCCCGTAAGTCCCCTTTAATACAAAGAAAACTAAATTGAAATCGCTTCATCCGTTCGGGAGCTATGATGCCACAGACAGACAGACAGACACACACACACACACACAGACACGTCAAACTTATAACACCCCTCTTTTTGCGTCGGGGGTTAAAAAGAATATGTTATAACATGGTAAATTAGGGTAACTCCAACTATTACCAACCTTTTACCATAATAATCATAAATGTATTCGTTATGTCTATAATATAAAAATAAGTCGGGTTTTCCTTCCTGACGCTATAACTCCAGAACGCACGAACCGATTTCCACGGTTTTGCATTCGTTGGAAAGGTCTCGGGCTCCGTGAGGTTTGTAGCAAACAAAATTCAGGGAAAATTTCAACAGAAAAGGAGGGAAACAGGGAAAATCATTTTTCACATACAGCGCCATCTCTGATACATAGCATGTACTACAAACCAAAATTTTATTCCTTTTCAAATATTAAAAAAAAAATCTTTAATCCCCAAACGAAATGTTACAAAAAACGAAGCCATCTGGTGGCGAATCGGAGTTCGCCGGGTTTGCTAGTATTGTATAAAATTTACACGATCATTAAATAGTTTCAACCAGCACTACCAGTGGATAAATGTGCATAATAATAATAATAACGCTACACACTCATAGCCCCACACTAGGATTCCCTGTGTCGTGGGTGCTATGGACGACACACTAGACAAGGACACACACCCAGACCAAGAACGGAAATTTAAACTCATCATTCAAATTTCCGCCTCGCTGGGAATCGAACCAAGGACTTTCGGAACAGCGATCCATGTGTAAACCATTTCGCCATCCTGGTCGTCATACTCATAATACTTTAAATCTTTTTAAAATGCTTACAAATCCTAACAACTATAAATATATTCAATAGTTTTAAAGATAAAATAAATATTATTTTAAAATTACATAATTTAACATAATAACATCACTTATACATTTTTGTAATCTCCTCTGCGTGCACTTGACACATGTACCAAAAATATAAATAATACTTGTCATAATTATATTCATTAAAACAACGACTACAATGAAATAAAACCTATTAATCGTATTTAGCCATTATTTACACAAACAAATGCCAATAAAATATTACTTACTCATTTATTCAATGAAAACATCAGAAATAATCATCAGAGCTGAATAACTTTTTTCCCATTCTGTTTGAATTTATTAGGCAGGTAAGGCTGTTTAATATTAATCTGAGCCTTGAATACATTACAGATGTCGCCACCAGCGCGCAATTACAGGACTCTTCCGACTTTTTGTTGGCGGTAAATAGAGCTGTTTATTATTCGACCCCGGCTAATAGGTTTGCGTATTCTGATTTTATGGGACATTTCGATTTAGCATACTTCAGGATAAAGCAACAAAAACATTTTTATTGCACTTAAACTTTTACTTTTTTACTTTCACTTTTTTATTCAATCCCAAAAGAATTGTTCTGATAGAAATGGTTGAAAACAATCAATAAAATGGCAATGAACAGTAATTACAATAAATATTTTTTGTATACCGACGTCTATGACATAAAAGGAAGAATGTGGTTTCATTATAACCATTATTTTAAGGGGAAAACTTTCATTGGAAAATAGCATGACTATGTGGGCCGAATCGGTGGAAATACCTGTGTAAAAAAATATTTTTTTACGAATTACTCTTCATACGTAATCTTAATATACATATATAAAACTCTTGCGTTACTGGTGATTGACTGACAGAAAACGTACAGCCGAAACTATTGAACGGAAGAAGCTGAAATTTGGCATGTACATAGGTATGTTCCTTGGGGAGTGTAGGGGAGCACTGAGAGAGGATTTTTGGAAATTCCACCCCGAAGGAGGTGAAATAGGGGGGTGAATTTTAAACGAATTCCACGCGGGCGAAGCCTGCGGGTGGAAGCTAGTCACGTAATAAATAAGTATTATGCAAAGAGTGTAGTAAACTCTCGCAATTCCTTAATCAGCAAATTAGTATAATAGCCAGGTTATTTGTTGTTAAACGGTAAACCAGGGATAAACTCAATAAAATTATAACTATGCGGTAACATAACAGCCTGTCTAAATCCCAATGTATCCTCACATCCCTAACACACATGGCCACAGTAAAAAGCCCGAGGGAGCAAAGACGGGATTATTACAGCCGCTTGTTCCACAAAGGGCTTCAATCGATTGTTAGTTGAGAACGCCCGATATTGCTTCACAGATTATGTAGTTATAATAAAATTGTAATGCGCTGAAAGTATTTTAGACTCAATTGTCTTTATCTTAATTGACATATTTTATAAAAATACTAGATAAACTACATAAATCTGCGCGTTACTTTGCTTCAGTTAAGCTAAACTGCTAGTTATTTACTTAGGTTGAACTGCTAGTTTTTATGGGCACCTACTGGAAAAAGAAACGTTATTTGTATCCCACATTTTACACATATTGGGCCTTATTAATAAACGCGGCTTATAGTTACTCCAGGTTTAATTTTTTGTCCCTGTCAAAGGTTAGAAAAAGACAAAAAATCACCAGTCATCATCACAAAAACAATGAGGGTAAAAGGTGGTAAAAGCGTGTGAATTGGCCGCTAGAGGCGCTAGTGGAGAGTGAGGTCTGGCGGTCAGTGCCACAAAGACAAACTTATTTGACCCGGTAAGAGGGGCGTACTGTCTTTGTCTTTGTTTGACAACAGTTTTATATTTGCATTAGATCCAATTGTGGCCACCGGGTCAATTAAGCTTGTGGCACCGTTACATCTCAATTGTCTGAATGTCACTTGTCACTGTTTATGTATATACAAGGATCTTTTGGCGCATGACTGACGTGAGGGTGACAGAGATAGTGCCTTACAGTTTGCCTTCCCTGTAAAGCACTGTCTTTGTCACACATACGTCATCCACGCGCCAAAAGATCGTTGTAGGACTCTAAGCAGGCTTTGACAGCTGGACCTCACTCGACAGAGGCGCCAACTGGTGAGCACAAAAACGGCGACCCTCATTCATAATAATCATCACAATTTTCAGACTGACAAGTTTACAATTTACAACAAAATCTCTGGTAAACCAACAAAAGCGTTAATTTATTTTAATAAAATGATGACATCTGCATAATTGGTGTGGCGAGTGTGAATTGTTAAGGGTCGTTTGGGGTGGCTTAATCTGAGGGTGATTGGGGCGAACGGGTGTTCGAAAGGGTTTGGAACTCAATCAACAACACCCCATTAATACGAATACAACTCAAAGTAACAGATCAATGGTGACTCAAATCTGGGGCACGCATTCTGTTGCCAAATATGATTAATTGTTGTGTATTATGAATGAAGTTTAAAAGAAACTATTAATTTTGTGCCATAGACGTAGAATACACTTACACCAATAACATAAAACAGAGATAAACTGATACTATCTTCTGTCTCGCATTGCGTGATAGCTTTTTCTACGACGGTATTGAACGTTCCTGCACAAATTTTTCTTGTGCTATATGTATACAATCGCATCGTTTTTAGCACGCTCATCTTAGTTATTTTTCTGTCGTTTATGTTTAATACTGTCAGTTATGTTAGAGTTAAAGCAACAAACCAGCATGCAGCACTACCCTTCTGTAGTCGTAACGCGAGATACGAATAAAAAATACAGTCGAATTGAGAAGAATTCTTCATGCTTTTTTGAAGTCGGTTAAAACAATAATTACAATAGTTAGTACACAAATCCATATTATATTACAATATTTTCATACCATCTATTAAAAAGTTTGTTACTTCTTTATTCTTCGTGTACTCGTGTACTGACTACTGAGTAATTCCCTCTTACCTGTCACTGGCAAATGTTCGACTTACTTCCTTACATTTTAGTTTTAACTGCATAACTTACCTGAAACAGACAAAACAATATAAGCTTTAGGACAGCCATACCTAGCAATCTTTTATGTGTAAAAATAAATTCAGTTATTCATTTCAGTAATATAATGCATCTCTTGGTTTGTAGTGGAACCAAAATATTTAAATAATCAACTTAATTACAATTGGAATTTAACTGCGATAAACTAACAAAAATTTATTGCAAAGAAAAAAATATGTAAAATACAAGCTGATGTACGAAATAAAGTGACGAGATGAAAATTTATCGCACTCATAGGCCATGGAGTTATAAACGGCCGCTGGTTTTCAGTAAGACCCGTTATGTTGCACAGTTTGCAGTAGAATTACTTGTAGACTTAAAATCCAATTCACATATTTATTTGGTTATTTTAGCGCTAAAAACATAGCACTATTTTTTTACGAGAACAAAGGCGAAACAAACTTCACAGCACATACTCGTTCTAAAATTTGTAAAATTTGATATCGAGTATGAACCCGAACATTATACCTACTCAACAATTACCCACAACAAAACGTAATAATAGTTACCATTATCCAAATTACAAATTGAAACTCAAAACTAAATCGCGCTAAACATAATTGGTTTCGAACTAACAATTGTTTCTCACGATCCAACAATAACGCTGTTGTTCTGTGAAATGAGTCTTCTGTTACTATTTATTTAGCCACTGCGGCTTTACCGTTGTTCGAGCACTAAATCTTCTGACAAAACAACCGACCAACTGTCCCTCGGCCGTAATTGCGAATATCTTTTGCTCCACAGTAGATTTATTTACGTTATTTGACAACCCTGCGTGGAAATTATACAGTAATGATCACGTTTTGATTGCATTTACATTTAATGTAGACGTAGATAAGCATCTGTTGGGAAATAATGTAATATTTAGTTAGTTTGAAGAACTAAATTTTATCCTTGTATGAAGCTAATTGCAAAGAAATAAATGTAGTCACTGTGCCGTCAACCGTTGAGAAATTCTCTTGTTTGGTAATTTGGTAAGCTAATTCTGAACGTGATATATGTATGTTTGTCAAAACATTGCATTGTCAACGGCCCTTGACCTCTGAGCAAAATATACATACAGGACAAGTTAAATAAGAGTGCTCGTAAGGATGTTAAAAAAGTTCTCCTTCTGAGCCGGCGTTGTATTGGTGACTCTCCTGGTGTTACCCGTGCCCATGAGCGACGATGACCACTTACCATCAGGTGGTTCGTCTGTTTTAAAGAAAGTGGCGACCGACGTTTGACATCAGTAACACCTAAGACACTAAGGGTGGGTTGTTTCAAACCGTTGGTTAACGTAACATACGTACGTCAAAAAGTAATGATTACGAAAGATGTTTAACGTTCGTTAAAATTGAAGTGTTGTTTCATTGTATAAAAAACCAATTGTCAACTTTATAAGGGTTGCCAATAGAAAGCGACACATTGGGTAAAGCACCAGCACGTTCACTGCGTCTGCACAAAAATGAAACTTACTGCCCATGCGTTACGAGTCATAATCTTGCCGTATCAGTATTGCCTGCTGTGCGTTACGGCTTGTATTTTGCTGTACCAGGACCTGACTTTGAAGGCTCTTACAGACATGGAAACCCATGTTTTACTTTAAAAAAATAAACGAATCGATAGATTGTTTATCTATTGACACATGGCTAACGTCGCCAGGGTCTCGACCTGATATTTTAGAAGTTATGCATAATTTTGAAAATCAACGATTTCACGGCAATATACATGCCGTGCCGCATGTAGATCGATAGACCGAATTTAAAACTAGTGCTGGGAAACATTTGTAAGATAGTTGAAGATTGTTATTAAGCTATTGTATAGCTTTTATCGCGGGCCTTGGGCGCGGGGACCGAATGCAGAAATTTCGTAACGAAAATTTATTACACCCTGCACACAGACATAGTTACTATGTCTATGCACCCACACATCGATAAATACCAGAACTTTTAACTGAGTTAACTAACTTTTACTTTATAACGGCTAAACCGATTTGGCTAATTTTAGTCTTGAAATATTCGTGGAAGTTCAGGGAAGGTTGCAGCGATGAGAAAATATGAAAAATTGCGAGGTAAATACTAAAAAAATGAAAATTTTAATTTCCCATACAAATCTTACCTGTCAAACATTTGATTTTCGCCCCGTCGGTTCGGTGTTTTAAGAATAATTACATGTAGATCTGGATTAAATAAGGCGTTGGAATCGACAACATGTATTCATAATAGTCGAATTATCGCGTATTTAGATTTAAAACATACAAAATAATAACATGACATAAAATAATGACACTATATTAATGACTTGAGGGTGATAGAGACAGTGCCATACAGGCAAGGCAAACTGTAAGGCACTGCCTCTGTCACCCACACGTCATTCACGCGCCAAAAGATCGTTGTAGGACTTAAATGTCAAATGTCAATTTTCTTTTTAAAAAGAATTATTTTGTCAACTGAAATAGTTCTTATGCTTTTGTTCAGAATATTTAAATCTTCTTTGCACAAATTAATGCATTATCCGTTTCTAATAAACTTTGATGTAACTTTTGATAACTAGGCAACTAAATGAAAACTGGTACACCACTTTCTTATCCCACTGTAAAACAGTGAATATCTGTACTCGTATAATTTGTGTACAAAGTGTTTTAAATATGAATAAACAAAGTGCATTTATTAATGAAGAAAGTCACGAAAAAATTGTGAAAGAAAATGAGTTATTACTCTATATACATTCATTTTATTATTATTATCACAAATGCAGTATTATTTTTTGTTTTGTTAATTTATATATAATGCTATGCAATAGCTTTACCGCGGCAGTCTCCGAGTGCCACACGTCTTTTTTTATTTACATTTATTAAAGTCATGCAAAATTAAACAAAAATATAAGTAATTAGGAACATAAGCATTAAAATTATTTGAGAACAAATGTATCGGATCAATTTCTTATCGTATAGTTAAGATTTAATTGTGAAAAAATTGCAAAATAGGTTGAAAACTGCTATTTTATTACCATTGATTTGTCATGCAAAATTATATATATATAAAATTTTATATTTATTTAAATATAAGTAACAAGAAACATAATCATTGCAATTTGAGATCAAAGAAATGGGATCAATTCTTAATCGTCTGGTTAAGTTTTGATTGGGAAAAAATGTAAAATAGATAAAGACTATTATTTTAATAACATTTATACCTCACCACCTTCCGTCTTAATTACTTTATTTATATCAAGTTTCTTACGAGAACGCTTCATATTAATTTTCGAGCGCTGATAAAGCGCAATCCAGTGTCGATACGTGCAAACGATGATCCTTGCGCACATCACTACGGCACACTGAAGCTGCGCGCGAGTTCCCTACAGTGCGGTACGGCGTCTAAGTTACGGCAACATACATGCCGCATCGCACCATAGATAAATAATTAAGTTCTGGTGCGTTACGGCACCATTATATGCCGTACTTATTTTTTCGAAAAATGGAATACATTTGAAGAAAGAAACTTGGATATATATTTATCTCTTTTCTGCGTGCACGGGAACATATAAAACCCACCCCCGCACCGGGCGTAAGACACAGACAATTTGACCGCCGCACAGTTCGGAAGTCAAATACGGCAAAACTCTGCCCGTAACGCAGCGAACGTGTTAACGTAATCGTTACTTTTTGACGTACGTCAAGGCCTCCATTTTGTGAAACAACTCGTTTCGTTTCGGTTTGACGATAGTTAGCGTCATTTTTAACGTTAACGCGTTCGTAAAATCATGGTGAAACAACCCGCCCTAAGTCGGATTTAGATGTTTGGTGGCCTGGGGCAACGAAGGAGTGGAGGCCCTTAATTATTATTTTCCAAATAAAAGATTTTTTTCTGTCAGGTCATTCAACATTTATTGTCAGGAAATAAAATTATTTCAACAATGAATAAAGTAATTTGTTAAGGTCAAATACAATTTTTTTGCTGACATATAATATTAAATACTAAATTACATCGTTAAATAATGAAACTTTGCTAGCTTTTTTCGACGAAAAGTCCTTGATTTCGCTGAAATTCAATATCCCAGATTAAATCACTTTCAATACTAAGTAGGATTAATTAGCATAGCCAGTTTTATCCCATTTTTCAAAATATTGATTCTTTAAAACGAGTGCTATAAACTGCCATGCAAAAATATACATTTTCCCAAAACTTTCTTCTATCTTCTATCTACGAGTATCTATCTTCTTCTTTTCTTTACGTATAATAAAACTGTAACTGATCGCTGTTTGTGCACGCTTGTCTCAAAAGCGGCTGAATAGATTTTTATGGGACTTTCTTTGGGAGATAGAGGAAGCTGTGGAGCAACATATAGGCTACTTTTTATCCCAAAGGTCCCGCGGGATCGGTATTCACGCGGGAAAAACTCTTATGTACAAACGAAGTCGCGAGCAACAGTTAGTTATAACATAAAACCCAACAGTGTAGGTACAGTGATAATTTTTTATTGTGCCCGCTAGTTCACTCACTTGGGATGTTTTCTCGCGTAAATTCCGATCCGATGGGAATTGCAACATACAAAGAAGCATAAATGTTGCCTTTTAAACTTCTCTCTCTTCCAATAAAGTAATTTTTAAATGACAGACAGACCTACACCAATTTAATTTTTATATATCTATGTATATTAACTATTCTGACTTCATACAAAGTTTAATTTAAATTCTCCGTCTGTTCAATTATTAAATGAGATGATGAAGACAGTAGTCGTCTCGCCGGATTTAAGACACTGGGAAAATATAATCGGCGTTAAGTACACTGCACCAGACAGATTGCTATGTTTATTAGTTGATTACCGTACAAAGTATTTAAATTATAAAAGGGCAAAATGAAGAACGACTTGTGTTACGACTCCTACATTTTTTTCAATGATTGCATTGACGACAACAAATCTTCCTTTGCTGCCATCGTTCCATTTTCAAATCAGAATCGGCAAGGTCACTGGCCAGTAACATTTTAATACAAAGCCTGAAAATAAATTCTTCCTTTTTATTTCTGCTCACTCCTCTAAAACATCCCTCCTCTCTATTAAAGCCCTGCTACTCTCTATTGCGCCTCTACACTCAGCACTTTTTTATAGCCTTAAAGGCTGACGAAAAAGCGGAGGAGCCACCTGATGGTAAGTGGTCAACGTCGCCTATGGACACCAGCACCACCAGGGGAGTCACCTGTGCAACGCCGCGCCAGCCCGGAAGGACTTCCTAGTGATCTTGCTCCTCTCAGCTGTTAAATCCAAATATATTATGTATTTGTATTTAGGTACGTTTCTGTACAAACAAAAGGTCATTCACTCATCACGAAATATTAAAAAACGATTTACGCACAAAGACAGTATTTATAAAGACAGAAAGGGGATCCGCCAAAATTGACCCAGGCCCGGCGCCAAAGCAATGTATCTCAGTTTTTAGAGTAAATACAGTAAAAATATTGTATATATTCGGTTTTGCTAAAGTCAAATGCTAACATATTTTTTTTGCCCGTTAAATTTTCATCGGCGCTCTATGTAAAAAATACATTTTTAGGAGAAACGTCATTATATTCATTGTACTATACCATGTGAGGTCCCAAAGGCAGGGCAAGTCTCTATACAACTCGAGAAATTCAGTCAACACTTCTCGTTCTTTGTTAGATGAAATCCGCTAAGAAAGGATTTTGTCAAATTCCACCCGTAAGGGGTAAAGGTCCACAGATTGAATAGGACCAGAAAGAATACAAATAGAAAAAAAATCAAACATCCTTTAAAATTCCTCCAACTCCAATAGACCCTTCCATCCACAGAATAGTTAAGCCGATTAAAATATACATCGCTAGTATGTTGGTCCGTCCGTCTGTCGTCTCGGTTCTTATTGGATCCCGGCAAACTCAAATAATGGTTGCAGTTACGCAGACGATTTCTGATCGGATATTAAAGAACATGGAATATTTGAATTCGAAAATATGAATATTGAATTCATATCCATTGTGTGGGAACCAATATTTTAAAGTTCGACAATATTCTCTTTTTATCTACTCAAAGGATGTAAGGTTACCAGTCTTATGTTTGTGTTTTTTTGCTTAGTAAGTTTGCAGATGATATGGGAATGTAGGTAAGTTTGTTTTTAGGTAAGTGTGAGTAGGTACTTAGACAGAGACTGTGTATCAGTTAGACCTGTTAGTTGTGGCTGGTAATAGTCTAGTTAGTTACTATTAGTAAGATTATCGTTCTAATTCCGCCACAGATGCGTTGCTACCCTGAGCACTGAGATGGTCTCTAAAAACGTGTAACTGACTCAGCACCTTCCTAACCAGACCTTACCACATAACTCCAAAAACCAGAAGTGTATGACCTGGGATTCGAACCCGGACCCTCGTATAAGAGGCCGAATTCCGAACTACCAGGCTATCATAGCCTCATAGGTGTATCCAAAATCACAGTGTATTAACTCGCACCCGATCATGTTATTCAAATCATATCGGTACACTGACCGATACAAGGTTAACGGCCTGTTTGACGTACTCATCAACAGGTAGCAACTGACCCGAATTCACGGATTATTTGGGAAAGGGTTCAAAACGAATGGGGTTGCCAATATTTCGATTTTGATTTGAATGGTTTTAAAACATTTTCTTGAATGTTAAGTTTCAGTTGTATCTTCCATGACGAAAAGCATGTTACTTAATTAGTAGTACAAGTAATTCTTACAATAAAAATTATGGAATTGGAATTATTGTTATGTGTTACAATTAAAATAATTGTTTTCGTTATTAAGTAAACTATTAAAATAATTGTTTTTTGTTATTAATTATATTAACAATTGGCAAAGTATTTACGTTAAATTAAAGTTGTTAATTGGTGAAATACTAACGTTACCTGCCCAGAAAAACGCTTTGTATTGGTTATTAATGACTGGTTTTTTAGGACTGCAATAACGTCAAAAACATATTAAAACTGATTGTATACATTAATTTCATACGCCAAGCCCCCATAGCAATATCTCAGTGTGAAGAATGAGATAATAAATAGACATGTTTACATACAAAGTGAAAAGTAGAGTTAAAAGTATTTTGACAAGTGGCAACCCTAGCTAACAATGTAAAACAGTTCAGGTAAACACTGCTGTGATTGGAATGTTCAATGGATACGAATTTGGTCTGTTTCGTTGCGAAAGTCTTACTTAAAGGGTTCATTATTTATGACACGTTCATGAGTTTTCTTTTATGGAATTCAGGTGACAAACGATCATACAGCACCACACTTTCGCAGTAAATATAAAGTATATACAAAAAGGTCTTAGTCGTCAAGTGTAGCAACGCATCTATGACCGAATTAGATCGAGACTCTTATTAACAATCAATAATTATACTTTTGTTAAGAATTCAAATTAATTCCAGGTTTTTATTGCAGGCAGTTGGTAAAAGTATCGTGTAATTTGGCTTTTAAGCCACTTGTAAATTTTTTTTTATTGAAATAAGGTAGCAAACGAGCATGCAGCACCACCCTTCCGCTGTCGCCCATGGCAATTGTGACCGACTTACAACAAGACCCAATTTAGGGACTAGGGTGGTTAGTCCAATTAGTACTTAGATGGTGTTAGAATGTTAGTTGGTTAGTTTGTTAATAAGTGTGAGGACAGGGACTGTTAGTGATAGTTAGTCCTGTTAGTTAATATTAGTATTGTCCAGTTAGTAATGATTAGTGTGAGTCTTGTTCCAATTCGGTCACAGATGCGTTGCTACCCCTGAGGACTGAGATGGTCGCCTCTAAAAAAGTGAACCGGCTCCACACCTTCCTATCCGGAACACAATTGCTCTTAAAAACAATTATTATGACGGTAGGAATGGTACTGAGTACCTTGGCGGGCGGTGGTACTACCCCGGGCGAACTCTAGGCTCTACCACCTAGCTTGAACTCGTTCGGCCATTTAATTATTAATTTATAAGGGTCTTTATAGACCTTAAAGACTTTAATATAATCAATAGTTTAGAAACATCAATATTCTGCAAGTACTAAAACCAAATTTGCAATTAGATAGGCACATAGAGTAGGTAATCGAATTCGAAGTATGGCAAGGATATTGGGCTATATTAATTTATTCAATGGATATTACCACAGTCTGAGAGCTTCTAAATTACTTGACCGAGTATAAGCCCGCGTGTAAATCAACGATTTAGCACCGATAGAAGCGATAAGCGATTGCCGATAAAAGCTTTTATAGCAGTAATTTTGGCGACTTCGTTGAATACCTATTCGTCTTGTCAATTTCTTTATTCGACATAAATTATAAACCGACTTCAAAAATGTGAACATTCTTTTATGTTAAAAATTTCGACACGTATATTTTATGTTAGATTACACATAACTTTATATATAGAGGAGACTCATTTTGATATATTTTATTAAAGACTACTCCAAAGTTGGTTGTACCTATATAAATTTGAGCGACATACTTAATTATTATAACGAGTAGTTTTGGGTTTTTAATTTATCGATTTTGATGTTTGTTATTTTTTTGTTAATGTTCTAAACCTCTTGTTATCTGAAGTCAATGTATTATATCAGAGACACCCTGAACTCAGTTAGCAGGTAGTTATCCTACCTGCGTAGCAAGGGGTCTCAGGTTCGATTACCGGCCGGTGGCATTTGGTAGTGTGTATGGTGTCACATCGTGTTGTCATTCTCATGCCACCTGCGACACCGCGAATTCCAGCGTGGTTGTGTGTGTGTGTGTGTGTGTGTGTGTGTGTGTGTGTGTGTGTAAATGTAAAATTATAAACGTAAATGTGTAAACGTATGATTTATTTGTTTTACCAATGGAAATATGGAATAGTTAAAATATGAGTTTCAAGAGCATAAGCCAAACTGTTATCTACACTGGTCATTGATTCTCAAAGTAATTAAGTACAGGTTCCATTAGACATTAGACAAATTCCATCACGAAAAAAAGATGCGAATAATAACCAAAGACAAGTAGACGTACAAAGTAGTGTTGTACAAAGAGAAGTAGACGAGTCACTACGTGCAAAAATGATAATTAGCCTCCTTTCATATAGCTTTGTCATTCTAACTCATACGTTCCAAAATTATCTGACACATCCATCAAATCTAAAGTAAAGCAAACATTCATCTAAAGTAGAGCAAAAAGCAGCGGTACAAAGGGGAATGTCAAATTTTCAATAGGTGGTAGGGCCTAGAGCTCACCCGGGGAAGTACCACCGCCCGCCATGGTACGTAGTACCATTCCTGCCGTGTAATAATTGTTTTAAGAACAATTCTGTTCCGGATAGCAAGGTGTGGAGCCGGTTACACTTTTTTAGAGGCGACCATCTCAGTCCTCAGGGGTAGCAACGCATCTGTGACCGAATTAGAACGAGACTCATTGAGTCTAGTTCTGGGTCGGTCACAGTTGTCATGGGCGGCAGCGGAAGGTGGTGCTGCATGCTCGTTTGCTATCTTAATTCCATAAAAAAAAATTCCTCATCATACCACGGCTGCTGGTACGACCGGGGGTACGACGAGGAATACTCCAACGCAACGAATCCAAAACTACAACTTGCGTCGTATGAACTCAACGCAACTTTAATTTTAATAACTTTGAAAAAGATCCCAATTCCAAGCCGATTATTAAAAAATAAATGTATGTGAAAAATTTAACTGGTCACACTGATAAAAAAAAATGTTTGCCGCCAAGATGGCGTTTTTCTTTGTTCTTGTCTCTGCTCTCTCTGGAAATAAAGTAACGTGTTGTACAAATTTTGTGTGGTGTTATTTAAAAGTATTCTTGCACGTTGTACGGCTAAAATCCTCATAACTCAATAGGTTATTGGCCCAGGATACTCTGGAAACAGAAGTATAATAGAAAACGGCAAAGAAAACAGTAATATTCGAGTTGTGAAAAAGTCATCGACACTAACCACAAAATGGATCCCACGCGCACCGTAAATTTAGAAAAGTTTGATGGAAATAACTTTCGACAGTGGAAGTTCCAAATCAAATGCGCATTAAAAGCAAAAGGTATTGATATTTCAGTACCCAAACCCGAATTTAACTCGACCGAATGGTTAAAAAACGATGGTATGGCGATGTTCATTATAACCTCTTCGATGGACTTCAAACAAATTACATTAATAGAAAACTGTGAAACCGCCAAAGAAATAATGACAAAACTTGAATCAATATATGAACAAAAAAGTGAACTGTGTAAAATGTTAATCCATGAGAAGTTTTATCAGTACAAAATGTCTGCGAGTGACAGCGTAGCACAACATATCTCTAAAGTGGAAAGCTTAGCCAAGCAATTAAAAGAAAGCGGCGAGGCCGTGAGTGAGATGGCTATTATAACAAAAATACTTGGAACTTTACCCCTGAAATACAGATCACTGCGTCAAGCATGGATGTCATTAGATCCTACACAACAAACCCTTAATAATTTAACTGCTCGTTTATTGGACGAGGAAGCAAGTCTTACATCTATAGAAGAACAAGAGACAGCTCTTCTTGTTTCTAACAAGGGGTGGAAGAATCATCCGAAGCAACATGAGCCAAGGGCATTTGTGAGTGGTACAAATCAAAATAAAACCACTAAACACAGATTTGAATGCTACAATTGTGGAAAGCGAGGGCATTTCTCTAAAGAATGTCGCCTCCCAAAGAAATTTAAACCAAGAAAACCTCAACAAGAAAGCTCGGATATGTTGGCATTTAACGTGGAAGACACATCCTGTGATACCGAAGAAAACAGTTGGATCTTGGATAGTGGTGCCTCAGCACATATGACTTTTAGAAAGGATTTCTTTTATCAATTATCTGACTGTGATCAAAAAAGACGTGTGGCACTCGGAGACTGCCGCGGTAAAGCTATTGCATATCATTATATATAAATTAACAAAACAAAATACCGACACCGATCCGAGCACAGGCGAGCCCGAGAACGAGACTGCGAGAAACCGATCACATTCACGCTTCTCGGGTGTTCTCGGGGGTTCTCGGCGTGAGTTTGTAGCCGCTATTAAGAATACGTACATCATAACGTCACATTATAGGTGCAAGACATTTTAATCTTTATTAGAAACGGATAAGTAATGCATTAATTTGTGCAAAGAAGATTTAAATATTCTGAACAAAAGCATAAGAACTATTTCATTTGACAAAATAATTCTTTTTAAAAAGAAAATTGACATTTGACATTTAAGTCCTACAACGATCTTTTGGCGCGTGAATGACGTGTGGGTGACAGAGACAGTGCCTTACAGTTTGCCTTGCCTGTATGACACTGTCTCTATCACCCTCAAGTCATTAATATAGTGTCATTATTTTATGTCATGTTATTATTTTGTATGTTTTAAACCTAAATACGCGATAATTCGACTATTATGAATACATGTTGTCGATTCCAACGCCTTATTTAATCCAGATCTACATGTAATTATTCTTAAAACACCGAACCGACGGGGCGAAAATCAAATGTTTGACAGGTAAGATTTGTATGGGAAATTAAAATTTATATTTTTAGTATTTTGCTCGCAATTTTTCATATTTTCTCATCGCTGCAACCTTCCCTGAACTTCCACGAATATTTCAATACTAAAATTAGCCAAATCGGTTTAGCCGTTACAAAGTAAAAGTTAGTTAACTCAGTTAAAAGTTCTGGTATTTATCGATGTGTGGGTGCATAGACATAGTAACTATGTCTGTGTGTAGGGTGTAATAAATTTTCGTTACGAAATTTTTGAATTCGGTCTCCGCGCTCAAGGCCCGCGATAAAAGCTATACAATAGCTTAAAAAACTTTGTCCCTGGGAAATAAACAAACTGTCGAGGTGTCTGGCATTGGAAGTATATTAATAAAGAGATATGTCAATGGACAGTGGGAGAATGGTGAACTGCATGATGTACTTTATGTTCCAAGTTTGCGAAGAAATTTATTTTCTGAAGGTGTCATAATACGAAAACAATACACTATTATGAAGAAAAATACAAATGCATTGATTTACAAAAATAGTAAAGTAGTTATGAGTGCCAAAATCAAGGAAAACAATTTGTATGAATTGAATATTAAAACAGTGATGCCAGAGAGTTGTAACATAGTTCAAAATGACAAAAATGATATTAAGTTGTGGCATGAACGCCTGGGACACATTAACTTGAAAGAAATTAAAAACATGAGTGCTAATAGTGTTGTTGAAGGCTTGCAAATTAGTGATGATATTCAGAAGGACTTTGTTTGTGAAGCATGTGCATATGGAAAACAGTGCAGGTTCCCTTTTCACAAGTCTGTACGAGGAAAACTTCAGCCAGGTGACTTGGTGTATAGCGATGTCTGTGGGCCAATGAGTCACTCTTCAGTTCAAGGTATGAAATATTTTGTATTATTCAAAGATGCAGCTACAAGTTACAGACACATATATTTTATTAAAAACAAAAGTGATGTAATGGAAATGTTCAAGAAATATAATAATATTGTTAAAAATAAATACATGCACAGTGTCAGAATATTGCATACAGACAATGGTAAAGAATATGTGAACAAAGCTTTCAAAGAGTATCTAGACAAAGAGGGGATTGTTCATGAGCTTACTGCTCCATACACACCAGAACAAAATGGGCGTGCTGAGAGAGAGAACAGAACCATAGTAGAGAGTGCTCGTTCTATGTTGTATGCCAGAGATGTGCCCCTAGAACTGTGGGCAGAAGCTGTGAACTGCGCAGTTTATATATTGAACAGAACATCCTCAAGCCAAACTCTAAATAAAACACCATTTGAATTATGGAATGGAACCAAACCCCAGTTAGGCCATATGAAGGTATTTGGTAGTATTGGATATGTTCATATTCCTGACCAATTGAGAACAAAACTAGATAAAAAAAGTGAGAAGATGATATTAGTTGGTTATGAAAACGACAATTACAGAATGTACAATATAAATAAGAAGACTATAAAGGTATCAAGAAATGTTATTTTTGATGAATATGAAGTTCCAGAAATAAGAAAGAATATTGCACAAATATGTATTGATGATGACAATGAGGCGATGAGACAGAATAATGAATCAGAAGAAAGTCAAATAGATGATACTCTCATTGGAAGTTTAACAATAGAATCAGAAGATAGCATGGCAAGTTGTAACAGTGATGATTCAACATATGAACCGTCTCTAGAAATTGAAGACATACCACACCGGAACATTACCTTAAGACATCGGAACAATAGAGGTTTTGAAGCTAATCTAGTTGAGCTTTCGTTGCCTCAAACATACACGGAAGCATTAATGAGTCCGCAGAAAACAGAGTGGGTTAAAGCCATTAAAGAAGAATTGTCAGCACATGAGGAAAATAATACTTGGAGTGCAGTTGAAAGATCTGGTCAACGAACTCTTACTACAAAGTGGGTTTTTGCAATCAAGAAGGATGAGAATAACCAAGTAAGATATAAGGCTCGCTTATGTGCACGTGGATTCAATCAAATAAAAGATGTCGATTATCAAGAAATTTTCTCTCCGACAACAAGGTATGATTCTATAAGAATTGTTCTTTCTATTGCAGCAAAGTATAAGTTGGAAATCCAACAATTTGATGTGAAAACTGCTTTTTTAAATGGTTATGTGGAAGAAAATATATTTATAGAAGTTCCTGAGGGAGTGTCATTAAGCAAAAACTATGTATTAAAATTAAATAAGTCTCTGTATGGCTTAAAACAGGCCTCTCGTTGCTGGAACAAAAGGTTCACTAACTTTCTAATTAAATATGGTTTCAAACAATCTCAAGCTGATAATTGTGTTTATATAGGTATTTTTAATAATATTAGAGTATACTTAATAATTTATGTTGATGATGCCCTTGTAATATCTTCAAGTAAACAGCTTATTCAAGAAATAATAGAGTATTTAAAACAAGAATTTAAAATTAAACAATTGAATTTAAAATATTTTGTGGGTATGGAAATAGAAAGAATAAATGATTGTATATGTATTCATCAAAGGGATTATATTGAGCAAATTATTCAGAAGTTTTGTATGAGTAATGCAAACCCTGTTAGTACTCCAGCAGATGTCAATGTAATTATATCAAAAAATTTAGATGAAAACACTGTTAATTTTCCTTACAGGGAGGCTATAGGCTCCTTACTTTTCCTATCATCTGTTTCTAGACCTGATATCTCATTTGCTGTTAATATGTTGAGCAGATATGTAAATAATCCAAGTCAGTTACATGTAAACGCTGTTAAACGTATAATTAAATACCTAATTAATTCAAAAGATATATGTATAAAATATGGAGAAAGTAATGATCTAATTGGTTATTCAGATTCGGATTTTGCAAGGGATATAGATACGCGCCATTCTACAACGGGTTATATTTTTAAAATGAACGATGGCCCAATTACTTGGTCCAGCCAGAAACAAAAGACCGTTGCTCTCTCCACTACTGAGGCTGAATTTATAGCCACTTGTGAAGCTTCAAAAGAAATTCTGTGGTTGCAACAATTGATGTTAGAGTTAGGTGAAAGCTTCAATTGTATAACACTTTATGTTGATAATCAAAGTGCAATTAAATTATTAACTAACCCTGTTTATCATAAGAGAACAAAACATATAGATGTTAAGTATAACTTCATTAGAGAAAAAGTTGAGTTGGGTTTAATTAAAATTAAGTATGTTGCAAGTAAATATCAATTAGCGGATCTTATGACTAAACCATTGCCAACTCAAACTTTTACTTTTCTAAGGGACCAAATTTTGCTTGTTTAGTTTTTATTTGTATTCTCTTTTTGACCAGTATTAAATTTTAGTGGGAGTATTAAAAAATAAATGTATGTGAAAAATTTAACTGGTCACACTGATAAAAAAAAATGTTTGCCGCCAAGATGGCGTTTTTCTTTGTTCTTGTCTCTGCTCTCTCTGGAAATAAAGTAACGTGTTGTACAAATTTTGTGTGGTGTTATTTAAAAGTATTCTTGCACGTTGTACGGCTAAAATCCTCATAACTCAATAGATACATGACAAGTCGTTTGTCGGCTTCCACCAGCCTTAATCCTTTCTACAGGTAATTCATTTGGTTTCGGTGGGGAGTGCCAATTCCATATGCTCCGCAACTAAGTTTAAAGTGACGAGGGTATGCAAATTAACTAAATAGAACCGACTTTAACGCCGAAAAGTTAAAATCGGTTCAGTTAAACACGGTTAATATTCCTAAAGCCTCCTCCTAAGTCTGATAAACACGATGCTGAAAACTGTACCAAAATCGGTTCAGCCAAACAATATGCCTTAAACCTTCTGCTAAGTCTGACAAATACTATGCTGAAAACCGCATCAAAAGCGGTTTAACCAAACGCGAGATAATCGCGCACAAATATACATACATACATACAGGTCAAACTGAGAACCTTCTTTTTTGAAGTCGGTTAATGATATTGCAAGTGGGCGCTCATGCAGCCAGCGCGTGTAAAATAAAAATAAGTCACGTAGTAAAACAATATTAAGTCATTTGTTAGATTCGGGCAGCGCCATTTGAGAGCAAAATGGAGCGAGAAAATAAAAGCATACGTAAATATTATCACTTAGTTATGCCGACAATTTTATCTCTTTAGGAATTTCAGTAATTATCTTCGCCTACATTTACACTTCTAGATTTTACCTCGTTTTATGCTTTAAGGTAAGAATATGTTTATCAGAAATTCATGTGCTATTATGTTAATATTTTCAACTACGCAAGGAAACCCAAAAATGGTATGACTGCGAAAACTTTTACGTGAATAAGTATATTATCTTAAAAATAAATAAACGAAACTAAAACAAATGTTGGTACCATAATAATTTACCAAACCACCGTTGGTTCCATAATAGTTCCTATGAAGTGATATTACGAGCTACATTACAATTTTATTTTCATTTGTCCTTCTATTACCTAAAAAAATATTGTCTAAATGTGGACCTTAACTCCGGGTCATTAGTCTTAATGAGTAAAATCACAATTTAAGCTGTGTAATTTCGTGAAACAAGCTCTATTTTCCCAAATACATAGGTATAAACGAGCGTAATCCTGTCAAATATGCTCATTTAACTTTATCTTCACTGTGTAAATGTACCTTTTGTTGTATTTTTATATTGGTGAACCTGTCTATGCGTTTCGGAAAACATGTCCCTTAATATATTCACATGAAAATTGTTAGTGTGAAGAACACCATCATAACTTTTTAACACAATAAATATTGAAAACTGCATAAAAATCAGTTGAGTCGTTACATGGATTAGTATTTACAAAGTCATAGACAAACAGACAAAAAATCAATAAAGGCCATCCACACAAAAATAAATTCCTGGATTCCTAAGATTCCTAGGATTCCCTGTGTAGTGGGTGCCATGGATAACAAACAAGACAAGAACACATACCTAGACTGAGAACGTAAATTTAAACTCATCATTAAAATTTCCGCCTCGCTGGGAATCGAACCCAGGACCCTAGGAACAGCGATCCAGCGTTTTAATCATTACGTCATTGAGGTCGTCAATAATTTTCTTTATTTATGTTACCTCATGATAGCACAGTCTACCACTTATCTAAATCCATTTACGCCTAAAACATTCAAGTACCTTCCTAAATACTAAACAAGGTCAAATAAATTCAGGTCTAAAATAGAAGTCTATTAAATAATAACCTGGCTAATTAAGAATTAAACGTAGTTGGTCAAGTTGGCGATTACAAAACGTTAGGGCTTTCATATTTTCGTGTGCCAATATTAATGCCAATGTGAAAGTTATTTTCAGACTGACCTGTTAGGGTCTAAATAAATTGATTGAGTGCGTGACCCCGTCTCTTATCTGATTAGGTTTTACGGCCCAATCCCAGTGGAAATTAATGTTAAAATATTATTTGCGTGGATATTTGTTCACTGAAATTTAAAGCGATATATTTCAGTAGAATTCAGGTAAAGCTACAATCTATTTATGCCTCAGTCTTCGTTCTTACTGGCACAATAACCTAATATTCTAACACCATCTACTAATTGGACTTACCATCGTATTTCCCATATGAGCCTTGACCTAGGTCGGTCACAGGTGTCATGGGCGGCAGCGAAAGGGTAGGGCTGCATGCTTTGCTACTTTAATTTCATTAAGTTAAGTGTGTGGTATTTTCAGTCATGGACGATGAATGGAAACCCATAACGGTTCCAGGGTTGAGCACTGGTCTCCTGTGATATACTTCTGAGAACTGATGGAAAACTGAGAGGTATTAACTTACTTCAAGATGTTTTTCTTCACCGAAGAAAATAATAGTTGAATTATTTTACGGACATAATTTTAAGAAAGTAGAAATTCCTGCAAGATTCAAATCCAGTCCCTCGGGATTGCGAAAAAATGTATAGATAAGATTGTATAAAAAGAAGTCGGCATTTCTAAAACTGTTTGTAAAATCGTAAACATCTTCTGATTCGTGTAACTCAACCAAATAACACAATTTTCCACAGACTTGTACCGATTTATTTATCTGTAACTACGTTTATTTTAATTTCATGTAATTGAAAGCGAAGCCAGCCGTGATACAAAATTATTCTCGCGTAATTTCGCTATCTGAATTGTTGAATTTTCAAAGTTACTAAACTTTGAAAATTCAACCAACCATTGGGACATTTGTGTAAATCAACTGATGAAAAATGTTTGATTCGATTCCGCTGGCACCCCACAGACAAATCACCGATCCTGTGATCACAGGAAGCAGCTTGACACCGGAAGAGGGGAACGATACAATCAATTTTATTCACAGACGATACAGATACGGGTTCGAATTTTGTTTTTTTTTTTGAAATGAGAAGAATAAATAATTTTAGTGACATGCTATTCATATTTTCAGTTTATATACCCACCTACTTGTTCTTCAGTCGTACTTTGCGCTAGTATAATAAAAGCTCCACTTTACAACATGTTGGTAATAAAGTGACTAAAAATTCACTAAACGAAACTAAACATGTAACTATAAGTATCATCATGTAATGTTATGTAAATATCCGACAAAGGAACATACATACATAACTGATGCGTTACCGGACAAAAGTGAAGATGTGTGGATTTAAGAAGAAAGTAGCAATTAACTAACCATCTAAATGTTACACAATCAAATACTCAAACACTAAATGCTTTTAGTTTCATATAACTATCGAACTACAAAACAATAATTGAAAATTGCAATCCATTCCACAAATCAGTAGATATAATTGCAAGCTAATACCGACGTAATATCGTGAAATTAGGTTGGGAATGATTAGAACTACACGAAACGTCAAAGGATCGGTGTGTTCCGAGCAATTGCCGTTTTGATTGGTGACTGGGAATATTTACTCAATGATATTTCGGCGTTGCTTTGATTCAAAATCACCACACAAAGGACTGCGTTGTGTGTTTGCGCCGCGGAAATCATCGTGACTTACAGGCGTTTGATTTGCGCGTTTGATACGAGATGCGCAAACTGTAATTACACGTTGCTACAAGGAGAGCTAAAACAATTTAATTTTTACACAAAAATCTACTTCAACATCGATAAGCAGAGATGACTCGGAAATTACTCGATAGATTTCAAATATAAATGGAAACAGACGTTGATCCTAAGTAACCGACAAAGTTATGCAACTGCGGCAACGGTCGGTAGTTGGATCGTGACCGCTAGTGGCAAAAATTCTTGAGCGTTTCCGTGCTTCGCAAGGCACCTTAAGTCATCGGTCCTGGTTGTTATCGGTAAATAGCAATCTTTAAGCCATGTCTGAGGCCTTTAAGCGGTACGAGAACTTCCGATACTGAGTTGGCCACGAATTCCTCCGCAAATCCGCACTAGAGCAGCGTGGTAAAGTATGCTCTCAGGCCTATCAGGTGATAAGGAAAGATCCGTGCTCAGTGGGCCAATAGTAAGTTGCAGCAGACTAGTTTTAACCCTGCATTATTTCCCGGGTAGGTATAATAAACAGCAGATGCACAGATCTAGTTTGAGTGTGGAGTGACCTCGATACCGCGTTAACTGATTGTGTATCGGTTCAACAGCGAACAGGTTTAGATACTGTTTACACAGCGTTTGAATTTCGAACACTGGCATTAATCTCATTCCCTGAAAATGCTCTGAAACACTGGATAGTATTTGACTAGAAGTAAAATGGGTAATGGGTAGTAATATACCTAGGTACCTAGTAGAGGTAGATCGGTAAAAGTTTTGCAATATCCATATTACATAAAACATTTTAAGTTATTAATGGTTAATTCAAAACTTAACTATAACGCCATTAGGTAGATATTGCTTTTTTACACCCTGTTATTGAACTTGCAATAGATGTTTTATTGTTTCCTTCCTCTATAACGCACTACTTCTTTTAGTTCCGACGACAATGCAAATTTTATGACCAGGATAACCGGATGCTACGCCCAGGTTTCGCTCCTGACAGGAGAACTCTTCTACGGGTAACGAAATTTATTACTTTGAATTTTTAATAAACTTAGCCTTAAAGCATGTTTATAGTTTTTCAAAATATAATGGTCATAATACGAACGGAAAATTTCAAGAAAAACATCTTTAAACATCAGAAATAAACAGGTGACTCGAATCTCCTTATCTATCGATTACAAATGCATCAGCGACACATTGTTGACGAAGCAAGCAGATACACTAATAAGGTACAACTTACACCAAGTACTAGGAGACTATAACATTAAAAGTGTGTCACATTTCCAGTCGAACAAATAAGAGCGTGAAACAAATTCACCAAACACTCTCGAAGATGCTGATGGGGGCAATATCAAAGCTCTGTCTATGAAGGCTCTATCTAACGAACTGCCAACAAACCTAAACCAACAGGCCCGACTCATTTGGAAGCTCGAGGTCGCTTCGTCTCGTCTTTGTGCAAACTCATCGCTTACAAGGTAACGTAAGATTAAACAGTAAGGTACCGTGTTACCTCGTACTTATTGCTTACAGATCAATATGTCTAACAGATTGACGTACGAGGAACGTACAATGAAGAACGTACAAAGCTTTAAAGATTTATCACACTTCTCGTTTACTTCTGTCTTCTTATCTTATTAACTATGCACGCTTCCTGTCAAGAATTACGAATCACCGAATTAGAACAAGAATCTTACTAAATGGACTAATACTAATAGAACCAAATAATTATGTAGGTACACTGACAGTCCTTTCCATCCTAGTCCCCATATAATCAGGTTCTAAATTTGTGTCAGTAGTCATGGGAGATAGCGGATGAGTTCTCTTGTTAGTTACCTTAATTTACATTTTTCTGCCAACTGAACCGAAATTGAAACTATCAACTGACTAACAATATTACTGCAAGCACGTTAAAGCGTTAAAAACTGCATCCAAATTATTTTAGCCGTTTCTGATATATATAAGCTAAAACAACCGCACAGAAAAACCTTCTGAAAATTATTGAAGCAAAATTCCCCAATTATCTTGAGGTTCAAAGTCCTCTCATAGAACCCATCGACAAAGATACTGTTAGATATAATATTCAAATCCTTAACCTACATATAGTTGTATTCATACCTGACTTTTACGTTCTTCATTTTATATAAAGCTAGATATGTGGTGAACTGTAGCCCATTTCAACTTCAAACACGTATATTTTTCGCAAAATAACTTAAATATTTCTGAGACTCGCACACTCAGGAAGGAGGAAACCGTTCATCTCGTGCCAAATAAAAACTTTATATTTCACAAAAGTTCACTTTTGATAGAGATGTTTTCATCTCCGACAAATGGTTGTTTTATTATCCTTTGCGATGTGAGGAACTATAAGAGATTATATTAAATTAAAAAGGTCCAGATGTTTATGGCCAGTTGTAAGAGTAATGAATATGGAAAAGTTTAAATGAAAAATAGTTTATTGCTATGTATTTTCGTCTAATCGTAACCAAGTCTCCGAGATGTTGTTAACTTCGAAGCCGGTTGAAAAGCCAACAAAAGAGCAGACGAGGTTATCTGTTTCTTAGATGTCGCCCATGATCATTATTTATTTCTTACTCAAAAGGCAGCACCGAAGGCTGCCGGCCAAAAAATATGGGGTAGCGACACCAGCCGAAGGATAAGTTTCTAGCTGTCTGAATGTGAAACTTAATAAGTTAAATACCTAGTGTTTTAAAATTTTTAAAATATAATCCCTGACTGACCGGCGATTGGCCTTTATAGACAGATATAGAATTTTAAACTGGAACTTTTAGTTTTCATTATTAAGGGACGACGGTACCAAAACATTACCTACATAAAAAGCTACAGACGCATCTTCAGATATGAAGCTAATTTAATTTTGTCTCGACGAGCTAACTGCTGCTTCATACTGATAGAAGTACAATTTCAAAGATTTTTAAAAAACATTCGAAAACGCGTCACGAAGCCATAGCACCGAAGCCGCGAGAACAAACAACACAACTTCGCGTTCTCCAATTCCGGTTGAAATGCAGACTTGTTATTCTCCACGTTGCCTTTCAAATGCGCAGAGTTACTAGATAAGTCATATGTGAGAATATTTTTGAAGAAGTTTCTCTACGGATAAAAATTTATGTTTCCAAAGATTTTAGTCTCATGTTTGCCGGATGGTGCGTGGAGTATAAAATTGAGTAGGTAGGTGTAGTACCAAAATCAAAATTAGAGCAATTTTGCTGCAAGTTTGTTATACAAAACATGATAATTCTTAGTTAATTTATTACTTATTTATATAATTAATTGTACTTATAACTTGACTATTTCACAGTCTTTATTAATGTTTAAAATAATAAACTTTGTAGCACATTGTGACCTAACCTTAACTTTAACCACTGTTGTATTTAAATCGATTTATGTATTTATTTATGGATTGGTATGGATTTATGTATTTATTTATTGCTTATATTTATACTTACAATTTTTTTTATTTCAGTTTGAGTGCGAATGTTGTGTGGATATGGATTTACGTTGCCCTACTATCGCATAACCAAAGCGCATAACGTATCATAATTATTTTAAAATTCCCTCCCCAGAGCGTATGTAAATGCCGTATCGTAAATAAATCGTATCGTGTTCGTTTCACTCTTTTATACCTGCAATAAGATATTGATGTCGTACGTAATATTGATTGGATTTTTAACCGACTTCAGAAAAAGGAGTAGGTTCTCAATTCCACTGAATTTTTTATTGTCTCAGATACATCCCCTGCCGTATAACAAAATATTTTTAATCTTTATTTGAAAAGTGTCACGAATACATGTTAACTTTTTTGCAATATAAATTGTGAAATGTTTTTAGAGTAGGTAAAACCTAAATGTCAAACCAAAATAAAAACACTTTTAAAAAATAGGTCAACGTAAAAGATAAAAGGTAGGTATAAAATTCTACTACAAAAGTCAAACAGACTATGTTATAAAAGAATTTCAAAGGATTGGCCAAGAATAGTGCTGAAACATTAATTCCATGTAGGGAATTTGTTAAAGTAAGTAATTTTTAGAAAATGCCGAAAATGTTTATGTCATTTAAAGTCAAATAACTGAAGTTAGAGCCGTGTTATTCAAGTGGCTTGAGTACGTACTTCTGAGAAGAGTGCTAGCGATTCAAATCCCCCAAGGCTTCATAGTTCACCACGCTGGCCAAGAGTGGATTAGCAGAACTGAAAACATCGTGAAGAACTCTGAGGTATACAGGTTTACTACCTATGTTTACCTTCACCGAAATAATCAATCAATATATTAAAGTCTTCCGTTACTGAATGACTGAAAGATAATGTACAGCCGAAACTACTAAACGCAAAAAGCTGAAATGTATGTTCCTTGGGGAGTGTAGAGTATCACTAAAAGAGGATTTTTGAAAATTCTCCCCGTTCAGGGATAAACAGGGGATTTAAACTCTAACGTGAATTCCACGCGAGTGAAACCGCGAGGGGACAGCTCACATTAAGATTCCCTGTGTCGTGGGTGCTATGGATAACACACAGGACAAGGACACACACCCAGACCGAAAACGGAAATTTAAACTCATAATTCAAATTTCCGCCTCGTTGGGAATCGCACCCAGGACACTCGGAACAGCGATCCAGCATGTTAACCATTGCGCCATGCGGGTCGTCAAATAAGTAGATAAATTGTGTCGACACTACACTTAACGAAAGCGACTTAGTATTCCAAAAGAGGTAGGTACATGCCTAGATAACGGTAACTTTAAAACATCTTCAAATTTAGTTACGCCAGAAATTTTATCGGCATAAGAGGTTATTATTTTTCATACAAAACACCAATATAAGACAAAGCAAACATCAAGGAACTTTGTATTCCAAACACAAAACATATATTTTCCGGAAACATAAAAAGAACCAGAAGCCGTTTAAACAAAATGGCCGCCGGAAGCTGAATCCTGCAGGATTAACCCAGAAGTTCGTTGACCCAATTGTTAGGTACCCCCGCGGTTTATTGTTCGAGAGAACTTTTATCTACACTAATAATAAAGTTTTATCAGGGCCGACACAGCGCATGAAATAGTATATAAACAGTAGATAAAAAACTATTTAAATGTGTTTGTAACACAACAGAGGATATTCTAGTATGGAACTATCAATAGATACTTTTATCATAACCAAGATAGTTGATAATACATAGATAGTTGCCTGCAAAACGAGAGGTCCTATGTTCGATTCCCGGCCACAGCAGACTTTGTATGACAGTGAATGTTTCCATGGCCCGATCATGGATAGATTTATAGACCTCATACACTTGAGAAAATTGTGGAGAACTCTCATGACTGCAGGTTTCCTCCCGTTTTCCATTCCTTAAACTGATAATAATTAATTTTTAATCAATACATAATGTATAAAACTCTTCCGTTACTGAGTGGCTGATTGAGTGACTGAAACACAACGCAAAGTCAAAACTACTGAACGCAAATAGCTGGTATTTGGCATGATGTTCCTTGGAGAGTGTAGCGTGAGAGAATTTTTGGAAATTCCCTCCCTAAAGAGATAAAAAAGATGATAAACACAAACTCGTCTCTTTAGCAATCCATCTTTCAAACCCTTTACTGCGTTGAATTTATCAACACCTCCAAGCTTTGTATGCATTATACATACATATAAGCCAAAATGTCTGCGAGCTATCTACTCGTATATCTAAGACATGTCGAATGCTACAAAGGATCTCAAAGCTTCGCTTAATGGAGCTATTTCTTACAAAAACAATGGCGACTGTGCGTGTAACCACTCACAAAGACACGCGTTTCCCTTGTCTCCTTTGTAAACGAACTTTCATTACGACACACGTAAGAAAAATCAATTTGGTTCGTTCAAAGTCGGCCATATCAATGAGTTCACAAAGAATTTCATTTAGCCCTCCCGTACGGTTCACTGATGTTTTCTGCTAACGCTATTGATCCTTATGAGCGTTTAACTGGTGCCCTCTGGCGGAAAATACAACAAACATGAGTGTAGATACTTTGTCACGTCATGACCATGTCTATTTGACTAACGTGTATTTATCCTACTTACAAACCCTAACGTTTTAAGTTTTATTCCATGGATGAATTTTCAGACTGATAATTCAAATTGGAATATTTAATAAACACTTTTTATTCCCAAAAAATGTCTCTTCTCCCGGTATAAGAGGAATAGGTAATTCAGTACAACTTTATTCTTCACAATAATAGTACAATTAATCATTATTAACTTTTATCTAACTTTTATACATGTATCTCTTATCGATCGTATCTCTAATTTTTTTCGTTAAAAAACCTTATTTATCTTATTTTTACAAGAATCACACTTTTCCTTGTCCCCTCTGAACCCAAATCTATTTCAAACGAGGCCACGGACAAAGCTACTTACAAATAAACTAAATCGACTTTTTGATTAAATTTTTGTGTCCCTAGATTGAAGCAATTTGAGACTGATAGCATTAGTTTGTGATCTCTGAGAGGAATAGCTGTAATAAGACCAACGATGGAATAAAGAAGACAAAGCGTTGAAAATATGTCTCTACTCGACAACAATCTAAATTAAAAGTTATAATTCGATTTAAATGGCTATAAAAATACTACAGTCGTAAAATCGAAGTCGGTTAAGCCATGTTATTTTCTGGGACTAGCGAGAAGTGATGCACAGAAAAAAGACTATGGAAACTATTGTTTTTATAAATACCCCCAGATTTCCCAAATATCCTTATGGTATACACATCGATGAAAATAAATCATCCAAAACTAGGATTCCCACACACGAGCCGCATTGTGGGTGCCATGGATAACACACAAGCCAACGACACAAACTCAGAGCGAGGGCGGAAACTTAAGCTCATAATTTAGATTTGCGGCTATTTGGGTCGTCAAACTCGTCATCATTCACACAAATATTTAAAGATTAGAACCCGTCAAAATAAGCAAGAAAATGATATGATAGTACATCAATACGGCAATGGAGTCGTTCAATCGCTCTGAATGGATTATCCCAGAGAGTTTCGTTAACAAGTTCTGCGTCCAACTTATATGTAACTGTACAATCATTCCGCTTACACAATGGGCCAACTCAACTTGGTATTTAAGTTCGAGCCACTCAGCTACAACTATACCCAGATAATTGCACGGATTATCTAATTCGTAACCCATGCAATTATCTCGCAGAGTATCTAACGACAACAATCGTGATTAACAGTTTACGTGTACAAATGTATGTACAGTATAAATGTTAAATATTTGATTTTAGGCAGCAGGTATTTGTGATGTCTCATTTGTGTTGGTCATACTACCCGTATATCTAATGGATGGTAGAGCCTAGAGGTCGTCCGGGGTAGTACCTCCACCCACCCCGGTACTTAGTACCATTTCTACCCTCATAATAATTGGTTTAAGAGCAATTGTGTTCCGGATAGAAAGGCGAAACCTTTTTTTAGAGGCAAACCTCAAGTGGTAGCAACGAATCTTTTCTTTGCGTTTTTCATTTTCAAATAGACAAACAACCAAGACATAGACACTTTTTGGTTTTTGGGCATGGTCGTTTTTAAATCTCTGCCTAGAATTAGGACACAAATTAGCTTCAAGCTAAATGCATTGATAGACCTCACGTACGTGGGAATACTTCGTCTATATAACGCCAACGTACCCAAAGGCGTTGGCCATTCAACTTGTAAAGGAGTTTGGACGTTTGCGTTAAGTTTGTGGCTTCAAGTGGTCTGAAAGTTTACCGGCATACCGGTTAACGTTGCTTCACCAATGCTATTCTAATGGAATACAAGAACTTCAGTAGACAAGGTAAGTGTAGATAACTAGTTCTCATAGATTCACACTTATTGAGTAAGTATAATATAACTAATAGCAACAACCTACAACGGCCCATTAAATAAGAAAAAAACGTACTTCACCACGCTACACCAGGATTTACTAATGTGGTTAGAAGCACGGCATATTTCACCACGCTCCAATGTAGATTGGGGAGGTTAGTGGCTAACCTATTTAGTTAGGTAGGTAAGGAAAACATCACGAGGAAATCTGCTTGCTGAAGAGTTCGCAAAACTCGATAATGTCTGAAGTCTGCCGTCCAACGTGGTGGACTATGGCTTTAACCTTCTCATTCTGTGAAAAGTTCCGTGCTCAATAGTGGGCCATCATGGGTTGAGGGGATGAAAACAATTTACTCTGGGAGCAGGTTAACTAGAAATTATTAACAAGTTTTGAACTATTAAATGTTACTAACTCTAAATTTAGTTCATGCATGAAGTTCAAAACTTAATTATACATGGTACCATACAATAGCATCTAATTTGCTCGGAATTACAAGGTGAGGTTCTAGGAAAATTTTGTAGGTAAGGTAGGTAGAAGGACACATTTCGGGATACGTATAAATATATAAGACAAATGAGTAGGACTTTCATTCTCTCTGTTCTTAATGATCTTCGTCTATGAGTCCAGACCAATCTTCCCTACTCATGGTATATCCTACTGCACAAAGTTTGAGGCGACCGGTCCCTTTTTTTAGAGGTCTGTTGAGGCATGGGGCTCTTGGGCCGCATGTAGCCCTCATGAGGCCTGTGGCTGGTCTTGTAAATCTTTAAAGTAACGAGATATCAAAGCTGTTGCCATGTAGGTATCGACAGCTATCGGTCTTAGTTTTATTACATGGTTTAATTAAAGAAGAGATAGATATTATAGACAGAAGATAACAAGATTTCATTAAACAGTTTAGATGACCTTGTAGCCTTTGATGACGCTACTAGCCGGGGGAGTCCCGAGTTTGATTCCAGACCGGGGCAGAATTTATTCATGCTACCCGCTAAACAAAGAGTTTATGTAGGCAATTGATTTTATTAAAATTCATGCAATAAAGAGTCACTCAATTTCAAACTGCGATTTCAATATAATTCTTCAATGTTGGCATTTATTAAGCGACAACTGTGCGGCAACTTGCGAGCGTACTGAGAAATGAATTGTTTCCAAGATATCGAAGACTCAAATTTGCAAAACAATGACTGTAATATGTCGCTTTTCTATAGTCACAAACTTAACGGCATCTTATTCGTAGCAAAATGAGCTTTAAGATTAGTGCATTAAGGTTATTTTCGCTTGCAGGAATACCAGGACAGATCTGACGTAGTAGATCGCAGCGCAAAGAGTGCAGGAAGAGGTAATGAGTTGAAGTGAAAAGTTGGGGCAGTCAGCCCTCAGGGGCGCGGTCCCTAGGATTACTTTAATGTAGCCCCATAAATCTGGGTCTCTGTATTGGTTGCCGGTAGTTTGTACGACGGGATTCGAGACATTTTTCTCGTAAAGTGCGCTAAATTTGTGGCGCTTAGAGATATCCTTTGAACCAATTTATGACCTCGAATGGAAACTTGTGACATTGAGAAAGCTTTGGTTTAGGTATATTCAACGGAATGTAAGTGATGAATGTGTGATTGACAGTCGTAAGCGATGAGTACATAGTGATAGTAAGATTAGTAAGCATGGACTTTATACTCTGTGATTAAAAGGTTTGTACATTGATGGCGAGAATTTAGAGTGCCTTAGGCAAATTTTGCTTACAAACAAAATTGAACTGCAAGCGCACGTTATTATTGTGTTAAGCGGGAAGTGCCAATTCATATTCCCGGCGCCTCAAGTATAATTGTCACATTTGTTAAAGGAAAATATCGCGAGGAAACCTACAACCCTAAATATTCTCGTTTTGAAACGCGTATTAAGTCTACCAATCCACACTTGGCCAGCGTGGTGGACTTGAGCTGTACCCCTCACATTGCGAGAGGAGCCTCGTGCCCAGCCGTGGGACAGTTATGGGGTACAATGATAATGTTCATTTATTGAAATGAAATGAAATGAAATGATGAGATGAAATGATTTATTTCGAACTTGGTTTTTACAAACACTTTTCGAATGTCATCTACGCCATCGCTTCCACAAATCCCTACGATGAGTGGCCTTGGTAGAAGAAGCGGCAAGAAACTCCCAAGGAGTTTCTTTTTTCTTCCCCACTCACAGTTACAGAGAACACTTATCACTACTTAAGGCTATATTTCAAACTCATGTCCAGGCTGTTTCATCTTGAAAATATTCATCCAGTTTATAATAACCCTTCGTCATAAGAATGTCCTTAACATGAGTTTTTAGCTTACAGTATGGCATTTCCGTTAATTCTAACGGAATTTTATTATAAATTTTTACGCATCTACCCATGAACGAGCCACCAGTTTTACAAAGCCTAAAATTTGGTACAATCAGCTTAGCCTTATTCCTAGTATTAATATTATGGACATCACTTTTCTTTAAAAAACTATCATGGTACTTTTTAACATACATAATATTATCCAAGATATATTGTGATGTAACAGTGAGTATATTAACTTCTTTAAACAGATCTCTCAGCGAGTCCCTAGGTTTGAGGTTGTAAATTGCACGCACTGCCCTTTTCTGTAATATAAAAATAGATTCAATGTCTGCAGCTGTGCCCCACAACAACAAACCGTAGGACATCACACTATGAAAGTAACTAAAATAAACTAGTCTTGCTGTTTCCACGTTGGTTAAGAGCTTTACTTTCTTAATAGCGTAAGCAGCAGAACTGAGTCTCCCAGACAAGGCTTCAATATGGGGACTCCATTGCAACCGAGAATCTATCGTAAGGCCAAGAAACTTTGTAGAATTTACTAAGTCAAGTACTTCCCCATTTAGAAGTATGTTAGTTGGCACCTGTTTTACATTCGGTAACGTGAATTTGACACACTTGGTTTTTTTCGCGTTTAACATCAAGTTATTACAAGTAAACCAGTGTAGTACCTGCGAAACAGTATTATTCACATCGTCAAAGCAATGTTTTCTTCTATCTACTTTAAAAACTAAGGATGTATCATCAGCAAACAATACAGTTTCACACAAATCCCGAGTAAAATGAGGAAGATCGTTTATGTATATTAAAAATAGCAATGGTCCCAGTATTGATCCCTGAGGCACACCCATAGAAATGTGTGCTCCTGAGGACTCTATACCATTAATCACTACTTTTTGTACACGCTCAGACAGGTAAGACTTTATAAGGCTAAGTGATAGTGCTGAGATACCATAATGCCTAAGTTTATTTATTAGTATGTTGTGATCAACGCAATCAAAGGCCTTTGAGAGGTCACAGAATATGCCAATAGCATCCTGTTTGCACTCCCAGGCAGTAAAAATATGCTTGAGAAGAGCAATGCCCGCATCAGTAGTATTTTTTCCTCTCGAAAAACCGAACTGATTTGCATGAAATAATTTATTTTTAGAGAAATGTGACAGCAGCTGGTTGTAGATAATTTTTTCAAAGATTTTACTAAGAGCTGGTAAAATAGATATTGGTCTATAATTAGTGGGGTCGCTTTTTTCACCAGCTTTAAATAAAGGTATTATTTTACCATGCTTCATTAAATTAGGAAAGCTGCCATCATCTATACATTTATTAAAAATAATACATAAATGTGGTGCAATGGAGGCTATAATTGATTTAATGACAACTGTAGAAAGACCCCAAAGATCAGTTGACTTTTTAATATTAATAGAATTGAAGGTTTTTACTATTGTATCAAAAGTGATGTGGTTAAATGTAAATGAATTATTGCATTTATCAACACATGACTCCATAATATTCAAAGCTAGCTGAGGGCTGGCCTGCAAGTTTTTTGTAATTTCATGTGGTATTTCCGAGAAGAAATCCTGAAATGTGCTTGCAACTGCATCATCAGAAGACACATTTTTGTTGTTGACTATTAAGGCAAAACTACGATCATTAGATTTAACTTTACCTGCTTCTTTATTAATAATGTTCCAAGTGGTTTTAATTTTATTTCCAGAATTCTTGATTTTATTTGATATGAAGATCGACTTAGCTGTTGCATAGACTTGTTTAAAAATTTTTGAATACCTTCTTACATAATTTATAAATTCTAAGTCTGTGGAAGTAGACTTTTTTGCATAGAGTTCAAAAAGTCTTATTCTGCTTTTATATATTCCTGTTGTTGCCCAATCACTAAATTTAGTTTTTTTAATGCTACATTCAATTCTTTTTTCCTTAAAATTATTGTTAAATTCGTACTTTATTAAATCAAATACATTGCAGTATGCTTGATTTGGTGTATCATTATAATTAATATTTATTGAAGAAATTTTTCTATCTATATTGCTTTTGAAATTGTTTAAATTTTTTTGAGTAATTGGTCTGCAAACTATGTATTTTTTGGAAAGGTCATGATGGTACTCAATGGTGGCAAGTTGTCCGCTATGGTCTGAACTAATACAGCTTAATAGTAACTTATTAACAACAGTACAATTACAAAAAATGTTGTCTAAGCAAGTAGCTGATGATGGAGTTACTCGAGTAGGTTCAGAGAATGTGTAATCTAAGTTAAATGATTTAAATAAACTAATATTAGTACAATACATACTATAAACGCCTTAGTTTCGTTTTAAAACATGTCTTTGTTCTACACAAAAACACGAACAATATCTTCATAATATCAGCTTACTCAATAAAAATATATTATTCATTTCTCATTCTCTCAAGAATTCATACGATCTAGACGTATTATGTTTCCAATAAAACTATTAATATTGATAAGATCCATTAAATACGGAGAGCCAATAAATACTAGTTATATAGTTAATAACATTCTCAAAGAAATCGGATCGACTATCACAAATAAATTCCCGTGAGACACGCAAAAGCATTAATTAAATAATGTGAAGTAACATTATGAATAATACAACAAGACCTAGTTATTTTTATATTTCTTTATATTTTTCTTTATATATTTAAATCCTAAATTAGAATTGCTAACTCTTAGCTTTCCAAGTTTAAATTTTGCATATTGCTTTGTTCTAAAGACAATGCATTTTTAGATAAAGATAACCGAATATTACGCTCAAATTTGGCTCTACACGAAAGAATTATTTAACAGTTTACACTACATACCTACATAATACCTATGTATAAGTAATTTTATCTACATAAATGTACTAGTAAACCCGCTCTGGCTTCACTTCGGCAAGCCTTTTCTTTCGTGCCTACATCAGGAATTTGTTGGGAGTGATCCTTTATTTTGTTTATGGACTGATTTAAATAAAACAAAAGCTATTACTTAACTAAAGTTTATCATGCTTAGGACATTAGTTGAAACCGCAACCAAATTGGATAAGCCGTTTCTGAAATTAGCTCGAATAACATCACAGACAAATAGTCAATAATTCTCAAAATCATAATTTTGGATCCCGTTGTAATAGTTTTGTTGACTTTGACTAGTTTGACCAAAGTCAAAACTATAGAATATTTTATGCGTTAAGTGAAGTCCATTACAACCAACTCCAACAGCGGGACTTTAGCATGCGATGATAACATATTATCTTTTAATAGTTCATACATACATTATACATTTGTATGTACGGAATAAATAATATGGGAATAAAGTCTTTGTTGTACGTGACTAAATATGTGAAGATCTACAAAAGATGAGAGAAATTTAAGAAGATATTAAGTGAGTGACAAGTATAACAACTGAAACGAAGGTCTGAAAAATGAAAGTGTTTAACGAATAGACAAGTCAATTTGCCGAGTTTCTTGTTCAATTTAGAACTTCAATTCGAAACATTTTGCGAATAAATTACATGAATTTAGACTAGCGTGTTAAATTGCCAAGTTGAGTATATTCATAAATCGCCGTGTGACGTAAATTGAATTTTAAGTTGAAGGCAATAAACATTCTTGTCACACTGAGAGAAATAAGAGACATAATTGTATGTTTAATAACAATTACATAAAGAAAGATTTGCATATTCGTAACAAATAAACTCAAAAATTAAGACTCAATTTAATTTTTTTTTCTCAATTAATTCATTAAAGAGTGCTACGATATTTCTGAGTAACAAAGGCTATAATACTACTACAAGACTATGCTCTATTGCAAGTGCAAAGCTGGGTTCCAGCCAATAGTGTCTAATATACAGATCTTCGGATGTATTTCCAGATTTGATGAAAGTACTGTTAATAATATGTACCAAAATCATAAAGCTACCTGTAGCGCCACCTATGCAAATAAAGGTGTAATAAAAAGTGTCAGTCTGATTACAACTGCGAAACGTGTTTTATTAGGTTATGGGCCCAGACTCGAAGTTTTCCCAATAATTCGATAGTTTATCAAGTGTTTTCGTTAAAAATGTCGTCAAGTTATATAGTAAACGTTCCAAAACTAAAAGGGCGTGAAAATTATGACGATTGGGCGTTCGCGGTGAAAAATTTCATGATACTAGAAGGCATTGATTTGGACAATATTCCATCGGATTTAAAGGACAGTGAACAAGCAAAAGCAAAAGCCAAGCTAGTTATGACTATAGAACCTTCGTTATTCGTGCATATAAAGACGGAAAAAACAGTTGACGCATTGTGGAAAAAATTGAAGCAACTTTTTGATGACACCGGATTTACTCGAAGAATCAGTTTACTCCGATCATTAATTTCCATACGTTTAGAAACCAGTGAATCTATGACTAGTTATGTGTCTCAAGTCGTAGAAACAGCTCAGAGATTGAAGGGAACGGGCTTTGAAATCAGTGAAGAGTGGATTGCATCATTACTTTTAGCCGGTTTACCCGAAAAGTTCGAACCCATGATTATGGCGATTGAACATTCAGGTTTGGCAGTAAGCGCTGACGTTATAAAAACGAAACTTCTAGATATGTCCTCTAATGTTGGCAGCAGTGGACAAGAAGCAGCGTTTTGGACGAATCGTCGCACGAAAGTTGGCAACCCTGTTCATTCTAAGCAAAGACAAACGTCTAAATCAAATCAATACAACATGTCACTGTCATCGGGAAATAAACAAGTCAAATGCTATAAGTGCAAAAGAATCGGACACTATAAAAACCAATGTCCTGAAATAAAGATTAAGGAAGCAGGTGCCTTCAGTGTAGCTTTTCTTCACGGACAATTCAGTAAAGAAGATTGGTACATCGATTCCGGTGCGAGTGTTCATATGACAGCGAACCAAGAAAGTTTAGCGAACATACGAAAACACGCGATAAATGAAATAATAGTAGCGAATGAAACATCTATGCCAGTTATGTGTGCCGGCGATACACGAATAACTACATGTGTAAAAAACAATCAGTTCGATATTCCTGTGAGAAATGTGTTGTGCATTCCTAACCTCACAACTAATTTGCTGTCTGTCAGCCAGCTAATAGCTAATGGAAATACAGTGTCTTTTGAGAAGAATTGTTGCAATATTCGCAATAAACAGAATAAGCTGATTGGTGTAGCAACTTTACAAAATGGAGTGTACAAACTAAACACAGTGAAGTCAGAGGTGTTCGCAGCTTCGGCAGTACACACATCAGATGCAAGACT
Organism: Hesperia comma; assembly: GCA_905404135.1. Taxonomy (NCBI): domain Eukaryota; kingdom Metazoa; phylum Arthropoda; class Insecta; order Lepidoptera; family Hesperiidae; genus Hesperia; species Hesperia comma. The sequence continues at coordinate 6,395,957 of FR990032.1, read as the reverse complement.
ATGGCATAGGCGACTCGGGCATATCAACAGTGTTGACTTAGAAAAGATGAAGAATGGTGCAGTGGAGGGTGTATCCTATAAAGATAAAGCGAACATCCAGAAATCCAACTGTGAAGTGTGTTGCGAAGGAAAGCAGACTCGCTTACCTTTCCCATCGGCCAATCATAGAAGTGACACATTGTTAGAAGTTGTGCACTCAGATTTATGTGGGCCTATGGAGACCAGGTCTATCGGTCAGGCAAAATACTTTCTTCTTTTCGTGGATGATGCCAGTCGAATGTCAAGTGTATATTTTCTAAAAGAGAAGAACCAAGCATTGCAGTACTTTAAGGAATACAAAAAATTAGTTGAAAACCAAACTGGACATAAAATTAAAGTGCTGAGGACTGACAATGGCGGGGAATTTTGTTCCAAGGAGATGGAAGATTATTTAAAATCAGAAGGGATAATACATCAAACAACTAACCCTTATACCCCGGAACAAAATGGTCTCTGTGAGCGCCTCAACAGGACTTTAGTTGAGCGTGCAAAATGTTTGCTCTTTGAGGCTAAGCTAGGGAAACAATTTTGGGCAGAAGCTGTAAATACCGCAGCTTACCTAAGAAACAGATCACCAGCCTCAGGTCTAGAAAATATAACACCATTTGAGAAGTGGACAGGCAGAAAGCCAGATCTGAGCCATATTAGAATTTTTGGTAGTACTGTCATGATGCACATTCCCAAGAACAAAAGATTAAAGTGGGATAAAAAAGCTGTCAAGTATATCCTAGTTGGTTATCCTGAAAACATTAAAGGATACAGGCTATACAACTCGGAAACAAGGCAAATAACTACGAGCAGAGATGTGACCATTATGGAGAAAGAAGACGTCTCAGATTATACTCAGATAGTAGTGCAGGAAGTGACTGGAGCACAAGAGGATTCACATTCAGTGGAGGAAGAATCACAAGGTGACACAACAGTTACAGACCATACCTATGTTCCTGACACCTCTAGTCCAAGCTCAGCATCAGAAGACTCATACTATACACAGTGTGAAGAAGATGATGACTCTGGGGCAGATGAAGTTCCTGAACTGCCAAGAAAGCGCTTAAGAAAGCCGGTAGAGAGGTATGGCATTTCTATTCTCAGTATGGCCGACAAGCAGAAGTCTTGGGAGGGTGAAATCACATACGAAGAGGCTTTAAATGGACCTGAAAACCAGTTTTGGAGAGCAGCTATGAAGGAAGAGCTGGAGTCCTTTAAAGAAAATGATGCCTGGGAGTTGGTCGATCATCCTCAAAATGAAACAGTGGTTCAGTGTAAATGGGTGTTCAAAAAGAAATATGATAGTGCTAATAATGTGCGGTATCGTGCAAGGTTAGTAGCCAAAGGATTTGATCAAAAAGCTGGTATAGACTATCATGAAACCTTCTCACCTGTACTCAGATATTCAACTCTTAGACTCTTGTTTGCACTGGCAGTGCAACTAGATCTAGATATAAGTCATCTTGATGTAACTACAGCCTTTTTAAACGGTTATTTAGACGAAACAGTTTATATGAAAAAACCTGTAACTTATGATTGTTATGATATGAATGATAACAAAGTATTGAAATTAAAGAAAGCTATTTATGGCTTGAAACAATCATCTAGGGCATGGTATCATAGAATAGAGGATTGTTTGTGTCAACTTGGTTATAAAAAATCTAAATATGAACCCTGTATGTTCACTAAGTTTGAAGGAAATGTCAAAATTATAATTGCATTATTTGTTGATGATTTTTTTGTCTTTTCAAACTGTGAGACTGCCACTAATGCTTTAATTAATGAGTTAAGTTGTAAATTTAAGTTAAAAAATCTTGGTCAGTTACAACAATGTTTAGGTACTAGAGTAAGGATAGACAAAAATAAAAATGTAATAACTATTGATCAGGAACAGTATATTGACAATCTATTACAAAAGTTCAATATGTCACATTGTAAATCTGTAGCCACTCCGATGGAAGTCAATTTAAAGTTAGAAAAAACTGAAAATGTTTGTAATGAGTATCCATACCAACAACTCTTAGGAAGTTTAATGTACCTAGCGGTCTTGACTAGACCAGATATTTCATTTGCAGTAAGTTTCCTTAGTCAATTTAACAATTCTTATAATGTTACTCATTGGAAACATGCTAAGAGAGTTTTAAAATATTTGAAAAGCACTAAAAACTATGGTCTTGTTTTTAAGAAAAATAATTCTTGTATTCAAGGATTTGTGGATGCAGATTGGGGTTCTGATGTAAATGACAGAAAATCTTACTCGGGATTTTGCTTCACTTTGTCTAATACTGTAATCTCCTTTGAATGTAGAAAGCAAAGGAGTGTAGCGTTATCCAGCACTGAAGCTGAATATGTATCAATGTCCGAAGCTAGTAAAGAAGCTATTTATTTAAGAAATTTGCTATCTGAAATTGTTGGAAAGTCTGAATTAATTACTTTATTTAATGATTGTCAAAGTGCTCAAAAATTAATGTCAAATCCTATCTTTCATAGAAGGTCAAAACACATTGATATCAGATATCATTTCGTAAGGGAGGCTGTCGCGAAGAAAATGATAAAAATAGAATATTTAGAAACTGCAGAAATGCCAGCAGACATATTTACCAAAAGCTTAAGTTCGAATAAACATTACCTTTTTATGAAAAAGCTTGGCATCTCTCCGATTTAATATTTTCACTCTTACTGTTTAGAATATATTTTTTGATTTTGTTAAGTGGAGGTGTTAATAATATGTACCAAAATCATAAAGCTACCTGTAGCGCCACCTATGCAAATAAAGGTGTAATAAAAAGTGTCAGTCTGATTACAACTGCGAAACGTGTTTTATTAAGTACATCCATTGAACGTCTAGTGAACCAAGGTAGAATAGAGGGCAGGCAGACGGAGCCATATGCCAAACGGAGATCTCCCGCCATGCGAGACGACATGCTCGAGTGGCGGTCGAGCTTTGTACGTCACTGTGTCGAAGTCGATATTCATACTCCCACTTTTAATTCGATTCAGTAAATTGACGTTTGCTAATGTCACTTTTCGGAATAATTTTGCCAGCTTTTCATTAATAGTGATTTCTCACACGTCTAAAGAACGATGTTTTGATTATTCGATTTCTCTTTACTCAATATGACTATTATGCTGTGTGTTAATAAAATATAATTAAAAATCGGAGAACAATCAAGAAAGGTTATTAATTTAAAATTATATAGTTAACAAAAATATTAAACATACATGCACTAAAAGCGCTTTGATTGCGTGATTCAAGCTTAGTGTCGCCACCGTGTAACGAGCGTGCGATGTTGCCACTTGCCACACGTTCAACAATAAGATGGTTTGACGAAAGCGGAAAATTCACTACGGACTTACACTAGCAAATATGGCACAGACCCATCGTAGCAACTGTTGGTCATGTCTATTTAGTTCTGTCTAGTTTGTAAGCATTCACTAAGAGCGCTTTTAGTGTCATGCGGATTTGCTCACGCACGCGGGATTGCTCCGCATGCGTAGCACCCGCAAAGAACAATTTCATATAGAATTTACTGTAAAGCGTGAAACACGCACGCGGGATGCGGGACGCTGTGCGGGGCGTCATCCCGCAGCGGGGCATCCGCATGCATGATCGTCCCTACAACTTCAGTGCCCATTTTAGAGTCGTGCGGGGCGCACGCACCATAATATTGTACTAATCGTCTACGCAACCCGCACGTCAACCCGCTGAAGACTGAAACTTAAACTGTGTATGATCCGCAGCGTGAAATTTCACGCATGCGGAGCAATCCCGCGTGCGTGACCAAATCCGCATGACACTAAAAGCGCCCTAAAGGTGTTTCAAATTCTTCCGTCAATCCACAATGAACCTTCATAGGGAGCGGAAAGCTCGCATTTTTATTGGTTACTATTAAACGAATTCCATCTCGAATACGAACGGAGTATAATGTACCAATGTGTAAAGTGTAGCTAAACTTTCCTTTACACAACTTGGCACACAAAATAAATCAACTTTTGTTGGAATAACTTTTGCGTTTGTAAAGTCGACATCGATTTTGCAAAACATTTTGTATGTACTTAACAAAAATTTGATACAGATTAAATATGTATTTATTCATTTATGTATGCGGTTACGAGTTTAAGGGTTAGGTGAAAATGTTTTTAATGCCTGAAAGAACGCAATGACACTCAAAGGTCACTTTGTGCCAAGGGAAAATCGAATAATGTTTGGAATAAATTAAAATAAATGTTATGAAAATATTTTATCTACTCTATTCTACTGAATTAAAAAGAATTTCAGCATAAGATTTTACTAAAACATCTCCTTCTTTTATTACTTTAAAAGTTATTGGCAAACGAGCCTTTTCGATATTTCTTTACTATCCGATGTCTTTGAATTTCTTATTCGTAACCTTAATATATTTTTCTCGGATTAATATAATAAATAATACACACCTCATAGTCGTTGTAGCGCTGGGGGTATGAACCACATTAATTAGACATCACTGTGTGCCAGTGATGTCTTATTTATTTACCCATTGTATTGTCACTTACATATCTACCCCCGCTCAATAACGAACCCGGGACCTCTTTCTAAATACTCAGGGTCTCTATCTAGGCTACTCGGTCTTTCAATTAATAACTATTTAATTACCTAAGACACATATCACGTCATTAACGTATCTAGGTACTCATACGGAAAAGTAATGGTCATAAAAAATTATACGAACCTTTGTATTACCTATGCATACGAGTACGTTGCATAATTGTACATACAAAACTGCTTTGATTAATTACAAATGAACAATGCAAATGTTTCGCAAGATAGCATACCACTTACCAAATGCAAATGACTTGTAATTTCGATTCCATTCAATTACAATACATTTAAACAATAAAGCATTAACAAAACTTCTACGGACTTGGCGCCTAACAACAGTACAACTTAAAACTAAGAACACAAAACAGAACCAACTAATTGAATTGCCACCGATCCGACAACCAGACTCGGATAGGCTGTATGCACAGAGTATATATAAAACAGAGAGTTAAAGCTTCAAATAAACGTTAAAGTCTCGCTGTAACATTACTATAGTCGTACAAGAATTAAGAAAAGAAACAGTGCCTTACAGTTTGCCTTACCTGTAAGGCGCTGTCTCTGTCACTCTCACGTCAGTTACGCGCCAAAAGATCCTTGTACGACAAATACATGTACAGATTTTTGTACGTAACCGGTTACTGCTCACTCATATTAGCGCGAAAACGCAAACGCGCAAGTGTAGGACGGATTTCGCAAATGACTATGCGAAGTTTTTGACAATTTCGTGGTATTAATAGATGTCAAAGCTGTAGCCACTTTGGCCTTAAGGACAAGGCGCGAGTAGCATGTTTTAAAAGCACCGAAGAAAATAGAACACATTAGTATGTCTACATGTGTTACTGCGCCATTTTCTGAGTGCGACCCTTTTCCGTCATATTGGTAGCTGAAACTCTGAACTCAACCAAACAAATTGTGTATATTCTAATTTTAACACAATTATTTAAGTTGTCACTATCCTTAAGACAGGATAAACGTTTCTTTCTTACTTTCACATATGTAACTGTCCATCCGGCCATCCGTCTGTCTGGTCATACACATCGCTGTCTTTCGCTTAGTACACACACTTGACCCTTTTATCTAATATCTTTAAACGAGCAATTCTTGTATATTTATTTATTTATATATAATCACGATCTCGGAAACGGCTGCAAAGATTTTCATGAAAGTTACAGATTAGGGGGTTTTCGGCTCAAGGAATCTTATCAAGGTCCCAGGTTCGAGAAAAGCTCGGTTCCCGAGATAAAGAGATTTTAAAAACATCATACTGACGTCATCTATGAAACATTAGGATAACTTCTATGAGGTACTGTTTGTAACGTGTTGAACTGACGCCATCTATGAAACATTAGGATAACTTCTATGAGATACGGTTTGTTTGTTTCAGTAGTATGAAACTAGATGGCGCTCGAATATATTTTTGTTCGGCTAATAGTAATATTAATATTCATTCTTACGTTGAAGCGCTATTTTTGCGTTATACCTACCTATTTTCTGTTTGAATAAAATTAAAAATCAGTGCGATTATCTCGCTTGACCTCGCAGGACGCGTAGTGATAGTTTAACGTGCGTTTGTGATATTTACGAGAATATTTGTAAATAAATGTTAGTTTTGTTATTATCGATTTAATAATATATTTTAATAAAGTTTTAAATAAATAATGGTCAGATCGATGAAATTACTATTGTTGTAAATAGAATCAATAAAATTTTAAGTACGCCTAACAACTTGCTCATTAAACTAAAAGTATATTTATTTATGTTGTTTAATTATCATAAACATTCAATACATTTTATCGCAAATAAAAATTTCAGTCGGGGACTGCCTAAGCCTGCGAAAAGTACGAAGGAAAGTTCAATGAATTTATCTAATTAAGTACCTATGTACCTATTTAAAATGCAATTAATTCGCTCACACAGTTAACTTCTATGAGGTACTGTTTGTAACGTGTTGAAATTTCAGTAGTATGAAACTAGATGGCGCTGTACAACTTTGTGAAACACGCTGTTGAGATCCTTTGGCCGTAACATAAGTAAAATGAATTTTGTGCTCAGTGAACAGTTGTATGATTTGACTCCTGAATAGATGGCGGAATTCCTCGTATTTCTTGCGATTCATACTAAATATAATTTTCAACCGAGCAAAGCTCGGTCAACCAGGTACTTTTTATTAATAGATACGTGACAGCCCTCAAAAATAAGTGAGAATTTTAGCGTTCGTTAAGAAGCTTTCACTCTGTAATAAGTACACTGTGTCGTAGAGCCGTATATTCAAATACTTTAACCGAATTGTTGGCGCAAAAACAATTCGTATAATTAACTTTTGAAGTGGAATAATAAAATTGTTCCATAGCAACATCGCTATGTAATTACCGGCGATGCGTCATACCAAGCTGCGATTTATTGTTTATCGTAAATTATAGTAATAAAGAGCTTGCAGTCCTTGTTTGGGCGGCTATTTTATCAGTATTATAATTTAATTAATTATGGTTTATCTTTAATGTATACGGCAGTGTGGTTGCCGGGTTCGCTTTTGTAGAATAGCACCACTCCTATCTCTTCCTGGGATGTCGTAAAAGGCGACTAATAGGACTCCAGGAGACGGGCAGCAGCGTCTTCCTGTGTAATGCCAACATCTTCTGCGGTCACCAACACGCACTAGCCAAGCGCGGTGACTACCTGGCTAAACCCCCTTATGGTAGCCGCATATAAGCCCCGGCCCCCAGTCCCCGGCAGCTCCGCTATTCCTGGTTACGGTAGCGGCCACGGTAACGGCGGAGCAGGGGGTGCTAAGAATCTCCGGCAGAGATCAGGCTACCAAAACCGACGACCTCTGCACCTGGCAACATACAACACCAGGACACTGAGGACCGACGACAAGGTAAAAGAGCTGGAAGAAGAGATAGACAAGTTAAACTGGAGTATTGTGGGTTTATCTGAAGTCCGAAGACAGGGTGAGGACACGATAATACTCAAATCCGGAAACTTGTTCTATCACCGGGAGGGCGAACACCTGTCCCAAGGTGGTGTCGGGTTTCTCGTCCACAAGTCCCTCGTTAACAACATTGTGGAAACCGGGAGCGTGTCGGCAAGGGTAGCGTACCTGATACTCAGAATATCTAAGCGGTATTCGTTGAAGGTCATCCAGGTTTACGCGCCGACTTCGACACACCCCGATGATGAGGTTGAGGTCATGTATGAGGACATTAGTAGAGCCATACATACCTCTAAAGCTCATTTCACAGTTGTGATGGGGGACTTTAACGCGAGACTAGGCGTGCGAAACGGTGATGAGATGAAAGTGGGACCCTTCGGATTTGGGAGACGGAACCACCGAGGACACTTGCTGGCAAGCTTCTTGGAGAGGGAGGGCTTATTTATGATGAACTCCTTCTTCAAGAAGAAGCCCCAACGCAAGTGGACTTGGATAAGCCCTGATGGTTCCACGAAAAGCGAGGTAGACTTCATACTGGCAGACAAACGGCACATATTCAATGATGTCTCTGTGATCAACAGGTGTAAAACCGGTAGCGATCACCGCCTTGTGAGAGGCACATTGAATATCGATGTGAAGCTGGAACGGTCACGCCTTATGAAGTCTACGCTTCGCCCAACACCTGTCCAAATCCAGGGTTCCGAGAGCTTTCAGCTCGAGCTCCAAAACCGTTTCGCGAGTCTGGAGTCGTGCAATTCAGTGGACGAGTATAACACCAGGATGGTAACAACCGTCCAAGAGGTAGGGTCTAAGTACTTTAAGACCCACCCCAGTGGCAGACCTCCAGTTCTCTCAGAACATACTCTCGGTCTTATGAGGGAGCGACGGGAACTATGCGTCCAGTCTCCAACCTCTATGGCAGAGTACAGACGGCTCAATAAACAGGTCTCGAAGAGCCGGCGACGCGATTTGCGGAGGAATAACGCAAATCGTGTAAAAAACACTATTGAGCGGAACCAAGGCTCCAAAGTGTTCGCCAGAGACCTGTGTATTGGCCAAAGTCAGCTTACGAGGTTGAAGACCGAGTCCGGTACCATAGTCTCGTCAAAACCCGAAGTTCTGAGAGAAACGGAGAGCTACTACGGACGGTTGTATGCCTCCTCGCAAGCTCCAAGTCCTCACAAGGAGAGCGACAAGCGAGCCAAATTAACCCGACATTATACCGAGGATATCCCGGACGTCAGCCTGTATGAGATTAGAGAGGCCCTCAAACAGCTTAAAAACAACAAGACACCGGGAGATGACGGAATCACAACAGAGCTGCTAAGAGCTGGAGGGAAACCCCTCCTGGTGGCGCTCCAGAAGTTGTTCGATTCCGTTATCAATACTGGAACTACCCCGGAAGCGTGGAGCAGAAGTGTAGTGATCCTGTTCTATAAAAAGGGCGATAAGACCCTTTTGAAGAACTATAGGCCCATTGCACTTCTGAGCCACGTTTACAAGCTGTTTTCGAGGGTGCTCACTAATCGCATTGCACGCAGGCTTGACGACTTCCAGCCTCCCGAACAAGCAGGATTCCGAAAAGGCTACAGTACCATAGACCACATACATACGCTGCGGCAGATGATACAGAAGACCGAGGAGTATAATCTGCCGCTATGTGTTGCCTATGTGGACTATGAGAAAGCCTTCGATTCTATCGAGACCTGGGCGGTACTAAGTTCTCTCCAGCGGTGCCGGATTGACTATCGGTATATCGAGGTGTTAAAATGTTTATACGCATCAGCCACCATGTCCGTCAGAGTACACAACACAGTGACGAACCCTATCCAACTGCAGAGGGGTGTCAGGCAAGGGGATGTTTTGTCCCCAAAACTGTTCACCTCTGCGTTGGAAGACATGTTCAAGCTGTTGGAGTGGAAACGACGTGGCGTTAACATCAATGGCGAATACATAACACATCTTCGATATGCCGACGACCTAGTCATTCTGGCGAGTTCCATGGAAGAACTTAGTACTATGCTCGGGGACTTGAACAGCGCCTCACAACGGGTAGGTCTTAAGATGAACATGGACAAGACGAAAATCATGTCGAATGTCCATGTCACACCTGTACCGGTTGTTGTTGATGGCGCTGCTCTCGAAGTTGTTGACGAGTACATTTACCTGGGACAAGTGATCCAAATGGGTAAGTCCAACTTCGAGAAAGAAGTCACTCGTAGAATCCAACTCGGATGGGCTGCGTTCGGGAAACTGCGTCATATCTTGTCGTCCAAAATACCTCAGTGCCTGAAGTCGAAGGTGTTCGAGCAGTGTGTGTTGCCAGTGATGACATACGGCTCCGAGACGTGGTGCTTCACTATTGGTCTGATGCACAAGCTCAGAGTCGCTCAGCGGGCTATGGAGAGGGCTATGCTCGGTATTTCTCTGCGTGATCGAATCAGAAATGATGAGATCCGTAGACGAACACGGTTAACCGACATAGCCCAGAGAATTAGCCGACTGAAGTGGCAATGGGCCGGCCATATAGTTCGGAGGACCGACAACCGTTGGGGAAGAAAGGTCCTCGAATGGAGACCACGTCTCGGAAAAAGGAGCATAGGACGCCCCCCGACCAGGTGGACTGACGACCTGATGAAGACGGCGGGCATCCGCTGGATTCAACGGGCTCAGGACCGGTTAGGGTGGCGCCAGTTAGGGGAGGCCTACGTCCAACAGTGGACATCAAAAGGCTGATGGATGGATACGGCAGTGTTGCCAGATATAGTGTACTTTAGGAAGATTAAATAATCCCACCAAACACATGTTCATGTAAAATGTTGCCAATACGAGGCTATATTTCTAGCACTGTCAAAGAGTTATCATATCTATGTAGAGCCAAGCTTCTAACTCTACACGCCCAAACTCACAAAGCAATAACCAAGACAGACTCAGACCAATTAACCTAAAGATCATAATCGAATTCTTTCGTTGAATTTAATTCAACTCTATCAATGTACCTAATTTCATTAAAATCGGTTCAGTGGTCTACGCATGAAAGCCTCACAGACAAACAGAGTTACTTTTGAACTTATACTATTAAGGGTAATTGGAATATTAAATGGTCATTATACTCTTTGTACGTGAACTAATAATGTTATAGAACAGAATAGGCCAAATTCCGTTTTGCGAAGATATGAAGGTAAATGTGACAATGTGTCTTATGTTAGCAATCGCTTGGTTTGCTGAATGTCCTATTGTATGAGAGCTAGTTTAATAATACCTGATGTAGACTAGAATACAAATTGATTTCTATTGAAACGACTTTCTCGTTATATAGCGGTTGTAACAAATAGTAAGTAGTACATAGGTAGCTGCCATTAAAACTGTCAGTCACAACAAAGAGGCATACGAGCAAAATGATGGTAGGTTACCAGTTAAGTACCACCCATGGATGTCCTAATAACGCTGAAGATATCGTCACGGTTAATCAAGATGAAGAAGTTTTTGCTTTAAATTAGCATTTTTATGGCACACTAGCGATCATACGGGCTATATTTGGCAGCAAGTGATAAACATCATCTACAAATTAACGATTGAAATCAACGAATTACCATGGACCAGTATCACTTACAGGTGAAATGAAAATGAATTAATAAAAAAAAATAAAAATTTTAATTAAATTTTAAAATTAAAAAATTAATTAAAAAATTAAATTTTTAAAATTAATTAAAAAAATTCTCTTGAACGAGAGATGCTATTTGCATGAGAATATTAACAGAATATAAGAGTGTTTCCCTCGATTTCCCTGATATTTCATCATCAGATCCTGACCTATTGAAAAAGGGACCACTTCGGAAGTTCTGTTCACAAATGACTGAGAAATCACTGACCATACATGCAAATATAGACGTCGAATATAGAATCTCGTTGTTGAACATAGAAGTCAGTTAAAAATATAATAAACTTGAATAAGAGACTATCTACTTTATTTCACACTAGCTTCCGCCCGCAGGCTTCGCCCGCGTGGTTATCGTTTAAACTTCAGCCTCCCCCCCCCTATTTCACCCCCTTCAGGGTGGAATTTCCAAAAATCCTTTCTTAGTGCTCCTCTACACTTCCCCAAGGAACATGCATGCCAAGTTGCAGCTTTTTCCTTCAAGTAGTTTCGGCTGTGCATTGTCTGTGAGTCACTCAGTAACGCAAGAGTTTTATATATAGACTAGCTTCCGCCCGCAGGCTTCGCTTAAACTTCACTTCATTCGTTTAAACTTCACCCCCCTTTTTTGCCCCTTTCGAATTTCCAAAAATCCTCTCTTAGTGGTCCCTTTTACTCCCCCAGGAACATACATGGCAAATTTCAGCTTCATCTGTTCAGTAGTTTCGGCTGTGCGTTGTCTGTCAGTCAATCACTCAGTAACGCAAGAGTTTTATTGATTAGGTATTATTGACAAGGTAGCAAAATATGTGGTATAACGCAATTATCTCAAAAACTCATGCATCGACTTTCACAACATTTAACTAACAGGGTGATTTACGAGAAAGCTTCAGATGTATTCATTTAGCTGAATGATTAGTTCTATCAACAGCAGGACAAGAACAGTACAAGTGGGAATAAACGGATTAATTTGTAGCTACATGGGAAAAGTCCACAAAGGTATTTCCTTTCCGACACGTCTCTGTGAGAAGCCGATTCGTAACACTTATACAAAATGTTACGAATCGAATGATATTTTCTCTAACACGTCAAACTTATGTCATGTAGCTTAAATTGCATGATCGAAAACTAATAAATTATTGAAATAATAATTTAATAAACTTATTCTTAATAAAAGGCTAAGTTACCGACTGATAGACAAACTGACAGCCGATACCAGTATACCTAATAGTACCTATATTTATACCAATAGCTGATCTGGGGGAAGGGGGATTGTATTTTCGAAGCGCAATTTCAAAAGGTACAGAAATCGTACTTCATCCGATAGCCAGGATTTTCAATACAGAATTATTGAAAAGATAATGAAACATTAATCTCCGAAAGAGGCTAAATGAAAGTAAAAAAGTATACGCTTTGAACAAACGTTACACATTTCCACGAACGAAGCCACAGACACCAGTTAGCCCGTCAAATAGTAAAATACCAACATTACTCTAATTGAACCAACCATTCTGAACCTTATTAAATTATTAAATACGCCATTCGTGGAAATACAGTTGCAAGGGGCCCATTAAAATCAGCCGTCAAGCCAGTTAAAATTAACAACGCTGCTTTATCTAAGGACAAAAGATAATGTTCCTAATAAAACGGAACAATCGGCCATCAAATCCGCGAGTCGAAGATCAACAATCTTGGAGATAACGACTGTTTTCTTACCCTCAACCCCAGACACTTCAGTGAGGACGGCGTTGAGATTTCTCTGATATTACCGGCTCGGGAAACTCACGTGATTATTCGCTAAAATACAAGGAGAAAAGAAGTGAGTTCATTTCTGCAAATATTCGACAAATGACTGGACTGGCAATCTGGTGGTAAGTGGTCAAATAGAGCAGCGAATCTATGTTATTTTTGATGGCAAAGTTGTAGAGATTAAAGAGTAACACAGACTACCAACTTCATTCGTAAAATAATACCTCACTACCACAGAAAACACTTTTTCGTCAATACTTTTTGTATTAAACAAAAATAAAGAATAAGTTTCCCGAAACGAAGCGAGAACGGATTTACTAGTTACATAAATGAATATTGAAAATACATCATTAAAACATGAAAGAGCAATGCATACAAAACGAGACCCATATTCTTAAATATTATTAAGTTTTAACTAGCAAACGTCTGTAAAATATTCCCCAAACTTACCTATTTTATGAACCATGCTTACCTATCCAAGGTAACATGTGAATCACATTTACGAGGCACGAGGCAAGTTTAATCTGAGCCCATGAATACATTACTTTAAAAATAAGCCCTAAAATTATTACGTCTTCGAAGGGATTACGGATCAGCCGAGATAAGTAGATACAAAATTACCTGCCTAGTGGCTTATTTACTTACTTCGATATTTAATTATTGCAAGCTATTCGAGTTGCAGATAAACACAGTAATATAACAATGAGATACATAAACGCAAAATCAAATAAATCTATCTTTTTAATTACGAACAATAGGGAAATATCGTTGTAGGAGGTAATATAAAGATAAAGAGGTAACATTTAGATATGCTAATATAATTTTACGCAAAGTTCCTTTTTATATACTAATTTTCGAAGAAATACTTCAAAACCTACTGCTGAAGCGGAAAATGTTTTCTGAATTATTATAATTGTTTCACTTTAGTGAAGCACTAACAGATTCAATATTGCATAGATTTATGATTCACAAACGAAACCAACTGTTTCGGTTAGAGAGCGAACTTCAGCTTAAGAGCAGAAATTTCGACGGAAAACTTTCCCAAATGAAAATATTGTTAATATTGATGAGACTCGAGGGAAAGCCACGATAACCTCAAGCCTTGAATACATTAACGCTAAAAAATAACGCTTCCATTTAACCGCCTTGCGTTGAACCAGATGGGCGACCATTGATGAATTAGATACCGCGCTGAATAATAATATCCTTCTGTGGAATAAATTTCCTAATAATAATATTTATGATTGACCAAATTTTAGCTTAATAACGTCGAATCATGGAGGAAATCGTAAAGCCACGTATTTATTTGGGAATAATGCTTTTATTTATTTGGTAGGGTTGACTGTCTAAATCAGCATTTGTTAATCTTGTCTTCACTATACCTGCTATCTCCGTATTCATCTAAATAAGTTTAGTAGATTAAACATTAGAACTTAGCAGACAGAGTGACAGACACAGAAAAAGTCGGACAGTTACTTTCACATTATTTTATAATATTAGTATGTAGATATTGATAAACTGATGTTCACACAACGCAACTTGACGAACTCACTACTTGATCGAGTGAATCACACAATATTGATCAATAATAATATGACTCATAATAATATGACACTCATAATAATACTAGCTTTTGCCCGCGGCTTCGCCCGCGTGGAATTCGTTTATATCGCGAACCGGGGAAGTGGGGGAGAAAGTACGTCATCAACTATCTTCCTGGGAAAATTCATCAAAATCGTTGTTTTCATACAAACTTTCATCCCCTATTTCAAGCCTTTAGGGGTTGATTTAAAAAAAAAATTAGCCTATGTGTGACTCTGGGTCTTCAAATATTTTCATTCCGAATTTCATCCAAATCGGACTGGTGGTTTAGTCGTGAAAACGTCACAGACAGACTTTCGCATTTATAATACTATGTGTGTGCCCGCTACTTCGTACGCGCAGGAGTTTATTCCGCGTAACTCCAGATCCCGCGGGATTTCCAGGAAGACAGACTTGTTAGTTTTATATTAATGTTTGTTTAGAAGCTATTTATACCCCATACGCGAAGAAGGTTTTCCCGCGTAAATTCCGATCCCGCGGGATTTCTGAAAATATCCTATATGTTAATCTAAGTTGCCCTCTTTGTGTGTGCCCGCTACTTCGTACGCGCAGGAGTTTATTCCGCGTAACTCCAGATCCCGCGGGATTTCCGGGAAGACAGACTTGTTAGTTTTATATTAATGTTTGTTAGTTTTATATTAATGTTTGTTTAGAAGCTATTTATACCCCATACGCGAAGAAGGTTTTCCCGCGTAAATTCCGATCCCGCGGGATTTCTGGGATAAAAAATATCCTATATGTTAATCTAAGTTGCCCTCTATGCGTGTGCCCGCTACTTCGTACGCGCAGGAGTTTATTCCGCGTAACTCCAGATCCCGCGGGATTTCCGGGAAGACAGACTTGTTAGTTTTATATTAATGTTTGTTTAGAAGCTATTTATACCCCATACGTGAAGAAGGTTTTCCCGCGTAAATTCCGATCCCGCGGGATTTCTGGGATAAAAAATATCCTATATGTTAATCTAAGTTGCCCTCTATGTGTGTGCCAAATTTCATGAAAATCGGTTCAGTAGTTTTTGCGTGAAGGAGTAACAAAGCTATTTATACCCCATACGTGAAGAAGGTTTTCCCGCGTAAATTCCGATCCCGCGGGATTTCTGGGATAAAAAATATCCTATATGTTAATCTAAGTTGCCCTCTATGTGTGTGCCAAATTTCATGAAAATCGGTTCAGTAGTTTTTGCGTGAAGGAGTAACAAACAAACAAACAAACAAATACACAAACTTTCACATTTATAATATTAATAGGATGATATTAATATTAATATTAAACCGACTATATTGACACCATATAATATCGTCGGATTCACCCGACTTGTTTGGAACCATACTGAGGCACTCTCAATAGCAGTCCGCGAGCTCTCGACGGTCGGATAGCTCTTGAGAATGGACCTCGGAATGGTTCGCAAGTTGGGCGGATCCAATAATATTAATATGTGAGGTAACATGTGATGAACACTTAGATGTCCACAGATGCCACGAATAATTCAGTATTAATATATATTATCTAACTTATTCATGTCCCAAAATAACCAAATCGAATAGCTAAGGTTAATCCCGAAGTACCCCGTTCCTGCAGGCATCCGTCTTTAAGGACTCTGATTTTGAAAAATTAATCAGTTTTTTTTGTTACTTTTATCCATTATTTTTAACTTAC
The DNA here is from genome assembly GCA_905404135.1 of Hesperia comma. Lineage (NCBI taxonomy): Eukaryota > Metazoa > Arthropoda > Insecta > Lepidoptera > Hesperiidae > Hesperia > Hesperia comma. The sequence goes on along the minus strand of FR990032.1, from coordinate 6,379,775 downwards.
AGCATCAAGACTGAAAATGTCGACAAAACACATTTCAAAATCTTTGTATTTCATACTACGGTACACTAAGATACATAATCTGACAATTAAAAAAGTTTTGATTTTTTAACATCTTTAATCTACATAATAATCTACATAATTAAAAAAAAACAATTCCCATTTCGTATGCTCTCCGATTATGAAAAAGTCGTCAATCCCGAGATTAACGTGCAGACAAATTGATTGTTGTGGATGACATCTCGCCGAGATGACGGAGCGACTGACAAGAGGACCGAAAAGTTTTTAATTGGACACGGGGATTTTGTCCAATCCGAATATTGGAGTAAACGGAATTTGATGACAGGTCCAGAGATGGAGCGTAATTAAATGTCAACAACTAGGGTAAGGTCGTGACATATTTCTCTGTAATTGTAATCATAAATAATAATGTTAAAGTTCTGTATCAAACAAATTAAAATTAACTGACTGTTACCTTACGTAAGAGATAAATGCCCTTCTTTTATATCTTTTCTGAAAACATACATATGGTGCGTACAGACTATATAACAAAACATGTTATAAAACATAGTTAAATAACATGTTTTATTAATGTGGACGATATGTGTTACAAAAACAAGTTATAAAACATGTTATAAGTTTTTGCAGAATGTTTAAGCTACATTTTAAGAAATGACGCATTGAAATGTTATAAAACACTGTTATACAACAATGTTATTTTAATGTGTACGGTCTTGTTACATGTTTCATTGTTAGACAACAATGTTAGATAGTGTGGATGTGTTATAAAACAGAAGTTATATAACATGTTACATAATCTGTACGCACCCTTACTTAACTAATTTAAGCAAGATTTGCAAAACGGCAATCAAAACATTAATTAATAACTACGTCATTTTTTAATAATTACTTTACTTTTAGTTTTTGCAAAACCTCGGGCAAAACCCATTTACGGGATTGAAAAGTAAAAGAATATCTATAATCAATAGGTATAGTTACCTATTTATGAACTATGTGTGTAGGTAGTAGCCAAACATCAAAATCTGTTAAGAATTTATGCGTGAATGTGAATATTGTATGATAAATCATATTATTTTCAGAAAAATAGCTGAAAATGGAAAAATCCGGTCACATGACGGTACCTAAATGGTTACCACCCGTGACAAAAGTAGGTGTATGAAAGGATTGGCAGAACAATACCCGATTGTTACAAAAAACTTGACCCAAATAAACAACAGTTCAGTGACAAAGGAATTATAACAATTAAAAGTGGATACACAGAACTTTGATACATAACGAAACAATTTTATACTTAAAACTCAACCGAATTCAAATGCCACAATAATGAAATGAAAGAATGTTCTTTGTATTTCTTTCATTTTTCAATTTCTATTTATTATTTGTTCGATAAAATTTTCATATTGTTTTAAGTCTATTATTCTTTGATTCACATTCTTTTAACAGTATTATTTTTTACTACAGAGTTTATTGTACAGTTTGTTTATTGTATCAAATAAAGAACCTACCAACCAAGACTTTATGACATTATGCCAACTAAAAAATAGGGGGGACTGTTTAATATTGGCTCAATGACTTTGCATCCAAACGGGATCAGACGTTTCTTATTTTAACGAGATAATACATACAGACAAACAAAATACCTTGTAATTACATTTATACTTTTTTATGTTGATAATCGGTAAATGATCACAACAGCCACTTAAATTGGTTACTGTCACCTCAAGTGGATCTAAGACATTTAAGACATCACCAATGAGTTGTCGACCAAGGCACAGCCCCTATCCGAAAGTGTCATAATCTTTAATACATAAACGGTAGGTAACGATAAGATAGGTAACGATGACATCATATTACACTTGCTATAGCATCTTTATATGGGCATATAAGTCCTGTAACGTAGATTTAGTATTCTACTCCGGGTCAACAACTTAATCCTTTCCATACAAAATTAGGGTCAGTGACGTGCCTCTATTAATAACGTGCAAAGCCTGGATTACAAGCGATTATGTACAGATCGGCTTACACTGATGGATTATACCGTGTTCTGCAGCTTATTGTGCTATGTGACGCAGCAATGTATAGTGGACAGTGGTCTATTATAAATTGTATTACGTGAATTGCTCTAACAGAATTAACCGAATACCAAGTGTAAATACATACATGTAAACTACTAATCACGCACGGATTGCAAAACATGGACCATTATGTTTGTGCCTGCGGCGTTCAAGAGACCAATGTTACCTATTTTGTTCTAGCTTAGACGTGTAAAAAAGGCATCTGGTGAGCATGCCCAACGTGAGATAACACGAGAAGGTATGATTGTATGTCGCACAAGAACAATTCTTTCAGCAAAGTTCGTTACTGTCATAGAAAAAACTCAATCTGAATATAGCACACGTAAATGTCCAGAGTATTCCGCGGCATTATTCCGATCTTCTGGCATCCATTAGCAGTGATAATCTCGATGCGCTTCTTATATCTGAATCTTTCCTCAAGCCCACCTTGCCGTCCGTTCAATTCGCTTTACCTGGGTTTGTTCTAATCCGCAATGACCGGATCGGCAAAGGATGTGGCGGCGTTGCAATTTACTTGCGCGCTGACTTGCCTTTCAAAGTCGTCAGCATGTCTCCATCTGAGTACTCTGAGTCCGCTGAGTTTATATTTATTGAGGTTACCCTTAATTGCACCAAAATTCTTCTCTCCGTATTCTATAGCCCAAATCTTTCTATTAACTACTTTGATACGTTAGAGAAAGTCTTTGGTGACCTTTGTCCAATATATGAGCACATAATTATGATGGGTGACTTCAATACTTGTTTATTGAAGCGTGACTCACGAGCGTTAAGGCTTATATCTCTTCTGTCATATTTTAATTTGGATGTTTTGCCGCTGTCTGCGACACACCATTTCCCTAACTGTACGCCTTCGCTTCTAGATCTGATGATCGTCTCCTCGGCCAAAAATGTGGCCTCCCATGGGCAATTAACCGCTTCCTTCTCTTATCATGATTTGGTCTTCCTATCATATCGCTTTCGTTCTGCTAAACGCAAATCTCAATTTCTCTTTCTTCGTAGTTACAAGGGCATAAACCTGGAGGCGTTACAGCGTGATGCCTCTGCTATTGACTGGACTCCTGTGGTTAATGGCATCGGTATCGATGACAAGGTCAATACCTTTACGAAGTTAGTGATTAATCTTTTTGACTTGCATGCACCAGTTCGGCGTATAAAAATCAAACGCAATCCTGCACCATGGCTTACATCTAATATCAAAGCTCTTATGGCAAAACGTGACAAGGCAAAACGGTGGTATAAACGTTTTCCTACAGAATGCAATCTAATCCGCTTCAAGTCATTACGTAACCGCTGCAATCGTTTGTGTAGGGATGCAAAGAGACGCTACTTCCATGATTCTCTTATTAATCGTAGTCCTGCAGATGCATGGAGGTTTTTAAAGTCGGTTGGGATTGGTAAGTCTCCTTTAACTGTTAATTCGAGTGTTGATGTAAACGATCTTAACAAACATTTCTCTTCTCCCTCATCTGTCATTGATCCTTACATTAAGTCTCGTACTCTCCAATCCTTATCCGAACAGTCAAGACCGTCGTGCCCTTCTTTCAGTATTACAAGTGTGAAAGAGGAGTGTGTTAAAAAGTCTATACTTTCCATTTCCTCATCAGCAGTTGGTCATGATAACTTGTGCTCAAAAATGATAGTTCTAATTCTTCCTTCGATCCTTCCTATCATTACTCATATAATTAATCACTCCTTATTATCCGGTTCCTTTCCAGACGCTTGGAAACAAGCTCAAGTTATCCCACTTCCCAAAATCACATCTCCTTCTTCGGTTTCTCACTATAGACCAATATCAATATTGCCATTCTTATCTAAAGTTCTTGAGCACATTGTTCATGGTCAACTTGCTTCCTTCCTCTCCTCAAACAATCTTCTTAGCCCATTCCAATCCGGTTTCCGTCCCCACCACAGTACTGTGTCTGCTCTCGTAAAGGTCACAGATGATATCCGCTGGGCCATGGAGAACAAACAACTGACGCTCCTGGTCCTGTTGGATTTCAGTAACGCTTTTTCTTCTGTAGACTTTGATATCCTTGAAGGTATACTCCACTCCTTAAATGTATCTTCTACCGCTGTTACATGGTTTAACTCATATCTTCGGGGTCGTTCGCAATGTATACGAATCAATAACACTTTCTCTGACATGTCTGATCTTATTGCGGGCGTACCTCAGGGTGGCGTTCTCTCTCCTTTACTTTTCTCCGTCTTTATTAATACGGTTACTCCCTTTATCTCTTCTAATTTCCATCTCTACGCAGACGATTTGCAGATATATCATCATTTTAGCGTGGCGGATATTAACTCTGCAGTCTCCAGCATCAATCGCGACTTAAGTTGCATCGATAACTGGGCTAGATCCTTTGGTCTCAACATTAACGCCAGTAAGTCGCAAGCAATAATAATTGGGAGTAGACACTACCGTAATTTGCTTGATTTGTCACAGTTGCCATTGGTCAGCCTAGGTGGTACCTTCATACACTTCACCGACACTGTTAAAGATCTAGGCATAATCATTGACTCGAATCTTTCATGGAATGCCCAGGTCAGTGAAGTTAGCCGCAGGGTTCATTATGCTTTTCATTCCCTGAGATGCCTGCAGAGTTTCTTGCCCTTGAAAACTAAAATATGTCTTGCTCAAACTTTAATTCAGCCCATTATAGACTATGCTGACGCCTGCTACTTGGATGTCACGGAGGAGCAGTTAAACAGACTTGAGCGCTTGCAAAATCTTTGCATTCGTTTTATCTTTGGTATTCGCAAATATGATCATGTCTCTCAGTTTCGCAAGGATCTCAAGTGGCTCCCAATCCGTTTTCGCCGAAACTCTAGGATTTTATTCTTCCTTTTTAATATCCTTCACTGTCCCACTGCACCATCCTATCTGCGGGAACGTTTTAGCTATGCTCGTCCTTCAATCGCTCCTTGTAGAACTCACCTTAAATCCTTACTCCAATTTCCATCTCATAAAAGTTCCTTGTATTCCCGCTCCTTTTCTGTTCGTGCAGTTAAATTATGGAATTCGCTCCCACCTAGTATCCGTGAATGTAAAACTATTTCTATTTTTAAAAGACGTGTAAAAGAACATTATTTATCATTAGCTACATAAAAGTCTGTGTATATACTTTGTAAGTTTATATATTTGTATATATATGTATGTATATATTTTATATAGGTATGTATTTGTATACGTAATATTTTATTTATAGTATTATTACTATTATTATTATAGTATTCATATTAGCTAGGTATAGTATTACTAGGTAAAGTAGTTTATTTTATTTTTTGTGTGCACGGTCTTTCTACCAGCTGAAAATGCCACTCTCCAGTCACAGGTCTGCTGGAAGAAATTTCATAAGAGATAAGCAGTACCTTTGTACCATCCTTACTAGAATTAAGTTTATGTAAACTGTATCTATGTGTGCATAAATTATTAAATAAAAAAATAAAATAAATAAAAAACCGTCACGTAATGCGAAACAGAAGACAATACCATTCTGACTTTTTTGTATGTCAATGGCGTAAATTGCTATTTTCTTATGCGAATGCGATACATGGCCATGGCGTCTATGGGTATTGTACTCTTCTAAGTCTTTGTGTCCTAGGGACTATTTTTACGTCAATCAGAATACAATATGGCGACAACAAAGCGCCATATTGTCAAAAAGAAAAAATAATCAAGGCCTCTGTATTTACCATAGGTATTTACACTAGCGGCACGCTATGATGGCCGGTTTGACACATTACAACAGTGATGTGGAATGTCAATTTATTCTCGAACAAAAAACAATTAAGTTTTGTTTTTGTACCTGATTAAATAGGTTTAATAAAACAAAAATGTAAATGTTTATTTAATTTATTTGAACGAACTGAATATTTGAATGAAAATGAATATACATACTTTATATGCACACAAGAAACATATGAATACAAAAGATACCAAAAAAGGTGCCACAAAAGGCCATAATTAATCAGATTCGTCCATACTACTATTTTCACTGTCGTCACTGCTATCATCACCTACATTAATAATTATATGTTCGTTTTCTATAATAGAAAACCAAATGCCGAGTTGTGGTATATATCATATAAAAATAAAAATTTTACCTTTTGTATGAAACAGCTGATATTTTTTTGCGATTTCAGAGGTTTGTCCACATAGTGAAAATTGTTCATATTCACAAGTACATTCACCCCTTTTTAAATGGTGCAAACTGATTTTTCTACACTTGTATACATTTTAGAAATCAATTTAATAAATAAATTTTGAGTCCTAAACCTAAAACTACATTCGATAAAATTTATGAATCTCTGCACATCACTATCTTCAATAAAGTAATACAATTATTTCCTTCAAAGTCGTTATCAATTAATACGGAACTTCATGAGCGGACAAACGTCAAATAGCAAATCATCTTCAGGTTTTACCTACTTGGCATTTCGAATGACCATTCAGAGTCTTGTTATTTATCTAACTTGTCTTATTTAAAAAGAAGAACAAGATTTTTACTTCAAAATATTTCCAGTCTCAATTTGAGTCTTTTTCTGGGTCGGTCAAATTTAATACATTCGGGCGATAGTGAAAAAGTTGTGCTGCATGCTCGTTTGTTAATTGTATTAAAAATGACAAATATTCGTGCATTTAAAGGACAAGAACATCTTTGGGACACGCAAATTGAATTAACTGTTTTTTATAATGGCAACACAGAATTATCAGTTTCTTTCTTCTATTATCACATTGGGTTTTGGAGAAATATTAAAGATAGGTGCATACCAAAGTCGAAAAAAAGAATGCATTTTTTGTATAGTTTTAATATTCTAATACCCAAGTCTTTTCACGCTTTATTCACTGTGGGCTTAATTTTTAGAAATCTCCATTTGATACTTTATCGATGAAGGTTCTGATCGTAGATTCTAACAATTTGAAATCCAACGTTGGATCCTTGTACGAACCCTTATTTTCAGTTCAGCCGTTCATTAGGTAAGCATTTATTTCCAATTACAATTTAACTGCAAATAGTTATCTGAACTTAATATGCAGAATAAAATACTGAATAGCAAATATTCAACCGTTTTTAATCAACCTATCATAGTTCCTTAATTTTTTGAAAGAGATGGTTCTTAATTATTTATTTTTTTGCGTCGCACCTCATTATTTTATCCAGAAATCTAATGAGATCATTAGAGCTAAGTGGTTCGAAGTTTGAATATACAAAATACTACTCTATATTTTGCGATTATTTATTATAACGTATTTAATATCTATCTATTTTGGCTGCTTTCATGGAACCTAAAAAATAATTTTATTAGCTCTTGACCGCGATTTGGCCTACGAATCCACGTGAAACTTTTTACTTATTTTCGAAATAATTTAAAACCCTTAATACCTTATCTAAGTAAACATAAACATAAACGCAAACCCAAAGCATAAAAAATAAATAAACAATATAAATAACATACCTCAAACCCACGACCCGATGATAAACACTTATCTGGCCGAGAATCGAACGCAGGGTATTTCGTTTTGAAGGCTGAGCCATTAACAAAAAGGCTACCCATCAATACGTAATTCATATATCACCATTGATTTAAGAGTAAGGTAGTTCCGCAAAATAGTTAAACCACCAATAAAACTAACGGAAATTAAACTGATGGAACGAAACGAAAATTAAAGTCGGAATTAAACCTGTTGGTACATAGTCCAGAGCTATTCAGTAGCCTTCCTGTTCCTGGAGCCATACGGAAGGTTGGTAAGTATTTACTACTTTTATAGGCCCAATGAAATTTGTTTAGCACGATTCTGTTGTAGTTATGGTGGTAATGCAATGATGCAATTGGGGTGCATTCCACTAAGCATCACAACGCTTTAACCATCCTTTTTTCGGTAGAGATGCAAGTAGTTTGACCCATAGATTACACACTTACGTTTGGCTGACCCAGAAAAAACTCAACGGGACTGGAGAGAGTTTGAAGTGAAATTTACCTTGTGTTTTTTTAAAGGATGGCAGGGATGAGAACAGAATAAGCTGCCTTGGTCTCATAAGCCTCACAATCATCATGGCAAACTATAACTGTATCACTGGTGGGCACGAGTCTCTTCCCAGAATGAGAGGATTAAGGCCAACCTCACTGGCCAAATATGGTTGGTTATGTACGTCACTGAACTCCTTCTAAACGGTTAAACAATTTTATTTATAACTAGTAACATAATTTACCTACAATAAAATATATTGCCAAGTCAGCATATGTAGCTTTAATGATTATTAAAATAGAAGTTGGCATGGGAGGTTTTAATGTTACCTAAGCAAAACAGAAATAATCTTATGCCGTTGTGTTGTCTTTACTTTCTTTAATGGAGCCGTTAAAAGAACATTTCTGTACACAAAATGTTTCGTAACGACTTCGCGTTGTGTTAAGACAAAATTGAATATTTTCAGTGCATTAAGTAAAGTAATATTATTAAACGAACAGAATGTTAAGGACAATTGGTCAATTAGTCTGTCACTAACTACTTTTTTGCTTTTCTTGTGGATGCGATGTTTACTAAATAAGTACAAGTACGTTAATATATAACCGATATTACCTATACAAGGTTCCTTCCAAAAGGGAGCAATTCCTTTACATTTTTCCTCCTACAACAACAAAACATGAAACTTTTAATTCAGCTTGAAAAATTTGAAACGAACATATTTATGTACTTACCTTCCTATACATTGTTAATTAATAAAAGTTTGTAAAAATATTAAGGCATATATTTTTTTTCTGTGTGCACAATAAAGTATATTGTATTGTATTGTAAGGCAAATCTCCAAGGGAATTTTTAGCGATTTTCAACAACGCGGCAAAGTGCCTCTTCCCGTTCCATAATTTTCTCCAACACTTCTCCCATAAACCCATATAACACGGAGCCTTCACATCGCGCTAAATCCCGCACTCTTGCAATCCGAATCCACAAAATTCGATTTTATTATCTCGTATCCAGAATACATGCAATTTCTCTAGCGAGCTGACTTCAACCGTATTTCATCCTCAAAAGGTCTAAATTCCCTTGAGAAACGTGCAGGGTTTAGCTAATCCAAGCGATCAACAGAATCTCTCCCCACTATTGTCATAGAGTATGTGAGCACAGAGCCGACAATAAGCGCTCCTTCTAAAATGCAATCTATTTCGCCACTCAATGTAATTAGATTAGGGATTTGAGGCTTAAAGAGATTGTTTGAAAGGTCTGTAATGGAATTGTTTTGTTTTGCTTGCATTCATAAATGTGTGAATGGGTGGTTGTTTATTTAAAATACATGGTAATTGGTAATCTACTTGCAAATGTACTTATTAAACAAATTGCTAAATGTTGGAGAAAAAGGAGTTTTAACCCAACAAAAAGATACATTACTTCGAAAAATAACGAAATTCAAAATGATTATCTAATATTAGCATAAGTATTGTGTTGTAATAAAACCTGATAGTAAGTAGCACAGTGTATATTTAATTTCAAAAAAATATTTAAGTCATACCAAGCTAACTAAATTTTATAACAATGTGGTTCAACTGTAGATACTAGTATTTTTTGCAATTACTGAGTTTACTTGCATTAATTCACATTTGAAACACAAAAAGCATAATGTTTGTTTATTGAGCCAAATAAAACATAAACATCGTACACACTGTACACAAAGCTTTATCAATTGTTTTTTATCCAACCACATTCAGCAAATTAATTGATGCAGTTTTATTTAATTTCGAAGAGCGACCAGAAAATTTAAGTAGTCCGTATTGATAATATATAAATATCCTTGGATCTATTTGTTTATAACTATGTACCTTTAAATCTATCATCAAAAAACGACGAAAACCGAAGTTAAGAAAAACTAATATGATATAATTTTCTTCATGGAATTGAGACAGCTAAAGAGCATGCAACAAAACCATTCCGCTGCAGTCCATGACAACTAAGTCGACTTGGTAATATTTCATCAAGCGAAGATTGCCCTGCCGTTAAACCGTCCTCTCAGAGGCAGAGTAATGAATAGGTTAATAAATCAAGCGTACGATTACTCTGTACGCATAGCTAATCTATGTCGAACTGCTGAGCTGGCGTGTCTGCGGCCGGTGTCCGCAGAAACCGACACTACGCTATCATCGGAGCTTATGGCGTTTACTTATTCAGAACTACGAGTCACGGAGATTGGATTATTAGACCCGTTCTACTGCAGTGGGCAAGCTGCACCACCTATTTAAAACTAGTTAGCGCCCTCGCTTCGCTTCTTGACCTCAGTATCTACACTTGAGATTTTTTTTTCGCCAGATTTTATATTGATTGCTTTTTATTTGTAAAAAGATTGAAAAAAAAACGAATATATCTATTAAGTTAAAACACAAAACATGTACGTGTATAACGATAATTATTTAATGACACTCGTTAAAATCACCCTTACAAATTAATTAACTTTTAAAAGTAGGTAAATTTTTATACCTGAATACCTACTTATAGGCTTATTACACCTTCCTAAATTTAGTAATCTAAATCAGGAAGCAGCTACTACGAAATCCGAACTACGAACAACGTACGAAGTTCGATTTCGAAACGTCACACGTCAGTTTCATACAATACAATTTCATAGTAGGAAATGTTCCGAAACGACTGACGTGTGGCGTTTCGATTCGTAGTATCCCTCCTGATTTAGATGACTAAATTTAGGAAGGTGTAATTAGCCTATTACCTAATGTTAGTCTTTCTAACATTATACTATTAATAAACATTTTAAAGAATAAATAAGTAGATAGGTACCACAATAATTATGTCACATGTCACGTGACCTTTAACAAACAGCATTGCGTGACACAGTAACTAAAACAAATTGGTATCAATGGTGACTTGGAATGTTAGTTGAATAATTTATAGGCCGAAAGAACGACATCCAAGGCCTTTAAACCTTTACAAAACTAAACTTACGTCAGAATTGACGCAATTTTGCGCACTCGAGGGAAAGCCTTACGCTACAAGCGAATTCACTGTAAGCTATATGCGTCAACGTTGCGTTGCGTTGCGTCGACATTAAAAACTAATATCCGCGTTCTCCTAATATAACGCGAAATTGCCCTCCAAATAACAAAATAATTTTAATTTATTTGTGATTTAACATTATGGCAAATCCATCTACGCGCATTTATATGGTGTAAGCGTACAAAGCGCTAAGTGTGTATCAGGTTAACGCAAGAATTGTCAATTTAACGGTAGATGGTGCAATAAATATTCAATATTTCTTCCATGCAATATCATTGCGGCAACGCTTCGTAGCAGAAAAACTAAAAACGTAGGATATTTTCAGCGAAGCTGCAATAGCTACGTACGTGAACGTGGGAAGATATTCCTGGAAATATTATATAAGTTAAGTGGAAATCTAGCGTCGTGCATCTCGTTGCAAGCTATTCCCGCTTATGTTGCTAGTTTGTCGTTATTTTGCGAGATGTGACGTTTTATTACGATAGACAACAATTTCTTCATGTCGTGAACGCGTTGTTACACGTTCAATGATGCAGCTTATTTGGTTGCCTAACTTGATCGCTCCCTGGATCGACTCAAGCCGTTGGCCTATACGTACTTACTTTACATGGGCGTTCTCAGATTTCTCAGTACATTATCCAGGGGTACGAAGTCGGATTTTTGACGCTTTAGAGGATTCAACAACCTTTGGTGCTTCATTCGAAGTCCAGGGAAGGCAGCTGTTCGTTTACGCCTATGGTGCTTCAATTTAAATTTGAAATAAAATTTGGGAGGATCACCATTAGATTCCAATCCAACCTCTCAGAGTCGTAGTGGCGGAACTCCTGAGGTTCCTATAATAGCCAGGTTTTCATACTCCTTTATATTAACCAACCAACTAAAATTCTAACACCATCTGCTAACTGTAAGATACTAATCTAGTCTTGTTCTAGGTGGGTCACAGTTGTCATGGGAGGCGGCGGAAGTTGCATTGTTGCATGGTCTTTTGCTGCCTTATTTCCATAAAATAAGAGATTACACAATTGTATTATAAATATGCCCCTATAGCGAAGGAACTCAAACAGCAATTTTAACAATTATCATCGCTTTAACGTTTTTTATTCGTCCTCGCTTGCCAGATTTCAGAATTCATGTAAATCGCGTATTAATAAGCCGTTGCGTTGTGGTGACAAACAGCTTACAATTAATGTTCAATGGATAATCAACTTTATTTCGTTGGAATATAGTTCCTTTTAACTTAACAAGATTGTTCCATAAAGTGTCTAACTGGTAAATGATAAACGATAATGTTGGTGATTTTATGATGGTGCTGGTTACCATCGCTCGTGAGTTGTCGTCATGCTAACGAGTAGAAAAAAGCTGGAAATCAACTTACTCTTAAGAACCTTTCTTGCACACAGGCAAAACACGTAAGAACGTGGCGTATAAAAAATTGTGTTTCCCTCTATTTGGATTTCATCAGAGTCTAAGTGACGATGTACTTGTAGTTACTACAGAAGTAACGGAGAAATCGCTGTTAATACTTAAAAAATATAGGTATAGGCGTAGGACATATAAAATTTCCTCCTTTTTTGAAGTCGGTTAAAAATTCAATTCGGCACATTCAAAGGAATGTGCTTGCTTGCAAGAAGATAAAACTCGCCTACGTGCGAGGCCGCATTACGGTTTTTTTCACGCGGTTGTAAACCGCGGAACCGCGTAACCGCGCAAAGCGCACACACTACGAATAAAAACCGCGACCATAGAGATAAAAAGTATATAGACATGCTCCATTCCTAATCTTCATACGAACTTTGCCAAAACATGTAGCCATTTGACCTTACCAAAAAATTGCTTGTTATGTTACAGTTCTTGACAGTTATTGAAATTAACAATGAATGACAGTCATGGGGAATCAGATGAAAATTTTCATATCCATAATTATCATAGGCACACTTTCTTTGCATAATCTTTTATTTATAAAACTATAAATTTTATGCATTAACTTATTTTTGTAAATTAATCAGCTATAAGTATTTGGATGCTTTAGCGACCATAATAGTAAGAGTTGTTTAATAAATACAAAACAGTGACAACTACAAACAATGACTCAACATCATAGAAGACAGTTTATGTACGTAGGTACTCTATGGTTTCTGTCTTTTCGCTGACGCGACGTCAGAAGATTGACCCTAAAGTGCTCGCGCTATGAACATTTTGCCGTCCACGGCTGTGTGTATATATTAAACATGTATAGGAAAGGATGTCCATCCAAAAAATAGAAGGACCAAAAAAGGTTGCAATAGACACAAAGTTACTATGCAACGAACATTGTATGTTTATGTGGCAGGCAGGACTATTATGCTCAAGTACATAATATTATATCGTAGATATTGAAAATGTTTCATTTTGTTATTAAGTTATATAATTTAATTTTTAACGTAGTTTAAGGTAAGCATTATGCTGAAAGTAAAAAAAGTGAAAGTAAAATAACTTATATTATATCCCACTAAGTACAAAACTATGTCATCTTATATATCCCAGTCCCACAGCTTATACATATATCCCACTAAGTACAAAACTATATCAGAAAGTACTAATGTAACTAATTACTTTCTGATAGTTTACTTTATAGTTTCTTCTTTTTGTAAAGTTATTTAATTATAATTAGCAAAAAAATTATGTTTGAACATGGGCGACAAAATGCTCCCCACGCCATCATTCACGTTTCATGGAAAGGCGCGACTATTCTGGGGTTAATATTGTCATTGTCATGTCTGTTTTCTGTAAGCCAAAGATATAAAAATAATAAATATGACTACCATATTTTAGGCGCACGAGAAAGGGACCTCAGATTATAGAACCAAAAGGCAGATAGAACATTCGCAAAGAAAAGCGACGAATAATGTGAAGCCGCTTTTTCCCTATGTGTGCATGACAACCTTAATGTCAACTAGCAATTGCACCGTATGGATACGTAATTCTATGTGTGTGTGAGGTTGCCAAGTGAAAAGTCATAATCTCCCGCAATTTTGTAAACATTGTTCGCCATAACTTAAAACATTATGCACAATTAAATTGGCAAATTATTTATTACTAGTGAACGCCCTTGTTTCGCTTCGGTAAGCCCATAATCGATAAATGAGTCTATTTTGTCTTGTCTATTTTGCCTATTTTCATAGTCTTTTGTCTTACGGCATTGTAATGTGGGGCAAAGCAGCTGACATAGACTCCATATTTGTACTGCAAAAACGAGCGGTTAGGGCTATTTATAGGTTGAAAACGCGCGTTTCTCTGCGAGAAAAGTTTAAAGAAATAGGCATATTAACTGTAGCCTCACAGTATATTTATAGTAACTTGTTATACGTAAGAGAAAATTTAGGCACATATAAAGTCAACAGTGATACGCATAATCATTTAACGAGAAGGAGACACAATTTGGTTACGTCTTCATTTCGCCTGCGTAAGGTGCAGCGATCTTTTATGGGGCTTGGTATTAAATTTTACAATAAGATACCCAAAAAGATACGTGATTTACCTATTGAAACGTTCAAGCGACGTGTAAAATCACAACTTGTTAGTAAAGGATATTATACTATAGATAATGCCGCGACCGGTTCCACTTAGACTAGAATTAGTTTTTTTTTTTTGTGTTTAGCCATAATTAGTAGTAAGTGATACCTGTACTGTGAGTGGTGAAAGAGAAAAAAGCGACTCCTTGGGAGTTTCTTGCCGCTTCTTCTCCCAAGACCACTCATCGTAGGGATTTGTTGAAGCGATGGCGTAACTGGACTTTCGAAATGAGTTTGTAAAAACCTACTTCGAAGAAATAAAGATTTGAATTTGAATTTGGAATTTGAGGGATGGTATTCTTTAAATTGACGTGATTTCTTATTTGTGTACCGATTCTTAACTAAATGTTAACCCAAGCTCATTTGAATACGTCAGTGAAAACTGCATCTAAATTTGTTAAGCCGTTCCTGAGATTAGGCGGAACAAATGCACAGAAAAACAGACAAAAAATTAAAGTTTTATTGTATGTAATAATAATAATTGATTTTAATTTCTTCTGATAATAATTTCTTGAGCGCCTCCGAGCTTCGGAAGGCACGTAAAGCCGTCGGTCCCGGTTGATATCGATACATCGATAGATAGCAGTCGTTAAGCCGTGTCGGAGGCCTTCGGGCGGCTTGAAAACTTTCGACAATGTGTTGGCCACTAACCCCTCCACCAATCCGCACTGGAGCAGCGTGGTGGAGTATGCTCTAGGCCTCCTTAATAATGAGGAGAGAGCGAGAGACCCTCAGTAGTGGGACATTAATGGGTTGTAGCCATATCACTAGTTATCAAAAAGTATTATATAATAATTATGTGTAAATGTTCTTTTAATATACCTATTTACTTTAATATTTTAAATATGTTTAATTGTTTTAATTAACCTATGGATTTTTGTCTCTGTTGCCGCTTGCAACCCCAATCCATAATTCCTACCTAATACGTTCCCTTCCTACCTAAACCTGGCAACCTCGGCCATTGACAAGTCACAAGTCAAGTGACATTGACGTTTATGACAAGCCGCACGCAAGCAACACAATCTGTCAAGAGAAACGTCACATTCGATCTCGAACAATCGCTCGCGCCGGCGCCGGCCACAAAACCCCGGGTGTGAAAAACTGTGAAAGAACGCAATTAAATCAACTACCAAGTGAAGGAATCCAGAGGGCCGAGGTAAGTAACCTTCTATTCCTATCCCTTGCATCAGTGGCATCGTAACAGCAATATTTCAACGGTCTATGACTTATGGTACCTACCGGTAAAGGGCCATTCAAGTTACGCCATATTTAGTGGTCATTTCGAGCCAAATTAATGCTAAATTCTGTAATGTGCTGTGTTCAAAATTATTAAAACATTATCTTAAACGCTATTTAAACACGGATTAATCATTTTACAGTCCATATATTACATGTAATCAGTTTTAACGAGTGCACATCATTCGTACTTTTATAAAAGAAAAAATTGTTATATAATTTGCTACAAACTAGTTAAAACATGCCGAAAGTAGGGATGAAACCAAATTAAAACTTCAAGAAACTAAACGAGAATATGTTTTTCACGAAATACAAATACTTTACGACTTGTCGAAAAAGATTTCAAAAGATCGAACACAAATCGGTGTTTTTAAATGTCGGTATAAACGTATAGAAGAATTGCGTCAGGAATATCGAGACTTAACGGAGGAAATAAATGCATTAAAACTTTCAGTAGATTCAAAATGTTCGATCGATATGAAGGCCGTGGAGGCATTCGACACTTTGTACTATGCCATCGTGGAAAGCGCGGAGGAGTTGCTGCCGCAGCCGGTTGCCATTGCTTGTGAGCCCGGCCAGATCGCTACTCCATCGGATCACACAAATAAAAATCATACTAACGCTCGCTTACCGAAAATTGAATTAATTAAATTTGACGGGAATATCGAAAAATGGCAAACTTTTTATGATACATTTGTGTCGCTGGTGCATGGTAATAACAATATTAGTAACATAGAAAAATTTCATTATTTGGTGTCGTGTCTCACGGGTTCCGCATTATCGATAGCAAAGGGAATACCAGTAACTTCTGATAATTATGATATTGTATTTGGAGCGCTGGTCGATCGTTATCAAAACAAACGAATCCTAGCGGTAAATTACTTAGAAAAAATATGTAATTATTCTACATTAAAAACATGTAGTTTACAGGAGTTGCGGGAGTTTACTAGTGTTTTACAGGAGTCCGTAAATGCTCTTAGGTCTGTTAACATTGAGGACTTAGGCGAGTTTATTTTATTCTATTTGTCATCTCGTAAGCTTGATTCTGATACGCGGAAACGATTTGAGTTGCAAAACAAGAATAAAATACCGACGTTCACTGATTTATTAACTTTCTTACAGACTTACATAAAAGTACTTGAAGCCAGTGAGCCCAGTGTAGGTTTTAGTAACAAAATTATTCAATCTCATTCACGTAAGAACAATAACAATCATTATCACAGATCATCGTTTCCCGTGCATTGCGATGTTTCATGCGCGGAAGCCGTGCGTCCACACACCTGCAGCGATAACGTAAACAAAACCTGTTCTAGCACCGATTCACATGTATACGCTGCGTCTAGTCGGAGCGCCGGTTGTGTTTGTTGTGGAGATTCATACCACACTATTTATAAGTGTCCGGTTTTCCAAACAAACACTTTAGACGATCGAGAGTTATTGGTAAAAAATAAAAAACTTTGCATCAACTGCTTAAGAACGAATCACATGGCTAATAAATGTTTTTCTAAATCCTTTTGTGCGAAATGTAAGGGACGTCATCATACACTGCTCCATCGTGATCAGAGCACTACCGTAGCGCACCCCGGTGTATCCCTGCCCACTTTTGAAGATACAGGAGCCGCGACGGGCGTGACCTTGAGTTCGACAAACACTTCCGATAGTAACAATGACGAGCATAATCGGTCGCTCATTTTGCTTGGCACGTGCATGGTTCGGGCTCGCGGTCCCAACGGAGTTTATAACCTTCGCGCGTTGATCGACAGCGGTGCCCAAGATTGTTTTTTAACATCGGCGTGCGCGCGCCGTTTGGGTTTGCCGTTGCGTCGGTGTAACCTTAGTGTAGCGGGTATAGGTCAAAACACGGTGCACGAAATAAATGGCAAGACGTCATTTACAATTCGACCGCAACATATGGATGAACCTTCTTTTGATTTACAAGCGATAGTAATGAAAACTATCTCGCATAAAATGCCTTCGGTACGAATTTCTAACACTATTAAAAATAAATTTCAGCATCTGATTCTAGCGGATGACAATTTCGATAAACCAGCTGATATTGATCTATTACTAGGCGCTGAGATTTTCCATAACATATATGACGGTAAAAAATTTGATGTGGGTCCGGGCCTACCCGTTGCTCTCCATAGCGTTTTCGGTTGGGTAATAACAGGGAAACTTGATCCTGAGTCTCGCCCGCCTGCTAGTACTACCGCGCTCTTTGCTTCTACGGTTACTCTGGATACCGTAGTCAAGCAATTCTGGGAGGTGGAAGAGCCCCCTAAACTTAAACTAACAAATCCGGAAGACAAAAAATGTGAACAGATGTATAAAGATCTAGTTCGACGAGATGAAGACGGCAAGTATATAGTGCCTATGCTACTGAAGGAGGAGCATGAGGAGTTAGGCAATTCCTTCCATGGGTCCTTGAATAGGTTTTACCGTTTGGAAAAGCGATTAAGCCAGAACCAAGAACTGAAATCCGACTATACTAACTTTATGTCTGAATATGAAGACCTGGGACACATGAAACTCGTCGAAGCCTCCGATACTGAGTCCAGGTACATCATACCCCATCACTGTGTCTTGCGGCCGGACAGTGCCACTACGAAATTGCGAGTGGTCTTCGACGCCAGCGCTAAAACTACTAATGGCTTATCTTTGAACGATACGGTATACACGGGTCCAAAACTTCAAAATGATATCGTGGATATCATCATAAAGTTCCGTCTTCACAAAATCGTCTTCACCGCCGATATTTCAAAAATGTATCGAAATATACTGCTGCGTCCGGAGGATCGAAAATATCAACACATCCTGTGGAGAAAATCACCGGCCGAAGAATTACGCAAGTTTGAGCTCAATACGGTTACTTACGGTGTAAGTAGCTCGCCATTCTTGGCAATTAGGACCTTGCACCAGTTGGCACAAGATCATGGCGACAAATGGCCTCAAGCGACTGCGATTCTTCGTGAAGATACATTTATGGATGATATTGTAGCCGGCGCTCAGTCTATTAAGGACGCAATAATACTGAAGAGTCAAATCATACAGTTGTTGGAATGTGGTAAATTTCAGCTCCGAAAGTGGAGTAGTAATTCAAACGAATTCTTGAATGAACTTCCTTCAGAATATTGCCAAACCCCAAAATCATTCTGCGATGAACAAAGTCAACCAACCTTAAAAATACTTGGCATGCAATGGGACCCGACAGAAGATGTATTTAAATATTCGCAATCGAAACTTAACTTAAACTATACAAAGCGAGCGATATTATCAAACATAGCCCGTATCTACGACCCTCTAGGTTGGCTTACGCCGTTGGTGCTGAAGGCCAAGCTGGTTTTACAGGAGGTGTGGCGTTTACAGTTAGATTGGGATGATCCCGTGCCTGAAGACATAATCAAACTCTGGATCGGTTTCACCAGCGAACTATCTTATTTAAAAGAAATTAAAATTCCTCGCCATGCCGTTCTATGTGGGTCCACTTTATACGAGCTGATTGGATTCTGTGACGGTTCATCTAAGGCTTATGGTTGCTGTGTTTATCTAAAGTCGATCACTGAGGACAAGGTCGCGGTAAACCTATTGATGGCCAAGTCTCGCGTCGCTCCGATCCGACCGTTAACAACAAATCGTTTAGAACTGCTAGGAGCTGTTCTTTTAACTCGGGTTTTAAGGCATATGTATAAGTTGCTGTATTCCAGACTTGGACGTGTCGGAATTGCAGCATTTACCGATAGCCGCACCGTGCTAGCATGGCTAAATACGGAGCCCCATAAGCTAAAATCGTTCGTAGCTCATCGAGTGGTGTCAATTACCGATGAAATAGAAAGTAAACACTGGTATCATGTATCTACGTCTGATAACCCGGCGGATCACTGTAGCCGCGGTCTTTCTTGCTCACAATTGGTCTCCACTCCAGAATGGTGGTCCGGCCCAGCGTGGCTCGCGTTGGATTCCTCGGCGTGGCCCATCACCGAAATCACACACATATCGGATATAGTCCCGGAGATGAAAAATTTGCCAAATTTAGCACATACGGTCATCGACTCAAGCATGACTGAGAACTCCGTGGATAAACTACTACAACATTGCTCATCGTTATCAAAGTTACAGCGAAGTTTGGCTTGGTGCCTGCGGTTTACTTCCAAATGTAGAAAACTAAGCAAAAATTCGGAGGGATTATCTACTGAGGAAATAGAAGCGGCAATGTTAGTTCTTGTCCGACATGAACAAATAAAATATTTTAGTACAGAACTAGATTTTCTAAAATGTCAAAAATCTTGTTCGCGACCAATTCAAAAATTAAATCCTTTTCTCGACAGTTCAGGTCTAATGCGAGTAGGGGGACGCTTAAAAAACTCAAATCTTCCAATATCAGCAATCTATCCATTATTGTTACCAAAGAAATCACCTCTCTCGACATTAATAATCGACTTTTATCATAAATTACACCTTCATTGTGGCCCTAGAACTCTTCAGTCTATTGTACAGCGAAAGTTTTGGATTCTAGGTATACGTAATCTAATCCGTTCACGTCTCTCTAAATGTGTAGCGTGTTTTAAGGTAAATCCAATACCAATGACTCCGCTAATGGGAAATTTACCAGCACCCAGAGTGCAAGCTTCACGTTGTTTTCAAAATATAGGAATAGATTTTGCTGGACCATTTACAATTAAGGAAAGTAAGCGGCGTAAGGCGCCCACCTCTAAGGTGTACGTATGCGTTATGATATGCTTGGCTGTGAAGGCCATACATCTAGAATTAGTAACGGACTTGTCTACACCCGCATTTATCGCCGCGTTGGATAGATTCGTATCCCGGCGTGGGCTGTGTAACCTTATAATCTCAGATTGCGGTACCAACTTTATTGGGGCAAAACGATATCTTACCGAGACTCAAAAATTTCTTGCAGCTATGCCAACCAATACGAACAGTGAGTTTTCAAAACGAAATATTAAATGGCAACACAATCCACCCACTGCTAGCCATTTCGGAGGGATATTTGAAAGTGGTGTGAAATCGTTTAAATATCACCTTAAGCGCGTGGTTGGTTTACAGATTCTAACGTTTGAAGAATTACTAACTGTCATAAACAAAATAGAAGCAGTTTTAAACTCGCGGCCTCTCTGCGCGTTGTCTAGTGATCCCTCTGAAGTTGACGTACTTACCCCTGGTCACTTCCTGACGGGAGGCCCGTTGGTATCCTTACCCGAGCCTCCACTCACCGACACGTACCTACCGCCTCGCGAGCGATGGCAGATGTTGCAAAAACTTACTCAGAGTTTTTGGAAGGTCTGGCATAATGACTATCTTCATACCATGCAACAGAGATGCAAGTGGTTCAGGGGGGAGGCTAACGTTCGTATAGGTGACGTTGTAACAATCGTGGAACAAAATCTTCCGCCGTTGGCGTGGCGTTTTGGCCGCGTAATCGATCTCCATCCCGGTTCCGATGGTGTAGTGCGAGTGGTCACGCTTCGAACCGCCACAGGTTCAATCAGGAGACCCGTAACAAAAATATGTCCATTACCAATAACGCAATCCTTCAACGCTGAACAATAAAAAAAAAATTAAAATTTTATATTATGTATATTTAAATTTAAGTTAGTATAATTTATTTGATCACAGCACATTCTTCATATTACCTAATTTTTTTTATATTTTGCAATTTTGTCACAAAACATTTTTTTTGAAATCCCCGAGTGATTTCAAGTGGGGGGGAATGTTGCCGCTTGCAACCCCAATCCATAATTCCTACCTAATACGTTCCCTTCCTACCTAAACCTGGCAACCTCGGCCATTGACAAGTCACAAGTCAAGTGACATTGACGTTTATGACAAGCCGCACGCAAGCAACACAATCTGTCAAGAGAAACGTCACATTCGATCTCGAACAATCGCTCGCGCCGGCGCCGGCCACAAAACCCCGGGTGTGAAAAACTGTGAAAGAACGCAATTAAATCAACTACCAAGTGAAGGAATCCAGAGGGCCGAGGTAAGTAACCTTCTATTCCTATCCCTTGCATCAGTGGCATCGTAACAGCAATATTTCAACGGTCTATGACTTATGGTACCTACCGGTAAAGGGCCATTCAAGTTACGCCAGTCTCTTTGGGTAGATATTTTGACGTGATAACGTCTTATAAATTGGTTTGCCGGGTGGCACTTCAAGAAACTGCGTTAGTAGCTCCGCTCACGTTATGCGCTTACAATGAGAGCGAGTGAGAGGCACGCGTCCCTTCCACTCGGGCATGGTTAGCCCGCCTAAGAGCGAGAGAGACAGACATAAAAAGTGAAAGGCACGCGTCCCTTCCTCCTTAACATTACTTATGGTAGCTACGGCGTACACACGTTGGCGTGTTTCAGAAAATGGTACAGCGCCATCTCTGTGGAGAAGTAGAGTAATCTCGTTTGTTACCTCACTTAGTTGTGACTAATGGTTAATGGTCTAACGGTTAGCAGCGCTAGATGGCGGATGGTGTTACAATGTTTTAAATATAATTCTTTGTTTAAATAAATGTTTTAAATTGTTACTATTATTTCATCCTTCTTCCTACTATACGAATGAATATTCACATTAAAATTATTTTACCACTCAAAGTCGTTGTCACGTAAAACTTTCGCCCGTATACCGACTTTACAGGCAACCAATTTTTTTTAATCAAAAAAAACATCAAAATATCAATATACTTATTTATTATAACAAAAATTCGGTTTTGATGATTTTTTAATCAACCAATGTCCTTTTTTACTGAGATAGGTACACGTTATCCTCACTAAAATGTAATGAGCGAACCAAGCAAAATTAATTAGCCAATTAATATCTTGCCTGCTTTTCCGAATAATATGAACCCATTTTTCTCTTGTTACAGCATCTGTCGGAAATCTGCAAAAATTATAGTTATTAGTTATTAGTAGGCTAAGCAGAAACTAAAATATTATATAATATTTATCATACATATTATTGGCACACGTGACATTTTCAGCAGTTACAATGCAAATTTTATTGGCTGTATTGCCTGACTTTTAGGTTTAAATAAATAAAACAATTTACTTTCAAAATATTTTTTTTCGATATAAATTTATAAATCGACCAATGTCCAAATAGTCCATGCATATTTCCCCAAATTTAGGGTAACCGATTTTCATTTAAACTGGTGTACAAATGAATGATTGTTGAGGTTTTGTGTTCCGAGCGAACCGAAAAAATATTATTATAAATAAATAATAAAATAATGAACAATTACCTGTGAAAAGATATTCCGTCTTCTTTTCTTTGTTTTTGCGAGCAACTTTTAGAGAATTTAATAATGCAAGACGGCATTATAACTGATAAAATTATTTTAAAAAATTTGACACTTGCGACGTTTATGCTATTTGACGCTTTCCGTAGTACTGACACGAGATTGTATTAGCTTTTTATTTTGTATTTGCTTTGGTAGCTTCACTTTATACTAGAACGACTACATCTGCCTTTTGGTTCTATAATCTGAGAAAGGGACATAGTTGGAATGCATAAACCACATACATGAAGTCGTAGTATTTTGTAGGCAGCAGCGAATGGTGCGCGTTACTTACATTTCAATTGTTTTAGTAATTACGTCCTCAAAAATATAGAATATGGATTTCTGTGCCTTCAAAAAGTGTTTTAATAAATGAATAAACACAAATAAGTCCAAAGGAATCACATTTCCTAAGTAAATAAGTGAGTCATCAATTATTTTCACTATTTTTAAAACAGTACTTCTGTTAAAATGGTTAATGTGACAGAATTAAGGATTGCGCACATTACAACGACTCCACGCCAACGCGGTTACGGAGCCACTCAAATGTAAGCATTCAATAAAGATCCTTATATCTTGGACGTTACGGTTGAATTTCGAGTGTGAACGGCGTCGGTGAGCAGAGGGTGGGGAGTAGTCCACGTTTTTCAAGTGTACACTCGAAATTCAACCGTAACGTCCAAGATATAAGGATCTTTATTGAATGCTTACATTTGAGTGGCTCCGTAACCGCGTTGGCGTGGAGTCGTTGTAATGTGCGCAGTCCTTTACGGTACGCAAAAGCGAGATACCAATATGTATTTTTTTCTTTTTCTAATATAACAACCAAATTCAACTGCGCGCCAAGTTCATGCACATAGGAATAACGCGCAAATATTTATCGGGAGTGCAGGGCCTATTTAGTATTTTTAAATCCTTGACAGAAACCGCTCGCGGTTTCCGCGTCAATTTGTGTGCTCCAATATAGGGTAGAAGACCCAGTAGTCAGTCTTTAGAGGATTTCTTAATTTGGATCGCGTGTACTATTTTGGTAACCAATGTATTAATAAATCAGTTAACAGTTATCAATAATTCTCAACGTTTTAAGTGAAAATAAGAAAAATATTTAAACCAAAAAAAAGTAATTTTTCTCCAGTCATCAACCTGCAACATCCAGAACTCGGCCGCCTTATACCCACTGCTCAGCTTCTTACACGACAATCAGTCTCAAAGTGTAAACCAACCAAGACAATATAATACTAACGATTAATTAAAAATCATCATCAACATCAATTTGCCTTTCTGCGTCTCCTGCTGGACATAGGCTTCTCATAAGTTGCGCCATTCTGACAGTTTTTTAGGTCGTCATACCCTTCCTACGAGACCACTGTAGGTCCTTTGTCCAAGACATTATTATTCGACATAAAAGGCAGAAAAGGCCGACTACTGGTACAAGTACCTAGGCAAACCGCGAACAAATCTGTAAAAAATCACGGTTTTAAAATCAGTCGCGGGAGGAAACCGCATATGCGGCCGCTTGCTTATATTCCCTTGAGTTACAAAATTAGCGGTTAACTGTCAAACCGCAAAACCGCCCGAACCGCATACACTATTAGTCGCGGGAGAGCACCGCAAGTGCGGCCGCTTGTATGGCTTTCCTTGAATCACAGAATTACGCGGTTAGAAACCGCGGCGGTTTAGCCGTAATGCGGCCTCGGCCTACTCCTGGTATTTATTTTTTAAACAGTCAAGTCATGTCCACATAAAAGGATTATAGATGCCATTGACAACATACAAGACAAGAACAGTGATTCGTCATTAAAATTTAAAATTTCAGCCTCGCTGGAAATTTTGAAAATGGAACCCACTCTTCAAACGGAGGTCCGAATAGTAACCACTGTACTTATAGTTGTCAAGCTAATACTGTAATATCCATTTTCAGTTGAGTTTAGGAATAAGTAAAGAACGCAGAATACCTACTCTTAATATTTAAACATACTCCACTTTAAGTTCAGCTCCTTCGCAGCCTATCTTTAATTTCAAGATTAAGTAGTCCATTTTCAGTTTAAACCATAAGGATTGAAGATATTGCAAAGTTCATTCACTTGGAATTGCTAACAAAATAGCATTAGCAATGAAAAGGTACCAATCGCTTCGGATGGCTTGAGAGCGATGAGTCCGCGGAAATCGTTCGCTCTTGAATGAATGATCCGAGAACGGAATGAATGAAGCGCGCGTACTTGTGGTTTGAGTGGATTACGTGTCTATTCGAAATTTGAATCGATTTATTTGAATGAACGATGTAATTTGCTTTAAAATGATACACTATTCCGTCTTTTTCGATTACTGTAATATTTCGAACACAGCACAGAGAAACAAGGTTTCAACTTTTGATGTTTTAAATGTACAGACCTATAGATTGAGCGTCGCCCTACAAAACAAAAAAATAAGGCAACATCAAGCATGCATGTGGGCGTGCAGGCGATGTTTTACCCGTTCATCTATTGTCTATGTGTGCGTAATGTGTGCGTAATGATATAAAAATTGTGGCCAACAGTTGGCCACAATTTTTTGACACGTTTTCGCGGATTCGATGTTCCATCTAGATATTTAAAACATCAAAGGTTTCGATGTGTAACTAACTAAATTCTCACTTCGTCATCATCATCACTTCATCATCAGATCCTGACTCGGTGGCAATAGAAGTTCTTAAAAATAAAAGAATGCTTCTCAAAGGTTCAAAAAAATATAAGCGTCGAAAACAGAACCTACTCTTTTTTACGACAACTAATAACATTATTTACCAATGTAAAACTAAGCCAAGTTCAACCGATCTTTTGCAGACTCGTGCCTTGTTCGAACATTTCGAACTGTGGTGAAATATTTGGTGTGAGCGCTGAAAACTGGTTGAGTTAGATTACCGACACTCTGTCTTCGCAATTTTCAATTTGGATACCCTCCAAATGAACCGCCCTAGTTGCGACGGGCAGATGTTCCAACTGACTATACGAAGCTACGAATACCTACAGTAGGTACATACAATCATACTACTACATATATTTATCCGTTAAAATTGTTATATTGCTTGATTAATAAATAGCTACCTACATGTATAAACTCAATATCATTAACTTTTAACAAAAAATAACTGGATTCATAATCGATAACTAGAGATAACTCAAAAACTACCCGTCAGATGCCATTCAATTATATGAGACCAGACGTGAAGCACTGCCTTTTGAATACAAAAAACTATCAAAATAGGTTTACCCAGTGCAAAGTTATTACTAACTGGACTATCACTAACAACAACTGACAAAATTCACTAACAGCTCATATTATCCCAGTTCTCAAACCCATTAACGACTAACATAACTAACATACTTTCTAACACCGTCTACTAACTCAATTAGTCCCAATTGTCTTCTTCTGTGGCGTTTACAATCAGGGCACGGTGGAAGGGTGGTGCTGCATGGCATGAACATTCACTACCATCATTCTATATCATATAGTCTATAACATGCATTAGGCTGCAACCCATTAATTGCCCACTAGTGAGCACGGGTACAACCTCATTATTGAAGAGGCCTAACAATATTATTGAAGAGGCATACTCCACCACGCTGCTCCAATGAGGATTGGCGGAGGGGTTAGTGGCTAACCTTATATGGGAAGTTTTCAAGCCGCCCGAAACCAGCCTCCCGACATGGCTTAACAACTGTTATCTATCGATAACAACCGGGACCGACGGCTTTGTGTACCGTCCGAAGCACGGAAGCGCTCAAGAAATTTTGCCACTAGCGGTCACCCATCCGACTACCGACCGCGCCCGCTGTTGCTTAATTTTGTCGATCACTTAGGATCGACGTTAGCTGCCGGAACATGAGCGCTTCATGCATATGTACATTACCGTATATTGTGTACTACAAGTCTTACCGAGAAAACCTCAATGTTAATAAAGATTTCAGGGCCATCAAACTAGGATATGGTGTTAGCTACGTTATTGAAACGAAGTTTTATAGCATCGTCGCCGCTCGACTACCCACCAGGGAATAAAATAAAAGCAAACTTTATCAACATCATCTTTAACTTTTATTGCGCGCACTCTTACAAGCACACCTACACTAACACGACTCTGTGTTATACATTAAGTAATACATCAGCCTCTAAAGTATCCCTAAAGCGACCGTTCTGATAAAAATATATCCTCCTAAAAGTACAACATTACTATTAATTTAGGTTATAATAACCTCACATTTGAAGTATTTTTCCGTATTTACAAAATCTTTCTTTTCCCTTCCTCCTTTTTTCTTCTTTAGCCGACAACATATTGGTGATAGTATTTTAAGCTATTGCATAGCTTCTATCGCGGGCCTTGGGCGCGGGGACCGAATGCAGAAATTTCGTAACGAAAAAAACCTTACACCCCCATCACCCACACACAGACATAGTTACTATGTCTGTGCACCCACACATCGATAATTACCAGAACTTTTAACTGAATTAACTAACTTTTACTTTATAACGGCTAAACCGATTTAGCTAATTTTAGTCTTGAAATATTCGTGGAAGTTCAGGGAAGGTTGCAGCGATGAGAAAATATGGAAAAATTGCGAGGAAAATACTAAAAATGAAAATTTTAATTTCCCATACAAATCTTACCTGTCAAACATTTGATTTTCGCCCCGTCGGTTCGGTGTTTTAAGAATAATTACATGTAGATCTGGATTAAATAAGGCGTTGGAATCGACAACATGTATTCATAATAGTCGAATTATCGCGTATTTAGATTTAAAACATACAAAATAATAACATGACATAAAATAATGACCCTATATTAATGACTTGAGGGTGATAGAGACAGTGCCATACAGGCAAGGCAAACTGTAAGGCACTGTCTCTGTCACCCACACGTCATTCACGAGCCAAAAGATCGTTGTAGGACTTAAATTAATGTCAAATGACAATTTTCTTTTTAAAAATAATTATTTTGTCAACTGAAATAGTTCTTATGCTTTTGTTCAGAATATTTAAATCTTCTTTGCACAAATTAATGCATTATCCGTTTCTAATAAAGATTAAAATGTCTTGCACCTATAATGTGACGTTATGATGTACGTATTCTTAACAATTAGGCTTACGTCATTATTATGCGTCTCTTTCAGTGATATTGCCTATGAACTTTGATGTAACTTTTGATAACTAGGCAACTAAATGAAAACTGGTACACCACTTTCTTGGCCCACTGTAAAACAGTGAATATCTGTACTCGTATAATTTGTGTACAAAGTGTTTTAAATATGAATAAACAAAGTGCATTTATTAATGAAGAAAGTCACGAAAAAATAGTGAAAGAAAATGAGTTAGTCCTCTATATACATTCATTTTATTATTATTATCACAAATGCAGTATTATTTTTTGTTTTGTTAATTTATATATAATGCTATGCAATAGCTTTACCGCGGCAGTCTTCGAGTGCCACACGTCTTTTTTTTAAACAACAAAGGTACACATAAAAATGCTTCAAACATTCACATAATGAAGTGCCTCCGACGTAAGCATTTTTTCTAATTACACGCTCACTCAAATACACATCCCTCATCAACGTCTAAAAAGGAATAAGTAAAGAAATAAAAAGACGTAATAATCAAGTACTTAAGTGAAATCTGTGACGAGTAAAACTTGCTTGAAGCGAACAAGTGTAATTTAGCTCGACGCTGTTTGCAATGCGCCCGGGCTGCCGAATGTGTTACCATATGAGTAAGGCTTCGAGCAGAGACAAAATTTAATATAAAACGCGCTATATTTCCCTATGCTTAGGGACTTCAAATCGTGGGTACTGCCGAGCTTAGCGCGAAAGCAAATTTTGAGAAAATCGAAGTTTTGTAAACATAGTTTTGTAATTCAGTATTCACCGCACGTGTCATAATTGCCGTTTTTCAGCTTGGAAAGTTGGATTAAATATCCAGCAACTTTTTACGAGTTTTGGCAGTGATAAAATACTTCTAATTGTCTTGTTGATTTCAGATGAAAATGAGACAGCAAAAACTTCCTTGAGTGTCTGTTATACGTTGTAAATAAGTTACAGCAATTTGACTTACTCATTGGATGTGTGGAGGAAAAGGGGAGATCTCCCGCCAGGCGATGTCACTGCCTGGGGACCGCGGTCCGAATGTTAACTCGGACCATTTGTATATATAGTTTGTATATCTTGAAATCTTGATAGCGCGGTTGAGGATACGTCTCCTGATTGGCCAGTTCAGTATGACGCGTATGACGTAGTCTATTGTTTCACTGCACTCGTTGCTTGTGGTTGCGTGGTCAGCATTATGTACGGCGCGCGCTCACATTACTGTAGGTATCGCGCCGCTACATCACTCCCCCTCCACTGTTGGGAGATGTCGTCACTCTCGTGAGCCACCCAAGTAACAAAATGTGGTCTTGTAGTGGTTCCGGGGCCAAGTCTATAACAGGCTAGTAAACGTTTATAACCACGGAAAAGGGCCCATTTTATACGCGTACTTTTGCCATTAAAACACTCATAGTATATTTGGCGAGCACCACTTAGACCAATAATATACTCATATTTGGACTACGCAGAACTATCTGCTCCCGCGAAGCCAGCTATAAGCATCTAATAGAACCAGGTAGGCGTGTAACATACTCCGCGCATCTATTACTAGCTACTTCAAACATGTCTGAATTGTTGTTATGTTGTTCGATTATGGAGGAAAATAAAATAATAAAAAATAAGTTCATCTATTTTATATTATAATATGTATTAACAAGTATTTCGCACGTAATATTATAAGTGCATACATGTTTGCACGGCGAACGCGTAAGTATTTTCGGTGAAGTATATAGTGTTTTACATCTCAATTTTTGTTCGCCTTTTGAACACAGCATATTTACTAAGTTGTGTTTAAAAATAATATTAATCCTAACAGCATTGTCGCGCCATATTGTGACGCATTAGGGTTCCACATAAAAATGTGTTCTTATATGGACTTCACTAAGATATCTATAGACACTAACAGTTTTACAAGAAACCTTTATACAGAAATGAAGACTATAACAGCATTCGAGAGTCCACAATAATACCAAGTACACTTACTCCTAAAAGAAACCACTGTAGAACTTATTTACTTATAATTGGCACATAAAGTTGACTTATACACCTCTATAAGGTCTAGTAACAAATGCAAACGGTTCTAAGTATATTTAGTTCTGTAAATTACTATTACTGGCGTATGACACTAATAGCGGATTTATAATTACTTCTTGTAGCCGATTATAAGTGTTACATACTGGAGCAAGTTTTCTCAAGTGTATTTACACCTATGCAACACTTTTATAGTTAATCTTAGCCTTTACTGCGCCTATAATTTTGTTCTATACACGACTATAAGTCAACTTATAAGAATAGATGTACTATAAAACCAAAAGAACTCTGTGTAACCCGTTATAAGCTTGGTAGTAAATCCTGGAACCACTAAGAGAGACGTACTAGTGCTGTGAGCCTATATACAGGAGAACTTTGTTACTTGGGCAGTGTCTTCCATCGGCCATGTGTGCCGGAACGATGCGATGCGTGCGCAGTCACGGGAGGGAAACCGTCAAACCTCTGCTGCGTGCTGCGGATCGCTGAACTTGAGCCGGATGAAGGAACCAAGGCGCTTATGTAGAGGCTGCTCATGGAACCTGGTCATTATGCTCGTTGCTGCTGGCTGGAACTGCTTGACTCCTTATACTTTGCTGAAGGACGTCAGATACTTCGAGAGGATTACCAAATCACGTTGCTTGAATCACGTCGGACAATCACGTCGGGGTCACCAATTGTGGAGGAAAAGGGGAGATCTCCCGCCAGGCGATGTCACTGCCTGGGGACCGCGGTCCGAATGTTAACTCGGACCATTTGTATATATAGTTTGTATATCTTGAAATCTTGATAGCGCGGTTGAGGATACGTCTCCTGATTGGCCAGTTCAGTATGACGCGTATGACGTAGTCTATTGTTTCACTGCACTCGTTGCTTGTGGTTGCGTGGTCAGCATTATGTACGGCGCGCGCTCACATTACTGTAGGTATCGCGCCGCTACAGATGCGTTTACGCATGGATATTTTTTTAAGCAGTGTCCTACGTGAACGACGAATACGACGCGACGCGACGTTGCGAACGCCACGAACGCGATCATATCAACGGTATCCCTACTTGCGTCCTATGTGACAGTCTGCGACGACAGGCGACGTAACGCGTACTTGTTTTGAGGGCGATCAGATGCGACACCACGAAATGATTTCTCTGTAAAAATATTACATTTGTTTTCTTTCTGTGCTTACGATATTTCTTCAAAAGTTGGTACTTTAAATACGAACTTTCGAGCAAAATAGTATGGTACTTACCTATCCATGATTCGAGAAGTAATCACGAAGGACTCTCTATGTACGACACTTGTCACATAGGACAACTTGTCGCGTGTAGCATCGCGTCGCATTACGTCGTGTCGTGTTGCGTTGCGTTGTATCGCGTTGTATTCGTCGTTCACGTAGGACAGCGCCTTAGCTGTCTGACGCCAAAAAATCTCATTTTCGATTTTTTTTTCGACATACTGCTTTTGCACTTAGTACGACAGAGTAGGCTTCCACTAAGTTATTGCGCTTCACCATACAAGACAACATCATAACTTAACAAATGGGATTGTATTCAAGCATTAAAATATAATGAGTAAAAAAAGTTATTGCTTTATTGATACCTATCTATATTATTAGTCGCTAGTCACCTCTCGTCGGTTTTTTGTAAGTTCATTCATGCAAAACGAATAGCGGTTTCAAGAGTCCCTATGAACATTATACAATATTCAGTTATTTATTGGGTTATTAAACAATACCCCGTAGTTTTTAGAATAAGATATAGGTATAATAGTTTAAAAATTTCTGTCAGTTCGTAAAAACTATATATATATTGTAAATTATAGAAAAATAGGTGGTTTTGAGCGTTATGGGCGCTTAGAGGAGCCTGGAGCGCAGTTAATCTGCGTCGGTCACAGATAGTATGGGCGGGAGCGAAAGGGTGGCTCGTTTACTACCTTAACTCCATAGAAATATATTTGATTTGTTTAATAAAAACGTACCTAGTATTACTTAAAATAATCCTTATCGCCTCACAGATTTTTACATCTCGCATTGATCGCGAACTCGGGATATTATATACGATGTACGATAATATAAATATCCTGAATAAAAAAACACGAAAGCAATTATTGTAATATGGGTAGTATACATAAGACTAATACATTAAAATACGACCAATATAATAACTAATAGAAACCACGAGAGCACGGTCCGATAAACAACTATTTAATATTTCCTCTGCGCGGTTTCTTTGCTCATGTGATTTTATCGTTGTTGACTCGGGGTGGGAATTGCGCGTCGTAAAACATCCCCTGTGTTGGTGACGTTTTGCCCTGACAAATTGTATCATAAAGAGATACATGTGGGGGTATTATCACATGCATACGCACACTACGGTCGCGTTCACTTTGTTAAGAAATATACGTCTCTACTTATAAAGTTGAATTGTATGTCTGCGATTTCAAAGTTTGTGTTCCTTTGTTATTTGCTGGATACTAAATTTTTTTATATATTATTTTTATCTGTCTGTCCTTCCGCTTATGAAGGCTAGTCTTAGTCTTGGGAACGGCTGATTTAATTTTAATAAAACTTTCACTCCTGTAGGAGGTTATGGAGTAATTGGAATATACAGGGTCTTTGGCTATTTTTATACCCGAATTCCCACGGGAACACAGTCTACACGGAAAGTTCACGTACAAAGTCGCGGGCACAGCTTGTAAGCTTGAGACGTACCTAGTAAGAATATAATTTAGCTTGCAAGCCAAACAAAATACATTTATTTTAAGTTCATATTCTAACATAATTTGAGAATTTATTTGATATCTGTTCTAAATGAAATTCAGACACTGTGACGCAGTGAGGAATAAAGAAAACGTGTAGGTAGGTGTACGAAAAATCCTGATGAACCCCCAGGGGTACAAAGATTGTTTATGTGGCTGTCTCTGAAAATAGCAAATGAATCCTCTAGAGGACTTTGACAGGTATGAATTATTCAGAGTATTGGAAGTTTTGTTTAGTTTCAAGAGAGGTACAAGGCTTGAGACTTGAAGGTTCGGATCATAGATTTGTCACTTATATCCCCGTATATTGTCAAGTTTGGTGGAAGGAAGATCCGCCTAGTTTCTGTAGGCACTCCGTTCGCGTCCTATATTATGGAATTCGTCTTAACCGCATGCCACACAAATGTCATCTTTCCGCCCCTAATGAACCTTAATTCAAAATAGATTTACGACTAGAATTTAATATGCCTTAAGTAAATTTCGCTTATAAGCTAAATTGAACTGTACACACTTAACAAAGTTGCAACTGTTACTGAGCACAAGTAACAAAGTTGTTTTAGCGGGAAGTGACAATTTTATATTTTCGTCGATTCAAGTAATTATAGCTTTACGACACGCCCATCGAAAAATGCAAATGACATCAAAATCAACAAATAAATAAATGGGAACGTCATCAACGTAATCGAAGTCATTTACTTACGCATTATTTGGGCTAACTCAAAAACTGCTCCTCAGTTCTTGCTAAAATTTAATTTAGACCAATCGATAAGGGTTCCCACAAGTCAACAACCACCAAAACTGCAACGTGTCGTTCCCTTTTTTCAATCTGGTTGAAAACCTTTCACGGAAGATAATAGAAGAATTTTGTGAAACATAAACCGCAGTTCAACAACCTATAAGTAGTAGGAATCTGGGGCTAAACAGATCACTATACAGCCGATTTACTTCCATACATCCGAAAGCCATTACAGCACCGGCGCCGTAACTTTAATACGAGGAAATCTTTAAAATAAAACGCTTCCAGATACCATGTCAGTGTGAAGTTACGCACACATTAGGAACGCTCCGGATATGACGCATTGAACGAGTCGGAAGTCGCTCCATTTGTTACTGTCCCGAGATAGCGCATTCATAAACATGAGACTGTGAACGTTGTTTGGGTCTAATTTTGTCTCTATTAACATTTCCAGTTTCGTTACCCTTATGGTGTTGGAGTAAGAAAAGAGTGAAATGATTTGTTAGTAAGCACGCTTGTCATAAGGAACTTTATTTCCAGTAATAAGATGAAACTGTCATCAAGCGTTAACATAATATATTATGACTAGCTTTTGCCCGCGGCTTCGCCCGCGTGGAATTCGTTTATATCGCGAACCGGGGAAGTGAGGAAGAAGGTCCTGGGAAAATTTATCGAAATTGGTAAGGCAGTTTAGATTTTTCATACAAACTTTCATCCCCTATTTCAAGCCTTTACGGGTTGATTTTTGAAAAAAAAAGTAGCCTATGTGTGACTCTGGGTCATCAACTATTTTCATTCCGAATTTCATCCAAATCGGACCGGTGGTTTAGCAGTGAAAACGTCACAGACAGACAGACAGACAGACAGACAGACTTTCGCATTTATAATATTAGTATGGATGTTGTAATATATATATTCTTTAAAGTGACATAATACAAATAAAATATATTTTTTTATAAACTGACTGAATTCATTACGCTAGATGGAAGCTATACAATTATTTATAATTTTACATTTAATTTAATGTAAGAGTTTTACTTGACGGCTTCGTAACATTTGTTTTTTTTCCACGGATGAGTTTTTAGCACATCGCGCAACCCCCGAAATGCTGGAGGACCACACCCTACGTTGTTCAACGAGCCCATCGGGCGTAGCCAGTAGCTAGCTAGGCTGTACTACCGACCGCCCCCCCATCCGCCACCTGGGGGACGCCCCCCTACGCCGTGGGGGCCAGCGCGGGACATAGACATGGACACTAACCCTTAAAGAAGAAAACAAGCTTCTTGTAATAGAGCGAAAAGTGTTACGAAAATTTTTAGGGCCAGTGAGAAAAGATGGTGGTGGCTGGAGAGCGCGTGAAAACGAAGAAGTAGAAAACCTCTTTAACGCGCCAAATATCATAGGGGAGACCAAAGCGCAATGAATTTGCTGGCTCGGCCATGTAGAGAGAATAGGGGAGAATCGGTCCATAAAGAGAGCGTACCTGGGGACGCCGAGTGGGTGAAGGCCAGTTGGGCGTCCGAAGTACCGCTGGAAGGATGAAGCTGCGAAGGATCTTCAGCGGCTAAACACCCAGGATTGGCGGGAACTCGCGCAGGACAGAGTACGACACAACAAGACGCCAGTCTTGTTGTGTCGGAGGCCAAGACACTTTGACGTTACTTGACGGCAATGAAAATATATGCCATGAGAAGACTGAAGAGCCTAGTAGTATATCCGCGTTCATTGGTCTATTAGATTTTCTTAATTTCAGCCAATAAGATGCCAGCTGAAAGGTCAGGTATGTCAACTGTCAGGTGAGGTATGTTGGATGTTCACACATTTTTATTTTATTCCCAACAATATCGTTACAACAAGCGGACTTACCTACTGCTTTAGGTACATATATACAATTATACATATGTATACACAGGCTACAATCATATAACCCTTATTTTGGCTCTACCATCTTTTTCACCACTGAGCTCGGATCTCTTCTTACAAAATAGAACTAGTCGGTCAGGTAAAGGTAACCTAAATCAGCCATTCATACCACCTAGTATGAATAAAGTTGTTTTTACACTAAGCGGTAGAGGTACCGTATGGAAGAACCAGAATAAACTCTATCAAAAAGACCTAGCCGCGATATCCTGTTGTGAAAAATTATCGAGAATTCGTGGTTGATTTAAAAATAAAAATAAACACTACCTACACTCGTACCCCCGCAAAAATATATTATTCTTAGCGTGAAGAGAATATTGACACCCCCGATCCGAAAACAAACAATTTTCTGTCACAAAATTAAATATAGCCTAGTTAATAGCAAGATAACTATTTATACTAAATAGGCTATCGAGGAAATTTATTTGATTTGAACTCTAAAATCTTTACTTTTCTTTAAATAATAGAAGCGCTCATAGCCCGGTGGCTTACGTCGGTCCTAAGTGATCGACAAAGTTAAGCAACTGCGAACACGGTCGGTAGTTGGATGAGTGACCGCTAGTGGTAAAAATTTCAGCGTTTCCGTGCTTCGGAGGGCACGTAAAGTCGTCGGTCCCGGTTGTTATTGATAGATAACAGTTAAGCCATGTCGGGCGGCATGACAAACTTACGATACTGGGTTGGCCATTAACCCCTTCACCAAACGGCACTGGGGCAGCGTGGTCGAGTATGCTCTAGGCCTCCTCAGTAATGAGGTAAGACCAGTGCTCAGTAGTGGGCCATCAATGTTTTTATTTGAATAATATATAATATTTTTTATATCTGATGCCGCCCCCTGTAGTCCATTTGCCGCCCGTCCGGACATACCACCAGCGTACAATGCCTTCCTTGCACGACCACATACGACAGCCCTACTCACGGCATTTCCGTCCCTCCAGATTTAATGTTATCTATAATCATGATTTCATTTTCCCCATCCCTGCTCACAAATAATGTTGCCTAAAATGTAACATACTAAAACTCTAACAACATTGTCAACTCCACAGCAACATAACGAGCGCTGCTGAGTTAGTAATTATGTTAGCTATAAATACGTAACACACGTTTGGGGTGCGCTTAGTTCATTTTCTAGACTTTAGACTTAAGTGGCTTTATCTAAAGACCCGATATCAAATTATATGCTTTATAGCCTAAAGGCCGGAGCTAAAGCAGACGGGCCATCTCATGGTAAGTGGTCATCGTCACTATAGACACGAGCAACACCAAGGGAGTTATCAATAATCACCACTGCAACGCAGGCCTTGAAAGAAACACTTTTTAAGAACAGCACGAACATGCCATAGAGCCCCGGGAATACCTCAGAAGGAAGCTATTTGCACTGAATTCCACAAATATAGATACAAACATAGGTATATTAACATTTATTTAGGATCTGCTTCATGCTATGGTTAATATGCCGAATCGCCGGTACCGCCATGTCGTTCCAAGGTCCTAGGTTCGATTCCCAAGGAGGCGTTAATTTGAATGATGTGTTAAAATCTGCTCCATTATATATTCTTATATGTTGTCCATGACACCAGCGACAGTCAGAATTCTTGTGAGTTTGAGTGTCAAACGGTTTTTTTGTAAACAATATAAAACGATACCGGACAAATTGCATTGGCTCCAGCTACTTGGCATGAGTCCTCGTAATTGAGAAGACCTGGCACAGCAAGTCCTGCAAAGTAGAACAATTCTATAAAACTGAGAAAAAAACTAACTTTGAAATACCGGCTAAACGTGCGAGTCACATAATTATATAGGATTATCTACGAACGAGAGATAAACTCTATATTATTTGGCCAGTGTCTAACATCAGTAATGATAGAACGTAGGAAACGATCACTTTTTAAGTTTCCATGTAAGAGATTCTACATTTTTAATATTTTCTATGAGTTTTACTAGATTTAGAGTGGGGATAAGGGGTTACGTTCCGAAAATCCTTTCTTTGTGCACTTATAAACAAAGATTCAATTGAATTCATTGAAAATTACAAAGTTTCAGTTTATCCCCTATTTTATTCCCTT
The DNA here is from genome assembly GCA_905404135.1 of Hesperia comma. Lineage (NCBI taxonomy): Eukaryota > Metazoa > Arthropoda > Insecta > Lepidoptera > Hesperiidae > Hesperia > Hesperia comma. The sequence continues at coordinate 6,341,998 of FR990032.1, read as the reverse complement.
AGAAGGAAAATATCCAAAAATCCTCTCATAATGCTCCTTTACACTACCCAATGAACATGCATGGAAAATTACAGCTACTTCGTTTAGTAGTTTCAGCTGTGCGTTTTCTGCCAGTCACTCAGTAACGGAAGTGTGATATTTTTTTAGTATGAAAGTATGTATATAAAAAGACTCAATATTTTTTTTAATTATTGAAAGTTAGGTAGGGTAGACTGGGTACGGTTAAAACACAGGACGGTTGAAACAAGACGAATATCTCGCGAATGGTTGAGCCGACAGGTAAGGGTTCAAGGGGAAAAAGAAGCAGGTGACAAGTCCAAACCTAAATCAAAGTGTTACATTGGTCACCGGGTGCTGTATATTTTTATAAATAGGCCTATTGTATTTTAGCACCCAAAAGTAAGTATTTTTCTTTTGAGTTTCAAGCTATTAATAAGTTAATCTATTCAAGTATAAATATTGAGTGTTCATTTATGATTTAGGTGAAGTTTTTAGATTACGGAATGATGACTAGTTTTAATAAGTTATTATTACTACCATTACTATAAACTTTCTTTTACCAAACTTCGAGTTGGGGACGGTTGAAACAGTATATGTGGGTACAGGTGAAAAAAAACATATAATTTTGTTTTGTTTTCTCGATACCGAATTCGCATAGTAAAGACTTTCATAGGGCAGATTGAGTTTATTGAGACAAATATGCATATACGAAGGTAAAAGTTGGAGATAAAACTATGCACTATCAACAAATTATTCGTCAAAGCCTGGTTACGTACACTGTAGGACTATTAAAACATTGAAGACCGATTAATATTGTCATACGATGCCATGATTATTATAATACAATTATAACAATTATAACTAATGGTAAATAAAGCATACGGTAGAAACAGATCGGAATTTATTTTCAAATCTAAATATCTCTAAAAATAGCACCCACCAGAACTAAATAGTATAGCCCTTTTGTAGGTAAAGATCTACTCTTCAATTTAATATGTCATCATCATCGTTCTTTTTATAAACAACAAAATTACGGACAATTAAAGCCAAATCGTTTCAAACGTACCCAGTCTACCCTACTTAGAGCACCTAGTAACGCCATCTGTTATGAACAGAATTAAACCATTGCCCTGTGAATAAACATTGTATTTCGAAGCGGAGGCAGCAGTGTTGCGACAGTAATATGACTCTAGGTTATTATTTGCGTCGGTGGGCCCGTTTCCCATTTTCCTTGAGACTGCCAAAGAAGAGCTTAAGGCTGTATCATACTGTACAAGAATTGGAAAAATGTTTTTTATTGTTAGGTACGTACGTCGTGGTCCAATTAATCTTAATATGTAACGACCATGGGCCCTCGGTTTGTACGGATTTTAAGACGAGTGGAAGTGTGTTAAGTGGCGAAATTTCTTATGCTCTACAATGTTTTGGAAGAAAATAACTCGCTCCGCTTATAACTAAGGACATTGTGCTCTGTCGCTATTATCAGAGAGGGTAATTGAAAAACAAAACAGTGAAAGATTACCAGAGTTGTAAGTTCGCAATCTTCAATGTATGTAAATTCGAACTTTTGGTGTCGGTACCCGTAGGTAACCGTACTTCTCAAAAATAACCAAAAAACTCTGACTAAAATTATGTGATGACCCAAGTTGACCAATAAAAGAGACGATGGCAAGCATTTTTATACTTTTATTAGCTTGACGAATATGTATAGAATGGAATGTTTGAACATAATTTTCATTTTCACACATTTTAAAAAGTTTGATTAATTTAAAAATAAGATCGATGATTTTGCGATTTTATGACAAACATGATCGAATATTCCACTCAGAATTGGCCCCAGTAAAGGGAACTCCTCAGTGGTGAACAGCACAGTCGCTAAATGTATGTATTAATGGTACTTAGATTAGGTATCGGGTTCGAACGTAAGCCTTCCTGTGTGGGAACCCCTCAAACCACAAGACTATCAAGTCAAGAGCACTCAGCCCCTAATCACACGGTCCCTGGCTCTATAACTTATGGAATAACCGTGTTAATTTTAGATTTTAGTGCTAAAAGGAATCTTGGGTTCGTGCAAACATTAATCAGAATCCTTCATGTATACAAAGTTTGGATCTTAGTAATCTCACGGCGAGCGAATGATTGAATACAACGTCGCGATGACAGATTACGCCTACGGGAGCTGCGGGGGCGGGGTGGCAGCATCCTGTGCTAATGGCTCTTAAACACTGTAGTTTGGTGATATAAAACTGTTATTAATAACCTTAATAAATAAATAACTATTTACAAAAATAACCGACTTCAAAATCGATAGCGTCTGCTTCTTTGTTAGTTAGTTTCACAATTTTGCAAGGCTTGAACTGAGACAGGGAGCTCTGCGTGATAAACTAAGTAACTAGGTAAGTAATAACTAAGTAGTAAGTAAGAAACTATCATGAACCACTTAGTTGTTGTTTAAATAATGCAAACTTTGCGGAGGGCCCTCCCTCCGAAAGAGTACTTGCACAAGTTGTACTTGCAGAATAGATTCAGTTTCTAAGTATCCTTTGTTCTCCGAGAAATCTACAATACTTTACGACATATACATCGAGTTATCATAGATATTCCTTTATTGCATGAATGGAAATAAATACACGTGGAACATAACTTTGCTCTTGTAGACTTCCTACATATGAATGTTAGGTCAAATCTGCAGGATTAGACCAACTTCCTTTCATTGGAAGTACTTGAATGTTTATTGCTTTAGTTTCTATGAAATGCTATATTATGACAAGTATGGACGGATACGGTGGATACACAGATATTACGGATTTAAGGTACGAATTAATATTAGTATCGAGTAACCGATTCAGACTCATTCATTCATTCATTCTTGGCCGGCAATGCATTGGTGATTCACCTTACCTTCAGATGAGCCGCCTGTCCGTTTTCCTGCTAAGATCATCAAAAACCTACATTTTACAAACACCATACATTGGCTGATGACGCGTGCTTCATGGGCCAGTCTAAAGCATGACGCCCCTGCCACGTCACTGGCCCCTTTTAATGTTTATAATATACCTACTTAGACGAAATCTCGTGGTATTCTGATAGATAGATAGTATCTGATAGATAGATAGATAGATAGATAGATAGATAGTTCTGTGCTTTATGTCGGTTAAAAAATTTTACTCCTCTACCATCGTACTGGAGCAGCCTAGTAGAGCTAAGTTCCTCAGTTGTGAGAAGAGACCCGTATCTTATATGTGTTTTTTCAACACAAACAAATTCATATTGATACTCCTGCACTAGCGACGCAGCCCACACCACAAACTTAGTTGATATTCAACAAGGTTCAGCTCTGCAACTTCGCGTGAACTTCGCAGCATAGTTACTCTGGAATATAAAATTTATTCATCGCCTTAAAAAATATTCGCGTGATAAGTAGTTCTCTATGGAGTTGTAGGGAGTACACTGTTTTACAATAATGTTAGCCCCTTACAACATTATGGTAGAGCTTCAAAAGAGGTAGAGGTACTCAATTCGGCTGTATGTTTTTTTTAACCGACTTCAAAAAAGAAGAAGGTTCTTAATTCGACCGTATATATGCTTTTTTATCTTTGTTCAGCGATTTTTTCGTCGTTTATGGGCCGATTTTGATAAGGGAGGACACGTCAAGCCGTCGGTACAGGTTGTTGTCGATAGATATCAGTCGTTAAGCTATGTCGGAGGCTTTTGGGCGGCTTGAAAACTTCCGTTATTGGATCGGCCACTAACTCCTCCACCAATCCGCACTGGAGCAACGTGGTGGAGTATGCTCTAGGCCTGCTCAATAATGAGAGACCCGTGCTCAGTTTTGAGCCATTAATTGGTTGTAGACAATAGACTTCCATTACGTTGATAATTTTCTCATTTCATAACTTGTCTGTGTTGAAGTCCGTTTTTTCACATCCTATGTATTACAAAAAATTGTAGTAACTAGAGCTCCTCAATTCTCAAAAGTATTTTGGTATTCTGAATCATTATTTGTCGCTGTAAATGAGTTTGTTTTTCATTAAAAGTTAAGCTCTAAATAAATAGAGCCCTTCAAGGCGCCCGAGAGTTCGGGACTAACATTGGACGAATATTTGAACAAATCTGTTTGTCGGAGCTGGCCGAAATCAACCGCAATACATTTAAAACCTTATCATGAAGGCGCAATAACTAAAATGCTTTACGGCGAAACCGCTTTGTTATGAAAATAATAAATTGGGAAATGTATTGTCTTACTGACGATTAATTATATCGTACTGAAATGGACTTGATTTACTGAGCGACATCGCATGTGGGTAGGGTTGCCACCTTCGTAGCTCACACGAACTTAAACAATCGGTCAAGCCTGAGTTGGCCTTGTAAACGAAAGGTTATCATCACATTGACATGAACTGTAAAATGGTCAATAATTTTTTTATGTAGAAAACACCCATTATTATGGGTACTTGTAAGGTGTAATTTTTGGGTTGAAACCTTTTTAATTTTTATTATTCGTTTTGATAGCAGCAGCAACAACAATATTTTTATTTATACTTGAAATGATTGGCCCATCGCTTAAAATCATGTAATAGTTACCAATTATTTATTTATTATGTAACAAAATCCACAGGTCCATAGTTCTTAGTCTACAAGTACATTACTTTTACTTACCTACTCTACTTACAGCTTCACTAAAAATAGATAAGTAGGTAATTAAGTGTATTTTTGGGTCAGGAGTGATATTTCAATTAAAAAAAAAAACAATTTTACTAACAAACTGATTTTTAATCACAATTTTAACAAAATACAAAAATTAACCAACTGAACTTAGATTTAAAATTCGAGGTAACAAAATACGCTAGGAACAATCCACAACACTAAATAAGCAATTATTAGCACTTACAAATTCAGATCACACCGATATAGCGACCAGCATAGCTTTCGCACGCGAGAGAATGAAGAGAAGTGAGTCTACTCGTCGTCAGGGTTCGGCTTATATTGGGAGTTACCCCCACTCCGCCTACTACTAGCGCTTAACTTCCTACACGGCTTCTCCTGACTGGGCGTCGTCCGCGACGGCATCACTTATGTCTGGCAGGGCACCTGCTGGGGCAAGATTCTCGTCTACAGGTTGTTGAGACGAGCCGGCTTCAATGTTACTCCCCGACGTGGCAGGTGTAAGATCGGTATCCTCCACATCGGGTGACATAGAGTTTTCATCATCTGTAATGTATGAAAAACAAACATTTAATAAAAGTTAATTGGCCTAGACTTTGCCTATTTATTTCATACATCACACAAACAAGGCCCTGACTCATACATCATCATCTGTTAACTAGCTACGGTTTCTTTATGCTGAAGGCGCACATCATTCAAAAAGATCATTTCATGCTACGCTACAAATATTCGATCTTCTCAACATACTCATACACACATGTAGGGCAAGCGTACCGCAGTCCGCTGCCAAAGGATCGTCCCGCAGTCCGTCCTCTACATGTAGGCACCCCGCAGTTTGCCTCGTTTGTAACGTCCCGCAGTTCGTTACAAACGCTGTCATGACATCCCGCAGTCTGTCTGACACAGGACGTCCCGCAGTTCGTCCTCGATCGCAAACACATACTTACGCTCAAAGAACGCGGCACATGTTTCTGGGCACCACTCTCCTTGCCAAGGCACCATGTACTGGGCGGCTGCTTGTGTGGTCTTCCCGTAGGAGCCACTCAGCAAGCGCAGCTCATAGCGGCCGCTCGGTAACGCACGCATGACTTTATAGGGGCCACGCATGCCTGGGTCTAGTTTACCTGTCGACTGAGAAGTTTTTATAACGAACACAAGATCACCCATGTTAAAAACTCGTGGGGGACGCCTGTTACGGTTCGCGTAGGCGTCCTGTTGGGCTTGATTCTGCCGCAACAACTCAACAGCGCGACTGCGCCGCAGCTCACGGCGAGCCTCGCGGTTCGGTGAAGTGTTTTCAGCAGCCACGTCGCGAACGAGTGCTTGTATGATTGGCGTCACACCCTCGCACCCAATCAGCAGGTTGAGCGCAGAGGATTGAGTTGTCTTCTGTCTCGTGATGTTTAGGTTGAGTTGAAGTCTCCAGAGAGTGTCAGCACATGCAGTCTCCTTGTGATTTACCTCAATACGGATTATATTTAGAACTGTGCGAGCGTATCGTTCAACCTGCCCATTAGCGTGGTGCATTTCTGGTGTGATGAAGTGAATCGAAGAGCCTATGTCACTAACAAAACCTGTAAATTTAGAGGATTCAAACATCCTGCCTTTATCAGTCACGATTAACTTTGGCACACCAAAAAGAGAGATTGCATTTGTGAAAACCTTCAGTAGCTCCTCCACATCTTGTCGGTACATAGGGTAGAGCAGCGTATACTTTGTAAAGGAATCAACAAGTAACAGCACAAATTTAAAGCCGTTGGATTCCGGTAAGGGGCCCAGAGCATCCATATGAATTGTGGAAAATGGGATCTCAGGTTTTTCCCACGAAGTAATGTTTTGGTTGGGAGCTCTAGGTACTCGTTTCTTCGATATACAAACGAGACAGTGATCTATGTACTTTTTAACAAATTGTCTAAGGCCCGGAAACCAGAAATGACGTAAGATTAGGTCGAGTGTTTTGTCGTATCCAAAGTGTCCGTGCTCATCATGAAAAATACGCAGTAGGCTTAAGCGGTGACCCTTGGGTATAAAACATAGTAATCGCGACTCCTCGCCTACTGCAGTATACTTATAATACAAAGTGTCGTTTTGTTGTATGTATCTTTTACCATCTAGTTGACCTTCGTTCAGTTGCGTGATGAGTTTTTGCGTCTCATCATCAGCCTGTTGGGCGATTTGAGCCCAGTTGCGCGGACGCGAGATGTTATAAACTCTGACTGGGTTTCGGCTCAAATAATCCGCGTGAGCCATCATGACTCCCTTCCTGTATTCTATTTCAAAATTAAAATCTTGAAGATAGACCCACCAGCGGGCTACCCTCGGAAGGAGGTCCTTTTTACGTTCTGTGGCCTTCAGTGCGTTGCAATCGGTGATAATTTTGAACTGGATACCTATGAGGTAGTGCCTAAAATGTTGCAATGATTTTACCACTGCCAAGGTCTCCAGCTCATACGAGTGGTACCGTTGCTCCGCGCCTTGGGTCACTCTGCTGAAATATGCGACGACCTTCTTGCTACCGTTCTCGTGGGTCTGCAGGAGTATGGCTCCGTAGCCCATGCTGCTCGCATCAGTGTGGACTTCGGTTGGTAGATTGGGGTCGAAAATGGTCAAAATAGGCTCATTAGTTAGCCTCTTAATGATATCTTGGCGGACTGACTCTTGTTCAGGACCCCAATTAAAAGTGACGTCTTTCTTTGTAAGTTGCGAGATGCAGCGAGTTTTTACAGCATAGCCCTCTATATAACGTCTAAAATACCCGGCCAAGCCTAAGAACTGGCGGACCTGTCTGACGTTTTTAGGGACCGGTGAGTCTACGAGGGCCTTTATTTTAAGAGGGCTCGGTCTTACCTGGCCTTTACTAATTACCCTGCCCAAGTATTCAATCTCCTCAGTCAAAAAGGCACATTTCTTGAGATTGATAGAAAACCCGGCAGACGTCAAAGTAGTAAGAACATCGCGTAACAGATCGATTCCTTCTTTGACAGTGGAGCTCATCAACAGTACATCGTCGATGTACACCAGGACGTTGCCAGCGTCTATGTGTTTACGCAACGTTCTATTTATTATTCTTTGATACACAATTGGTGAATTAGTCAGACCGAAAGGCATCTTTAAGTACTCGTAGTGACCTTCCGGTGTCACGAAAGCGGTCTTATGAGTCGAGTCGGCATGTACCTTGATCTGGTGAAAACCAGTAGCCATATCGAGAGAGGAAAATCGCGAAGTTTCTTTACGACCTAGCCGATCGATGTGGTCGTCTATTAGGGGAAGCGGGTACCTCTCCTTTACAGTTATCCTATTCAGTGCCCGAAAATCAACGCACATTCGATCGGAGCCGTCTTTCTTTTTAACCAAGATAACTGGGCTAGAGTATTCCGACTCCGACTCTTTGATAATATTCTTTTGCATCAGGTCGTTAACAATTTCTCTGACTCTCAATTTTTCGGCCTGAGATAACTTGTAGGGTCGGTATGCGATTGGCGTGTTACTAATGAGGTTGATGTGCATTTCACCTGTAGTTACTGTAGTGGTTGCCGTTCCCGAAATAAAATACTCAGAAAACTCATTAATAACTTGAGTTAGATAATTACGCTCGTCACCCACTAAAGGTGTGTTAATTAAATGGTCCATAGCTTTTGACTCGCTTACATTCGAGGCTGTATTGACAGAACGCATGATGCGCTGCTTATCTTTGGTGCGTACATACGTTATCCCGTCTCTATTCAGAATATCGGTGCCAATAATGATTGGAAAAGAAATACAGGTCGACGGCACTATTACTAAGTCAGCTTCAATTGCAATTTCATCGAACTCAAGGACCAGGGTTACATATGATTTACACACTATTTCGTTATTGCTTAGACCCTTTAAAGTACATTCGCGAGGCTTAACGTGGCAGGAAAAGTGTTTCAATACGTCAGATGAGATTAAGGAAATGTTAATCGCCCCGCTGTCTATAAGGACATCTACGGGTATACCTTGCACCACTGCTGTAGTAACATCACCATTAGTGCCGTCGTGCTTACGCTCACTACACAGGTTAACATTTCGTTTGTCTGGTCCAGACCTAGCTTTTGCAAAGCAAACATCCTCTGTGTGACCCGGTTTCTTGCAGTATGCACAATTAGTGACAGAAGTTTCAGACTTAGCTTTGCTTAGCTTTGGGCAGTGATACGAGCGGTGTCCCAGTTGATTACAAATAAAGCATTTTGTAATACTCGTATTTGGTCGCTCGTTAAAACGTTTTTTTGATCGCACTAATGGTTGTTCTCTCGATTTAAGTGCAGTGGTTTTCTCAAGTTTAGGCTTTTGATAATTCGATAAGAACGATACGATATTCTCAGAAGATAGATTCGCGTTTGCAGCCGCCGCCCGAACTTGAGCATCATTAATACCGCGGATCGTAATCAAAATCATTAGATCCTCACTTAGTCCTTTTACGATGCGTAGCCTAAGAAGGGTCCTGCGCGCATATTCGCTGTACGTAGAATACTTGTCTGATGATGTGTTCATAACCTCGAACAAAATTCCCGCGTAGTCTAATTTTCGAGGACAAAGAGGTCTGAATTCGCGCATAAAGCTACTCCACGACCTCTCATTGGTGACCCATTCGTTCAACCAAGTGCGCGCGTCGCCTTTGAGACAATTTGCAACCCTCGACAAACATTCTCTATCGTCCCATTGATTAACTAAGCGTGCGCGTTCCACCTCTTCGCACCACACGTCTATGTCGTGAAACGATGGATCGAAGTTGGAGACATAGTAGTTGTGTGAGCGTCCGGGTACGATAGATTGAATTGCTTCAACTATCTCTCGTGTCGAAGACGGCGCACTTTTGTCGGATTGAGCGGGGGTAGATACGAAACCACTTTCGATAGTTTTTAAACGCGATAAAATGGCGTCAAGCGTATGGTCAAGATTTTCACGATGCCTATGCCTGGGCCTGGGTGATCTACTGCCTGAATAGCGTCGCGATTGTCTACCATCTACGTGCACACGTGGCCTCGAACGTGAAACGGCCTGCGACGGCGAGCGTGCTCGTGCCGGCGACTTACGCCGCGAACGTGAAACGGCCTGCGACGGCGAGCGTGCTCGTGCCGGCGACTTACGCCGCGAACGTGAACGCGATCGCGATACCGATGGCGTATACCCACGATGGCGCGTCATACGTCTCGAGTGTGAAGCACACGACCGCGACGACGAACGGGACCGCAACCTACCGCGCGACCTATCACGCGACCTATCACGTGACCTATTACGCGACCTATCACGTGACCTATTACGCGACCTATCACGCGGCCTATCACGTGACCTATCACGCGACCTATCACGTGACCTATTACGCGACCTATCACGCGGCCTATCACGTGACCTATCACGCGACCGCTGATACCGGCGTGATCCGTTGCGTGATTCGCGATCACTCGACATATTTAATCACTAATACACACTTGGTATCAAAGAATATCACAATATGCAAATATGAAATTTTTCACAAATGTAAAAAAATAAATGGGTAGTTTTGGTTTGTTCCTTAATTAGCAAAAAGATAGCAAAACGGCTAAGGCTGAGGGCCTGAATTGAGATCCCACTTCTGATTTTGGGTCAGGAGTGATATTTCAATTAAAAAAAAAACAATTTTACTAACAAACTGATTTTTAATCACAATTTTAACAAAATACAAAAATTAACCAACTGAACTTAGATTTAAAATTCGAGGTAACAAAATACGCTAGGAACAATCCACAACACTAAATAAGCAATTATTAGCACTTACAAATTCAGATCACACCGATATAGCGACCAGCAGTATCATAATACATGTATGCGTGAATTAAGTTTAATGTTGAACATCTCATCTAGAAATCCTGGTGTTGATGCCCAACTCAGTCATTGCGTGCTGTCTATAACACCCACAAATCGGGTAATCCCCATGGAATGGAGTGTGCAGCGATACACACACTCTACTACCTACTAACAATAAAAATTAATGGAGCTTCCTGTGTCACATATTGTATCTGAGTATCACCCGGACACAATGACCGGTCTGCGTTGAATGTCGTCTAAACAACAAGTGAATTATTAACGAATGACAACCCTACATGAATGCAGTGATACACCATTATAATTTAGTGTGTAGCAAAATGGACCGTATAATTAATAGTTTTGATACTAAAACAAACTGTTGTTATAATTTTAAGTTCATTTTATTCAGTTAACAAACTGCTTTCGGAGATAATTGAACAGAAATCCTAACAATAAGAACATCGCTTTACAATTGTATGAAGCCCACACTTCCATTTTCTTTTAACGGACAAAGTCTGAGTAATCCGCCCGCAGATAAAAGGCATTCTAACGTTTCTAACAAGAAATACCATATTACCTACACGCGTGTTTTAGATATTGTTGTTTCGTATTTAGATATATAAACAGAAACATTAGCAATACTTAAAATGGTTAAAAAAAATCATTACGTTTAGGTTTTCACAAATAGGTACTCATTAAAATAATTAAATGTAAAAGATTCAAGCCCCATTTTCATACCTCATTTTGGGAGTTCAAAAACTTTTTTTGGTATTGTAAAAACTAATATCAAAAACATATGTACATACTTAACACAATTAATGAACATACACGAGTAGGTATATCTTCAAATATTTTCAATGAAAACCCAAACAAATACCATCTTTGCGCCCCTGTGATTTTACATTCATTGTAGATTTACGGCGAGAATTTAAAATGCCTTAAGTAAATTTTGCTTATAAGCTAAATTAAACTGTAAGCACACGTAATAATAAATTTGTTTTTAATAGTGGCAATTCCATATTCTCGGCGATTCTTCCTTAAAATCATCGTTCTTACAATCATAGGTAATAACAGCGTAGGTATAATAATGTAGGTATGTTAACGACTTAATACTATAACACTGATAAAATATATCGTCATTATAGTATATCCACGTTGATAGTGACAGCGTGTGCGCCGTGCCGTAACTAATTCTCGCAACGCCACAACGGAAAACCATTAGTGGCGAGTTCTGAATTAAATACTTCTGTAATGAGTTGACGAACTTCCCCGACTCCACGCCGTTGGTTTGGGCTTTGCGTAATTATTTTATTTTGTGGTGGAACAACCGTAATCAATACCCCATCGATGTTGTTAATGAAGATCGCTGGTTGGGTTTTGAACTTTGAGTCAGACATCAATAGACTTGTCGTGTACAACGCATTGATGGCCCATTACTTCACGGGTCTCGTCATTCTTAAGGAGGCTTAGAGCATCCACCACGCTGCTCCAGTGCGGATTGGTGGAGGGGTTAGTGGCCAACCCAGTAACGCAAGTTTTCAAGCCGCCCGAAGACCTTCCGACATGGCTTAACGACTGATATCTATCGATAACAACCGAGACCGACGGCTTTACGTGCCCTGCGGAAGCGCTCAAAAAGTTTTGCCACTAGTGGTCACCCATCCAACTACTGACCGCGCCCGCAGTTGTTAAACTTTGTCGGTCACTTAGGATCGAAGCAAGCATCGAGGCTTAGAGCATCCAGCAAACTGCTTGGTGGAGTTATTAATACTTATCCAGTTATCATTGACCTTAAAAAAAGTTTATAATTTTGTAACAAATAGGTACCTACATACTTGTCTCATTTAAAATATTTCAGAGGAGATTTAATGTGGTGGTAAAAACATGGTATGGAATAATAATAATAATAATGGTATGAAATTACCTAAAATTTTATCGGAATTAAACAAAAAGATAATCACATGCGTTAAATCAGCTTAAAGATTAATAGATAGATACAATTATTTTATTAGCACAGCGTATAGCGTTATCTAATTGTAAAAAAACACTTATCTCATGTGATTAGAATTCGACTTCAAAAAATGATCATGAACTTGAAGTAAAGCTTCAATCTTTTTATCATTTGCATTCGATACTGAGCGCGTGTAACAAAAATGTTTTTTACCATTTCAAAGCTCCATTTTATGCACAGCGTTATTTATTATCTCATACATTTCACTATCATTTTAGCAGAGAGCCGCATCTATCTCCCACGCAAACATTTTCAATTTACTGACACACATTCATGTCTGAGACGCGTCATTTTAGACGTACATTTGAGACCATTAAAAAGCTTTACCCGAAACTAAAAACGAATGGTGACAGGGAGGTACCTTGTAGAACCCCTAGGTTGTCCTATTTTCTACTATTATTTTTGTGCTGGAACAATATCTATTTTGCTAGTAAATATTTTTCTCATTGAACTCTCAGATATCTAGAATTATCAAAATCCGTTCAACCAGTAAAAAGTTATGAGGTAACATAAAAAACGTCACCAAAATATAGTGTATTGTGTAACGCCTTTTTTGTAAGTCTGTTAAAAGAATAGTAAGAGTTTCTCAATTCGACGTTACTTTTTATATGTGTTACCTCATACCTTTTTATTACGTACCTAAACCGCTGTTAAAGCTGGTGCTTATCGTGTAGCCCCATATGAATGAGCAAGATCTGAGGGGTAAGTTTTGAGTTACCTCCTCTTATCGATTTCGAAGTCTTTCATAATATAATTAAAAGTTATTTTAAGACATTTAAAACCATATTAATGACACCAAAAGTAAATATTCATCCGGTTAATTTATCTCTAGTGAACTCCAAGGAGTCGTGCATATGGTGACGTCACGGCATCCCGCCGGGCCGATCTGAATTGCAGATGAGCTGCGATTGTCGTGACAAATGTGCCCCAGAGGAACTCCTGTCTATTGGCTTCGTTAGTTTATTGCCTGTTTAATAGATTAAATCTGTGCACGATTTGTTTTATTGACATACATATATCTGGAGATACGAGCACGATCGGTTTAGTTTTATAATATCACTCGCTGTTGCACGCGGCTTGGCGCGCGTGTACCTACATGCTACATACTACTACATACTTTATATCATTTAACTAGCTTCGGTGAGGAAAACACGAAGAACCTAAGATGTACACAAGAGTAAGCCATAGCATTCAGCAACGAACAAGTTTTATTACGCGTAGTTTGCACTTATTTGACTTATCTTCTTTACTCCGACAAGAAAATCGATACTAACGCACGACTGTAAAGAAATACTCCAAAAGACACCCGAAGGAAGAGAGGAAAAAAGAAAATTCATGGCATAATGTACATTTATTTCATTTAGATTAATGCCTTCAATTACTGCCTCGTTATATAAGTAACGCTGTCAAATAAACATAACAGGACAATCATGATAATATTCAGAGAATTGTGACAAAATATAACAAGTATTTTCAGCGTATTCATATTACTTACTTGGAATGGTGAACTATGTGATATTGTGAGAATTATATTAATAAGAATTCAAATTAATCAGATGTATTAGGACCAAGGGACATTATCAGGACAAAAGTTGGTTGAAATGCAGATTGTATAATAATCAAAATGTAAAGCAATCTTCATTGTTCACACCACAAAACATGCCGAGACAAAAGAAACACAAAACAACAGACGACCTTACTTCAAGGCGATTTCTTCCAGGCAACTGAGTTACTCATGGGACGTTTACTCCCACGAGTTTTGTCCTACGAATTTTGATATCATGCCAGTTATATTTGAATACCTTTATGATACAATGGTAAATCCGATTTAGTGATGATATAAATTAAACGTTAAATTAAAAATTAAAAAAAACCCTCGAATAAGGAAATCCTCCAGTGAGTTGTTCATCAAACGCTCAAACAATTTAATCTTCGTAATACTTACATAGCCAATAATTCAAAATTCTTGCCCAAAAATACCGTATACCATTTTGGAAAAAAGCTGATACTCTTGAAACAGGCCAAATTAGTTTTAACGTAAGAAAAGGTATTTTTAAAAATCATTCATTTAAAAATTTTGCACAGAAAGGGTTAGACCCCGCCAGACCCCGGCTCAAAGGGGTAAAACTCCCGACAGTAAAGAAGTTGGGTTAAGTCAGGGTTTTCTGTTTTTATTTACGCGGAAAAAGATCGCAAACAGGGCTCCTTCAAAATCAATAACGTAGGCACATTTTTACGTTTTATTATTACGTTAGTACCTATGTAGGTAGGTACTTAATTGCTATCCTTTATATACCTATGTGAATATCTACAATACGGTCGATTTCGATACAAAATTATTTTTAATTGCATCTTACTCAAATGCGAACTTTCCGCTCCTGTAATTATGAAACCTATATTATAATAAACCTATATAAATATAATTACAGATTGACGATGAAAATTCAAAATACCGTAACTAAATTTTGCTTACAAGCCAAATTGTACTGTGAACACTGGTAATAAAGTTGTTTTCAGCAAACAACCACACTTGCATTTCCGGTGGCTCAGATTGAAAAACGAAGAATAAAGAAGTAGGTACTTACCGTAGAGAAACGTGAAGAAAAGAAGGTGCGCGCGCATGGTGCGGGCAGGGGAGGACGTGTGTGGGGGACGCGCGGGCGCTGCTCATCTCGAGGGGGGATGCATCTGCAACCAACAACACCATGGTTTAATAAATAAACGATAAAATTAAATAACGCCGCACATTTATCGCCCCACACAAGGATCCCCTGTGTCATGGGTGCCATGGGAGGAAACATTACCTAAGATAAGGGCATCCACCCAGACCGAGAATGAAAATTAAAATCATTCAAATTTCTGCCTCGCTGGGAATCGAACCCAGAACCCTTGGAATAGCGATCCGGTGTGTTAAGAATTGCGCCGTTCGGGTCGTCAGAAATTTCCTTTCCTGACGTCCAATTTCAATAAAAATCATTGCTTCCAAGAAATGCCCTGAGACATACATGAGATCTTGTAAAACATTTTCTCACTGTTACTCCAAACTAAACCTGGCAGGAGCCTATAAATTAGTGACGATCGAATTTAGACCATAAAGCCATTATGGCATGTCGTAAAATCCTCTGCAACTGGCAACAATGCAGCTTTCAGGCGTTATCTCACACGTCCCGTAAAATATTGTTTCGATCCCCGTCAATTCTATTACATTTATATATCTACCAAAATCTATTCTGAAAGCAGACAGTTAAATGTGAATTCTATCCCTTCCACGTCAGGTCGAGTTTCGCTCACAGTTGGTAACGTGGTAGGACTACCAAACACTACTCGTCCCGCGAGAACGCTCCGATATTATAGAAGTGGACAGGCTTCGGATTGAGTCAAACGAAATCATACCTTATGTATACAACTTAAGGAGTATTTTTATTTAGTCACTAAGTAATTGTAGTGAAGACTTTTTAAACTAGAGGTATAACAACACTTTCATATCGAAGAAATTTGAAACGAGATACAAGCTTTATATCAAAAATCATAAGACTAAACATTGCGTAGTAGACGAAGGAAATAGGACTATTTGGAATGAAGCCATACTAAAAGCATTGATTCTTTTGAGTTCAAATAGAACTTTATTCTTAGAGAAGGTAGACTGATTTTCGCCTTTTCATAGTTTTGAGTTGAGACGTTTGGATATTGTTAGCAAACTTCTCTCGATATAGTATTATCTCATTTATATGTATAGAGGAAGGAAGTGTTTTGCAAGGTTCCGTCGCGCTGTTATCAAGGCATTCATAGGACTGAGCGAGTAGGTTCAGAAAAGCGGCACTATAAAGAATAAACTTGGGCATTTTCCTTCAAAAGTTTGCATTTGGAATAAGGGGTCATGCTTTGTGACTTGACGGTCTCCCTCCTTTCAGGAAATGGTTCCGAAGCCTACATTATGTAATGTTCAGAAATTAAATGCGTACTTATTTGATGTTATTGGCTTTTATTAACAAATGCTTTTCTTGAAAATGTAAAGAAAAAATCTCTGTAATGTTTGTTGTCAAAGATCTATAAAGACACATAAAGTGCCAACAAAAAGTAATAAAACCTAATAAAATTTCTCTTTCATCGTCATGCCTAAAAATTTTGGTCTTAGATAAAAAGAAAGCAAACAAAACGAATCTGGTTATTTACAAATACCTCTTTACTATGTTTATAGTGTTTCGTCCTGCTATCTGAACAAATGGACAGAATAATAACTTGTTTTTATTTTCGCGTTCACAAAAACAAGAAAAACCCTTCAGTTTTATTAAATTTGTTTAGATAACAAAAATACTTACCTATTCCAATATCCCATCTAATTCACTAGAAATATTCAATAAATTCTATTGACAATATCAATTCCCGGTATCTAAATATTTTGATGGGAATTTTATTAAGGCTGAGATAATTTTGTAGATAATACTGGCTGGTATGGATAAATAGTAGAATCATGAGAATTAAGAATAAGAATTTATTTGAAATAATTTTCCTCCAAAGTTTCCCTTTAGCCTAATATAATCTGTCGTATCCCGAGGCGGGTCTCGGGTCTTTGCTGATAAGTACAGGATTTATGGGCTTGGTACAGTGGGACTTAGCCACTAGAGTTGGGTGCGTCATGCAATTGAATTAGGGTTGGCTGTCAACTTGATTGATAATTATAACAAAAACAATTAATAGTTATCAAAAATCTGCCATGATTATTATGGGTATTTCAACGAAACTATGTAAATATGCATGTTTTTTTATCTTGCGTAAGTTAGCGCTGTGTTATGTTAAACATACGGTGATGGTACATAAACAGTGGCAAAGTAGTCCTTAATAGTGTGTAGTTCATAGATCTGATGGTGTTAACTTAGAAAACCCCTATTCACTTTTCACTTAAAGACATATTTATAATAACTTAAAGACATAATTATAATATTTATAATATTTTCAAATACATAATACATATTTCTTTACGAAGTATTCCATATCACTAACTACCGAGTTGTACTCGGTTCTCCTCGATCATTTTCAACTCATTGTTCCTTTCCAGTGGACGTAGGTACAGCTTATATGAAAGACCATTACCCAACGAAGTGTCCATCATAATTCAAGGACAAATTCAACCCCGAGAAGGCACAAGTTTGCGCGTTAACCGCTAAAAAAACCCATTCGTCATAGCACCACAGTTTCAGAACATTCCCCTTAACATCTCTACGAGCATTGGGATCCTAGGTGTCGACATTTCGAATGATGTTCAGTTTCGGGACCACTTGGTGGGTAAGGCCAATCTGGCTTCAAAGAAGTTAGGGGTGCTCTACAGAGCTAAGCGGTACTTCATGCCTGAGCATAGGATGTTGCTTTATAAAGCACAAGTGGACCCTTTTAACCGTATCCAACGGCGAGCTATTCGTCTTGTCGACGATCCCAAGCTCACAGACGGTTTAGATCCACTCGAACTGCGGAGAGATGTGGGATCTCTCTCTGTCTTCCACCGTCTGTATAACGGGGAATGTTCTGAGGAACTGTTTAGCTTAATACCTACCTGCGGTTAACTTCAGCCACCGCACCTCACGGGATAAAGCCAGGTTCCACCAACACCACCTGGATACCTGGCGTTCGTCCACAGTTCGGTTTTCACGTCATTTTCTGCCGCGTACGTGTAAACTGTGGAACGAACTTCATCCCTCAGTATTCCCACAGTGCTATGACATGGGGTCCTTCAAGAAGCGGGTCTATCGCTTCCTTCGAGGCCGGCAACGCGTTGGTGGCGCCCCTGGTGTTGCCAATGTCCATGGGCGACGGTGATCACTTACAATCAGGTGACCCGTCTGCTCATTTGCCTGCTTAGGCAATAAAAAAAAGGACCACGTTCAACAACGGCAGATTACCATTAGTAGCAGTGTTATTTACGGCTTACATTGCGACTTCTCAATAAGACATGGCCTCAGTTATCAATAGATAGCAGGCGTTATTGTAAACCTCTGGTAACTTATCCACCCATTCGATGCACGGTGGATTACGCTCAAGGCCTGCTTGAGGAGAGGCTAGGGCTAAACTTAGACCCTAATGCGCTGAACCCAGCATGATAAATATTCTCGCCGCATGTACGCAGTAAGTTCAGGCAGAGTCAGGGGTGAACAGAATCCTCTATAAAGGCCTTAGCTTAACTAATCTCTCGTACACAGTCCGCTGCGCTCGATCCTTTATAGTCTTAGGGCGATAACTGCGGAATTTATGGCCCTAGCCACAGACCAGTCATTCAACTAGACATCGCATCGTAAAATTGTTTTACAGCGCTGAAGTTCTGCTATAACTATATAAAATTAAAATGTGACTTCATTTTTACATTTTGTTTCTAACGTAAGAGAGCTTAAGAGGGGTGCTTGAGAAAAACTTATTTTCCAGAGATTGTCATTACGTCAGCTATCGGAGAGTAAAATGCATCATTATCTTGAGAAAAAATATAAATAAACAGTTATTTTTGGTGAAAGTGGCCCTCGAAAATTAAAATCATCATATTGTAACGATTATTTCAAGTGAAACTACTGTTTAAACATAAAAATAAATGTGGACTGAACACGAAAAAATGCAAACCCCCTGATACTACACCGTCCACCGTGCATTGCATTTTTAATAGTAAGCTGGTAGAGAATATAATTTTGTTATAAAAGTCAGTAATATTTAGGTACCTACACAAATAAATTAATAAGATATTGTTTTGTGTTAACACGTTCACTGCGTCTGCACAAAAATGAAACTTACTGCCCATGCGTTACGAGTCATAATCTTGCCGTATCAGTATTGCCTGCTGTGCGTTACGGCTTGTATTTTGCTGTACCAGGACCTGACTTTGAAGGCTCTTACAGACATGGAAACCCATCTTTTACTTTAAAAAAATAAACGAATCGATAGATTGTTTATCTATTGACACATGGCTAACGTCGCCAGGGTCTCGACCTGATATTTTAGAAGTTATGCATAATTTTGAAAATCAACGATTTCACGGCAATATACATGCCGTGCCGCATGTAGATCGATAGACCGAATTTAAAACTAGTGTTGGGAAACATTTGTAAGATAGTTGAAGATTGTTATTTTATTTACATTTATTAAAGTCATGCAAAATTAAACAAAAATATAAGTAATTAGGAACATAAGCATTAAAATTATTTGAGAACAAATGTATCGGATCAATTTCTTATCGTATAGTTAAGATTTAATTGTGAAAAAATTGCAAAATAGGTTGAAAACTGCTATTTTATTATCATTGATTTGTCCTGCAAAGTTATATATATATAAAATTATATATATAAGTAACAAGAAACATAATCATTGCAATTTGAGATCAAAGAAATGGGATCAATTCTTAATCGTCTGGTTAAGTTTTGATTGGGAAAAAAATGTAAAATAGATAAAGACTATTATTTTAATAACATTTATACCTCACCACCTTCCGTCTTAATTACTTTATTTATATCAAGTTTCTTACGAGAACGCTTCATATTAATTTTCGAGCGCTGATAAAGCGCAATCCAGTGTCGATACGTGCAAACGATGATCCTTGCGCACATCACTACGGCACACTGAAGCTGCGCGCGAGTTCCCTACAGTGCGGTACGGCGTCTAAGTTACGGCAACATACATGCCGCATCGCACCATAGATAAATAATTAAGTTCTGGTGCGTTACGGCACCATTATATGCCGTACTTATTTTTTCGAAAAATGGAATACATTTGAAGAAAGAAACTTGGATATATATTTATCTCTTTTCTGCGTGCACGGGAACATATAAAACCCACCCCCGCACCGGGCGTAAGACACAGACAATTGACCGCCGCACAGTTCGGAAGTCAAATACGGCAAAACTCTGCCCGTAACGCAGCGAACGTGTTAATTTCACAGGCAATGAAATAACCAATTTGGATGCGGTTTTCATTTACATGTGCTTTATAAGCTTGAGACAATATAATCTGTAAGTTAATGTTGTGGTTTCAACGTCCTTCAAACTTGAACACAAGGTTAATTGAAACAACTTGCTTAAAGATGTAAGTTGGAAAGACATCATAATATTCTAGCACCTTTAACTAATTCTCAGAATTGTTACCGTGCTTAACAAAACGAGCTGAATTTTACTGATATCTTTTAAAAAAAATTTTGGTCTGTGTGTTCTTGCCTTTTTGTATAGGTATTTAATATATACATAGGTAAAGGCATTCACGGTGAATGACTTTTAGTGTGGCTATGAGTGTGTGTTACTTATTATTTATTTATTCCAGACACCAACCAGGTCTGCCAGATCCCAAAATATCTTCGCTAACCTGATTCAATTATGCTTTTAAAGCAAATTTTAGGGTGCTCTCATCCATCCCTTTGCTATGTCAGCAATTTGATTATCCTTTCTACTCAACCCCTTTTAACTCTTTCGTCCACACGTTCGGAGTCAGATAATTAATTGTTTTAATAAAGGTACTTTAGTAAATTCTTCATGGTCAAAATTGCCATATAGAACGGAAACAGTCAGAGAATCTTGAGAAATTATTTGTGGTGAGTAAGTAGACAGGAAGGCGTAGAGGTATCCATTTACCCAATGGTCTGACACCGTAAATAATATTCAAGGCAACTCGGTCTCCTATGCTCTAAGAATGGAATTGGAACAGGATAGCTTGGAAGCAGATCTTCAGCTTCACCACCAATGTTTACGAAAACGGGCACGACATTCAGAAACGAAGAAAATGACAACGAAGCGGGCTTTTCAGTATCTTCTTCTTCGCAACCAATAACGCTAACACCCCTGGGCTCACGTTTCATTTCACAATCTGTAAGGTGGTCGTCATCATACTGGTCAAGTGCACTGGTAATCTTAGCTCTCCTTTGGGTATACGATTGAAAAATCTGCGCACTTTGTGGAGTTTCAACCGACCTCAAATAAGAAGGAGGACTGTATGCTGTTTTTGGATGTATGTTTACCTCATAAATTTTTCCTAAGCGTACCGATTGTAATAATATTCGAAATCTGTTGTGCGACATCTTGTGAGTATTTTTTGGGTTATTCCAAATAATGCGCATTTAATTGACTTACGTTTATGATGATGAAGTCGGTTTATTTGTTTTTAAACATTCTATTTACGTCACGATGTTTTCCTTCACAGAAGTAAGTCATAACTTCTAATAGCTGTACTTAATTTTTGAAAACTAATCTAGGTCACCCTATACGATACTACTATGTTCAAAGCACTTACCTGTCATTTTATTTGAGTGTATAATTACGACATGTAAGTCATTAAAATCTCACTACATGACAAAGCTCTTTACCCAGATCTCAGTAGGTCTAGACCTGTTAAAGGGTAACTGCCCTAGAGGGATAGTGCCGACTTACATTACTTAACACACTAGAGAACCGCCCGCGCTTCGCTTCGGGACCCGTAGGTAACAGCCGCGTAGGTCCCGCTCCCGTAGGAATCTCGGCCAAAGATAAGCCTATAATATGACATACTGGAACATCAACATCAGAATCCGTCCTGTCTTCAGTCACGGCTAACATAGCCGTGGGGATTCAGTTTCGGGGCCGGTGGCCCCCTGACTGAGGTGTCTGCCGCGGTCCGTAACAACGGACCGGTCGTTGGGTTGGGACCCTGTATGGGTCCTCGAAGATTGTCCAGATGGTTATGTGGAGTATGGGTGTCTAGTCCGGGGAGTCATGATGATTTTCACGCCGCCCGGGCGATCAGGCCCTACCAGGTGAGACCCGCTGGTGGGAAGCCCAGCAGGAGCCGATCTGCGACCGGACGGCGGCTTGCGGTCTTGTCCGAGGTGGTTCATGTCGGGCTGCTCCCGCGCAGTAAGTCGCGCGGGAGTGCCCAACGGTCCGGGGGGCGGGCGTGGAGCGGCGCCAGGTTCCGCAGGTGCAGAAACCGCGAAGCGTCCGCGCGCGCAAACATCCGTTGCGTTAGGTCCTCCACGTGGGCGTCCAGGCTCTCAACTCTGAGGTCCCGCTGGATGGTGGCGTTCCTCACGCACCACGGCGATCGTTCGTTCGTTCGATCGGAATATCGTTCGTGTAGCACGAGTAGAGGGTAGGTGAGAGGCAGCTTCCTCAACATCAGATATAACATTTGCCTATGATTTAAGTAAATTACATCTACTATTTGATAGCGTGATTCAGAACTTGCAAATGAATTTTACTAACGTCATCTATTAACAACATCCGGAACTAAATATCTAGCAACTAACAAAACATCGATCTTCCCATAGGAATGAGATGTTTTTCCGCGGTAAATAGTAGCCTACGTCACTCTCCACCCTCCTCACTATCCCCATACACATAAACCATACCATATAATAGCCATGTTGCGACGTGAAAGAGTCACAAACAAACAAACAAACAAACACACTTTCACATTTATAATATTAGTAAGGATTAGTAAGGATAATGGACAAAAAGGTTTCTATGTTTTCTTTTGTTCCGTTTTCTCTTCTTTATCGCTTACATTTCCAAATTCCTGCATTGTTTATTAGAATCACACGTCTAAGGTATGTTCACAAAATGTCACAAAGCAATTGTTATGTAGGTATAGCTGCGACTTAACACTGTATTGTCGCTAACACAAAATATGTATGTTTTGTGTCACTATAGCCATGTAAGCAGACGTTCTCCTGGTCAAACTTAGATCTCAAGGCCAAACTTTTTATCTGTAGGCCAAAGCTTTATCCTAGAGCAGAACCCTATAAAAATGGTATCTTCCTGGCTGATGGAAACTGTATAGTGAAAACTATCATACTATCGCTGCTGTACTCTTTGCTGGGATTGTGTCAAGCTGCGAGGCACAAAAGCCTCCTTTTCATCCGGATATGAATTCAAGAGAACAAAGGTCTTCCAGTTGAGGGACAGACCATGTTGAAGTCAAAAAACAGGCTCCTAACAGTTACCCTACAGCAAACATATTATAAGCCATGCAACTGGGTCGATGTATTGATCAATCAAGTTTAAAATCATGATTAAGAAGTGAAGTTAATGCTAACCAAACAAAGGAGGGGTGAACTTTGTTTAAGAGGGGTTACGTACCTATACCTATAGATGGCAGTGTCAGAATAAATTCATAAATATTCCAAACAGTAAAACCGCCGCCAAAATTTGATTTGCGCACCCTCTGATTCTTAATTGACATTTCCGACGTGCTCTGTGATAAGCGGCTGCGTGGGGTCTGCTCTGTGGATACATTAATCTGTGCCCCTTGGGAACATAATGACGGTTCCATGCTTAAATTGAGAATTTTCTGCTGATTACATCTTAGGAACGATGGATGGAGTGATGATTAGAGTGAAAGAATTTGCCTCACGAACTGAAAAGGTTTTCCAACAAAACGCTTAGAGATGTTAACAAGTATTATGACAAAACGTAATACGAACTTTGAATATTTAAGTGAGAATGGTTGTTTACTTAGTTAAACTCCCTATATATCATGAGTTTTATAGCAAACGAGCATGGCAGCACCAGTCTTCCGCTGCCGCCCATGACAACTATGGACTATGGCAGACATACCTAGATAGAATATTATCATTCAAATTGAGCCTAAGATGGTTGATTCAGTTCGCAAACATTGTTAGAACGTTAACTATTTAGTTGTTAGTAATTGAGGACTGGAGCATGGACTGTTAGTGACAGTCCTGTCGGTTGTTGTTAATGGCTAATAGTTCAGATAGTGGTTGGATTATAATGATTAGTGATTCTGCAAAAGTCTGGTTCCAATTCGGTCACAAAGGTGTTGATACGCGTAAATAGGCACTTAGGGTGAGTAGGTGCAATAATTGCCTCTGAAATTCTCGATAATGAAAACGCAACCAGTTCAGTAGGTATTAAGATAGGAATCCTCGTGAGGACATTGCATGTAAAATAACATCAGCAGAAGCTGTAAAAGTAAGGTGTCTCTAAAAATTGGTGTTGAATGTACAAAACACTCGACGAAGCAGATCGTTCAATGCAGACTTCGATGAAAAGGTCTTCTGAGACGAACAATGACTACTAGAAAACAATTTTGCACATAATACCAACCATACCTGGCTGGCTGATACCTTTAAAGCGACGAGAGAGAGAGGAGGCAACCAACACCAGAAAAATATAAGAACAGCTGTTAAACCATCTTTGATAGGTCTAGTACTTATACTTGAACTAAAATTCTAAGGCCACCTAAGAAATTATTTTATTGTCCTTATAGCTTAGTTCGCAGTCACACTGACTGCAAAGCGAGAGGTCACGAGCTTGATTCTCGGCTCAGTATACCTATGTCACAAGTAAATCTTGGTTATTTGAGTTGACCATTCTACCTGAGGCCCAGAACCCATCAAAACCCTTGTGCAGGGGTAAGAGTACGTTATATTTTAATTTTTATTACTATTACAATAAAGTTAAAAATTATTTGCACATCTGAAGGTACCTAGCAACAATGTAATTAAACGATAACATTACATACACATTAGGCGTTTAAAAATACTGCTTTTTGGACGTAATGCTAACGAATGTGACATCTACAGAATTGCTAATAACGTTTAAATCTCCCTGGGGACAGCGCGGGTGGGTCCCTGGCCCCTTATAAAGCTGTTGAGTTAAACGTTTGTGCTCCAACATATTTTATATGGGCTTCAAGTGAGGGGCCCTGATTTATATTAAACACACAACCCTGCACTCACCCACTACAGTGTCCATACTCTATACCTACTGTCAACGTGGACACAATATAGCAAACATCAAACCTTGATGGGGTTCTTGTGGAATTCTCGCTTCGCTTCGGGAAATTTGTTTTTACTTATATTTTTTTTAATTTTTGCATTATTTTTCAACGATACTCCACTTGTATCTAATGATCGTAGCACTAGTTTATAGATAATATAAACCAGATTGAGTTCAGTTCTCGATAAATGGAACTAGTACATACATTTTCCTGTTATCTCTTAAAATTCCCGAGAATTTCATAACTACTATTCTACTATATTAAGAACTAGCGCGCGAAAATTTCAGTCCAGTTCAAAATTTTCACCATTTTTTTTAGCTATCATTTAATTTAACTTTCACATTCATAGGTACAGAAAGGTCATTAGAGCTATACAAAAAGTATAAATCAGATTTTATGAGCGGTTATTTTAAATACCTTAACATTTCAGAACAGCAACATTGCACAAAGAACCACAATTAAATGCCCCACGGATATCTATGGCTTCTGCTTTTCACAGAGGTACCCCACATCGTTTCATAATAAAAAGTACCTACACCATAAAAGCTGATAATGGAAAATACAATTGCATCTAGAACTCCCAGGGGTGGGCTAGTCTAGACATCACGACACAGACCCATGTCATGGTGTTATTATTAAAGGCTAACCCAGCCTTAATTCGCTTAATTGAATGTACCTATCTATCTATCTATTGCATACATACAATAAAACTGTAATTGATCGCTGTTTATGCACGCTAATCTCGGAAACGGCTGAACGGATTTTAATGGGACTTTCACTGTGAGATAGAAAAGGCCACAGAGCAACATATAGGCTACTTTTTGTCGCGGAGTTCCCGCGGGATCTAAAATCACAACAGTGCCTCCTCATTATTCACAACCTCATCATTCACAACCTCATTATTTTCATTAAAATCAATTCAGGAGTTTTCTATACCTCTAAATAGATCTATAACATAACTAATATACTTAACTTGTAATATCTACTAAGACGACAAACCTTGAAGCGCTGGGATTTGACCCCGATATTTACTTTTTCATTTCAATAAGACCCGACAACTTTACAGCTTTTTACGGAATTAAGTTAGCAAACTAGCATTTAGCACCACCACGCTTCCGCTGCTGCCCATGACAGCTGTGACCTACACAGAACAAGACTCAAATGGGGACACTGATTCAGAATTATGCTGGTTAGTTCATTTAGGTTTACTATACTAGATGGTGTTAAGATTTATAAAAATTTATTGCGGTCGCGCTCATCGAAATCGATGAGGAGGACTATAATATAGGTATTTTGTTAGTAAGTATGGGGAGTAGGACAAGAACTGTTATTTTTAGTTCTTCCTAAGTATTAATTGTTGTTAGTGATACTGATAGACCAGTTAGTAATTGTAAGTATTGTTCTAATTCAGTTACCTATACGTGGACTATACCTACGAGGAACTAAAATGGTCACCTCTAAAAAAGTGACTGATTCCACGCCTACTCTTACACACCATGTCCTAACGACCTGTGCATCTCTGGTAACCTCGTTAAAAACGAGTGTACAAAACAGTCCCTTTACTTACACCTTTGTTCTTTAGTTGACCATTGAGATATAAATCAAAACGACAGAGCTTGCGTATTTAATTCAGAAAAATTTATCATAAAACAAATGTGAATTGGACATTTCGCCCGAGTCCTTCAAACATCCATCAAATAACACAACAACTCTAATAACAATTTCCAGTGATAACACAATAACTTTCGACCTCCCTTGGGTCCTCCGACTATTACAACATCCCTCCACTCTCTGTAAACTGCAGGGGTGCATTATTGTCGTTTTTCTCGAAGGTTTAAATGTTTTCTTTACAATTTTAACTCAATCAACATCGTTTTACTCTTTCATATTAATATTGGCTACAACCCATTAATGGCCCACTACTGAGCATGGGTCTCTCCTCATTATTGAGGAGGCCTAGAGCATACTCCACCACGCAAATATTTTTATTATTTATGTCAATCTATCTGCTAGGTTTTTGTAACTTAATTCGCAATACCAACATGAAAGAATTTTGGCATGAAGACAGTGAGAAAGACATAAATAATGATAGTTTTTTATCTCCTTGTAACGTATCAATAAAACTCTGTTTTCAACACACTTACTCGTAACTCGTAAAGTTGCTATTTTTTCTTTAGTCTTACGCCCGGAATTTTACTTTTTAGTGTTTTTCTTATTCCACTTTTTTTTTAATATCCGTAAAGAGGTTGTTACCAAAAGATTTATTATTTTGTAAATAAATAAACTTGTTGTAGTCAAAATCTGATAAGATAAGATTATACTTCATCTAATTATCTAATTTAAAAAATACAATATTTTAAATCATTAATTATCGTAAATTCTTATTAGAAATAGACATAATTATTTAGTTTAATATATTG
This sequence comes from Hesperia comma, assembly GCA_905404135.1. Taxonomy (NCBI): domain Eukaryota; kingdom Metazoa; phylum Arthropoda; class Insecta; order Lepidoptera; family Hesperiidae; genus Hesperia; species Hesperia comma. The sequence goes on along the minus strand of FR990032.1, from coordinate 6,314,365 downwards.
TGGCTGAATGACGGTGTTCGGTGCCTCTGGACTTAACCTGCGCGCGCATAGATATTCAACCAAAGATACGGCGCGCGAAAAAATAAACCTCCGCGCCATTTTGTGCAAACATTAATATTGTTCGTTTATAATGTGTGTTTAAAATGTATTTTATACCTACCTAATTGTTTTTTTCCTCGCAAGTGTGTTGAAAAACGTCGTATGATACGCGTGTGCTTTGTTCATTACAGTCTTGGCTCTATTACAGCCCTCGCCTTGCGGCTCGGGCTGTGCAATACCGCCTCGACTGTAATGACCAACTTCGCGCACTTGTATCATAATGTACTATTATCGTTATTATTCCGTGATTGTACGTGATTGATCGGTCACGGTCTGTGAGCGAGTGACATCGTCGGCTTGCGCATACACTACACTCCTCATAAATCATCCCTCAAAAAGGTGAAAAGAAGGATACCTAATAATGTACTGATCAGACTGAGATAAAATTTGGCACACGCGTAGACTGTGACTGGGGTTGGAAAGTAGGGCAATTTATTCACAGTAATACGTTTCTTTAGAATAATTTTAAGAGAATTATTTCGCTTTCCGGCATTCATAAAGTCACGAGTATAAACTTGTATGGAAACTTAAAAGTTACATAAAAACCACACTCACGTAGGTTTATTTGTTGATGCAAAAAGCGGAAACGCTGTAACTAACCCACGAAATAGAAAACGTTAAAATTTTTCGATTTCATAAGACGATAATTATTATATTTTTCGGTTATTTCAACGTTACAAAAATTTATGTTGGTCATAGACCCACGTGATTTGAGTCATTCGAAGCAGAATGTTTGCAAATTCTGAGTCTGAAATAATAAAATGTCATACCTAAGTGTGGGTTACGTTTCCGTTTTTTTGGGTCATTTTCAGGCTCATAGTAATACGGCTCACAGTCACATAAGGCATTTTAAACTCGCCGTCAACCTGCAATGCACCTTAAGCACAGGGGCAGGCAGGTGGCATTGGTCTGCGATGCAAATAAAACAAATTCTATGTCCGAATCCGAACACAGTCACGACGCTGTGTAGTTGACAAATGAGCAGTCGCGCCACTTAGTGGTAGGTGTTTGGTCATCCCCCGGCCATCAATATCACCCACACGCAACTAACCAAAATGGAAGCAGTGCGGCATGCATTTTTATTAGCTCTCCAAAACTGCGACCGAAAAACGTAAAAAAATCACTATCGATTTTAGAAGGGTGACAACTATCGGGTGAAATACCCTACCCTATGCAAATACTGCCGGGATTATGCATGGTAATACAGTGATCTCTGGGGTCCTGGTGCCAACGCCTTGTTTATTTTTATATCAGTCACAGTAGCGTTGGCGACAGTGGAAGCATGGTTCTACAAGGCAATTTACTATCTTACATCCAGAAAAAATGTGACACTGAGCAATAGCTAAAATGCCCGAACTTTTTAATGTGTCTCAATATTTTTATGACATCCATTTATTGCCGGACTTCTTAGATTAACACTAATCCTGCCCAGTCGACACGAAAGAAATGATTAACTTTAACAAGGACAACAGCATTGCAGCAATCATTCATCTCACCGACCTCATTAAGTCTTAAGTTTCGTACGCCTAGCGCACCGCCAGCTACCATTCAACATAGCGTCCCGTATAAAGCTTTTGACGTTCGTGCGCCCAATTCCGACGTTTACTAGCCTCGTTTTTAATCAGCAAATTGTATTTAATTCCATTTTATTTGCTACGTTTTATTTGTTACATTTCACGTAAAAAGTCGATAAACGCCAATGTCGAACCATACTAAGTTGCCCGTGAATATAATAGCATTATAGTGTCATCATCGATTTGCTGTCAGCAAAAAATGGGGGAGATAAGGGAGATGAAGGCCTCAAGAGTGTGATAGTCAGCCAAGCAGGCTTAAAAAAAATTTACGAATTCTTAAATGTCAACATATCAAATTAACATCTAATTTCGCTTGAAAAAATTGTCCCAACGCCGGTGAGGAGCTTACTACGTATATTAGTTAATTTCTATTGGTATTAACAGAAGAGCCATCTGATCACCATCAGAAGAAGAGACATCAGTGCCGCTAAAGATATCACAGACGCGCTGCTGGTAAACAGAGAACACACATTCTTACTCGTTCTCCATCACTGCGATCAAATACGTAAAAAAAATTATGGTTGACAACGCCATGCGCCATTCAGTCATAAGTTTATTTATTTAATTACTAAGTGGTGAACCTTGCTTCGCTTCTTTCAAATAAATTTTTGAGGCTTACTGAACAAATATTAATATTTCCTGCCTCATGAATGTACCTATAATATGCGAAAAGAACTTTTTAAATCCGAAAGGCACATCGAAAGATTAACGAGTTCAAACAAACAGAAAAACTTCAGATTTATTACACTAAGTAGTAGGTATAGATAGATCCTAACTTCCACAGGGGTTGCAAACAATTGACGCCAGGTGTTGAATTCGAAAGCATTACTTCGGAAAGGATTATTGCCTAAGCTTGGCTTAGGCCGTATTTGAAGCGGCCTAGAATAACTATGGTACTGACCCAAATCCTACGACGGATAGACCACGGTATCTAAGAGACGAGCGACAGAAACTAACCTCCTGTTGATACCACCCTACCAGGTTACACTTATTTATTCAATATACTTAATATATTTACAATATATATACATATGTAGGTATACTTGTTTTCTTTTTTATTACCTAAGTTTACACCAAGTTAACACCAAGACTTAACTGGTGGAGAATGCCTCTAAGCGTAAAATCTTCCCATTATAGAATTTTACACTTAAGATTAATACCACCCAAAGGTCAAAGGTCACCCACTAATCACAAAATATCTAAACTTGACGTAAAAAGATGGAATTTGGTAGCGAGGTAGTTTAAAATTTATAGTTAGTAGGCGTTCACTAAGAACGGATTTTGGAGTATTTTACCTTTATTCCGGTTAATAGGGATTTAGTTTGTTTGAAATTTCGTCGAATTAAATGCAAACACTAAGTAAGTTGCTGTTTAGAATTATAGTTATAATGACGCAACATACCTACCTACTGATCAATACCCTAAGGGGGTAACTAATTTAGGGATGAAAGTTTGTGTTTATTTTTGCTTCATTATTTTTCAATGACTCGTGCTAGGCTAGGTACCACCACAGGTATGACTGCTTTACTTGAGTCAGATGCCAAATGTCTTTTCATAAATCGGTTGACGTAAATTGCAGTACTTCTTAGAATTTTCTGTTAATTCAATCTGGCAAAATATATCGGTGATGCCTTCGATGTTATGAAGTACATGGGTGACGAGACTTTCAGCACTTACTTACACTTCAACATTAAAGTGCTACATTATCTCTGAGTATCGAACTCAGCTTATTATCAGTAATTAATTTATAGATATAAACTTAACCCTCAAATGATCCGGCTTTAAAATAAATTATAATTTATTTACTTCACGGCTTCAGTCACCGCTAAAGGGATAAAGGAGATGTTTCATTTTGGGCGGCGACTTTGTACATTTCACCACAAAAAGAGAAAAATATACTGATTCACAGAAAAATATCAAAAAAATTATTAGATTAGCCGTTCTCTGCAGAGAAATTATTTTCAATAAAATATTTTTACGCACAACAACATTGGCGGTTCCATGACTCCGAAATAGAGAACTATCAAAATAAAAATAAATATAAACGTGTCTGTTGTCTGTGATTAGTTATTTGAATGATGAGCTCTGAAGTTTAGAATGCCAGTGACATTTTTCGACATTCCGAGTGTTTCTTTGAAGTGAACAACATTAGTGCTATTTATACTGATCAAGTGAATATCTACCTACGGCTTTGTTTTTTGGACTCCTGGATCTCGCAGTACTTGTTTACCCGGCTTTCGTTTTATGGACCTCGATTTTGCTTGTGATTTGGTTTTTTGTTGTTTCCGTTCAATAGATTTTGCGCATACTTTTTAAGGTTTGTAGATCGTCTCATTATAAGACAGACAAATATTGAGGCACCGGCTTAAGTCCTGAATGGCATATTATTAATAGAAGGTGGTTGAAATGAAAAAATAAAATATGAATAAATAAAATGCTGTTTTTTATTTACTTCTGTCGTATCTAAAATATTTAAATACAGAAATTGCAACTGCCATACAATTATCCAGCTTCACTTTAGGTTCATACTTATTTAAGTATTCATTGGCATAAAGTAATATGCGCGTTTTAGTAGTTGGCGTTTCCAAACTGCTTTCAGCGTCGATTCAGACCGATCGTTACCTATGTCGATATCGTTGACGATCGAATATTACATTATACATATATCGGAGTCTGAGATCTCAACAAAAACCCATGCAAACGTGAATATCGTGACATTAAATCGACTGCTATACATTAGCAGTATAGCTCTTGGAGATCTATCGTCACGATTTTGTTCGGATTAATCGAAGCGACGGATTGCACCGTTTAATTAGATAAGATACGCTTAATAACATTGAGATACTATGTACTATGCTTAATAATGTTAATAATAAAAGACAGATCCAACAAACCAAATCCAAAAAGATCGTCGGGCTTATATTTTATATTTTATCATGCATTGGACATTGACACATGTTGACACCATTGAGATATTATGTACTAAATAGTGTATTATCTATGGTACTAAAGTACACGCCTAATATGACATTAGAATAAATCAAGTTTATCAACGTCATCAGCAGTCGATTTGTCCACCATACTGTCTCAGTGTTACAATAATATATTATCCATAAATTGAATTATTGTCGCCAAACTAAGGTGAAATCAAGAATTTGGATGATATGGAACGCTTTCAAATAATATGAGCTACTTCCTATTGAATGTACAGTGTACTCGCCCAGGCGCCATACATTTCTGAAACATCTCCTTTAGGGATTTAAAGTCGGAATATCATCTATTACAATGTAATGGTTTTCACCGCGGAATCAGCAGTAATCCTGAAATGGGATCCGAGAATTATCATGTTGTGAATAGAAGTTTAGGTAGGTAAGTAGATTATATACTTATTTAATAGGTATTCTAATGATAGGTATTATTAAAAGTACCCAAACTCGAAAAATGTTTAGATGGAATTGTTTAAATTGCCTTTTTTTATTTTTGAACGGTTGTAGTGTTGGGATAAGTTTACCGTGAAATTTTCTCGTATTTCTTGGTACATGTTTCAAACTTCGACGAACCCGCTTAACCTAAAGCTGCCCACAGTCTACCTTTTTCCCTAGTTTTGGGGATAGAATATTTTGGGGCCATAATTCTTAACTTCCCAATGTTTTCTTCATAATTTTCTTGTATTTTAAACTTCTATCACAAAGGTGTGGCGAATTTCCTCAGACTAAGATACTGTCCAAAATAGAAGGTACCTACCCTAGTGGGGGAACTAATATGCCTAAGTTCTCATTACAAATTCAATTCACAGCTAAAACTACTGAACGCAAAAGATGAAATTTGGCATGTATGTTCCTTGGGGAGTGTAGGGAAAATTTTGAGAGTATTTCCGCCTCTGAAGGGATAAAAAGTTGGATAAAATAAAAAATCGCGAGCGAACGTGTGGGAGAAAAGCTAATCAATAAAAATAAAACTAAAATTGCCGGCTTCAAAAAACCTAACATAAAGACACTTTTGACTAACATCTGCACGCAAAATATCACACGTCGACAAATGCTTGTCAGCTTACACAGTGGCAGCAGCTACACTTGCCCAGTAGCGTCCCGAGGGTTGGATCGATCCGAAATCACATTGGACGCGTCTGCAAAACACGCGGGGATGCACGACGAACGCGTGACTAGCATGCACCCGATAATATGTCTTATAGGACTTATCATTCTCTCTCCTTATCCAATGATTTACAGATGCCACAAGTCTTATTCTTCCATGCTTCCATTTATCAATAGGTACTACATTTTATGTATTGTCGTTGTTATGGGTAGCATATTGTCATCTTTGGACAGATGTTATCAGTCTCTGTCCTTATTCCGTAATTTAAAGACGCAGCAAGTCTTTTTTGATGCATTTCTATTTGCCAATAAATTCTATGTTATACTTATTGTACTCTGTTTCCCTAAGTTAGTGATTTTTTTGGACAAAAATAGATATTGGATCCATCTGTTGTCGCCTATCATTATACTTTATAAATACCTATTTACATAGTATTTACTATTGACTATTGACGTTTCCATCTTCATAGCAGTTATTAACCGCAACAGGTCCACCACCGTAGCTGAAAGTAATCCAAGTAAATATTTGGTTTACTCGTCGTTTTGACATTTTCGACCCCCTAACCGTAGTAATGATGTCTCGGTGGTTCGATTCCCGGCCGAGGCAGATATACATGTATAGTGATGAAATGTCATTTATTATGAACCCTGTCCTTGCCATCCGTGACACAGTGAATACTAGTAGACGCTCATGAGTGCGTTAGCATTTAGCAATTTCAGTATTAATATATTGAGATACTTAAATAAACGGCAGACAACAGCACAGTGTGACTCGCTGTGCTGCCAGTGACGTGGACATATTAGGCACGCACAGAGGCAACATAAATAAAAAACACACGCGAGAACAGACATTTATTATCTGTCACATAAACGCCACTAAAAGCGGGAACCGCACGAATCGAATAAGGACTCAGTAGGTTCACACCAGCTGCGCTTAAGGTGTCCATCGTGAAATAGTTTATTCAAATTCAAAATTCAAATATTTATTTCTTCGAAATTGGTTTTTACAAACACTTATCGAACGTCACGCTACGCCATCGCTTCAACAAATCCCTACGGTGAGTGGTCTTGGAAGAAGAAGCGGCAAGAAACTCCCAAGGAGTCTTTTTTTCTCTTTCTCCACTCACAGTAACAGGTTGCACTTACTACTAATTACGACTAAAATACAAAACTCATGTCCAAGCTGTTTTATCATTAAAATATTCATCAAGTTTGTAATAACCTTTCGTCATAAGAATGCTTTTGACATGAGTTTTAAGTTTACAGTACGGCATTTCTGTTAATTGTATCGGAACTTTATTATAAATTTTAATGCAGTTACCCATGAAAGAGCCACCAGTTTTGCTAAGTCTGAATTTTGGTACAATCAGTTTAGCCTTATTTCTAGTATTTATATTATGAACATCACTTTTTTTAAGAAAACAGTCATGATATTTTTTTACATACATAATATTATCCAAAATATATTGTGATATCACAGTTAATATATTTATTTCTTTAAACAAATGCCTAAGCGAATCCCTTGGCCTGAGGCTGTAGATGGCACGTACTGCTCTTTTCTGTAATATAAATATTGACTCTATATCTGCAGCTGAGCCCCACAACAGCAGACCATAGGACATTATACTATGGAAGTAGCTAAAATAGACTAATCTTGCTGTTTCCACGTCAGTCAAAAGCCTTACTTTTTTGACAGCGTAGGCAGCAGAACTAAGTCTCCCCGACAAGGCTTTGATATGAGGACTCCATTGCAAATGAGTATCTATAGTAAGGCCTAAAAATGTTGTTGAATCTAATGTTTCTAATACCTCCTTATTCAGCACAATGTGTGTAGGAACCTGTTTAACGTTTGGTAACGTAAATTTAAGACATTTGGTTTTCTTTGCGTTTAACAATAAATTATTGTGTGTGAACCAGTTTAGTACTTGTGAAACAGCATTATTTACATCGTCAAAGCATTGTTTTCTCCTATCTACTTTAAAAAGTAAAGAGGTGTCGTCAGCAAATAAGACAGTTTCACACAGGTTCCTAGTGAAGTAGGGAAGATCATTGATATAGATTAGAAAAAGTAGAGGTCCCAATATCGATCCTTGAGGCACACCCATAGTCATGTGTGTTCCGGGGGACTCTACTCCATTAATAACTACTTTTTGTATGCGTTTCGATAAGCATGATTTTATAAGGCTAACTGATTGTGTTGAGACACCATAATGACTAAGTTTATTTAATAATATATTATGATCGACGCAATCAAACGCCTTTGAAAGGTCGCAGAATATACCAATAGCATCCTGCTTATGCTCCCAAGCTTCAAAGATGTGTTTAAGAAGAGCGATGCCTGCATCAGTAGTACTTTTCCCTCTCGAAAAACCGAACTGATTACAATGAAACAATTTATTTATGGAAAAGTAAGATAGTAGCTGATTATATATAATCTTTTCAAAAATTTTACTAAGGGCTGGTAAGATAGATATGGGCCTAAAATTCGTTGGATCGTTTTTATCGCCAGCCTTGAATAAAGGTATTATTTTCCCATGTTTCATAAGATTTGGAAAGCTACCATCATCAACACATTTATTAAAAATAAAACTTAAATGGGGCGCAATAACATGGATAATGGATTTAATTACTACGGTAGAAAGGCCCCATAGATCACTTGACTTCTTAATATTTAACGACTGAAAGTTTTTAATAATAGTGTCGCAAGTGACGTGTTCAAAACTAAACGATTTGGTGCATTTATCAACACATGTCTCTAAGATAGACATAGCAAGCTGAGGACAGGTATTTAAGTTTTTTGTTATCATATGCGGTACTTTCGAGAAGAAATCTTCAAAAACGTCGGCAACTCTGCTATCGGAAGTAATATTCTCATTATTGACCTTTAGAATAAAATTGTGGTCATTAGATCTTATTTTACCCGTTTCTTTATTAATGACGTTCCAAGTAGTTTTGATTTTGTTTGCAGAATTCTTTATTTTGTTAGAAATGTAGAACACATGGCGTCTATCTTTTATCTTTATAACATTCTTCAAACTCGTCAAGAATATCCCTTTTTGTTCAAAATTTCCTTCAAATTACATATACATAGTTGCAATTACATATTTCAATATTATTTCAGTGTTTTAGCGGGAATCATCATTGGTACTCATGACAATTCTGCTGGACTAGGGTTTCCTGTCATCCTGTGAGGAAGACCGACCATAGACCAAGTGGCCAAGTATGAATTGACAGAGTTCATGTACCTTTGAGAACACTATGGAAAACTCTCAATTGTGTAGATTTACATTGATATTCAATGATGTTCCGATATTTTCCGATGCGAGTGATGATCACATTACAATACGCACATCTTTTTGAAAATTGATTTTTGAAAATTGTGCGTGGAGGATTCGAACCCGTGACCCCCTATTTAGTACAACGTTCAAACCAGGGGCGCCGTAACCGGGCGTGCAAGGCGTGCGGCGCACGCGAGCGGCACGTCCAGGGGGGCGGCAAATCGAGCGATCACGTGAACATAAAAGTTTTGTCTTATTACCTAGGATGTTGAAAAAACAACACGAAGAGAAGACAGTCTATCGAAACCATATCGAAACTTAGCAAATAAATCCATCAAATCAGTTGAAATTCAATCGATAATTTTCTTACCTACGACAAAATTATAAATTTTGCGTCCTCTAACGATTTGTAATTTGTCTGTTGTCGAAAAAGACATTTACACACCTTTTTCATGTTTATAAAATTATCCCCACCTTTTATGAGGGTCAGCTCTGAGACTATAAGATAATACCCATGCATCGTAGTGGTACAATTATATATAGGATCAGGCCAAGGGACAAGTCCGCATCTTATCAGGGACGCCCAGTTTTCTTTCAGTAGGTTTAGTGTAGAATTAATGGAACATCCAAGATTTGACGTTAAATTCTTAATTAATTAATAAAAACTCGGCATATTATGTACTTATGCTCATTTAAAGGAGATGTTTCATTTTGGGCGGCGACTTTGTACATTTCACCACAAAAAGAGAAAAATATACTGATTCACAGAAAAATATCAAAAAATTTATTAGATTAGCCGTTCTCTGCAGAGAAATTATTTTCAATAAAATATTTTTACGCACAACAACATTGGCGGTTCCATGACTCCGAAATAGAGAACTATCAAAATAAAAATAAATATAAACGTGTCTGTTGTCTGTGATTAGTTATTTGAATGATGAGCTCTGAAGTTTAGAATGCCAGTGACATTTTTCGACATTCCGAGTGTTTCTTTGAAGTGAACAACATTAGTGCTATTTATACTGATCAAGTGAATATCTACCTACGGCTTTGTTTTTTGGACTCCTGGATCTCGCAGTACTTGTTTACCCGGCTTTCGTTTTATGGACCTCGATTTTGCTTGTGATTTGGTTTTTTGTTGTTTCCGTTCAATAGATTTTGCGCATACTTTTTAAGGTTTGTAGATCGTCTCATTATAAGACAGACAAATATTGAGGCACCGGCTTAAGTCCTGAATGGCATATTATTAATAGAAGGTGGTTGAAATGAAAAAATAAAATATGAATAAATAAAATGCTGTTTTTTATTTACTTCTGTCGTATCTAAAATATTTAAATACAGAAATTGCAACTGCCATACAATTATCCAGCTTCACTTTAGGTTCATACTTATTTAAGTATTCATTGGCATAAAGTAATATGCGCGTTTTAGTAGTTGGCGTTTCCAAACTGCTTTCAGCGTCGATTCAGACCGATCGTTACCTATGTCGATATCGTTGACGATCGAATATTACATTATACATATATCGGAGTCTGAGATCTCAACAAAAACCCATGCAAACGAGAATATCGTGACATTAAATCGACTGCTATACATTAGCAGTATAGCTCTTGGAGATCTATCGTCACGATTTTGTTCGGATTAATCGAAGCGACGGATTGCACCGTTTAATTAGATAAGATACGCTTAATAACATTGAGATACTATGTACTATGCTTAATAATGTTAATAATAAAAGACAGATCCAACAAACCAAATCCAAAAAGATCGTCGGGCTTATATTTTATATTTTATCATGCATTGGACATTGACACATGTTGACACCATTGAGATATTATGTACTAAATAGTGTATTATCTATGGTACTAAAGTACACGCCTAATATGACATTAGAATAAATCAAGTTTATCAACGTCATCAGCAGTCGATTTGTCCACCATACTGTCTCAGTGTTACAATAATATATTATCCATAAATTGAATTATTGTCGCCAAACTAAGGTGAAATCAAGAATTTGGATGATATGGAACGCTTTCAAATAATATGAGCTACTTCCTATTGAATGTACAGTGTACCCGCCCAGGCGCCATACATTTCTGAAACATCTCCTTTCTGTGCTAAGGATATGTATAAAGTAATGTATGAAGTATATGTAGAAGAGGTGAAGAAAAAGAAAGAAGTGTAATTAAAAAGTTTAGTGGCATTAAATCTCTTAGGCTATGGAGAGAGCTATGCAGGCTATGCTTGGTATTTCTCTACGTGATCAAATCAGAAATGATGAGATCTGTAGACGAACGAGGTTAACCGACATAGCTCAAAGAATAGGAGACTGGAGACCTTATGGCCAAATTTTGGCGCCAGAGTGCAGCACTAGCACATACACCGCCGCGTTCCGTAACTGGACGAAAACGCCCAAAACGATACTTTTTCATTTGCACGTTTTGGTCAAGTTACGGAACGCGGCTTATGATTTGGTTACTGTATGTGCTGATGGCGCCATCTACGCCGAGCTTTGCGTAATATGCCCTATTAGCCGGCTGAAGTGGCAATGTGCCGGACATATAGCTCGAAAGACCGATAACCGTTGGGGAAGAAAGGTCCTCGAGTGGAGGCTCCGTCTCGGAAAAAGGAGCGTAGGACGCCCCCCGACCAGGTGGTCTGACGACCTGAAGAAGACAGCGGCCATCCGCTGGCTTCAGAACGCGCAGGACCGGTCAGAGTGGCGCAAATTAGGGGAGGCCTATGTCCAGCAGTGGACGCAAAAAGGCTAATGGATGGATAGATGGGAAATCTCTCAGGATTCTCATCGCCTCATTTGAATGTCACCTGAAATGAAAAATTTTACAAACTCTATAAGCTTCTTTTTTGGACAAAGCTGGTAATCTTCTAGTTTTCTAACACACCGGTAAGCTCAAGTCCTAGACAGCACTAGCAGTTAGCCTAGACTAGCCTATCACTAAGGCCTTTGACCGGGGCTGGCACAAGGCTCTTCTCGCGAAGTTACCATCTTACGGTCTTCCTGAGAAGTTGTGCAGTTGGGTAGCAAGCTTTCTATCTGAGCGGCATATTAAGATCGTAGTTGACGTTTATTAATCAGATATATATGAAAACTATAAAAACTGGTGTTCCGCAAGGATCTGTGCTGTCTCCTACCCCGTTCATTCTGCATATCAATGAAATGCTGGAGCGTGCAAACGGCATTCATTGCTATGCAGATGACAGCACGACAGATGCCTATTATACAGACTCTCCAAAGGCCTCTCGGTCACAAGTAGATGATAGCAGAATCAAACTTGTGTCTGCAGTCGAGAACTCTCTGGAGCAAGTCTTGGAACGGGGTCGACTAAAAGTCGAGCTCAACCCCACGAAAACATAAGTTTGCGCGTTTTCCGTTAAGAAAACCAAAGTGTCGACATTTCGAACAACGTGCAGTATCTGTGTCACTTGGAAACTAAGGCCAAGTTGGCCTTCAAAAACCTTGGCGTCCTAAACCTGCCAAGCAGTACTTCACTGCGGGGCACTTTCAGATGCTTTATAAAGCTCAAGTCAGGCCTCACATGGAGTACTGTTCTAGCTTAGCCCATTTGACGCCATACAAAAGCGCGCAGTCCGAGTTGTCCACAACCCACAAGTCACTCCTAGGTTAGTCATTGGATGTGTTCTGCGGACTTCACAACGGCGAGTGCTCTGATGAATTATTCCATTTGGTGCCAACTTTACCTTTCCATCATCCCGAAGCCGAAGATTGAAGTTTCATCCAAATCACTTGGGTTTGCGGCGAGCGACTACGGTTCGATTTTCTCGAACGTTTTTGCCACGAACTTGACAACACTGAGGGCGATCCTTTTCAATTCGGTGCTTGCTTTTACATATTAGTTAAGTAGCTATGTTAGTATTAATCTTATTTTATTTGTGTTTATTGTATTAATAGGCATTTTTTGGAATAAAAAATTCTTCTTCTTCCTTCAAGAATAGGGTTCCCAATTAGTCTGTATGTTTTTTTCTTATGTTTGTTACCTCATAACTTCGTATTTGGTGAACCGATTTCGATAATTTTTTCGACATTCTAAAATTAATAAATGCCGTCTAGTCCCATTTAAATTTGAGTGACATCTGATGGTCAGTTTTTGAGTTATTCTCAATATCGTGAATTTAATTTATGCTAACTTTTGACTGGGTGATCAGATTTTGATGATTCTTTTTTCTTCGATAGGTATTGATTGTCGGGTGGTCCCTTATAAATTGGAGCGACATCTGGCGAGTGGTTTTTGAGGTATCTCGACTTTAAAGTCGATAATTTTTTTGTAAAAATATATTTATACAAGAAAGTAGTAAGAAAATTCAATATGGTTTTGATAGTTGTAGAAACAGGGGGCGGCAAAATCAGTTTCACACGCGGGCTCACGAACACCTTACGGCGCCCCTGGTTCAAACCACTTATTATTTGAGCGTTACGTCTGTAGAACTCCTTCCTATAAGTCCGAAATGTAATTTATCATTATTCAGCTTAATTACAGAGCAAGTTATTGCTTCTTAACTTTCCAACCATATCTGTGTTTAAAACTTTTGGTTTAATGAATTTGCAATGTATTGGTGTATCTTTTCAATTCTGTGGTCAAAGTACTTATCTATAAATGATGAGTAAAAAGATTTAGACTCTTCGTTTTTCATTTTATTTTGTAAGCCTCTAACAGCCTTTTTAAATTGCTCTTATTTTTTGTTTTATGGGATACAGGGCAAATTCGCCATAAGCCACAAACCCGCGGGCCGGTTGGGTAATGTTATTTTGTTTTGTTTTTTCTTAAATGACAAGAATGTTATTGAAATTGTATCACATTTTATGTGCTCAAAAATTTTGCTGGAATATCAGCGAATCGGTTCTTATCGATATCAGTAGCAGTCGTTAAGCCATGTCGGAAAGCCTTCGGGCGGCTTGAAAACTTCCGATACCAGGTTGGACACTAACCCCTAAACCTAACCTAACCCCTCCACTAATCCGCACTGGAACAGCGTGGCTGTGTGCTCTAGGCCTCCTCAGTAATGAGGAGAGACCCGTGCTCAGTAGTGGGCCATTAATGGGTTGTAGCCATAAAAAATCCGCGAATCATTAAACATCGGTACTCACAGAGAGATAATGTTTGGCGCTAATAAATTATAAATATTACTTTCATTTTAAATAGTTAATGTAAATGCAAGATGATTTCGTGCAAAGTAAAAGACTGATCTGTCTGAAGTCAAATAAGTAGGTATCGGAACATGACACCATCCATAATTTAATAAAAAAATAATAATCTTCTAAATAAAGTGTGTTGTTAAAACCAAAAACCGACTTTCAATTAATCTACAAGTAAAAATAAGACTTACCTATCGAGGCCCTATGGATGGTACGTAAGTTAAAATATTAGCAAGATATAATTAATATAGGTACATAATTAGAGGATTAAATGGATTTTTTAATAATTTAATTATAGTACAGTAGGTAAAAAAGATTTATCTTGCTCTAACGAAACTCAGTAGGACCACGGGCAACAAACGAATAATTTTAAGTAGGTATTAGGTACCTACCCTCAACGTTTAAATTATATTCTATCGTGAAAATACGTAGGTACTCAGTAATTTCATTCAACGAACAAATAAATACTGGACAATAGAAAGTAGGAATTTCACAATGAAAAAGGCTGGATTGAACATTACTCAGTTCAGGACAATTTAGCCGGACATCCTGTATTGTTTTGATACCATGTTTTGTCTCTTACACACGATTTATTCTATTGTTGAACATACGAGTAGGTATAATCAAACCTGCACAACTAACTTTGTATCGTTTTAAGTTGCAACCATTTAGATTAAAAACTTGAGAACCTGAAGTTTTTAATGTAAATATAGTTAGATTTGACACATTGTACAAAAAATATCTCAAAAATATGTCAAACTTTTCAAACACGCCGCAACCGAAGAATTTATAAATTAGTAGATTTAGGCCCCATATAAGTGGTACCAAAATGGTACCTAAGTGGTACCTACATGGCACCACCAGCAAACGTAACACCACCACGACACGATGGCGGTATTTATCCACTATCCACTAAGGAAACCCTAAACTCACTTGATATTTGACTCTTTAACACTCCACTAACATAACCTACTTATCAGTACTAAGACGATGGTTAGTTAGAGATGAATTAAAAAATCTTTCTGTTTACCTACATTATTACAGCAATAAACAATAGGCGATGTAAAAGTCGAAATTATATACATACTCAAATAACATGAAAACAGCCAAAACATGAGTCACACTTTCTAAATTTAAAGTACCTACGAGTACAATTCAGGACCAATTGAATTGATGTTTGTTTATTCCAGAAGACTCAAAATTGAAGCAAATATTTATAAAGAACAACACAAGAAAATGCAAGAACAAACGAATTGTCGTAATCCGTACCGCACACTCGATGTCCTAATGAAATGTATCTGAATAACAGACGAAAACAAAATTTCCACCCGAAACACACGTTGTACGCATTTGCAGATGAAGTCTAAAATGATGGTTTTTATGAATAAAACATACGTTATTTTATCGGTGAGCAATCCTCTCTAGCCTTAACAGATGCAATTAACATAATTTTATGTAAGATTTAAGTAAAAACTCACCGGTACGAGGCCCGGAGGTCAGCGTTTTCACTCACGAAACACAACCGCGGTCTACAACAGTCGCGCAACTACTGAACTGACTACAGTCTGAAATGACTGAAGGGAAGGATGGTTCCCTCCCCCTGCTCCCTGGGACCCCCACACCCCATCCCTACACTCCGACATGCGGATTTAGATAACGCGGGAAGCGGGAACCTCGCGACGGACCATCTTCACGGCGTACGACACGACCAATATTTTTCTCTAGGCTCTACATTTTGTAAATAGGTACCTATGAATAATTTACTTGTCAACTAGTAGAGAAATCAAACTTTTTCTGCAACAGGCTATGGTTGAGACTATGGCAATAGTCTTCTTTGCCTCTTGCCATTGGCGAAAGAACCAGTGTTTCTCATACACAAAGGAATTGAGAAAATAGTACTTAGGGCGATCCTAGAGATTAAATGCTGGGTTACTTAATGATCCACAGATATCCATGTTTACGATTTTTCCCACTTATTGGTTTCTTCGCCTTGATAACCTCGGTTAGTTAGCGTAACTAGACTACTAGAAAGTAGATAACAACCAACCTTCTAGTACTTAGTCTAGTTTCACCAAGGTAAAGAATGGACATGTGGCACCAACCTTCCGTTTCTGTACATGAAAATTGTCAAATAGTGAACGCCCTAGGACAAGATTAGTTAAAGGAAATAAAATTGTTAATCCAGGTAGCAAACAGTGTTAAAACATTAGTAGGTTGGATTGTTAATAAGTGTGAGGACTTGGACTTGGACTGGTAGTGATAGTTAATCCCGGTAGTTGTTGTAAATAATAATGTAAGAGTCTTGTTTTAATTCGGCATAGATAGGTACCTACGTTGCTACCCTTGATTGCTGGGGTGGTTGAAATTACATAAAACGATGAATGTGGATTAAATAATATCTTTCATTGATATTACAACAACATAACTAAGTTGCTATAAGCGAAGATGGCACTGACATATAAAACAAGACAAAGAAAATACAATAATAGTATGTAAATAAACATTCAATGTGTAATAAGTGAAACATTATACAATGTCTAGTAATACCTATGTATTGTGCCAGTATCAGAAATACGTCTTTATTTAATCGCATATATAAAGTGCGTTAGACCCACGACAATCGCATTCAGTATCAGAGCCGCAAGCAAAATGTCGTGTCGTGTGGTCTCAATGTTGTCTGCGTACGTGGTGCCCCTGATTTTGTTACTAGTGAGTTTTAGATTCATTCATAAACATACTTAATGTAAGTGTCAAGATTCAGAGGAGTATAGAACAATTGCTTTGACGCCTGTTGGAGGCCATTTTTAGGGTATCTTAAACAATCCTTCTGGGTTCTGGATTATGCATTGTTTTTATATCTTAACACGTTGAACGCCAGACGGAAAATCTATGTTTAGGCCAGTGGGCCGCGGCGGACACCGTATGTCCGTCAACAGGTCGGGTCCAGGGGGCCGCGTCGGACACCGTATGTCCGCGTGCCCTCGCTCACTTTGGAAGCCTCTAATCGGCCGACGGACGGCGATTCTTGTCTGTTTACTAAGCCAAGAGACCCGCGTGGCCCCAAGGAACAGTCTAGCAACTTGGCTCGAAAAAAATCCAAAAACTTAGAAATTATGGGCAAGAGGTTCATAAAAAGCGTTGTAGGTACATACATAAGCGTTCAATTAAGTATAATATAAAATACACCCACTTAATAATTTTTCTCTCTCGTCCCCACTTAAATAACTTATTGAATAGCCCATTGAGAAGACTTAGGTAAATAAAAAGATGTTTGATTGCTATGGATGGTTTATCATAATTATCATGAAGCGGCTTAAGCCCGGCTAGCGTCGATCCTAGATAATCGGCGGAGTTGAGTTACAGCTATCAAAACGTTAACGCTAAGGATAAAAATTATCGAGAACTACCGTGCTTTGTAGAGCACATATTAACCGTCGGTCCCAGTTGTTATCTTTAGGTAGCAGTAAACAGCCACTAAACTGTACCGATCCGAACTAGATCAACTAGAGTACCTACTTAACCTACATACACTAATCAGAACTGGAGTAGAGCGGTAGAGTACGCTATAAACCTATCTATAAGGGGTTGAAACCGGGTAGTCATAATCATATTTTGGTAGGTAGGTATATGCTTCAAAGCGCTCGTAGCTCGTAGCCCGGCGGCTTGCGTCGATTTTAAGTGATCGACAAAGTTAAGCAACAGCGGGCGCGGTCGGTAG
The DNA here is from genome assembly GCA_905404135.1 of Hesperia comma. Lineage (NCBI taxonomy): Eukaryota > Metazoa > Arthropoda > Insecta > Lepidoptera > Hesperiidae > Hesperia > Hesperia comma. The sequence continues at coordinate 6,296,429 of FR990032.1, read as the reverse complement.
TTGAATGGGTGACCGCTAGTGGCAAAAAATTCTTCAGCACTTCCGTGCTTCGGAGGGCACGTAAAGCCGTCGGTCCCGGTTATTATCGATATATAACAGTCGTTAAACCATGTCAGAAGACTCCGGGCGGCCTGAAAACTTCTGACACTGGGTTGGCCACTAACCCTCCACCAATCCGCATTGGAGCAGCGTGATGGAGTAGGTATGCTCTAGGCCTCCTCAATAATGAGAAGAGACCCGTGCTCAGTGGGTTGTAGCTTCAAAGCACAGCTTTAACAAGACACTTGGTGTAAGGTTTACTTAGTTCAATACTTTATTCATTTTTCACCTAATTTGCTTTTCTTGTGATTATTTGGTTCGCAGTGGTGCGGCATGGGGGAAGGTGGGCCATTAGGTTTCGGTTTCTTCAATGACTTCTTTGACGCGTAAGTATTGAGGACAGAAATGTATAATATCTTATCTACAAATTAAAATGGTATGGAAATGGTAAATTAAAGTGGTATAGAATCGGGCATTCCTTGTTTCCGATGTAGAACGGATGAACAACCTGATGGTATGATGTCGTCATCGACAAGGATACCAGAAACGCTAAAAATCTAAAAAGCTACAGCCCTGGGACAAATTTAAATTGAATGGTATAAAGATCTCTGAAGGGCCGTAATTGTTATTCATCCGTGTAGTGTTGTCGTGTTATAGGGCTGAATTTTAATTGACGCAGTTCCTCCTATTGTCTAAGCTTACTTTCTCATCACCAAAGTTGGCAAAACATGCCTACCGTGGAAACGGTTTATCATGTTCATTCATATTATAATTTTATCATCATTGATTGAATTGATTCATGTAATGTGGGCAGACTTTAAAACTGTTTTTACATAATATTTCGATACATTACGACAATTCAAGACACTAAAAATCTAACGCGGGCAGGGTAAGTTAGATTGAACGCAAGATGGCCAGTGTTCCTTGCAGCTAAACTAGGATTCCGAAGGTTATTGAATGCAACCACGATCTAGGGTCTTGTAGAGTTGACGACCCATGACCCATGACGGGTTTTTAAATTATGGGTTTAGGTATCTTTCGAAGATTTTCCCCTGGAAACAAAAAGTTATTAAATTCGTTTGCATTAATGTTTGTGTGTGTGCAGTGAGAACGGTACGTCGCTGTTAGCTAGCCTGGCGCTCGCTCACATCGAGCACAAACTGGACAAGATATCAGCACTGGCAGACTTCCTTGAAGTAATAGCCAACGTCACGGGAACAGGTCTGTATTGTTTTATAATAGGTAATCATTTAGCCCACTGACATTAGTAATACCAAATTAAGACATCTTAGAAACGTTGCATGCAACGTAGAAAAAGAATAGCGAAGGAATTTTATTAGCATTTACCATTGGTACTTTATGGTAAAATATGTAGCTCAGACAAGCTTTATTAGGTACCTATACGATTGCGAAATTACAGAATGTATAAATGGAGGATTTGAATTCTTTGCATAACTTAATCAATATGTTTAAGAAGTGAATGAGAATATTGATTGTTACTCGATGCATCGCACTAAAAATCAGGCAATACCTATTTACCTAGACGTACTTAACTAGTAGTAGTAACTTAATCTTTTTAAGAAATAGGTATATAATATATATAAGTACCTATATTGTATGAAAAACTAAAAATACGCTTTTACACTGCTATGTCTGCTACGTTATTTAGGTACTTATAAATGAAGAGCCATAATTTTTGACATTGTGCTGCTTACTGTTGAGGAGTTCCTTTGCCTGAAGCCAAGCCTGAGAGTAGTATCCGACCCTGCTTGCTATAAAACGAAGTTAAAGGAAGTAGTTCTAATTCAGCTTGTAAGTTTCGAACATCCACAAATGTTGCAATTTAAATAATAGCTCTCCATGGGATTGGTACCTAGCTACTGTGGAGATCCAAAGAACTTTTAATGATAATGTTACGTGTCAGGAGTAATGGGTTCGAGAAAATGCCAAAATGTACCACAAAGACTTTATTGAACTCGTAGAAACACAATTACACACTGTACACAGTACACACCACAACACTATGCACGTAGGTACTCGTAAACACACTCGACGAACACTGTATCACTCGTAGAAATCACTAACTTCTCACTGGTATCGCTCGTAGGTATCGCTGGTATCTTCCTGGTTCCGCTTCCGAAACTAGAATGTCCGTGGTTGGCCGATCGCCCCTTTATATACCACTCACCCACCATTCACGACAATCGAGAATATTCCCGCGAAGTCCGGGCCCGCGTCGAAATAAAGTTCGAGAACGTTCCTTGCAACCGACTTTCGCCCGTATCACTATTGCCGTAATGGTCGAAGCGTCGTGCGTCCTTTTGAGAGAGCCGCGCTCCTATTGTTTCCATTGTTGCGCGACATGTTTATGGCCCCTATTGTTTATTGTTTTCGGCGTAGCGAAGTCGATGCGCCAGGGTTGTCACATTGCCTCCCTCTTAGTCATGCTCGTCCCGAGCATTATTCGATCCATGAAATGGTGCCAATCTGTCCACGTGCACGATCTTCGGCTTTCTTCTGTCCCCCTGTCTGATTCGGTAGGTCACGTCATTAATCCTCGTGACAACTGTGTAAGGGCCTTTCCATCGTGCTTGTAGCTTCGGAGACTTCCCTTTCTTCCGCAGTGGATTGTGCAACCATACGGAATCTCCCTCCTTGAAACCATGTTTCCGGGCATCGCGATCGTACCGGGTTTTCATTTTTTCGCTTGTCTTCAAACACTGCTCCCTTACAAGATCATGTGTCTCGTCCAATTGTTTCCGTAAGTCCGCGATGTATTCAACTGTTGGTTTCGGGGCATCTGGCGGTGTTCCGGTAAGCAAATCCAACGGCAGGCGCATTTCTCTTCCGAAGTTAACTTTAGCGGGTGTAAATCCCGTGGACTCGTGTATGGCAGACCGATATGACATCAGGAACAGAGGAATGTGCCGATCCCAGTCTCGCTGATGTTCCTCGACGACCTTGGCCAAGTGATTTTCCAACGTTTGGTTGAATCTCTCCACCATGCCGTCAGATTGAGGATGCGCCGGTGTGGTACGTGTCTTATTTATTCCCAAAAGATCACACATCTCCTGGAATAACGTCGACTCGAAGTTCCTGCCTTGGTCGCTGTGTAATTCCAATGGTACACCAAAGCGGCATACTACCTCCTGGACAAGTTTCTTGGCCACGGTTTTCGCCTCTTGGTTCGGGGTTGCAAACGCTTCCGGCCATTTGCTGAAGTAGTCTTGAACCACGATGATGAATCTATTCCCGTCTTCAGTCTGAGGGAATGGGCCAGCAACGTCTATGGCGATTCTTTCCCAAGGGGCTCCGACGTTATACAGCTGTAGTTTCCCTTTGGATCTAGTGCGGGGCCCTTTTACTGAAGCGCACACTGTACACTTTCTGCACCAATCTTCAACGTCCTCTCGACACCGCACCCAATAAAAGCGTTCCCGTATCTTTACCAGGGTCTTCTTGATGCCGAGGTGCCCACCAGAAGCGCCATCATGTACCAGCTTCAGCAAATCAGCCACTTTACTCCTGGGAATAACCATTTGCAGGGTTTTTTCCTTTCCGTTGAGTGATTCCCAGCTCCGGTAAAGCACGCCATTCTCCAATATAAGGCTGTCCCACTGAGCCCAGTATGCCTTAGTCGTTGCGCTCGAGGCTGACACATCGCTCCACAGGGGCCTCTGTCCTTTGGCTTTCCATTCCATGATCAGGCTGAGGTCTTTGTCTTCCTTCTGAGCTTGGCTTACTTGCTCCGTTCCCCAAGACTCGTCTAGTTCCTGCATCCTTATCACCCTGACCTCTTCTTTAGCCTCATGCTTAATGCAATGTCGACATTCTTCGGAGCATGGGCGTCGTGATAGGGCGTCGGCATTCGAGTGAGCTCTTCCGTTACGATGCTCTATTACGAAGTTGAACTCTTGAAGTTGTTCGATCCATCTCGCAACCTGGCCTTCCGGGTTCTTGAATTGCAGAAGCCACCTCAGAGCGGCGTGGTCCGTCCTTATTGTGAACTCGCGTCCCAGCAAATACTTGTTGAAGTGCTGAAGGGTCTTCACCACAGCCAGTAATTCTCGCCGAGTCACACAATAATTCCTTTCCGGTTTCGAAAGGGTCTTGCTAAAGTACGCAATGACCACCTGCTGGCCGTCCTGTTCTTGCGATAACACCCCTCCGATGCCAGTATTGCTAGCGTCCGTGTCTACTGTGAATCTCCCTTCTCTTCTGGGGTAGCCAAGAATCGGAGCCGAGCACAGACGTTCCTTTAAGCGAACAAACGCATCTTCGCAATCGGAATCCCAACTGAAGATTCTCTTGTCCTCCGTGAGACGATGTAACGGCTTGGCTATCTCGGAGAAGTTCTTCACAAACCGACGGTAATAGGCGCATAGTCCCAAGAACGCTCTTACATCGGTCTTGTTCTTTGGGGTCGGCCATTCTTGAACAGCTCTTATCTTATCTGGATCAGTGCGAACACCTTCGTCCGATATGATGTGTCCCAAGAATGATACTTCCTTCTTGAAGAAGTCACATTTCTTCGGATTGAGCTTTAGGTTGGACTCACGGAATCGTCTGAATACCTTCTCTAGGTTTCGCTTGTGTTCCACAAAGCTTCGTCCCATGACTATGACGTCATCGAGGTAAACCAGACAAGCGTCCCCCAAAAGTCCCACCAACACTCGCTCCATGAGACGCTCAAAAGTGGCAGGAGCGTTACATAATCCAAAAGGCATTACGCGAAACTGCCACAAGCCATTTCCGGTTCCGGTGGTAAAGGCGGTCTTCTCTTTGTCTTCTGGCCGGACTTCTACTTGCCAGTAACCACTCTTCAGGTCGACCGTCGAAAACCACTTCATGCCACCAAGCATATCCAACGTGTCGTCAATCCGAGGCAGAGGGTAGCTGTCCTTCTTGGTAATGGTGTTAAGCATCCTGTAGTCGACACAGAATCTAGTACTGCCATCCTTCTTCTTCACGAGTACCACAGGTGAACACCAAGGGCTAGTTGACGGCTCGATCACCTTGCTGCGCACCATGTCCTCGATCATTTCTGCAACTTCGTGTTCCTTTGCCAGTGGTACTCGTCTCGGTCTTTGCTTGATCGGTGAAGTATTGCCGGTATCTATTGGATGAGTGACAAGATTTGTTCTTCCAAGGTCGCTATCTCCTCTGGTAAAGATGTCCTTGTAGTCCATCAACAACTTTGCTGCCTGAGTATATTCTTCAGAGCTCAAATTCCTCCTGGTCGCCTCCAGCAAAGATGTCATGTGATCCGTTGATCCAAGTTTGTCCGAGTTTTCTTGGACCTTCCTCAAGCTGTCCACGGCTTCACATCGGCCGATAACGGTATTCTTTGCGAGATGTATCGGCGTGCTGCTAAGATTGATGACCTTTAACTTGGCGTCACGTTTGGTCATGAGCAGTGTCCTTGCCGTGATCCAACTAGGATGATCTCCGTAGTCTTCTACTATGACACATCGATCCAGCTTTATCCCTTCTGGAAACCTAATCTGGACCAAGGTTTCCGATCTGGGTGCCAGCTTCACTGACCTCAAACAGTACACTGCTCCTGAAGATGAACCCTCCAAGAAGACTTCTTGATCCGGGAAGCTTAACACTCCTTTCGCTATGTCAACTATACAGTGATGTGCCCGTAGAAAGTCCAGTCCGATAATGCAGTCGTCAGTTATATTCGCTACTAAAACAGACTGCATGTAAATGTCACTTCCGAGTTTCAGTCTTGCTTCCGTAACTCCTAGGACGGTCACTGGCTGGCCTGTCGCTGTCTGCAGATTGCATGATGGTCGTCCATTTTCCCACATGATAGTCCGCTTCAGTAGTTCCGGTCGAACGATGGATTTCGATGCTCCCGTGTCAATAGTAAAGCGACAGGGTATGCCATTTATTTCTCCAGTAGTTACGAGGCTGTTCCCGTCACAAGCTTGTGATACCAATACAGTAGGGGCTCGACGAAGTCCAGCCAGTGCCCGCCCCGCGGCGCTGGCGCCTCTTAGTTTAACGGCTCCTGGGTGTCGACTTGGGTAGCGGTCGACACCGATTTCGGTTGCTTCCGAGTCCGGCAGTTGATCCTTATATGGCCTCGTTCGCCGCATCCGTAGCAGATAGGCCCAGTACGAGGTTGAATCGCTGCTACGACTTCACGCACCTTACAACCTTTGTAGTCGCTTCGTACCGCTTCCACTTCAAGGGCATGCGCTAAAGCTGCTTCCAATGTGGCGTGATGACCCAAGCGCACCGTTGCTCTCACTTCGGGATCCCGTATACCGCTGACAAACGCCTCTAATACTTTGTCTTCTACCGGTGTGGAACTCGAAGCATAGGCTCGACGTACGAGGCGCTCGATCTCCGTAGCCCATTGCTGCAGTCCTTCGCTCGACTTCTGTACTCGATCTTTAAGTTGCGCGCGGTACACGTGCTCCAGGTGCTTTTCCCCGTATCGAGCTTCCAAGGCCTTAAATAGCGACTCCAAGGTGCGTCGCTCGGCGGGCAGGTTCTCAAGCACCAGCAGTGCCTCTCCTCGTAGAGCTAGTGTGAGTGCCGCCAACGAGTGCTCGTCCTCCCAGCCATTTCCACTTGCAACTACCTCGAACTGGTGCTTGAACGCCGTCCACGAGGTCGTGCCGTCGAAACTTGGGACCTTAAATTTCGGGGCCCCAGGACATGGGCTGGTTGCTGCCGTGCCCAAAACCCTTATTTTTTGCAGCTTATTGTCCAACTCCATGAACCTAGTTTCGTAGGAGTTTACTGTCGCACTGAGGCTGTTAAGGGCTTGGTCGTGCTCGGATGTACGCGACTTTACTAGTTCCAGGTCTTCCTTCACGACGTTCAGTTCTCCCTGGAAACCATCCAGCTTTGCATCGATTGTCCCCAGTTTACTTTCCAGGCTCTCCATTGCTTTCTGCTGGCTCCGCTGTATGCTTTCCAAGGCTTCGCGCTGGCTCTTCTGTAAGGCGGCTAATAAGGAGCCCATATCCAGTGCACTCGGTGTCGGTGCTGACGCAGCTGATGTAGTCGAAGGTTCAGCGGTGGTCTCCGTGCGGTCACGCCCAGGTGACTCCATTCGTGCGGCATCCAATGCCGTTTGCCGTCGCGTACGAATCCCTTCTTCACTCTGCGGTACTACAGGCATTCCGCTTCTGTCACCAATTGTTACGTGTCAGGAGTAATGGGTTCGAGAAAATGCCAAAATGTACCACAAAGACTTTATTGAACTCGTAGAAACACAATTACACACTGTACACAGTACACACCACAACACTATGCACGTAGGTACTCGTAAACACACTCGACGAACACTGTATCACTCGTAGAAATCACTAACTTCTCACTGGTATCGCTCGTAGGTATCGCTGGTATCTTCCTGGTTCCGCTTCCGAAACTAGAATGTCCGTGGTTGGCCGATCGCCCCTTTATATACCACTCACCCACCATTCACGACAATCGAGAATATTCCCGCGAAGTCCGGGCCCGCGTCGAAATAAAGTTCGAGAACGTTCCTTGCAACCGACTTTCGCCCGTATCACTATTGCCGTAATGGTCGAAGCGTCGTGCGTCCTTTTGAGAGAGCCGCGCTCCTATTGTTTCCATTGTTGCGCGACATGTTTATGGCCCCTATTGTTTATTGTTTTCGGCGTAGCGAAGTCGATGCGCCAGGGTTGTCACAATAACATTATGTCATTAAGTGTAAAACTGCACACCAGACAGTTTTCCATAATACTAGGGTGGGTGAAGTCCGCAAATCTGCGCTTGGCCAGCGTCGTGGACTGTGACCTGTATTCCTCACATTCTGTGAAGAGAGACATAGTGATTTATTATTTAAAGTAATTTTATAACAAAAAAGTAAATTGTGTTAATTAATTTATTACTTTATTTTACAGCTTTCATCGGATAACAACTTCATAAAATGGCGATATTCTACTACGGCGAGACTGCTACACAACCATTTTTGTCATAGTTTTAAGGGCATTAATTTATTGAATGTGTAATAAACTTGTTTCTTTAATTTAAAGCAAACCCTTTCAATGACCATGTTCTAAGAGCGCGTTAAAAAGATTGAACGAATGTTAAGAAATCCGCCATATAAAATTTAAGAGTCACATTACTTCATTCTTCGAGTCGTTGTTAGCAATCCTTATAACTAAACGTAACTAAAGTATCGCTAAAGCGTCGATAGTATGGGGGCAACTATTACGGTTCATGGGTTCATACAGCCTGGTGACAGGCGGACGGACGGACAGCGAAGTCTCAGTAATAGGGTCCCATTTTACCCTTTGGGTACGGAACCCTAAAAATGATGTAACAAAATAAACACGATATAACGCCGCCTCTTGTTAAATAGAAGGAACACAAATACCAGTAAGGTTTTAAGTTTTTGTCTCTACCGTTAATTGGATAGACTTAGCATAGGTACACCGAAGTTTTAATAAATCTATGGTGCATTGCACGTAATGGCAGGAAATAAACACAGGCATAGACAAAATAAAACAACAGGATAACATGATGGAATTTGGAATTGTTTATTAAAATATTATTTACAAGATATTTTATTTGATAACATGGCTCCTAACTAGACTTGCTTATGGCAAACGGTACAGTCCTACGCTGCGGCGGCGACGGTAGGGGGATTACCATTTTGCTTCACACAGAAATTATCGCCAATATTTGGACAAAAATATTCGTCACTGTGCAATTATACATTCTATATAATTATTCAACACAAGAGATGATTTTAACGACGTTAAAAAGCTATTTAAGTTAAAATTTAACAAAAGCACACACGGTATAATTCAACTGACTTATACTTTTTGATACTGCGTGGATTGAGAAAGATCTCTTCTCTTGAAATTAGGTGGAAACTTAAAGTAAACGCTTCTCAATTTAATCGAACAAGCGTCACAATAGATTCCGCCGTCAACCCGCTCCGCCGCGCGCCTAACGCATTATATCTAAACTAGAATCCATAATTAGACCAACTAGTTTCACAGCTTATTATATACAAATGTTGTCACAACACACGCAGTGAAAGGACATTGGGCACTTTGTATGGGTATCAGGCCCTCAATGAACACTTGTATAGACAATAACTTTGATATTAGTCTTATAGCTAATTTCAGCAGAAAGCAGAATATAATGATCATTTTGTATCCAGGTGGTTATTTTGCGTTTAGTAAATATTTTTATACATAAAGGTTTAATAAAAAAAAACAAACCATTAATTTTTAATTATTCAGATTTATTCAGAATCATATACTAATAACACATTATCTAGGAATTGGGCAGGTGGATTTATATTATTTTCATACATTGCCCAGCCTAAAAACCAAACCACTGTCATAACATGAGCACAGCAACCTACTGTTCTCTGGCCTACAATGTAGTTACAACAGTATTGTTTAATTGCATTTCTTCCTTCTTCCTCAGTATTAAAAAGAATATAAACATAATATATTTTTCTATTAATATGTCTGCTTTGTATTTTTGATCTCAATAATGTGCAATTGTTTGCCAAAGAGAACCCTTCCAATACGTTGCTGGCTCGTTCACTGCCCACTTCTATAATATAGGAGCCATTGATTTGTCTTGTCAGTTCAGAGTTGTGGTGACAGATGACACAAACGGTTTTAATATTGCCATATATTGCCAAAAACGTAAAAAGTATATGGCATGATGGGTGAATACTGACAATCGGAAGTTATAGTATCAAAAAACTATTTTTTTATTTAACTATTTTAAAGATGCAACTTGATACAAAAATATTTTAGGTATGTATGAAAAAACTGATAAACAATTTTTTAGTTAAGTTGTTTACGTCTAAGCATCCTGTTCACGCAGGGCCTGAAATGCTCAATGTCCTTTTGTCCACGTTGAGGTTTTACCCAATTTATTGAGTAATAACTTTAAATCCAATTTGAGTGCAACATAGTGGTTTCTTATTAATAATTATATCGATGATAACTGTGTGTTATTTAAGGTATCTAAACATTTAATATAATTTACAATAAATTTAACTATTGATTTGAGTCAGCATTGAACTATTAAATATTACTAATGGCAGTGTGATATTTTAAATATTTTATCGATCTTAACAGTACATATTGGTTCATTCTAAATGGTAAAACAAGTAACACAACGGGCCGAAGAAATCGATAATGAAGTATCGATTCACTGATTATTTATACTATGCCAACACATGGCAACATTTTATTCGTCAAAAAGTTCACCTAATTATGGATTCGACTATACATCTTTCATAACGGACGCATCGCTGTATGTATGTTTATTATTTGCTGCTAAACCCTTTCATACAACTTTTGAGCAGTATTAGATAACTCTTTCATCACACATATTAATCTGTTATCAATGGAAGACGTCAGAACCAGACTACTCTGTGACATTTTTTTTTCATGAGGCGACATCGTACAATCGCGCTATCAAAGTTTTCTACACCACTCGCATTATGCAAGTTCCGATTGTGAACAGTCGGAGCTCGGCCGCTCCCGGGCATGTCTCATTTGGCGGGAGATCTCTATTCATCATACGCACAGAAAAGTATATTCAGACTAATCAAAATGCTGTTTTCTTGCATAATTGCATTCTTCATGTCTGCATAAAAAAAGTTTATTTTTTGAGAAAAATGTCAGTCACCAGTCCGGTTTTGACGTCTTCTGTCAAACATAAGGCCAAGGTGTCACCCGCACAGCCGCGCCGTTTCTATACAACGTTCGGAACGCACCTATTACTTAAAAATATTATTTACAAACTGTCGCTTACATCTATATTGGAATTATACCCTAAATCAAATATATTTTGGAATAAATAATTTCAAGGTTTTCCTATCAACACAATATACAAATATATGCAATATTTATGACGTAGAATGCGGCTCCCTCGGTATTACTCTATCAATGTTGTCATTTGATTTTCATGGCGTAAAGGATTTATTATAATATATAAAAAATACACTTATTAATACAAAAAATAACAAAAATGCATTGAAAAATAACGAAGGCCGCACCCAGTACGATTACGCATATAGATAGGTATGTAACAATTTATTGTATGTAACATTATATTGAACATGACAGGAATAATAACATGCTGTCACTTATAAATGTGACAATTTTTAAATTTAATTGACACTGAATCACGCACACTTAAGTAGCAATTACTAATTTATCATTAAACAAGAAATATCTAAAACATGTTATATTCCATGACATTTTCTTACACTATGTAACATGTTTAGGAAAACTGAATATACCATAAAATATTTCATTATCCGTGTAAGCGATACTGTGACTTATTTCGTTAACATAAAAGTGTAAATTAAAGCATTATTTTTATCTGTACAACAATATTTTTTTGTACTAAAAATCAGTATTGTTTTATTTTATTTTTTATTCGGAATTATAATTCGAATAATTTTCAAAGGACACATATACTGTCATAATGTGTTACATACAATATTAGTCGCTTAATACATATATATAAGTATATATATTTATTATTTACACGAAATGGCAGGAATGGATTTCGGAAAGAAATTATTCAAGCATAACTCGAAATATTTTTGGAAAATAAATGCTTAAAATGTACATGCGTGGAATCAAAGGACCACAGCCTTATGCAACTTTCGTGGAAAGTAAAAGGCTAAATCAAGTGGAAAGAAGCAATTTTCGCCCTTAAACCAGCCGGTTAGTGGCGAAATTCGCGAAATACTTTGGAATCATAGAATAGGCACAAGCCTATATTTTAATGTTTGCGATGGACTTTAATTTCATATCTATGTAATATTCGTCGAAAGCTTGGAATTTTTGAGCATAATAATTATGTTATTGAACATAAAACCTTTCTCCGAAGAAACTCTGCAGCTTTACATGCCTTATAAAGCCAAATATATTAAGGATCAAAGTCGCATCACAATCCGATAAGAGATCTAGTCGAAAATAGGAAGCGTGGCAAACCCCACCACTGTACTGGTCAAGAGTGGTTGAGCGTCCATCGACTATAATATAGGTTAAAGCCAGAAACATATCGTAAATATTTTGTACGATTTGATTAAATACTCCTCTCATATTCCGTTGTCACTGCAGACATACATACAGACATAACAAAGTCACACAATCCACTTTATATAGATGTTTCATGACGTTATGCTGTCAATGCTGACACCTCTGGACAATAGGAAGAGCTTCATCTATCTCTTGTCTTAGCTGTTGCAGCTTGTTTTCTCAGATGTCACATTACACAGTAAGACTGGTTATAAGCTGTTGACATAGTTTCCCGTATTCCCGTTGATCTCCAGATATACGTCTCATCTTCAATCCTTTCTTCTCCTGAGCCTTGTTTTCACACACAACCAATTCTATCTGGATCCCGCCAGAATATTCTAGATTTAGGAAGCCTGTTAAGGATTCTGAGTCATCTTGCTTGTCGGTTTGGTCACCGGTCTCCACGAAAATGTTCTGAGGAGGTACCCGCGTGTTTATAGTCTCTTTTAGTAACTCCACGATCCTCTGAGAATCTAGTTGTGAACACATAGTACTAAGAGCTACTTCGTAGTACTCTTGGACACAGGAGACTTTCTGAGGACTTAACAGGATCGGAATCTTTTGTTCTTCCGGCCTGCAAACCTCCGTCAGTCTCAAATCCATTGTTGAGCGTTGCAGCTTCTCAATCTCTTCTTGTCTCGGACTTTCCTCCTCACATTTCTCCAATTTGTCCCGCGACATGTAAACATCTTCGCAGTATTCCTTGACTTCTCCTAACACGCCCTGAGCAGAGAACGAAGACCGAGGAGTTTCGCCTCTTTCTGAAAAGCTACTCCTCCCGAAATCGCTTCGTTCCGAGAATGATGATCTCCCAAAATCTCCTCTTTCCGAGAAGCTTCCTCGATCAGAGAATGAGAATGATTCTCGATGCTCAGAGAAGCTACCTCGGTTTTCGCTGAAGCCTGAACTAATGGACACCAAGTTGGAGTATATTGATTGGACGTTCTGTTCACAATTGGGCGACGCATTCGCGGAGTCGTTACTTAACGAGTCATCACTAAAGCCCAGAGACTTATCACTTCCTCTCCGCGGATATCGGATATCCTCTGACAGGAATTTATTAGTCTCGTCGATACTTTCTTTAGGTGATTGCATCTCTGCATCTTTGTCTTCGATATCTTTGGGTATTTCTAATGGAGGCTGTTCAGTTTCATGGCTGACTTTCCGGCCTATACCTTTGGTTATTGACGGCCGGTCGTCCATGTCCGAAGGTTCGGATATCACGAACTGTGGGAGAGGGTACTTTGAGTTCTCTAAGCTATCTACGCTATCTTCGGACGAGGATGCAACCAAGGTAATCTCAGACCCGAGGCAGTCAGTCAAACTGATCTGCGGATGAGTCGACGGATACGGCGGGAACTGACTTCTACTGACTTCTTGGAACATTTTCGCCTCTCCATTGTGACTCCCGTTACCGATTTCTTCTTGGATCATGTCCAGGGGAGACCCAGGGTTGGAGATGGGGGAATTGTTCAGGGATCGGTGGGTGACCATATGGATTTGGGGGTGGACCATTGGATGCAGTTGAGGATATTGGCCAGTGTCCATTTCTACGTTGCTTCTAAGGTCTAGAGGGGTCGCACTAGGTTGGGGCGTTCCTCTCGTTATCGAGCCAGTGTGTAGGTAGCTCAGACCTTCGGTGATTTGGTGCAATGGCGAGCCGGGGCTAGCTGGGGATACGTGGCCGAAGTTGCCGTACGAATGGATGGACTTGAGCATATCTTGCGAGATATTGACGTGAGGGGAGTATAGATTGTGGAGGTTGATGCCCAGTTTTAACGCCACGTCCTGTAGACAATATTTTAGATATTAAAGTGTACGTGTATAAAACAGTTAGACAACTTACAGATAAAACTTCGCTACAGCGAGTCCCTTCCTTTACTATCATTACTCAAGCTTTATTAAATAAAATTAAAGTTACAAATAACTTAAAATAGCAATAATCTATACTTATAATAAATCTGTAGAGAGGTCAATTCTGTACATTACATATATTTCCAAAATAACTATCAGGGGGTGATTAGGGATCGATACTGATGCCAAAAATGCAATCAGTAAAATTTTTGTCTGTCTGTCTGTCTGTCTGTCTGTCTGTCAGTCTGTCGGATGTATAACCGTTATAGAAACAAAAACTACTCGACGGATTTTAACGAAACTTGGTACAATTATTTTTCATACTCCCGCGCTGGTTATAGTATACTTTTCATCACGCTACAATCAATAGGAGCAGAGCAGTGAAGGGAAATGTTGGAGAAACGGGAGAAGTTACTCCATTTTTTAAGCTTCCGTCGCGTGTGCAACCTTAATGGTTAAAGCTACACAGAAATCATGTATGACGGAAATGTTCTCCTTAAAATTATATAAAAAATATTCCACGACAGCATATGTCTATCTTTTAAGGTTGACTCACAATAACACGTGTAACTCCCGATAGCTTAGCAGTTCGAAGCTTTCTGATTAAGTATACCTATATTTTATCTACTCTTACGTTTATGACACTTAAGTGGGTGAAATAAAGGGGTGAAGTTTAAACGAAATTCACGCGGGCGAAGCCGCTGGCAAAAGCTAGTTCAAAATATAAACCCTTGCTATATCACGCCGCTTCATATAAAAATAAATTGTAGATGGTTAAAATGTCGTTACCTGCGTGAGGGCGCGATTAGTAGGCAAGTCAGGCCCATCCGGAGCGGGTTCCGTCGCTGGAGATAATCCACTGTGGATAGGGGAACCTGTGAACATCATCGTCATATTAGATACAGTTCATTCATATAAATATTTATTGATAAATAGTTACGATATCTTATACCAAAAGAAATGGACCAGCTGGCTTTAAGTCGATAGATAATAAAAATGATTTGCATCAGACCAGAATATGTGTAAATATAAGTGAGTGTGCGGCTCGAAGGACCATGTCATAATTACATATATATAGATAATTACCAGGGACCATATAATAATTACTAGTATTTTTAGACAAGACAATTACCAGGCACTGACACCGACGCCGCAGGCGGGGATGCCCCAGCACGCCTTTCCAATCCTCGCTGAAACCACAAACACATCTTAACAAACTATACATAAACAGTACAAAAATAGTCCAGAAAATTAGCTGCAAAATATATTAAATATTGTCAATATAACGATTTCAACAGGTAGAATTTTTCAAGGTCACTTCTAAAATTCGGTCACTTTATTTATTTAGTTAATGCATACACCCATGAGTGTGACAATTGTGTGTGTGTGTGTGTGTGTGTGTGTGTGTGTGTGTGTGTGTGTGTGTGTGTGTGTGTGTGTGTGTGTGTGTGTGTGTGTGTGTGTGTGTGTGTGTGTGTGTGTGTGTGTGTGTGTGTGTGTGTGTGTGTGTGTGTGTGTGAGTGTGACAATTACAATATTCACCTGCAACTGTTGGTACTCCTGTCTCGCGGACGCGATGTCGTGCGTGGCGCGCGGCGGCGAACACTCCGCGCGGCGCACCGGCGAGTATCTCTCAGCGTGTTCGCGGGCTGATGTCAAATATATAACTCTTATAATGAACGGCATAAGGTTTAGTATGGCACAGTTACGCTTGGGACCTATGGATTCAGTTACAAACAGCTGGTCGACTAACTGACGTGGAAAAATTGACTTAAAGGTGTTACTGTATTTATGCTCGTTGTTTATATACTTTGACGGGAAATATATGGCTATTGACGTCATAAGCTAAAGTAAGTCATGGTCATAAATACCGCAACGCCAAACATCTTAAAGTATGCGACCAGAAGATCACATTTAAGGGTAAAATTTCATAAGCGTCTCCACGCTTTGAACATCGTTGTCAGTTGTTAAATATTATCGATAGTTCTCGGAGGGCAGAAGTTCTATCAAACTTATAATTGGCCACTAAACCAACCAACACTAGAGGAAAATAAGAGAACATTCCGTAGGCCTATCTTACAGAGATTCAAATTGTTATCAATTTTAACCTAAATCATTAAGAGTTATTATTCTCATCGAATACGTATATGCAAATTAATATCAAAAGCTATTATAAAAAAAACTACACAAACACACACACATACTAAGAAAACCATTCACAAGCAAATTAATTTCAGTGCGCAAATTTAAACATCAAATTTTACCTTATTCCTCCAAAATGTCAGGCTTAAAGTCATTAAAATAATACGAGTATAAACAGAGGACAAACAAAAGTTTCTCTTACGCTTTATATCTTTCATGGATTTGTACGAGAATATACAACTACCCTCACCCAGAATAAACAAAAACAATTACCCATTTCTTGTACTGTAGCGAGCATTTGTAGCTTGACTCTTTGAGGGCCGGAGTACTTCCTTTGTCTCGCGTATTGCCCCTGAAGGGGCGTGCCTGCTGTGATGGACCCTTGAGGGGCCACAGACCCCTGAGACACGATCGACCCTAGACTCTGGGTCTGATAGCACCCTATGGACCCAAAATTCCCAAACTTCGTAGGGACGTTCCCCGTGTAACTACCGAAGTTAGAATAGTTGTAGTCTGTGAAACTATTCATGTCGTAATTAGGGATAGGTCTGCCGGTCACGATTGACCCCTGGTTGCCATGGTTACACACAGGCGTTCCACTCACAATGGATCCCTGGTTTCCCACTAACGCCCCCATAGATCCCTTGCTAGTGACAGGCGTCCCACTCGTTATTGATCCCTGGTTACTCAAAGACATTCCTGTGACTATCGACCCTTGGTTACTGATAGGGTTGCTACTCATGATTGAGTCTTGATTGTCAATAGACATTCCACTCACTATGGACCCCTGATTATTGGTAGGATTGCCACTCATAACAGATCCTTGATTGTTCAGAGACATTCCACTCACAATAGATCCCTGGTTACTAATTGGGTTACTCATTAAGGTTCCTTGATTATTGTATGATCCCTGGTTACTGTTGGGGTTGCCAGTCATTATTGATCCCTGTTTGTTAATTGGCATTCCACTTACTATGGACCCCTGGTTCGGAATAGGGTTGTTACTCATAAGAGATCCCTGATTGTTCATTGTCATTCCACCGACAATCTGATGATCAAATGATCCTTGACTACTGATAGTGTTGCCACTCATACCTGATCCTTGGTTACTGGCAACATTCGCACTCATCATCGCTTGATTTCCAATGGGTGTTCCGCTTACTATAGAACCTTGGCCGGGGGTGTTCATAATCATCTGATTAGGGGTAATTACAGCGCCATGGTTAGGTGAAAATTGGCCAATTTGTCCCATAGCAGGAGTGTAAGGGGAGACAGCTTGACTGGGTGTGCCAGTTACTATAGACCCTTTTGTGCCCATAATAGATCCTTGGGGGATTGTTTCTAGTAACGGCTTCATGGATTTAGGGTTATTTGGTCTGTTTGTGTAGTTAGGGGTGCCGGCAGTGATAGATCCTTGTATCTGAGACTGTGGTGGATTCTGGGAGTAATTGAAGCCTGGCTGCATAGAGGGTGGAAGGTAATTGCGCTTCATACGTTTCTCCACTTCCATTACTAACTCAGGACTTATAACTAGAGGTTGCGAAAGAAAAAAATAAAAATTAGCAAACAAAACCAAACAATAACCAATAACAGGCATGCGTGCACTAATAAAAGGTAATTTTAAAATGGGAACCAAAAAATATTAACAAAGAAGAAAATGTGAAAATAGTACTTTAATATAATCTATTTTACTGCTCAAGATCCATAATAAATAAGAATATAAAAGTTACTCATAATGTTGATGAAAGTATTAAAGACTCTATTTATGCCCCTAGGGAGTCAAAATGTAAATATGACCCTTAGAGCATTTTCAATCAATATAACGGAATAAGTTCACATTTTCTTCACAAAATTAATTAAAAAGAGCATTCAAAGAGCCGAAACACTTAGTAAATCTGCCATAGATCACATACCCTATAACTGTCGAACTGTAAGAAGCTATTAAATTACCGAGTTAATTCTTATAATACACGATCCACCCCTACTTTACGAAAACAATTATGAAAATTTAATTTTTATAGCACTTTTAATTTAAACTTATTTTCTCACATATCTCTTTACCATCAATATAATTCAGATATGTCATCTTTGGACTTTTTATTGATGCAAATTAGCGCAAAAATGGCATTATTACATCGACACACTATAATGGCGTTTCACAAATTTGTACTGACTCATTAAAAAAAATTTCGTGAACACCATTACCAAACTAACAAATTATAACAACGTTTTCACTCAATCAATCAATAGTCAAAATAGTCAACGACACGACACGATGTCGTATGGTGTAATGTGAAAACGTTGTCGTACTACGTAACGGCTACACACACAACATCACAAATTCAAACTCCAAACGCACAACAAACATACATTCTATCTATTATCTACACTATGTATAGTATCAATAAAGGATTGATTGAGAACTTTGCAGAACAAAAAACTAACAATTATATGGAATAAATTCTCTTCATTTTTTTATATTTTTTGCTTGTGGCTTGTGAGCGTCAAAATGACGCCATGCTTTAAATTATCCTAAGGGAACATATTTCCGGAATAAAAACTATCATATGCCTGCATACCAAACCTTCTTCAAAACAAATATAAATTGGGTTAGAACTCAATCAATCCTTTATTTTTCTAAACACTCTAGACAAAATACATTCAAGACAAATTTTACAGTATATAAATATAATATACACAACGTCCTTACCGGGCGGTCGTTCGGTGACTGTGAGCAACCCGCTCCTGCGCACGCGCATGTTGCCCGTAGAAGACGGCGACGTACTCGGCTGCGTAAAATTTAGACGTTTTTAATGGAGCGCTTAAGCTTGCGTCGGTACTATACTCGATTTGCTTCGATATGGATTTCGCTTTGCATGCCACTCAACTACCAACTTTGTGCCCCGTTGATTAAGGTTCACTGCAGACTGAGGTGAGAATATCAAATTTCTTAAGTTTTTGAATACAAGCTAAGTTGAACTATGAGCACACGTAATAAAGTTGTTTTTGGCGGACAGTGGCACTTCCATATCCACGGCGATTGAAGTAGTGATAGACAAAATTAAGCTACTGCGGGTAGGTCGGTTGCTGGATGGCTGACCGTTACTGGCAAAATTTCTTGAGCAATTCTGTGCTTCGGCGGGCACCTAAAGGAGTCGGAGCTGTTATCGATAGATAAATTAAGCTACGTCGGAGGTTGCAACTGCCGATGTTTAGCCACTTACTCCTCCAATCCGATTAGGGTTTTTAATCATGTTTAGCAAACAGAAAGTTGAAAAATATATTCGATAGTTCGAAAAAGAGCGAAGTTTCACTAAAGTATACTAAAGACTACGTGGCAAAAACCTAATATGCCGCTTCACAATGCGTGGTATTTTGAAATACCCCTTTCCCCCTGAATTTTTCAAGTAGTATGGGTATATTCCCTAACTTATTACAGTAATCAGTTAGTTACCTGCGGCGCGGGTGCGCCGGCGCCGCCGTCTTCGGGCGTGGAGTGTCGCTGCTTGCCGCCGCGAGATACCATGTACCTGTCGACAACACGTCTTAGTTTATTACCGGCTTCAAAATCTACAAGTACAGATAACACAAAAACTCCTCGCCAAATATCGATCATTTATATGGGACCACACCAGTTTTCAAGTAAAAAAATAATCATCAAAATTTGTTTACCACGTACGTAGTTGTGAGGTAACGCACATAAGAGAAAAAAAAATCATGTAAATATTTTTTTGTATATTGCTAAAGACAAATTTAAAAAGTTGTCCTGAAGGTTCATTGACTGGCCCTGAATACCGATTTTTTTTTCAGGTATTTCATCGGGGGCACACGCACCTGCAAAGCGTTAAAGATTCATTGGCTGGCCCTGGATACCGGAATTTTGACTATTTTTTTTTAGATATTTCATCTCCACACACTTACCTGCAAAGCGTTGAGTTGTATGCGGCGTCGCTGGAGCGCTCGTCGGGCGGCTCGCCCGCGTCCGCGCGCGACGGCGTGCCGCTGTCCGACACCTGCAACCGACACCGTTTATAAATAATTGGACGTCATTTTTGAAAAAAGTTTCACTCCACTAATATTACATGAGAAAAATCAATATTCAATTCCCCCTTCCAGTACCCTGCTTTCCACCAATTCGCACTGAAGCAGCTACCTTTCGGTTCTAGGCTTTCTGAATAATGAAGAAAGACCCGCACTGAGTAGTGAGTCATCAATGGGTTGAGGTCACAGGACATTGGATGGCTAACCGACTAGTAACTAAAATTACTAGTGCATCTACTTTAGGTTTAAGTTTCTTCTTGTATAAACCATCACCGACTAATTAGCACGCCGGTCTTCCATATAGAAGCCGTATAAATCCTTCCCTAACATTAATTTCAAAGTAATATTGCAGTACTCACATGATGCGCGGGCGCCGACCGACAGCAGGCGCGCTCGGCGCCGCGCGGCACGTTCGCGCCGCCGTCCGACGCGCGCCGTCCGAACGATGATGCTGAAACACACACACAGGTCACGTTTAGTAAACCTATTTCCTAGTAAACGCTTTCGCTTCGCTTCGGGAAACTTCATTATTTTCTTTTTTGCGACATTTTTCGCCGCAGCTCCACTCCTATTGGTCTAAGCGTGGTGTTATTATAGCTTAATCTTTCCTCGATAATGGTTTTGAACACAAAAAAGTATGGTTTTTTTTTTCAATTCGCAGCAATTGTTCCTGATACAGAAAAGTGCCCGTTCAAACAAACTTCCACGCAAAACAACGACCTACTATGCGTCAACATAGCGTGCGGCGGTTTCAGTAGCTGCTGGTCCTTGACGCTAAAGTTCCGCGGCGGCTGGTGCTGCACCGCCGGCAGCTTGGCCGGCAGGTTCGTGTTCGGCAGCAGCGACACCTTCGCTGACGGCTCCTGGTGGGAAACGATGAAGTTTTACTACGGCTCGAAGGACCATGTAAAAGTTTAGCATTCTGTCCGGTTAAGTAATAGTAACAATAATAAGATGTTGGTGTTGGGTAGTAGTGACATCTTGGCTGACGGCTTCTGTTGGGAAGCGATGAAGTTTTAGTACGCCTCGAAGGACCATGTAAAAGTTGAGCATTCTGTCCGGTTAAATAGTAGAAATTAACAATGCTCAGATTGTTGATATTAAAAAGTTATAAAATGGAATTTAATTAATATTAGAAGAAAGTAGTTTTGGCATGAATAAACTATGTGTGGCGCTAATAAAAATACTACATTTCGTCATCATTAATTTTTTATCTTTGAACTCTGAACTATTGTGAACTATATTGTGTAACTGTAACTATATCCTATTTGCACAACTTGTGATTAATGTAAACTTACGTTGAAATGAGCAGAAACGCATAACGGCGCGGCACGCAAGTCGGCCGACGGCCCGCACGCGCCGAGGTCGCCGCCCTGAAACCAACCCGGTAACGTCACGACGATAGCCATGACACATTTCTACACACACATACGTACGCAAGCACGCACGCACGCACGAATGCTCGCACGCACACACACAAAGCCCAGGCTTATTTTTTTTAATCAATCCAAATTCGGCTCTAATTGCTCTAGCATGAGTAAATAAAATCATACCCTTACTAAACAATACAATTTCTGATCCTTATACTGTTAATCCTCCCGAACGAAAAACAACTGCTATGACAGATCAATACATCCTACTTCCTATCCTATCTTACTCCTACTAATATTATAAATGCGAAAGTTTTCAAGGATGCGTGCGTGTGTGTATGTGTGTATTTGTTACTTTTTCACGAAAAAAACTACTGCACAGATTTTTATAAAACTTTCCAGTAATATAGCTTATAGACATAGGAATAACATAAAAAGTTAAAATTTATAGAAACTTTTTTATAATTTCCACCTGCGTGTGCCGGCAGTCCCCGGGCCCGACGGTGTGTCTCCGTGTCGCGTGGGTCTCAGTGGCGCCGGTGGTCCGTTGAGGGTGCTCTTCAGCAGTGGGGGTCTCACCACCCACCTCGCCGAACTGGGGGTCATACAGGTTATTCTTCACTGACGGAAACTAATGAACTCGGCTCTTAACACAACGACGTAATAGACGATTTTATACAACGCTCTATCTAACCTTGGTGTTTTTTGGCAAAATTGTAGACTTATTTTTCTCAACGTGTAATCATGATTACGGATTACGATTACTCATGGAGGTCTATAAACGCCCCGCAAGGGCCTTTCAAAAGTAGTTATTGGAGCATTCCTTACGGGGGCATTTCTGATTTACCCACTTCTATTTACGATACGATCCCTTTGTCGTCGTTACCTAGCATGCTAACTCACCGTCTCCAAGGTATCAGCGCGGTCACTCAAGTAATGTAGAGGCGCACTCGGTACAGTCAGCAGACACGAGTCGCCCGACTGCTCTGCGTCCATTTGCTCTTCGTCTGAGCTCTGAAACAACGATTATAACGTGACCGAATTAGAACTAGACTCTTACTAATGAATATTTACTAGACTTACATCACTGTCCCTGTCTAAAACCTGACACTTATGAACAAACTAACCATCCAGTGCATATTCTTACATCTGATTACCTGGCCAAGACCTATAAACAAGCTAACCATCCAATATTCTAATAGTTCTAATAGTTCCTAAATTGCGTCTTGTTCTAAGTAGGTCAGAGTTGTCAAGGGCGACAGCGTAAATTTGTACCTTTAAGTCCATAAAAATCACATTATCTAATCAGCCGTTCTATTGGACGCTATAAAGCTTACTTTAACAATGGTTAATTACTGAACAAAATTAATTATGTTAAGCCACCCTTTAACTATTTAAAACGTGCTAATTAAATCAAACATCCGGTGCATACCATAGCATTACATTAATGAAAAGAAAGAAAAAAATACATATATTACTAATAAAAAGTCGACTTGTATGACTCGTTGTAATAGAAGTAGATTTTTTATTAATATTATATGTCATAATATCTTCCTTACTTTACAACTAGTGAGATCCAAGGGCTGTCCAGTTGTGGAATCTAGCGAATCTGAAAACATAATTTATGCGTTCATTACATCAACAACACATTCATAAAATGGTCAGAAGATCATAAAATCACTTATTTTAAAGTTGTTCTATAAAGTTTAATTTTTTTCACTTGTTTTATGAACATACCAGAGAACTTTTCGAGCGCAAGCGCACGTACTTGCGTACGAACTTGCGTAAGAACTTGCGTACCAACTTACGTAGGAACTTACGTACAAACTTGAGTACAAACTTGTACATGTTCTTTCGTACGTTCTTACAAACGTACATACGTACGTAATTACCCATGATCTTGCATACTTTCTTCAGTGGCTGTGTGTGTGTGTGTGCGTTTGTGTGAGTATAAACACACCTCTATGAATAGCGTTCCTATCAGCACGACGGTGTTGTATCTTATCCATCAGTAGGTGGTATATAGCTGAGATGTGGTCAAACCGCTCCTCTTGCACAGACTGAAAAGACATTAAAAAAAAACTGTCAAGTGTTTCGTAAATGGTTTTGTGACAAGGAATTCAAGGGCATCAAAAATTATAGAATCCAGAATCATCATTCAGAGATTTAAGTATATTTTGAGGCTTGCCTACAATATACCTTCTACTTCTTTAATTTTTAGACCCTAACGCCTAACAAATGAAGGGTACAGGGAAAGAAAGATCATTGTCACTTGAGGATTGTCTTGAGAAAATTAATTAAACTTAATTAACTTTATCAAAATATTTATTATAAAAAAAATGAAATATCTTTTAATACTACTATATATTTAATATAAAGTTATCCCAACATTATCTTTTTTTAAAAAGCTACATTAGGATTATTAAAAAAATAAATTTTCTAAACCTAGGATTACAGCAAAGAAAGATCAATGTCACTGGACTGTGATCCTTTTTTTGGATTTTTGGTAATATGGCATTTCCTCATTTCACTTTCACTATCAGACATCTTCAATATAGGTACTTCTATTTACTATTAACGCATACACAAATTAATTAAATTAAAATAAGTACCGCAAATGTAATAAACAGACCAAACAACCAACACATTCGTTGATTTGACATTGACAGCTGTTGTCAAAAACGCGGTAAAGGGGTCATAGTCCATGGACAATGATCTTATTAAGTTCGAAAGTGGGGACTATGATCTTTTATGCATACAGCCATACTGACGTTTTTTGCGTCGCATGTGAACAATGATCCGTTTTAACTGTTTTTGGTCTCATAACCACAGATGACCATAACCAAATAGCTTCATGAATTTTTGAAAAAAATGGACAATGATCTTTCTTTCCCTGTACCCTTCAAATAAGATCACATTTCAATCGTACCCGTTGCACGTGATGGTGCGTCAGGCCGGGCAGCGTGAGCATCCGTGCGAGCACAGCCTCGTGCGCCTCGCCCGCGCCGCTCGTCGCGTCTGCGCCTTTGATTTTAAACCTTAACACCTAACAAATAAGATCGCATTTCAATCGTACCCGTTGCACGTGATGATGCGTCAGGCCGGGTAACGTGAGCATCCGCGCGAGCACCTCCTCGTGCGCCTCGCCCGCGCTTTCGTCGCGTCCGCGCCTTTGATTTTAAACCTTAACACCTAGGCAATAAGATCACATTTCAATCGTACCCGTTGCACGTGATGGTGCGTCAGGCCGGGCAGCATGAGCATCCGCGCGAGCACAGCTTCGTGCGCCTCGCCTGTACCGCTCGTCGCGTCCACGCCTTTGATTTTAAACCTTAACACCTAGGCAATAAGATCGCATTTCAATCGTACCCGTTGCACGTGATGATGCGTCAGGCCGGGTAAAGTGAGCATCCGCGCGAGCACCTCCTCGTGCGCCTCGCCCGCGCTTTCGTCGCGTCCGCGCCTTTGATTTTAAACCTTAACACCTAGGCAATAAGATCACATTTCAATCGTACCCGTTGCACGTGATGATGCGTCAGGCCGGGCAACGTGAGCATCCGCGCGAGCACCTCCTCGTGCGCCTCGCCTGTACCGCTCGTCGCGTCCGCGCCGTGACACGCGCATGCGCCTTCCGCCGCGTCTGAAACATAAACGAACATTTTGATTATCAAATAACAATAGCGTCCGCTGCACTACCACGCAAAACGCTAGAACAAAGCAGTTTTTATATAAATTGTTACAGATATAACCATAGGATATAGTTACCAAGTACGGGCATGGACACGGGCGTGCTGTCCCTTCGGTGAATCTCAGATAAAGTGTTTGTTTACTGACACCGATAAAAGTTCTTAATTTTCAATTTGTTAACACTAAAAAACTCAGACTCAAAAATAAGATGTGACCACCTTTTGGATTAGGAACTAGGTACCCCTTACCAAACACACTATAGTACATTACAATTATGACGAGCGACACATGTACACGTACATGAAGCTCATATTTCAACGCATCAATAAGGACTCAAACTGGGCTGAAGTTACAGACAAATAAGCACAATAGACCGCAATACTCACCGTAGTGCGCGGGCTGATGCGCTTGCAGCCAGCGGTGGCGCGCTACTCCGCGCAAAGACAGCCGCTTCTCGGGCTCCACCACCAACATGTGCCGGATCAGGTGCTCGCAATCTGGAAACGATAATGTGATATTTAAACGATCCGAACTACACTTCAATGTATGGTTATCTTGAAGGAATCACGTACAAAAATTCCAGAGGAGGCATATTGACAAGGTACAGAAGCCTAAAAATGCAACACCGGTTATAATTACGTACAGGCCCCGTATTATGAGCTCTTAATTCCAGACAGTTTACGTTCACAACGTGTGGGTGACAGAGACAGCGCCTTAAATGTAATAAGGCATCTGTCACCCACATGTTGTGAACGTGAACTTTATGGAATACAGGGGCAGGACATTTTGCTAATTCGCGTAATAGGCTATGGCATCAAGTTTGACAGTTGTCTAATTACGTACTAGATACACCAAATTTTATGGCTTCTGTGAAAATCGCCCAGTACCTTACAGCAGCCATTGAGGTGAGAGGTAGCCCTCACAGACGAGCTACTCTCGGAGGTTATCGAGCAACCCTTACCCATGCAACCAGAATAGCACCCATACAACCAAAAACAGGGCTGCAGCTAAGTGCATGAGCTCTTAGCTGCAATTTGCGGTTTACTTTTTAATTTACAGTCGATTTGAGAACCCCCTCTTTTTCTCAAGTCAGTAGACAAGTACGGTGGGCAACACTCACCCTGCGACATGAAGTACGGTATCCGAAACTTGCCGCTGAGCACCACGTTGCGCAGCTCGTGCAGCGTGCCGCCGTCGAACGGCAGCGCGCCGCACACCAGCACGTATAACACCACGCCCAACGACTGTGTACGCGCAACACACAGACAACCTTTAAGTATCATTCGTCATGTCACTGATTATACACCGTTCGCCTTTAATTTGCAACCCCCAGACTTTAAGCTTTACGTCCCTGACATTATAGTTCATTTTAGATTGACAGTGAGATTAAAATGTAAATTTTTCTTGCAAGCTAAATTGAACTATGAGCACACGTACCAGCACGTACAGGACCACGCCCAACGACTGTGTACGCGCAACACACAGACAACCTTTAAGTATCATTCGTCGTGTCACTGGCTATAAATATACACCATTCGATCCGGAATTCGTTTAAATGGCAACCCACACACACAAATGCTAACCATCCGTTAATCCGTTCCTATGATTAAGGTTCATTGTAGATTGACCGCAGGACTCTCATATGCCTTTAGTATATTTTTATACGTCTCTAATTTGGCATGTCAATGATAACAAAAAAGGGTGTGTTGTAAGCCCTTAAAAAAAATTTTTACTAAACCCGTATTACATATTATTACTGTACAACAAAAACTATTTAGAGTTCGAAGTCACAATATCAAAGTTTTTTTGTTTATTCGTGTAACATTTCATTTCCTGCAATTAAATATTTTTGCCAGGTTACATAATCTTATGTCTTAGCAACTAATTTATTTATGAGGTTGAATACGTAAGTGAATATCAATGTTTTCCTTTCCTATGAATAATGAGGCAGTAAATAATGACGTCCATTATACAAATATCTAGTTAGGGTTCCGTACCCAAAGGGTAAAACGGGACCCTATTACTGAGACTTCGCTGTCCGTCCGTCCGTCCGTCTGTCACCGGGCTGTATCTCATGAACCGTAATAGTTACTCAGTTGAAATTTTCACAGATTATGTATTTCTGTTGCCGCTACAACAACAAATACTAAAAAACAGAATAAAATAAATATTTAAGTGTTTAAGTGTATTTAAGTGTTTAGATAGTTTAGTTACCTTTCGGTCCAAGAGATGGCGTTGTGGCTAATATGTGGTTACAATAAAGCAATTAAATATTTAATTTTAAGTGAGTCTTTCATAGAACAGACCAGATTTTTTGGCGTTTTTATATATAATGGTACGGAACCCTTAGTGCGCGAGTCCGACTCGCACTTGGCCGGTTTTTTTAAATTTGAATTATTATTTAAGTCTTCTAGCATCAAGCCATCTATACTGCGTTCGCGTTCGGTATAGAATTCGTATTAATTGCATCCCACAAAAATGCTAGCTTTGATTAAGGTACATTGCAAATTGACGGCGATAATGTAAAATGCCGTAATAAAATTTTGCTTAGAAAGTAAATTGAACTGTAAGTACAGGTTATAAATTCCATAATCATGGCGACTCAGTTATAACCAGGAGTCCATAGACTTAAATCAAGGACATCATCATAAACTTACCCATATGTCCGCCTTGGGTCCGTCGTAATGGCGTCCCTCGAAGAGCTCGGGCGCGGCGTATGGCGGCGAGCCACACCACGTGGCAAGCGGCGCGCCTGCGGTGTATTCGTTGCTGAATCCGAAATCTGCCAACTGCAACATTATGAAATTCAAAGATATTGGCAAATAATAATTGCAAGTTACAACTGTATGTAAAGGGTGACTATTATATTATAATAGAATTACCTCCCTATTCAAGAAATAACGTTCAACCCACCCATCGATATAGTATCCCACCGCTGCCACCAATACATAAAGGCAGATTTTTATGCGAAGGTACGTTACCTTAATGTTCATATGGTGGTCTAGTAGTAAATTCTCCGCCTTAAGGTCGCGATGCACCACCCCACTTGCATGACAGTATCCCACCGCTGCTACCATTTGTGCGAACGCCCGCGCTGCTTCTGCTTCGGGCATACGCCCTCGAGATACCAGGTGATCTACAATCAAATGACAACAATAATTCTTACACCATTCACTGTCATGCTAATGCTAGTGTCTTTTAAAAAAATGTTTGGCTTCATAATAGCCAATCTTGGCTTGGCTTTGGCATTATGACATAGTGCCTGTAATGTTAGTAATAATATTTTGGAATAAATAAATAAATCTTCCAGTGTATACATTCATGTATAGTTTAGATATAGTTTCCTTTTATATCATCTGCTACTTACCAAATATTTCACCATTTGGCGCATATTCTGTGACGAGGTACAAAGTGTGACTGCTCTCCATTACCTGGAAAAAAATGAATACAACGTCTTTAATCCAGAATCATTTGTTACTAAAACATAATATTAAGAATAACTAGATTATTAAACTCTTAGCACTAATATAGATGAGATAGATAGAGCTAATGCTTCATCCAATTCCAGTATTATTTTATGGATTTTAAGTACCATACAGGAATCAGGACCCAGGACCACTTCCGCTGCAGGACCCTTCATCTGTATCAGAAAATTTTTAACCTTAAACCTACATGTTGCTACATACAACCAGGATTCCTAAATTGCTTGAATTTAGCCGAATTCTAAAACCCTATTGTACTTACTTGGTATAGACGTACAATGTGAGGATGCCTTAGTTTCTTCATGATGGCTATTTCGCGGAATGTCTTCTTTAAATTATCCTCGTCGAGTCGCGACTTATCGATAATTTTAATCGCCACCTGCAAGTAACAACAAGTCATTTAAGGAACAATAAATATGGCGACAGTCATCTAGCCATCTAGACAGCAAGTTCAGTGACAAAACCTAGATTATGCCAGCTAAGTTTTCAACAAGGCTTTTATCAAGTCCAACGAACAAATTTAATGGGGATTTAATCGCTCGTCATAAACCTAGTCATAACCTAGCGTGACGGGAGTTCTTCCTTTGCTAAAATGAATAGCACATTCGATATTAAAATCCTGGATTTTGTGATAAAAAATAACAATTGTGTAATTTGATAAAAGAGAACGTTTACATACAATAAACATTTGTATACCGGGGATCTCAGCGTTTTAGCCTTTTTAGCTTTTTTGGTGTTACTGACCTAGACGTTATCAGCTCATAGAGGGAGGGGAAGGACTACAGTGCCTCTATTATGAGTTGTTGTAGTAAACGTAAAGGACGTTACTATTGCAGTTGACGTTTAGAATTTGTATGAGAATTGTAGTTCAGTATCGTAACCGCTAGAGGCGCTGTACGGATTCTCATACAAATTCTAAACGTTAACTGCAATAGTAACAGTTTGACGTTTACTACAACAACTCATAATAGAGGCACAGATCTACGGATCCCCGGGGGAAGCAAACCTTTTTTCGATACAATTTTTATGAGTTTAACAACCGAAGGTTCTCGATCCAAAATACAAGGTGAAGGAGTTACACTACTACTTATACCTACTTGAGTCCCGTTTCTGCTAATTACCAATACTTCAATTGCATCTCGTCTCGTTTGAATAATTTGACAAATACTAGTACTCGTACTAATGAATGTGTGTAATGTATGAATGAATGTAGAATGTAGTGTAATTTACTACTGAAAGTACGGAAAGTGTCAAAAATAAGTCAAACTATAAAAAACAACACCTAATTTATGCATTAAAAATTAGTAAATACGAGTCTCTTGTGGCACCCATTATTAGGTACTAATTTCTATGAGTGACGTTGGCGACTTCATCACGTAGCTAGTCAATACGTTCGTATTTACATAAATATACACCGGGAACACAAGTAACACAATAGATACCTACGTAAAGATTTGAACAGCAACGATTATATAACTTTAAAATTATACGGCGCGCAATTTTTTGTCGTTTAAATTTTTGTTGATTTTATATGTATCCATAAATATAACCTTTTCATATTATACAGTCATGTACCTAAACTAAACTAAAATATTGTAATGTCTCTAAGCTACCGAGCAGAAAAAGAATAATCATGATTTAATTCAATGGCATTTTTTTTTACTTTAAGAAACTCATCGCTGTTTAGCAGATCCAATCATATTATCTTCATGTAATGTAATAGACTAAAATCTGCTGTAGGAATATCATTGATCTTAAAACGTTTCTACCTACGTACGTACGTTACGTATCTACCTATTGATCAGTAATTGTGAATGGCAATAGCAGGACTTATGTTCCTTAAACGTGAATAAGTCCTACGGTCTGTCTCGATTACTTGCCTACATACATTGCTCTACCATTTTGATGATCCAACCCCAAGTGGTTAGTAGCCCTGCCAGCAAAGCGTGGGGTCCGAATCTCGGCCAGAACACACATTATGTGATATTATTTATGTTGTTTATTACAACGTCATCATCTCGACAATACAATATTTATGACGAAGTGTATCGCTAATAACGCTCATAATGTTCAAACTTACTAAGCAGCGCAGCACGAGTAGGTAATCACGACTATAATAGGTTATGGCATGTCATTGGTCATATTTAGCAAGCTATAAATTCGGAAAACTTTAATACTAGATACGCTTAGGATTAGCTCCAGACGAGGGAATTCTTCAACTGCCTAACATCACAGGGAATAAAACTTGCATTTTTAATTCATTTAGCATTATAAAAGCGTATTTTAAGTTTTCCAAACTGTACATTCATTTTATGAACTCACTTTTATTGATAATTTTAGAAACTCCGGTTATTGTACTATGACACTGCCGCTGGCACGCAAATGTTTCGTTACAATTACCACACATTACCTAATCTGGTATCTAGTGATAGATAGCCGTAATCTCCAGATCAATCGATCGATTAGTCTAAAACTCTAAACATGAGGTGCTGAGCATACTTAATATGAAATTGCCACTCCCCACCAAAGCCAAACTTATTACCTGTGATGACAGTTAAATTCAGCTTGTAAGCAAAATTCACTTAGGACATTTTAGATCCTGCCGTCAATCTTAAATGTACCTTAATCGCATAGGCTAATAGCTGGCATTTGTTTTCATGCAATTATAACTAACTAGAGAACCGCCCGCGCTTCGCTTCGGGACCCGTAGGTAACAGTCGCGTAGGTCCCGCTCCCGTAGGAATCTCGGCTAAACAGTAGCCTATTATATTATATGATACCGTAAACATCAGATTATTTGCCTATGACATAAGTAAATTACATGTAGTATTTGATAGCGTGATTCAGAACTTGCAAATGAATTTTACTAACGCCATCTATTAGCAACATCCGGAACTAAATATCTAGCAACTAACAAAACATCGATCTTCCCATGGGAATGATATGTTTTTCCGCGGTAAAAAGTAGCCTACGTCACTCTCCACCCTCCTAACTATCCCCACACACATAAACCACACCATATAATAGCCATGTTTCGACGTGAAAGAGTCACAAACAAACAAACAAACACACTTTCACATTTATAATATTAGTATGGATTCCAGATCGAACACGAACGTAGTATACACAATGGGATGGATCGGTATTCAGCACAGCGTACGATCGTGTTGAGATTATGGGTCACGAGGAGTCCTTGACATGGTGCGAGGCGTCCTCGCGGGTCGAGGCCGGGGGCCCCGTACTGCCTTGCTGCCTCGATACAAACGTATTGGAAAAATTACACCGCGGTCGCGCTCGATACAGATTTCATTTTAATTGCATCCCACACAAGCAAGCTTAGCACCCTTGCGATTAAAGTACACTGCAGATTGACAACTGCAATTGTAAACTGAATATTAAGTTTCAGTAGAGATTGTAGACATTGAGATTGAGATCAGTATTGAGGTCAGTTTTTAGCAGTAAGTGGGCATTCTGTATTCCTGGGGACTCTGGTAACTTACAACTTGTTTTATTGCTGACTGTCCACGCATCTTTCACTACGGCCCTTCGTAGCCGTAGGCTAAGCGTCCACAGGGGAAGAAGTGCGCACTGGCCGCGGTTGGGAACGGTTCGTTTCCCGCCCGCTCCGAGCTAATAAAATCGAAAGTTGTGGTAATTATGTTCGTTGTTGTCTCGTCCTCGATGATCAAGATAACTAATGTAGTCCCGGTCTCGCACCATCCGGCGTCACACAAATTTAAAGCTAAAAAATAAATAAAACAAGAAACGGAACGCAATCCGTACCGATCCGCCATCTTATCCCGCTCTTGTCATTCGGTTTTCTGTGTCAATAACGGCGTCGCACGTGATCGAATATTTAATTCATTTTTAGTGAAATACAAGTGAAAATTTGATATAGCATGCCGAAAAGAGTCGGAGAAGATGAAAAAACGCATCTCCTTCGAAAGATTCGACGTTTGGAAAGAAAGATTGTGAAATTGCCGGATAGTGACAACGAAGGTGAGGTTATGAAAAAATATTTTTTCATACAAACATTATAAGTACTATCGCTTATTCAACGAATGTAAGTACGTATTATGCCTGGGGATATCCTGCGGGGATCTACATGGCCAACATAGCGAAACCTTAAAGGGGTGTTCTTTGGGAACACACGTGGTTCGCATACCTACCTAAAAATATTTTCTTTTATACCGCCGGGGCATTCTGTGGGAATGCACATGGTATATAATACGGTTAAAAAACGGATAACTCATATATCCTTTTTTCTCTTCCACTTAACAGCCGATAATGAGTTGGAAGAAGGGCAGATCACTGACAAAGAGAACGAAGCCCCTTCAGATGAAGAGCTGCTAGAAGGTTTTTTAGACGAAAGATGTGAGACCCTAGGAGAAGGGGAAGAGACTTTGGAAGAAGAAGTATTGAATGTTTTGGGTTCGGCTCCTGCCCCACAGCCTAAAAAACAAGTTCTCCACAAACAAGTAGCGGACAGGTGGAATGAGATCTTGGAAAGAGGCTTAAAGAAGGAAGAGAAGGATACTATTGCTAAAGAAAATCCTCCCTTCGAAAATGTACCAAAGATGTTGGCACCAAAATTAAATAAAGAAGTGTCAGTTGCCCTGAACGAAAATGCTAGGAAAAGAGACCAGTTAATTGAAAACAGGCAAAAACAGATGTCTAACGCCCTGGCCTGTATAGGTCAAGCCGTTGAAATGTGCCTAGGAGACATTCAACAGAATAGGTTGCAGGTTATAAAAAAGATTAATGAATCTGGGAGATTACTCTGCGATTCAATCTTCTTAGAAACTAAAGGGAGACGGACACTAGCATTGGCAACCATTAACCGAGACTTGAGAGAGTCATTAGCTGAAACCAATACAGGAGAATATCTCTTCGGTGAAAATCTCACTGACAAGATACGAACAGCCAAGGCTGTACAGAAGTCTGCCAAAGATTTAAAGAATCAGTTAGAAGAGAAGAAGAAAAATAACTTCATGAAAAGAAAGGAAACAAGTGACAGAAAAGACAACACTCGAGCTTTAAACTGGCGGGGCCCTCCTCGGGGAGGAATACATCAGAGATTCCAGAGAGCAGGGGGGCCAGCATACAATCGCCAACCAACAGCGAAAAAGAACGAGGACAGAGGAGCACCGCGGAGAGGAAGGAAATAGAGGTAGGTAGAATCAGTTCATATTTTGATAATTGGACATCAATCACTGATGATCCAGTTCTCTTGGAGTGGGTCCAGGGGTACAGAATCCCCTTCCAAGAAATACCTCATCAAGGTTCGATTCCCTTAAATGAAAAATTCTCAGTGACTGAACGAGCACAGATCAGATTAGAAATTAAAAAATTGTTATCACTTAAAGCGATTGAAAGATGTATGTACTCTAATGATCACTTTTGTTCCCCAGTGTTCATTATTAAAAAACCTAATGGAAAATTTAGATTCATATTAAACCTTAAGAGACTGAATAAGTTTATAAATACAGAACATTTTAAATTAGAAGATTACCGCACAGTTTGTAAACTGTTACAAAACAATGATTTTTTAGTTTCCATTGACTTAAAAGATGCTTATTACATGATAAGAGTTCATAATACAAGTAAAAAGTACCTAACATTTTACTTCGAGGGAAAATACTATCAGTTTAATGTATTACCATTTGGGCTTTGCACAGCTCCTTTAATTTTCACCAAAATAATGAAACCAATTACAAAATACTTAAGAAATAGAGGTCATATTTCAGTAGTATACCTCGATGACTTTTTATGCATTGGTAAAAGTTATATAGAATGCCTTGATAACATGAATGCAACATTAGATATACTAACCAATCTAGGTTTCTTAATAAATAGAGAGAAATGTGATTTTACTCCTAAACAGGAATGTAAGTTTCTAGGGTTCATTTTTAACACAATAAATATGTCTATTAATATATCCTGCGAAAAGAAACAAAATTGTCTCAAGTTGATTTCAGAACTGTTGTCAAAGCAATCATTTACTGTAAGATACTTAGCTCATGTGGTAGGGAAACTTGTGTCTGTTTGTCCAGCCATCAAGTATGGTATGTTATATACAAAGGAGCTAGAAAGGCTCAAATTTCTTACACTAAAGAAAAACAATGAAAATTATGAAACAAAAATTGCATTAAATAAACAATGTAAAGAGGATCTTAGATGGTGGCTCAATAATATTGTTTTATCAAGTAACAACATTCGAAAGAATGAGTTTAAATTGGAGATATTTAGCGATGCGTCTATGACAGGTTGGGGTGCTTCATGTGGATCTAGACAGACAGGTGGAGCTTGGACAGGAGAAGAGTTAAAACTTCACATTAATTCATTAGAATTATTAGCTGCCTTTTTCAGTTTAAAATGCTTTGCCACTAATTTCAATAATTGCAATATACTATTAAGAATTGATAATATTACAGCAGTATCATATATAAATAGACTAGGAGGTATTCAATATAGTCATTTGCATAATATAACTAAAACAATATGGCAATGGTGTGAGCAGAAAAATATTTATTTATTTGCTACATATATAAATACCAAAGAAAATTTAATTGCAGATTTTGAATCACGTAAACAACTAGGTAACACAGAATGGGAACTAAATGCAAAATACTTTCAGCATATAATGGATGTGTTTGGTGAACCAAACATAGACTTATTTGCATCTAGAACCAATACAAAATGTCCACGCTTTGTGTCATGGCATCCAGATCCAGAAGCTTATACTATTGATGCATTTACAATAAGTTGGAACCATTTTTACTTTTATGCTTTTCCACCATTCTCAATGGTTCTGAAAACCCTGGAAAAGATTAACACAGATAGGGCAAAGGGTATTGTAGTAGTTCCATACTGGAGCACCCAACCTTGGTTTCCGCTGTTTAATAGACTCTTAATTAAGGAACCTATTATATTCCAACCATCTAAAGACCTTCTTGTTTTGCATAATTCCAGGGACCACCACCCCTTACACAAGAAATTAAGACTGATGGTAGGAGTATTATCAGGAAGGCCTTCATAGATTCTGGGATTACCGATAATGCAGCAGAGATTATGTTAGCCTCTCTCTCTGCCAATACACTTAAGCAGTACCAACCCTGTATAATAACGTGGGCTAAGTATGTACAAGAAAAGGGTATCTCTTTAACAAATCCCCACATTTCAGATGTTATTGTATTTCTTACAGAAAAATTTCATGAAGGACTGTCTTATGGAAGCTTAAATTCAATGAGGTCAGCATTATCATTGATAATTGGCTCACAGCTAGGAAGTGATGAAAGAATGAAGAGATTATTCAAAGGTTTCTTCAAATTAAGACCTAATGCTCCCAAATACAATAACACCTGGGATGTATCAGGTCTCCTTAAATATATTGAAAATAATTATACTAATAATAATAATTTAGAAATGATCTCAAAAAAGACTGCCACATTGTTAATCTTAGCTACAGGCCAAAGAGTACAAACAATCTCATTGATTAATATAAATAATATAGTTATTAAGGAAGATTGTATTACAATTAAGATTGATAAGTTAATTAAGACTTCTGCCCCTAATAAGTATCAACCCTTCTTAACATTACCCTTTTTCAAAGATAAAGAAAATATCTGCCCAGCTGTGGCACTTTGTAATTATTTAGAGGTCACCAAGACTATTAGAAATGATACAAGCATGTTATTCATTTCTTATAGAAAACCACATAAAGTTGTTTCTACCAGTACAATCAGCCGTTGGATAAAGAAATGCATGGAAGAGAGTGGTATAGACATCTCAACATTCACTACACATAGCACTAGACATGCTGCCACATCTGCAGCTTTTAAAAAAGGTGTTACTATTGATGATATCAAAAGAACGGCTGGTTGGACTGGTCAATCCACCGTTTTTGGAAAATTTTATAACAGACCTATCATTAATAACTCTAGTTTTGCAGAAAGTATATTTATTGATAAATGACTGTTGATTATTAGCAATATCATATCATTATTTGGAAATTACATTTTTTTTTACAATCATGATTGTTATTGGGATTATATTGAAGAATAGTTGATTTATAGATAATTTAGAGGTTTTTTTTTTTTTTGTTGTTATCAATGTTATATTTTATTTTTATTTTTTGTTTTTGCAGATACATTTTTATTTTTTATGTTATAGATGTTGTTTTTTGGAATGATAGTTAATCTTCTGATTATGATTGTTAATGTGATTTGATTAGACAATAGTTGATTTAATTGTGCCGAAGGGCCAAAATAAAACTCAATATTATGTCACAACATGTGTTTTTTAATTTTACAACTTTTCTTTAAACATCTACATTAGTTATCTTGATCATCGAGGACGAGACAACAACGAACATAATTAATAGTCAAACGAACTTACCTGTACGTGAAGTTCGACTGTAATTATGTGAAGTTGTTGTCTCGTCCGAAGATGATCAGTCCCGCCCAACCCTCAATAACCCCTTGTTGTAAAATTAATAATCACCTACTTTAAACTAGAATGACAAGAGCGGGATAAGATGGCGGATCGGTACGGATTGCGTTCCGTTTCTTGTTTTATTTATTTTTTAGCTTTAAATTTGTGTGACGCCGGATGGTGCGAGACCGGGACTACATTAGTTATCTTGATCATCTTCGGACGAGACAACAACTTCACATAATTACAGTCGAACTTCACGTACAGGTAAGTTCGTTTGACTATTAAAAAGTGCTCATAATTACCCATGTTATATACTAAAAGACGCGTAATCGTTCAAACATTATGAAAATATAAAAAATATGACAATCGGACTAAGTTTGAGTAAGTTTAAGACAAAAAAGTGAATTGTAGGTTAGGTATGTGACGCAGTTGTAAACAAAATCAACTTGTACTATCGAGTGACGTGATATTGTAAACGTATTGTTGTGTTTCGTGTGATGTCTCCATCTGACGATGCCCTTGAGGAGCCGAGCCGATTCCCAACGGATCCCGGTGGATCGAACAGTGATCTAGCCACTGGCTCCTCCACAACACTCCCGCGTGTGCGCCGAAATAAAGCTGCGGCTTCAAAAGAGAACCCAACCTTGCTCTTGACGGCCAGTCAGGTTACCGACTTGACCTCCCTCTCCAAGGTCGTTACATTTCTCTCGTCGGCAATCACTTCTGTTGTTCGTGAAGGGAAAAATGTGACATCAGCTAACAAGCGCCTCATTCTCCTGGCCGCTGAAGAGACCCGCAAAGCTGTCGCTGCCTTTGAGCGGCTTGCGGCGCCAGCCGCTGCTGCTGCATCGACCCCTACCTCGACACCAACGCAAGCCACCGATGCTAAAAAACTACGACGTGAATTGATGTCCTGCATGCGGGAGGAAATTGGCAAGCTCAGGTTTGAGCTCACACACAGCGTGGCCACTGCACCTCTTCTCGACACTGCGACTGCTGCTCCGAGTTCTACGGTCTCCTACGCGCATAAAGCCGGCCGGTCTTCACAGGCCGACCCTGGCCGACACTGGCCCACACTAACATCTACCGGTATTGCGGCTCCGGAGACAACACAGAGACCCTCACCGCCGCCCACGCGACCTGCCATCATCGTGGCCTCTAAAACGCCGGTGAACTCCAAACAGGATGCGATCGAGGCCTTCCGTAAAAGTATATCTTTCCGGGACGTCAAATACGCACCATCTCGAGTAATACCCATATCCAACAATAAGCTTCGCGTCGAGTTCGACACAGCCCGGGATTGCGATGACGCACTGTCGCGCTTGACTTTATCCACGGAGTCGCGGGTCACAGCGGAGAGGGCCCATAAACTCAAGCCGATGTTTATTTTGAAGGGCGTCTCCGGCGATACTCCTAGCGATGAATTAGTTAAAATTTGTTTAAATCAAAACACGGAATTCAGTAATTTCACCGACAAGGATATAACCTTACGTTTCAAACGCAACAATCGTAACATAAAATTATATAATGCAGTGTTTCTAGTGAGTCCCGAGCTGTGGCGAGCGGCCCTTTCCATGGGGAGAATACGAATAGACCACCAAAGGGTGCACTGCGAAGATTTCTCTCCATTCACACAATGTCATTCTTGTTTACAATTTGGACACATCAAAACCAAGTGCCCCAGCGACATAAAGCGTTGTTCGCATTGTTCTGATGAGGGTCATGTGGCTGACGACTGTTCAAGTTTGCAGGAGGCACCTAAATGTCATAATTGCCTCTCACACAATGTTAAATTCAAATCAAATTATAATACCCAGCACAAAGCAACGTCTTCATCTTGTGCTGTGTTTCAATTTATGAAGAAACGCATTGAAACTAAAATAGACTATGGAACTCCCTAAATGTATAATACCTTAGACTTAAATTAGCTTGTATTGTACATGTATACCTAATCTTATTGCCTATAGTGTATTGTGTTAATAATGAATGATTTGGTGTTGTATAATTTAGTGTTCTTAATTAGTTGAGAAAAGGTGTTCTTTTAATTAGTAGGCAATGTGATTGTTAAATTTAATTATTCATTTAATTTAATATTATTATACCTATGACCGACGACTTATTCTATTGTATCTACATAGCAAACTACTCAACTTCAAGAGTAATAAATGATAAATGAATATCAATAT
The DNA here is from genome assembly GCA_905404135.1 of Hesperia comma. NCBI lineage: Eukaryota > Metazoa > Arthropoda > Insecta > Lepidoptera > Hesperiidae > Hesperia > Hesperia comma. The sequence goes on along the minus strand of FR990032.1, from coordinate 6,257,127 downwards.
AGAACTCCCTTAGGTATTGTATAATACCTTAGACATAAATTTGCTTGTATTGTACATGTATACCTAATCTTATTGCCTATATTGTATTGTGTTATATAGCAATGAATGATTCGGTCTTGTATAATTTAGTGTTCTGAATTATTTGAAAATTGGTGTTCTTTTAATTATTGGGTAATGTCAAAGTTGAATTTAATTATTGATTTATAATAATATTATTATACCTGTGAATTATTCTATTGTATCTACTAGCAAACTACTCAACTTCAAAAGTAATTCATACAGTATGTATGCATGTGTTCCTTTTTGTGTAAATATTATTGTTACAGTTCTTCGTCTCTAAGCGCACAATTCAATATTATTGCTATAAGTATAAAATATACATCTATGATATATTATTTTATTTTTTGTTTATAGTAAGTATATATTTTATTTTATTAATTAACTATTTTTCTAAGTTTTGAAATTGCCCACCATAATTATACAATCACTTTTAAATATAAACAGTTAAGTATTTGAAGTCACATAAAGTAGTTCATAGACGTTTGTAATTTATATGTGTTTATTTACAGTTATATGTTATATATCCATTAACTCATTTAATATGCATTATGTTATGTGACTCAACACACCGTTTGCATTTATTATGTGCTTTAAACTTTGTGCGCCTTGCGTGCTGGAGGGGTATACCTCTCAGACATGTCTAGGTATCAGTAATGCACAATTGGGTAGGTGGAGTAACGACTCGTATCAAATAGCGGTCATCCCCACCTCCACAACAACTTAAGGTATAAAAGCTTTTTATTATCGATAATAAGTATCTATTATATATTTTATTTTCTATATTTTCCCTAATTTATAATACAGTGACTAAGAAACGAGCAAAATATGCGCGCCTTGGCTGCGGAGGGGGTTGCTATGTATCAATTCGCAGGCTTCTTTCCTTTCGTTACCCCGGGTTGTCCGCATAATGCATAATTCTATAAGCTTAGGAGAGTTGTTACACGCACTTTATAGTGTGTGCCTATCTCCCTTGCATGTAACAACAGAAAAATATGTTTTGTAACTATGAAACTTTTATTTAGAAAATTATGTTAAATAAGTGTGTCAAATTTAGATCTAAGCAATTTATGTAACTTTTGTGGTTCAATAAAAAAAAAAAAAAAAAAAAAAAAAAAAAAAGCGTCCACAGGTCGGTATCGTACGCATCGGACGCATCGCATTAAACGGATCGTAGTATTCTTTGTATAGAAAATCATACAAGTTCGTCCACTGATCCGCATCGTACGGATCGTACTTTCTATTAGGGATGTTACGGATGTGGAGTTTCGGATCTGGATACGGATACGGATATAGGAATAAAATTATATCGGTTTCGGATTCGGTTACGGATATTAATTATTTCGGATTATCCGTAAGTTTCGGATAGTTTCGGTTATGGATATTACATTAAAGTAAAAAAATAGTATGTAATAATTTGATTATATTTACTTAACTGACTGACTCGATAAGTCTGGGTTATTATTTGGTAATACAATGAATAAGTCAGATAGGGGAAACTGAGAATTATTGGGACACTTGAAATTATAATGCTTTTTATAATAAGAAGAAGTTTATCATGATCAAAAAATGTCCACATTAAACTTGATTTTGGACGCATTTTACCCTTAATTATAACTTAATTTAGTACGCAGTAGTGATGTAACGAATATTCGCATTCGCATTCGCATTCGCGAATATTCGCATCATTTTTCCATATTCGCATTCGCATTCGCATTCGCAAAATTTATGCGAATGTTTTGCGAATATTGAACTACACCAGAAGAAATTAAAAATAACACTGCGTTACACGATTTTGGTACCCGCTTAACTGTTGGGTTGGATGCAATGAATAGGTATGTAACAAGTCATTGATAAAAAGTACCAAACATAATATTATAATACCAAACATTACCTATGTGGTATCATCACGTCTAGTTTTCGAGGTATACGTCAATATTATTTCAACTACCCTCACTTTGGACGCTTAAGAAGCAGTTAACATTTTTGATGTTTTTCGATTCATAATAGTTTTTTATGGTATTGTTTTGTTTACAAATTATTTCTTTATGACAATGTAGACATATTTATTCATATAAAAAAAATCCTTTATTAATACTGGACTAAGTGCACGACAAACCTGCTTAAATGCACCAAAGAAGTTTTGTCACGTTCTCGGCCACTATATTGTGAAATGACAACAAAAATGTCTACGTAAAAGTAAGAAGTATACAATGTGTCTGGTCACCAGTGTCGGAGATTTAAGGGGGATGAAATTTATATCGACAAATCACTATCCAAATTCTCTCTTGCCCCTTCCTCTATGGAGGCCGAAAGATGTCTCATTTGAAAGCTAACAGTGTAGGTAATCAACTAATGATATATTTTATTTAATATCTTTTTCGTAGAAGAACAAAAAAGGATTTAAAAAACAAAATTCAATATTTTTTCATTGATATTTTAGTTTAGTTCCTTTGACATGAAAACTAACCCGTCAAAGTACTTTTTAACCGACTTCAAAAAAGAAGGAGGTTCTCAATTCGACCGTATATATGCTTTTTTTTATGTTTGTTCAGCGATTTTTTCGTCGTTTGTGGGCCGATTTTGATAATTCTTTTTTTGTTGTAAAGTAGATATGCGCAGTGGGGTCCTTTTAAAAGGATCACCAGGATCTGATGATAGCATCTTGGAGAAATCGAGGGCAACTTTCGAAAATTGTAGGGACGACTAGTGTGTTTGTTAATGTTTTCATAAGTACATGAACGCGCTACAATTTCATGAAGGTCTGGAGTCGATCTGATGAAGCCGAAAGACAGTCGAGGGAACTCCTCAACGGTTTACTGTAGTTATCTAGTGTTTGGGCTTGATTAATTTGTAGTGACGAGAACTTTACACCTACATGTTGAATTAAGCGCCATCTGGCGAGTAGTTTTTGAGTTATCTCTGCTTATCGAGGTTGAAGTCGGTTATTTTTTTTGTAAAAAGCAATTATTTGTTGTCTTGTCATAATAGAGGATATCACCTTAATAATAAACATTACATCAACGCCATAACTAAGGGTTTAGAAGTTGTTTTCTACATGCAGAACCGATTATTAGACCAGTGCCGACACCGTTAAAATTGGTCAAAAGTAAAAAAAAATAGTAACTGGATTCTATTGGGAAAGGAAGAAAACATGACAAAAATAAAAGGAAAAATAATTTACGGAGTATCTGAGGTCGGGAAGAGTTTGAGGGGGGTTTAAGGGTAAAAAACGGTTTATCGCAATTTCCAGAAAAACTACAAGTCCTAAAAAAAATTTAATGGCAAAATTTTAAGTAATTATTAAATGAGGGGTGGGCGGGTCTGGTTGGTGATTACGTTGGTAAGCCAATATTTTTTACAACTCTTCGCACTTTCTGCATAATTTTGTCTACTTTTAATTAAATGCATAGGCTTTGCCCGCTTTTCTATGTTCGAACCAAACGCTATTCCGGCGTTTCTCAAATTGCAAATAGATTTATGATCAAGAGTCCGGCATCAAAAATAATGAATTCTAAGCGAGTAAACGCTATTTTGAGATTTCTACCGCCAATCTACTTTCCTTTCTAGTGTGATTTTTTATAAAGTTAAGAATTGCTTACGTACCTTATACTTGAACAGCTCTCTAGCGGGGTGAAACTTTAGTCAATTGAGTTCTAATCAATTAATTAGTTTTCGGAGAAAGATGCAAATGGATCACGCATAGAAAATTAAGTTCAAATAAAAAAAACTGAATATTCGCATTCGCATTCGCATTCGCGAATATCGAAATCAGATATTCGCATTCGCATTCGCATTCGCGAATGTTCAAAAAATGACATTCGTTACATCACTAGTACGCAGCACAAAACTTTTCCTTCACTTTATTGCTGAAATACTCAATATTAACTAATAAATTGACTAGGTTGTTAATGCGGCTTTTAATATCATTATTATTTAGGTGTCTGGGCATGGGGAACTAGTATTCCCATGAGGCCAATGCGCACATCTCTGTTAATGAGACCTACCTACCTACTATTTAGATAGGGTGATACCAAAAAATATTGATCTGACTCATTTACGACTAAAAATAACAAATATGCCATATTTACATGGCGCGTGAGTGGTGAAACAAAAACCTGTCGTAACGGGTTTTATTTAGACTGCCCTTATCCGAAATTATCCGAAACTTTTTTAGCGGATACGGTTACGGTTACGGATATATTTTTATTTCGGATATCCGATAGTTTCGGTTTCGATTACGGATATCAATAACATCCCTGCTTTCTATACAAACTGCGATACTGCGATGCGTCCGATGCGTACGATACCGATCTGTGGACGCTTAGCTTTGGCTACGCAAATCTCCGATACTCAACAACTTTAGTCTTCAAGCGACTACCGCTGTACAAATCCATTGAGGTTCGTACACACGTCGCGTCGCCAACCTTCGTCCAATGTATGGTGTAAAATTGTAAATAATGGCTGCAGTGAGATATTGTTACAGATGTGGAGTATGCTGTTCACAACTCAGTGGAATAATCGCAAAGGGAGATGTAAATGTAACTCAGAATTAGATAAGCGGGCCAAAATTACGGATTTTCCCCTTGCCCAGTCTTTCATAGAGAAACAGTACAGTTATCGAACCGGGTAATACCCCAAACCGCAATAGAGATATCAAATACTGTTATCGTTTTAATTACCCCATAACTTCCCGTGTAACGTAGTCAGGTTCAAATGTTTTGGTGTTCTTTCTATGTTATTTGTGGCCTTAATCGCTCCTAGCCCGGCGCGGCGGAAATTATAATATCTTGAGCATTTCCATACTTTGGAGACCTCGAAAAACGTACGGTCCCAGTTTTAAAGCCGTGAAGTTGTATCAAAGGCTTTCAGGTACCATAAAAAAACTTCCGATATTTAAGTTGGCCACTAACTCCTCCATCAACCCGCAACGAAGCATCGTGGTAAGCTATGCTCTAGCTAGGGCTCTATAAGGTTTGTGTTTGTACACACACGTATGAAACGGAACTTGCTTACGACATTTTCTTCATAATTTTCACATTGGAAACTCTTTTGAATTCTTAATATATTAGTAAGAAACAAAATTTCTCGCCTGTGCCTATCCTATGACCCGTCTTTATTAGTTTCGCTTCAAAAATGATTCTAATAATCATTGGAATATGATGGATATACGTACGTCTACTTAGATATAGAATAAATAAATACCCAAAAACAAATAAATTATGGACATATAAGATAAAAGATAACACCGCCTGATGACTTTAAAGTGATTTATTTACTTTAATCGTACAGAAGGGCAAAAAACACAAAATCTAGAACCGAATGATCTAATCGTAATAACCCACAGCCGATGACAGATAAACGAGCCAATTATCCGTTAACCTCCAGTTATCCGCCCGAAGCCTTCTTTAATTAATCGGTTAACAAAAGCCTAGATTAATCACTACTTTCCCTAATTGCCTATAAGGAAGTGTTGCTACTGCAAACGATGTAGCGATAAAGGGCCATTCAGATTTACAAGAAAATGCTGCCATCCATACCGTCGTTCCACGAAGAGTTAACTCAAGGAATCTATTATGATACTATATTCCATACCCTACAGCTACTTAAAATATATGAAGGCGTATTACACAAATGTATATTAGATCAATTTTTCCTTCTTTTCATTTACCTACATTTACGAAATATAATGGTGGTCTGGTGGCACTTAATATCTGTATTATCAAAGCTGAAAATTCTACGTCTTTAATGATCCCTATTCTAAAGCGGCGATTACACTTTGGGGTAAACCTTATCGGGCTATTTTTGTGTGTGTGTGACCATAATAAGCAAGCTATATTATTAGTGTTAGTTCTATTACAATCAGGTCACCAAAATAACGATAAGAAATTCAATTTAAAGAACTCAAGAAACATAAAAAAATAATATACGGTCGAATTGAGAACCTCCTACTTTTTTGAAGTCAGTTAAAAATATTGAAGGCGCGCCTTCAATTACGAGTAGTTAGACACAATTTTGTTGTATGCGTAAATTAAATAAATTGTAACAGAAGCACATCAATAGCAAACAAGCGTCCGAAAAGCGGACTCGTACGATGATCATCGATCATCATAGACGATCACGAAAGTTATCGTTACACACAAATTCGAAGACTGATAGGTAACGCGAGCTAGCGAATGCAAAAGTACATCGCCGACAGTCAGACGCATAATTACGTCACAACGCCAGTAACTAGCTGTGGGAATATGAAAAACAGCGCACGAAAAACTCCGAACAATTGGTACGAAACGCCAGCAAGGAAAGGCGAGAGGAGTGAACGACCCGCCTTGAGGCGGCCTTGCGTTGCGCACGCAAAAAATTATCTTTTTCTTTCCCGAGCTTTGCTTGCCAGGCACTGGCATTTCTTTCATACGGCCAGGTTTTACAAAAAATAGTTTAATTTATATCATTATGTGGATTAAAACCTTGCGTAAATACTAATACTGACTAGTACTTACTGATCAGTGTAAGAACTGGTAAATTAACAAGAGGCCAAAAGTGCAAATTTTAAAACTTTATGGTTCGTCACCGAGTCGTTGGAAAGAATGAAGAAAGAAAAAGGATTTTATCAAATTCTTTGTTCACGTGTGGCATGTGTATTATTAATATTTTAAATTGGTTATAACAATCATAATCCGTTAGTCACGCTACCATCGTCTCGACAAATTCTAGTCCTGGAAGAAACGGCGGAAATCTTCCCAATTTTTTTTTCTGCCACAGAGATACAGGCAACTTCTTCTTACTAAGTATCTAAGTATTCTTCTTACGATATAATTATCTAGCTCAAGTCTTTTAAAATAACTTATCATTCAGTGTATAATATAAAAACTAGTCCCCATTCTTTACTAACAAACTACTTACTTAATATTCTCAAACAATCTGTTAATTGACTAACTATCCTAATCCCCATTTGAGTCTTGTTCTGTGTCGGTCACAGTTATCATGGGCGGCAAAGGAAGGGTGGTGATTGGTAATGCATGCTCGTTTCGTTTGCTACCTTAGCTCTGTTAAAAAGCAATAAATTAATTCACTGTGCAATTGAGGAGTTCTCTGCTTTGAAGCCAATTTTGAGCGTAATATCCGCACATGCTTATCATAAAACTGGATTGTTATCGGAACTAAAATAATGTTTTTAATTATTTTGAAATCCTAGATTAAACGAAAGTACTTAGTACGTACATTACAAATCAAATAAAAGCTTGAAATTAAGAAGTGCATTGAAATTGCGTAAGCGTGAGTAAAATAGTTGAAGCAGTTCTTAGGATGCGGTTCCACTGAGGCGGTGCTGTGCGCGATTCACCAATCACATGGCTTGAAATCCACACGAGGCAAAACAAAATGAGATGTGGAGTGGTGAATCGCGGCACAGCTCTTCTCCGCTCCGCCTCAGTGGAAACGCACCCTTAAAGTGGGCCGTAACAACCCCTTGTGGGCGCTAAAACCCTACTCTATAAAAGGTAGTAAGGGTGTTTGTTACCAGACAAATCGATCGATCGTCGATCTACAGCATCGATCTATGATGGAATGGATTAGTCGACGTCGATCGATAGTTTCTACTAGACCATATACATAGGTCGATCGACGCCGATTCATCCATTCCACCATCGATCGATCGATTGGTCTGAAAACCATAGGATAGAAAAAAGTAGTTCTTAAATGTTGGTGAAGTAAAAAAAATTTGGGGCACTGAAAAATATTTGACTCAAAGCGGCACGGAATAAGTTTGAGAACCTCTGGACTGTAGTAACTTAACAAAAAAAATTAAACCATTCACCACCATTTACTTTAACGCGTAAAAACCCGTGATTGGTTTTAAAAGTAAATCCTTTATCAATCGAGACTGTTTAACGCCCCGCATAGTAATGAAATTAAATAATCTTGAACAGCTGAGAATGTAGTAACAATGACTTACTTATACTTAGAACGCTAAGCTTATTATTAGAGGTACAATAAGAACTTTTGCTGTTCTATCAGCGGTGTAAAGGAGAAAGAGAATTGTCTCACCTATAAGAGTGAGATGGAAGAGGCTTTCTTAAAACTGCTGGACCGATTTCTACCAAACATAGGCATTATCCACCGCAAGGTCCGCAAGTAAACTTTCGATTATAAAACCCTACTCAAATCGGTTTATTTATTTAGGATCTTCTCGGAGAAGAGACCCGTGCTCAATAGTGGGCCATGATGATGGGTTGAGATGATCATGATGATGATGATGATTTAGGAATTACGGAGCCACAGGCGTCATGTCAAACTTACATCCCATTTTGCGTCGGGGGTTAAAAATAAGTTACCTAAGGCGCTTTGCCCACGGAGCAACTCAAGTTTAGGCAACTATCAATTTTTTAAAAGTTTCCTGTAAAAAGTTGACAGTTGCTAGTTTCTAGTTGCGGCAATTAGGAACTGACCTAGTCAACGATTACAGCAACTGAAAACTGTTGACGATTGCCGGAACTCGAAACTGGAGTTGCTGTGTGTGCGCAGTCCAATTGAAATGTATGTAAACAGCTAGTTGCTAGTTGCTTCAATAGTTGCTGACCTTGCTGTGTGGGCAAAGTGCCTATCCCACAGGCAGCTCTACCTATAGGCATCATAATTATATCTCTCAAATAACTCCAAGCAAGCCATGATCAATTCGGTCAATTAAAACATTGAATGAGGCGCCGAATGAAAGAGTGAGTGATCACGCGCCAACACAAACAGTGCAAGTTAAAACAGTCGCGTGTTTTTGTTTTCATCGTAAATATTATTTGCGATTCCATACTGTGGAAAACTCCACTAGCAAAAACTTTTTCATTTTCAGCTCACATTAGCCGCCAATCAATTGGCTAGTATTAAGAAAATAGTTTCTCTCCCCCGCGACTCTGCCCAAGTGATAGTCGGAAAATGGCAAAGAGGTATTGAGGGCACTTACTGGTGACGCTGCGGGGAGTTACTGGTGACTGACGGACAACGCACAGCCGAAACTACTGAACGAAAGAAGCTGAAATTTGAGGAATTCCTTGGGGAGTGGAGGGGAGCACTAAGAGAGGATTTTTGGAAATTCCACTCCGAAGGGGGTGAAATAGGGGGGTGAAGTTTAAACGAATTCCACGCGGGCGAAGCCTGCGGGCGGAAGCTAGTCATTAATAAAATTACATTTGGAGGTCCAGAAATGTCCCCGTGAGCGCCCTTCGACAAAAGGTATAGTACGAGAGCTGGCACCAATTTTGGGTAGGTATTTGAGGCAAGCTGAAAACTTGTCACATAGCTCTCTTTTCATACCCCAACACAGTAGTGCAGACCTTTAGCGGGGCTTTAGCCGGCCACGAATTTTTTTTCATTAAAAATATATTTGAGGAAATATAAGATTTATACATAAAAATCTCAATGTAATCCAATCCATCCAAATGTAATTTAATTATTTAATAATTTAAATGTATGATAAGAGAGACTATGTGACAAGTTTTCAGCTTGCTTCAAACACCTACCCAAAATTGGTGCGAACTCTTGGACCAGTAGTAAAAGCATTTCATAATTATATATTCATGGACGTACCCAGCTTCTGACCCAGGAGCGGGGAATGGGGGAATTTTCGAGGCAGATTTTTAAGAATACCTACAGTAAATGTAGGCAGAGATGGAGAACTTTTAAAATTAACCAATAGTAGGTTAAAAATATAATTTGTTTCCACTATTTAAAAAATCATAATTTAAAGTAGCATTTAACATAGTGATAGTATAATAATAATAATTATGATAGTAATATCTGTACGAGAGGACCTCCAGCCCCAACGCTTATGATAAATCATTGTAAAATCTAATAGCTAAGCTAAATGTATGAAGAGCCTTGTGTTTGTTATAATATCATATTACAATTTTTTTATAACATAATGTGATAACTGATAATATTTCATATTATTAACGAATATTCTACTTCTGAGGCGAAGTTAACAACCCTATGTTATGTTTTACATAGTAAATAAATAAAGTACATGAAATAATATTGGCACTGAGAAAACCACAGCAGGAAAATCCTATCTCACTAATGAACCTCAGTGCATGATAAAATGTATTTCCCTCAATCTATATATTTATATGGCAGCAAATGTTAACATTGACCCTGGTTGCCAAGCATTAGATGCCTGTCAGGACGGGCATCAACCAGATATAAGAAATAAATATTTAATGAAAAAAAGAAAATCAAAAATACAAAAAACATAAACTCATACCCAGCCCTAGAAGAACCAATGTTATGTAATACAAATAATACATCACTTACAACCGAGACTCTAGAACAAATATTGATGTATCACATTAATGCCCCCATCAGCTCATGGGAACCATGATGTACTCTGCAATGGATATTCCTCATCAACCTCCTTATGCACCATATAAAATTAACATATCTTTACATTGGTGTCTGTGTGTTGTGTTTGAAATATCAAGAATACACACGCACATTAATGCCATTTTTAAAAATCTGAGAAAAAAACCTCTAATAAGACCAAATAACATTAGTCATGTCTGTCCTACCAGGAATTGAATGTACATTATTTAGCCTCAATAAAAAAAATGGTATGAAAATAACTTATATGTAACTAATTTTATTTTTAAGTCCATATGTCTTATGTTATAACTAGCGGACCGCCCGCGGTTTCACCCGCGTGGATCCCGTTCTCGTGGGAATATATACATGTATTATACATAAAAACCTTCCTCTTGAATCACTCTACCTATTACAAAAAACCGCATCAAAATCCGTTGCGTAATTTTAAAGATTTAAGCATACAGACAAACAAACAAACAAACAAACAGACGGACAAAAATAGCGACTTTGTTTTATACTATGTAGTGATTATTATTTGTTACACATTTAACACTAGCAGTAAGATCATTGCTATTAAATTTTTTAGTCGCTACATAATAAATTCTTTTTAGTTTTAAATATGATCTACTTGATATAAAATGTGAGAATTTATTGATGTATAAAATTAACAATTATTTTATTGAACTATCAAAATTATTATTATAGACCAATTATTTTCCCACAACATAAATTAATTAATAATGACGTGAATTAACTAACAATGACATGTATAAATTTTTTGCACCTAACGTTGCTGTGCCCTACCGGGTTATGTGTGCACTGTTTTTTATTCTAGGTTAAGATCTTTATGTATACCACATTTTTGGCAATAAATGAATAATGAATAATGGTTAATGTTGCACAGTAACACCAATAAAGGCACCAGAGATGTGTTGCCACCTAAAACAAAACTATTCTATTAATTGAATAGGTATGGCGCTCCCTCAATCCCACAGGAAGTGTGTGTCAAATATCAATAATGAGATCATAATAATTGCTCAATCCCACAGGAAGTGTGTGTCAAATATCAATAATGAGATAATAATAATTCTCGTTGAGGGAGTATCAATATCTTTTATTTATGGTTTCGCTCTTAAAAATTGATTTCATATACTTTCTCTTATGCTTCTTTGCATTTAATTATTCTTTGTAAATAAAAATATTTTTGATGAACAAAAAAAGAGATGTAATGATACGTAACATTTACGTAATACATAACGTTTTTCAATCAGATTTATTGCTTATTCGCCAGTTGAAGAAATGATACAACATATCTTAATCTTATCAAAATGCAGGAGCATGATACATTTTTACGAGCAATACTGATGATTACATCACAGTGTATTGTTAGTCAATAGACTGAATTATCTATAAACTGTTTACAAAGTCATAAAACATTTGTCTTTTTAAGTAAAAAGGTTTAAGGATTATAGGGTATCAGCATGACATTAATTCTGTTACAGGAATAATGTCTGCCTAAGCCAGAGATATTATCTGAACTGATTTATATAGAACTTGTCAGAAATTCCTATCACTTTGAAATTTAAAAAAAAATGGTTTCATCTGAGAATAATTCATATTACAGAACCAAGACAGAACTTCTATCACAGAATAAATGAAATTTAAAAAAGCATAATGAATTAATGAATGAAATGGATAGGAATAGGAATAAAACAGACAAAGAAGAGAAAAAAAAGAGAAAGTGTGCCTGGCTATCTAATGAGACATTCTTGGTTTTAACCTTAGTTGAGTCTTTTCTAATGGGTGTTCTTTGAGTCTTTTTATGAGTGTTGAACATTTTGTATGTAATAATGGTAGCATATATGCATTCTTCATCACCCTTCCGCTGCCCACGACAACTGAGACCAACCTAAAACAAGGCTCAAAAGGCTATTACAATTTATAAATTCTTGGTATTCAATTTGTTTCTTGTTTGTTTTATTATGTCCCACACTTATTCGAACCTTAACATACAATATTACAATACCTATGTTTGGAATTTCAAGAACAATTATTTACATATTAATGACACAGATGGATCCTAATAAGATTGTATATTATGTGTGTTTTTGTATCAATATGTACTCTGTTTAAAAAAATATTCTTCAGGCTGTGAATAACCGATTACAACAATACCTTATCCATTATCAAATTATTCAGATTTATGTAAACTTTTGTTTCAATGTCTAATTATCATTTGGCTGCTATCAATTGATTTAGATTATGTCTGTAACCATTGTCTACAAGTGTATGTAGCGTTTGGAAATTTTATACAGCTACAAGACAAGGTTAAATTTCACATAAATTTATCTCCGTTCAATATTTTTTGTCTTTGTAATTTAACAGATGTGTTTTATGGTTAAAGGAGTTTCAATCGTTTTTATTTGTCGCTAAACCTACATAGATTCTATAGTTATTCTAAGCAAGTATCAGGTCTAATGAACAACGTAAGTATCGCCCACGACATCAAATCTCTTTAAAACCACAGGTAAAGTAATTAGAGGCATTTTCTCAAAGCCACAAGCCATGTTTAGAGAGTTAATTGAAAGTTCAGTGACAATAGTACGCGGTTCCATGTGACCATTTTGCGTCTCAGAGCAGCTATACAGCGCATGTACTCTCGCTAATTGTGTAGTAGGACGAGATCTGAACCGTTTTACAACTCATTTAACAAGTTAGTAACAAGAGCGACACCATAATTGACGGAGAACATTGCAGAAAGAACTCGCCAATTGGGAATAATTGGCGCAAAATCATTTTTTCAGCAGTCTAAACGAATCAACTTCTTAGGATAAAAGTTTGCAAAAAAATAAAAGATTGTGTGTTTACGAATGCAATATCGCTCTTTGAGGGAAATTTGAAGTTCGGACATTACCCTGCTGAATCGCGAAGTACTCACATACCGCGGTGCGCCGATGCGAACCGTGACCTCTAAAGTTGGTTGGGTGGGAATAATATTTTTTACAACAAACACGTTCTCGCCCCCTCATCAGTCAGCCACTTCTACATCGGGGGAACGAGTTCATCGTTCAGCCTATTGCTAACCTCACCGCATCATCTGACCGCTGCATCCCATGGCAGTGGAAAAAACCGAGCACAATAAACACACACTAAAACACTTGACTCCCGACGACTCACTCGGAGATGCATCTACTGCTCCCCGTAGACATGATCACACGTAACTTAGAACACAGAAATCACTGAAATACGCGGCGGAACTAGATATGTACCCACCTTACTCTTGGTAATAGCGTGTGTAGCGAGTTTTACGACGGCGAAGTTGCCCGTGCCGATAGTCTTTTCTAGTTCGTAGTTGCCGACACATACTAGCTGTTCTATAGGGAAGTGTTTGCTTTTGTGTATCGGCTTAATATTGCTGGCCATCTTAGTGGAAACTCAGTTTAATCCACTCGGCCCCGCGTACTCCACGAAGGATTTCGGACTACTGTTAACTAGTTCCCGCGGACGGCGGCAGCGGCGCCACCGGCACTCACGTCATTCGCCTGGGACGTACAACTACGACCTACAAGGTTTCATTAACAAACGCGATCGTCTTAACTATCGAAACTTCCCTCTGTACATGATTTTTCTACAAATTGTGAGCAAAAAGATCTAACGCGGTACAAAAATTACACCCGCAGCATATAACTTATCGCGCGACTCGCCCTTATCAGCGATTTCTTATCAATACCGAAGGCTCGAGTTGTACGTCACTAGACATGAAAAAAGAACCCGATTCACAACATTTACGCGACGCATGTCATTTCTCTCACTCTGTCGTATTTACACAACGCAAGAGCAGGATGCAACGATGTGGAAGGGTGGCGTGACGTCAGACAGCAGCGTTTTACGTCACACGCGGCAATTTCAAACGCGTTTCAGTACAGAATACGTCAGACAAAAAAATCGATTTTTCTTTTTAGACGAAAATCGCTAAAGCGGGTTTTTGAACAAATGCAATGTTATTCCAAACAAAGAATCTTTAAATTTTTATCTCAGTGGGATAATAGATTGTAGCACTGTTAGAACATTCACTTGAATCGTTCATAGAATATCAAAAGGGCAAAACTGATTCATAAATCGGAAAGATGTTCTCTTTTCGAGAACTTTTAATACAACTTTACATGAAAAAGAGTATATTGGATTTAAGATTATGTACTTACTAACTTAATATAATTTATTTGGGATGCCAAATTATACCTAAGTACTGTAGACTTTTCCTATTATTCTGCGTTTTGGACACAAGGCCGCTATTACTTACGGCCTTGCTGTTTGCGTCGCGTCCTTCAGCACAATAGAAATGCGAACTTTTTACAAGCTTTTAGCAACTTTAAATTGTAAATGTATTAGGTACAAATTTTGTGTTTGAATGAAAAAAGCAAAAGGCGTGTGAGGAACATCAGAAAAGTACTGAAAATCACCTTCAGTAAACATCAGGCGGCTTGGGCCAAGGAACATATAGTTTGGGCCGTCTCTGGCGCACGTTATCAACACGCGTCGGTCTGTGATTGTATTGTATTGTATCGTATCACTCACTCACTCACTCACATACATCCTTACAAACTTTCGCATAAAATATTAAAGTAGGAAGTAGGATAGTAGGATTAGTTCTTTTTTGTGTCTTATCATGATTGTAAGATTTCAAACTCATGTCAAAAGCATTCTTATTACGAAAAATTATTACAAACTTGATGCATATTTTAATAATCCTACTTCCTACTAATCCTATCCTACTAATACTATAAATGCGAAAGTTTGTAAGGATGTATATGTGTGTGTGTGTTTGTTGCTCTTTCACGCAAAAACTACTGAACGGACTTTCATGAAACTTTGCAGTAATATAGCTTAGACATCGGAATAACATAATTTGTTAAAATTTATAGAGATTTTTGAAGGGACTGGTTCCCGAAGCGAAGCGAGGGCGGATTTACTAGTGATAAAATAGCTTGGACATGAGTTTCGTATTTTAGCCGTAATTAGTAGTAGGTAAGTGCAACCTGTACTGTGAGTGGAGAAAGAGAAAAAAAGACTCCTTGGGAGTTTCTTGCCGCTTCTTCTTTCAAGACCACTCACCGTAGGGTTTTGTTGAAGCGATGGCGTAAATTGACATTCGAAATGTGTTTGTAAAAACCTACTTCGAAGAAATAAATAAGTATTTGAATTTGAATTTAAGTATTTAATAAACGAATTTGTCATTGTCATCAGCCATTTGCATCGCATGCAAGGACGCAGCAAGGGTCGCCATCATTACCTAACACAACGGGGATTCATTAGTCATTAGGTAGACAGGTAGGTACAGAAGTATTTATTGGTTAAAATTAATGTAGACGTACTCGTAGTAGATTAGGTATCTACTCATCACGTCGCTCCATAAGTCATTTAGGTATACCTACTTATGCGTAGAAGCGTGGGAAGAACTTTCTATCATTGTTTCGATAGTAGATAAGTACCTAGGTATTTCGCAATTGTTCATTGTTGATGATATCGATATATATTATCATTAACCTTGGTTGTGAATGTGTAGGTATATATCTAGTTGTATGACGTAAAGAAATGATTAATCAATTACTTTCTGTGGGGAAATCATCTTCTCAGAAATACCTACTCAGCAAACAACAAACCGCTGTAATCCCTTGCCTCAGAAACTTACATCTACTTATCAAAACTTTTTTGATCGATTGTGTCTAGGTATTGAAGTTTCGAAATCGATTGACTTTGTAGAACAAAGGTAGTGAAGGCTTGCGTGGGGATTAAGATCTATTCAAGGTCCAATACAACCTCCTCTTCCCTTGATAGAACAACAAATGTAGCTATAGTATGTTCCTCCTTTGGGACTTCCTCCAAAAATCCAAAATGGACAGTGAAATGTTTTTTGGTGTTACTTTTCTAGTGTCCAGAGTTGACGATGACCACTAACTAAGTACCAGTAACCAGGCATTTAACTTTTTCTCTTCCCTCCTCATTTCCGGCCGCCAAATCATTGCTGATGCCCGCTGATCTTCATAGCTTATAATTTTTTCAAATTATTTGGGTGTTACTAAGTAATACTTGGTGCTTTATTAACTTAATCTACCTAAGAGTAAATCATGCTTTTATTTCATTCTGTTCATTCCAAAATTAAAACTGCAATTACGTTCACGACTGCAGTGAGCCCACACAATCCGCAGACGCAGACGTGCGTCTATCTAATACACCCGCAAAACGGAGTGAATGAAGTTCCTGCGAATAGATAAGTATCCCGATTCATTCATAATTTCGGCGCTAGGCATGAGTTGAGTTGAGGTTGAATGTTATTGATTTTATTTAAACAGTCAATCCCACGCCATCGCGCCACCTAGTGTTACAAGATAAGTACCTATGTGGTTTTGACATGAAACACCCAACGTTATCATTATTTTTCAACACACTTGCTCGTAAAGTTGCTATTTTTTCTTTAGTCTTACGCCCGGAATGCGGTTTATTACACACTAGTGCGTTTTACTTTTCATTGCCGCACTAGTGTTTTTCTTATTCCACTTTTTTTTTAATATCCGTAAAGAGGTTGTTACCGAAAGATTTATTATTTTGTAAATAAATAAACTTGTTGTACTTAGTCAAAATCTGATAAGATAAGATTATACTTCATCTAATTATCTATTAAGCATTTAAAAAATACAATATTTTAAATCATTAATTACCGTAAATTCCTATTAGAAATACATAATTATTTAGTTTAATATATTGTGGCTGAATGGCGGTGTTCTTTGCCTCTGGACTTAACCTGCGCGCCTGCGCGCGCATAGTTATTCAACCAAAGATACGGCGCGCGAAAAAATAAAATAAACCTCCGCGCCATTTTGTGCAAACATTTGTTCGTTTATAATTTGCTGATTTGTGACTGAAAAATGTCGATACCTAATTGTTTTTTTCCTCGCAAGTGTGTTGAAAAACGTCGTATGATACGCGTGTGCTTTGTTCATTACAGTCTTGGCTCTATTACAGCCCTCGCCTTGCGGCTCGGGCTGTGCAATACCGCCTCGACTGTAATGACCAACTTCGCGCACTTGTATCATAATGTACCTACTATTGCAGACGTGCTATATTGCGTCGCGTGAGTCGCGTCGCGTCTTCCTTTATTATAATTGATTATTGATTATAATAATTATAAAAAAATCATTTACATTACGAATTACGACAAACATTCATTTACCATTATTACATTCACTGATCTCACGTTCGTGAATGAAATTACATTCATCAGATTTAACCAGGTTCATTCACTACAAGATGGCGGGGAACATAGAGAAATAGGGATAAAAAAATACCTATAGGTACTCCGAATTTTAATTAGATTCCTAAAATTGACGTAAGCTAATGTCACTTTTCGAAATAATGTTGCCAGCTTTGAAATAATAGTGATTACTCACACGATTAACGAACTATGTTTTGATTATTCGATTTTCTTTTCTCAATTGTGTTTTAATAAAAAATACATGCAGTTCTGCCGGGCTAGCACCGAGTGGGAAGCTTGCTACCCCGGCACCGGCGACGGCGCCGGCGGGACTCAACGCCGGGCCGGCGCCGGCGCCGGTAAGTGAAAAAGCGAGCCATACATTTTCATACAGCCGTCTAATGCAAAAACGCCCAACCACGTAGTTTTATAGCTGTCATGTTAATCTTTAATCAAGTGCCCAATTATTAAACGGTGGCCAGTACCATTTGTTTCCCCTACTTCTATTCTTTTCAAGTGAGATGGAACCACTCCTGCCAGTTCATCTTCGTACATTTCTCCGTCTACACCCCATTTGCACTTCTTCATTTTAAATCGTCTCTTCTATTTTTTTCTGCACTACTCTCATTTTTCATTATTTTTAGGTAAACAGAATTTACCTCCACTATAAACATAAACCCCTGTGTAGGTTCAAGATATATACACTTATCATGCTTCATCCATGCGGAAAATTTAGTTGGAGCATGGCTTATATAAATTCCAAAATTTACTTTTTAAATAAGTATGTAAGTACTTACTTATTAAAAAAACTTATTCTATTGATTATTTTATTAGTGTGTCGACGTCATTGCATTGGTCCATTGGTACGCTGCCGTCATAACGAAGAGTGCAATAACTAGGTTTTGATTACTTTCGAGATAATCGCGGTTAAAAGTTTAATTTTAGTTTTGTGTGTCTCTTCGTTACTATAAAAGCTATTGGTTTAAAACTTTTACTATACGACAGATAAAATAATTCTTAATTTTATGTAGTATATAATATTTGTATATAACTTTATATATATACTTTAAACGCAATTTTATATATGTCATTGGGACATATGAATTGTTTTGATATAGCATTCCTAATCATAACTGCAATAACTACACTACTTATTGCAGTTTTTGTTAGTAAACTGACGTATTATTGACATATTGCTCTTTTGTGTAGCACAAAATACAGTTTCTTCCAACCATAAGTGCAACAACTGTCCTAGTTATTGAGATTTTCCATAGTAAAATATTTTAATTAGATATAAGGCAGAGATGGTTAATTTTTAGAACATAATAATTTATACCAAAATATATTAAAACAATATATTTGGTATGAAAATATTTATTTATAAAGTACAATTATATGAAATTGTAAAAATCTAAATAAATTTTATCAATGAAATCACTACATAGCGTTTTCTTACTTACATTCTACATTCAACAATTAATAAAATCACAACTAAGAAACTGTAGTTGGTAATTCGCATGTCATATCAATAGAAAAAACGCTTTTAACAATCAACAAACTTTTCTTTTTTTTATCTCTTTTCTTATATAAAAACAGTAAAATCATGTATCCCTAAAAAATCGAGATAATTAGATATAATCCACGTTACATTTGTATTGGGACATTGTTTGCGAAGATCACTGTGGTGTCAATTCACCACAAATTCAATAAGTTTTTCGGAGAAATGCCAGGATTCTGCTGCCTTTGTGGCAAAACGAAATTATCAGGTGTCACCGCCATCTGAACCATTGCATTTCTGTTTCGTGGCAAACCAAAAGAATCGCGACATTTTCTAGCCAACAACCAAACCTACAATAGTTATTTCCAAGTGATTTCATTTGGGACAGAAATTATTGAAGAACCAGGATTTAATCCAATTTTGAAGGTATTTTTGTTTTTACGCACAATTCAGAAGTAACTTTTATAATTATTTCTGAAGGAAAATAAGATAAAACATTATAGGTATATTGGTAGAGAATGACACCAGGCAAAGTAGCAAAATAGCATAAATACATATTTAAATAAATAAATTTCCTGACATTTTGTTTCATAGGTAAATGGGATTAAAATGATTGGATAATGACTTTGCGTTTTATTCTGTAGATGCATGGAAAATTCACCATCGAATTGGATCATTGCCGCCTCTCGGAGATCCGCAACATATTTTTTACAAATACACCTCATGGACAACATGGCGAAACAACTTAATTGACGTCTAGAGATTAATACAACTATGAAAAAAGCGATTCTTCCAGACATGCAATAACGACTTCATGAACATCATGCATTGGTTAGGATATTCAAGATTGCTTTGGAGCGCATGTCAAATGATGACTACAAAGTCTTTTTCAGAGTGGAAAAACGAGCAGTTGGAATAAACAAACACACCTTTATCTCTCCAACTTAAAATTTTCCACATTAAAATAAAAGGGTTTGATGTTGGCAATTTCATTATTTCATAATGAAGGATTTAACATTATCAATTTGTATTAAATTTTTCAAATAGTATAATTTGGTCTATCATTGACTGTTTGGCGGAACGAAGTTCGCCAGGCCCGTTAGTAAGTAGTAAGACTAGTAGTACATTAATTTAGTAAGCTAGACATTTTACGTAACAAATTTCCTTATGATAAATGCAATAACTCTTTAAATGTTGTGTTTATAACTAGTCAATGTATTAAAAATTTATAAAACGTACTAGTCATAAGTGCAGTAACTGAGACTTATTGCCGTTATTTTAAGTAATACGACAAAATATCAAAGCTATCCAAGTCATAACTCAAGATATTTCGGTTATGATTTGCTGCTTAAAAACCTTAATATTAGATATTGCAGTTATGATAACCAACAAAACCAAAACTAATGAAGATACAAAAAAGACGTCTAAGAAGAAAATATAGAGCTCATTTTCCTGATTATGGATATGTTATTAACTCAATTTGCTCAAAAACACGAGTTATTGCACTCTTCGTTAGGACGGCAGTACGGGTCTACCCACCCAGGTGATTAATGGATCAATCTTTAGAACCATAGGTAAAAAGAAAAAATTGGTTGTCTGTAAAGTCGGTTTACTGACGATAGTTGAACGTGACAATAACGTCTTAAGAAAATACTGATGGAATGGTAGCATCATTACCTTTATCGCTGTAATTATCGTTGCTATAAAAAAATGTGTGCGTGTACTAGTGTACACACGTATGAAGTGAAACTTCTTTACGGCAATATATATAATAATATCATAATATAAATATATTGTTATAATTATAAATAAATTTAATTGTATTGTATTGTTCATCATCGTCATTGTTCGCAGCTCAGTGCATCAGTCGCTAATTATGCATTTCTCCCACTCTGTTTTCATCTGTGAGGTGAGGAGACTGCACATGTATTTCTGAACGGTAAAGTCTGGTGGTGGGAGTAGCTCCACTTAAGCGACATGCTATCCCTACTCCACCGGAAAAATCACTATAATAGTCATCCTAAACTATCTTTGAATACTTAGTTATAATTTATTTACTGTTATATTGCAGTTAAAAACCTTTATTAAATATTTTACCAAAAAGACTAGTCGTTGCATACCGTATAACGAAACATTAATCTTTAGCTAGTCTGTGCATATTATGTCATGTCAATGTGCCACAAACAAGTTAAAACAAACCTGGCTGGTTATAAATAATTTCGATAAAAAGCAAAACTAAAGAGACGTCAGAGTTACATTGACAAATAATGTCATCAAAGTAAACAAACGTCATGAAATCGTATTTAAAGTTACAGAAATTTATCAATAAAAATAAAGAAGGAATACAGGAAACATTAAAAAAGGTAACATTTAAAATTTATAAATAGTCCCAGAAGTCAATAACAAAGTAATAATTGGATACATTACCAAAATATCTACCTCCAAAGTAATCAAGCTGCCGAACGCAAAGGCCGATTGTGCTTCTTTGTCGCTCGTTCCGCGCTCTCGCTTGCACTTCAAGCTTTACATGGGACGCCTCAGAGCGAGGTAACGGTAACGCCGCATGACGTCATGTTTTTCGTGCGTGCAGCCGGCTATATCGAATTATAAGACGTCCGGAAAAAGGCTATTTCCTCCAGTCTTGGAGCAGTGGTCCAACTGCTCGTGGTCATCTACTATTTTGTCCTACCATAACGCCAGCAGGACCATGAGGAATCGATCTTCCTTGTGGCCCTACCAGAAAACCGCAAGCGAAATTAGATATTAGGTTTTTCAAAGTTTCAATAGTCCAATACTATTACTATTTTACATACATTCAAATTATTTGGCCAGATATTTTTTATTGCCCAAATGAAACTTCCTTTTCTCGTTTTAATTATTTCAACCTCAGACCAATAAACTACGTAGGGGAGAGCAGGTAGGATTCGTGCACTTTTCACTTTTAGCTGTGTAACAGAAAAGCTTTTAGTTATAACAAAATAACTTTCATGCTATTGTATACCCTGTGTATTTGGCTACAATTACAGGAAAGTCTAGTGTTGATACCATGTAGTATTACGAAGTAACAGCGACATTTCTAAAAAATGGAAAACGTACGAACCTACCCCGTACGCGGGGGGGTTTCGTACATAGGGAAGGGTACATTCGTACATAGTAGGGAGCTTTCATACACTGTAAATAAATAATCTTTTAAGCTATTGTATAGCTTTTATCGCGGGCCTGGGACCGAATGCAGAAATTTCGTAACGAAAATTTATTACACCCTGCACACAGACATAGTTACTATGTCTATGCACCCACACATCGATAAATACCAGAACTTTTAACTGAGTTAACTAACTTTTACTTTATAACGGCTAAACCGATTTGGCTAATTTTAGTCTTGAAATATTCGTGGAAGTTCAGGGAAGGTTGCAGCGATGAGAAAATATGAAAAATTGCGAGGTAAATACTAAAAAAATGAAAATTTTAATTTCCCATACAAATCTTACCTGTCAAACATTTGATTTTCGCCCCGTCGGTTCGGTGTTTTAAGAATAATTACATGTAGATCTGGATTAAATAAGGCGTTGGAATCGACAACATGTATTCATAATAGTCGAATTATCGCGTATTTAGATTTAAAACATACTTACAAAATAATAACATGACATAAAATAATGACACTATATTAATGACTTGAGGGTGATAGAGACAGTGCCATACAGGCAAGGCAAACTGTAGGGCACTGTCTCTGTCACCCACACGTCATTCACGCGCCAAAAGATCGTTGTAGGACTTAAATGTCAAATGTCAATTTTCTTTTTAAAAAGAATTATTTTGTCAACTGAAATAGTTCTTATGCTTTTGTTCAGAATATTTAAATCTTCTTTGCACAAATTAATGCATTATCCGTTTCTAATAAACTTTGATGTAACTTTTGATAACTAGGCAACTAAATGAAAACTGGTACACCACTTTCTTATCCCACTGTAAAACAGTGAATATCTGTACTCGTATAATTTGTGTACAAAGTGTTTTAAATATGAATAAACAAAGTGCATTTATTAATGAAGAAAGTCACGAAAAAATTGTGAAAGAAAATGAGTTATTACTCTATATACATTCATTTTATTATTATTATCACAAATGCAGTATTATTTTTTGTTTTGTTAATTTATATATAATGCTATGCAATAGCTTTACCGCGGCAGTCTCCGAGTGCCACACGTCTTTTTTTATATGTAATTACTTATTTATTGAGGTCAAAATTAACACAAAATGTACTCTAAAGGTAGTAATAATTAACAATATAGACTTTTGCAATCATTTTTGTCAAATCTAAGTCATAAAATCAACATTTCACTCAACATTAGGATAATGTATTAAAAAAAATATAATAACTCTGTTATTGCATGTCATTACATGGTAGGTAGTAATCTATTTTTCAAACCTAATGATATCAGCTTTTCTTGCTGTAGAAGCAGATTAAGGCGGCGGCTATACATGGACCATGTCTGATAAATACTTCTGGAAAGTCGTTATCAAAATCAGATCCTTCTGATCTCTCATCGAAGGGAGAACAAGAACTTCAAAGTTATAATTGACGACCCGAATGGCGCAGTGGTTAACACGCCGGATCGCTGTTCCAAGAGTACTGATTTTGATTCCCAGCGAGGTGGAAATTTAAATATTGAGTTTGGTTTCCGTTCTCGGTCTGGGTGTGTGTCCTTGTCTTGTGTGTTGTCCATGGGACCCACGACACAGGGAATCCTAGTGTGGGGCTATGAGTATGAATGTATAGCTATGCGTTATTTATTTATTTATGTCAGTCTCATTGTATTTATCAGTCTCAGCCTCTATAGTTTTTTTTCTTTTGTTTGGTTTCTTTATTTGTATCTGATAGTATATTTTAATGAGCGTTTCTTATCTCAAGCCTTCTGTTTTATCTCTTGTTCTTTTATTTTTATATCTTTTGCTTCTTCTATTTTCATCAGTCCATTTTTTCAGGCAGTTTTCCTTTCTTCTCCTTTTTGGTGGCATTCGTGCCCACTTGAAGAGTTGTTGGTTTTTGGCCTGACTTTCTAATAGATCTCTTAACTAAATCTTCATTCATTGCAGAACTTACTGCCTCTTCGTTTACTTATCCTGTTCTTGTTCCTTTTTTCACATATATTCGCGGCATGTTCCTGAAATAATAGTATTTTTAATGAAGAAAAATTTCTAATGCATATGGGGTACCTTCGTACAGTACAAATCTTCCCCGCTCAAAACCGCACGAAAGCATCCCAACCCAAACATTGTACAAATAAATTCAAATTAAAAAATATGGTTGGTGTTATACCAAAATCAATGTTTGCATATTAATCGAAGGCACTAACTCAACATCTTTTATAAATAACTTAAACGATTTGAGCAAAACTATTTAAGAATTAATGATTTTAAAGACGAATCGAAAAATTACTTACGAGGAGTGAGAACACGTATTAACTCGTCTCGGCGAAGCTCGCTGCGCGACTGCCGCCGCGTTTAGCTATGTGCATAGAGACGCATATCGGCCTCTCAGACACACAAACACAACTGTCGTCTCCGTCAGAATGGCGGGTCACTCCAAATTTATTAACTCATTTAACGTTGATGTAGATTTAGACAATTGCTACCTATTTGCTACCATTTGCTACCTAACATTAAATATTTGCTACCTCCGTATTTTTCAAAATAAATCACTTTTAAAGGTGACCCGCCATTCTGACGTCAGCTTGGCGGGTCACTCATCCCGTATGTACAAACTTTTGAGAATTATCGAAATGTTTTTTCACTATTGATTGCTACCTAATTGCTACCTAAAAACCTAGAAGTCTGGATTCCGTAGCTTTTAAGGATAAATAGTTATTAACAAAAATAGTTTACGAAACCTTGAACGCCTGCTAAATCAAAATTGCAAATGATGCGTTGGAAAAGTTATATCTGTAGAAACCTGCTAGTGAATGAGTAGTTAAATAATGGTAATATTAGGATAGGATAAAAATAAAGTTTATATTCAGTAATTAATTAATTACTTAAGTATATATTATATTGATGCCATTACAAGTAGAATGACAACATTTCATAATTTCATCAATAAGTATCATTGAACATTATGAATATGAATATTATGTACCTACTTGCCACCTTTGGAAACGGCGGTAGACTCAAAAAATGAAATTGATAAGTGTATTGAAAAATACCCACATAAATAAAATTATTTGACTTTGACTGTCATAACACTGATATTGTATTTCTAGTATTTAATTATTAAAGTGATTTTAATTGTATATTAAAGTTCACGATAATAATGAAAAAGGGAAGAAAATTTGTTGTTCCTTTGGACGAACAAAAAAGAGTGTGTGAGAGCCAGCTGATCAGGTCAATGTGTGAAAAAAACTCTAATGAGGTTTATAAACTTAGGTCAATACTAGCGCAAACGTATTATAAAACGATTGATCGATCAAAAATATTTAAAACATTACATTGACAGTCAATTTCAATAGTATTTTGTTTTTGGATCGTTTTATAATACGTTTGCGCTAGTATTTTTATCCTATCCTAATATTACCATTATTTAACTACTCATTCACTAGCAGGTTTCTACAGATATAACTTTTCCAACGCAACATTTGCAATTTTGATTTAGCAGGCGTTCAAGGTTTCGTAAACTATTTTTGTTAATAACTATTTATCCTTAAAAGCTACGGAATCCAGACTTCTAGGTTTTTAGGTAGCAATTAGGTAGCAATCAATAGTGAAAAAACATTTCGATAATTCTCAAAAGTTTGTACATACGGGATGAGTGACCCGCCAAGCTGACGTCAGAATGGCGGGTCACCTTTAAAAGTGATTTATTTTGAAAAATACGGAGGTAGCAAATATTTAATGTTAGGTAGCAAATGGTAGCAAATAGGTAGCAATTGTCTAAATCTACATCAACGTTAAATGAGTTAATAAATTTGGAGTGACCCGCCATTCTGACGGAGACCAACTGTCTCATCGTGTCCCGTAATGTAGGTATGACAACTGTACGAATGCTCCCACTGTACGAATCCTACCTGCTCTCCTATATAGACATTCTCACTGGCCATACCAGTAGGACAACCCAGTATGACCACCGAGAATCACCCGAGACGGCGTGCCGTGAACAAAAGCGTGAAGCCGGAAAAAGTGTGCTTAAAACACACATCGAAACCAATAGAATGCCCTTGACAGTTTGAACTAGAACAAATTTAACTTTATTTTTTGGAACACAAAGCTTCATTTATTTTTTATTATTTAGAACACAAAAGTCGTTTCGGTGTGAGTGCCGCCGTGTGTATTACAAGGCGAGGCGTACTTTTTGCCGGCTTCACGCTTTTGTTCACGGCACGCCGTCTATAGTTTATTGGTCTGAGATTTCAACACGGTCTTTTCTGTCAATAAGTATCAATATCAAGGGTACTTATAAATCAAACAAGCGTTGTTTTAATAATAATTTACTCGTCTCAATATATATTTCTATAATAGAAATCTGTTACGTATTTATACATAAATAGTTATGGAGGGAGGTGCCCCCGCAAAACGCTTTATTATATTAAAATACAATATAACTATATTAAAATAATAAATTATTTTTTTAATTATTAATAATACAATGATCTCAACAATTTCGCAATAATATCTTTGGCTAAGTAAGATTCTTTTGTGTATTACAAACGAAATGAAAAGGTTCGATACTCTGTTGTAAGCAGTTGCGTCCAAAGAAGTCGAGCCCATACCAACGCGGTAACTCCGCTAATACATGAACTTTTCAAACTACATAGTAACGAATGGAAGCCATTTCCTGCCAAACTTGAGTACCGAACCGGCAATGATCAACAATCGATAAAATTAATCATACAAATAATAAAAAATAAACAAAAACAATGCTGTAACGAAGCAGACTTAACTAACCTCACATAATTTTAATTCCATAGCAACACTGACTCGTCCGTCAACATAACGCGATTATTGTAAAAATTCGCACGATATTGACGTTTACAACAAGATGGCGGCGCCTAAACGCCACAAGGCAATATCTAGTTTTCTTTTCAGAATAATTTTCAACAACTATGATCCTATTATAGGACCATCAGCGTTAAACATTTCAACAATTTCGTCAATTTATGATACGAATGCCATTTGCATAAATTTGTACGCTTGTATTGATCGCCTAACGTGGGTTTACATCACAATGCGGTCAGCTGACGAATTTCTATCGATCACTTATAAAAGTACATTTATTTATTTATTTACAATGCTAAATAAATAATGATTAGCAGCTATCAGTAAGCAACAGTGTGAAAATTAAAATAAAATATTTGAATAAACACAACAACGAATGTATCAACAACGATACCCTTGCCTCTGTAATATTATAATGGCGCCGTAAAAGTACTTTACTAGTTAGCTAATCCGTTATTATGGCCGTAATATTATACACCAATGACTAAGTAAGGTGCGTAAATTTAATTAGTTGTTCAACGTTGTATTAAAATTTGTATCGATCAACAATCAAACTATGAATATTTTATGTATAACGCAACGCAATAAATTATTTTAGTTGATTATTTTAAGCACATTAATCAAATATATTGTTGAGTTCGTCACGATAAGAGTTAACTCTGATCTTTATATTATACATAAATACACTGTTAAATGACATTTGTGACTATTTATTTCGCGCCATTTTGTCGCTGGCATAGCTTTTTAATGAGCAATAGTAGAACTAACACTGGAAAACAAAAAGCAAAATATGCTTTCTATATCGCTGCATCGTACGATCACAGTCAATCTCTCAATTTGCAAAATATATTCTATTCTGTGTATTTATAGTGTTCTTGTGATGTGGTACATAAAATATTTGAATATCTGTGGTAGCTGAAATGCAATCACTGTATACTTTTGCTATTGAATGATACGAGTTATTGTGCCATCGCGTTGAAAGAATTGTTCCGTTTCTTGTCGAATTCCGTAACGTATTAAGCACACGAATAAACCATATAATCGTGAGCGGACATCGATCGGAATATTTACACTCGACTCTTGGCATATTCAAAGTATAGTAAGTATTCTTATCCTGTATAATCTGGGTTAATAGTTAAATATTAAACAGAAAGTATTGAGGCGATCACTTCTCATTTATCTATAAACTGGCTGAAGTGACGCAGAATTCTAATTGGACGTGATTTACTTAAATGATTTATTGACACAAGCACAATGAAAAAGATAAATATTGTAATTTTTTAAATACATTAAACCAGGGATGTTACGGATATGGAATTTCGGATCTGGATACGGATACGGATATAGGAATAAAATTATATCGGTTTCGGTTTCGGTTACGGATATCTAATTATTTCGGATTATCCGTTAGTTTCGGATAGTTTCGGTTACGGATATTACATTAAAGGAAAAAAAATGTATGTAATAATCTACTTATAATCCATATTATTTCTATATTTTTTTTTTATATAAAACTCTTGCGTTACTGAGTGACTGACTGACAGACAACGCACAGCCAAAACTACTGAACAGAAGAAGCTGAAATTCGACATGTATGTTCCTTGGGGAATGAAGGAAGAACTAAGAGAGGATTTTTGGAAATTCTACCCCGTAGCGGTCGAACCGGACGAAAAACTTTTATATGAAAGTTGTACACCATTGAAGTTAGTGACTTGAAAATTTGGATTTTAGTTGTTTATTAGCCGAGTTCTTTCTTCAGGAATTACCTACTTTTTAGACAGTGATACCAAAAAATCAAACAATGCAAGATTTACGTGGCACGTGAGTGGTGAAATAAAAACTTGTCATAACGTGTTCTATTTAGACTCCGCCCTTATCCGAAATTATCCGAAACTATTTTAACGGATACGGTTACGGTTACGGATATATTTTTATTTCGGATATCCGATAGTTTCGGTTACGGTTACGGATATCCATAACATCCCTGCATTAAACGTAAATATAACGGTTTTGGCGACATGCGATTATTATTTGTATAAAGAGCAAAACTTAGCAATGTTAGAAAAACAATAATTGTGTTCATTATTTGTTGCGCAAAACAGTTTTAAGTTTATTTGTAATTTGTTGATACTGTACAATAAGAACAGGTAAAGCTTGAAGTATTACATAATTATGATTAAAAAAATTCTTTGATATCGATTTCATTATTTTTACAGATTATAAACGAACCTAACGTTACGGAGATTAATGAGAGATGTTAACAGTTTCTCTTTCGAAAACAAATAACACTAAAACAAATTATTTCAAAATATAATTATCTGATTAATGTTCAGGTGCAATTTACATGACATTTATTTATTAACATTTATTCATACTATACTCTCACTATGACGTCATTAAATTAATTCCAATTTAATAATAATTTCGTATTTCTATTGAAATAAAACTATTTGATAAATTTCTTGTAAATAACTATTTACATGTGTTCAATAATTGTATTTACAATAAATATTAATAGGGACTTTAACTCATATGACAACATCGTTCTGACTAAAGATAGGAACAGATAACCAATACGACATGTCATCCAATACGTTGACTTTATAACAAGCCAGTTATATACAAGTTAGGGTATTTTATTGATGGCTGAGTACAATAATAAGAAATGTACATTGTACATTGTTAAAAATGAATCAGAGGACAGTTTTATCTCTTAAATGCGTTGTCACAGTATCGTGCAAAATGACAAAACCAGATAACTGGCAAGTTGATACAATTAATTATAAGGAATGAGACATTCTATTTCTGTCTCGGAATTCTTACATAAGGCTTTCCTATAAAATCGATAACCATAAAACTATAGGTATTTTCACACGAATTTTATAACAGTGATTCATGAAAACCGTTTAGGTGTAACGGAATAAAAATGAAAAAAAAACGTAACTCTTTTGTTATTTGTGAACGTCAAAAAAATGGTTGTTGCAAGATGATTAAATATTGCGTGTTCCATAAAGAGCATAATATTGTAATATTCAATGCACAAAGCAAGTACACCATAACCCATTTACAAATCGAAAACTACTTTGTCTGTGTCTTTTTAATTTTAGCTAGACTCGACCATTTCGTCTGATATACCGCTGCTTCGGTTGATTTCGCAACCGGTAGATCAATATATCCCGGTTAAATATAAACGCATGACAAAGTTTTTGAAACTAACTTTTCATATTCATGAGCAAAAGCAAAACGAAGAGCATTGATACTTTAACAACTTGAAACCTCAATACAACTGTCGAATTTAAAACAATATGTACATTTCCACGCTGCCGTCAGATGGCGTTAATTTTTTCCGAACACTTTCAAAGCGGTGGCACTTTCGAACTAAACTTCCGTATTACTATACAACGTTAATTTAACTATAAAGGTGCATCCATACTATGAGGATCATGCGTGCTATCAAAACAACTACGAATTGGCGAGAAAAATTCGCAACGCAGAAACTGTAACAATCGTCAACCACTGCCAAGGTATTTTGTAATCTAGATAAATGTATTTTAATGCTGTTCTTGATAAGAAGATATTGAAAAAATACGAAGAGTATTCTTTGCCGCCAATCAAGCAACCTTCTAATTCTTTGTGATGCGATGTCGCAATGCAATTTTTTTGTGTTTCGACCAATAATTTAACACCAACTAAAACATTACAAACTTCAGGGTTTCATGCTACAGATCAAATAGAACGTATCCTTCATGAAAAAATACAACTTTCCAAATTTTACACAAAAATGCTCATAGTGCGAACGCGCCCTATTAACATGACCGACATAACATTGCCGATGTGAATATATAACCTTAAAAGCACATTTAAATGTCCGTAGCAATAATATTGTCGAACGCCTTTCGTGGTTTCAATAGCTGCCTGCAATGGACGTCATTTAAGAATCTTGTAACAAGAAAACGACAATTGCCTTGACATGTTTAAATGATGTGCGTTGTTAGGATACTTTTATACATTTCTCGGTCCTAATTCAGCAGATACAGCAAGTAAAAAAATAATTTACTTGACGACAACGAAAGGAACGAGATAGCCTGCGAACAAGCAAAACGGAAATACTGACTTTATAATTTTTTATATGTTATGGTCCAGAAATGTGTTCTAAATGACAATAACTCGTACTATTGACATTCACATGTAATTTAAATTCCGAGACAACTTTCTATTGCTCGAAAGTTCGCCCTTGAGCTGTATTCACATCGGCACATTATGATAATCGTGTCAAGTCGAATAAATTATCTAATAAGGCCCATTTTTATAGATATTGCTCGTTCAAGTTTTAAACATCCAACTGTACATGCGAATTTAGAGTGGGAACAGGATTATCGATGACGTCACAAGGATCTCAGTATTTAAAAGTCAATTATTCGTCTTGCGTCGCATTAGTACATATTTAACTAAAACAACCATTTAGTTAAAACTGCTGTCAATTTCAGTAAATACATTATACTCAACAACTATGAGTAACATACTTTAACATAATATAGGATATGAAATGATATCCCCGTTAATCTATCTTCATGTATTACAAAAAAAAACGTGTAAAAAATTACTACATCAGAATTATTTTCCAGTAAAAAACTTTACTAGCGACGATAAAAACTTCGATACCGCGATTCAGGGCTCCCTGTGGCGCCATCTGTCATCGTAAATTGTAAACCAGCCATTCCCACTATACGCGTTATACCATCTCATAGCGACACTATCACGTGCCGTACTAGCGTGTCCGTATAAATAGTTTTATTTCAATAGTTACTCTGTGATCGTATTGACTTAGAACGTGAGTGTCTGTTTGTGTGTGTGAGTGTCACCTCGTCGGCGCGCGACATTCCCTTCGAGTATTTCTTGAATCTGAAATAAAAATTACATATTTGACAAATGACATAGTTATATTATTGATTTGTTATTCTACAGACTTGTGATACTTCATTTGTTTGTTTGGGAATTGTAACAGACAATATTACAGTTAATGAATCGAGTGGATTTCTGAAGGAACAAAGGGACCTATTTCGGGAGTCCAACATTAAATCCATTCAGCTTAAACCGCAACCAGTTCAGGTATCTTTCTATCTACTAATTATTTATCTATGGGTTAGTTAGTAAATCGCATAATTTAATGTCAATACTTTATGATAGTTGCTAGACAAATAATAAGAGCACATTGATGACGTCATATGCCGGCCACGACCGCTCTGCCAAGACCATAACGTCTGCTAAGATTGTGTACTGCGATTGACCAATTGGAACCGCTCTGCCAAGAGCGTACAGTACCCGGCAAGAAATAATGCACATCGGTATTTTGGAGAGAGATAATCGGTTAGTTTCGGCTTTGTAGAGAGTTGTCCTTCCTACATAGTTCTTACCGCTGACTTGTCACTTTTCTTTCGAATTCGGTAGAAGACGGTCGCGTTAACTCATAAAGAATTGTTAAAACCTCAAACGGAACATCAATATTTTATTGTTATAAATACTTAATAGGGTACTTTATTAGCTCTTAATAGATGTTGCACTATTAGTCCTATGTGCGAGAGAGACAGCGCTCTACAAAGCTGTAACTAGCCGATTATCTATTTCTAACGTCCGATGTGCATTACTTTTCTCCGGGAACTGTAACAGTTTAACGACCGGGAAGATTCTATACTGCGGTTGACCAATGGGAGCAACAAGAATGTGAGACTGACCTGTTGCGGGCGCGGGCTAGGCGCGCGCCAGCTCGTAGAACAGCACGTAGGCCTCCGGGGACACCACGTCGCGCGGGTTGATCGGCGTCACCCTGCAATCATACCACATATAGACTTATATAATAGTACAAACAGTCATACAATGTCAGTAATGTTTCGATGTGGTTAGTTACATTAATGTGACAGCCCTGGCGTATCACCTCGCTAAACAATAAACAATAGGGGCCATAAACATGCCATGCGGACAATAGAACAATAGCGCGCTTGGGCATCTCGAAAGTACGCACGACGCTTCGACCTTACGGCAATAGTCATACGGGCGAAAGTCGGTTGCAAGGAATATACTCGAATATTGTTCGAAGCGGGTCCGGACTTAGCGGTAATGTTCTGGATTGCCGTGAATGGTGCGTGAGTGG
This sequence comes from Hesperia comma, assembly GCA_905404135.1. Taxonomy (NCBI): domain Eukaryota; kingdom Metazoa; phylum Arthropoda; class Insecta; order Lepidoptera; family Hesperiidae; genus Hesperia; species Hesperia comma. The sequence goes on along the minus strand of FR990032.1, from coordinate 6,223,839 downwards.
TATAAAAAGGGGCGATCGGTCAAGTGCGAACATTCTAGTTTCGGAAGCGAAACCAGGAAGATACCAGCGATACCTACGAGCGATACCAGTGAGAAGTGAAGTGATTTCTACGAGCGATACAGTGTTCGACGAGTGTGTTTACGAGTACCTACGTGCATAGTGTTGTGGTGTGTACTGTGTACAGTGTGTAATTTGTGTATCTACGGGTACAATAAAGTCTTTGTGGTACATTTTGGCATTTTCTCGAACCCAGTACTCCTGACACGTAACATTAATTTATAAACTTAAATGAATGATTAAAATTATTACCTACAACTTATAAGTCAATATTCAAACCGGTTAAATAATCTCTGTGATTAGGTAGAACAAAATGTTCAAAACAGAAAATAATCTCATGGGATCTTGTGCGTTACTAAATAGCTTCATAGGTCTACTCAAATAAAATTCATGTTTTGCACGGTTACACTTGTGTTGCACCTTGCTGAATAACGGACAAGTCTGTATAATCTTTAACCACATAGCATCCGCCCTAAGGTAGTTGTTACCATAACATAGTTACCTGGAGTCGTTATACTCGTGCCAGTCACCGGTGTACGGATGCTTGCAGTACGCCGTGTAGTGGCCGGAGTAAGTTGTACCTGGAAGACACAGGACGAGGGTCAGACAGCTTTTTAAATTTTAAACTAACATGTTGGTCAATCTTAAACCCAGCGAAGACGCGGCGGCTATTTGAACTATGTTATATTTCACCCATAATGTCATTGATGAGGCTTATTGAATAAGGTTTTATGTTTATTTGAGATATCTCTCATATACAACTTGTTTTATTCAATTTTAAAATCGACCCGCCCTTAATGGAAAACCCTTTATATATGTAAGGAAATGTTCATGTTCGGAGTTACAGTTTATCCTTTACAGTTCATCTATGATCATCAGATCTATTGATCGCAATCCACAACCAAGTTCCGACAACATCATCTCGCCACTCACCCGAGTGGTTGCTGACAGCGTACAGGTTGTAGATGGCGCTGCCGGCGGCGGGCGAGGCGGCCAGCGGCGACATGTCGAGCCCCGTCAGCGGAAACTCCACCAGTACGCTTAGCTTGCCGCGGAACCGCTCCGTTGGAGAGAACCTGTGAAGAGGCAGTTTTACTGGTAGCCGCAGCGTTATAATTAACATAAGCAGATCTAACATATGCCGGAAAAAGCCCCCCAGTTACAACTACATAGACATACATACATTGACAGTAACCGTAGAACATATTTATGATCTACAATTGTCTTCTTACAGCTTATGAAAATGGCGGGCTTCCTTCATCCCCATTTGTGTGCATCCCTGTGTGTGCGTAAGTGTTGCAACAACAACAATAAAACAACTTTGTAAGTTTTATTGGAGAAAGGGATGAAACTATTGCTTACATAAGTCTTTTGTAGTCTTTGTAGTGGGGATATAAATGTTACGTCCGCTTATGTTTATATGTCTCTGTTGTTCATAGAGTGAGTAACTATCAACCGTTGAGGAGATTCTTGTTTAGAAACAACCTGAATATCTATATTTTGAAATGTACAAAACTTCAAGTCTATATTTCACACGAACATGCAAACATTGCAGGTTAAAAAGAAGGTCCTAAATATATATTACTAATAAACGCTCTCGCTTCTCTTCGGAAAACTTGTTGTTCCCCTCCTTCCTTGATACGTCAACTATCCAACACAAACAGAACGTTTCAAATCGAACCAGTAGTTCCTGACATTAGCCCGTTCAAACAAACTCATCAGCTTTTTAGGGTTCCATACCCAAAGGGTAAAACGGGACCCTATTACTGAGACTTCGCTGTCCGTCCGTCCGTCCGTCTGTCACCAGGCTGTATCTCATGAACCGTAATAGTTACACAGTTGAAATTTTCACAGATGATGTATTTCTGTTGCCGCTACAACAAATACTAAAAAACAGAATAAAATAAATATTTAAGTGGGCGCCCATACTATCGACGCTTCAGCGATACTTTAGTTACCTTTCGGTCCAAGAGATGGCGTTGTGCGTAATATGTGGCTACAATAAAACAATTAAATATTTAAGTGAGGCTTTCATACAACAGATCAGATTTTTTTGGGGTTTTTATACATAATGGTACGGCGTGCGCGAGTCCGACTCGCACTTGGCCGGTTTTTATATTAGAATGAGATAATTATTAATGTAACTTATAATGAATGAATGAGATAATTATTAATGTAATTTATACGCAAGCGTCATGCGGAAATTTGTCGAAAGCGGTTGCAGACTTGAATTTATTATGATTTAGCCAAAATTTCTTCGTGGACCCAATCATTCGGACTCAATTTAAATCCCAGTAAAACCCAAGTGATTGTTATCGGCAGTTCGAGACAAGTAGCTAAAATCGATTGGTTGACATTACCTACTATACTTATAAATGGCGTCAAAATTCCATACTCTAAAGTAGTTAAAAACTTAGGTATCTTAATGGATGCTAATCTGTCTTGGACTCCGCAAATCAATGAGATCAGTAGGAAGTTATTTGCTACAATTGGCAGTCTGCGCAGACTGAGGAATTTCCTTCCTTTGCCCACTAGAATTACGCTGGCGACTAGTTTACTCTTGCCCATTCTTGACTATGCTGACGTCTGTTATCTTGACCTTAATGAGGAGCAACTAAATAAGCTTGAGCGTCTCCAAAATGTATGTATTAGATTCATATTTGGACTTCGTAAATATGATCATGTCTCCGAATTTCGTGCTAAGCTCAAGTGGCTCCCTATTCGACTTCGCCGGAATGTTCACATACTTTCTGCTCTGTACACTGTGCTGTTTAATCCATTAGCCCCCTCTTATCTTCGTAATAACTTTGAATATCGTTGCTTATCACATAATCACTTACTTCGTTCTTCTAATAACCTTAAACTTATCACTCCTTCACACTCCTCTAATTTCTATCATAAATCCTTTACACTCACTGCTATCCGTCTCTGGAACTCTCTACCTGATTCTATAAGAAAAGCTGAAAACTTATATACTTTTAAAAAACAACTTAAAGATTACTATCTTCCTCCCTAGCTTCTTACTTTTCTTCTCTCTTCCCGTTTCTGTATATTCACTTCTTGTCTCTGCGTATTATTGGTATTAATGTTTGTGTGTTATTTTATAATTGTTTTATTTAATTTTCCTTTTTATGTTGTTAATTGTTTAACGCCTACTTCCACTTACTTCTGTGCTGTTCCTGTCTATAACATCGGGTTGCCTGGAAGAAATCGCTTTAAAGCGATAAGGCCGCCCATTGTTTTAGACTCCTGGACTGATTTTATGTATATATAATATTTTGTATGGTGTAAAACAATAAAGTGTTAAATAAATAAATAAATAACTTTGTAAAAGTCTATTTACTGTTGATACACAGAAACACATACGAAACGCGACATAAGAAAAACATATATTATGTGTAAAACGTACAATAACCTTAATGAAAGCGGTCGCAGTCGCCATATCAAACAGCAAAATCGTCCAACAAATAACAGAAAATAAAGAAAGTATATTTTAAGGGCATCTTTGTAATATTGTAGTTTGCTGACCATTTTAAACCTTAAGACTCAGAATAAAAGAACTATAGTAATTATTCGTCTCACAAGCGCAAGACGCAATTTGTCATTTGGTATCGTACCAAATGTAATACAGTTTGATACAAAGTATTTGGTTGCTACTCCGAGTTGGCATTCGCATGACATGCAATAATTAAAACAATGCCCAACTAAATTCTCATATAATACATATAAACGATTCAGCATTGAATTTATACTATTATGTATTTGTAATTTGCATTTCCCACTTTCATTAATGTCGGATAATAATAATGTTATATCATTGATGTCCATTTGAGACGGTGGATACTTACCACCAGATAACTCGTTTGCTTGTTTAATGACCTGATAGATTGACTGGATTGAAGCTAAATTGAACTGTGAGTACACGTTATAAATGTGCATTTAGCGGGGCTTGGCAATTCCACATTCTCGGCGACTCGAGTATTGCAATATGACCTTTATGTATCACATTGTGTGATGAGATCTTAACCCAGCAGTGGGACAGCCAGTTATGATGGTAAACAATATACTAATTACCTTTTGAGATGCAGCACTAGGACGGTGGGGAACTTCTGTACCGTGAACCATTTGAGACATTTGCGCCGCACGCCGCATTTTGAACAAGTCTGAAAAAAAGATTATTTTGAAGACCGGTCGTAATAATTCACGTATGTACGATAAGGCAACAACACTCACTAGTGAGAAAGCTGTTTAACATAAATTTGTTGACATTTTTGTTAAAAATAAACTGAATAAATATTTTCTTTCGTTTTTCAAAAAAATCGTAAGTTGTACATGCTCGTACAATCCAGTTAATTGTTAGCTTAAGTGACACTGATAAAATGCAGTACCTAAAAATAAGCCACTTTCCTATTTTTAGGAAAGGCATAATTTATACACGCAATAGTAAAGGAATGAGCTTAATTATAACAAGTCTTTTAACAACAATAGTGATTGCGTGCAAGCGTGTGCGTAAATGTACGTAGTTGAACCTGTTGAACGCGTGCATAAGTGTGCCAATTAGCATGTCTGAGGCACTTCTCACACAACGCTATTTATAAGCTACGCGATTGCAACGCCATCCAAAATTTGTATGTATCTGACACTTTTCACTGACAGGAGACGCGTCTACGATGCGACTCCTGTCAGTAGACAGTGTCAAATACATACAAATTTTGGGTTGCGTTGCAGTCGCGTAGCTTATAAATAGCGTGTGTGAGAAGTGCCTTAATCCGCGTGTATAATTGACTGTCTCTCACTGCGCGTGTGTTTGTGTATATAAATACGTACAGGTTTCTCGTCTCCGTCGAGTTCTTCCTCGCGCACGAAGTGCTGCAAACACTGCTGCAGCTTGAGGTTGCCCGTGCGGGAGGGGATTGGGAGACTGTGGACGATAATTGCAATTTTGTTGAAGGTGGTACATACTGTTAGGGTTATCGATATTTTTATCTTGTGTTTAAACCAAACTTCCTTGATTGTGGCGTACCCTGCTGAGCAACAGTCAAGGCTAAGGAGAGATTCCTCTTCTCTGAACACTCGACTATGTACCATTCTGTTTTAAACTGAAGGAACTTTAGACCGGTAGTTGGGTTTGATCCCGCCTAGGCAGCTACTAGCTACTACTATAGTTGAGTCAGACGCCAAAGGACTTGTCATGTTCCTCGTGAGGATTTGCAAGCTAGTTTCTATTTCTTTTTTGGCTGGCAACGTTGATAATGCCTTTTGATGTTGCTGATATCCACGGGTGGCGATGACCACTTACGTGGTGTGTGATGACCACTAGGTGGTATGTTCGCTGTTATGTTGTTAACATAACAAACTTTTTCAAAAAAAAACCGATAACAAATACAGATTACTCAGAAACTACCAGCCAAATGTCACTCAAATTTTATATGGGACCAGACGGTAAGCACTCCTTTTCGAAAAAAAAATCAAAATCCTATCACCCAATTCAAAGCTATAGAGGTAACACAAACTTGAATCGAATTGAGAACCTTCCTCCTTTATTTAAAATCGCTTACCGAAATTACTAACGAGGTAGAATCGACACTAACCTACCATTCATTCCGCATACGACTTACATTTATCGAAAGAACCCACCTGAGATCCCAGAAGGGGTCGAAAGTGACGCTGTCGTGGTGGCAGTGCGTGCAGCGCAGCGTGGACTTGAGCTGGCCGATGAAGATGTCGCCCACACGGCTCTCCTCCATGCGCAGGTACCGCGACCACGCCTCCGCCGCTTTCGCCGAGTCACTGCGGGTTTGTAGTTGTAGAATTCCCATTCAAAATATAGGTATGCATTGCAATATTAGCTTTAAAGACTGCGAAAATTACAACGATGCGTTAACTGCATGACGATGACGATGCATCAACTGAAACGAAAGCATCCAATTATGATCTTTATGTTTTTGTTATTACGGTTGATTTTCGATTCTATACTTGGTGTCGGTTCGGAGTTGGTCAGGAGTGGGTGGCGAGTAAAACGTATTTCATGTATACTGCTGTAATTAGTAAGACATAAGGACTATATTTGAATACTATCTTTTTAGTCGGTCCGTTCACGCGTCGTTGTAATCTGCGTAGTACTCCATATCGAGTTCCAGTATTAGTGTCTTTAATGAGCGCAATACTATCACTTTCGGAATAGGCCAATGGAACAGAACATATAAATTAAAACTTCTTACCAACTTATTAAAAATATGTACAGTTAAACACAGCAGTGTATGTAAATTACCTGAGATTATCATCAATCTCCGTGAGAATCGGCTTCGGCTTGACGGTAACGCGATTGACGTCTTCATGCAACCCCTCCAGCAGGTACCGCAGGAATTCCTACAATTTAACACAGAAATCACTTTTAATAAAAAATAAACGATTTTAATATCAACAAGTGGTAAAGTAGTAAATTAAAAAGACATTACTCAAAAACTCAAAAACGACATTCAAATTTATATGGCGGCAGACGGAAAGCACAAGTTTTCAAATAAAAAATAGAAAAACCTAGTAAAAACTTATACGGCAACGACCGTACAATAAATACGAATAATTTATTAGGGATAACTTAAGAAAGACTCTTCAGATGTCACTAAAATTTATGCAGTACCAGACACCAATCATCAGTTTTCGGATACAATACAAAAATAATTATCTAAATCAGTTCACTGAGTAAGGAAAACCCAGAAAAAAATACAGTCGAATTGAAACCTCCTTTTTTTAAATTCGGTTACAAAATGTTTCATTATTGCACTGCATGCGCCTACAAATACAATCTTCGCTTTGACTGAACTAATCTATTTTCTTTTCAAGGCTATCGTTATAGATCTTTTTACGTAACACCGTCCTCTTTATAGGTTGATGTTTTGTATATCACATCCAAATAGTAATATCTGGTAAGATATTGAACTAACACAATGTTTTTCAACAAAGGTAATTTTTAAAATCCCAATAATTTGGTGTACGTAGTTCAAAAATTAAATGGATATAGGCCTTCCAAAAACTTCCTCCTGTAATATGTATTACATAATTAATTAAACAGTATCGAGAAACCAAATGCTGGGCTATGCAGTATCTATTTTCGTTAGATTTTAAAACTATTGATTTGTTACGATCATAAAGCGCGAGTCACAATTTTTAATTTGTTCCGATAACATACTTCTAATCATGTGAATTATTTTCATGAAATTATAAAAGGAATATAAAAGGAATTCCGCTAATAAACGGGTTTCTGCGTCAAGTAAGTGAATTATAAAAAATATTGATCTTACTATAGATACCTGGTATCCGTCGATGAACCAGTACAATTACATGCAGATACCGGGTGTATGTCAATGAACTAGTATAGCGTTTATAGATTTATTCTTATAGCCCGATGGGAAGAGGTCATCGTCGCCTATGGACACGAGCAACACCATGGGAGTCATCAGTGCAACGGCCCTGAAGGTGAACTCTTTTTGCACAGATCAGAAAGTAGACATTTTGCACCATGCTCTTTTTTTGTCAGGTTTGGCCAATTCCTTGATAGACCGAGCCTTTTTTTTAATTTTAAAATTTTAGCGAACCGAATTTAAACATACACAAACTGAACGATATTTTCTATCGAGAACAACCAATAACCCTTCTAAGCCGCATGTGGCTAGCAAACCACAGTTTGGCCCTCGCTGGTGTCTGTAATTAGTAATTACATATGCGCAGAACCAGGTGTCAGTCAATGAACCAATACCATCATATATAGATATCGAGTATCGATCAACAAACCAATACATCACTCTGTCAATGAACTAGTACGACCACATACAGACGCCGGGAGTCTATCAATGAAGCAATACATACCTGCGCGTCCTGCTGGCTGAAGCCCATGAAGCGCGGCGCGAACCGCTGCACCTGCGACTTGAGCGACGTGGTGTTCACCACCGCGTCCTTCTCGCCGCTGCGCCACAGCTCCTTGATCACGCTCGCGAACGCTGCGAACAATAGCATCAGCATCATCATCACCGCATTGTGATTCCCGAATAGACACATCAACCCTATAGGTAAAGATATAATTTTAGAAAAATTGACGCCAAAAATTTACATTGATAAGTGATTAAATGAGAATATTAATAATTATGTTATTTTGATATGCATTATTAGGGATAACTCAAAAACTACTCGTCAGGTCTCAGTCACATTTAAATAGGTCCTCGTGAAAAGCACTACCTTTCGAATAAAAAAAAGAATAGTCAAAGCCGGTACACTCAATAAAAAGTTATGATGTTCTTTAAAAAGTCGTCGAATAGAACCTCCTCCATTTTTTAAAGTATTTCATTAAAAAAAATAAGACCTTCTTTTACACATAATATAGTATATTTGTATCTTAACAACATTGATTTAGCTACGAAAACAGCTCTTACCTTTAATGAGCGCGCCCTTCATACAAGACAGCGTGGTGTTGATCTCCTTGGCGTACTGCTCGGCCACCAGGTACTCGAGCAGCGGCCGCGTGTTCGACAGGCACTGCACCACGCTGTTCATGAAACACGTGTTGCCGATGTTGCGCAGCCCGTTCAGACCTGGAAATAAACGGTTACATCATCGGTATAATATCTAAGTAGGAGTGCAAGTCCAATAACACGCTTATGGGAAAATTTCAGGTGGTAGACAGGCTTAATCCGGGACAAATCAGGATAAGCCCACAAGATGACCCTTTTACTTCGTCTTGAGTACCTACGGTTGTTACACTCTTTTTGTCCACCCTTCCTGGATTAGGAGGGTACTCTGGAATGGCTGTAAAAGGTTCATAGGACAAGAGTCACCAAGAAGGTCCATACCAATAGTTTTCCTCGACAAAAAAGAGCAGGTTTCACAGAGAATGTCTAGATAAGATAAACTTTTGTAGGTTATCTTGTTCATCACAGGTACAGTGTAGCTTACACTATACCTTGTACATTTCCTCGAGCAGCAAAGATACAATGTAGCTTACCATACCTTGTAGATTTCCTCGACCAACAAAGCTACAGTAAACTCACCGCTGGTCTGACTGGAAGGGCGCTCCGGCCGCGGCTCGTCCGCGCGCTCGCTGCTCCGTCGCAGGCCGCTCGGCGCGCACTTGCCGCCGGCCAGCTCCTGTTATACACTATATCTTTGTACATCCCTCTCGGCGAACGATTGGTCTGGACTATGCTGCGGCTGGATGGAGGGTAATCCGAATATTGGGAAAGGTGGCATTTGGAAAAGGTAACCCAGGTAAAGATATGCTGTTGAACATTCCAATCTTGTAGCAGTGCAATCTTGTAGCAGTGCAAATGTATTGGCGCTTACGTGCGGATTTTCTTTCAAGATAGTAAGAGTTCTTTCAAGAATAGAAAATTAAGCTAGATTTGTAAATTAAGCTTAAAAAGAGATTCTTATCTCTACGGCAGCTCTTTTAATTGAAAAACACGAGACATTATTCACGTATCAACTGCCATCATCCATGGTGAATTCCCAAATGCCACCTTTGCAAAACAGATACCGAGATGCCCTGACTTTCTACTGAGGCACATCACATACGATCAAAGGCAGGTGGAATTCGATCTCGGTTTTCCCTCAAGCAAATCCCTTACATCGTGTCTTGCTCAACGGTATTTATTTCAAGTTCCATTACAGACGCAGCATAATCCAAAACGTAATTATTTAACATAATATTGCAAAAATAATTAAAACAACGAACCCATCATTGTACAGCCAACACCTAAAATTTAAAATAATTTTGAGCTGAATAAAACAAAACTAATTAGATTAAGCTGAGGCTCATTGAAGTTTTGTAAACAGTTATTAAAACAGCGAATTTTAACTTTATTTTTATCAATTAGTAGTCTAAAAGCAAAACTGATAATTGTCTACGGCATGCAACTAATAAATAAACCAGAAAACATGTTGGAAAACTACCGTGAAATCAAACTGCTACCGTTTATGTACACGATGAAATGAAACTGACAGAAAAACACATTTTTGAATGAAAATATACACAATTTTGTAAAGCCGATTGAATGCTAATAAACGAAAAAGGAAATAATTTGAAAAAAAAGCACAGTGATTATGACACTTAAAATTATAATTTAAACACACCTTCCTGAAAAAATTGATATTAACTTTTTCCTAATCGTATTTTACGGCATTATTTGTATGTATTGAAACCTCGACACATATTTCTGGTGAAATCCACATGAATGCTTCAATGATTGATATGCTGACAAACAGTACTTCCCTAGGTAAATTAAGTACATATAAGTTCTGTCAAATAATGAAATTAATTTCGTTAATTTAATTACTGTGTACTTCGGTAACATTGAACACTTTGCGATTATTTCTTTAAGTCTTTATATCTTCATTATGTAATTTAAGTCAGTTCAATTACATTTATAGTGTAGTTCAAAAATACTTTATTCAGTTATAATGACATTTTTACTTTTTCACATTATGGAGTTTACGTTAAAATTCATTTTGAATTAGATTCTCTAACATACCTACTCCAGTTTTTTGCTTTTTTTCTTTAAATGTTATAAATAAAAAAAACTACCTAAAGATATACAAAGCTTATTTGTGATAATATTCGTCAAAATATTTTCTATCCGAAAGACCTGACATGCGAAAGGAGTACATATGACCGGACATTCGATTACTTTCTTCAGTTTCGCGTTTCCCTCATAATTAAAATATTATTGCACATGAATTTACTTCCTTAACTTATGTCATGTGCCGTGTCGATGCGAACCTATTGCAATTCATTATTCGTGTCATTGCTATCGTTATACATACTTCATTCATAACTATTCACCAATGTGAAGAACTCTTTCAATGTTCTTCGATGTGGATTTAAATAATTTAATATTTATAAATTTAACTCCAGACTTTATAAATAATAAAAATATTTTCCCGGTAATTCTGTCGTATTATAAATTTCAAAGAGTATCTACTCCTTCATTTTTAACAGTAGAAATGGATCCTCTCGTAGGTATTGCGGGTGAACATACAAGATTTATTATTATTGTGTAACAGATGAAATTTTTTTCATAACTTACACCAAAATAATGCAATAAAAGTTTCATTATTTCATATACTCGTATTCAGTAACACTTTCATGAATAATGTGTCATGCAAAAATACCGCGATAGTATATCAAACTTTAAACTAGTTTAGAACAACAGTCTTACTAAAGAAATTATTTGTGCCAATCATGTAACATCGTAATATAAATAGCTGAGGTGATGCATATTATTGTTTGCATTTCTAGATAAATAATATATCAATATACAAAAGACGTTCACACAAACACTCCTATGATGTTACTAGGATACGTCGCGGAATGTTTGACTCATATTCGCAAACACTTTTCGTGTGCAAGGGACTTTCAAATTAAGTCATAATATCCTATATACATTGAATGACCAGGGAACAGTATGAGAAGATAAATATTACATGACAGCCCATGTTAGCCGTGAGATTCTGCAGACCAAACAAATTCAGCAACAGGCAGATTTCCAGGCCGTCTAGACTGTCAAAATTGGTAATCAAGCTCGCGATATTATACTAGACAGTCTAAACATCTTTTAATATCTAAATGAAGTTCGTCAAACTTAAACAACTCTTAAAAGCTCGACAAGAAATGGGAAAACGCTTGCAAAACATTTTGACAGTTCAGAACGGGCACCGCAACATTGAAAAACGGACTTTTAACAGACAATAACTAATACTCCGCACATTGCTGACATATCTAACTCACAGACGATGAGCACACGAGGGCGGAGCCGTGCATCATCACAACAATCACCCAAGGGAGCCGTGCATCATACCATACGCTCGACAGCGACCGTCAGCTGCAACAAGCCCGCCGCGCGCCGCGTTCGCGCTCTAGGGGCACGCGTAGACGCGCCCTCTATGTAACATTATGACGGTAGGTGTAAGAATTATGACGGTAGTTGTGAAATATTCGAAATTCAAAAGTTTGAATTTGTTATTTTATTTTATAGAATGCCTTAATTGTACTGCTTATAGTAGAATAAGGATAGTTTAGAAAATATTAAGTACCTATTTCATAACAGTATTTCTTTCTAAAATTAAATGCCTTTATGAGGCAATGCTACTTTCTAATTATTCAAATTACTTCATTTATTTCAAATCTAACAAATTAGATACGATATCGAAATGCAATTAATTGATTCATGAACATTATTTAAGTTTTTTCACTTATATTTGAGAATAATTTAGTTTTAAGTAAATGAATCAATATATCATGAATATTGTTCCATAATTTCAACATAATTTATGCCGTAATTATTTGATTTGGTTTGGTCCTACACCACAACAATTAGCATTTTTAAAATTTGAATAAAATTTATCAGGCAAGTGGCAATCATCTCAAATTCAATAGAATAAAAATATCCTCTTGTTTTACAATTAACGACAAGGGTATCAAAAAATTGCATTTCCAAAATAGCTTCTAAGATAACGACCCGAGATACATTTTCAAAGAGTAATAACAAATCAATAAAGACCTGATAAGTATTGGCCCCATACGTTCTGCCGGTGGGCAATCGCCTGCGAGGCGCCTCGCTTCGCGGGCGAGGTTCGAAGCAGTGCCGGCAACCACACCTCATTGCTGAGGGCGGCCAGCAGGCTCGTCGTCACACATGCCAGGATCACCAGCTCAAGGTAACTGAGCATACGATATACGCCCTCCTGAATATCGTTCCACTAGTCGATGGAACTGAGATTCCCGTGCACTGACTTCGCTGTTGGCCGATTCTAAGGCAGTTAGCTCTTAGGGATATCCCTCCACAGATCAAGAGTTTTGTTACAGCACCAATACTAATTTGGTTTACGTATAAGATTGACACTATGAACGAACTTAACGATTTAAGAAGCGGTTTCCGTAAACAGCTTTTGTAAAGTTCTTGAGAAAATAATCACAGTCCCAGATTCATAAAAGAATGAAAACAAGTTTTCCAGTACACTACAATATAGAGAACACTGCACCAGTTCCGACAGAAAATTTTCACAAAACTCAAGGGAATGAGAAATAAGACTATTGTATCTTCACAATAACAGTTCAGAAAAATAAGTTCTTTCATAAACTGTAAGGATATCCAAAGTGATACTGATGCTACTCTGGGTTGGAATGTATTGGTCAAAAAAGCACTCTATTGAATAGGATTAAATATTTTAGTTTCTTATTTAATTCTTGTTTGTATACAAATTACAGAAAGGTCAAGTTTTGCACTACGCAAGCGCACAGAATCACGCAACGTTTGTATTAAAACACTAAGGCCGATCACTACGATTGTGTCAGTTACATAAGTGTTTTATTCACTGTAAGTTTTACTTTTTCAGCATCGAACAACCACGTGTTCTGATTGTCTGCTATTTATTTATCACTGTCCCTTTCGAATTAAGTTATCAGTTTATTGACACAGTTTCCACTGTGAGCCTTATGTCGATAGCAACAAGTCCACTCTCAATTTCCATTGGCATCCACCAAGGTTAATTCATAAATCAACGTTCAAGGTCACTTTCGATAAATATAAAATTAACACTGTTTACTTTTAAATTGGCGGTATATTTATCACTGCACGTAAACCCTTAATGGAGAGGTCGAGTGAAGCGTGAGATGAAGAGTCAAAAGAGGGTAGTTTTAATAAAATTTTGGATTTAAGTTATTCCCGCGGAAAAATACATTTCGCTCGTTGTGACGTCATAGAGTGGCTCCCGCGGAGTCGTGGCGTGCACTGGGCGCCGGTGGAAGGTGCATCGCCAAAAAGCGTTGCCAAATTTCACAATCTAGAATGCACGTAATCTTCGGTGTAGAGTTGATACAGTCATTTATCGTAGGTGACGTGTTCCTTTGAGATGACATCGCCCTAAGCAATAGATTAGATATTTTATCTCCATGAACGCCGATTGAAATCTAAACTCCTATACGTTAGTATACATTAAGAAGTAATAATATCTGTATTCCATTATCTGCTTGGGGAGGCCTATTTAGGTTTTATCGTATCTACGCAATAGATGCGATGGGCTGGTTTAAGATTGGATGCAAGAACTGTTTCAAAGTTTTTGACGTTATCAAAAAGCATCCATGTAAAATTGCTTTACAATTGGAATCATTTTGTCTGTAGGCAACAAAATCCAAACAGTGGATTAAAAGTATTCAGCATCTTCCAACTACTGAATAGGTAATTATGTGGAAACCTGAAGAAACTGAACATATCATGTTATAATATGTGTAGGTACAGTTGTCCAACTAACAAAGACTAATTCGAAAGTTTCTAGACTGTGCTAAGAGTTACCCTTAATGCGCGCGTCAATAGTTATATCTTATGATCTTGGGAGAAGCCTTGTAAGTGCCCGCACGCCACGTGCCACAATTAGATAAGGCGTTACGCGCCATTCACGTAAGACATGCCTATCGTTTAGTTACATGTTAGGCGTAGGACGTGTAGGTAAAACGATGATATAATGCTATAGTTGACGAAACCGGAAAGGGAAAAGATGAACAAAGACCTGAAGACTATACTATACTACATATATGTAGAATAATACCTTTGTATTATTCTAAAATTATATTAGTCAAAAAAATTGAATTAAACACCCAACTTTAAAATTGAAAATCGAAACAGGTATATAGAAATACGAAAATCATTTACATTTTTAATTTCAATAAATTTTGCAGGATCTGGTCGAATTCACGCAATAGCTTGATGAAGAATTTCATGAAAGATTTCCTCCAGATTACTCGGCTTAAAAGGTTTTTTTTAAAATAAAAGATGTTGCCCTGAAGATCACCTAATAATAAAGCTAGTAAGAATATTAGGGAATGATATTGTCAAGAGAATTCGAAAAATATAAGAACCAGTAACTGGTGAATTTAGTGTTAGCAACCCTGGAATTTCTTTTGCGAAGAAGTCATCACGAAAACCTAGACTCGTATTAACCGTTATCTTAAACCAAAGGAGTACAAGGCATTGAGATTCATTAAAATTTCTTATTCAAATAGGTGTATATTGAATCAATTTGGAATTTGGAATGAAGACAAACAAATCAACCCGTATATCGCGTCTTTCTTCATAATCACATTCAAGTGGCGAATGTATATTTTAAAGATTTCTCTACTGACGTATCTTTGACTAAGTATTCTTCAAGATTCACAGAAAATCTTCAGCAATACTTACTTTGATACTTTGGGCATAACTTACTATAAAGTTTTGACTTATTGATAATCAACATTTGTATGCCATTTTAAAGTGAAAGAAAACAATCAAAACGTCGCCTGTGTATTAAACTCTAGCAACAAGGAAGTTGTAGATAGTCATGTGTTGAGGTCATGTAATCATAAATTACGATACCTTTACCTTTACACTCAATAGAAAAGTTGTAAGACAGATAATTTTTTACTAGTTATAAAAATATTACCAACAACGCCCACACTTCACACAACGCTTCCCCGAAATATTCACTTTCAAAATTATCACGAAACTCTTGTACAAAATATTCCAAACTTGCAAAATGTACTCGAAAAGGTTTGACAGACAGAAAGATTTTGACATTCTAGTTTTCGAATGTGTCAAAATGGCGCGTAACGGCCAGCAATTGCCACAGACAAAAATTCGCGCCAAAATACAGAAAAAAAACTACTTTGCATTTATAAGTCTATTCGAACCGTTACATAAAGCGCGTTTGATACAAATCAAAGAAGAGATTCGAGCGAAGCTATATTTTACCAATTATTTTAACAAGGTCAGTTGATATCAACGTATAAATCTGATATAAACTAATCATTTAAATGTCATTCTTATCAGACAGCTATTAAATTAAAAATCACAGGTAATTGCAAGAAAATTCTAAGTCATGAGAAACTACAACTACAAATTCTGTTGACTCTATATCTCACCAACGCTGACTCCGACCAAACACTTCTCGAATTGAAAGAAGTAGGATTCAACGATAAAGTGACTATCAAACAGCTTTCTCATAAAATGGTGGATGTTCGATTAAAAATCTCTTTTCCCACGTGCCCAGAAAAACTGGTCCGACCAGCCGAGGTTTCCCGCGTTAATTTATTTCTAGACGTTACATTTACAATAGTATTTTTAGAGCGGGATTCTCTTCGTAAGGAGGGCGCGCGACGTCTGAGCGTCTATGTGAAAAAATGTATTGTCGTATGCAGCTAGGAATGTATTTGGCACTAACTCACCGAGTCTATCGGCCGCTTCATAGCCGATACCAAAATCTGACATTATGAATTTATGTATCAATTATTTATCTATTCAAATGGCTTTAATTACTAACATAACATTCATATAGTATGATGTTTCGCGGAGAGTAGACGAAGGATTGCTTTCATTTCAGATCAACTTTGTTTTCTGAATTAAAAAAAAATTAAAGAGTTTTTTGACCAAAGGCAATCGCCGATACTTTTTAGACGGTAAATAAAAGGGATAATCGTTTCATTTTATTACTTCTTCGGTACTACTACGAAACATATCGAACGTGTCATTGTAGAAGATATTTGATAACATAAACTGCAAAGAACCAATCGGTAGGAATCCCCAGGGTTAAATTTTATTTATTTATGTACACTTTGTACACCACAATATAAAAATATTATAGTACAACATGGTGAGCTTATTGCTTATTGCATTCTCTACCAGCTAACTATTTGGCCAAGCCAAAATTGAGTGGCATAAATCCTTACAATCTCAAATAGCATCGTGATGAACATGCGAAACTTGTTAAGATTCAGGGACGGATGGATCTCCTTTCATCACACTTTTATTCAATCCACAGCATCTATTCATAGAAGTGTGCGAAGCTGTGAACAGGAGTCAAGAGTTAAAATGTCAAAATGTGCTTTCGAGTTATTTTTGGAGCATAATTCAGGTGTCGTGATTTTCTAAAGGAGCTAAAGGCTAACATACGCTGTCATGGTATACCTAAAAAAACAACACAAATTTGGAATAGTGTCAAAACTCCCTAATATCATTTAACAGCCCAATAACGGTAGTCAATTTTTATATTTCTTTCATAGAAACATTAAATTGATCGCGTATTGGTAAAAAATAATTGGAATAAAGTCCGGTAGCAGGATTGGAGCCTCATCAAGTTTTGGAAGTTTAAATTGCCGCTGCCACTGGGTTTGCGAAGTTGAATTGCTTTTTTGGCATCTATGACTCTTGATTATGTTTTCTTCCATTTGGAAAACGTAAATTATAGCAAAATGTATAAAGACCAAATTAAATTTTTGTTTAAGTTTTTTTTATGTGTATTGAAATCGTATATTATGTACGTGTTATTGCAAGGCTTTCACATTTTGAATTACGCTATCGAAGTTTTGTCGCTGATCAGATATATGTATGTATAGAAGTTCTGACCGTAAATAGTTGAACCTTTGCCGTTTCCCCGGACAAACGCCTCACTTGAAGGTAATCTCCTTTTGCATTAAAATTTTTGGTAGGTTTCCGTAGGTATTACCTCCATTGCTTAAAACACGTTTGGATGAGTTCTTTTAATACTGATTTAAAATTCGACTCGATTCGAATTCGATTTTAATGGTTTCCGATGAGTTTGATCGAGTCGAGTCTGTGATCAATTTACGTAATGATCGCTAGCCTCAAATATGCCGAGAAATAAAGAATTTCAAACTACAGGTGTACAAATATAATTATGCTGTTTTCTACCTAGTTGGTCTGTATAGACTGTAGATTTATCTTTGATTAAACTGATTTTTTTTTAACAATGAGCTAGTCACAATCACGCTTAGAAATTGGAAAAATTCCTTTGTTCAGTTTCACCTTAAGGACTTTCCTGATAAGCTAAGGTTAGCTTCAATTCAAGTGAAAATTCTAATTTTAGTACCGTAAGATTTAATTCTTCACCAACATCTACAATAAGTAAGATTTTGCTGAAAACCATACGTGGGATTTGGTAATCAAAGTCTTTTAAACAAAAAAAAAATCGCCAATATTGTATTGCAGTAAACTTCTTGTTTGTACTTCGTTTGAAATCGTAATACCTTAATTTGGAGTGCTCCTGGCTATAATGAGTATAATATTTCTAGCCCTAGTTTAAAGGATGATTATTCGCGACAAAACACCACTAGCCCAAAATATTGAAAGTATAGTCTAAGTTACCTAAACCATTGGTTAAACAAAATAGTAACGATTGTCATTTGGTTTCAAACGCAACGGTTGGTTAAAGGTTTATGAGGCATAAAGAATTCCTAACAACCTTCAAGCTACCAAGTCTACACAAATGTAGAATCGATGCTCGTTAGCAACCACGTCAGATTTCTATAGGTATTTTTGTACATCCCCTATAACCCCTATACATATATCATTCATTAAAAATTTAAAACTTATTATTGCAGACTATATTTCTGTACCGTGGTGACACTTTGCAGAATTCAATGTGTATGCGTATAAAAAAGGAGTTGACGGTATAATAACTATTCTTCGATTTATGTGCGCGTAAGATCGTTTAGCTGTGTAAAACCATACTCAATAAAGACATAGAAAACGTGATCGTGCATCCTAAACAGCATCTCTAAACACACGCAGTACCACATCAATTATACGAGAGACGGAATGACAGACAAAATTTCAATGCCCTAACCAATACATACAGCAATACGTGTGAACATGCACGCACACAAATAAACCAGCGACCTGAATAGCGAAATGCCAACGAACTCAGGAGCTTTTTTTAAATGAATCCTACTAGAGACTTCGCACTTGTCGGCGCGTTGTATCTTCAATAATCACCCCTCAATCTTTGATGATAACGAGGCTCGATTCTGCCTTTTAATTTGGACGCAGAAGCAAAGCATATAAACAACGGCATCGTCTCAATGCATAAACTGATGAACTCAGTATTTTCTTTTCCAGTGATAGGTTAAGGTCATCCATATGTTTGTTAAATTCGTAAGACAGACTCACTTAGAAAAGTATAGGAACATTATTGGAAGGTTTGTTGATCCGGAATATTTAAAGACTAAGATAAAGAGTATTTTTTGTAGTCTTTTTCTTGAAAGAGTCAATAACAGACAATTTGTAATAGGTAAGTACTAGTGTACTACCATAATCAATGTAAAACCCATATTCGACTCTAAAGGAAATGGTTACGAGGTCTCAAAAGAAATGCTTAAATTTTGTACCTGAGGATGCAAACAACATTCAAATGGATATAGGAACGGATATAGGTAGCTAATGATATATTAGAAAGCAAAACGAATTACGTATGTTAAAACAGGATCGCAAATTCCGACTTCATAATCTATGGTTTTGTCAAGATTGAAGAGTATTGAAGCAATCATTTGAGAAGACAACGTTTTATACTTTGTAATGTGAACTTGAGAAATTGGTGAGAACGAAAATTAATGATAATTAACAAAACAATATGGAGATTTCAAACATAGTAGTAGAAATATAAAGATAAGAGATATAAAATATTATATATTTTTTTTTCAATCATTATTAGTCAGAAAAAATCCTATCGTCAACCCTTGTTATAAATTTATTAATCAGTGTGACTTCATACAAAACCGTTCAGTCATTTTAACGACATTGAATCACAAATACCCAAACACATAAACTTCCATACCGTATGTAAATTAATAGGATGTTAGGTACATTCTTATATCTAGTATCGAGCAATACAACGAAAATTAACGTTTACAAATAGATATCCTCATAAAACAATAGACATCTTAAATTGTCTTCCATTGTAACCATTGTTCATAAGTGACGTAAGCCTTTTTTACTTGTCTACGGCCAAGGAGAGTTACGATTTGAGACTATGCTCATGTTTGAACTTCTAAAATTTATAGACTTTGTAAATTTACACTAAATTCATAAGGTCGCGCTACAAGTTTAAATCTAAGCCATCGTATTTAATGAATTTTTCGATTAGATTACTACATTTATTAATTGATTATTCACTAAAAACGTTATACTGTTTAATAGTACAACTTCAGGAACTATGTTTTTTGGTCTTTAATTAGTTATATAATGAATCAAGAAGCAACAAAATTGGCACAAACAATTTACTAAAAAAAATGCATGGGAAATCTCATAACATAAGAATTTAAACAATCTCATTAAAACTTCAATTATCCTCATCGAGCCAGAATTGTTCCGAAATATAAACATTCTACACAAAAAATAGGTGTAATAAGAACTCGTATAAAAAAAATTTGGAATACTGTGGAAAAAATAAATAAAAATGATATCGTGTTGGAAAAGAGCCACTTGGTATTACCGTGGGATGCGAGATTAGAAAAGGTCTTTGAAAACAAAAAAGGTGAACGTAATGGAGATAATTGAAATCTACTGAACGATTGATAATGAGTAGACCTTTTCTAATCCATAGAAGCAGAAGAAATGAGTACTTACCGCCTTAATATCTTCATAATCCTTCGCATCTAGGACCCTCCTTCTAGAAGACGGGGTTTCTGGACTAGAGTCTTCCGTAGGCTCGCTAATCGTGCTTTCGGTACTGGTTTCCATGGACTTTACGCCATTTTCCACTTCTTTTTGGTCTTCTTCGGACTTTTCTGTTCTTTTTTTCAAGAAGTTCTCGTGTTCAAACGTTTTATTTTCAAACCCTGTACCGCTTGGGGATTCTATATCATTGTCGAGAACCAACCGATCATCCTGTTCTGAATCTATGTACTTGAGATTAATTTTTGATTTCCTCGGCTCCTTGACATTGTTCTTAGTTAACTCATCGTTTATAATATTGTTTATTTCAGTTTGTTTCGATATTTTTGGCGTGGTTGAACCCGATGCTATAGGCTGTGAGATCTGTATATAGGAAGCAAAATTGGAAGTATGTTTGGGAGCCTTTACTTGTTTTTCTATATCATTCTTCAAAGATTCCTTCGATTTAGTAACTTCGGGGCTACTTCGGGGAAGTTTCTTGCGTTCTGTATAATCTACGTCACCATTTTCCACTTGAATGACCGTGGACTTTTCTAAGATTTTTCCTATAGGATTATTTGGGTCGAGTTGACTCTTAATACTAGCTAATCTGTCAGACGGCAGCTTGGCCGTGAAAGACACTGACATAGAGTTATTCTTATCAATATTCGGCTTAGCTAAAGACACTGGTTCAGAAATAGTTTTACTAATGGACAGATCTGAATTGGAATTGGACCTGGAGCCGGAAGAGCCGACTTCCCATCGGTGGTTAACACCGTTCTTCTCAGCATACGGCAGATGGACGGGAACTGGCTGGTCTTCTTTCGAATTAAGCCTGGTGTATGTGGTAGAGCCATTTTCACAATCTTTTAGTTGATTTAGATATTGCTCTATCGTTTTCGACGAGTATCTGGTATCGTTGGCAGGCAGCTTGGTGACCGCCATTTTGGAATCGAAACGTTTTCTGATCTCGGAGACGGATGGGACTTCGTTTCCGTTCGTGTCTTTAATGCCATTAGACATGGAGGCGCGCTTACTGTAGCTCGGCGTGGGAGATGTGTCCTTGTATCTCCTGCCTTCCGGTCTCTGGCATTGTTGAAAATTGAACTTAGCGATATTATAATGAGACATTAATGACTACTGCGCGATGTGATTGTGTGTTAGTTCCAACATGAATCGCACATGCTACAGCGCAGATTTGTCTGCGCATCTATGTTACTACTGGCTCATTGGGAAGGCAGACTTTAGACTTTTTAAGTCTGTTTGAGAAATTAAGCGTGTCGTAATTATGTACAGCAAAGTCTGCTTTCCTAGCGGCCTGTGAGGCTATTATACTTGAAGCTGGTATAATAACATGGCTCTTTAGTGCGTGATGGTTAAAGAACATGAACACACTTACACACGCGCACACTGCGATCGTTGTCTCTGGGAAATGCTCGGACAAAACATCATAAATAGAAATTTGAATAAACCATGCGAAATTATTGCCTATACAAAATTTAACTTAAATTATTCATGACTGTTTTTTCTGAAACGTACACTTCTATGTATTGAGTTTTCAGATCTGTATTCAAATAAGACGGTTTGTTTAATTATTTATAAATTTTAAAATATAGTTTTGATAAAAAAAACTAAACTTGTTAATGTACCTTATGATAGAATTCGGCAATGAAGCTAAAATAGAAAAAGGTCAAACCCTATCCAAGGTAGTTTTACTTCCAAATAATTTAGAAAACGCAAATTATAACCTTTCGGTGTTAAGTGCTACTAATTGAAACGAGCGACTAATAGCAAGAAGAAAACCATGGTGTACGTGATAAAGAAAAGGTTGGAGAGAAAAGGAAATATCTTGGCATAATCAGCATGATAGGAGTTCCCCATAATATTCTTAAAGATGTGTGCACAGCCTACTCATTTTTGACAATGGTAACTAATTAAGTGGAAAATCAGATGAATCTTGCAAGAAACATTTTATAACGATCATATTTTTCTCGATCTCCAGAATTAAATATTAGAGTCTACCAGAGAGAAAATGCCAGATTGGTGAACTATGACCTTTAATTACTGGTTTTATTCTGCGAGGAAATTTGAGCTCAAAAGTGCAAGTTTTGGACAATGAAGTAAACTAGCCTCGCCTATATACTAGAGACTAGATTTATCAGTACCCAGTCTCGTGTTAGATAACTCATCCTACGTCTTATTTGCTGCATTATATTGATCGAAGGTCATAATGCTCACATTATGCAAAATGCTGTCTGTTATCTAGTATACCGTGAAGGTGTTATAGAATTTTGATGACACGATTTTGACTTAATGAATTTCACTTACATTTTATTACTTATTCATCTGAGGTGCTAAAATTGACAAGGTTCAGTGACCACTTGTCGGCCTGTGGCACAGAATAGTAACATAACATATTACAACTATACTTGAATTGCTGAGGATATGGAATTACCACTCCCCGTTAATACCAACCTTATTACGTGTACTCACGGTTTAATTTACCTTGTAAGCACAATTTACCAAGGGCATTTTAAATTCTCGCCGTCCATTTACAATGAACCTTAATGACAGGGACGAAAAGCTGGCATTTGCGTGGGTTGCAATTGAAACGAATTCCGTATCAAAAGTGAACAGAGTATAGTGGGCTGCACTTCCGTTTGCTATTTCTATTACACGAAAGAGCATCTACAGAATAGTTGAAGTTGATGCCAATTGGTTTCCTCTCGTCTTACATACAGACCTACGAAACGTTCCCTTTGTCATGGTTATGACATATTGCTACTTTATTAATAAAACCGTGACTCGCCAACATTAAACGTGAAATAACTTCGCACTCAATATCGTATATTAATAGATTATTCGACTAAGTCCCACCTACGCGGGTCCGTCTGAAGACTTACAATATGTGGGATTATGTGATAGGAGTTACAAATAATAATAATAAAAAATATGGAGTTCGGTAGGAATAATTAGTTAAATTCATTGTTCATAATAAATTACTTTTGTTAACTATAGAACATGGGTTGCTCTTTACGCTATACATAACTCAAAGGTCAGTTCGGAGAAATCTAGGATGATTTGTTAATGTTGATATTATTTTTTGTGGTTGCCGACTTTTCAATAGAGAATTAGGTATTCATGAGTAAAAAAGTCGAAATAGGACATCAAACGAAATGGGCTGTAAACAGTTCATGTTAGCAGGATTAATTTTACACATAAGACACACCCTTTTTAAACAATATAAAAACATTTTCTGATATTTTTAATGCAAACCAGTACTTACGATTTTAATTATTTTATCGGTATTTCAACCATGTTACGTAAATCATGTTCACTTTTAAATGTATAATGTCCGCGATGATATAAGTTCAAAATCATTATCTTTGATGTCTTATTCCAAATAGACACTCGTCTTGTGAGTTACACTAATTAATATTCCGCAACGTATTAAATTCAACAGTCAAATTATCACTAGGCGGAAGCTGTAACTAGAACATCGCCTGAAGTCCTAATTGAACATACAAGTAGAGCGTAAAACCACACATTCATTAAATTTTTCAATCACTATTCAAAAACATCTCCGCTGTTCCACTGTCACCAATTGCTACGATTTGACATAAAATGCCTCAGTTTCACGTTGAGGATATTTCTTATTAGGTGTTTTCCATAGAATAATTACAACATATAACGTGTCTTGAGACGTGATCATCATGCTGATGTCTGTGTTTGGCAACCATCATTCGTCTAATAAAATAGAACTATTCTTTTTATACTGTCAATCAGCTACTTTGATTCCTGAATCTTAATACCAGGATATAGCAAAAGTTTAATCTAACTCTTAAGAGTGGAGCGAGACTGTCTTTCACCGCCTTTTGATCGACGTTTTCACTATACGGAAATTAATGACAGCCCTAGAATATTCGGGTGAGGCGAAAACCCATAAGTGGGGCCTCAAAATATAAGCCAATGTCGACGCCCTGTCTGTTAAGACCCCCACTGTTGGTGGCTAGGCGCTAATACCACTCCTCTCACTCTCACTATACTCCAGCCTACTGCGTGGTCTTATATGTAACTTTTATCAATTATTAGAAAAGCACACTTTTCTAATCAGCACATATTATTCTTGGGTCTTGAGAACTCTTCTATCATATAAGACACCCGGTTCAGGTTAAATATAGATGTCCACAAGTACCTAACGTAAGGTGGGCTGCAAACCCGTTTACTACTTCCACGATACAAAGGCACTTGTCTCAAAAGCCGAACTTGCGGACAATATGCCGTCTAAACTTGGCACACAATACTTTTACAACAATCTTTTATGACCAAAACGCTATAGCCTAGCCAAATACAGCACCCAGTTAAGAAAAGACATTCTTAACACAATTAACATAAAGTCCCTTTTCCTACAATGTGTGATTTTCCTTTAATACGTTATTTAAATTGTTACGCGAACTGCAGAACTTATAGCATTGGAATTTTAACTTTATTGTTAGAAGAATAAGGTATATTATTTTAAAATTCCAAGTTTTGCACTGACCCAGCTTTTAAACATAAATTAAACCTTAACACACTGAAAACAAGGTATAATTTCAGTGGATTCAAACATTGACACATTGAATTTAAAATAGCCCTAAAAGTATGAACTAAAAGCTGTATGACTCGTAAGTTGAGCATTTCGTTCATTAGAATGATTTGACGTCAAAATCGCGAATGCAAATTTTTAGGAACTACTTACAAGGGTTCGAATGTAAATCTATTTAATATTTAATGAAGCAGTGGGATGATATTTGTCATCACTAGGGATCACAACGAAAAGTTTTTTTTTAATAACAGAGAGTATACTGCCACCATAACCAATAGTAATGTTTGCTTGCTGTAATTGATATAAATATTGTTATTGTTATTATTATCGTAATTGAGACTGGCATGCAATCCATTAGCAACCATAACCACTTCATTTTGATCAGTTCCTTAAATGCTTTTACTCCGAGAGAAGATACCGGAGAGATAAAATCAGACATTAAAAGTATAATAGGCGAGTATCAAGTTGATCGAAAAGTTGTTTAGGCAGAATATTATTACTTTTTTGTTGTAGGTAGAGAACGTGATTTGTATGAAATCTATGTTATGACAAAATAAATAAAACCAAATGTAGCTTATCGTGAAAAAGTTAGAGCGTATCTGTAGTTATTTCATCCTTAATCGTACATCATTTCATCTAAATAATGGTGTTAAAAAATCATAATAAAATATTGCGTCGTCTAATAGAACGAAGTGCAAAAATACAAGACGCAACTAGACACAAATAGACAAGACTAATTAGCGACTTTGTTATAACCTATTTTGATTTGAAACTCATTTGTATTAAGTTACGCTTTTTTTTGGAAAATCTATTAAAATGTTTAAAAAATACATCACATACATAACATGATTTTAATTTTTTTTCATCTATTTGTCTATGTGTTTGTCCTCGCTAAACTAGATGGATCAGATTCAGATTTTTAAGGCAGAATTTTTAGAGGATACAACAATCGTAGATAGGTATTTTATACGAGGTCTGAGCTAGGGAGGACAGCTGTCCCCCTTTACCCCTTTTTGCGTACGCATTTCCTGCGTACTGATTTGATGTATTGAATTAAGGATGTGGTAAGTTTAGTGTTTTATTCTAATCGATTCACAAAAAAAGATGTGAATTTAAAAATGTCGTCTAAGGTAAGCTTTGATTTAATTGTTTTGGATGACTCTGCTATTTGTGAGAGATAACTTACCCGAATCGATATAAGAAGTTTATTACTAATATCAAAGTACTTGTACAAATAATTCTGCATAGGCGAATAAATGCGCTATTTTACTACCCTTTACTTTTTGGTTGATGTTTTACGTAGGCAACTGATAGATATTTACATTACAAAAAAATTAATGTAGCTGGCACTGTACTTGAAATTCCCATAGACAACAAACGCTTATTGTACTGAAAAATAAAAAAATACTACATAAATTACCTCTGTGATAGTTGCGGCAGAATTTCTCGGCTTCCGTATCCTGGATTCAGGCGCCGGCGGTCTACCGATATCATTGGAGATCGACTTCGACCGGGATATCTCCCCGTAATTCTGAGCTTGACTCTCCTTGATCCTCTGCGTCAAGGGCACATAATTAGCTGGACTGTACTTGTTGTACAATTCAGCCGTAGACATCGCCAGGGCAGCTGAGTTGATGATGCCTCTCTTGGGCCTGGCTTCCGACGTCTTACTACTCTCACTCCTCGTTGTCGAGACATCTCTTCCTCGAGATTCGCTTCGTTCCGATCGATATCTCGACGAAATACCGCTATCAGAATCTGCTATGCTCGGCGCCCGTGAATTCCTCGTATATTCGACTAGAGACGCCTTCCTCTCTCTTTTCCCGTCTATATCCGAATACCTCGACCGATACTCCGTCGTCTTATCCCCATAACTGCTTCGCAACGTGGAAGTTACATAAGTTCCGCTACTGGTTCTGTAGTAAGGTTTGTCCAGGCTATTAGTGGATGTCAAGGTTGACCGATACGAGCCGGAGAGGCTGGTTGAAGTGGAGCTGTATCTTGAGGGTGAAACCACCGGCATTTTGCAACCGTGTAATACTATCACATAGTCCTTATGACTAATGAGTTTTTAGTGAGCGGCGGCTTTTAGACGCGAGTGTGGCCGCTTCCTTAGCATCTTTTCTTATCTGCAACAAATACATATTACGTAAAGATTACTTAGATTACGATCGCTTTGATAAGGCCACCTAAAGATATGCCGTGGAAAGAACTATAGCTAAAATTTTTTGTCTGGTTACACCAAATTTAACAAAGGTTATTAAAAGAGTTTTTGACCACAGAATTTTTTGTAACGTTGGAATGTCCCATGAGACCGCACCAAAAAGTATTGCCCATATAGAGGATGGGGCTGCCATACGCTTTTTAATAATTAAGCAGCAAGAAACCCTGACAACTCTTGAAAATATATCATGTCAGCAAACATAAATAAGGGCCCATAAATATTACTTGAAGGTTGCTGAGGGAATAAAGTTATGTCATGTTATGATTAAGCAGTACTTTATCCTTACCAGATGAAAATTTTACTTTGTAGTTTTGTGTCTTTAAAGTGCCAAATAAAATAAATCAAAAGTAAATATTTGACTTCAATAGAAGGCTCTGTGACACAACAAACGAATTTTTTTTTACTACAAACAACTACAAACGATCCTTTTTAACCCCCAATTTTTAAATTTTTGATTTGTTAAAGTCGGGTGCTGAGTTTTTTTTATGGTGCAATAGCTTTTTTCGGAGTTACTACAAACAAAAAAAATGTTACTACAATCAACTAGAAACCCTAATCTATAATATTCAGTAAAAAAAGTTCGATTTTTTAAAGTCGGGTGCCAGGTTCACAGAGCCTCAATAGAATGTAATTCACCCGACAGACTGTCACAACTTATTAAATATGCCAAGCAAATTTGATGATTGTTGTTGATGTAAGCAATACCATTATGGTTAAGCATTCTGACTCAATCTAGACAACTAGTGCATCATCAAGACCAAATTCTTAAATGACTATATTTGGACATTTTCCTGTTTGAAGGAACTAGCAACAGAATTATTAATTGAATTGCTGTTTGCGATCTTGTATAAAATAGATATGTATTTATAAATTTAAACCAAGTTGTAATTCAATCAAAGTACCCTCAACTTAATTATTTTTGCTTTTTTTAACTATAAAGCGTGATCTTAGAGTACAGGTTTTAAACCAACTTCAAAAAAAGGAGGAGCTTGTCAATTGGTTTTTGTTATATTCGAAAACTGATGCTTTTCATGTGGTTTTTAATTTGAACTAGACCTGTCCAGTAATTTTGCACATCTTTATCATAGTTTTAATGCATACATAATTTACTTTGTTGATAATGTTTTATTTTATTACTTGATGATGGTGCAGTCGGGCTTTCTTATTATTTAAGTTATTGCGCTATTTAAAATAACATATTAACTTTAAGTTTCTAACACTAACCAAATTGCAGTGTCACAAAATATGTTTTATAGTTTTATTGGGGTAAAGGCGAAAGTGGGGATATTCCGAAAATAACCAATAACTACAAAAATATGAAACATTTTTTACTCTGGCAACATTATTCTATGTTGATGACATTATTCTATCATGATCTATGTTGCCAGAGTAAAAGTTTCCTATTTTAGTAGTTACCTATTGGTTATTTTCGGAATATCCCCACTTTCATCTTTACTTATTTATTTATTTATTTTATTTATTAGATTCACCAACAGTTTTACATGAATAAAAGTATACTAAACTTAACATAAGGCCTTTAGTCTACATGGAAAACCAATAACAGGTGAACACAGCATGCGTAATTTTAAGAAAGGTAATGAGGGTAACAAATATGCACTAAGTATAACTTACAGTAAGTCGTTAGCAAAGTGGGTATGTTTGATTCGATTACATAATAAGAGTAAATACTCTAGGAATTATTATATTAGAATTAGGATTTGGCTAAATTGCGGCGTATCACGGAACAGAAATATGTTAAGAAAAAACAAAAGAGCGAATTTTGGCAATGCTATGATAACTAATATCTATTTCCCCAAATTGGTTGTAAAGTTTACTCAGACGAGGCACTGGCGAGTTCGCACCTAATACTGTCCTTCTTGCAGGAGGCACTAAGGGAGAAATTTTATAACGAGGGTAATTATGTGGCACTCTAAATTTGAATTTTTGAAGAAGTTGAGGGCAGTCAGTATAATTATTAAGAAGGTTGTACAAAAACTGAAGATCGAGAAAGTCCTTACGTTTTTCAAGTGGAAGAATTTTGAATTCTGCAAGTCTATCGTAATACGACACGACACTAGACGCTAGATTAGTTCCACTTGCAAGGTGCCACATAAACCGTTTTTGGATTCTTTCCATTCTTAAGACATGGACCGCGAAATGAGGCCGCCAGGCAGTACTACAGTACTCTAGAATGTTACGCACCAGGGAGTAGAAAAGTACCTTTTTTGTTTTGGGGCTTTTGAATACTTTCCCCTGTCTTATGACGAACCCAAGCATTTTTGACGCTTTCTTGATGACGTTATCTATGTGGGGAATAAAAAAAAGCTTGCTATCAATTAATACACCTAGATCTTTAATAGTCATAACCTCTTGTATTATATGTTGGGAAAGGTGATAAAAGGTGGGTATAGAGTTCTGTTTGCGGGTGAATTTGATATGAAAGCATTTTTTGCATTCAGGGTCATCTGGTTTTGCTGGCACCAAAGAACCAGTCTGTCTAAGTCAAGCTGCAGCATTCTTGCATCTTCTGCCGACTCAATACACTTTATTAGTTTTAAGTCGTCAGCGTACAAAAATGGCGTAGAGTAATTAAAACAAGAGGTAATATCATTGATAAATACGTTGAAAAGCACTGGTCCTAAATAAGAGCCTTGAGGAACACCGGATTCGATAGATTTTAGATTGGATTCAAAGCCACCCAACGCAACGTAACACGAACGATCTCTTAGGTAAGAATCTAACCACTTTAACAAGTTACCTGAAAACCCGTATTTAGACAACTTTGATATTAATAGATCATGTGGTACCCTGTCGAATGCTTTAGAAAAATCAGTGTATATAGCATCAACTTGTTTGTTTTGGTCAATCGATTCAGCTAAAGATTCGATGAATGTTACCAGGTTTGTGCTTGTTGAACGAGCAGCGATGAAGCCATGTTGGTGGATGGAAAAGAACTGCTTCATGTGTGACTGAATAAACGGACAAATCAATGACTCAAAAATTTTAGCAAAAATAGACAAAATTGAGATAGGTTGTAGTTATTTACTAGAGATTCGTCACCCTCCTTATGAATTGGAGTGACTTTGGCAGTTTTCCAATAATGAGGGAAAATACCAGAATTTAAGGATGCGTTAAAGATGTAGTAAAGGGGTTCTACTAAATTGTACATACAGTTTTTAACAAATATGCTTGGTATCCCATCCGATCCCGCTCCTTTGTTACCATCTAGACTTTTGAGTTTAATAACAATGTCATCACGGGTTAAATGAATTGAGGCAAAAGTATTACCTACTAAACTAGTGTCACAAGGAGATGATGAGTTGGTCGCTACGCTTTGATTGCTACTATAAACAGATGAAAAAAGAGTACAAATTTCAGTGCCATCCGAGTGCACGGTGTTACCATCAGTGATTTTTGAGGGGAAAGTTGTTAAGCCCTTCCTTTTTGCTTTAATAAAGGACCAAAAGCCTTTAATGTTCGTACCGATGATATCTTCTACGCAAGCTACGTAATCATTATAGCATTCGGTTATAAGTTTAACGCACAGTTTATTAAGACTTTGAAGTGTAATTTCGTCTAAAGGATTCTTATATTTTTTCACTTTTAGCCTATAGCTTTCCTTTCTTTTTAATAATTTTATTAAACGGTGGTTAAACCAAACTGGTTACTTTTTGTTTATAGGAGCTTAATGAAAGGGAGTAAATTGAGCAATACTTACATTAATTATTTTATAGAATATACTAACCATTAAATTGACGTCTACAACATTTGAAAATATTTCAAACCAGTTTTGGTTTTCTAAGTAATTATTTATTTTGGTATAATCAGCTTTACGGAAATTACGAAGAGTAGCATTCGGTTTTAGTTCGAGGAAGTTTTTTGAATGTAATTCAATGGTCATAGATATAGGAGGGTGAAGGGGATCAATATTAACCAGGGCGTTTGAAGCACGATTCACTAAACAATTATCTAAATTTGTCAAATCTAAATCAAGAATTTTATTCTTATTATTTATTATGGTATTGCATTGCTTTAAATCGTTAAGAAATGTAAAATCAATAAATGTTTGTTCAAGTAAAGTATTTTTAATTATAGCGTTATACACATTTAAAGATGGCCACTGAATGCCGCTTAAATTAAAGTCTCCCATAATACACACCGGACACTCAATAGTTGACAATACATATATTGTTGCAGTTTTCAATAAAGTTATCTAATTGTAGTTTCCGTACAGGGGGAGGGATATATACAGCACAGAAGGCAATTCTCTGGGTCGCATTCAACGATTCAACGATTCTATACTTTTAATTACTATAAATGAGCAGAAGTCTCGTCTTTCCTCAAATAAACTTTTCCGTTACGCACCCAGACAAACTTGTACCCCTTTTCCTTCGCACTAGCCCTGGCAGCTGCATGAAAAGCCTTGTTTGAGGTAGAAAGATGCTCGACGACGAAAATGGGGGATTTCGCACCGCTTAGTCCAATGTGTGATGTATTCAGTTTATTTTTCGGATTAGACTTATTAAATTTAATCGTTGCCGCCAAAAATGTATCACGAGTCCTTGGAGAATTAAACTGAACCACAATTGAGCGGGGCCTGGGGCTTTTGGGGTTTATTTTAGCAATGCGACTACAGTTTAAAATCTGTTCGTTCTTGATGTCACAGTTAACCGCTTGGCAGATGTTTCCGACGATACTTATAACATTTTCGCTATTTTTCTCGGGCACGCACTGGATTTCGTCATTATTAATCCTGGTAAATTGCTCTAATTTTTCCGCGTCTACCCTCCGTTGAAGATACAGTGTTGATAATCTCGTCTCGTATTTTGCCTTGTTTAAAATACATAAATCATACAAAAAGTGACCAAAACCAGTTTAAAAGTATTTTAGAAGCATACATTACAGACATAAATAATAAACATCACTAAAAACCGCGATAGCAAAGTGCAGTGAAAGATGTAATACCATAACGGTTTTTTCGTGTCAGTTTGTTCTACAATTGGATAAAATGAAGTGTTTCCAGTGTGAAAACGAACACACGGACGAAAATACGGTGCAGTGTGATGGTTGCAAGCGAAACATTTGCCTACAATGTAGTAATTTAACGAGCAGTGAAGCGCGCGTAATGGGGTTAAAAGGCAAACGCACTCTCCTATATCTGTGCCCGTCGTGCCGAGAAGCCCTGTTCCAAGTGCCTAAACTTATAAAATCCTATGATGGACTGCGGGAGGAACTGAACGACGTTAAGAAACAGCTGTCTGAGTCACGAATAGCTTCGCCATCCGCGCCGATAATGCCCACTACCTCACTTGCAGACACCAATGCATTGCTCGACGAACTTACAGAACGTGAACGAAGAGCCAACAACGTCATCATGGTTGGCATTAAGGAAAGTGAATCGGACAATAACAGTGATAGAATTTCATATGATGAGTCGTGTGTTAATAAAATCCTTTCTGAGATCAACAGTGAATGTGACCATTCTGTAAATGTAGTGAAGGTGCTTCACTTGGGACGTCGGGTGCCTGGTAGTGAAAAACCTCGTCCCATGAAGGTGGTATTCGGGTCCCGACATGATTCTCTTTGGGTCCTCAAGAACAAAAGTAAGCTCAAAAAAGAGCTAAGAGTATATGATGATAAAACACCAAAGCAGCGTGAGGAACTGAATAGTCTCAGGGAAAATCTTAAAGCTAGGATTGATAAAGGGGAAAAGGGTCTCACTATAAAATATATAAAGGGCACACCTAAGATTGTTCACCAAAAAAACTAGCCAATGTCAATAAGAATCCATATTCGAACCTCACTCATTTTCATTGCAACCAAAATTTTATCTTTTTCTACTCTATGTGAACACAAACAATCCTTGTATTATTATTCTCGCAGAAACATGGCTCAATTACAAAGACCGCAATAGTACCTACAACATACCGGGCTATACTTTATTTAGAGCAGACCGTAATCATAAAAAGAAAAAGTCCGAAGGTAAACCTAGGGGAGGAGGTGTGGCAATATATGTGAAAGACTGTATAGATGGTGTACCTATTGTAGCTAGACCAAATAAAAGATACATTTGTGTGAAGATCTTGAAGCGCTGTTTCTTGACATCCAGTGTGGAACGCACCATTTTTTGGTGGTAGGTATATACAGGCCAGATGATAAGGATGAAAATATATGGAGGTCTCGGGATACAAAACTGTTTTCTAGCATTGCAGAAGCCTCTGAAAATAACGCAGTCATTGTGGCAGGTGACTTCAACTATCCCTCCTTAAAATGGCCATTATGCACTGACCAATGTATTTCTGGCCCAGATGAACTGTTCGTGAATATGTTTTTAAATAGTAACCTTATCCAATTGGTGCACAGCCCTACAAGATTTAGAGATGGGCAGGACCCATCCCTGCTTGACCTAATATTGGTCAATGAAGAGACGCTCATAAATGAAGTTACCCACAAACCTCCAATTGGGAAAAGTGATCACTGTGTACTGGAATTTAAGCTCCAACTATTACTTGAAAAAAAGAGTATAACAAGAAACATGAAGCGGTACTACCAAAATGTCGACTTTGAAAGATACAACACGGACTTGACAGAACATCTTAAGGAAATAAATTACTCAGCCGATACTCTACAACTGTGGAAAAGTATTTTATATGCTATCAATAAAACTACAAATATACATGCCCCAGAAAAGAAAGTAAGAAACAAAACTAAAAATAAACCTTGGATTAATAAAGATGTATTAAAACTGGCTGCGGAAAAGAAAGCACACTGGGATACATACAAAGTTACTAAGGACGATAAAGATTACATGAAGTATAGAGAAGTCAATAACCACTGTGTCTCTCTATCCAGGAAGCAAAGAAGTATCTATGAAGAGAAAATTCTAGACCATGGAGATAAAACATTTTATTCCTATATCCGTCGATGTGCCTCAGACAGAGTGACCATTCCACCTGCATTGCGTAACCACCAAGGTGATTTATTAACTAAACCAAGTGATATTGCTGATCTCTTTGCTGAGGAATTCCAGAAAGCTTACTGTAAGGAACCAGACCTGTAAAGAACCAGATATTATTACTTCAAGCAATAAAGTGGAAAACAGCCTATGTGACATAACATTTACAGTTGGTGATGTGGAAGAAGCCATCCGGAATCTAAACACTCAATCATCTCCAGGACCCGACGAAATACCAATTTGTATTATTAAATCTTGCGTGAAAGCTATAGCTCTGGCCTTATCCTTTCAAAGTGGAGTCCTACCACAGGACTGGAAGCATGCAATAGTAACACTAATATATAAAAAAGGTGATAAAACCCAACCTGAAAATTTTCGGCCCATCAGTCTCACTAGTATTATTGTAAAGATTATGGAGAGAATCATTAGCAAACAACTAATCCAGTTCCTAAACCGTGAACGTGTTATACCAACTAAGCAGCATGGATTTGTACAGAAAAGATCAACCATTACTAACCTTCTATCTTGTGTTCACCAATGGACATTAAACCTTGACAAAAATATACCAGTTGACGTTGTATACCTTGACTTTGAACGTGCTTTCGATAGAGTCCCCCACCAACGACTTTTGAAGAAGCTTGACCACTTTGGTGTGAGAGGTGCACTTCTAAAATGGATAGAAAGCTATCTCTCAGATAGAACATTCCAAGTACGAGTAGGAAACTGCTTATCGCAACGGAAACAGGTGCTTAGCGGTGTCCCCCAAGGATCAGTACTCTCTGCCCACCTATTTGGCATCTATATATCGGATTTGGTGAAGCTGATTGAGTCTCAAGCAGCATTTTTTGCTGATGATGGAAAATTCTTTGCTAACCCTCTAATAAGCTCTGGACAATTGCAAGAAGATCTGAACAGAATTCAGGAGTGGACCAGAGACTGGGTTATAAAACTTAATACCTCCAAATGTAGTGTTCTTCACCTAGGCCGAACTAATCCTAATGTGCCATACAGATTAGATGGGAAAATCATAGAGTCAGTCAATGTCCAGAGGGATCTTGCTGTATATATAACCTCAGATTTAAAGTGGGAACTTCATATAACTACAATAGTTAAAAAAGCAAATTCATTTATCTATGTAATCAAGAGGTCCTTTCAAATGTTGACAATGAGGGTAACCGCGTGTGAATTTTCCGCTAGAGGCGCTAGTGAAAAGGGAGGTCTGTCTGTCACTTTTCGCTTGTCTGAATTTCATTTGTCACTGTTTATGTATGGGCGGGCTTTGACAGCATGACCGCCGTCTGCAGTGGCGCCAACTGGTGAGCACAAAAACGGTTACCCTCATTGAAGTCTTCTTAAAGATTTATAAAACATACATAAGACCTTTATTGGAATACGCTTTTCAAATTTGGAACCCTTACTATCAAAAAGACATAAATTTACTGGAAAATGTTCAAAGGAAAGCCACTAAGATGCCATACGTTCTACGTCGTAAATCTTACAAGGAGAGACTCCATGCATTAAACCTCACAACCCTCGAAGAAAGACGCCTACGTGGTGACTTGATTGAAACATACAAAATCTTGAACGGTCACTATGATTTACCAGATATACAGAATATCTACAACCTAAAAGATAACAGAAGAACATTCAGAGGGCACCAAACCAAGTTATGTAGATCACAGACACATAAAGTAAATGCGTATAACTTTCTGAGTAATAGAGTGGTTAGAAACTGGAACAAGCTTCCCAAAGATGTTGTTGAGGCCACTTCAGTTAATAAATTCAAAAACCGCCTCGATAGCTGTTTGAAATCACAAAGCTATTTGTTAAAGTAGAATGATTATCAACACAAATGACTTAGACACATCAGCTTATCAGCTGCTCGTCTATAAAATAATAATAATAATTGATTGATTTTAGAAACAAGGTCCTTGTTGCACAACTTAAGAGAGGCATTCTCCGCCTGTAACTTCTCAATTTCATTCACCATAATGTCCTGTCGCGTGATAACATTCTCGTCTTGTTGGTTAATGGACGTTACTGAGACTTTAAATTCCGATAATTCCTTTCTGAAGGAAGTCAATTCAGCCGTGATGGACAAGTAAATTTGCTGGCTAAGACGTGAAAAAAGAGTTTCTATTTCGTCATGCAATATTTCTTTAACCACACTCCCGACGTCATCCCGAGTCAGCTGATTGAGTGAACATTCGATATGTGGCGGCGAGTTAAGCGCAATCCTTTTAATAGGTCTAGCTGTTTTTTTCGATTGTGAGTGCGCCTGAGCAGTGTCATTATTGGCTTCTCTCGATACGGATGTACACGAGTTACATACCCAGGATGAATCACTCACGTCGCAAGGTGTTTTCTCGGTGTTATTAGAAAGTACGCAAGCAGTGTGATAATCCTTGTTACAAATCGAACACAAAACGAAGTCCGAGCCATGCACGTCGTCCGTGCAACAACCCCAATCTGTGGTTTTCAATGGTTGAGATTGAGACATGATGTTTATTATGCGTTTAATGTTAATTTGTATTCAGTTACCAGCACGGCGCAGAAAGTTATAAATTTGTCGGAGATTTTTATAAATCAAAACAGTTGAAGAGATCGTAAAACGGTTGTCCACCCAGCCACAAGCGCGTAGTATTAGATGGTAAACGCCATGTAGAATGCGTCGCTTACGCTGTACTTTTACGGAGTGACGTTTGTTAAAACAGCGTGCAGTAATCAGCGTAGAATATTCGATAGATCTTCAATTAATTACACATATTCGAATCACTTTGTATAATAATAAGTTCCACAAAGTCTTAGGATCACAATACTGGCAAGTTATAGTACTAAAACTTAATTTAAACCACTTTTTAATGCAATTTTATCAAGAGCTCAAGTTAACCGTGCGGATTACCCACATCGTTTGTTTACCCCAATAAACCCTATTAATATAATTGATCATTTACAATACAAATATCAAAAAAATATAATATCATGATATTTGTGTCATTGAACTCATTACCCTAGGAAACATACAAGCAGTTTTGAGGTAATGATATAAAAATTACTAGTATGATTTAACTATTTATTTCATGGACATGGTGGGAATCAATACATCTGTTTTTACACAGGTATTGCTTATTTCCATCAAACATATTTATTTATCACTTAAGATGATATGAAAAATTTAAATATTTATGCTTTGTCCGAGTCTGAACTAGCTTACACTAAAAACTCTTGCTAAGTACATAATAACAATAAACTAAATTGGCCGAATAAGAATTAAAATGTTTACCAGATGTGGAATCAATTGGCAGAACAACTCCAGACAATTGCTTACTAGGTCAACAACATTGCCTTCAAATTTTAGAGTATGTGTTGCTAGTTTACTGGATAACACAACAATGAAACTATTAAATGCCCATTTTGGGCGAACATGCTTTTGTTAATATGGTCCAGGGTTTTCCACTTGAGTGATTTTTTTGTAACATTTCTAAAGATGATCAACATAGTATAGCAACACTCTTAAATTTCTTATCAAGAAGCAAACTATGCAAACCTTAACAAAGACTGTCAAGTTAAATTTGGTTGATTTTTTAATTTTAACTACACAAAACAATTACCCACATGTAGTGTGCTGTAATTTAACATTGTAAACACATGAAGTGGAGCGAAATATTTGGGACAAAAGCGCGGTTACACCGTGTTTTATAGGAGCCGTGTCAAGGTCACTTCCAGAAGTTACGTTAATCACCAGCTTGCCGTAAAATTAAGCAAAGGAGACTTTCATGGGGTCTTCAGCACAGATTAAACTAAGAAACACAATTTCAAATTCAGAACGCGCTCTCACCGACTGAAATTCGATACCGTTGACGGAGTATGCAGTGAGTCCTCAAGGCCGTTTAGTGTTAACTGTATGGTCACGGAATATGCAAAAAGAACACTTTTTCACTAGTCACCCGGCCTCTCGCTCGCAAAATCACCAAATACACACCGAAAATACACTCCTTGTTTTATTTTTAGAGCCTCCGTAGACGATTTCGCATGACACACGACCGAGGCGCAACCAACACTGGAACATCACGCACTAATTGAATTCCCGACATCACGTGGAACGACGCATATCAGATCGATCGGTAACTGCATTAGCGACGTAAAATATACGGGATACTCACGGAATATTCAAAGATTCTGGTAACCAAAGCAACTGCTTTCAACAATACATTTCTTGCACTGTTCCAGTGTACTATATTTTTTCTCTTTTATTTAAACACGCACGAAACACTTTCTTTGTGACTTTCTTCGATTATTTTGAAGAAAATTGAACAGTTTACGTCGGGTAATGTTTTTCTCCGAGCTCTCATGTAATTTTAGAAGGCTCGAGGCTCCATGGCTCCTCAGTGTGACGTCACTCAAATTGTTGGCAATCCTATTTTTGTGCCACTTCCGTCTTAAATTCTGCAAGGATTATAATCCTTCGTACCTTACAATAAAGTTTTACTTTAAAAGTTGACAGATTGACAAGAGCTTTTGGTGTTGCCACATGTGAATAATCTAATTTATTCTACAAGTTTAACTGACGTCATGCGTGAGCGTGACTCATCCATCAGCTGTGTGTACAAAATCAAAAATTCCATGATAGCAATGATTTAAAGTTTTATCATGTTACAACATTTGTTAACAGTAATTAATAAATTGTAATTTTAAAGTCAGTAATATTTAAATTTCTGTTAAAGAGTTAACCACAAAGTTAACAATCAAAAGATGTCACTACTCCCTTATAGTTTAAGCTATTGCCCTCTAGATGGCGCTAGATATTGAATTATATTAGTGAGTACTTTCTAGCGTTTTTATATCACAATTTTTGCTATGGTATGGAGTATGAAGTCTAAAGTATTCCTTTAAAAATATTTTGATGTAATGCCTTACAGTATGCAATTAACAAGGGACCAATATTGTCTTGTTGGAAACGCTGGATTCTGTCCAGCACTTGGTATAATCGAAGTGCTTAGGATTAATTGGTCGTTCGTACATCGTACGACTATAATTACGTCACTTGCATGCTTGACTACCTACTATATTCTCAAGTTTCAGTAAATGTCCTGGGAATAAGAGCAGGCATAGACCTTTGCCAACGACGAGCAAATTGTCGCAAGGAAAATAATATGTTTTTAATGTAATTTAAAATCTTTAAAAAAATATGGTATGTAAATTACAATTTCCTCTGAAGTTATACTTTCATCAGATGGTTGCCTAGATGTTATGCTTAATAATGCAATTTTTTGAGTTGCATTAAAAATTACTGATCGGAAATACTTTACCTTTATTTTCTAATAGGACCACAGTCCTATTGAGATCTAACTGGACGATCAAATAGTGCCAGTTTTCTAGTAGTAACACTATATACACAGTACACACCAAAACACTCTGCACGTAGGTACTCGTAAACACACTCGTCGAACACTGTATCGCTCGTAGAAATCACTTCACTTCTCACTGGTATCGCTCGTAGGTATCGCTGGTATCTTCCTGGTCTCGCTTCCGAAACTAGAAAGTTGACCGAGTGCCCCTTTTTATACCACTCACGCACCATTCATGCCAATCCAGAATATTCCGGTAGTTATTAGAATGCAGCTCTAGTATGTTCCTTGCAATCGACTTTCGACCTTATGACTATTGCCGTAAGGTCGAAGCGTCGTGCGCGTACTTTCGAGACGGCCGCACCCTATTGTTCTATTGTTTGCCTGACATGTTTATGGCCCCTATTGTTTATTGTTTAGCGAGGTAGATACGCCAAGGTTGTCACAATATCATAAAAATGGCTAAATATTAATTTGTAACTAAAAATATACAGATAGAGTTGAAATAAAAAAATCTCACCGAAATGACACATAAAAATCTTTTGTTGAAATTCACCCATATCCTGGTAGGTACTTCGGCCGAAACGCGCAAATATAGTTTTACGGGACTAAACTGGGGGGTGCAGAACCCGATGACCTCCAACTTTGGAAGTGTAGAGTTCTCGGTTTAATTTTCGACCGGATTAGTTTATGTGATTTAGGGGATATAAGTTTCTAATGGTGCGTACAGACTATATAACAAAACATGTTATGAAACACAGTTATTTATCATGTTTTATAAATGTGGACGATATGTCTTTCAAAAACACATTGGGTCTTGTCATATGTTTCATTGTTAGACAACAATATTAGATAGTGTGGACGTGTTATAAAACAGAAGTTGTATAACATGTTACATAATCTGTACGCACCCTAAGGGTTTATTTAGTTATATACTTACATGAGAAAAGTAGGAAATTCCTAAATTAAGTATGTATTACCAAAATTATAGAAGAAAATAAAAAAATCGGAGAAAACTCCAAATCTGTACCTACGGCATCGAAATTCCCGGTACAACTGTTAATGTTCCCGTTCCCGGTAGTGCCAGGAGAAAATCAATGACACCAATAAATAAAGTATCTTTTAGATTTTGAAAGGACATTT
The DNA here is from genome assembly GCA_905404135.1 of Hesperia comma. NCBI lineage: Eukaryota > Metazoa > Arthropoda > Insecta > Lepidoptera > Hesperiidae > Hesperia > Hesperia comma. The sequence goes on along the minus strand of FR990032.1, from coordinate 6,183,062 downwards.
TATTATACTTGTTATTCAAAATAACTATATACAATGAATAAATATATAACAATTTATTGTAAGATTGTTAATGATATGAGAAGATTGAGAAGTACTTACCTATGTATTTGTAAGAATTTAATACAGGCATTTTATGCAAGTACCTACCTAATAAAAAAACTAGGAGCAAAAAAGCCATTTGCTGTCACATACAATACCAATGCTGGTAAATAATGGTTTAAATACCTAATCCGCCTTTTGAAACTAAGTAGGTACCTACCTACTGCGTCGAGGTTTATAATTATATGTATACCTATGTAAACAAAGAATGAAATAATTTATTTTATAGGACAGCTAGTAAAAAAGTGACGAATGATATTCTATTACCTACTTACGGCCATTCCCAATATTCAATCTATCTATGGTTTTGTCGTACTAGAGATACAAAAATCTATTTATCTCTTATTTTACCGTCTCAATAATCTTACTATGGATATGAAATTCTATCTCTGTTAGTTATCTATCGACGGGAGGAAAGATAGCTTACCGGGGATATGTTTTTGTATGAAATTAACAGATGAAGCGTCCCAATAATAATTAACGTCACAACTGTTAGTTACATTGTCTATCTCTAGTATTGTTTACTCTTATCGAAAGATTTTGGGGGATAGTTGTTCGTAACTAATAAGTATTTGGTAAATAGAAGTTTGTTATATTCAGTTCATTGTTTAAAAAAAATGTTTGAGTCATCCCTGAACTACGATTCTGAAAGTGACGATGAAATTTTGGAACATTTATCAGACTGGGAAAGAGAGGAGGCAGATTTCATACTTTGTAGGAAACGATCATACGAAAAGCGGATTGATTAATATATGAATAAACTGGATGATTGTGGATTTTCGTATAGATTTCGATTAAATAAAAGTGGAGTTAACTTTGCTCTCCGAAATTTATCCCTTCCTAAAGGTGTCCTCAAAACGGTAAATACTATTAATATTATAATAAGTATAATTATGTAATATTATAATAAGTAATATAATAATAAGTAGGTATAAATACTATTATATTTTTGTCACACGTTATTTGTGTATTGCAAAAGTACCTACTTAAAATACTGTCTTTTTTCAGAAACCATAGAATTTCTCCATTACACCAGTTATTGTTAACATTGACAAGCATGTTTAAAAACTTTTAAAAAGTACCTAACGCACCAAACATTAATGAATGAATGGACGATTCTTTTTTTGTGTTGACGACGAGTTTTGACATCTGGCTGGCATTTGTGTTTAAACGTAAAGCCGCCAACAGACTCACGCGAGAAATCTCGTCGAGAAATCTTGCCGAGAAATTGCGCGAGAACCGAGAAGGCATCTACACTCATGCGAACTTCCTGATACCTGTACTGTGAGTGGTGAAAGAGAAAAAAGAGACTCCTTGGGAGTTTCGTGCCGCTTCTTCTCCCAAGACCACTCATCGTAGGGATTTGTTGAAGCGATGGCGTAACTTGACTTTCGAAATGAGTTTGTAAAAACCTACTTCGAAGAAATAAAGATTTGAATTTGAACTTCTCATTCGCATTCTCGATCGTCATCCGGAATGGACGACAGTGCAGCGGATTTGGTTTAGTGTGCATTAGCATACTATAATCTTGTGAATACTAAAATTAGAAAGAAATCAATTGAAGTACTAAAGTAATAGCTTGGCGACCACAGACTAGATTATTTTAATTAGAAATCTTTTCTCGCCCGAGAAACCCTTTGCAGCGGGCAAAAATACCGACACCGATCGGAGAACAGGCGAGCGCGAGAATGAGACGGCGAGAAACCGATCACATTCACGCTTCTCGGGTGTTCTCAGGGGTTCTCGGCGTGAGTCTTTAGCCGCTATTTGGGAGGGCCTGGATTGATCACTTATCTACTGTTAACCATAGATAGGTAAAACTACTAGACGTTAAAGGGACGCCTTATAAGGATAGATAAGAACTTACTAATCGCAAGGGATAGCTATCTAACCTTAACCATTGGTTGAATATTGGGAACGGCCGTTAAGGAACTGTAACTTGCTATCTACGGTGCCACAAACTTATCTGACCCGGTAAGAGGGGCGCATAGAGAAAAGATTAGTACTTATAGGGAAGGGGCGCCACTGTCTTTGTCTTTATCTGACAACAGATGGACAACAGTATAATAACATTTGCATTAAGGGCGCATTCAAGTAAAACGCTGGTTACCGGTGCCGATCTGCCAGCGCTTTTCGGTACTGGTCCGTTGACATAACCTCGGTCGTGTGACAGATCGGAACTTGTCGGCGCTTATCGGCGCTGGTTCGGCACAAAGTATAGAGACTACCTGCGCCGACTACCTACCTGCGCGGATAAGGGCCGATAAGCGCTGGCAGATCGGCGCCGGTAACCAGCGTTCTACTTGAATGCGCCCTTCGTTCCAATTTTGGCCACCGGGCCAGATAAGTTTGTGGCACTGTACTTATTAAACGGTTTTGATGACATTCTTTTTTTGATGAAACTATCCTATGATAAAGCAAGTTCAATTCACTGCTGCAACTGCGTTTCCGATGCTAAAAAATCAATCACCCCAATAACGCCAGGTGCAGAAATGGGGTGAAAAAGCGTAATAAGAGCGACAAAGGCTAATAATCTCACCCTTACGTTTTTAAATCTCTTTGTGTTTTTTGCGAAATTCATTTTTTAGTTAAAAAACGGAATTGGCACTATAGATTTTCGGTTCACGTATTTTAAGTGAAAAAAAATGTTTAGGGTTGTCAGTTTCTATTGTTAGGTTTTTGTTGGGACACGAAGTAACAAGGTGGTTGGGTCGAGTATTTATAACAATGTAGATTACAGATCCACCAATAGTCAATTAAAATTCTTCTAATGAATATACACCTAGATACATATGAAGTTGCCGGCAACATCAGTGCCTAATCGTAGGACATTCCTGTCACGTTGCTTCGTTCCCTCTAGTTCAAATTGAAGACCATAAAATTACTGAAGGAAAAAAACTCTCTGAGCACCTTCAGTACAATTCGAATTTGAAAGAAGAGTGGAAGAATAGCCGTCGTTTTCTACTGTAGCTTGTTGGTTGGTCCTGAAATGAGGCCAGGCAAGAGGCTTTCTAGCATCCTATGGGGCCTTATATTATGGCCAAGAAAAGTCGTATTACTGACACATGGAAGTAACTAGGTATACCTAATTCTTATTGTCTCCTCTCAAAATGTTTAACCTATTGGCCATATTGAACTGAGAACTCTCAGGTGTGCAGATTCCTCAAGTGCACATTCACCAAAGCAGGAGTTAATTAAGTACCTATGTTTTAATACTCACCATTTTTTTAATTCGAGGTGCATGCGGTATTTAACCCAGACCCTCTGCTACATGCGGCTTTGGCTATCAATGCTTATGTAAGGATTTTTAAAATCGACATTATTATTAAGTGAATAAAATTCTTCTTGGTATTCTTTCTTGTAACGACGAGCTTTTATCCGCATCGCTGTCCCCGCGCGGAAGAAGTTCTACTTTTAACTATGGAACAATTTTTACCTCTCTTAAGTGAGAATATCTGTATATAGTTTCGAAGCTGACGTTTCATACTCATAAAACACTTCTCTATCGAATTTCATTTGATTAAGCAATCGGTAAATATGTAACCTTTTCCCTTAAATTAACGTAGTTCCGCAACATAGGTACACTATGTAGGAGTAATTATGTTATAAGAGGCGTTAAATGAGACCTCCAGTAATACAGCTGCGAAAGCTGAATCTAATTTAGTTCAGTCGTTTTTGCGTGCTGCGTGGACTAACATAATTAAGTAACTACAAAGGAACAGAAAAATTAAAATAATAGGATTTTATTCGTCCTATGAAAATCTTTCATATTTTTTTCTAAACTATTTTCTATGTATGTAGGTATACTCAAAACATAATCGCATCATTTGCATGCAGTTATGTATCATTTATATAATGAGTAACAGGCATTAATTTGAAGAAACACCAATTTTTTTAATAATTTGTCGTGAAACGAGTCATCTGAAGGTATAAAGTATGAAGGCAGTTCTGGAGATAGGTAACTCAGGGTAGTCATGGACATCAGCAGCATCACCACCACCTCTACATACATAGCACCAGTCCTCATACATACTAACAAATTGACTAATTACCTAACTATATTAATAACGACCGCTGCTAACTGGACTTACCATCCTAATCCTGATTTGAGTTTTGTCTGTGTCATAAGAGTTATGGCGGCAGTGAAAGAATGGTGCTTCATATACATTTACCATCTGAAATCCATAACAAAGGCATCTGCACTGCATAAGGTAAATAAAATAAAACAACGTAAGTTTGATAGTTCAGTGTATATTACTCGTAGTAATATTTATAAATAAACAATTATGAAAATTGTTATACCTATTTAGACAATTATCGAGCTCAATTATAAATATAAAATTAATGTATATCATCGCAACCTTAAACTATCCCACTGCTGGGCACGGTTTTCTGCTCAAAATGAGAAGGTTAAGGCCATAGTCCATTAGGTACACTATAGGTACAAGTGCGGACTGGCGGACTTCACACACTTTAGACTTTTTGCGAACTCTCCGGCATACAAGTTTCTTCACGATTTTTTCATTCACAGTTATTACAAGTGACATTTAATTGCTTAAAACGCTTTATAACTACGAAAAGACAAAGGTGCGTGCAATGGGATTCGAACCCTCCGAGTAGGAGACCTAATTCTTAACCACTAGGCTATCAACGCTTAAGTGTACATAATTATATTATGATCACAGTGAAATCACAGAACAAGGTACTTAATTTCAATAATGCACATATAACAGTGTTTAGTAGTTAATAGATAAAAGTATTATTACGTGTCTAATAATGTCATTACTTATGGGATTTTTGTTCATTTTATATTTAAGTAAATACATTGTTAAATCTCTTGCTATATACAATTTTAATAACAGTATATCCATATCAAGGTAATTTACTGCACTATGGAAGTACAAACGTAGTTGATGAAAAACAAAAAAATAACAAGTATATAATCTTGGATAGCCTATCAGTTTCGCATTAACTATAAATAAAGATTCGATTTATGCAGGGGCTGTCACTCTATTAATTAATAATAAAACGGGCAAGCGTGTATAAGTTTATACACGCTAAGGTCGCTAAGTAGCGAGAGTCAGCGATGACCACGTGTATGACTGGATAGACGGATGAATAGTTGTGTGTTCCGTTTTGAAACTTTAAGGCACTGCAAATTTCAGGGTTTTTGTCCAGCTCGCATCCAGTATTTCGTACCCATAATACAAGGTACACTGAGTGTACGAGCGCTGGGTAGCTGACTCTATCCAGCTTCAACTAAAGCCACTGCCCCAGCTGCACCAATTACCTCCTGGGGCTTTTTATACAGTCACATAATATATTAGCAAACACTAACAACCCAAATATAACAATATTTGTACAGTATACAAGAAAAAAAACAGGAAAATTAACGAAGTAATGTAACATGTAACTGCACCAATGCAACACTAAATAATTCGGTGGCACAAATTTAGTGAACGAAATACATGTTTCATTGTTTAATTCATTGTACAATAACGCACTTGACAAAAAACGAAATATTTGATAAGTTATAGGTAACGTAAATAAACACTTAACAGGGCGACATATTTACGTGGGCGGTTATTCTGGTCAGTGTATGACTTGCTCGAAGCGCCAGCAGCAATTGATACTCCGCATCAAAATGACATAAGATAAATACCTAATGCTGTGAAAGTAGCTAAATAAACAAGCCAGGCAGTGGATATGTATGTACGTATGCGAGCTGTGTGAGCTTTTTGACTTTTTGACAATTGCAGGCTGCAGAACTTACTCAACTAGTAACGCAGATATGTGGGGACCCCGCTGAAGACTGCGGTTAATTGTTTATCAAATTAATGGATGATCTATGTTTTTGAAATGTCGTAGAAATAAGGAATAAAAAATATTGAGAGTTGTAAATCTGTAGTAGGTACGTACAACAAAACTATCCAACTCTCAATATCTTTTTGTTCCTGTTTTGTATGCATTTAAGTACTTAAATTATAAAGTTACATTAATTGTATAGGTAGTTAGTTAATTCTAAATCTTATCTAGAATCCAGCGTTAGTTTATGAGCCCAGACTTAAAACAAAAATATTTTTATTACATTTCAAGTATTAAAATGCTTAATTACCTTTGATGTTTTAAATATTTAGATTGAGCGTCGCCCTACAATGAAAACAAAAAAAACAAGGCAACAATATTAAGCATGTGTGCGTGCAGGTGATGTTTTTCACGTTCGTTTATTGTCTATGTGTGCATAATGTGTGTGTAATACCTAATATAAAAATTGTGGCTAACAGTTAGCCACAATTTTTTGACAAGTTTTCGCGTAATCGATGTTCCATCTAAACATTTAAAACATCAAAGGTAATTACTTACTATAGTCGAGATTATTAATATGTACCTATAGGTATACCTCTTTTGCCCCAATTCTTTCTGCTCCCGGATCTTGATTATTTGGTATTGATTGCATTATTGGTTCTATGATGAAGACAAATCCTGCAGATTTACATATACATCTGAAATAAACAAAGTACACAAACAAATTACCTTAAAATGATGCTATTCTTCAGATAAACATCGACATTGTTGTAAACCTTTTAAATTAAAATATGATTCATCTGACTTATATCTAGGAATTTTAAAATCATGCACATCAATTTTTTTATTTAGAAATGACAACATCTTGAAACTTGGACTACAGAAACATTTAATCTCACTTTATATTTAGTTAAATCGTTATAAAGAATATCACATTGTTGATCCTGATTATGACGATAAGATTCTACATACCTAATAAAGCACGTTGTTGAAAAGAAAAAGTAAAAATTAAATTAAACATGCAGTGTGTTGACAAAATTCCGAAACTAAATTAATTTGAATTAAGAATTTTATACCTATACATGAAAATTTGTCCGTTAATCCCTTCTTCAAACTTCGATCTTCGTTCACGACGTATTGCCTTCGGCCAGGAAAGTTAGTAGGCTATACAGTCTCTCCTAAAAGTTGTAATGCAGTACTATACAACCTACTACCTCACCCTGCCGACGGCTTTTTAGTCTTCGTTCTTCTGTCTTCTCATCATGCTTCGTTTTTTGCTCAAATATGTACTTCTACGAATGAAATTCACTCAATATTCTATACCAGAATAATCTCTGTATTTAGATCTAGGGTTGTTCTTGCTGTACCTATAAATTCATTGTACGATCGATCCATTTTGATCGCAAAAGGCAAGTTTGGTATTTATTCATAATAATATAACAGATATTGTTATAGACATGTCTTTAATCAGTTCTTTCGACATTTAAAAATTAATGCTAGGAAATTACTACTTACAACAAAGTTACATAATAAGTAACTCAATGATCACTACATAGTATAAAACAAAGTCGCTATTTTTGTCCGTCTGTTTGTTTGTCTGTTTGTCTGTATGCTTAAATCTTTAAAATTACGCAACGGATTTTGATGCGGTTTTTTGTAATAGGTAGAGTGATTCAAGAGGAAGGTTTTTATGTATAATACATGCATATATTCCCACGAGAACGGGATCCACGCGGGTGAAACCGCGGGCGGTCCGCTAGTATTACAATAAAAAGCAACCGTATATTCCACTGCTTTTCGAGCGATTAGCCTAATGTTTTTTTTTCTTAACCTGTCGCAATATTCTATTCCATATTTTTAATTGTTTTAACATAAAACAATGAACATTGGATGATATGATGTAAACAAGGAATAAAAAAAGAGATAGACAATTTGATTCGTCTACAGCGCCATTAAAACCGTTAAATCTATTATCTATTTCAAAGTAGTTAGTGAGTCTGAGTCGTTATAACGGACCAATAAAGGATTTTAACTCAAAGTAGCATGATAGTCTATAAAAGGTATATTACACATTATCCAATAAAAAAAATATTTAGGACTGGATTTTTTTTCAATAGAAAGCATATTTCAAATTTGTATTTCTTTGAAATTGATAGTGTTTATAGGTGTCAACAAGCCACTTTGATCCTTTCTGTCAACAGAACCTCATTTTCTATTTCCGTTTTCAGAAAACTGCATGCAGAAGTATTGCGTCATGCAACTAACAAACATACCTACGGACAGACACACATGAACCGTCCTGATAGTAGAATAACAGGTTCATCATTAACAATTAACGATATTATTTAGCTACATTTTACCAACAAATTTATAGCAGTTCATTTAGACATTCCTGTGCCCTTATCATACTTACCTACTCTTATTATTATATTAATTTATTATTTTTTTTTTTATTTATTTATTTTATTTGTTCACTTAAGAATGTGAGTGTAGGCACATTATAAGATACCGACAATGTAAAATAAGGCACAGGCAAGCGAAGGTACTTTAAAAACTATAAAATAAATTGAGCATTAAGACGTTAGGAAAATTTTGTCGTTTAATTTGAAAAGGATATCATGTTTTCTGGGTCTTTTCTGGAAATGCCGGCCACCAAAAATAAATGGTACATATTGTTACATGTATAGGTAAGCATTTATTTATAATTTTCAGAAAAGGCCCAAAATTGTATGGAGCCGAAATGATCTCCTTTATTATAAGTACACTGCAATTAGTGAAATTAAAGATAACTAACTTTACCGAATTTCACATCGTGAATTACCGATAACTCAAAAATTTCTCGCCAACAAACTACCTTCCGAATAAAAAAAACATAGTAAAAATCGGAACACTGAGTAAAAAATTATAAATATACATAACATAACATAAAATAACATTAAATATACCTACAGTCGAATTAAGAACCTTTTATGAAGTCGGTTAAAAAAAGGTTGCTCTTTTTGTACATTCAATAGTTTTCAGTCTTTAAAATGTGACAGTAAAAATATGACCAGTCGTAACACTTTCATTTACACGTCACTTTACACGTTAGATAAAAGCTTTATTAATAAGATCGTTGAAAATGAAAGGTTGAATAGCACGTTCTAAGGAATTTCGACATTTTCATAGCGCCTTAGATACAAAACAAGCACGTCTATACTAGCAAAATATACTTTTGACTAAAATTAAGGTATTCTTAACAGTGATAGAAGCATTTAATTCTGAGTACACATAAATTTTCACTACAAGGGAAAAATACAACTGAGGGTTTCAAAAAGTAGTAAATAGGGAAAAAATGAAAAATAATCCGAACGAAATTATATTAACGGTGCAACGATCAACTCATTCTACAGAGGTAGAAAAAAGGACGAAAAAAATAACGAAGAAACGATGATTTCCCGCCAAAACTGCGCCCGCGTATCACCAAACTTGTGTGGGGATACACGCGTCGGTGACTTCGAAGTCGCACGAAATATCTACATTTTTATGAACCATTGTAATCGTATTAAAGTCTTACGTATCGTGCGGCAGAAAGTCCCAAAATCGCAATTCCCCATCGACTTTTAGCGCACAAGTTCGGATCTACGGGTTTCAGTTAAGGGGGGAGGAGAGCTAGATACAGACAGCACATTCGAAAAATTTTATTTCGAGTGCGCCCTCTGTTGGAAAAAAGTAAAAGGTTAATTTAAAACAAAGACAAAGTAAATAAGGAATAAACAAAATGTACAAAAGGAAATTTACACGGAACATGAAAATGATGTAGCTTAATTGGATGAAGCGCAAAAGTCGAATTAAATGTAAGCTTAATTATGAGACCAAGATTAACTTTATTTAAAGACAATTTTTAAGGAAAGGTGAAAAATAAAAACAAACAATGTAACATCTATCGTAAAATTGCCTCAGAAATTCTGTTTGTAGTTCTAATTGGTGTTCAGTGTAGCATTGTAATAATATATAGGTAATAACTGCTTTTCTAATTTATAGACAACATGCATGATTATTAACCTACACTTTGATAAAACTTTCATTCAGGGTAATATAGAAACCTACATTTACCTTTTGGATTTATACACACTGTGTACCTACTCAAAGTTCAATTTTATAAACTTACCCGCGAAGTAGCCACAGTATGTAACAAAAAATACGTAAAACAAAATAATTAGATCATGCTTACGACACCACCTCGCATTTGAGTTATTGCCTCATAATTCTCCATTCTAGAGAATTTTTGTCACATTGTCCAAGTCATCTTATTATCCATCCTTTGATATCACTGTTGTCCGATGTAAAACTGTCTCCGTTGTCTGCAAAAGGCACCTGGAATTTGCAAAACAAACATCTATTATAATGATGGCCTTTTTTATGTTGTGGATATTTAAGGCGTAGGTATAATCAATTCCTAAGTTTAATCAACCGGCTGCAACTAGTCTTAAAACAACAGAAAAATCCAATGGTATGTGTAGTGGTCAATATCGCTCATGGACAACAGTTACTACGAAATCATAGTACATAAGGTAAACCTCCTTATTAAGTACATCCTATAAGTTAGATACATACATAGTCAGATGGTAGCTGATCAGAAGGTGACAAAACCCTTCCACTAGCAAATTACACCTCAAAAGTTTAATCGAATCAACATTAATATAAGAGGAGGATGTTATAAGAATACAGGACAGACGCCATAATAAAGACTTGAAACAACAGTATGTTTGAATGTGATCACAAATTGATTCAAAAAGGAAATTTCTATTCACGTATGTAGGTATGTCAAAGCTATATTATTTCGGTGCGTCAATGTTTCAGACCATAACGGTATTGGACTCTAAATTTGGACACGATGAGCTAAGGGGAAATAATATTATCTATATAATTATGGTTCCCTTACCTCATAATAGATTCCCAAAACTCCAATATTACATTTAGATTCGTCTCGTTTGCGCACAGGTATTTGTCGCCCATCTTCCATCCCATTTATACTTGTCGTAACGGCACTGAAATTATAAGAAAAGAGCAATATTAATGCATGTCATTTAAATATTCATGAACCAATCATCATTTTCAAATAGTTATAAAAATATCAGATATTAAAAAAAATTAGCAAACCGATCTTAAAGATTTTTTTTATCATAGGTAATTTATTAGTGTACCTGAGAAAATTGGTGGTTGTTATTTTTAATGGTAATAAATAACAACTAGCAATTAAAAGACAGTAAGTATTAACATCCATTGCTTCTTGACGTAGTAAAGCCATAGTCAATAGAAGCGACTTCAACGACATCAAAATGCTGCTGTTAATTTTACACAACTTATTTAGGTATTCATGATTTTCCTTTCTTTATTGCAATTGGCCGTATGTCTTCATTTTATTGTTGTTTTATCTCTTACAAAACTTTCTATTGAATCATCGATATTTATAGTCACATACATAAACTATCGTACCAATTGTTCCTAAGTAACTAATCATTAAATTAAAGCGTTTTACATTTCAAAGAATTTTTTTTCAACAGTAAAACACATTTGTAAAACGCATTTAAGTAAAAACTTATAAACGACAGTTACCTTTAATGCGGATGAAATATTATGAGAAACGTCTTTTGACTTTTGATCATTCTTACAGTGGGGTTGTTTTTTATTCCGTTTCATCGTGTATTAAATCATTTGTCGAAATATAAAGCTTATTTATATAGGGCAACTATAACTTCATACTTCATCTATGATATCACCATTTAGAACAACTATGTACTTAGATCCTTTCTTATTGCATAAAGAATTCTACCTTGTAACGGGTATTATTTTTAATCTTGCATATAAGTAAGTTAGCCCTTAACTTAGCTTTGATGTTAAGTAGCAAAGTAGTAAAAAAATATAAGGGGGGAAAGCTAAGCTAAAAAAATGTAATCGAACTGAAATTCCGACGCGACGCGGCGACGCTTAGATTATTAATTTTTTTATAAGTAAACGTTTACACCCACCCTTACAAGTATTGCCTATGTCATGGGTATCCAGGATACACAAATGAGACCTCAATCATTCACGATCCAAAAAAATAGAACCCTTTCTTATAAAACCACGTACATAGTCAGCAATTAAAAAGTTGTCAGTTAACACCACGTTAAATATTATGTTCGATGTCTATTATTACGTAGGCGAATATGTAAATTTATTCATTTTCAAGGTGTGTTTATAATTTATAAAATCTACCTTCTATAACATAAATTCGCTTCAACACATCCCTATGCGTTCATGCGACAGGTGTCCGTCGAGTGAAAAGAACAAAATGGCGAAAATTAATAAAAAAGCGTTAAAATAAGTATCGTGAGAACCGCGACAGATGGGCCGCTGCAACGCGTCGCTAAAAAGTTTACGTTAAACAAAAATTGTATTGTTACTACAAAATAATATTAACACGAGAAATTGTGCAACTTTTAACGTAAGATATCAAAACATTTTTCTCAGACTTTGTTCTTTAGTAACTAAGTATGTAGGTACGTATTGAATAGAATGCCGGGCGTTTGCTTCTGAATGTGATGTGTCTCGGTTGAGTTCTTTAGGTCACTAGACCATCCTCTCTAGGGGTCTTTCGTTTATTTTGCTTAAGTAGATATAGGTATAGGTTTTAGGGTTCAAGTGCTGTTGACACAATAAAATTAAAGGAGAACGATTTTTTTGTAGTCACTTTTCTCTTGCTACAAGGGTGTTAAAGATCCATCAATTTTATTTTTTAATTTAATAATAATTTAGGTATTACAAAAAGTATTTTTAAACAGGGAATTTCATTTAAGACGTAATAAGCTAATAAGTAAGGAAACAAACCGGAAACCTCTGACAATGTGAAGGCAACCACGCTAGCTAGCTGTATTAGCAATCTTCACATATCCGAGTACTGGCAAACTCTCAGGAATGCAGATTGCACGAAAGAAAGGTATTTTCACATGCATATTGATGAAAATTGGAGTTGGTGGAGAGCCGTGAAGGATTTATGCGGCTTCTATGAAGACAACGAGACTCATACTAACAATGACTAACTGGATTATTACTAACATCAACTAACAGGACGAACTATTACTAACAGTCCCTGTCCTTATAGTTAACAAACTGACTAACTAATATTCTAACACCATCGACTAACTGGACTACACATCCCAGTCCCTAAATTGAGTCTTGTTCTAAGTCGGTCACAGATGTCATGGGCGGCAGCGGAAGAGTGGTGCTGCCTGCTCGTTTGCTATCTTAATTCCATAAAAAATATTTCGAAACTTAAAGTAGACATTCACAACCGAATAATTCCATGCCGGTCGAAATTTTGAGTTATTCTATAAACAAGCCGTTGTCTAGACGCACCCCCGTCTAGACGAGCGCCAGACGAACCCGTCCGCTCCCGACTCCCATCGACCCCCTGCTTCAACCCTTGAGCTATATTTAGGCCCCAAATTTTATACGGATTCATGCTGTTACATCAAACTTTGTACAGTTAAGCTTGTTTTGTAATCTAATATTTCGTATCGTGAGGGAAATGCATAAAACGCATCGGTATTAGAAAGAAGCGAGAAGATAGAAAGAAAGTACTGAACCCAGGCAGAATATGAGTCGTGGTGGGTGATTCAAGCGAGTGGCAACTGAAAAAGAAAGCTTTACAGCTTGGTACAGTCCATCTGAAACCTTAATCACAGGGGCGAAAAGCTGGCATTTGTGTTGGCAATTAAAACTAATACCATAATATGATCTCTCTCTCATATCAGTTCTTATTAATTTCTATGTAGAGCTAGAGACACATTTATGTGATCCCCTTATGTCCCAAGATCGAAGACGCAATCCGCACTCTACCAACGTGATAGAATACGATCTAATCCTGAACATTTCAAATCATAAAACGATTACAGGTAGAGTCATCTTAAATACTAGTAGCGCCATCTCGAAGCTCTTGTCTTTTCCGCTACTGGCGATTGTCTCCTATCTATCGCGTTCAATCGATTTTTGAATTCAAATTTCGAGTTACTAGAAAAACTTTGGAAGTCACAAGCTCCACTGGTTTCAATATTAAGGTAGGTTAGGAGCGTACACGACCTGCTAGCCACGGCACACCGTCTAGACGGGGCGCGGGAGGAGAGTGGGGAGTTATAGACCACCCCTCCCATAGCTATTTTTAAAATTTCAAGCTCCGTGTCTAGGACGCGTTAAGCTATTAGAACTAGCCGTGTATACCACTTCTGAGATTTAGCGTTTAAAATATTTTATATCGTTCGATAGTAGTTACGGCTACTATATAGTAGGTAGGTACTATGACTATGACTGCTACCTCGCGATAAAACCCGTGACTGTCGGTTTCATGTGTCCTCCGAAGCACGAAAACGCACAAGAAAGGGCGCATACTCGTAGAACCTAGATATGCCATCTACTTCCATCTGCCTCCAAGTTTGTTATAAAAAAACTGTAGGTACCTATAATAAAGTAGTCGTGATATTACACAGTTTTGTGTTTGACGAAAAAAGGTGATAAATTGTACAAACAACACTAACCTAGTTACACCCACACACTGTGTTAATATAAATTGTTGTGCATGTTTAATCACCTCAAAGACATTAGATACTAATTAGCATCTAAAAATACCTAGATAATTAATGTTTGAAGAAAGATAATGTGTGAGCTAATTTATGCAGCTACAACTTAACAGTAAAATATAATATGATCCGCTCGCGGATATATGTATTTCGCGGATATATTTCCTTTAGCTTTAGAATTCTATATCGTGTAGGTTAACTGGAATATATCGCTTTTCGTAATAAGGTCGCCTAATGTTTACGAATGTTTACCTTTCTAAATTGGTAGGTATGCAATAAAGCGTTTTGAATTGTATATACAGACTAGTCGTCTGATTGACAGCCAACTGTTCAAGATTTTCTCTCTGTGTTCATTAGGACACCTCACTTTATTATTAGAATTGAAAAAAAATTGTGCGTTTTAATACAAATAGGATTATCCTAAAATTAAATAAGGTAGAGACTAAAGGTAGAGACGTAGAAAATGTAATTTATTTTTTCCGGTCGAGTCATAAGCATACAGAAACAAAAAACCTTTATACCCTATAAAAAAATCAAATGTAGCTTTGCACAATCTGGTATCATTTCCTTTAATTTTAAAAGTAAAGGGAACCCACTTTCACAGCTTATTTATATTGCTTTATGTCACCCAAAAAATTAAAACTACAAGGTACTATGCCACATCTACTCCTTCAAGTCCTGACAGGATTTCGAATCCGGTACTCCGTATTCGTAATCTATCAAATGAGCTACGAAGTCCTTGAGATTGGTTAAGATTCGCAATGATGTGGGGAAGGCATAATCAATCTTAAAACTGTACGCATAAAGATCACGGAATTCCGCTTAGCAAGATAAATCAACAGGTATCGTAATGACCCTTGAAACATAAAAAAACATCAAAACATAGCGTTTCCGCATCTCTGCCTGTTGCCATGTCAGCTAGGAGCCGACAACACCCGACGATACACGGACTCGGCCGAAGTTTTGGCGCCAGAATAGCGCAAAAACTTATCGTACGGTACTTTTTTTACGACGCAAACGCACTGTACGGGTTTTTTGCGGATAGGGTTGTGAAATATTTCGCTAAGATCCTAAACATTTGAGTTTATTTCGCTGGCGCAAATGACCACATCTACTTGGTTTGGGGATTATTCACATAAAGATACGCTTTTCATGTACTATATACCAAAAGATATAGCTACGCATATGCAAGTACCTAACTGAGTTTGAACAGGAGAAAGCATCAGCGAAAAAATCCACATTTTAATTTTAAAATAAATGTTAGACTATGTTTTCCGAAGGTCTGTAGTATGACCAGGTGATCATGCCTGGGTAGTGTTGTGCCCTAATTGTCCACGTTCGGAAGTTGTATTAGGTATGGTAGTAGATATAGTACTGCAGACGGTGTAAAAGAAAGAGAAGTGATAGTAATTAACGTCTGGCTCAAGCTCACTATGTGTACCTATAGCGTATAGAGCAATGTTGGTGATATTTGATAAATATAAAAACAGCTTCACCAATCTCATTAAATAAATATTTATAAAGAAGGCAGAACCTGAGTACTATATAACTGACATAAACCAATTTAATAATAACAAACAACTGACAAAGCGTCAACCCTGCGTCTAGCAGTTTTTGCGAGTTCACTCGTACGTAAGGCGGATTCGACGAGGTGGGACTTGGAGCTACGTATTTTCTGTTACTACGGCTTGGAAAAGTTTGTGTTCGCCTCGGTGAAAGTTTCTACTTAGCGATCCTGTAACCCTGGTACATGACGGGAGGATTTCGGGTTATTCTCACTAGTTCAGGTTTGATTCCGGGTCAGGTCAATTAAGTAGTAGAATTCAGACTTGCGCTTGGTGTTTGATAGTTTTTTGTCGACCTTTTCTATATCGATACAAGTTACCAATTATTTACAAACACAATTTATTCATATTTGTTAATTATGAGAACTAAAGACTGAGCACTGATTCTGCTAAATTATAAATTGGGTCTCGTTTGAATAGTTTGACATAAATGTTATATTCGGAATGTGACAAAAATCGAAAATGTGTCAAACATTTATGAATTAGCAGAAGTAGTTTGGTAAAATGTTCTTGGAATTAATCGGCTAGCTAGAGGGTAGAGGTGCGGTGGTCATATCTGAGGAGACGTATACGTAGACGTACGAGCGTACGTAACGATGTAAGCATTCTCTCACGCTGTTCCAATGCGGAAGGAATTGGAGTTATGAATGAAGTTAAGTTCTGAGAATTTATTTTTGCAATCGCTCTAGATAAGTTCGATCAAGTTTCGCATCGTATTGAATCGTATCGTCTTTAAACAGTAAATTATAGGTGTAGATTATAGAGTCCTGATTATGTTCTACATTTTGGATAATTGTGCATACGAAGTTAACTACGCTTTAATACGTCAAAGGAAATATAATTTAATTTATACATAGTGTTAATCTCGAGGCCTAGCTTACTACCCTGCTAGCTACCTACATATAGCTAGGTATATACAAATTAGAATTAGCTTCAGTGGCCGGTAGTAGTAGTAGTTAGAACTTACCTTTTTATTCTTGGAGTATCTTTGAATCTTCTAGCCACAGCACGTCACGAAGCAGGCTTACATGTCACTGAAATTAATGAAATAGACAGTTGTTTAAATCTTAACTACCTTGTGTTTTACAAATGGGTAGCTATAAAGATACATAATAATATTATTTCGTTCTTCACGTTGAGTTTTAATAGTAAATTCCGAAATCCTCATGACAATCTGTTGGGTTAATGCAATCTATCTTTTTCTATGACTTCTTCGCCTAGTTGGTAAAGTGTCTCTACACTCTATATCAACTAGGCGAGGTCTCTACCTTGCCTGCTAAGTAAGAAGTCCCGGGATTCTCGATCGGGGAAGAGATATTTAAATGCAAGAAAGAAAAAAAAATATGTAATTCGTGTTAAAAACCTACTGTTACAATTATTATTGTAACAATATATAATTACAATTATAATTGTACTGTTTACAATAATTATTGTAAGAATTTACAATTATTACTGTAACAATAAGTTTTTAATACAAGAAAAAAATGTTACTGCTTGTAAGTAGATCCTTGAAAATAGACAAACATTTTTTCTAGGGTTGTGGGTTTTTGTGATTTCGTTATTATTTATGTTGTAAAAGTTTATTTATGTTTTTCTACTTTAATGTTAGTTGCAATATCATACCTACGTCGGGGCATTCCTATATTACAAAGAAAAAGATAAATACATAGATGCATTATTTACACAATTACAGTCCTCGAATGCTTTCTGTAATTTATTTTATATTAGTTAACATGAATTCAAATAAAATGAATATTAAAAAAATTTAAATTTGCATAGTTTTACAAAAATTCGCAATCGAAGCATCGCCAGGCAAGTATAAAGCAAGTACATAACTTATAACACTCAATCCCTTGACAAAGTCAACATAATCATAATAATATACCCGGCGCGGATAACCCCGATTTAAGATTAATAACGGTCAACTGATGACATTCGGTAACAATATCACATGTCTGCGTGGCTTCCGGTGGATCGATCGATAAGATACGACCTCTGTATGAACCAACGTCTGCGGTAGCCCGACATACTTCATCATCACTACATACAACTAAATCCCCTCGCGTTTGTATGAACGCAGTAAACTCAAAAAATATTGGACGGATTTTCATACAGTTTTAAACCGTGGAAGGATTGATTAATGAGAAAGGTTTTAGTGAATAATTTTTCAGTTTTCAAGTTTCATAGGCGAAGGGTAAAAAATAGAACCTTATTAATGTGCTTTTGATGTCCGTCTAACTGCTTGTCCGTCTGTCTGTCTGTCTGTGTCACAAGGCTCTATCCCTTAAACAAAACTATGAATACACCTGTATTCATAGAATTAATATTACTCGGGTCTCTATATCAACAAATAGTAAAATGTTAGGTACACCCAAAAGTCTCTTTGTAAGCCAAAAGTCGAAATTCTACAAATTTTTGAAGAGGAGAACCAGCTGAAGAAATTACTGAGCACACCTGTTAAAATGAGTACTTCAACTAATATGCTTTGTTCATAAATGATTTTGATTGGTGTCCGAATTTATTGCTGATATTCCAAGCCTGTAATTTTCCAGGGTCCCCGGGACCCGTGTTGGCGGGCCTCGCAG
This sequence comes from Hesperia comma, assembly GCA_905404135.1. Lineage (NCBI taxonomy): Eukaryota > Metazoa > Arthropoda > Insecta > Lepidoptera > Hesperiidae > Hesperia > Hesperia comma. The sequence continues at coordinate 6,164,411 of FR990032.1, read as the reverse complement.
ACCGCCGGCAGACATTTTTTTAGGGCTCCGTCCACCTAACCGGATCTCGGGCGCCGCAGCGCGCTTGCCCCAAGTTAAAGGTTATAGCTTTGTCATTCATTATAAATCATCGATGAAGTTTAAACGCGATTTTAAACTATTTAACGCGATTTAATCACATATAATTAACATTTTTACTCCCGTATAGGTCACGGGTACTCTCTACATTACATTACATCTTTTACATTACATTCAGGTGGGTGACTGATCTGTAATCTGTGTATTAGGGGAAAACGTTCAGGTAAAATGTAAGTTTAACATATTATGCATTCCTACCTTTTTGCATTCGATTATGACTATGTGATTAAAATGGTAATCAAATATTTTGTTACAAATATTATCATTTAATTCATGGTGTCAACTTTTAATTTGTATTCATTTAGTTAATAACAAATAATGTTAACAATTATTTTGTCTTGATTTGTTTCTATCATAAACATGGTGGTTATAATCCAGAACTATAACGAAGAGTATAAGTTTACAGTTCGCGACAAAATATTATGACTTTCAGATAAGTTTTATAGAAACAAGCGAGCTAAGCCTGCAGTAAAAGCGAGTGTCCCAGGTTTAATTCCCGGCTGGGGCAGATCTTTACGTGTAAAATTAATGTATTATCTCGCATGGGTGTTAATTATGAACACGAATAATATTCGTGTTTACCATGCATCCTCGACATAGGATAACCGAGAGCGTGTGTATAAGCGTGGTAGCATTTATTTACTTACCTATAACAAAACAGTAACGAAGTAACACAGTTTAAAGTTGTTAGTGCTGTAAAAATTAACAAAATGTGGTCCCAATACTTGACAATACATAAAACTCCATCATCTTTTAACTTGGGCCATAATAGCGCGTGCACAAGGTAGACGTCTTAAGCGATTCGCGGAAATACAGCCTCCGATACGGATGCCCGTGTATTGGAACTTAAATCCTGCGAAACCACTAGTTTAGCTTTCATTTCAGTTAGTTTTTATAATGTTATAGTTCCGCTTCGTGTGGCTAACGTAGAAAAATGAAATATAAAGCGTGATTTAATGCGGCGGAATCAATTTAACACACTTAGTAGATGTCGACGGTTACTAATGTTCTAGCGTATATGGGAGTGTCAATTTAGTGAGTTATCCCTTCATTATGTCTTATATGCCGCAATGGATGCCATAGGGTTCGAATAGGACAGTGAGTTCTGGGTTGGATTCAAAGTGATTCTTTATAGTTTGCGGAGACCCGGTAAATATGTATAATCGTTGTACGAATTATGATTGCATCTTAAGCCATGTGAATGCCCCCGCTAAGAACGCTTTAACTAGGTTTTCTCGAAAAGCACTCGGGGCGAATTTCCGGGGCTCCAAATTTAATCTCTGCACCTCGTAACGCTGAGACCCTACAAAGCCGAACACAATGTTTAACAATAGTTTAACGTATTGGATGCAACCTATTAAATAGACCTCTACAGAACACGGGTCTCTCTTCATCATTGAGAAGATCTAGAGCATAGGTACACCACGTTACTCTAGTGCAGATTGGTTGGTGCAAGGGGTGGTGGCCAACTCAAGTATCGGAAATTTTAAATGCCGCCCGAAGGCTTTCGATGTAGTTTAATGACTGCTAACTACCGATTACAACCGGGACCGACGGCTTTACATGTCCTCTGAAGCTGGATTCAAAGTATACCTTAACAAAATATGTGTTTATTTAGCTGCTAGGTATGTTTTTTTCAAATACCTTAAGTTGGTATGTAAAAATGAAAAACCCGTAAATGCGACATACGGCCCACGGGACCCTAATTGTCTTGGTTCCGGGCCGTTTCTTTGTGCTCGCGCAAGAGGGTTATTTTGTTTTTTTTTTTCGATCAACATCATAGAGGGGAGAAAGTGTTGCATGGACATGCCATTATAACATTTGGTATACCTACATTTTTATTTGTATAAAAATATTTTTTAAATATTGATTTATTATAATACCTGGAAATGATCAATAACTGTATTTAAATTTTAATACGTTAATAAAAGCTTAGTTTAAACTTGAGTCGAGTCGACGCATAAAATTTAGAATAGGTATTAAGCAAGTAAACTTCAATATTGTTTTATGGGTATTTATTATTACGTCGTTAAACATACACATTATTATTATCTAATGACGGATTCAAGGTGGGATTAATGGATAATTTTGCTCGGAGAATGTTAAATTATAAACCGAAATGTTAACAAAACAATGAATGCTGAAACTAGGTATACTTTTTTAAGTCTGTAGGTAATTGCAATTTAAAAATAATTAAATCATCTGCAAAATAATATTTTTTTTCCAAATTCTCTATTAATTATGTATCTATGTAATATTTAGTATAAATTAAATCAACATTTAAATATCCGTTTCCGAGTAAAAGCCACTTCCTATCAAATAAAACGTTATTAATATCGATTTACTCATAATGATAACAGAAGACGAAATTTAGAAATATCTGTTACTGAGAGGGTTCTATCGGAAATGTCTCACAAAGGTCCAATCACTTGTGTTTCAAGCACGAGGCTTCTGTCTACAAAGTTTCTAGCCGCAAGAGTACTTTGGCAAAGTTAATTGTAGTAAGAAGTTTTATAGATTTGTGTGTTGCTTTGTGTAGAAACCTCCCGCACACATATAGATGTACTTTTCAAAGTGAATCACGTGACTCGAGTTAAATTTATGTCTTGTCGTAAATGCAAGTACATAGTTTGATGTTGAAGCGGTCACAATTAAAATGTTACATATTAAAAATTCACTCGATTTTATCAAAAGATTACCTTCACTATAAGTGATTTCTCAAATATGTTTTAAGGATTATCTATATTAAGAGAACATGATTCGCGGGCGTTGAAGCGTTAAAAATAATAAAAAAAATTGCGTATTGTACAGGCCATCCCTTTCGTTGAAAAAAACATCTTTTGTGCACAACAGCAGCTGATTCCATTGCCGCGGGCGTAAAATTAAAAAAAGCTGCCTGTCTCCAGATTAATAATTATTATGGTGGTGAAATTACGGCTAAATTAAAACAAATAAATGATAGGTACCTAAAGTATATTATTTTTTTTAATTTATGTTTGTAGGTACCTAGATACTATTAAAAAATTATACCTATACCTATCATGACTTTTACATTTTTTTAAATATTTTTTTATCATAATTAACATTACGTTATTGTAAGCGTATTCATTACATTTATTTTATAATTCCATTTAATAACAAAGAAATATAAAATCCAACATTCAAATGGTAAAAAATGAGCAAAAAAAGGTTAGGTTCTACATTATGTTTCGCACTTTAACGATTAAACGGCATTAAATTAAAAGTGAAAAAAATAAACAAAAAAGTATTGTTCATCACTGTGAATAAAAAACCAAGCGTAAAGTTGACAGATGCGCTACCATCCGCCATCTTGAATTTTCAACCTAAAAATGGCGCGTAAAATACGCGGTTTTTCTGCTAAACTAACCTTTTGTTGGCACCCTTCTGGCTCCAATAACCCTAATTCCGACAACGTTTTCGATTTTGAACAATGGTGTTAAAATCAATAAACTGGATCCGATAACCCACTGCGTGACTGAACGATGAATTATTGATTGGCAAAAACTAACCCTATTTTTAATGTGTCGAGATCGAGAAAAAAAAGTGATGTTGTTTTTTTGTGTAACAGTTTTCCTTTTTAAAATAACATACCTGAATGTGTGTATGAGGTAGCGGATTTTAAATAGCTTTGTTAATACTTACTAAAATGTCATTTGATGAGGCCTTTGATGTTTTAAATGTCTAGATTGAGCGTCGCCCTAAAATGAAAACAAAAAAAACAAGGCAACATTATCAATCATGTCTGCGTGCAGGCGATGTTTTACCCGTTCGTCTATTGTCTATGTGTGCGTAATGTGTGCGTAATGATATAAAAATTGTGGCTAACAGTTAGCCACAATTTTTTGACACGATTGCGCGGATTCCATGTTCCATCTAGATATTTAAAACATCAAAGGATCAGACGAATTTTTAAGACGGATAGACAGATAGACTAATAGACATCAGAGCCTTTAACAGGGTTTTTGTAGGCACCCTTCACTTTGCGTACGGAACCCTAAAAATTATCTTATCTGCATTAGTCAGAGCTTTAAGCATTAACATTACTCTAATCGTTAATGTTATGACACCTTTGTCCGGTATGGTTGAGTACGTGATATTAATTAATGAACAGTTCAGCTTATGGTAGCAGACGGTAAAAGGAACTCGTAATATGTGGCCACGCTTGCGCTGTAGTAGTAACCATAGTTTATAAACTTTTATAAGTTAATTGAGAGTTGAAACCCTAGAAACACTAAATAGAGCGGGGAAGCCGGGATTTAAACTGATATTCAACAAATATGTATATATATAGAGAGAGATGACTGCGGTACCAAGTCGAAGTAATTTGATTGTAAGTATTACTTCACAACCTTTTCTCTCTTTCCAATCGTTGACTGTTTCCCCGTATAGGCCGTATGGTTCACCAACTTTAGTGTATACCTCATAATATGGTGAACCATATATGGATTGTTGTAACTAGGGATCCTTGAAGCGTTGCTAAGCAACGCTATAAACCTTATTCTCTTTTGGATTTGCATTAAAGCACTAAGTTATCTTTAATCAATCGGTCCATTAATAAAAAAAGTTGTCAGTTTGAAGAATCACGCCGAATACTTTCCGAAGATACCGTAAGCGAAGCGAGGGCGTTTACTAGTAATACATTAAAAATCTCGCCAATATAATTTACTAAGGCCATATCCCACAAGTTAGATCAAAGCTCAGCCGTTTTATTTCAGTGTTAGTAAATGTAATGACTAATTACTATCACTACGTAGTATAAAACAATGTCGCTTTCCGCTGACTGTTCCTATGTACATATGCTTAGATCTTTTTTTAAATTACGCAAAAGGATTTTGATGCGGCTTTTAACATTTAGTTTTAAGATAGAGTGATTCAAGAAGAAGGTTTATGTTTATGATACATGCATAATATAGTAGAAAAAGACTGAGAATTTTTGAGGTTTCTAATGTGATGTAGTAAATGTTTTCGTGTCAATGTGACAGGATTCGCGAAGCGAGGGCGGGTTTACTAGTTTAACAATAACTGCACTCCGACTGATTGCTTCGCGTGCGGAAGTGTTCATCAATTGTCGAACTCCCGGGATTAACTTCGCTAAACTTTGACGACCACTTGATTGACAGAAACAGCAGGGCTGTCGAATATGATTTTAGAAAGTTATTGCTGCGTTCACGAAAAGGCAGGATCTTGACAACTTGGCAAACGCTTTAGATTACGTTATGTTTGTTGAGTAAAAAATAATTTAATTTACTGTACTGTATCTTAGGTATAGTAATAGGTAAATAGATGGTGCTGTCCTGGGTGAGTTCATAGGTTAGATTAAGTAGTGTCCAAGGGCATACATACGCTGGGAGTATAGAGTAGGTAAGATAAGAAAAAGTTGTAGATACTATTTGACAGTGGTTTGAATTTGTATTTTGTACACTGGACGATGTAGGGTTTGAAACATGCAGGCACCACTATTTTTCAAAACAATGTACTTACTAGAATATATTTATCACATGCTTTGGTAAACATCAACGTCACGAGGAAACCTACACCCTTGAAAGGTATACATAATTTTCTCTAAAGTGGAGGACCCCTTACAGTCTGAGAGTAGAACAGAGCCCAGCGGTGGGTGAAGCAGAGAGTTATAGGTTTCGGTGATGAGAAAGAATATTGTTTTTTGTTCTGAATCAACAACAGGTTGTGTGATGAGCAGAGCAAGTTTGATAGAGCCTCTTATACCCTAATACCTACCTCTCCCCTACACACCCCCGGATGGTAAATATGTTACTATTCATGAGACCAGTATAAAGCGTAGGTATATAGGTACCTAATATTTTGATAAAAATCGTAATCGTACTACGTGTTTACAAAGGCTCTTTCATGCGTAACTTTTTTATATTCAATATGAAAAATGTAGAGTAAGTGGACAACCCTAGACAAAGGTTCTTGACCTATAACAATGAGCGTTGATACCAAAACAGAAGCATAATTACTAGGCTTGTTATGTAACAAGGCTGTAGTATGCCCGTTTGTATTGCAAATGGTGCGTAATGGGCGAAGAATATTAAATCATTACAACGATATTCAAAAAATATTTTAATTATTACAGCCAAGTCTCGAGCGTCTTGCGAGGTTTAAAACGAGTTTTTAATTAATAAAATGTTAATTGAAAACATACTTATTCATCAAAAATAAAAATTTAACAGTGGTCTAATTTAAGCATAATATACATTCGTTATAGGCACTTTCAAATAAAACAAAATCATTCGCAGCTACTTTAGCTTAAATGACAGATTTTAATTATGAATTAAGGAATTTTATTTTGATTAATTGCTAATGATTTTTGTAAAACCGATTTTTGTACAAATTAGTAAACCTACATTCGCTTCGTTTACAAATATTTATTACTTGTTCAGAATCTCACGTCATTCCCACATTGCACTCGTAACACCGTTTATACTTTATAGCTTCCGCCTGCAGGCTTCGACCGCGTGGAATTCGTCTAAACTTCGCCCCCCTATTTCACCCCCTCCGGGGTGGAATTTCCAAAAATCCTCTCTTAATGCTCCCCTACACTCACCAAGGAACATACATGCCAAACTTCAGCTTCTTCCGTTCAGTTGTTTCGGCTGTGCGTTGTCTGTTAGTCAATCACTCAGTAACGCAAGAGTTTTTATATTATACTAGTAAATCCGCCCTCGCTTCGCTTCGGGAAACCAGTCCCTTCAAAAATCTCTATAAATTTTAACAAATTATGTTATTCCGATGTCTAAGCTATATTACTGCAAAGTTTCATGAAAATCCGTTCAGTAGTTTTTGCGTGAAAGAGCAACAAACACACACACACACACACACATACATCCTTACAAACTTTCGCATTTATAATATTAGTAGGATAGGATAGATTAATCGAAATCTTATACCTTATAAATAAATGGTATAACCTTTGTCATTCCAGCCCCTCTACTATCTGTATTAAAATAAATTAATAATAATAATAATAATAATAATAATAATAATAATAATAATAATAATAATAATAAAAATAACTCAAAAAAGCTTCTAAAGAAAGTAGACGAAATCTTAAGTAGAACCAAACAACATAGTACACATGAACAACTAAACAAAAGAATAGATGAACACTTAGATACATTAAAACAGAAATTAGCCTTAAAAAGTCATAGATTAGCTAGATATAATAAATCAAATAGCAGGAAAGATAATAACAAACTATTCGTGACGGCAGAGAAGCAGTTCTACAGAAAACTAAAAAAACATAGTAGTGAAATAGTAAATCTACCGGATAAAAACATACTAAAGGGTTTTTGGTCAGATATTTGGACTAAATATACGGAACATGAAAAAAGTGCTGAATGGATTAATACAGAATTACATAGATGCAATATGATAGAAGATATGAATTTTGAAGAATTAAGTGAAATAGAACTTCGTGGTGTTATAAATAAAACTCATAGTTGGAAAGCCGCTGGAGAAGATGGGATTCACAATTATTGGTTTAAAAAATTACTTGTAGTGCACAAAACGTTAGCTAAACAAATTAATGACATATTTAAAGGTAATTGCCTGCTTCCTGATTTTTTAACTAAAGGTAAAACATTTCTATTGCCCAAAAGTAACAGCACACAAGATCCTTCTCAATACAGGCCAATAACTTGTCTCCCAAACCTGTATAAAATAATAACGTCCATTATAGCCAACAGAATTACTAATCATATAGAGCAAAATAATATCCTTACAGAAGAGCAAAAAGGATGTAGAAGATACCATTTAGGATGTAAAGAACAATTGATAATTGACTCTTCTGTATTAAAACATGTGCAAAAAACTAAAAAAGATCTTTACGTAACCTACATTGATTATAGAAAGGCATTTGACAGCGTTCCACACTCATGGCTTATTAAAATTTTAGAGATTTACAAGATTAACATTAATTTAATTAATTTCCTAAAGCAAACTATGTCAACTTGGAGAACTACTCTTTACCTAAATACTACTAAGCAAGAATTAAATATAGGAGAGATAGATATAAAAAGAGGTATTTTCCAAGGCGATTCACTTAGCCCTTTATGGTTTTGTTTGGCACTTAACCCTTTATCGCGTGAACTGAATAACTCAAAATTAGGATTTAACTTAAAAAGTAATAGGCAAAACTTATGTCAACTCACTCATTTGTTATACATGGATGACCTTAAACTATATTCCAATACAAACACTAACATGAATAAATTATTAGATTTAACAGTAAGATTCACAGCTGATATTAAAATGGAGTTTGGACTAGATAAATGTCGGAAATTAAATATTAAAAAAGGAAAAATAATTCGTGGTAGTTATAAGATAGATGAAGAATGTCAAATAGATGCAATGAACGCTCAAGAACTCTACAAATATTTAGGTTATAATCAATCAAGGTTATTAGAACACACAAAAATTAAAGAAGGCTTAAAAAAGGAGTACACTAATAGACTTATTTCACTTTGTAAACAACAACTTAGCAGTAAAAATTTATTTAAAGCAATAAATACTTATGCAATACCGATTCTTACATACTCGTTTGGTGTAATTAAGTGGACAAAAACTGAATTGAATAGTCTTGAAATAAAAACGCGGACTACACTAACACAATTCCGATATCATCATCCAAAATCTGCAATAGAACGCATTAGTTTACCACGAAAGGAAGGAGGAAGAGGACTCATAGAAATTAGCCAATTACACCATAGACAAATTATATCCATGAAGGCATTTTTTGATAGGAAGAAAGAAAGTAGTCAAATACATAAAGCTATTGTAGAAATAGATAATAAATTTACACCCCTTAACTTGTGTCAAGAAAATGTAGAAATGTTAGACCCAAAGAAATATAGAGAAGGAAAACATAGGAAATGGAAGGAAAAAGAGCTTCACGGAAGACACAAAAAAGACTTAGAACAAATAAATATTGATGGAGAAGCGTCGAACAAATGGTTAGAGGTGGCAGGTCTTTTTCCTGAAACAGAAGGTTTTATGATAGCGATTCAGGATCAGGTGATAGCTACAAAGAATTACAGAAAATATATTTTAAAAGATAATAGTTTAAATAACGACCTTTGCAGAAAATGTTCAAATAAGCCGGAAACTATACAACACATTACTGGTGCCTGTATAAAATTAACACAAAACGATTACACACATAGACATAATCAGCTTGCAAATATAATACACCAAAAACTAGTTTTAAAATACAAACTATCAAAAGACCCTCACACACCGTATTATAGGTATAGCCCTCCTCCAGTTTTAGAGAACGATACCCACAAAATTTATTATGACCGGACAATTCTCACAGATCACACAATATACAATAACAGACCAGACATCACTCTTGTAGACAAACAGAATAAACACGTATTTATAATAGATATAGCAGTACCGAACACAAATAATTTACAAACGACAATAGTAGAGAAGATAAGAAAGTATACAGAACTGCAAGAAGAAATTAAGAAAGTTTGGAAGATGGATAAAGTTACTATTGTCCCTATTGCTATTTCAACAACAGGTGTGATACCTAAGCAGCTATTCCAAAGTTTAAATATATTAGAACTCCCTAAATATAGTTATATCACTCTCCAAAAAGCCGCAATACTCAATACATGTCGCATAGTCCGTAAGTTTCTTCAATTAGACTCAGATAATAGTACACCCATTAATGTTACATCCTAAAAACTTAAAATGCATAGTGCTCTCAACTAAGTAACACTTGGCATTTGCCCGTGTTATTTGGAAATACCTGGTGAATCCAGAGAATCTGTATAAGTACATGAAAATAATAATAATAATAATAATCATTTATTTCAATCTCAAAGGATCAAGATAAAGGAGAATAAAGATCGTTTGTTTGTTTTTAGCTCAAAGACTACTACTACTACTAGAATGTTGTAATTTCACAAAGACAGTTGAACATGACATATAAAAATATTTTCATCACACCTATTCGAAAAAGACGACTTGGTTCGGACTTACGGGGTTCCAAAGTTGCTGTTTTCTATTCAGCGGGCGGGAATGAATTTTCATACAACTTTTCCGTCCGGCTAGATCTTTTCCGTCCTATTTTGAATTTAGAACATTTTAGTATTTTGCGCTAAAGAAGTCGAACGCAAATATTGTTTGAATAAAGAATGTCTGGTACGACGCGAGGGCCCCGCCAGCTGAATAATAAAAAAAGAAATCAAATTAAGATTTCGTTTTCAAATTAAAATTAAGTTTTCGTGCATTTTTACGTATTATTTTCTATTATTTTCTATTATATAGATATATATATTATTTTCTCATAGTGGGTGATGAAAAGTAGAGTGTATCACTCGGGTGCAAGTATATTTTTGGCTCGGGCGACGTACTTTGAATCCCTCGCTACGTTCGGGATTCTACTAAAGAATCCCTCGCTACGCTCGGGATTCTACTCTAGAATCCCTCACTTCGCTCTGGATTCAAAAAACGCCCTCGCCGAAAAAATATTACTTTGCACCCTTGTCATACAATCTACTATTATTATTTATCATGCTGACAAAATGATGAAATAAAATATTTATAACTTTATTCTTAGTCTTGGCATCTCCACTGTCATGGCTTTAAAAATTTTCCACACAGATATAACTAATTCTGAGTAAGTTTTCTAAATACGTTAGTTAACTTTATACGTCTCATGTAGCTAGTCTAAAACAAGTCTATAGTTGTCTGTGTCTAAATAATTGAAACTTATTGGAGCGTGTAGGACGCTGAGTGACCTATAAACGATTTCAATTACGTATTATATGCTGTAAGCATTATGTGCCGATGTTGTCATGGTAAAGTATTTTTAATTTATTGATTAGTGATCTAACTTAGGCTCGCCTAACGCGCAGAGAATTAGGTATCAAATAAATCTGTACCACTCCCACCCGTGGGCCCGAGTCTTCTATTAACAGATGTTTTAAGGGTATGATCGTAACTCGTAGCCAATAATATCGGGCAACTAAGGATGTACTCGTACCTTTGAGGACTTATTTAATCTTTGATGATCCGCATGATGCAATAGTTAACATGCCGAATCTGTTCCGAGAGTCCTGAGTTCCATTCCTAGCGAGGCGGAAATTTGAATAATGAGTTAAAATTTCGGTTCTTAGCCTAGGTTTGTGTCTTTGTCTTGTGTGTTGTCCGTGACACCCACGACACAGGGAATCCTAGTGTGGGCTTATGAAGGTGTAGCGTTATTTTATTTTTATTTTAACTTAGGCGTGCACAAGTGAATTTTTCTTTCACCAAATAAAGATATAGGCTACGTTATTTTTAAAGCGTAGCATAGTCCTAAATTAATACTTGATTGTTTTATCCATAAACCTCCAATCCACACTACATTTAACATCATACCGTTCATGTCAGGCCTCCTTACCTACTTAGGTGTTGCAACGTATGCTAAAGGATGGTTGTAATGGGTGGAAATTCCACATAAACCACAATTTTCGGGTATCTCGGGAAGATATTCTTCACTTAAGAAGAGGCCTCCTTCGTTACAAGGAGATACATTAGTCATGTGTGATAACTGATAATAGGATAAAGCTTATATTCATACTGGGCTTTTGTTAAGGGCAGGCAATTTAGTCTGGTCAGCTCAGTTCTATGGTTTTATGGCTTCAATGTCAAAGCAATAAAAAATTGGTGAGCTTCACAAACCTATCTTGTATAGGGGTGGTAATAATCAGTTCGAAGTGGATCGAGACCAAATCAAAAAGAACCCTCGAAGGAGCAACACTTAAAAACAACATTTGTAGAAAAACATTGAATATAAAATATTTATGCGAAATGGAAATAGAAAAACATTTTTCGATACGATTCTAATGAATAATTCTCTCAGACGTTACGTGGGAGTATTTTCTTACTAGAATCATTGCTAATTAGTTAAATAACTGAACCTACATATTTGTGAACGCCCGCAGCATAGTCTGGAGGTTGGGATGACTTCATGGGGCTTATAAACAAAACTCACCTTGATTCTGCTTGGCGGTTATCTTTGTATTTACTACGGATTGTAGGGCACATTTGTATTTTTTTATTTTTATTTTAATCACGAATCGATAAACTCAGACTCAGTCGTGGGATATTAGTGGGTGGCAATTTGTATTTTGTTTACTTGGGTAACAAAATGTACTTATTTTTAACTGGCTTCAGTAAAAGGCGGAAGTTATCAATTCAAGTGAAAACTTCTTTAGGCGCATTCAGTACTTTTTGGGTGAACAAAAATCATGGAACCAATGTTCATAAATTTTACCGTCATTTAAGAACTGATTTTTATTTTTTCATTTGAAAGAATGTACTTCCGAAGTAATCCTATGCCACCAAGTGGGAATTTTATGATAGAATCCCGGGAAAATCGAGGAGAGGTTCAAATTTTAGTAATTTATTTATTTATTTATTTATTTTGGATAACCAACAAGACAATACATTGTGTTTACAACTAAATCTATCTTGAACTAGGAATTTAATGTAGTCTTAATTACAGGCTACCACTGCATGCACAGTGGTCGAGCTGAAATTACAATTAATTATTTTGTTAAGAAGAATGATAACTAAGTTTTAATTTACATACAAAGATACTATATTGTTATTTATAGTAAAACAATAAACTTGAATAAAAGAAAAATAATTGTGTAAAAGTAAAAAGGCTTTTAGAGTAGTTAAGTAATTACAATAATAATTTGTATGATAATTTCTTGTTGCTGAATATATATTATTATCTAAATCTGGATCTCTAGAGAGAGCGTTGTAATGACGTTGGATTCCGTTCAAGGAATAATAGTAATCCTTACTAATATTATAAATGTGAAAGTGTGTTTGTTTGTTTGTTTGTTTGTTTGTTTGTTTGTTTGTTTGTTTGTTTGTGACGCTTTCACGTCGCAACAAAGCTATTATATGGTAAGGTTTATGTGTGTGGGGATAGTTAGGAGGGTGGAGAGTGACGTAGGCTACTTTTTACCGCGGAAAAACATCCCATTCCCATGGGAAGATCGATGTTTTGTTAGTTACTAGATATTTATTTTCGGAGTTGCCAATAGATGGCGTTAACAAAATTCATTTGCAAGTTCTGAATTACGCTATCAAATACTACATGTAATTTACTTAAGTCATAGGCAAATGTAATAGGCTACTTTAGCTCTGCCTCGAGAACTCCCCGCTCCGGCTGTGTTCAGTGTACCGCCCGCCCGCTGGCACTATCCTGTTGGCTGATGTCCGCAAGTTGCTGGACTCGCCGACACCGGTGTGGAATAGCCTAGCTGCCAACAGAAGTGGAAGGCTACTTTTTGATGCCGCTGAACAGCACGGCTACACTGTCGAGTGTGTTGCACACCGTTACCGCGGCTCTGAATAAGAGAGAACGCGTGTGTGCAGTATTCCTCGACATGGAAAAGGCGTTCGACCGTGTTTGGCACGACGGCTTTCTCTACAAGATCTCGCAGCCGTCGGCGCCCCGGAGTGCCGTTAAGATGATCTCCAGTTTCCTCGAAAATAGAAGCTTCAGAGTAGTGGTTGAAGACGCCGAATCCACCGAGCGTCCGATCGCAGCCGGCGTCCCGCAAGGGAGTTGCCTGTCCCCGGTCTGCTACGCCTGCTACACCGACGACATCCCGGCGGCAGGGGGGGCGTCGCTTGCCCTGTATGCCGATGACGTGGCGTACATCACCACGTCGTTGAATAGAACCCACGCCATTGTCAAGATGCAGCGTGCGCTTGATGCCCTCAACAGGCGGGACCCTACTCTGGAGCTTCATGGACAAGATATCCAATGGGCCCCACAGCCCAAATACTTGGGCAAAATCGACGGAAGACTCTCGATGAAGCCACAGGTTACGAAAGCCGTAGCGAATTCCAGAAGTGCGATGGCAGAAACCAGTGCTCTCCTCGAGCCTCCCTCTCGGTCTGAAGCTCGGGGTCTACAAGACCTACATCAGACCCCGCCTCACGTACGCGACAACGGCGTGGTACGCGCTCGCCGGCGAACCGCAGCGCAAGAGGATGCGCGCAGTTCAGGCGATTGCGCTCCGCCGGCTGACTGGTGCGCCGAGGTACGTCAGGAACGCCGTCATCCAGAGGGACCTTCGAGTCGAGAGCCTGGACGACTTCATCGAGCGATTGGCACGCAACATGTTCGGGCGTGTCGACGCGTCGCGGTTCCCGCATCTGCAGGACCTGGCGCCGCTCCACACCCGTCCACCGGACCGCTGGGCCTTCCCGCGCGACTTGCTGGTTGCGCGGGACGGGCCTAGCACTGACTGATACTGGGGCTTCGTAAGTCATCGCCCGACGCTGATCGGCTCCTGCTGGGCTTCCCACCAGCGGGATTCACCCGGTAGGGGCTCGATCGCCTGGGCGGCGCGAAGATGAACCCCATCCCGTTTAAGACTCTGTGGCCTGTAAAAAGGTCACCACTCACCGGACTTGACCTATTGGTTAACCACAGATGGACAACCAAGGGCCTTAGGGCCCAACCCAAGGACTGGCCCGTTTTAACGGACCGCGAGAGACATCCCCAAAGGGGAACTAACTGTCCCGAGGGCTCCACACACCTCAGACAGGGTGGAGTGAAGAGAGCGAGTAGTAGGCTACTTTTTAGCCTAAATTCCTACGGGAGCGGGAACTACGCGGGTGTTACCTACGGGTCCCGAAGCGAAGCGCGGGCTGTTCTCTAGTATAGTAATAATAGGAAAAGGGCATAATTATATGAAACACATATGTCTTTCATAAATGTTACTCGTCGACAGAGCGGTTAGTTCTGTTTTTATTAAAATTATGTAGGTACTAGCTGTTGCCCGCGGCTCCGCCCACGTGGAACTCAGTGTGTCACAAAGTTATTCCTGCGTTAATCCCGACCCCAAACATATTAAGACACACTCCACACATCTTAAGAACAGTTGATTCTTTACTACGTTTTAGTCATACCGTACAAAAATCCGTTATGTTTTTAAACTACATTGGTAGTTTTTCATTCGGGTGCCAAAACATAAAGACCAGCTAAAGCGATGCTGACCCTCGAAAAAGCAACATAAAGTTGATCATGAGAAAAAAAGCCGGTTCGATTCCCGATATATGTATAGATATCCCGATATATAGATATTAATGAGCCCGCGACTTCATTCGCTCATGGAAGCTTTTCCCGCGTAAATCTCGATCCCGCGGGAATACACGGATAAACAGTACCCTATATGTTGCTTCAAAACTTCCTCAATCTCCTAGTAAAGGTCGTATAAAAATTTAAGCCCGCAACTACGCGCAGAGTTTATTCCGCGTAACTCCAGATCCCGCGGGATTTCCGGGAAGACAGACTTGTTAGTTTTATATTAATGTTTGTTTAGAAGCTATTTATACCCCATACGCGAAGAAGGTTTTCCCGCGTAAATTCCGATCCCGCGGGATTTCTGGGATAAAAAATATCCTATATGTTAATCTAAGTTGCCCTCTATGTGTGTGCCAAATTTCATGAAAATCGGTTCAGTAGTTTTTGCGTGAAGGAGTAACAAACAAACAAACAAATACACAAACTTTCACATTTATAATATTAAGTAGGATTTTGTGGTGTTTACGTACGGAGCTACGAACTCTAGGTAATGTAGAGTTATGTATGTTAAATCTAATTATGTTATCTAAACGTTATCTCTACATTTTTATTCTAAACTTAACTGCTTCATGCAATCTTTGGAATAACTTTTAATGTTGGCAATTATATTCGAAATGGTTTTGAAATTCGTAGGTGATAGTACCGTCAGCCACTGGATTTAAAGGGTCCAGGAATGGTACAAAACAGAGTCAAGGAAAAAAAGAAGATTAGGTTCAGAGGTTCAGTGGTCTCCGAAAGCCATCCGATAATAAGTTTACTTCAATTAAATCGGTAAAAGTGTGTTATAAGTATGACTTAGTAATGTAATTCATTCATTAATCAATATTTAATTCCTATCCTCTGAATTCTGATCTATGTATATATTTATCTAAAAATGACGCTTTTTCATCGTGTTCACAAACTCTGAAAACTTCTTTGTATTATTCATACGCAAAATATAAAATACTCATGATGTCAAATCAAAATATAATTATACTTAGTCCGTTTTTTTAGAATAGACTTAAATAAGAGTTTCCGAAACATCACATTTCCACAATGTTACACGCGTTAAATAACTTACAAACAAGTCAGTCGGTTCACTCGGAACCTATATACCTATTTATTAACGCAATATAACCCCAAACAATGAATTAAAATAAAACCTTGTGGTTTTGTACGCCCTTTTTTTATGGAATTAAGATAGCAAACGAGCATGCAGCACCACCCTTCCGCTGCCGCCCATAACAACTGTGACCGACATAGAACTAGACTCAAAGGGACTAGGATAATTAGTAGATGGTGTTAGAATATTAGTTGGTTAGTTTGTTAATAAGTGTAAGGACAGGGACTGTTAGTGATAGTGGTGTTAGTAGTCCTGTTAGTTAATCGGTTTAATAAATTGTGGTCATTGATTGTGGTAAACTCTATTTAAAAATAGAGTTTGTATTTCAATACGTTGATAAATATTAAAGTTCTGTCAGTTTAAAAAAATCTCGCCTAAAAATTTCCGAATGTGGCTACGAAGCACTAGTTTCCCGAAGCAAAGCGGTTTATCTGGTAGATGGTTTAATAATTAAACTGTAACCTGTAACTGATCAAAGTCTATTGACGATGAAAAATGTGATTTGAAAAAAATACTACTATTACTATTATGACCTTTTGTGAATTTTTCGGCATTTCTTGTTTTTTTTCAGATAAGTAAATGGCTTTTTAGATGCGATCTTCAGTGATATATTTTCGTAATCTCGAAGTTACATTTACTATTTCAATTAGTTTAAAAATATTAAATTGTATGTAGAGTACTCCGTCCCAGCACTAATTCGAATGGATTTTTTTGAAAATAAGTGAGGGTGGTTATTTTAATTGACCCTTGTGAATTGGTTATATTTTTTTTGTCGACTACCTAACAATTGCAAAACTTTAAACTTAGGCTGATGTGTGGACTTCAAAAGTCATTGAACTCTTAAAAAGTCACGTCTAATTAACAAGTGAAGCTAGCTAATTACAAAAAAAAAGTTACGAAGGAAGAAGAAAAGTTTATGTGAAGTGTCGGGTCAGTCAAAAATAATCCTATTTATTACTTAGTAAAAGTGAATATGATAACTTACGATGTCGACCTCTACCATAAAGTTCACCAGTTACAAAATTTAAACCATTAACAAACACCGAAACAGGCACTCGCGATTTTTCACGCACGTAAATATTTTCCGAACCACATAACAAACAACATCTCCCCACACATCCACTCCTCGCGAAAGCTCGCGGGTAACTGTCAATTCTGCTGAGATACCAACATGGAATCATTTTCGCACGTCAATTTATTTTCAACTCTATGTCCTAACAGTAACATTTGAAATGTAATGTGAATATGTTACTAAGGCTTGCTTTTTTGTAAAGAAATAATTAGACGGGGTATTATTTCTTTTGAATTTTAGTCAAAGGCTTTCTAAGGCTTCTGGAAATACGATTTGTGACGTACTTAAAATTGAATTTGCTATAAACCTTTTTAATATCGATATTTTGGAAAATTTGATAAATATTTGCCATTCGAAGACTCCCGTTCAAAGAGTCGTCGATTCCCGAAGGAATTTGAATAAGTTAAATATTTCAGTTCTCGATATGGTTGTACCTATAGATCGAAATAGTATCAGATCGAAGTCTATACAAGACAGGAAGAAAACAAATATATTATTTTTAGGAATATTTATTATTCTTAGAATTGCCAAATGAAGAAATAATTATATTTATAGACAATTCTTATTTACAATACAATAAATAAAATGCTAATGTAGGTAACTCTGTTTTTAACTTGAGAGATGATACTTATATGATAGTTTTATCCTGATAATACCTACGATCCTCTGGGTTAATTTGTTGTAAAAAATATTATAATATTCCGAAGCAAATGATGACATTAGACATTTACATAAAATTCTAAGTCCTGGCTACGATATAATTATACATAACTAGTAAATCCGCCCTCGCTTCGCTTCGGGAAACCAGTCCCTTCAAAAATCTCTATAAATTTTAACAAATTATGTTATTCTGATGTCTAAGGTATATTACTTATTTGCAAAGTTTCATGAAAATCCGTTCAGTAGTTTTTGCGTGAAAGAGTAACAAACCCACACACACACACTCACATAAATCCTTACAAACTTTCGCATTTATAATATTAGTAGGATAGTAGGAAGTAGGATTGTGATAATAAATTGTAACAAACGACGTAGCCTTACCGATTTTATCATCATTATTGGAACCTAACTTTCTAGGTGATTATTTCAGGTCATTCAATGACCCATACATTCATTCATTCGTTGGGAATGTTGATATTTAATATATTGTCCCCTACCTTCACTTACCAAGCGAACTCGTGAAACAGGTCTAGGATTCAGTTATTAGTAAAATGAATTGCTTAGCGTTAAGTCTCGTTAAAACTCGGAAACGCCTAGATCGATTTGACTAATTTTGGTTTCAAATTATTTGTGGAACTTCAGGGAAAGTCAGAAAAAATAAAAAGTAGCAGATAAAAATTTTGAGGTCTATCTAGGCCCTAGATATCCGCCCGAAAATACTATTCGGATAATAGAAGACCTATTATCCGGATAATTCGGATAAAACGAATAGTAATTTTTAATCCTATTGTGACCATTTGGAGAGACATTTTGTATGCTTATATTACAAAAATATAATATTTTTAGTTTTTATTTGGTTATTTGGAGATTGCCTCTGCAACTTTTACCACATTTTTTATTGTATATGACCCAAAAAATTGTTTGACCGAATTCCCAACTACCTTTTTATCTTAGCCTACGTCTCGGAGGCATTGGCGACCCCTTTAGTGCTCGACAGACAACGACTGTTCATAAAAACTGCCCAATGTTGAGGTTCGAGGTAACTTAGCTCCCAACAACTAAAGGCGGTCAGAGCATTTAATGGTTACATTTTAAAAGCAGAAAGCGAAGATGAATGAGCTCTTCTTGGTGGTAAGCTGATACATCTGTGTTTTTGAATCTCACACAATTCAGAAGATTCAGTATTGTCCCATTGAAACACTACCCGTAATATGGAGCTCTCGTTCAGATGGTTTTTCATCTCTACCGGCCGGATATTTGCATTAGAAATAGAGTAGCCAGAGTCTTGAAGGAAAGACAACCTGGAGGAAAGGTTGTTCCATAATTCCGATAAGGGAATAAACAATGCGGGAGTTTCCTCAAAAAGCCAAGTAAGCTTATGCTTATTGGTTCCGAAGAAGGTAGTTTGGTTTTGGCATTCATTAAGACACAAGTTCAATATACTCTCCATAAGCTTACAAAGTTGTGGGGTAATTGAAATTGGCTAATAATTACTAAGATCGATATAGCTACCTTATTTGAAAACGGGCGGCGCGCTAGCAAGCTTCCAGGATTTTGATAATAATCCAGTTTTGGAAGGAAGGAGGAATAGACGTGTCATGTATACAGGCTTTTAGTACATTTATTGGAACACCATCAAGAACACTGGCTTTTTTCACGTCTAGACACTGTAAGGATTAGAGAACCTTAAACAGTCCCTGTCCAAGTCTTCACACTTACCGACTACCTAACATTCAACATTTCTAACTAGACTTACTATCCTAGTCCCCTTAATTTAGTCTTTGTTCAGTCACAATTGTCAT
Source organism: Hesperia comma (assembly GCA_905404135.1). Taxonomy (NCBI): domain Eukaryota; kingdom Metazoa; phylum Arthropoda; class Insecta; order Lepidoptera; family Hesperiidae; genus Hesperia; species Hesperia comma. Next base: position 6,144,504 of record FR990032.1, on the reverse strand, counting down.
GAGTGACAGCGTGAGGGTGGTGCTATTTGCTCGTTTGCTACCCTTGATTTCATTAAAAATCTTTCTTAATAAACCGAATCTCTCAGGGGTACCCTAGTGAGGTATTAGTGGAAGTACATACGTTATTTCTACCTACCACACATGGATCTGTGTCACAGAATTTTTTGATGTGACGGCGAAATTAAAGGTTTTCTGCTTCGCACTTATATCAGACACTTTGCAAACTCGTGCATCAACCCGGAAAAATATGACACGAAGTCTCGCAGTTATGTTTAAATCAGTTATAATTTTTTTTTTCTTCTAAAACGATCAACCGATTTTTAAGCACTGCGGATTCGAGAGATTATGCAACTAAACGTTACAGTATTTTGGAACTTATTTGACATAAACATCATTTTAATGATTTTTTATTTTCATTTTCGATTCAGTACAATTTGCAGAAAATCTAAGTTCAGTGGAAGTCTCTTAAATGCCATCAACCACAATTCAATTGGTCAAGGCATCAAAAAATTATTATGAGGGGTTTACATATAGACACACACATATAGACCATCGCGGGGATAGTTAAAATAGTTTCCTAAGATCTCAAAACGTGGATATCGTGGAAAACGTGGAAAAAAGAAAGATTTTCGGAAGTTGAAGTGAGACAAATAACTTCCAATTTTCGATAATTTTGAATTTTCTTAAGAGGAAGTCAAATATGTAAAGGTTTATGATAAGTTACACTATATGTAACGGACAAAGTGAACTTAATACATACTTTGGTTGATTTTTTTAGAAAAAACATTGATTATCCGTATTATCCGTTTTATCCGGATAATATCCGGATAGTAAAATGAACTATCCGTTTTATCCGGATAGTAAATTCGGGCGGATAATTGAATGCCCTACAAGCGATATTAATCTATTCTATACGCGTAATAAAAATGTAGGTATGTACCTGGACTATCTGTCTGCACTCAAGAGATATTTGAGAAAAATGAGGTGCCTTCATAGAGCACATAAAAGCCAAATATACATTTTTAGAGTTTTAGTCTGGCCGCATGTATCTTTGCCCTAGCATCACGCAAAAATTACTGAATGAAATAGGGTGCGATTTTCGCAGTACCTATACCTGCAGGTCGAACTAAAAATCCGATGTACGTTCCATCTTTTTACGCCGCTAAGAATCTGAGTCTATGAGCCTTGACTTGACCATTACAACCATTAGAATTTAAGATCTGTGCAGAAATATAATTTCCAAACTATTTTAAGCCCGAGATTAAGCTGTCTGGTTTTTAATATTAAGAAATACATATTAAATACATCGTGCAATTTTATTTTAATTTTCTTTTATTTCTCTTGTTTCTTTCTAAGCCGCTACAATATTATAGCATTAAGTAATAAAGTAACTAAAAAAGAACAAAATTATTGTTAGTGCAAAAGTATGGAATTAAAGTAAAATGAAGATTAAATAAATAATAAAATATATCAGTTATAGTACAAAAGTGTAGAGGGCTTGATATTTTATTTTTTAACGGTGTTATTGGTAACTATTGTTGATAGAAAAATATAGCAAATTACACCCTACATTTTTTTAATTAATTGTTCCTAATTTCAAATTAATGCAATTACAAATTTTAGTATTTTAAAAACTCGATATTTCGACCCAGTTGCATGAACCTACATAGATCATGATCATGGCTAGAGATTTTAACTTAGTGGAAATATCGTCGTGCAAAAACATATAGACGGTACTCGTAACATAATAAAAATATTGTGAGATTATCTTAAATCGGTGTTCTTATGTTATCCAATAAAGACGCACAAGAGGATGTATATAATAGAGGCCGAGGTACAGTTTCTTCCCTTCGTCTGGAAGGTAGTTGAGCTGAAATTATGAAGGCTTCGGTGCCGCAAGCGTTTCGGACGCAGGGGGTACATGCTGGCGAGCGAAAATTTGGAACAACCGTTTGAAAATATCAAAATTAAATTAAAAATTTTAGAGGTCTATTTCTACGGCAAGAAAAAGTCAACATAGGATAAACTGAGGAGTAACTGGCTACCATTTAGTAATAGGCCACTCGAAATTTCAATGCTTCATAATAAGAATTCTATGATAGTTACAGTTACCTCTGATAAGTACAGAATCACGTAATAATCTAGCTGTCATATTAATTCACTAATAGCATTGAATTTTCAAGTGGCCAATTACTTTACGTTGGCCAAAAATACCTCAGTTTCCCCTATGACAACTACTACAAATAAAAAAATAAAAAATATTTACTTCTCAAATGCAGTGGCGAATACTCAGGTGATACTCGATCCTATTTCATTAGGATACTGGCTTATAGACAGAAGAGAGACTTAATAGTCAATTTTAAATTATTATCCATAGAGCCATAGAATAGGTAAAGTTAAAGTTGAGAATTTAAATCCTATTTTCATATATCGTAACGGATTAGGTATGGTAAATATTTTAAAATTATCCTATTTTATTAGCTAGTAGGTAAACTCTACTTTTAATGTTTATAAAATATTTCTATATTTCGTATTAAAAATGGATTTAAATAATCTTTGATTCATTAAGGTTATCTCTTCAGACACATATTTTGCTATAATATTATATTTAATTTTGACAGATAAGTATTATGCTCTAAATTATAAGTATTCGTAAATCAGTCAGACGTCATATTGCTCTTGAGTAACTTTATTAGCATGCGATGTCCAAAATCTAAATAAGTATATAACTCTTGCGTTACTGAGTGACTGACAGACAACTGAACGGAAGAAGCTGAAATATTCCTTGGGGAGTGTAGGGGAGCACTAAGAGAAGAATTTTCAAAATTCACCCCCTAAGTGGGTGAAATAGAGGGGTGAAATTTGAACTGGCAAAAGCTAGTGTTGGATAAATTCGAAAATATTTCATTACAAAATCTTGGAACATTTTTTTTTTAAATTAATGTATTTTATTTATACGATTTACGAAGATATTAATATCAGGTTAATTAGCTAATCGTAAATATGATTAACTCTAATTTTTGTAATAATTTGTGACATGACCAACTTTGAATTTTAGAACCAAGAAAACAGACAATATTCCGTGACATTGGCGCAGTGCGATATGGGACAGTCCGGTGGGCGGGCCGCCGCATGGCCACCGCACTCAGACGGCATTGTCTGGTAGCCGGTCAGTGACCCGCAAGCACGTCGCGCGGGTTCGCTCGCATCCAATAACACTAACTTTATACAGAAAACTTACTATAAGATTCTGCTGTTGCACATATTACATTTGTTTTCCGATCAGGCTTTACCAGACTCACGATTTTTTTGTTATTATCGATTTTCCAATCACCCGGATTACGCAGAGGGCAGAGGTAGTGACCAGGATACACTTGGGAGTAATTATTTAAATATTTGTCAAGTGTCATGACTGACATTTTTCAATTAGCCAGTTTCACGGTGAGACCTTGATTCATGAAATTGGACTCGAAAAAAACGATGTCAACATCGTCAAGTACAGATAACTCAAAAATTACTCGCGAGATGACGCTCAAGCTTCAAATAAAAGACGAATTATCAAAACCGGTTCACCCTGTAAAACGTTATGATGAAACCTTAAAAAAATGTAGAGTCGAATTCGAAGCCTCCTCCTTATTTCGAAATCTATTAAAAATGTTGAGTGCCCGTTACAGTTGAAAAGTTAGGTTGAGCAATAATGCAATTCGTTGGGTATGTTTTAAACTACTGTTGTCAATATGCATATGCCCAAAACCAGAGACATAACATGACATGGGACCTTTTACAACTACATAGGATTCTTCAATGAGAATTTTTGGATGGCTGGCTTAGTAAGTCATCCAAATTATTAACACCTTGTGATATAAATGCCTTAGATGAAAAGTCCAATTCACATCTTACAGCAATAGAAATGACTAACCGATACGTGGAACATTAGGTCCTAGCCAGCAGAATATTAAACCCATGGGTTTTCATAATTTAAGGAATCGCTTTCGACGATACGAAAGATAAAAACTCTTCGCTCATTAAATTCAAGGCGGGTAACGTTGCAAGTCAATAATACCCTCTGTCTCGCCCGGGCATCGAACCCAGGCCCCCGCAGACGATAAATGCGTCAACTTCCAAACTGTCTGCTGCAAATTGCCCCGTATATTGTTTTATCAGATACCAGGGATTTTGTATGGCTTGGCTCGCTGAATCGTTTTGGCTGACTACACAGGGAAGCGTTGCATTATATTTTATAGTGTGTAAAGTAACTTGGACTTTTAGGGCTGCGATAGACGTCCGATTTTTCTCTCCGATAGTCGGTTCCGATAGTCTGATCAGACAAATTCAGACAATAGAATCGGACGACACTCGAATCGGACGTGTATTGTAAACAAAACAAAATGTATGGCACGAGTGCTTTCCAATTGTCTGATCAGACTATCCTTAGGAGTCAGTTTTGTGTGTCCATAATTTTTAGTTAAGCTGTCTATAATCTTTTTTTTTATACTTAACGTAAAACTTGATAGCCCCACCTCATGGTTAGTTATGATGTAGGTAGTCTTGGATGATTATTTAGTAGAGAACAAAATAACCTATTTACAGATAGCGTATGGAAACGATCCTTTGATACCATATTCTGTTCCCGAAAACTAAGCAATTATTTTACACGAGATTGTTGTACAGCATTAACTTATTTTAAAAACTAGCTTCTGCCCGCGGCTTCGCCCGCGTGGAATTCATTTATATCGCGAAACGGGATTTTTCATACAAACTTTCATCCCCTATTTCAAGCCTTTAGGGGTTGATTTTTGAAAAAAAAGTAGCCTATGTGTGACTCTGGGTCTTCAACTATTTTCATTCCGGATTTCATCCAAATCGGACCGGTGGTTTAGCCGTGAAAACGTCACAGACAGACAGACAGACAGACTTTCACATTTATATTATTAGTATTGATGTTTTTTTGCAGACTGTCCTTACGCACCTTATAAGGAGAGCCCCACATTAGAATTTCATCGTGTGTGCCTTGGACAATCTTGCGATAGTACGATGCGGTGACCGCTAGTGGCAAAATTTCTTGACCGCTTGTGTTTAGGAGGATTACGATAGATAGCAGTCGTTAATCACTGTCGGAGGCCTTTAGCTGGCAAGATGACTTTTGTTACTGGGTGAGCCCTCCACTGATCCGCACTGACGCAGCGTGGTGGAGTATGCTCTAGGCCTCCTCAATAATGAGTAGAGACCAGTGCTCAGAAATGGGCCATTAATGGGTTGCAGCCAAGCCAAGCCTTGGATAACACACACAGGTTCTACTCCTCTGGGAATCAGACACAGGACTCTGCGCACAGCAATTATGAGTTATATTATCGGACATTAAATATTTTAAACTCAAATGGGTACTCAAGATTTTCAATTCTTAAACACCTTCACACAACAGTTTAGTACGATAACCTTTGCTTAATACGGGTCATCGTATATAATGTTATGACAGTTATCCAGGGTCATCCAATAGTGGTCACCACTGCCTATGTATTTCCTTACCAACAATCATCTCCGATGAACTGACGAGCCAGAATAGACCTGTTAATTAATATTGAATTCTGTTCATCCTTGACATGTCACATTGCATTATATAGTAAAGCGTTTAAACTTTAAGCGGATGCATTGAATATCGCGCGACTCGCTCTTGCCCGCGAGCTAGGTCACTGTAGCAGATTTTACCCTCTCACCTACTAACGTAAAGGATGTGCCAAGCTAGAAAATTGCTAGCGATACTACACCGTTCACATTCAGAATGTATTTTATTTTTTGTCATTTTGTTTTTTTTGTTTGTTTTTTTATGTTTGATCTCTCATTCGCTCTTTATAAATTATTTATTTTTATTTTTCTTATTTGTATCAACTGCGTGACTTTTTCTGATTGGTGAGTTTGGATACAATTCTATTTTTATATAAAAAAACCTTCTCAATCAACTTAGTTTGAAGAAACTGTTTATTTAACTTTCAGATAGTATTTCAATTTAAATGGAACATGAATAAAATTTGATTTTAATTATGTACTTAATTGGTGTACACACCTATTGATGTCTTCGTCTTATTTTTTAAGTTACGTAAGATTTTATTGGTATTTCTTATTAGTGATTCCCTAATTAGATTTCTAAAGATCTATGTTATGAATACTTATGAATATTCCAACAAGAATTAATTTAAATTAGTATATAAGTATGATAAATCTGATTACTTTTCCTCATAAGTTGGACTAAATCGTTTTCTGGGTAAAAGTATGGAATTCAACTATCGTATCTATTATCAAGTATTTTATATTTTCTTTAATTTTCGATTTTAACGAGGAGACAAAGAGAATACATACCTTAATTACAGCATGAAGTGACGTATCTGAAAAAACGAGATAACTAATTTAGGATATATCAACAAAATCAACAAATTTAAGGAATAATACTTATAGCTAACACATTTGAAGTTTAATACAAGTGTATAGGACTCATGATATTTTAAAATTCATGTATAAGGCAGAAGAATTTGCGTTTTGTAAGGCAGGAGAAGTTGCGTTGGAGGCTACTTCTGTTAGATAATTGAGGAACCACTGGGTAAGTTTTAATAATACACATTAATGTTTTCGCAGTAGTTATAGGGCATTGCGGTATTATAAATAAATTCCTGTACCTCATATTTCATAGCTGTGAGTTTGATTATATTCCCTTTCTACATTGATTAAATTTAATGAGTTTGCATGTTTCTTAAATAACTTCATCCCCATTTTATATGACTTAAGTCAGTTGCACTTATCTTACTTTATTAAGCTACACCAACATTATTCTTCTTATATTTAGCGCAACTTACCCAGCGCATCACAACACAAGTTTCGTTATAGCGGCTTAATAAATAAAATAAATACTTTCAATAATAATACTTTTGTCAGCCCTGCACCGCGCACACAGAGACACCCAGACAACGCACACTAGCGCAATGCTCTCGCGACGCGCGCTTATGCACACATGCACAGATTATACAAGATGATTTATTTTACACACATCCTGTCGCAGTGAAATATCACTCAGAATTAAGTCTTCGATAAGTGACGTAGACGTCCTATTAAACTTATTCTTAAATTTTCCGATTATATCGATCGATTATAAAGCCAATTCTAACACAAATTATGTCTTATGCCTTAAAGAGGATCTTATCTTATACTTAATTTTGTACAGATGTAAAAACTTAATCTCAAGTTTATCAGGTAATCAACTGACAATGATTAAGTAGAAATGAAAGTATACAAAAACACCTGATATGTCCGATTATAAGCCCTAAAATGCACCTGGGTATATATCACATATCTATGACCTCTGTGGAAGAGTCAGATGAAACGCCTTATATTATCTAGAAATATCTGGTCTGGTTTTGTCAAAACTAGAATTCAAACTCATCACAACCCATTACTGAAATTATCATCATCAAAAATGGTGTGAATGAGTTCTTCATTAGGGTTCCCATGGCTTTGGTAGCTTCTCTGGTGTTGCTCGTGTATAGGCGACGACCACTTACCATTAGGCCCGTCTCGATTTAGACTCTTGAGGCTATGAAAATTTGTTCTAGCTCAGATTTTATCTTTGACCTCTACAGACCGTATGGGCAATTCCACTACGCTGACCAAATACATCGTAGGCTTGATTTTAACTTTCACGGATTGATAATTAATTTTTCTTACACATAGGTAAGTTACAAAAATTGCAGCTATATTTAAACTTCGGCTTCATAGTGTTAAACTATTTTAAAAGCAATAACTGCATCTCAATTATCTGCACGTAATTCACAAGCGCCGCGGTAGTCAGAACTCAGAGCTAAATTAGAATTAAATGCAACTTACCAATCAGCAAACACCACAATCAATAGTCTGAGTAATTAAATGATTTATTTCTGACAAGTAATTCGTCTTCGCTTCGCTTCTGGTTTCTTAGTTTTTTTATGTACAAATATTTGCACATTCTTTAAATGAACGTATGTATTAGGCAATGACCTGAATTAAATTAAACATACCCACATTCTCCAATAGTAACCAGTAGCTAGAGGCAAAAATATACAGTGTACAGTTACAAAAATATTGTACTTATAGGTATGGATGGTAAATGGTCAGCAACTCCAAGGGTAGGTATTACGGAAGCGTTGTCGGCAAAGCAAGAAAAAAGAAGGAAAGAATAAAAGTTTTTTGTCTGTACTGAATATTGCTCGCAATATAATTCAATATTTTAATAATTCTTCAATATTGTGCTTATAAAGAGCTATGAGTTCTTATTGGTCAATTGTAAATTATTGATTAATCTCTTCCAGATAGACTGCCTTTATATAAAAAAAGGAAGGATAATATTGCCGCTTAAGGGAAATTTGATGATGGATCTCGGTGATATAAGAGTGATGAATTTCAATGATACGCATTCAGCTTTACAGCAACCCTCTTTACTCCATTAACTGACATGAGAAGACCTGACAAAAGGCAAAACTTTTTCTATGGAAAGTATATCTACTAATATACTGGGGGTGTTGCAGCGAAGCCGTTCCTAGGTTACTTAATTCTTAAAATATTACCAAGATATTCACTGAAGACTTAACGATTGTCTTACAAGAAGTGTGATCCAATTCTGATCCACTTTAATTTCTTTATACATTTGTATTCTGTGAAGATGCGTAAAAGAATAAAAACTTACTTTTAGCTGCTTAAAGTAAAACATTGAAAAGCGCATGCATAGGTTTTCCATATTCTTTCCCATAAAATGAACTCGGTCACTTAATCCCCGGATAGGCCTGAGAACCTATGGACTAAGTCTATGGATAAGTCCATTGGTCTTATCCCCTTATAACACTTTGGGATCGTAATGATATCATCTACTAAAACTTGGCCCAAAATAGATAGGTCCATATCAGTTACTTATTGAAAACCATAATTATATTATATTATTTCACCATCCAACTTCGCCTCGCCCGTATTAATCCCAATAACCTACCATTGATTCAAACCAATGTTTTGTGAGCGCTCCCATTCGATTACGTCTTTATTTAAGTAAAAATCAGTACGCATTTAAATTTCCTTCAGCTGACAATAATTGACATTTGATAATACCAACTTATAAATTATGACAATTTTAACCAAACATTTTCAACCTTATCGCTTGCGCTATAAGAGCGGTAACTTCAGCTCAGTTTGAATCACAGTACGTTGCAAAAACGCTCGGTCGTCGAACTGCGTGCACTTGTGTGAGTCATTATGATTGTGTGAAAGGACATGTCGATGTGTTTTAACTTAGTGAACTCCAGACCTGTAGATACATGGTTTTATTACGCGCGTGTGTAATACGTCTATTTGTGTCTGTGTGCGTACAGTCGCGATAACGTTGTGTGAATATACAGCATGTTTGAGGGATTTATTTATTAAAAAAATAATCGAATTTATTAAGTTTTATTGCTGTCATCTGACAGACAATTGTTGTAATCGAATTTTAACTCACTTTCGATTATCCGATCGAGTTGAAATTTGATACACTTATTTAAAACGTTTGAGAATACAATTTTATAGTTGATGTCTTGCTTGAGCTATGAAGATTTAAAATAGCTATGATCCCTGTTCTGTTACACGGAGTCCTACTAACCGTGACCTACTGGAATATTCAGTCCATACATATCACAAATCAATCTGTAACTGACTGATGTCTGTATGTCGAAAATATATGAGAACCGAAAACAATTATTTAATTACAACTTTTGTCTATCTGTCTGTGTTTGTTCAAGCTAATCTCAGAAACGACTTGGCCTATTTGGGTGTAATTTTCATTAATATTTTGTAATTTTAGGTACCTAAGCTTTACTTAGATATAGTGTTTGTTTTTTTTATCGGTTCATAACAAATATGTCAGTTGAAGCTCTACAATTTCTAAATTCGACTACTAAGGTACTGGTTATATGATAAAATTTCTTGAAATTATTAAATTACAATAAGGGTCATCGTTTATTGTCCTGGATGAGACGGATTTCCTATTTGGATATACATTTGGATTGAATGATAAGTTATAATGAATTAAGCTGCGTCATCACAGATAACAATTACATGAAATAAAGAATAACAAAATACTTCAAAATAGTATGCAGGTATTCTATTTACTTCAATTATTACGATGACTATAATTTTCTGTTTATTTGTTAAAGTTAAGTCAGGTCAGTTCAGGAGATATTTTCCTTTTGTTGTAACTACCTATTTAATTATAAATGCATTACATGCTATTACATGCTCAATATTCTATAATAATTCAAAATGTAACTCAGCTAAGAGTAGGTAACTATTAAATTAAGAAGATATTTTATTGGTGTAGTTTCTAATTTCGTTGCTAAGGTATCCGTTGATAGGGAATTTTTTTAGACACAAATTATACACCTATGTAGTAGATTTTCGTCACAATCAGAATGACTTCTTGAATTGCCATCTATCCAGTCTAACTATCCCATCCTAACTTTTACATTAAAGTTATAGACCGGTACAAAAATTTTAAATCTCTTAATTCTTCTAATTCTCAAAAAAATTCCATACATACTTGACTTGTTTAAATAGCCATGAATTCGAACCAGGACTCCAAAGCCGTTTCCTACTTTCGACTACTTTCATATCATTAAATCGCAACAATAAAATCTTCGATCAAGTCACAACAAGATGGAAGTGATTGGTCTTCGTCCGAAGGGTCCCCTTTTAATTTAACAAAGGGTTGTTTTGGCCAATAGAGAGAGACTTTCACCCTTTTACGATACCCTTAAACGGGGGTGAAATCGCGTCATTGATTTTGCCGTCATGTGGGGTTACAACGCGTGGGTTTTAAAAGGGTATTAATTTGGGAGAGTTTGTTTCCTTGTGGCGTAAGTTAGCTAGAAGTACCTAGTAATACAAGTTAAGCAAAGTGATGTGTGTGCGTTTAAGTGTGTGATAATTTTTTTTCTCTTAATCTTTAGGATAGAAAATCCAAAATTCTGAGCTTTTATGATAGGCCAGAAAATTACAATTTTATAATTTTAACCAGTTTCATTGTATTATAAGTTATAATATAGGTAGGTGTGTATACTCGTACGTGATGGGTAATAGACTGGAAATTACCCAGGACAGTTCCTCTGCTTGTCATGGTATTTATTACTATATCTACAGTGCAATAACCGTTTTAAAAGCAATTGTGTTACGGTTAGAATAGTGTGGATCCGATTTAAACTTTTTAGAGGCGAATATCTCAGATGGGACTTAAACGGTGGCAATATATCTTCGGCTGAAGAACACTTAAGTATTAACTGGATTATAGCTAACAACAACTAACAGAGTTATTCCGGTCTGATACTTGAAAAGAGATCCCGAGAATGGATCGCTATACTTTTAATTATTTTTTATTCCGGTCTGAGCCCGAACAAGTAATACCTACATGGATCATAATATTTTAAATTATTTTCTATTCCGGTCTGATCCATTGACTATCTATTATCACATTTTAGTACAGTCAGCAAGAAATATGCATACAGGTTCTATTAGTTATGTTTGCAAAATATAAATTTATCGTAAGTTCGTTTGTTAGTATTTATAAAGAACATTTCAAGATTTAATATTTGTAAATACTTACTGAAAAAATTGTGCGTTTGGCATGCAATGAACAAAACAATAAAACACTTGTTATCGGTTCGGCAGGGGTTTGGGAGAGATTCGAAGTTTTTGTAATATTTTTACCTGTAAAAAATGGGTCGAGATGGGTGGGTCTTCTTAACCACGGTAACCAATCATTGATGAGTTTAGTTTGTGACGTTGTGTTCTTACCTGATAAATGGGTTTTAACGACAATGACACGGTCTTAGTCTCTATCTTAATTCTGTACTGAGTTGACGAAGTGAAGTAAAGTCAAGGTGAAGTGTTGGTTCATGATATACTTTTACAATAAATAGATGATCAAAGTGAAGTGAAAACTGTTTATAAAAGTAAGTGTTTATAGATAAGCTATATTAAACTATATACCTATATGTAATGCGATCTTAAACGTTTTATAATGATTATCTTGGAATTTTAAATGTTGTTGGAAATTGAAATATTACAGGTATTCATTTTATCAAAAATAATGTAAATGTAATTTGTTTCGTTTTTATTGTTTTAATTTCGCAAAACTTTACAGAAAAGGTGCAATAAATTGTACTTTAAAAGAGGTATAACTATGTATAAAGATTTTGTGCTGCATAAATTTACATACGATATTACGAATATTCACCATTTATTTCTTTTTTTTTTAGAATGTCTGAAGATCACAGTCTGCCGTCAACTTCTTCTAGCCATCTTAATGAGTTAATATATATAAATAGAAACGGTGGTGTAGCTTTACTAAAAGCTGGTTATCAGTACACCAAGAAGGTAGAATATAAAAACGGATTGAGTCAGTGGAGATGTGTCAACTGGCGAAAAAAGTGTTTGAGGTCTCTTAACCGTATGATTGTTTTTACTGTGATAATTTGACATTGTAATTTTAGTTATTTTTTATTTTGTTATTTGAATAATTATCTTCAGCCACTTATTTACAAATTGTTTTTTTTATACTTAATTAAGATTTTTCCAAATCCAAGGAGCAAATATAACTCAATGTGATTGTGAATACTATGACAATTTTAAATTGTATTTTAAATTTTATTTTCATAATTTGATTAATCTTTAGTCTCTTACAAATTGTTTTTTTTTATTATTTAGATTTATCCAAATCCAAGGACTAAATATAATTTAACATAACTATGAAAAGATGATTTCAAATGACTTAGGTAGCGTAACATAAGAATGTGATGATTCTTATACGAATAAAAAGTACATATTTTTATTTCATCAACTGTTTTTTGTTTGACTGTACTTACCCATTATAAACAGGAAATGGATCGGTCCAGAATGGTCAAATTACAATGGATCTGACCGGAAAAAATACCTATCATGGATCTCTTAGTGTGGATCAGACCGGAATAACTCAACTAACAGGATCCTTTTCCGTCATATTGGCCCTTCTGTAACTGCTACAATTCGAGCCGTCGTCGTCGCCGTAGTCACGGTAATATTATTAATATTACCGTGTCGTAGTTGACTTGTCGAACGTATGGCATTGCCACTACCCGACAAAATCAAACTATTACCTGTGCTCACAGTTCAATTTAGTTTTGTCAGAAAAATTTACTTAGGACATTTTTTGATAATGCGGTCAATCTTAAATGTATCTTAATCGCATTGGCGGAATGCTGGCATTTGTGTGCCATATAATTGTAACGAATTCCAGATCGAATTCAAACGGAGTATAGAACAAGACTCCATTTAGGGACTTTTTTTTCCTTATGGAATTAAGATAGCAAACGAGCATGCAGCACCACCCTTCCGCTGCCGCCCATTACAACAGACTAGGATGATAAGTCCAATTAGAAGATGCTGTCAAAATAGTAACGGGTTATTTGGTTAATAAGTGCGAGGACAGGCACTGTTAGTGATAGTTATTCCTGTCACTTAATTTTAGTAATAGTCCAGTAAGTAGTTGTTAGTATGATTCTCGTTATAATTCAGTCTAACTGAGATGGTCGCCCCAAAAAGATAGTGTAACCAACTCCGTACCGTAAGGTGAGCAATTGTGTACTTAATTGTGCAATTACTTTTAAGCAATTATTATGGCGTTTGAAATGGTACTAAGTAGGTACCGTGGCGGGGATAGTACTTCTGCGGGTGAACTCCTTACCACCAATGTGACCAATCACAATTTAACAGGTGGTGAGGGCCTAGAGCTCACCCGGGGAAGTTCCACCGCCCGCCACGGTACTTAGTACCATTCCTACCGTGTAATAATTGTTTTAAGAACAATTGTGTTCCGGATAGGAAGGTGTGGAGCCGGTTACACTGTTTTGGAGGCGACTATCTCAGTCCTTAGGGGTAGCAACGCATCGGTGACCGAATTAGAACGAGACTCATACTAACAATAACTAACTGTCAATCACTAACAGTCCCTGTCCTCACACTTATTAACAAACTAGCTGTTGCCCGCGGCTCCGCCCGCGTGGAATTCAGTGTGTCACAAAGTTATTCCTGCGTTAATCCCGACCCCACACAAATTAAGACACACTCCACACATCTTAAGTACAGTTGATTTTTTACTACGTTTTAGTCATACCGTACATCATACCGTACAAAAATCCGATAAGTAGAGCTTGAGAAAATCGATAAAAAGACTTTAAGATATAAACGTCGGGGTTTTTTCATTCCAAACTGTTATATTTTTAAACTACATTGGTAGTTTTTCATTCGGGTGCCAAAACATAAAGACCAGCTAAAGCGATGCTGACCCTCGAAAAAGCAACATAAAGTTGATCATGAGAAAAAAAGCCGGTTCGATTCCCGATATATTATGTATAGATATCCCGATATATAGATATTAATGAGCCCGCGACTTCATTCGCTCATGGAAGCTTTTCCCGCGTAAATCTCGATCCCGCGGGAAGTCCGGAACAAAAAGTAGCTTATATAATGCTCCATAACCTCCTCTACCTCCCACTGAAAGTCCCATAAATATCTGAACCCACGACCTCATTCCCGGGTATGAGTTTTTACCGCGTGAATCCTAATCCCGCGGGAATTCAGGGATAAACAGTACCCTATATGTTGCTACAAAACTTCCTCAATCTCCTAGTAAAAGTAAGTAGTAAAAGGTCGCATAAAAATTTAAGCCCGCAACTACGCGCAGGAGTTTATTCCACGTAACTCCAGATCCCGCGGGATTTCCGGGAAGACAGACCTGTTAGTTTTATATTTAGAAGCTATTTATACCCCATACGCGAAGAAGGTTTTCCCGCGTAAATTCCGATCCCGCGGGATTTCTGGGATAAAAAGTACCCTATATGTTAATCTAAGTTGCTCTCTATGTGTGTGCCAAATTTCATGAAAATCGGTTCAGTACACCATACGCGAAGAAGGTTTTCCCGCGTAAATTCCGATCCCGCGGGATTTCTGGGATAAAAAATATCCTATATGTTAATCTAAGTTGCCTTCTATGTGTGTGCCAAATTTCATGAAAATCGGTTCAGTAGTTTTTGCGTGAAGAAGGTTTTCCCGCGTAAATTCCGATCCCGCGGGATTTCTGGGATAAAAAATATCCTATATGTTAATCTAAGTTGCCCTCTATGTGTGTGCCAAATTTCATGAAAATCGGTTCAGTAGTTTTTGCGTGAAGGAGTAACAAACAAACAAACAAATACACAAACTTTCACATTCATAATATTAATAGGACTAACCATCTAATATTCTAACACCATCTACTAACTGGACTAACAATCCTAACCATCCATTAGGTCGGTCACAGTTGTTATGGGCGGCAGCGGAAAGGTGGTGCAGCATGCTCGTTTGCTAGGTATCTTAATTCCATATAAAAAAAAAAACAATTTAACAAGGACCTCAGCTTAAATATACCATATAAGTGTAAAGTCTCTATATCATAGTCCTTCAAGAGTTTCAAGAGCGGTTTTTTCAAAATTCATCCCTTACCTTGTATTATAATATTTTGTACTAGCTTGTATAATAACATTTTGAACATCACTATTAGTGACCATAGAGTTAAAAACATGCTCCAGTAGCAACATGTTTTAACATGTCAAACATTCTGGTTCCATAGTAACATGTTTGTACTGGTAAAATTTGACCTTGCGGTCGAAGGCACGGCTTAAAAGTTCATCCATTTAGCGGTTAATGGGACGATAATGTATTTGAGATCAGTGAATAAGATTTATTTATTGATGGGGAAATTATCAAGATAAATTAGGACAAAGACTTGGCCTAACTAAAAAAACTATATAAATAAAATAGGTAGGTATCTATTAGTTATTTAAGTACATAATAGTATATAGTTGAGGAAGTAAAGCTAACCAAAATATATATGAATTAAATAACTTAAAACAGCACCCGAATCGGTTAAGCCATTTTTGAGATTAGCACGAACACAATCACATAATTATATTGTTGAACTGACCAACTAGCATTCTTAATGTCTTAAAGCATAAGTACTTATATAGCATTCATTCATTTAAAATCATAAAGTATTGGTAATAACATCATTTGCTTATTGAATAACCATCCTCGTCTCCAATTAATTCTTGTTCTGGGCGTCAATTGAATAGTTTGGGACATTGCGTATACAAAATTGAATAATTTGACATAATTTGGCACATTCCGTATACAAAATGTGTCAAAACTATTGTATTGAGACAGTATTGTACCGTTTATAAAATGCAGAATCGGGGCCCAGTTGTCATAAGCAAGCAGCAGCGGAAGGTTGCTATCCCAAATCTTAAAAAATCTGTATTTTTTGCTAACGAAAAACCGTTTAGGTATACTTACAAAATTTCTTCAAATGAAAACCATAGCTATTGCTTCAGCAATCCTACCAAGTAGTGTAGAAGAAGCGGCATAAAACTCCTAAGGATAATATTCTAATTAAAGTTAGAAAAGACTTGCTTACTCATGATTTGGTTTAAGGTTCCGATTGTACAATACATGAAATACCCTAATAATAATGAATAAGCCCATTAAATTAAATCAGACATATTACCACATCGTTTCAATGCATTTTTTAGCTGAGCTTTATAAAAAAATATATAAAATAAAAGAAGTACAAGTGATCTAGGAATACAAATTATTCAAACTACACAATACAGTGAGTTTTATATTGATTTTTACTCTCCCGTAAAGCCTAGAAACAAGTCTGTAATAGAAAAGACATCAACGCGTCTTCTTAAGTAACAGTTAAATTTTTTTCATATACCTAAGACATTATAATGAGATGTTAAAGAATGCAAACAGATATTATGCAGAATGTAAAATTGTTTTACGTATAATATTTTGAGGCAGGTGTGTGTCTCGCCATTACCATGGTCTATGCAATTGGATAAAATAAAAAATAACTCAATATTGTGGTCACCCGTGTGGAATTAAAATGTATAATTGTTTAGTGCTCGCGATGGCATAAGTTTAAAATCATTTGAAATATGTAGTTGGTAATTTGATTACTGAAACTAACTAACTAACCATCCAATAAATGAATAAACTAACCATCTAATGTTCTTACACTTTCTCTTATTTGTTTCTGTTGATTCAGCACCCTAGCTAATTCAACCTAACTTAGCGAAAGGAAGGTTGTTCCAATAATGCGAGGTGAGTACGGATTCAGTCGGTAGACCCGTACACCAGACAATGGTACGTACCGTCTGCCTGTGGTGTACGTGGCCGTGTATGTGTAACATTGTAGGGTGGCCATGTTGTCGTGATATCATTATTATTTCCTTTATTACAATCACATTAAATTATATATAGGTACATTGAGTGAATAAGGATTGTAAGTTTCTAAGGACTCCTTACGTTGTGGACACTTGTGGATAATTATAACCAATTCCTTCCCGAAAATGTATTATTTTTTCACGGGAAAAATGTCACGTCACCTCTTACCCTCTGGTAGGATTGTAGCATCATTCTATTTACCATTAACTTATAACATATAAATAAAAATTAAACATAGGGACCAAAAAATTAAGGGGCGAAAAGTGCCTGTTACGCAGTGAACGTGTTAAATAAATATACATAACTTTGAGAAGTTAATCTATTTTGATAATAAAAGACAAAAATATAGGTAAAGTTGAGGCTACCTTCATTTTACGAAAATATTGTATCCCTCCCTTCTAATAATATCCGAGATAAAATCCGGAATAATATCCATCCTTTGTTCTTGTTCAAATTCTGCTCTATATCTGTACAAAAATTTCATTAAAATCGGTTCAGTGGTTTAGGCATGAAAGGCTTTCGCATTTATAATGTTAATAGGGATATCTCTAATTGATTCCTTATTTTTTTTCAAACGAAGTGGCGTTTGACTTCTTTCTATGTTTAGCACATTCCTGTGTCCGATTCCACTTTGGTTGTAGGTTGTGGCCTGAATAAACAGGAACAGGTTGATAATAATAAAACTATAAATTACAAACAATCAGACAAGCAACAGATAATTTTTAAAAGCTTTGTTTATCTTGCAATTTTTATGGGTCAAAAAATATCGCAAGATAAGATAGAACTGCACACTTTTAAAAACTTCCTCTGAATCTCTTTAAATCGATATACGCTAATAAGTCAAACAGTTTTATTAATTGCAGCTAGGGTTGCAAAATTACGTAATTTGCAACCCTAGCTGCTAAATTTATATAAATTACGGTAAAATTACCGGTGACTTATGACGTGTTAAATTTTAATTTGTTTTAAATTTCGCGTGCGTATAGTTATAAAATCATTAATAACGTTGCTAATTAGTGCAGTCCGTCCTATTGTGTGAGTGGTACAGTCAATCGGGGTACCTAGCTTTGATACAGCATCGCTGTATTTTCTCAACAAACTCTTACTATATCGCATATAAGATAAATATAACTTAAACAGTGCTCTCAGGCTGGTTTTCAAACTGTCACATTATAAAATGTCTTTAAAATCGACAAAATACATAAAAAACATTTATTTTTTACATTTTGTTGATTATGAAAACTGATTATTGGTATTCTGAATAAAACATACTATAAGTAAGTACTAAGTTGTTTTTTAATATGCTGCTATTGATATTTTGTTTATTACTTATTTGATATTTTGTTTATTTACTCTTCAAAGCGCAAGCATTTTAATTTTTTATTTTGCAAGTTGAATAGGAAAAGTACGTTTAGGTAAAAAACTATTTTTCTTTGGAGTTTTCTTATACTATGCCGCAATGTGTATAAACACAATGCCGTAGCCGCCTTTTTGTTGTAGCCGTATAAAACGTTTCTTACCGAACATTACCGTATCTGACCGTAAATTACCGTATTTACTTAAGATATCGTTTTCGACCGTAACTTACCAGGATAATATTACCGCTTTACAACCCTTATTGCAGCCAATAAAGCATTGCAGTTGTCAGATCAGGTCAGCTGTCAAGTGAGGTCCGTCAGATGTGAGATGATTCAAGTGTCAAAGTGCAACAATAATATTCGTTCCTATTTATATTTACGACACTCACGCATTTTTTTCACTTTTTTTTGTCTAGAACGTTGTGTATATTCAACACTATGAATTAAAGGGTGGACAGTCCCGAGCCGCACGATCGCCTGCGCACCGATTACCGATGTGTGTGTTCGGCCATGATTCATCGGAACCGGTCGGCTACCGCGCTACGCACCGCTCGCGTACGTCTATATGTCTGTATGTATTTGTATGACCGCTGCCGTTAATACAGCGTTCTGAATAAGACGCCTGATGCTGTAAAGTTTTTAGTAGGCGGTAAGAGATTAACCGGGGAAGTACCGCCGCCTGCCACGGTAGCACGATTTCTATCGTGTTCCGGATAGAGAGGTGGAGCCGTTTATACTTTTTTAGAAAAGACTATCTCAGTCCTCAGGGGTAGCAACGCATCTGTGATCGAATTAGAACGAGACTCTTGAGTCTTGTTCTGGGTATGTCACAGTTGTCATGGGCGGCAGAGAAAGGTGGGACTGCCTGCTCGTTTCCTTAATTTCATAAAAAGGTATTATGACTAATATTGTACTACTACTAAGTATTTATTTATTTTATTTATTCACTTTATTGTTTGTATACCAAAATACAAATGTTAAAAACAATACAACAAGGGATACACAATACAAAAGGCGGCCTTATCGCTACATAGCGATCTCTTCCAGGCAACCCAAGGTTTTAGGAAAGTAATACATAGACAAGTAGAAGGGGTAGAGGTATACACACCAAAGAGAGTATTATTATTATTATTATACACGTTTGTAGTGATAACCAAGTCGTTGAATGTTGGACTCCCGAAGGGCCAAGGTTTGAATATTACATGCAAATTATAGTCGTAGAATAGTGACGGATCTGCGTTTTGTCAAGTTTTACATGGCAGCCTTTTCAAATGATTTCTATACTTTTATGGGCATAACTGTTTCATTACAAACCCTTTCTAATAGATGTGATTCAATTTTCAATCACGTAGGTTCTTTTATGAAAAAGTACCTAATGTCCAAAAAAACTAGAAAATTTATTTGATAAGCTGGCCTTGTTAAATTTGGCAAAAGCATATCCGTCACAATTCTATTTCTTTGATGAAGTTATCATTTATTTTAATACTAGACTACTTGTGTCCACGACTTCGATAGTGCATAGGAGTTTTTCCCACGTGAATCCCGATCCCGCAGGACCTCCGCGATTAAAAGTAGTCTATATTTTGCTCCACAACCTTGTCTATCTCCCAGTGAAAGTCCCATAAAAACCCGTTTAGCCGTTTCTAAAATTAGCGTGCACGAACAGCGATCAGTTAGAAACCTGGATACCGGAGAGCTCTTTATTGTTTTCAAAGGTGTGTGAAGTCTGGCAATCTGCACTAAGCCAGCGTGGACTATGGTCTGTACCCCGCATATTGTAAGAAGAGATTTAGTCTGTGTCCTATGCATGACTATAACATGAATCTATAAATATATAAATCTCTTGCGTTACTGAGTGATTGACTGACAGACAACGCACAGCCGAAACTACTGAACGGAAGAAGCTGAAATTTGGCATGTATGTTCCTTGGGGAGTGTAGGGTAGCACTAAGAGAGGATTTTTGGAAATTCCACCCCGAAGGGGGTGAAATAGGGGGGTGAACTTTAAACGAACTCAACGCGGGTGAAGCCTGCGGGCGGAAGCTAGTGTGTCTATAAAAATTGTAAACGATCCCCGGTTACAGTGAAAGTTATAGGGGTCGTCATGTAATGCACGTAATTTGTCTCGTAATAAAACATAGAATATGTTATGTGGAATGGATAGTCCATTCCAACTAACATAACATAACAGAAATGATCTTGGCCGTCATTTATAAATCGCAAGGTAAAGCGTGGGTTAACGTCATACGTTAAAGTCCGCTGGGATCCGTCGAGATCCTCGTCCTTGTCCATCCTCGTCCATCGTCGATCCTTGTCGACTCGTATGAGCTATTGAACTATACTTGAGTCGCCGAGAAAACGGAATTGCCGAGCCCCGCTAAAACCTAATTTATTACCTGTGCTCTCAGTTCAATTTAGCTTGTGAGCAAAATTTTCGGCGGTTCAAGGTCAGAATTTGCACATGTGAGCGGTGCAAACAAATTCGATAGCGTGATTCAGGCATGGCGTGACGTCACTACGTCACAAACTAGGTATTCATTTTCAGAAGGCATTTAATATTCACACATGTGTGGTATATTCATTGGAAAGTGGTCGGTTCGGAAGGCATTTTGGATGTCATTAATCGACTTTCCATTTAATAATTTGATAAGATAAAATAAAATTTATAAAAAATAGTAAAAAAATTAAAAATCGCTTTTTATAGAAAACGAAACAAAAAAATAGAAAATCGATTTGAATAAGAAAAAAACCATTTTATAAAAAAAGCGTGGGGTGCTTTTTAAGATAATTATCATATAAATGATAATCATTCTACCCATGTCTGTCAATAAAATGCATGTAACATGCATATTCTGCGAACCGCTTTAAGATTTTCACACAAAAAAAAATAAAAAAATAATAAAAAATTTGGGGGTTCCCCATAGATACAACTGAAACTCACAATTTTTTTTATCAAACCCATACATACGTGTGGGGTATCTATGGATAGGTCTTCAAAAATTATATTGAGATTTCTAATATCATTTTTTCTAAACTGAATACTTTGCGCGAGAAACACTTCCAAAGTGGTAAAATGTCCCCCCCCCCCTGTAACTTCTAAAATAAGAGAATAATAGAACTAAAAAAATATATGATGTACAGTAACATGTAAGCTTCCACACAAAATTGGTTTGAACAAGATCTAGTAAGTAGTTTTTAGGGTTCCGTAGAAAAATGGCAAAAAACGGAACCCTTATAGATTCGTCATGTCTGTCTGTCTGCCAGTATGTCATAGCCACTTTTCTCCGAAACTATAAGAACTACATATATTGTTGAAACATGGTAAGTAGATGTATTCTGTGAACCGCTTTAAGATTTTCACACAAAAATAGAAAAAAATAATAAATTTTGGGGGCTCCTCATTCTTAGAACTGAAACTAAAAAAATTTTTTTTCATCAAACCTATAATCAAATAGGTCTTCGAAAACGATATTGAGGTTTCTAATAAGTATAATTTTTTTCTAAACAGATTAGATTGCGCGAGAGGCACTCCCAAAGTGGTAAAATGTGTCCCCCCCCCCTGTAACTCCTAAAATAAGAGAATGATAAAACTAAAAAAAATATATGATGTGTATTACCATGCAAACTTCCACCGAAAATTGGTTTGAACGAGATCTAGTTAGTAGTTTTTTTAATACGTCATAAATCGTCAACCACAATTTACCTTTCATTCAATCAACTCCAATTTTTTTTTATATTACGTTACTTGCTGCTACGGAATCCTTCATATCCGAGTCCGATTCGCACATGGCCAATTTTTTTAGAAAAATACATTTTTTCTTTTCCAAATTTATAAAATTTATTTTCTATTTTTAGTTTGGTTTTCTATAAATCGTTTTTATAGTTTTTTTGACTATTATTTATTTAATTTAATTACATTATTGAGAATAGCTAAAATACGGACCGTCAGATGTCGCTCAAATTTTTATGGGACTAAACGGCAGTTTTAGAAGATTTTAGAAGAGTTTTAGAAATCGGGTCACTCAGTACGAATTTCTAAGGTAACACACATAAGAAGAAAACAAAACATACAGACGAGAATCCCCTCCTTTTTTGAAGCCTAAAAAGTAGGAGGCTCTTAATTCGACTGTTGTTTTGTGTCTTACCACTTAACTTTGCACTGGGTAAACTGACTTTAACATTTTTTGTATATTCGAAAGGTACTTCACGATTTGTACCATGTGAATTAGATCGACATCTGATGTGTAGTTACTTAGCTTTTCTTTATAATGCGTTTTTATTTTATGCTCTTTACTTCATAACTTTTGCCTGAGTGTGCCAAAGAACAATGCCCACTTCTTATACATTTGAAAACCTGGAATGAAAATTAATGTATAGATGTAATGAATAGTAGAAGGACTACTCCAATTGGAGTAATAAATATTGTCTCATAGTCATTTTTAAGATTTGAACGCAGCAAAGTTAAAAAAATATGAATAAGTATTGATGATTATGAAGCCCTTGAAATTATTGTCAACGATAGTTCGTACCTACCTACAACCGACAAATTACTAGACTTACTGGATGTTTAATGACATTTTCTATAGTTCTCTTATTCTATCCAACACATTTGTTGACATTCCAACACATGTCAAAAAAAGACGTTTCAACTTTCAGTTCAGTACCATTCATATTCAGTGCCACAAACTTATCTGGCCCGGTGGCCAAAATTGGAACTAATTCAAATGTTATACTGTTGTCAGACAAAGACCAAGACAGTAGCGCCCCCCTTACCGGATCAGATAAGTTTGTGGCACTGTTGCATGAATGGGTTGATTGAGTTGAGTTGCGTTCAAAACATGTAAGTTCGCCCGGGGTAGTACCACCGCCCGCCAAGGTACTCAGTACCATTCCTACCGTCATAATAATTGTTTTTAAGAGCAATTGTGTTCCGGATAGGAAGGTTTGTGGAGCCGGTTTCACTTTTTTAGAGGCGACCATCTCAGACCTCAGGGGTAGCAACGCATCTGTGACCGAATTGGAACAAGACTCATACTAACAATAACTAACTGGACTATTACTAACATTAACTAACAGGACTAATTATCACTAACATACCCTGTCCTCGCACTTATTAACAAACTAACCAACTAATATTCTAACACCATCTACTAACTGGACTAACCATCCTAGTCCCTTTGAGTCTAGTTCTAGGTCGGTCACAGTTGTTATGGGCGGCAGGGGAAGGGTGGTACTGCATGCTCGTTTGCTATCTTAATTCCATAAAAATAAAAAAAAAATAATAAAAAAAAGACAAAGTAATGTAGAAATAAACAAATAATTTTATTTCCTGCGTTTCTTTTAATTTAGTAATGAGCGTGTTTAATGTGCAAATATGTAAGCTAAATTTTAAGATTTTTTTCATCTCTATACATTGATCAGGTCAAAATTGGACATCCTTCTTTGATATTTTATTACTCGAAAGCTGGTTTTTGTCGTTTGGTACCATATAAATTTGACGGGTGGTTTTTGAGTTATCTCTACTGATGAATTTTGAACTCGGTATTCTTTTTTATAAAAAGTTACTTATTTATAATTAGATACGTATACAATTTGAAGTCTTATTTAAAACGAATAAACAAATAGCAATTATTCCCTATTCCAAAAGAATTTAAATAAAATCATAAAAATCTATTCCCATTTCCCCCACGGGTCGTTCTTAATTACCCCATATAGGGGTTCGTGTAAAAAGGAACGGCAAGGTTTTGGATTTTCATCCATATTTCTAATAATTAGTTTATTTTTTGATATTTTATTATCAGTGATAAGTAGATAAGATAGATAAGCAAAGTTTGTGTTACAATAAAAGTTAATTATATCTATGTTTATTTTCTATCATTTATAGGCGTTTGAAATTAAATGTTCCCATTTACCCCACTTTCCCCTATACATAGAAGCCAGAATCCATTTCATGTGTCTAGTTACATTGGTTTCGGCTCTGCAATGATAATAAGTCAGAACAAAACTTTTGCCAAAAAGTTTTGTTCTGACTTAACTTTTAAAAACAGGCGGGGTCAAACAATACTGTTACCTACGGGTAAAAAAAGATTTATCACAAGTACTACGTTTGTCCCCGCCTGCAGCACCATGAATTATTTTATGTTGATATTGTGACACTTGTTTTTTCCTTTTGAGTTCTTTTGTAAGCAGTCGGGTTTTTTGTTTTTATAATAATATTTTTATTTAATTGCTTACTGCACTGTTCAATAATTTTCTAGTCATATTAACGACTAGCGAACCGCCCTCGCTTCGCTTCGGGACCCGTAAGTATCAACCGCGTAGGTCCCGCTCCCGTAGGAATTTCGGGAAGATAATAAACTATCACCAAAATTAATTGAGGTTAAATTAAATTAAACTTAGAAATAAAGCTTACGACAAAATAATAGCAAAGTAGCAAAGGATCACAGCAAGATTAATTCAGATTAAACTTGGAAACGCGGCAAATTTGATTACCATAAAAACGGTTCTAGTGTGTTAATCTTAAAAGATAGACATATACTGTGGTGGACATTTTTTTAGATCATTTCAAGAGGAATAATTCTTTCATACATAATATTTTTGGTATCTTGAATCGTTTTCGCAACGCATGCAACGAAAGCCCTCGAGAATGAATAATTTTCCCCGTTTTTTCCACATTTTCCATTATTTCTTCGCTCCTAATTGTTGCAGTGTGATGTTAATTAGCCTATAGCCTTCCTCGATAAAAGGTCTATTCAACACAAAAAAAAAAATTCAATTCGAACCAGTAGTTCCTGAGATTAGCGCGTTCAACCAAACAAACAAACAAACAAACACACTTTCACATTTATAATATTAGTAAGGATGTTCAGGCGAAAACTACTCCAAATTCGAAGACCCTTAAGCCCTTTAGCTACTTCGATAGACTGTAGCTTTTTTATGTTAATAACAAGGTTAATAGCTAAATCAATTAACAGATATTAGTTGCTTATTTTGTTATTAAATGCTATCTAGATTATGGTTAGTCCATGGTATCCCTATGATAGTCCTAATCCCTAAATTGAGTCTCATTCTGGGTCGGTAACAGTTGTCCTGGGCGGCTACGAAAGGGTGATGGTCCATGTTCGATTGCTACCTTAATTCCATAAAAAATACGAAGGAATTGCGCTGTACCCAAGACACGGATACCAACATAGACCAATACACAGTGAACTTCTTTTGCTTAAGCAATCAGTAACTATGTTAAACTTCTTAATTTATAATACTCTATCTTGCAGTCGTAAAGTATATTCATTTCTAAAAGTTGTACGCTCTACCGTCTCTATCACCTCTACTGTATAATTGGCGCGAATGGTAATCAATTAGCCTCCACTGCGTTGTCTGTCTGTCTGCAATCAAAAGTCAAGGTCACCTGCCCACTGTTGTGTCTAGTAGTAATGTTTTGTTTATTTAATAAATATTTTGACTTCTTTATAACACGCCTTTATATTAAATAAATTTTGTTATGACTTCGAAAAAAATATCGCGTGGAACAGAATAGTAGATCGATTTTTTATTTTTGGTACGTAATAAATTCCTGAAAATAATAAAAAGACGTGTGGCACTCGGAGACTGCCGCGGTAAAGCTATTGCATAGCATTATATATAAATTAACAAAACAAAAAATAATACTGCATTTGTGATAATAATAATAAAATGAATGTATATAGAGTAATAACTCATTTTCTTTCACAATTTTTTCGTGACTTTCTTCATTAATAAATGCACTTTGTTTATTCATATTTAAAACACTTTGTACACAAATTATACGAGTACAGATATTCACTGTTTTACAGTGGGATAAGAAAGTGGTGTACCAGTTTTCATTTAGTTGCCTAGTTATCAAAAGTTACATCAAAGTTTATTAGAAACGGATAATGCATTAATTTGTGCAAAGAAGATTTAAATATTCTGAACAAAAGCATAAGAACTATTTCAGTTGACAAAATAATTCTTTTTAAAAAGAAAATTGACATTTGACATTTAAGTCCTACAACGATCTTTTGGCGCGTGAATGACGTGTGGGTGACAGAGACAGTGCCTTACAGTTTGCCTTACCTGTATGGCACTGTCTCTATCACCCTCAAGTCATTAATATAGTGTCATTATTTTATGTCATGTTATTATTTTGTATGTTTTAAATCTAAATACGCGATAATTCGACTATTATGAATACATGTTGTCGATTCCAACGCCTTATTTAATCCAGATCTACATGTAATTATTCTTAAAACACCGAACCGACGGGGCGAAAATCAAATGTTTGACAGGTAAGATTTGTATGGGAAATTAAAATTTTCATTTTTTTAGTATTTACCTCGCAATTTTTCATATTTTCTCATCGCTGCAACCTTCCCTGAACTTCCACGAATATTTCAAGACTAAAATTAGCCAAATCGGTTTAGCCGTTATAAAGTAAAAGTTAGTTAACTCAGTTAAAAGTTCTGGTATTTATCGATGTGTGGGTGCATAGACATAGTAACTATGTCTGTGTGCAGGGTGTAATAAATTTTCGTTACGAAATTTCTGCATTCGGTCCCCGCGCCCAAGGCCCGCGATAAAAGCTATACAATAGCTTAACAAAGTAAGTGCCTTTCAATGCTGCCACTTAGCCTTAGAAGGGTCATAGTCAAGCATTAGGTAATTGTCATGATTTTGTAATTTAATTTATTAATTATTTTGATAAAAAGTATTTGATTTTGCATGAAAAGAGGTATGTAACTGGCATGTTTGGAAGAAAAGAAGAAAAAAATGACATTAGGTAATGGCGGGAGATGAAGGTAAAATAAAACATTATAGCGGATATAATTTAAGGAGATATTATTGTTTGATGTGATAAAACTATAAACAGGTGTTTTTCATTATATAAGTTAAAATTAATGAAAAAAATATATACATTTATATATTACTAGCTGACCCGGCAAACGTTGTTTAGCCAAAAAAATGTTAAGGGTGAACAACCCTCATCACTTAGGGGTATGAAAAATAGATAGTAGCCGATTCTCAGACCTACTGAATATGCATATAAAATTTGGTAAAAACCGGTAAAGCCGTTTCGGAGGAGTAAGGTAACTAACATTGTGACACGAGAATTTTATACATAAGAAGTTGAAGCATATATACATTTGCATATTATATTGAAGCGCTCATAGACCGGCGGCTTGCGTGAATCCTAAGTGATCGACAAAGTTAAGCAACAGCGGGTGCAGTCGGTAGTCGGATGGGTGACCACTAGTGGCAAAAATTTCTTGAGCACTTCCGTGCTTCGGAAGGCACGTAAAGCCGTCGGTCCCGGTTGTTATCGATTGATAGCAGTCGTTAAACCATGTCGGAGGCCTTCGGGCGACTTGAAAACTTTCGACACTGGGTTGGCCACTAACCCCTCCACCAATCCGCATTGGAGCAGCGTTGTGGAGTATGCTCTAGGCCTCCTCAGTAATGAGGAGAGACCCGTGCTCAGTAGTGGGCCATTAGTGGGTTGTAGCTTAGCTTTTTATATTATGTAAAATTACATGTGAATTCAGGATTTGAAATATTCGAGGGGTCCGGGTTCGAATCCAGAGCACGTACTTGTGACTTTTCAGAGTTTTCAGAATTATCTAGGTTTTAAGTATTTTAATGTCAGTCTCCATAACGATTGAACCTGCATACCGGACAATTAAAAAAAATTAAAGGTGTGTGACGTCCACCAATCCACACTTTGGCTGCATGGTGGACTCTGGCCTTAACCTTCTCATTCTCAGCAGAGATATTAACTCTATAGTTGATCACGATGGGTTAAGATCATGATGGTGAAATATATTATAAAAACTTCAGACATTGACCAATAGGGATCAAAGTGATGACGTCATTAACACTCGAAACCACGTATCATAAACAACAAGTGCAAACATAAAAAATGAAGCAGTGCAAGTGTAATGGCGAATTAATAAAGGATTTTTTATCAGTAACAAATCACTTGTTCCTAGACGAACGTTGCTATGTCAGAGATTTGAACAAGGTCGGTGACTCATTTCACTAGCTAGATTTTGTAATTGGATGTAAATTGCTCGGGGATGTTCACTTAAGATAACATTTATGGGGCGTCTATTGCTTTGAGTTTAAGGTGTATATGTATTAAGTATGTATTTATTTCTTTCTGTCCATAGTAGGTCCTTGTAATTTTCAATCAAGCAGTGTCTAGAAAACTCTAATATATAAAGGTATATAACAGTATAAATACGTACACTTTATTTGTACACCAAAATGACATACTAAAAGGAATATTAAGGGCTGGAGAGTATAGGACATAACATTATTTTAAGGGACCTCTAAGATTAGAGGATTTAGGTTAGCCTAACCTTTGTCAATAATACGTATATCCTGGTTAACTCGGAAGGGATTGACTGTTTTCTTGAAATTTGTAAGGGCTGGCCCCTATATTATATGTAAGGGCACCCCATCCTACCTTAGGTCTAAGATCCTACCTTGGGTCTAAGAAAGAAAACCTTTGATTATCATCCATCAACATCCTGTTGAATAAAAAACGAGCATAACTCTTTAACGATATCTTTCATTAGGGTTCAAATCATAGTCCTCTATGTTACCTCGGGTCTAATCTAAGCTTTATCTGTAAAATATTTTGGTGTTTCACGATTGCAGACATAAGGTCCCTTTCATTAAAGGGAAAATAAATAAGGGCTGGTCAGCATAGATGACTTATAAGAGCACTCTATCCTGCTTTAGCCGTAATATCCTGCCCTTATGGTGGAAGGGTGATAGTCTTGGTAGTTAACAAAACCACAGGCATAAGTTTTCTTCCATTAAAGGTCAAATTTCTAAGGGATGTTATGATTAAATAAAAGGGAGACTATTCCTACCTTAGGTTAAAGCTAACTTATGCCAATGTCATCTTAGTGGTTAATGAACGAGACTAGTATCAGATAACCATTAAAGGTCGAATCAGAAAGGGCTGGTACCTACAGTTAGACGAGATATAAGGGCACTCTATCCTGCTTTGGGTTTGAACTAACCTTTGTCACTAATATAACCTGGTGATTGAGCAATGGGCAGTGGTATTAGGTGTATTCAATGTTTAAACCGTTTAAACATACCTACATATTATGTATTTCCAAAGCTAGTGTCACTATCCAAATTTCAACGTGGGGATATATTTTTTAATTAAAATCGTCGTTTTGTCAAACTTAATGTACTCGTATAAAACAAATTTGGTTTGAATTGAAACATCAACTTCAGCATCCGATTATATTTACACTTGTATTCAGTACTTTATTTCAATAGATGTCGCTGTAGTTGTATTATTGACAAGATCAAAGCTTTTGTGAGGCGTCTTCTGTATCAGTAATTACTATTATTGGCCATTTTATGATGATGAATGATTTAAATCATTTTATTATATTTATCTAAACACTTACAGATAAATCAATAATGTACAATTATCATTATGATGTTCAGGTGACCCAGTTTCAATTTCTTTATCATTTTCGTCTTGTCTGCTTGTCTGTTTGCCGTATATAAATTGCTAAGTCAATATTAACGTGGTTGTACATCTTCCAAAATTTGATAGTTATTTTTTTGATTAGCAACTCAGTCTCGTCATGTATTTAGGTAAATAGACAATAACATGGTGGATGGGTTGTCTCTCGGTAAGCGGACTTCGATGCCTTTGGGCTATACCAGTACCTAACACTAAAACAATCACCGATGCGTTGCCGGCCTAAAAGAAGCGGAGGACCAGCATTATTTTTCCCCGTAAAGGATTTGGACTGAAACACGTTTAAAAATATCTGCCTTCAATTTTTTGTGGCTACCATCCCCAGCGATATAATATATGTATCTTACTGGGCATATTGCTGGGGGTTGTGTAGAGTGAAGTTAAACAGACGGGAAAAAGAATCCTGCCATCATCATCATGTGTCATCTTAATCTGGACCATACAGAACCTAGTGACCTTCTAACAAGAGGTAACTGTCGCCATGGCCTCGACCGTTGGTCAGCAGGGTGTACCTAAGGGGAAGTTAACATGGAGTACCTCGACTCAAGATGGATGATGTCTCTTGGAACCTAAGTTATCCAGGCCACAGTCCTTTGCTATGGAAATGAAACTACGTTACGCAAGCCACATACTCGTATTCCCCTACCTTTTGTCCAGAACAGAACGGAAAGCATTATCAATGTCAAGGTTACTGTTACAGTACGTGGATTTTCATTACAATGTGATGGAGTACTGGAGATATATATCCGATGTGGAAGAACCAGTATACATGCTGATCCATTTCCTTGTTTTCCCTTTTGGATGGCAATAAATCATTATGTAGCAGTGAGTATACCAATATACTGTGATTATTGCATCAGATCAGATGACCATTTTTGGTTATAAGACAAGACTGTAGCTTTAACTTAAGGTAGGTATCAGTTAATGTTCCAGGCTCCACAGAAATGGGGATTGTGCGTATGCGTATAGGTACTTTGCCACCAGATTGGGCGCATATTTGAAGCCTAATAGACATGAGATGGTAGGGGGCAGGAATACGTCTGTGGCTAATTTTGAAACCATGACGTTTTTAATGTTACTAATTGACAACAATTTTGACCTTAATTTTTTTTGTCTGATCTAAACCAGCAATCAAAAAGGGCCTCAAATCAAAAGGGGCCTGATATATCATGACTCATTCTAGTAGGATGTAACTAGCCAGGCAGGTAAATAGACTTTTTAGACTTTCCCAGGCTGAGGAAGTCGGGCTTGGTTTCCAAAAAATCAGGATCCCTTTGAACCCTCTTAAAATTCCTGAATAAGTAGGATGTTGCTACTAGGTCCTGGATATACGGAAATCCAGATGAGGGATGGGAATTTCCAAGAGTCCCAGAGTATGTATGTAGATGATAATGGACTATTGCAAAGTCCTGCAAAGCTTCTCATCCAGGGAGGGGATGGATCAAATTTTCGAAGCTGATTTTTAAAGGGTACAAACTTAGATACAACCTTCATGGGCCAGAGAAGACTACCTGGTCCAGGGGGACGGCAGTTACCTTTCCTACCCCAACCCATGCCTTTCATCACTAAATCAAACAAGTTAAGTCCAAGCTAGTCATCACTTACCATCAAAGACTAGGACTTTAGTTACCTACGCTTCAGCAAACTGGTTAATGGCCATTTTCACAGAGTCGTTTTTCAGGGATAAATTAAAAAGTACCCACTTACTTGGATGGTCTCTGCTCCATGGTAGACTATGACGTCACAATTCCAGACTGCTTTTAATAAATCACTGCACATTTCAGTTTAATCACATCAGTATTTTACGGATTTTTATGGGTACGAAATTTCATTGTGAAACGCATGCTTAATTACGAATGTAGAGATGTAGAGACAACATGCACCATAATAATTTCCACGTTGAAGACATTCACTGATTGAAAATTTTCTCAAACACACACAAATTACACCTAACGCCTTTCACCGTACTTTGAAAAAAAAACGCATATTGTCAAATGCCTCGAAAGAAAGTTTGGCGGCGACAAGGACAAACGATTCGTGAACCGATCTTAAGACCGGACCATCTAATGACTCTACCTCTCGACCGAGGAGCGGGACGGAAGATGTTTCGAGTGTTCCGTTTCAAATCAGAGTTCAATGTACGTCCTCCTTACGTGGGCGCGGGCGACGCGATCCACCATCCCGCTCCCACTCACGCGACTGACTGTTTTTGGAAAGAGAACGACGATCGGACCACTTTTTGCTGCAAACTTGAATGTCGATCAATACACTGCGGTTCGAGACGTCTTGGTACTTGCATTTAATTTAATATTTTTTAAATTAATTTAGCTTTTATGACACAGTTAATGAATTTAATATTCAATGAAATATCCCATCTCGTATTAATAGCTAAAAAACCTGGTTAAAGAATAATAAATATACATTAGAATTTATCAATCTGTATTTTTATCGTAAAACATCGAAACTTTTTCGAAATACCGTCGACATATTATGCCAGCAACAAACGATTAAAAGTAATATTTTGCGTCAGCACTTATCAATATTTTTTCAATTATGTTTTGAACAAACTTTCGCTTCTCGATTACTATACAAACCTTACCATAGCAGTCGAATATAAATACTTGTCTGAGATCATCTCCTACATCACAAAAAAAACATTTGATTCATGAATATGAATCATCAATAAAGCTCTATAACTTTACTTAAGATTGTGTAGTAATTTAAAATCTTAGCGTCAACCACGGAGAATATAGCTGGCGAAGTAAAGCGTGCAGCCAATGCAGTCATGCAATGCTTGTTGCCTAGCAACAAGCGGGCTATTTATAACTTGTTATTTATAGCGTTGATTCAGTCAATTAAAGGTCTAGACTCTTTGGATCTTGGTGCATGAATGTTTTTAGCAGTGAACGCACACTGATGGAATATTTATAAATTTTTAGACACAATCTACATTTTAAGTCTACAAACGTGGATATTCATATTTGTTGTAATACCGTGCATTATTTTAAAAATATTTTTGATGGATTAGGTTTACCCGAAACCCACAACAAATTATTTTATTCAATGTTGCTAATTTGTGTAAAGTATTGTTATCATCATCTCAGAGAATAACTTATTTGACTGGAGCAACCATTTTCCTATCGACAAGTAAGAACTGTCATCAAATTATTATTAAGATCTGATGTCACTACGTACATTTTATAACATGTCTTTGAAAACAGCTTTTGAAGCAAAAAAGGAATATGATATTCTTGGCTCACTGCGATATAAAGTGCTAATTTTATAGCTTGCAGTTGCCAGCCTACTACAGACTTAGCACTAAAATGACTACAGTGTGCCATTATGGACTAATGTACTCAAAATGGCCTCATTTTCTCGTGACTCAATTTTATTTGCTGGCTAAAGTCATAAAATTATTTTTTTTTCTTTATTTTGCAGTTATACTTTAAGAAGATGATGATAATAATATTATGTTTTGATTAATTTTATATTTTAAAAAGAATTAAGAAACAGAGAAACATCGAATCGTGTTTAAGCTTTTCTAAGATAATCTAATTTTTTAATGAAATGATTCTATATTTTGATGGTCTGTGTGGTACGGTGGTTATATTTCCGGTCTACCGGGTTAAGGGTCTTGCACTTGATTCCTGATGAAATGGAAATTTAAATGTTGATTTTAAATTTCTGCTTTCGGTCTGGCTGTGTATTTGTCATTCAAGTGTGATTAGATATTTTTACAATTGCTTAAAATTAAAAAGTATTTTCACCAAGAATTTGTAATAACTGTAAAACTATTTCATTATCAATTTGAAACAACACTCCAGTTATATAAACTTAAAATAAAAAATTGCAATGATAAAAAAAGATAATGATATTAAAAAAATATATGATTTTATAAAAGACATAATGTATGGTATGTATGTATATCGTTACGACCCATTAAATCATGTCTGACTCACTGTTGGCTCATGAGGTGAGTACAAACATCTCTATCTGCACTGCACTGTATACTCAATAACGCAATGGTTACACTCGTTAATGATATCAATATAAAGGCTAATAAGATTTACAAAGATTGTAATAACATGAAAAATGTGAAGTCTTGAATAAACAGAAAATATTAACTCGAGGAGAAATATATAGAATCGATAAATGGTTTTTAATGAACACCTCACGATATTTCGTATTACGTATCAATGCGGAATCAATGGAAATAATAAAGTAATGAGGTCAAATATAAGGGGTACCTATTTTATTGGAAAATAGAACAAGAAAAACTTTCAAAAAACTCCAAAAAGGTTGTCCCTTTGACCTTATTACACACAAAGTATTATAAAGTTTATACAAGTCCTTCATTGTAAGACCTTCATTGTAATCCTAACTTCGATTTGAAGTTAAACAACATTTGCAAATTAGTTCAATTAACGGAATGCAATGTTGTAATCAAAACTTAATAATATTATAGGAAGTAAGGCATTTCTAGTAAGTTTTTTTATTTACTAATAGATTACTATAGTAAAATTTGCTAAGAATATTGTAGTCATTTACCGCCATAATATATAAGTACGCTTAAATATGCATTAACATTATATTTACATAATACGCTTCTCCAAAGAAAGTGTTGAAGTCAATTACGGATACAATTTATGAAAAAAAGGTTGACTATGGAGGTAGTTAGAGCGTAGAGGCTTCACTTAACGCGATCAAGTTTCTTTATCTTGTACCTAATAATTCATTACAAATAAAATTATATATTTTAAATGGTCTACTAAAAGTAAATATTACAATTGTTTACAATCATATTTCATTTTGTGTTGTACTAACGTACAACTTTAAAACTCTATTTGGGTCACGGTGCATAAAATAAGATGCATTCCCTCATTACGCTCAAGGCAACGAGCCTTGGGAATAAAAAACCCACCCGACTGTGCTATTAAACTGGTATTTGCAAGGTATGTGAAGTCAAGGTTACTCGTTTCTTTTATTTATTCTTTGTTCCTATAACGTTAACAGCTGGTACGATATTGAGTAAATTAAATATATGTGAAATTCCATTTGAACGCATTTTTAATTTTATTATTACGGTAAACTTATTTCTTAACTTGGTCATTGTGATAATTTTTAACTATTACACAGATGTGTTGCTATGTGGAAAAAATAAAGCTAATCCCTTGAATATGAAGTAAAATTGTAGTGTAAAGCAAGGTCATTACTTTTTAGGATAAAAACGAAATAAAGCCGTAATTTGATGATAAAACTCTACATAAAACTACATCGTAATTCATCCAGAACAATATTAATCTATGTATGTGTCCATCAGAACGTTTAAAAATACACTAAATTTATTTTTAGCACAACCTTGACCGTAAGAAAGTCCAGTCAAACTAAGAAATCCTTCTGCTAGTAACGTATCAAGATCGTGCGTCGCGGTATACACGCGCCGGTTTAAGGGGCGTTACGGGTGGGAGCGAGACGGGTGTATACTATCAGCTCCGTCGCGAGAGGTAACGGTGCGCGGGCGCCGTCGTCGTTTTGAAATCGACCGCTTGTCTCTACAATTTGATTTTGCTCGGAATTACATACATTTTAGAGGAAGTTACATACAATCGAATACGCTCATTTTATTGGAATGTGAATTGGGGTACTAGGCTGCGCGTTTTATGTTAACTCCTTAGGTCATTCGGCTTTATATTTTTGTAAACTACTAACACGTTTAAACACTTCGTTTTTAAGAACTGAAAATTGTTTCAGTTCTAGCATGTTGAAAATGTACAGGGCATTTCTTCGACCATTTTTATTATACTGAGCTGTTGTTAGTGGCCCCTTCTACAGGCCGTGGCAGGTTAAGGGAACATCTTGTGCCTTAATAGCTTTTCCGCTTAATTTTTTTTCTGATGATAGGTCACAACGTTAGTATGTGCTATACTAAATTTCAGCATTCTGCTCTTCTTATTTTCTAAGAAATGAAATAAATTAAAAATAATAATTTTCATGAATATTTCTGCTTTAATGGAACGAATAATTTCGTGCTTCATACATACCTATAATACACTTAGCTTAGACACATAATATATCACTATGAGCCGCATGACATTCCATATAAAAAAATAAAAATAGATGTGTTGACATTTTTCAAATTTTTTTTTATTACTTATAAGATAGAGACACCTCCAATTTTTTTACTTATGATAGCAATTTTAATCAACTATAACATATATTTAATTCAAGCTTCTAGCATTGGTGCATCATAACAAAAGAAACGCTCGACTCAATCGTCCTCGTCACTATTTTCATTAATTAACACACTTAAGCCATTTTTTAATAGATTGCTTAATTTCTCGGCTGGTCTTGGTATTTTATTTTAAAACCTTATTATCGCATTGCATCATTTTGGTTGAATCGCTATGGCAAAAAGAATACACTAGACGACTCTACGACAGAAATGATTATACAAAGAATGAATGAAAACAGAGACGAAGAGAATGTTTTAATTAGACAAGTCCAAGAACATGGATGGCTCCAAAAAAATTGCCATTACAACAAATAAATAGTACAGAAATCATTGATTTTCCGGAATTGACAGAAGCCGGACAGCTATACTGGGACTCGAACCCACTAAAACCACACGGTGTCGACGCCTACCGCTTTGGTGCCGGAACAGTGTACTACTCTCGCTCCACTGTCCCAGCGCGGCGGCCGCTATAGTGGCGGCCTCAGCACGGCAGGAATTGACAGAACAACAACTAATTATTTTTTTACAGGTATATAGCAAATGGGGCAAGCTATTTTGTATTTAGGTGAAATGGTTCTGGAGGATGGAATTATCAACATGCAATTCTTAAAAGACCAATCTAACGTATTAAAAATGCAGGTCCAGTCCAGACACATGTCCAAAATACGTTATCGTTGTTTTGTCGAATATATACCAAATTGCAATGAAATTGACGGTATTAAGAGTTTCTTCTGTGAATGTGCTTGCGGTTTACGTACAGTCAGCTGCTGCTCCCAAATTGCTTCAATCGTGTATTATTTATCACATGGTAGGTTTTTAAATAAAATACCAAGACCAGCCGAGAAACTAAGCAATCTATTCAAAAATGGCTTAAGTGTTGTAATTAATGAAAATAGTGACGAGGACGATTGAGTCGAGCGTTTCTTTTGTTATGATGCACCAATGCTAGAAGCTTGAATTAAATATATGTTAAAGTTGATTAAAATTGCTATCATAAGAAAAAAAATTGGAGGTGTCTCTATCTTATAAGTAATAAAAAAATTTTTTTGAAAAATGTCAACACATCTACATATTTTTATTTTTTTATATGGAATGTCATGCGGCTCATAGTGACATATTATGTGTCTTAGCTAAGTGTA
This sequence comes from Hesperia comma, assembly GCA_905404135.1. NCBI lineage: Eukaryota > Metazoa > Arthropoda > Insecta > Lepidoptera > Hesperiidae > Hesperia > Hesperia comma. Next base: position 6,106,908 of record FR990032.1, on the reverse strand, counting down.
TTATATGTATGAAGCACAAAATTATTCGTTCCATTAAAGCAGAAATATTCATGAAAATTATTATTTTTTATTTATTTAATTTCTTAGAAAATAAGAAGAGCAGAATGCTAAAATTTAGTATAGCACATACTAACGTTGTGACCTATCATCAGAAAAAAAATTAAGTGAAAAAGCTATTAAGGCATAAGATGTTCTCTTAACCTGCCATGGCCTTTAGATTCAAATGCATTTATCGTAGGTATGAACTACAGTATTATCTGATATATTTCCCCGTTCCACACAGGCAACAATCGTCATATTAAACCTATTAATATTAATTGTCCTTCTATAAATAATTAACTACAAATATTATCAATTAGTGCAAACCAAAATTTATAATTATTACTTTTAACTTTATTTTTAAAGTTATTAATTTTACAAGGGATAAAAAGAAACAATAAATATTTCAAATAATAATAACGAAACAACCTATAATAAACCTAAATAAAAAACGTTCCTTACTTATAAATTTACCTACCACGAGTTTTTTATTTATTGGAAACAAGTTCAGTATAGCCCTTGGTAGAGTTATTGCAGGTACGACATCACCACATACCATAAGGTCACATTATTGGCAAGCGTTAATATTTATTTTATGTAAAGTAAAAAGATTCGTGGTCTTTGATAACTTTTATATATTTCTTCATCATCATCATCTTTATCGTCGCAACTCATAACTGTCCCAATTATCGCACGGATTTCCTCTCACAATAAGAGGGAGACAGTTCCATAGTCCACCATGCTTGCCAAAGCATGCGGACTTCATACTCCTTTGAGAACATTAAGAACAACACTCACGTGAGAAGGTTTCCTCACGATGTTTTCCTTAATGGTCCAAGAGCTCGCACCAATTTTGGGTAGGAATTTGAGGCAAGCTGAAAACTTGTCACATAGCTCTCCTTTCATGCCCCAACACAGTACACAGAACCTGGCTGGTCAGTAGCGGGGCTTTAGCCGACCACGAAGTTTTTTTCCATAAAAATGTATTTGAGGCAATATGAGGTTTTTATATGTTGTAGTGGAAACTGAGTAAAATAAAAAAAATGTAACAGTAAAATTACAAGTTGCGTCAAATACCTTTCTTAATGTTTTTTCAAAATATCTTTGAACGCGCCTGGCAATGTTAAAACCCCAACTAAATCGTCTGGCTTTTTATTTTTTAAATTCCTTTAATTAATTAAACATTCTACTACAACATACAAAAATTTCGTATTGCCTCAAATACATTTTTATGAAAAAAAATCGTGGCCGGCTAAAGCCCCGCTACTGATCAGCCAGGTCTACACTACTGTGTTGGGGTATGATAGGAGAGCTATGTGACAAGTTTTCAGCTTGCCTCAAAATATACCTACCCAATATTGGTGCCAGCTCTCCTACTATAACCGAGGCAAGTTATAATTTAAAAGTAGGTAATATGACTTTTATAATAAGAGGTGCGTGCAAGATTGTACCCTGGGTTCGGGTGTCCAACATTTAAACCATTATGTATAGGATAACCACTATTTTACAATGGGACCAATGATGTACATATAGGTATCTAATTTATTTCAAAATATTCGCGAATTGCAGAAGATACCGATATTCCATGTAGCTTCCCCCACGGCTTTGTCTGCGTAAAATTTTTATCCCTTAGGAAGAGAATTTCCAAAAATCCTCTCTTAGTACTTCCCTACACTCCCCAAGGAACATGCGTTCCAAATTCCATCTTCTTACGGTCAATGGTTTCTGCTGTGTTATCTGTCATTCAATCAGTTACGGACGAAATTCATGATGATAGAGCCAAGGAAATAATCAAATTCAGTCTCCATTTGCTGGCCTTTATAACTCTATCACTAAATGTAATCTGAGACCTACGGTCAGGAATGTCTTACTAGTAGTACTAATATCGTCTAATACCTGACTAGGAGCAGTAGCGTCTGACTCAAGCACGATGGTGGTAGTAAGCCAGGTCTGGGTTCAAAACCCTTCCACCATTTTAAAGTACTTTTGAGATTTACCTACATGGTAGGTAGAAAATCCAGCAACCATTGAAAGGGGAACCCCTTTTTAACCGAGTTTAGAAAAGAAAGTTCTCATTTTGACTGTATGTTTTCATGAGTTTTACCACTTGACAGCGTGACCAAACCACTGGGAGACATTAGGTCTCCCAAGTTCAAGCTTCGGTAAAAGGTGACACTTGAGACCCGCAAACTCTTTCGCTACGAAACGCAGAAAACGTGACGGCTAATGGAAGACCAACTCTCTATGGCTAGCATCTCTCTGATTAAGCTTTTCAATGTCGCAGTCTCTCTTAACTTGTCGCGTGTCGTGGTCAATCTTCGTAAGGACTTTTTGTAAGGAATTTTATCAAAACCTGACCTTTGTTCGAGTGATAATTATTTTTTGAATCGTAGATTATATTGAGTTCCTATAAGGAGGCCTCCAATTACACCCCCCGCCCCAGGCCTCCTATACTACGACAAAAACCATTGGTCACTTTTTAAGGCTTTTGACCGCTAATTACATAACTCTATGAGCTCTAAAGTTTAGAGAGTCTAAGCCACGAGATGAGAAACTTTTGCATCGTGAAATTACAAAATACTGAAATTCTTCTCATGAAAACGTTCAATTATTTTTATGGGCGATTTATTTCGGGGCAGGATTTTAAAATGCATAACAGCGGCATGAAGAATTCGAAATTATTTTTATGGTAAATTTATTTCGAGCAGCATTCTGTGTAAGTGATACATTTCAATGAAGGCGAGTACATCAAACGCATTTAAAAGTTAATCTGTTTGCACTAAATTCACTTCAAATTCTGTATCATCTAAAAATAGTAAAGCACGAGAGGTGTTAAATTATTTGTCTTATTTTTGCTACTAGCGCAGTAGTGTTTAAGACCGAGTGTAAGATAATTTGAAAAGGTTAACATTTGACAGGTGAAAATTCATGAAAATTAGAGATGAACCTGTCAACCTATCGTGTAATTAGTTACTCTTCCGTAGACAACGTATAGGTAACCATGCAGTGATCTATTTCTGGTTGTTTGGCAGGGTATCAGCAAGGTTGACGATGGCTAGAGGAACGAAGACCCGTTACTTATTGGTTTCCATTCGCAGAAGCTGCTCTCATGTTAAAAAATTCATGATTAACTTACCAATGATTTTATTAGTAGAGCCATATCTGAAAAGAAAAAGATTATGATTAATTTACCTATCAGGGTTATATTTATAATCAGAACAAATCATAATGATCTCAATTCTAACATGGTTCAGTTATTCATGAGATCTAATAACTTTTAATAATAAAATCGTCGCGGGCAAGTAATTATCAATTTATTTTACATAAAATGTATTTGAAGGCATTTAACTTATTTTTAACCGGCTTCAAGAAAGGGAGAGGTTCTCAATTTCAATAAAGATTAGTTTTTTTACTGTGTTTAAGATGCCATTTTAAGACTCAATTTGTTTATTTTCTCATAATTTCTTACTGTTTGAACCAATTTTCATAATTTTTCCTATATTTAAAAGCTCATGCTCGTCGTGTGGTCCCATTTAAATTTGATCAACATCGGACGAATCGTTTTTAAGTTATCTTCACTGATGCGTATTTAATTGACTTTGATTATGTTGAAGATGTTTTCATTTTAGTGATTGTCGATGTGACTGTACGACAAACTTCAGCTCTACAAAATAATATGAATCACCAAAATCGTTACAGGCAATAGGAAGATAGTACCTAAGTTATGAGATTACGAACATAGAAAATATAGAGACGAATTGAGAACCTCGTCCTCTTTTGAACTCGATGAAAAATCTAGACAAGTGCAGCTTAGTTTGTTTGTTGTGATTAAAACTTACAGGATTTGAGTTTCCTGTCAATTTCAGAGCGTATAAGCTTTAAAATAAGAGATCGCAAATATTGTAGAAATGGTAGATTTAGTTTTTTAAGGCACTCCTACTTGTTCAAATTAGGCTAAACCATGGATGTAGAAACTAAAGATGTGACCGTAACATAGGTACATAAGGCGCACGATGAGTGGTCAACATTAGGTTGTGTGATTGAGTGATTGATCAAGTCAGTCAGTCTATTGTAGGCAGCAGCGAGTTGTGTACGTCACTTACGCAAAATTGATTTCAGTAATTACGTCCGCAAATGTAGAAAATATGGCTTCCTGTGCCTTCAAAAATATTCTAAAAATTCAAGAAACACAAATAAAGTCCAAAGGATTCATTTTCATTATGTAAACATTGTAAATTATTTTCACTATTTCTAAAATAATAACTTTAGTAAAATGGCGCGTGAATGGCGTGACAAATGTAAGAGTGACAGACACAGCACGACTAAAACTTCCAAACGCGGAAGCGAGATATCACTATGTAATCTGTTCGTTTTCAAATATAGTAACAAAATTCCATTGCGCCAACTTCACGCACATACCGATTCAATTCAAAATTGGATTGTTACAACTTGACACACATTCGAACGTGCAAGGCCGGTCTATATTATGTATGTCTATGGGTTAAACTGTTTTGGATCCTTCTAGGACCGTGGGCACCCTAGGATTCAAACCAGGACACGCCAAATAGGCGGCCGGATTTTCAACCAATTTTAGGCTATCAACGCTTCATATGTCATTGTTGGTATAAATAAAACCAAAGCTGCAAACTGCACTTCACTTTTTGGTTCCTTTATATGAGTCGGCGAGAATATGTACAGGGGCAGAAAGCTGGCATTTGTATGGGCTGCAATTAAAACAAACCTAAGATCTTTCGATCAACAATCCAAGGCCCCGATTCTGCTAATTTATAACGCTTCAATTGAGTCTCGTTTGAATAGTTTGACACAACATTCTATTTACGGAATGTGCCAAAAATATGGCAAACTATTTACCTAATTTCGTATACGGAATGTGCCAAAATGTGTCAATAAATTTTATTTTGTATACGGAATTTGCCAAAAATGTCAAACTATTTCATTTTGTATACGGAATGTGTCTAACTATTCAATCAAGACGATATTAAGGCATTAATAAATTAGCAGAACCATAATCCAGTATGATAATCACTATGCCATACGGATAGTCATGAATATGAGTTCCTCACATCCTACTCCAAAAATTGTACTCACGGGGAAAGCACCTCCACGCTCAATATCAAAAAATGTTTTCTATTTTCAGCTACTATTAAAACCATTGTATCCAACACCCGCTACAAACCCATGCCTACTCCCCATAATCCTTTGATGCGATAAAAAGGTTAAAAAAACAAAACGATACACCCACATTTAACAGGTTCGAGAGGAATAGATAATTAAACAGAGATAGAAACATAGTAGAGGGCGACAGATCCCCACAACTTTAATGCGACGTTGCCAGCTCGATGCTATAAGGAATTAAATGTTATATTGATTACATGTGTTGAAATGTGATTTGGTGTTAATTACAATAAAGTTGTACGATTTTAACCCCAATCGTGCCTGAAATATCGTATGTTATTGTTTTAAAGCTGAAAGTAGTAAACGACAGTGTCACTGCAGACCATTATTACCTAAAATAATAATATATTTAATATGTACAACGATATAATTAAATTTATTGTATCTATTCTATTAATCCATCATTACATCATCGCAACCATTATAAGATTTTTTAAACTTCATCGCAGACAATAGAAATTTTAAATTTAACGGGTACTCACGATTGGTAATTTCGACCCAATTACTATGGATCATGCCTCCTTTAGGTACAATCCATGGAAATCAACAGACATCCAGAAAATTTTGACGGAGAAGATGAATTTAAATAAGGTCAAACGCTGAACCCAGTAGTCAGTATGATGGCATGGTATGACAGTTCGTTTCGTATGTTGTGACATGGTGTCCTATCGTACTTTGCGTAAGGCGTAAAGCTTATGTTTCATGTCTGTCAAGTGACAACTGTCAATAGTCTCCCCATAGACGTCAGAAAAGACCTCTAGTAAGCGTGCCCAACATGAGATAGCACGAGAAGGCGCGATGGTATGTGGCACAAAAACAATTTGTCTCCCTTAGTTCTTTGCAGTCATAGAAATAATCTTCACGCAGTGCAATACAGAAAATAATATCATTCTGTTTTTTATGCCATTGGGGTAAGTTGTTCCTTGTGTGAGTGCGATAGATGACATCTATGTATGCGGCTTGTACTCTTATAGGTATGCCTTTTTTTTTTTTTTATGGAATTAAGATAGCAAACGAGCATGCAGTACCACCCTTCCCCTGCCGCCCATAACAACTGCGACCGACCTAGAACTAGACTCAAAGGGACTAGGATGGTTAGTCCAGTTAGTAGATGGTGTTAGAATATTAGTTGGTTATTGGTTAGTTTGTTAATAAGTGCGAGGACAGGGTATGTTAGTGATAATTAGTCCTGTTAGTTAATGTTAGTAATAGTCCAGTTAGTTATTGTTAGTATGAGTCTTGTTCCAATTCGGTCACAGATGCGTTGCTACCCCTGAGGTCTGAGATGGTCGCCTCTAAAAAAGTGAAACCGGCTCCACACCTCCTATCCGGAACACAGTTGTTCTTAAAACAATTATTACACGGTAGGAATGGTACTAAGTACCGTGGCGGGCGGTGGTACTTCCCCGGGTGAGCTCGAGGCCCTACCAACTGCAAACAAAACAAAACAAGAGCTAAAGTTTTTTTTAATTTATTTTAGGTAATTTGTCGCTGGGACCACATAAGAGCTTAAAATGTCAAGCTCATGTGATATTAGTATCTGTCAAGAGTCAACTGTCAATAGTCTCCCCGCCGCGCCACCGTAGTCATTCACCGTGCTTGCGTGCAAGCAATTAAGTCTGATAACTGTATACCGGCTTTCGATTACAAACTCTCAAATTCAAATCCTATAATATTTCTAATAGATAGATATTCCTCAAAACACTAATGAACCTAAAATATAATTAGCATCTACCACCGTCCACTAAGTTATCTTTAAATATTGAATTTTTAAATTTTATGTACAATTTTTTATCAACAAAGAAAAGACGAAGAGCACTTCTTGGCACTACTTTAATTATCGACGTTCCTTTGACATTTTAATTTTCCTATGATGTAATAAAATATAGTTCACAAGTCACAACTCACAGCTCACGTATTATCTGTGTCGCGTGATGTCATTAGTCATCTCTGTCCGTCTCTATAAAATTATCTCTCTTTCTCTTGTCATCTAATGTCCCCTGCACTTGCACTGAATGTCTTTCGCATGTCGGTAATCCTACTAATCCTACTAATATCCTACTTCCTATCCTACTAATATTATAAATGCGAAAGTTTGTAAGAATGTATGTGAGTGAGTGAGTGAGTGTGTGTGTGGGTTTGTTACTCTTTTACGCAAAAACTACTGAACGGATTTTCATGAAACTTTGCAGTAATATAGCTTAAACATCGGAATAACATAATTTGTTAAAATTTATAGAGATTTTTGAAGGGACTGGTTACCCGAAGCGAAGCGAGGGCGGATTTACTAGATTTACTATATTAATAAATCAGTGTTTATCCAAATAATGTGTCTCATCATATTTTGTTCATATATCATCATTTCTGCCGCGAACTTGCAAGCTGTGGAATGAGCTTCCTTCTGAGGTATTCCCGGAGCACTATGACATGGGGTTCTTCAAGAAAGGTGTAAAAAGAGTTCTCCTTCAGGGCCGGCGTTGCACTGGTGACTCCCCTGGTGTTGCTTGTGTCCATAGGCGACGATGACCACTTACCATCAGGTGGCTCGTCCGCTTTTTCGTCAGCCCTTCAGTCTATAAAAAAAAATACTAGTAAATCCGCCCTCGCTTCGCTTCGGGAAACCAGTCCTTTCAAAAATCTCTATAAATTTTAACAAATTATGTTATTCCGATATCTAAGCTATATTACTGCAAAGTTTCATGAAAATCCGTGCAGTAGTTTTTGCGTGAAAGAGCAACAAACACACATACATCCTTACAAACTTTCCCATTTATATAATTAGTAGGATAGGATAGGAAGTAGGAAGTAGGATAGCCGTTTAAGGTGTACCTCTCCATATTTTTAATTAATAGATTATCAAAATATATTTTTGCTCGATTCATATTTTTCTTATATTATTAATATTGTGCCACTACAGTGTCCTATAAATAACAAAACCTTATTGATTTATATAATGGTATCCTACTCATTAATTATGCAAAAATCTAAACTCTACAATAGTCATTTCAATGAATAACTAACTTTATAAAAAACCGACTTTGAAACCGATAAGAACTTAAAAACTGTCCATTAGATGTCGCTTCAATCGAATGAGACCAGACGACAAACCTTCTTCTATCTTTCGAATACAAAAAGAATTATCGAAATCGGTTTACCCAGTACAAATTTACGAGGTAAAACAGATACACATACACAAAAAAAAAACAAAAACAATATGGTTTTATTTTTATTTATTTTTTTGAACGAGAAAATTCTATTTTTGAATTCGGTTAGAAAGTCAACCCTTTCTTCGTCACGTGAATTACCCCATACATGTAGCGTCAGGCTTGGCCAACGGAGGAAGAAACCGCTGTCCATCCGTCCAGTGTAGTTGAGCCAAACCTGAACCGCACGTAGAGGATAACCGAGGTCATGTTACGCTAGGTCACGTATCTTCCGCTTCCGCCACGCACTCAAGGCCGCGTGACGCGGACCACTTCAGTACAGATACATGAATATTGTTAACGATGCGTTATGTAATAGTCTGCATGTATGTACGACTGTTATTACTTGTCTACGTGTGAACAATTAATTAAATGTAGACGCTAGGTAAATTAAAAATTAATACACCCTTAAGTCCCCTATAACTACCTATATAATACGACTAGAAATTTAAAATACTTATTGAAAATTGTTTTCTAAATGGATATTTTAAACTTTTTTTAAATAACATTTTGTGCTATGCACAGCCTCAGGAGAAGATCTAGCACGTACCTAAGTCCTCAGAATTTATCATGTTACAGTGCGCCCAACTTATCTCTGAAATGGCAAAAATTGGAACTAACGTAAAGTCATTCATAAGTACGTTGTGGTCATTCATCTTTCAGTTACTAGTGTGCAATGATTGGTCAAATGAATGTCAAATGCGTCCGACAGCGCCTCTTTCGTTTCAGTCTTAAGTTGGGTTTACTATAATTGATAATTTTCATAGTACAGTCGGCCGCAAAAGTCGCTTAACAGAATCTAAAGTGCAAAACTCCTGAACACCCAACGAACCATAAGTCAGTGTCGTGACACGGACGCAAATTTAGCTTAACTTACAGACGTTCATAATTATCTTAACATAACTGTTTCATAAGTTGCTAAACGCTTTTAAAATTCATTTATTAAATTTTCAAATAGACCACCATTCTCATCCATACAAACAGTTGCAAGTAATGCAACACCACGTACTGTTTGATGATGATTATTTTAATAACGAAAAGATATAATAATATAGAGCCCACGTTATTTTGACGAACTTGAAGAGTTAATCATGTAGTTTCATAAAACATGCTAAAAAAGTTATTTCAATGTGCTAGTCTTGAAGTTGCAGATCAAAAATTAAAAATAAACTTAATTTTATTACAAAAAAATCTTCCCATTTTTTATCGATAATTTTTTATGTAGTATCCGTACATTTTTTTATCAAGTGTAAAATTAACACATTGTATATAGCATTGCCATGTCTTCTTATTTAAGTGGACATCCCAACTTACAGCGTCCCATGACAGCGTGACATGTCCCGAAATTATGACCGGGTCGTCGAATTTCCTGATTGTCCTGAAGCTAATCTAAATACTTATAGGTAAACAAGCATTTCGATCCTTTAACCGACTTCAAAAAAGGAGGTTCTCAATTCGACCGTATGTATGCGTTTTCATGGATTTTTTTTGTTGGAAAGTAGATATAAGACGTAAAGATGTAAGACGCAGTAGAGTACGCTGATAAGGACACCAGAATCTGGTGATGGCATCTCAGAGAAATACAGGGGAACTTTTGAAAATTGTAGGGGCGACTCGTGTGTTTGTGATTGCTTTCATAAATATATTAAAGAGCTACAATTTCATGAACGTCTGGAGTCGATCTGATGAAGCGGAAAGACAGTTGAGGGAGCTCCTCAACGATTTACTTATTGCAGTTATCTAGTGTTTGGGCTTGATTAATTTGTATTGACGAGAACTTTACACCTTGACATTGAATTGAGCGCCATCTGGCGAGTCGCTTTTGAGTTATCTCTCCATGTCGAGGTTGAAGTCGGTTATTTTTTTTTGTAAAAAGCTATTACTTACTCACTGCACTGCAATTTCGAAAACTGCTTGGCGTATCAAAATGAAAAAATAAAAAAAATAGTAGACGATCGCCTAGAACGAATTTTGAAATTCCACCCGCAAGGGGGTGAACTTTGACACTTAGTTAAAATTACTGTCACGCAAGGTTCCGGCCAAACATCAGGCAGCAGTTATTACTTTATTTAGTAATGCATTTATATGTTTGTATTTAATGAAGATTATTATTAATATGTAAAATTAAAGATTTTGTACCTACCCCTTTTTAAGAAAATTACGGGGTTAGAGTATGCTCTAGTTCAGCAAGTTTATAGCTCAAGTTTAGGTTTATAAAGAAAAATTACAAGACTTATAATTTTTATACAGGGTGGCCAAAAAGTCTAGGATCAAACGCAACGACCGGTTAGCTGGGCTCATTCGCTGAAAAAAACCTTTCTACAGGAGGTCTCTATCATCAACCCTTCAAAAGTTATAACTTATTTTGTATTTTTCAAGAGCATTACACAAAGCCATGTGTTATACCTTTTTAGAATCCCCATTAAATGCGCTATTACTTGTGATACAGGGTCACTTTTCGGTAGAACATTTTTTTCACAGTGGGGTCCGATGTAAAAGAAAAGTTATGATGAAGGAAAATAAAGAATACTAAACGTGTTATTTTTTCCAACTCTATGTCTTGAGTTGGATACAAAGCTGTGTCTTATGAACAGTCAACTCAGTTGCATCATATTAAATAAACAAAAAAGACGTGTGGCACTCGGAGACTGCCGCGGTAAAGCTATTGCATATCATTATATATAAATTAACAAAACAAAAAATAATACTGCATTTGTGATAATAATAATAAAATGAATGTATATAGAGTAATAACTCATTTTCTTTCACAATTTTTTCGTGACTTTCTTCATTAATAAATGCACTTTGTTTATTCATATTTAAAACACTTTGTACACAAATTATACGAGTACAGATATTCACTGTTTTACAGTGGGCCAAGAAAGTGGTGTACCAGTTTTCATTTAGTTGCCTAGTTATCAAAAGTTACATCAAAGTTCATAGGCAATATCACTGAAAGAGACGCATAATAATGACGTAAGCCTAATTGTTAAGAATACGTACATACATCATAACGTCACATTATAGGTGCAAGACATTTTGATCTTTATTAGAAAACGGATAATGCATTAATTTGTGCAAAGATTTAAATATTCTGAACAAAAGCATAAGAACTATTTCAGTTGACAAAATAATTATTTTTAAAAAGAAAATTGACATTTGACATTTAAGTCCTACAACGATCTTTTGGCGCGTGAATGATGTGTGGGTGACAGAGACAGTGCCTTACAGTTTGCCTTGCCTGTATGGCACTGTCTCTATCACCCTCAAGTCATTAATATAGTGTCATTATTTTATGTCATGTTATTATTTTGTATGTTTTAAATCTAAATACGCGATAATTCGACTATTATGAATACATGTTGTCGATTCCAACGCCTTATTTAATCCAGATCTACATGTAATTATTCTTAAAACACCGAACCGACGGGGCGAAAATCAAATGTTTGACAGGTAAGATTTGTATGGGAAATTAAAATTTTCATTTCTAGTATTTTGTTCGCAATTTTTCCATATTTTCTCATCGCTGAAACCTTCCCTGAACTTCCACGAATATTTCAAGACTAAAATTAGCCAAATCGGTTTAGCCGTTATAAAGTAAAAGTTAATTAACTCAGTTAAAAGTTCTGGTATTTATCGATGTGTGGGTGCATAGACATAGTAACTATGTCTGTGTGTAGGGTGTAATAAATTTTCGTTACGAAATTTTTGCATTCGGTCCCCGCGCCCAAGGCCCGCGATAAAAGCTATACAATAGCTTAAAAATGATACAGGATGTGAATTTATCGAATTTATCGAAGGTAATTTCCTAGAAAAATACAAAATAAGTTATAAATTTTCAAAGGTTGATGATAGAGACCTCCTATAGAACAGTTTTTTGCAGCGAATGACCCCAGCTATCCGGTCGTTTCGTTTGATCCATGACTTTTTGGCCATCCTGTATAATAATGCATTAGAAATACGTAAACTTAATGAGCAAACGTTACACACACACTATAAATATAATATTAACTAGCAAAAAAATAATACACTTCCATTTAGATATGATTCAAAAACTACCATTCAGATGTTGCCCAAATTTATATAGAATTAGACGACAAGCAACTGCTTTCGAATAAAAAAAGAATTAAAAAATCGTAACTCCCAGTCCAAAGTTAGGTATACAAAAAAAATACAGTCGAATTCAGAATCTTCTCCTTTTTGGAGTCGGTTAAAAATACGTTACGCTACTCACACTACTATGCTTTTGACACGGCATGAATATATGACGTCTGAAGTTCACATTTCATAAAGTCAATGTGAATAATAGTTGAATTTCGACCGTAAATCATTCTGCCAAAGAGTTCGTTATCCTAAAATTTCGTTGCTAGTAGGTACTGATAACTACAATCAATTATGGGCTTGAGTTTGAGACAATTGACTCAAGACGTTGCTGAGCGCTACGGCTACGTAGCCACGTAAATTATTCACCGACTATCAACTATTGAAATAGTCATACATATGTATACTGTGAGTCACACTTCATGACCTGTTTCCAGCTAACCTACTCCACGTAGCCTTTGTAATGACTCCTATTACGTACACATAAGAGTAATTTTCGAGCAACTCACATGTCCTCATATACTGGTACTATGACAATTTCATCCTTAATCTTTGAACTCTATTTTAAGGTGATAAGAGCGTTATTTGATCACCGGTTGGTTTACAAATTCCAGACGTGTTACATTCTTTTTAAAGATATTTTTAGGAAATTTAACACTTGGTACTTTGTAACGTTTTTTGTTACTGGAGGAGAAAAGGGGGTAGGGGGGGGGAGGGAATGCAGGTACGGAGGAAGCATCTTGTATCATGTGGATATACTCGTAATATTTATGTGCGAATCATACCCACTTTATACTCGTCGATAGCCAATTCTACGAATAAATCGCTCACAAACACTGGGTGAAATTTAAAGTTAGTTCGTATTCGTATCTACTTAGAATTTGCTCAAATCTTTATCGTTGTCATAGCAACGTCGGTACAGTGTGAATTCCGAAAGCTTATGCTTGTCGTCTGACCCCATATAAAGAGCGACATCTGAATTTTACACTATACCGATTATGTAGAGTTTGAACAAACTGTAGAGTAGATAGTAGATGTAGAGTTTGACTATTTTCACCCTCAGTGCTGAGTGTTTGTTAGTGATGAATTCTTACAATTGGCTACCGACGAACGTGGATCGCAAGAAAACCAGTAATGTTATCTACATAATTAGTATAATGATAGTTATGAAATATGCCATGTTTGGTCGTTTTGCGATAAAATTTATAACGATGTCTTATTATTTTCATTGGGTTTCATAATTGATTTTATTACAATATTTTTTTCCCCTTCTCCATTAAAATTTTCCTTATTTATTTTTTACTTCAATCTTTCTAAAGTGCAACCTACTAAAGGGAGCGTGTCTCAAAATGTATGTAGGTAAGAGTTATGTTAAAGGATTTAATTAATTAAATATTAAATTAATAATAAAATACTTCCCCTTGCTCTAAACACTTGAATCTGCATATTTCTTTAGTTCCGATAATGGTGCAATTGTTAAAAAGCATGATGGGTTTCTGCGCTCAATATTAGCTCCAGGCAAGAAAACTCCTCAACGGTTAACAGCATGGTATCTTTTATTGATTTTCGCTGGCATTTTCGCGAATGGCATCGTTTTTGGCCTTCTTTAAAGCGCATTTCTTTTAAATTTTTTAGGCAGTTAGTCTCCTACAAATCTGTAGAAATATCGTTACTACATACATCTATAGGTTTTACAAGTAAAAACACCGCTTTCGCAATATCTTGCAAAATGTTGAAATAAAATATAAACCCCAAATGATTTGCTGCTTAGACTATAATTACAGAAGGGTAGTTTATCATAGGGTAGTTTAAATTTTTAACATTTTCATTTCCAATAAATGGAAATGCACCGTAAATGACAGTAATTACCTGCTAAATTATTCACAGGTAAATTGGATTATACACCTTAAACATAGGTTCTAGGTTCAATATAGCATGGTAGACGGTATGACCATGAATAAGATATGAAGTTGGAAGACAGTGTGTTGCGTCGTTACCACCTATTTCTGCAGTCAAATGACTGTTGGAAATGACAGTTGTTGTTGGCTGCATGAGTCATGATGGGGTATTAATTACACACACCAATAATGCAAACGTTACATACCTGTTGTAATATTTTTTTATGGATATAAGGTAGCGAACGACAACTGCAGACTGTAACGTGCCTGTAACCTACTTAGAACAAGCTTCAGTGTAGGGGCTAGGATGGTCAGTCGAATTAAAATATGGTGTAAGGATTTCAGTTGGTTTGTTTGTTAATATTTATGAGGACAGGGACTGTTAGTGATTATTAGTACTTGTTAGTTGATGTTAGTAATAGTCCAGTTAGTAATTGTTAGTATGAGCCTCGTCCCAATTTTTTCACAGATACGTTGTCACCCCTGAAGACTTAAATGGTCACCTCTTAAAAGTGTAACATGCTCTACATTTTTCTATCCGGATTGATATACGGCCTTACTTATATTAAGTTCTGTTTTCAGTCAGATTATTGCTGTCCCGACTTTTTAACCGTTCACCAATGTAAAACTAATTTTGTATGTCTACAAATGTCATTTACTGCATTCAAATGTTCATGGTACTTTTTGTTTATAATTTTATTAAAAAAATAGAAATAGTAGAAATTCCATGAAGAGGATAGTCAAATACAAATAAATTGCTTATAGTTACTCAGGTAATACCTACGTTTCCTTCATTAAAACTAATAAAATGGGTCATATTTACTTAATTTAATAATAAACCTACATTTTCACGTTGCAAACACTTGTCTTCGCTCCAAGTTTATTATTTAATTAATCGGTTTAATTGCAATCGGAATAAGACTAAAAAAATGTTTAATTAGTAAAGTGAGTCGATAATATTATATTATAATTTTAGCTCCACGACATGATTCAGTGTACAGAAAAATGTATTTGTGTGCCTGTCATCTAAAAATTCTGTACAAGGTTTACATACCTACTTATTTCAATAATCGAAAGTAAAATATTCCAAGGGTGTTCCTATGGTAAGGACACCAGGATCTGATGATGAAATCCCAAAGAAATCGAGGGGAACTATCGATAATAAAATTGTAGGGGCAACTAGTTCGTTTATTAATGTTTTCGTTAAGTATATAAAAGCACTACATTTTAATGAAGGTCTGGATTCCATCTGTTAAAGCCGAAAAAAGATTACGACTCAACGATTTACAGCAGTGACAAGAACTTTACACCTAGATGGGTTAATTTGGAGCTGGCGAGTTTTGAGTTATCTCTGCTTGTCGATGTTGAAGTCGATTATTTGTCGATATTTTTTAAAAAAGCAATTGTACACAAGAATTTTCTGAGCAAAACAATGCATCGAAAGTATATTTATAAATAAAAATAAAACGACGACTCTGAGTTGTTGTACCTAAGTAGAAAATTAGAACATTTCTGTTCTAATCTAGGGATAAGACGCCGAAACCTTGGGAAAATTTCATTGAATAAGAATAGTAAAATCCTGAAAAATGACTTTATTAAATGTATTTCCTAGCAATATTTTTTTTGTTATTTTATATTTTATTTTATTGAATCTTCGAACATAATAGCATATTGCGTAATCTGTAGTTAGTTAGTGTTAATTCGTACCATTTCATCAAAAGCTCATTGGAATGTTTTCCTTCATCTTCTACAATCATTGTCATACTTCATTCAATGAGCAAAAATTTTAATTTAATAAACCAAACCATCGTTAATCAAAACTGTACAAAAATCCGTTCATTTTTATTTTTATAAGCCTTTAAAAAAATATTTTAACAGATCAAACATCGACGTTCAATATTTAATCTATCCCTCGTGTAGAAAACGCGGCAAAACTCTAATATTGAATCTGTAGCCCCATGTAAACGGGAACCCTAAAGGGCCTGCGGCGTTGCCGATCTGTGTTGCAAAGGGCGTCGCGCGCGCACGTCATTGGTCGCCTACCGACGCATTGCTGCATCTTATGCTATCATAGACCACCATTGGTCTATTTTCATAGTTCTTTTCTCGCTCTCTTGGTTCGGTGTTTGCGTTTGATACCTTTTTTATTTTGTCTGTTGATTTATGGCTTTACTATCTTTTTTACACTGTTTTGGTTAGTATTAGATTTTTTAGGTTATGTTTCATTAAATATTGTGATTTATGTCTCAATCGCTTATCAAATAATTGTCGATGTTAATCTAGGTGTGTATTTTTATGCATGAATCATAACAAAATTTAAGGCAACTTTGCGTGTTAACCAGGGAAGTGATGTCAGCTTTGATTAATAACGGTATTTCTGCTTCACATTTTTCAAACGTGGCTTTTATCGCAAGGTTAATAGCATGTGTTAAATAAGAAATACATCAATATAGAACAAAAGATTTAGAATTAAATAAATAAATAACGCTACACACATTAGAATTCCCTGTGTCATGGATGCCATGGACAACACACTAGAAAAGGACACACACCCAGACCGAGAATGGAAATTTAAACGTATCATTCAAACTTCCGCCTCGCTGGGAATCGAACCCAGGACCCTCAAAACAGCGATCCAGCGATGGTTAACAACCATTGCGCCATCCGGGTCGTCAATTACTTATGAAAAATAAATTAACTAAAACAGTAAAAACTGGAATATTCTCTTAGCTGGACCCAATTCTGAGCGTAGCATCCAGCTATGTTTGTCTTAAATTACATCTAAATCGGAACTATAGTAAACCCAACTTAAGATTGAAATGAAAGAGGCGCTGTCGGACGCATTTGACATTCATTTGACCAATCATTGCACACTAGTAACTGACAGATGAATGACCACAACGTACTTATGAATGACTTTTCGTTAGTTCCAATTTTTGCCATTTCAGAGATAAGTTGAGCGCACTGTAAACCAGCATGGCAAAAATTGAAGTGTGTCAATTAAGCGGAAATAGTACTCATAGTACTAAGTAATTCAGATTACGATTGCGATTTAGCTGGAAATACAAACTTGGCAAATAAAATAACAGCTTGTAAAAAGACAAAAATCAAATCCCAATCATTTTCAGTTCAATTCAATTCAAAACATGAACCTATAAATAGGTTCATGTTTTAAATTTTTTACGGCCCAAATACATACATGCCATAAATTAATGCAGGAAGGTGTAAGGACCCTATTTTATAACCTGTGAAGTTTTACTATTCGCTACCTGCGTTTTTTATTAAATGTATCGTTTTTACAACGGCGCGTGATTGGTCTAAATTGGGGCTCGTAGAGTTATGACCATAGACTAGTTTTTTTCTTATTCCGGGAAGGTTGTGTATTTTGGCAAATAGTAGAGGGAGCATGTGTTAAATAGGGTTATATGTTTACATCATTGGTTGATTTTTATCACTACACTTCTATTTTGTATACCTACAGGTATACAGCTATAGCTGATAATATATAACTATTGTAGTGACGTGAATGCAATAAGTATATCTATTTATTCTTTGTAATATTAATTAAAGAGCAATGGACGGATTTAACGTTAAATGCTTTGATGTTTTAAATATCTAGATGGAATACCGAATCCGCGAAAACGTGTCAAAAAATTGTGGCTAACTGTTATCCACAATTTTTATATCATTACGCACAGATTACGCACACAAAGACAATAAATGAACGCGAAAAACATCGCCTGCACGCACACATGCTTGATAATGTTGCCTTGTTTTTTTTTTTGTTTTCATTGTAGGGCGACGCTCAATGTAGATATTTAAAACATCATTGATTAAAACGGTAGACCTCTAAAAATATCATAATGATAAAATAAAATGATGACGTTAAAAATATTACGAACGAAAACTTAAACTGTTTGCCATGCAAATAAAAATGTACTATACTTTTTTGTATTTTGTTCTTCCGAAATTTCCATAATGGAGAGCGTTTTAGATATAATAGAAGTAAATATGGACTCAGCAGAATACCTCTTTCTCCTCACATACATACAGCATCTTATACACCTTAATTACACCAAAGGTATCATCGTGTTTGAGCTTTTGGATGTGTGAGTATTTTGGACATATCACGAGAAAACCTAGCGACAACTTGGAGAAGCTTAAGCTTATATACCTGCAAAGGAAGGAAAGAAATGGGTTGAGGAAAGGGTAAGGGTAAAGGAAAGGGGGAAAAGGAAGGGGTTAGATACCGAAAAGATGGATGAGTCATCCAAACAACTGAATATCAGATTAAGCGAAGACATACACATACTGTGCTTCTGACCTGGGGAAATGGCTGCTCGTCCACAAAAGATCTGAAGAAGAGCGGAACATCACGATGCTTATTAATGAGCATACAATCGAAGGAGAGAGAGATTTTTATGAAACCGGAATTTTAAATCAATATTATAAAGCTTTTCCGTTACTGAGTGACTGGTGAACAGACACAGCATCGCGGAAACTATTGAACGCAAGAAGCTAAAAGGCATGTTTGTTCCTCGGTGAGTGGAGGGTAGCACTTACAGAGGATTTTTGAAAATAACGGAATAAACAAAAATAAACTAAAATTGCACGCGGGTGCTACTGCGATTGACAGCTAGTTTAAATTTAAGTAGGTATGCTTGTTTTTGTACAAGGCATTATGTCAGTACAGCAAGCAGCAATACTGGACAAGTAGTTTGATCATCGGTCTCCCGTCTCCCGAATAAAGATTTTGGTTCAGGATCCTGCACGCACCTCTTATTAAAAAAATGATCACTGGCTTCGATTAAGGCAATCAGCAACAAGAAACTGCACACCTAAGAATTATTGACAATATTGGCCAACGAGCCGGACTACGGCCTGTACTTAAGGATTCCAATGATCAGGTAGGTACCAAAGATAAAATGCCCAGGATTTTAAGTCATAAACAAAGCTAACATTGAGGTCGTTATCTCGGTTCAGTCACCCCGATGCAATTGCAAATGCGTTGATAACTGTCGATGTAGGACCTTGAACCCGCGGTATGACGTAGGACTGATGTTAAATGTTTTCCGTGATCAGGATCTTTGTCTCACTGGACAAATGAACGATCTTTAATAGGTACGTGCCCATATTTTACCTTAGGAAACCCTGCTTTCAGGCATCAAGTCAGACATCTGACGCAAAAACTATCAACTAGAAGAAATCGAGGAAAATAATGAGGAAAATAACAAAATACAGAGATAAATAATGATTTCTTATATAAAAATACCAAAAATTCGTTTTTTTTATTTATAAAAAGAAACTTTTTCAATGATATTAATACATATTTTTTAAGATCAAATGACCTGTTACTCACAATTTATATATTATCTACTGTTCTATCCCCTTCGTCCACTTTGATCTCAAGTGTCATAGACGTCTTGAATCACATGTTATAACAATTTGTGTACGGGCTTCATGATTACGATATTCTTCAATGTTTTTTCATTCACACAAATTGTCTACTTTCCCCTTATTTCGTAAATGCATTTTATGGCGGTTCACTTTGTACCTGTATTAATAAGCGGGCGTTAAGATAATTTTATTAGTATGATTATTATTTATGATAAGCATTCAGATATTCTGCGGGAACTTATAGACACACATACATACAACACACTGATTCTATAACCTTCCTTTTGATTTCGTCGCAGTAGAGTAAAAAATAGGTTTGCATTCATTTATTATATGGGAGTTGGAAGTACTTCTAAAACTTTGCCATCAATATACATCAAACTTTTGATTGCATTTCATATCGGTCAACTTTACCCATCAGCGAACCCGTATATAACGGGTCCTTTTAAATTCAAATTCGAAATCATTCATTCATTTATTTTGCCAATCATGCAAGAAATTTTTTGAACCTACCACCGGGCTTAGCTGTTTTTGGGTTGTTATATACAGGATATATCACAATATAGAAAGAACCGCAAGTTATATCGCATCGATTTGAGTATGGCACAGGCGTAGAACGTTTCTGCAACCCTCCCCACTCCTCCCCTGAGACAGGCAGGTTCCGCCCAAATCATTACGAGGAAAATAACAAGGAACCGTTCTATATTTAAATTTTGTTCAATGGTTCTATAATGGGTTTGGTTTAATTTTTGTTTTAGAATTTTTTTGAATTAGGTACTATGCAATGATGCAATAAATAGGTAGATTGAGCGTCGCCCTACAATGAAGACAAAAAAAACACGGCAACAATATCAAGCATGTGTGCGTGCAGGCGATGTTTTTCACGTTCGTCTAGTGTCTATGTTGCGTGATCAATGATACCAGTTACTAAAATTTTCCCATAAATCACACATTAAACTTAATTTATGGAGTGGTTATTTTCATGAATAAATAAAAAACCCTACTTAATTTAATTACAGTTGTTTATGTTAATGTTGTAATAAACCAGCTAAGTTAATTAAATTAATATTTTTTACGCAGTTTGTAGTTGGAAAGGAGACGGTCCAAAATTGTATGGAGTCTGGGCCTGGTTTTGTACCAGTGATAAAATAAAATAAAAAAGAAAAATAAACCATTTTTGACTAATCAAATCCACGAACTCATCTATATTTCAGTGCAAAAATTATTTATTAACTCCACGTGACGCAATTATTCTACATAATGGCGGGCAGCAGACCAGAGGATTCATAATTTTTGACGTATGACGTTAGCTGTCAATATGCCTTCTCTATGCTTGAACAATGGCTCGAACTCAGAGTGAAGGACGCCATCTTGCAAGTGTTGCAAGTAGTACCTACCGAATAACTCGAAATTAATTTTATTTTAGCAAGTCATTTATTGCGATTTGTGAATTTATTATATTTTTAATGAACTTTCTGTATTTTTTGGTTTTTCATGGTTTAGTGTACAAGATCAGGCCCAAAATGGACCATCTCCTTTTCTAAAATTGTAAAGTACCGTCTCAGATTAAGGTGAAAATTTGAAGGGAGGACGGGTTCTACACTCTCATTCGTCCCCCCAAACTAAATATTGCTCTCATAAAGTACTTACTTTTTTAAAATTATTTTTCTAAATCTCTAAAAATTTTAAGGTTATGTGGTCTCATTGGTTAATGTGTAAGCGCTCGAAGTCTTAAGTGTATGTATATGTGTGTGTGTGTGTTTTAAACTACATTATAAAAAATAAATAACTTAAGTAGATCTAATTTGATTTTTGGGCCTAATTTTGAATCGTGACATCTCCGGCGCTGCGGAAGATGCAGCCAAACAGGCAAACAGGACTAATAATAGCGAAAAAGTAATTTGGGGGGAAAGTTGGGGGAGTCACCAACCTCTCCTCCAAAAAATTTCAGCTTAATTTGAGGTAGTCACTTTATAATTTTTGGAAACTTGATTTTTTTATAATAAAAAAAGTATGCATTTCCTAGATTTAAAAATGGTGGAGGGAAGATGTGAGCGTCAGCCCCCTCCCCCCCTCAAATTTTTAGCTTAATTCGAGGTGGTAACTTAATTAAAGAAGAGCCAATTATTTACGTTACGTATCTAATTTAATAAAAAAATTACTTGGAAAGTTAATTACATGCATATCATTAAAAAAAACTTCAATAAATAAAGGAGATGGTCCATTTTGGGCCTGATCTTGTACACTAAACCATGAAAAACCAAAAAATACAGAAAGTTCATTAAAAATATAATAAATTCACAAATCGCAATAAATGACTTGCTAAAATAAAATTAATTTCGAGTTATTCGGTAGGTACTACTTGCAACACTTGCAAGATGGCGTCCTTCACTCTGAGTTCGAGCCATTGTTCAAGCATAGAGAAGGCATATTGACAGCTAACGTCATACGTCAAAAATTATGAATCCTCTGGTCTGCTGCCCGCCATTATGTAGAATAATTGCGTCACGTGGAGTTAATAAATAATTTTTGCACTGAAATATAGATGAGTTCGTGGATTTGATTAGTCAAAAATGGTTTATTTTTCTTTTTTATCTTATTTTATCACTGGTACAAAACCAGGCCCAGACTACATACAATTTTGGATCGTCTCCTTTTCACATTACTCTTGTACCTTTAAAAGTGGTTTATTCGACCCAATGCAAAAATAATCATTAAAATGGGCTCATAAACATACGAATATTAATGTTATATTATTATAAATAAACACAAACGTATTGGTAAACACCACCTTTCTTTAATCGATTTATAAAAGTACATGAACTAAATAATATACACGTAACCATAAACCAATTTATATACCCACAAAAATGATGTTAAGTCGGGAGCATAAAAATAGAAACTAGCAACACTGACAAAAAAATGACGTAATTTGGTTACAATAAAAATCAAAATTGAAATTTAATTAAAAATATGTTTATTGGTTACTTGCCTATGATATGTGATGTTTTTTGAGCTTTTTACCCTTCCTTTATAATTCCGGCACAGTTTAATAGCACATTTCGTCATGTTATCCCTCTTATTTGTTTATTTAAATTGCGCGCGTAATACGTAGTGACACGAAAGCGGCGCGATCGGCACTAATTGGCGGGAAAGTACTTCTGCGCCAATAGTTGGCGCAGCTTTTTTGACAGGTCTTCGCGGATTCGATTATCCATCTAGATACTTATACATCAATGGTACTATGTTTGTTGCTAAAAGAAGCTATAAAAGTTATTGAGTAATTAATTAATTTTAGGGAATGGATTAAATAGTTTACAGTTTCACAAATATTATAATCATAGTTTTTCATAGGTACTATCATAAACTATAACTAGTTTACACTACATCTGTTGCCGAAGAAATTTTAGCTGTTGCTGATTACATACGATATGCTATTTTCAAAAATATAATTAGAATATTTTTATCAGCTCTAGTTTCTGACTTTCAGCTATGCGGATATAAATCAGAAAAAACGCGTATTTGCTAAGAAATACTTTATTAAAAAAATGTTATTCATTGATTTCTAAAAAACTTCGCTTTAAATCTCTTCTCTGATGTGAAGACTTTGGAAAATGACGTATCAGAGACCAACAACAGTCAGACATCATGTTTATATCCCAGAAACTCTGATATCGCTCTTCTGTGATGCGAAGGTCCTGATGCATACGCTTTCCCTGCTCTTCGCTCATAGCTCCTAAATTTTTCGAAAATCTGAACAGGTGACTATGGAGGAAGTGGAGTTTTATGCTCATATTGCATCCCATATTTTTTAAATATAACAAAAGGTCTTCTACAAGTACGTCATTTTCAGATTTTTTTTTCCGAGAAAATTCTGCGTCATACATGTGAAAGTAGTTTAAGCCTTTAGTTCTAACTCAGTCATAATTTTTTTTATTGAGTATCTTTCATAAATTGTCTAATTTTAGGACCTTCAAAATCAGCATCGTTTTGTAATGAACTTGGGCCTTCAACATCATGTTCTAAGGGTCAAGATATCTTTTTATGCACTGAAGACTCAGATGAACGTAGCACTGGTCGTTGAAAACAACTATTAAGTACTTTGGTACTGCCATTTAGCTCGATTTTTAGTGTTTAAACCGTTTATGTTCACACTACGCAAATAACAGTCTTCGCAATGATTTTATGGTTATCGCCAAATAGTTGGTGATGCAAATGTAAAAGATCTTCTTTTACCACTTTTCCATAATCTTAAATATTCCAGACACGATTTACAAACGCAATTGGGAATCCAAGACTTCTTATTTTTATCCAAGAGCATCCCAAAGAACTCAAAATAGGTATTTTTCACTAACTCTAATAAGGCTTTCCTGTAATTTTTAAGTCATATTCTCCACATATGTATTAAAAATGATCTGGTTTGTTTAAACAACGTCTCTTTGAACTACTCATGACACAAAAACTTCAAATACTAATTTTAGCACAGTAAAAAAACACCTTTTGTCGGTTAATATACGCGATTTAATGATAAAAATCAAAAACAAAGTAACTGGAGCTGCTCAAAAAATTTTGAGGCTAGATTTGACAAAGCAGGGTCATAAGTAAACATTATCAACCACAAAATTCGCGGCAACAAACAAAAAGTTAAATTTTGTAAACTAGTAATAAATAAAATTAATAATAAGATTGATTTCTTTTTTGTACCTTCTTAGATAGCTGGATAAAAATATTTGAATAAAAAAATATATCGCGGCTTCAGGCCGTTACTTACCTCCTACTCCTCCTACTCATTAGGTACCTATGTGTATAATTGATTTTTTGTCCGTGTACTATATATGTCACTGAAAACCTCACATATCTGGGCCGATTTTGATGATTATTAGTGCGTTTGAATAAACCTCTAGATAACATTCAGAATAATCGACTTTTTTATTGTCATAAGTCATGATTCATTAGAAACTCACATTATTTATATTTCGGACATTCACAAACTCATGTTGGTGAATCTTAGAATTGACCGGTAAATATAGGACTCACCATGGTTTGGGCTTTTACAGTAACATATACTATACAAATATTTTAATCTTTGCTTATAGGTGTAGACAAAACTTCAATTTCAAATACCTACTTATGTAAAGTTTTATTATCACCGTTTTTTTCTCGTCTTTGCAAAACAGTGGTAGAAAAAAAATACGTGCATAAGTGTATCAGTGATAGTTATGAATAATGAATAAATGATATAGCAAACTCGCATACAGCACCGCCTTCCGCTGCCGTCCAAGACAACTTCCACCGATCGAAAAAAGATCCTAATCGAGACTAATTTGCAGACCGCAATCAGAAAAGCAGAAAATGCAAGATCTGGATCTGTTTTGAGTCTCAACGAACCTCCCATGTGTGTGGTAGCTGTGGTGGTTCACTGGGCCCTGAAATACTCACGCATGGTGGTACCAGGGCGTACCGTTGTACAGTCGTACAAGAATCTTTTGGTGCGTGGATGACGTGTGGGTGACAGAGACAGCGCCTTACAGGTACGGCAAACTGTAAGGCACTGTCTCTGTCACCCTCACGTCAGCTACGCGTAAAAAGATCCTTGTACGACAATAGTTACAATCGTCCGCTATTCGACGGTGAAATCTTTTTTAAACGACTTCAACGGAGGTTCTACGTTCGAAGCCTATTTCTAAGTTCTCGCTAAGAAGATTGTTAATTTTCAAAATTACAGAAGTTATTGGTTTCAACAATTTTTTACAAGTTTTTATTTAGTTTGCAATACGTAGCAATATTTACTAAGGGAAATCTTGCAACTAAATTTTCAGTCTACTGAGCTTAAATTTTGTATGAACCTACGAATTGGACGACAAACATTGGTTATTTATGTATATGACGTGATTCAAAATTCAAAATGGCGGCACATCCAAATATACGGATTAGTTATTTTTAATGCACTTAAACAATATAAAAATAAAGAGTTTGGTGAGAATGACTCGAAAAATTAAGTGACGGGACTTTACATTAATATGGCGCACTTTTGTAGCTGGCGCATTGGTTGTTTTAAACGCACTCCAACAATATGGGTATCATATAAAAGGTTTTGCTGAGAGAGACTCGAAAAGTGACGTAACGCGACTCTACACGGGAGACCTTCTAGCGCACGCTACGCATATTTAAGGCGAGGATCTCAATAAAAATGGGGAGACGCTGGTCGTCTTTCAAGTCTCTACATATCTCGAAGAACTTCGATAGGGTCTGGCACGCTAACCATAGGTACGAGCAAACTTCCTGCGCATCAGCTGGGTTGAAGACTTTCGAAGTGACTGATCATTCTGCGTTGTTGATGATGTCTGCGTATCACAAGCAATGACAGTCAATGCCGGAGTTCCTCAGGGGTCCATCCTCTCTGCAACTCTATATCTACTACCATATTAACGACCTGCTCATGCCCCCTATTATGAGGGCAGACTATAGCACAATTTATTATGGTGATACCTAGTTAGATACCTAGTCAGCAGGCCAAATTTTGAATTTTTGACCTTACTCAAGGTGTCAAATACAGTCTGAAAGAGAGGCTTTGTCGCAGCTTGTGAATATCACTCTACGAGTAGTTTCCGAATACAGAAGGATATCTATCAACCGCCAAAAACATAACGTCCGAGCAACAAGATGTTCGCCGCCGTTCATCTTAGCTTCTCCTTTTCGAAATGTTGAGCTTACACAAAACTCTATATGCAGGGTAGTACTGTTGCCGTTATATATTTAAAAGCTCTTCTAAAGAGCTAGACAGTTCAAAATAAAACAGAAAACGACCTTGCAACAATGATGCGCTGAATTAAATGAACAGAATAAGAAGCTAGCTATTACCAAGAAGTAGAAACATTAAAAGAAAAAATCTTTAAAACAAGCTTTTATTAAAATGCGCTAAAAAGAGTATTATAGGTACATCATTATACAATTTATATGGATTTAAAAGCTTGTCACCGCCGTGCGTTATTAGGTAATAGGTATCCGTTATATAAATCAAGGATCAAGGTTTAAATTGGTCATTAACATTTCTTTATAAACCAAAAATAATTAAAAAATCATAATCTAATAGCTCAACGATACATTTCACAAGTGACCTACTTAGTTTTCCCTTCTATCGGCAGTCCCCGAAAGACCGTTTGGCTAAAGGTGACTAGTCTGATGTGACTAGTCACCTTTCCATTACAACCATATTACAGAGTTATTGAAACGAGATAAAACTCAAAAAATACCATCACTTATATTTTGAATATTTATGTCAGCGAATATATATTATCTTGCATTTAGACTATAATAATATTATTTACCTATACATTTAAAAATGCTATGATTTTTTGCAATTAATTAAAAAAAATTGCGAAACATATGAAATGAAATGATTTTGAACTGAAATGAAATGATTTTGAAATGAAATGAAATGAAATGATTTTATTTCGAACTTGGTTTTTACAAACACTTTTCGAATGTCATCTACGCCATCGCTTCCACAAATCCCTACGATGAGTGGCCTTGGTAAAAGAAGCGGCAAGAAACTCCCAAGGAGTTTCTTTTTTCTTCCCCACTCACAGTTACAGAGAACACTTATCACTACTTAAGGCTATATTTCAAACTCATGTCCAGGCTGTTTCATCTTTAAAATATTCATCCAGTTTATAATAACCCTTCGTCATAAGAATGTCCTTAACATGAGTTTTTAGCTTACAGTATGGCATTTCCGTTAATTCTAACGGAATTTTATTATAAATTTTTACGCATCTACCCATGAACGAGCCACCAGTTTTACAAAGCCTAAAATTTGGTACAATCAGCTTAGCCTTATTCCTAGTATTAATATTATGGACATCACTTTTCTTTAAAAAACTATCATGGTACTTTTTAACATACATAATATTATCCAAGATATATTGTGATGTAACAGTGAGTATATTAACTTCTTTAAACAGATCTCTCAGCGAGTCCCTAGGTCTGAGGTTGTAAATTGCACGCACTGCCCTTTTCTGTAATATAAAAATAGATTCAATGTCTGCAGCTGTGCCCCACAACAACAAACCGTAGGACATCACACTATGAAAGTAACTAAAATAAACTAGTCTTGCTGTTTCCACGTTAGTTAAGAGCTTTACTTTCTTAATAGCCTAAGCAGCAGAACTGAGTCTCCCAGACAAGGCTTCAATATGGGGACTCCATTGCAATCGAGAATCTATCGTAAGGCCAAGAAACTTTGTAGAATTTACTAAGTCAAGTACTTCCCCATTATAAGTATGTTAGTTGGCACCTGTAACGTGCCTAACGTAACATTCGGTAACGTGAATTTGACACACTTAGTTTTTTTCGCGTTTAACATCAAGTTATTACAAGTAAACCAGTGTAGTACCTGCGAAACAGTAGTAACATAGTAGGTACAGTAGGTATAATATTAGGTAAGCACAGCTTTTATCTACATCAACACAATAATTTAAAACGTATTGCATGATTTTTCAAGAGGTTTATTAGACAAAAATGTTCACTAGGTAGTTTCAAAAGGATTTGAGTAAGTTAAGAACTTTGTAATTTTAACAGTAAGTTATGATCCTCAGGTTTTTATTTCGTTCGCCTACGCAAAGCCAAGTCGTCTTAGCACAAAACATAATTGTCACAATAGATTTTAGATTTTTTAAAGAAGTACCTAAAGGTAGCAATCAAGCGAGTAAGAGTGACCTACATTAAGAATAATTTATACCTACATATAATATATCTACTGTATTATATTTCGTACACAGTTTAAAAGCTCCATTGATAAAATACATACAACTTTTCTTACACAGAAAAAAATGTTACCTAGATGAAAATTTAGGGGTTAAAAATAAGTGAAATTGATAATGATAATGATTATACTATGTTTTTAAACTTAAATTTTATCATTCGTGAGATACTCGTTTGTACATATTTAAAATGATTAATGATTCTTACATCGATGTAGCATTTATTTTTGCTGTTTTTGTTTGAAAGGTGAGACAAATTGTAGTATCGGTGTTTTCAATATTACAATAGACTACATCACCACTTACCATCAGATGGAAGTGTAGTCAAACTTTACCTTATATTTATTTTAACAAATGAAAAAAGAGTTTTGTGATTGGGACATGAGAAATAATCATAACCTTTTTCCATGGCTACAACCCATTAATATCCCACTACTGAGCACGGGTCTTTCCTTATTATTGAGGAGTGCTCTAGAGCATTCTTCACCACGCCGCTCCAGTGTGATTTGGTGGAGGGGTCAGTGGTCATCGGAAGTTTTCAAGCCGCCCAAAGGCCTCACCCATCCAACCTTATTTCAAACAAAACACGGATAATATGAACGGTTTTTTCTGATGACTCTAGTTTCAGCTGTTTGCGAAGTTGCTTGTATGGGCGGCTTGACGATAATTATTCACTTATTCCACCACTCTTTGTTGAAAAACCTAAAGCTAGGATTACCATGGGCGCACTTGATGCTTGATAGCAATTTCTTCCATTGAACCCTTGGAGAAGGTAAAAATTTGGTGTTCTATAATATTCACTGAAATTAAACAATTACAGTGGTGTAATATAGGTAGGTATATGTAGATCATTAGGTACAGGTTCTCACATTTATGGGAAAAACTAACAGATATCTCTGCTTCTTTTTGATTAAATGAACTCGTATGTAATAATCTCTTATGGTGACATCAAAACATTATAATATTCTGTTTCGAGAAAATATTAACACAATTGAAGTGGTAGTTATCTCAGAGTTTAAAGAGGCCACCACGAAAGGAACCAGCAACTTTCTTAAGGACCTTGGGAATATGAACATGCATGAGACATCGCTTTTTAGATCGAGGATATTGTTACCACATTGTGCATTTGCGGAAAATGATGGGAATAATGAAATATAGTCCTTCGTCCGACGCACCGCGCAGACATAGCATAGAGTTGAAATTATAATGTTTTAATGATATGATGTAACTAGATTTTTAAATATGAAATGGACATCTAGGTATATAATAAGAGCGTAGAAAAGTCGTGTCTGCTTTTTTACGAAATCGACAAAACAAAATATATAGGGGGGTTAAGAAACAGTTCTAGAACATGAGTCTAATAAAAAAAAATATTTAAAAAAAATTGTCTGTTTGTCTGTTTGCGCACGCTAATCTCCGGATCGGCTGAACGGATTTTTATGGGACTTTCACTGGAAGATAGCGGAGATTCCTGAGCAACATTTAGGCTATTTTTTATCCCGGAATTCCCGCGGGATCCTGATCCTGATTCGCATGGGAAAAAATCCTATTTTCGAAGTCACGGGCTTAAATTTTTATGGGACTTTCACTGGGAGATAGCGTCCTCTATCTATCTGGAGCAACACATAGGCTACTTTTTATCCCGGAATTCCGGCGGGATCAGGATTCACGCGGGAAAACTCCTAAGCGCGAAGGCGCAGGCTTTCATTTTTATGATACTTTCATTGCGAGGTAGAGCAGGTTATGGAACAACGTATAGGCTACTGTTCCTTCTGTACTTCCCGCGGGATTATGATTCACACGGAAAAAACTCCTGTGCGCCAAGTCGCGGGCTTAGATTTTTATGGGACTTTCAGTGGAAGATATAGGAAGTTGTAAAGCAACATAATAGGCTACTGTTTATCCCGGAATTCAAGCGGGATCAGGATTCACGCGGTAAAACCTCATACCCGGGACCGAGGGTTCAGATGTTTATGAGACTCTCAGTGGGAGACTTTGAGTGGGAATAGAGGAGGTTATGGAGCATTATATAAGATGCTTTTTGTTCCGGACTTCCCGCGGGATCGAGATTTACGCGGGAAAATCTCCCACGAGCGAATGAAGTCGCGGGCTCATTAATATCTATCTATATATCGGGATATCTACATATCGGGAATCGAACCGGCTCTTTTTCTCATGACCAATTTTATGTTGCCTTCTCGAGGGTCAGCATCGCTTCTGGTCTTTATGTTTTGGTAACCGAATTAAATACTACCAATAAAGTTTAAAATATATATTTTTTAACTGTCGTGGTTAAACTTATGCTTAAAGTTTGGAATAAAAAAACTCGACGTTTATATTTTAAAGTCTTTTTATCCGTTTTCTCAAGATCTACATAACGGATTTTTGTACGGTATGGCTAAAACATAGTTAAAAATCAACTGTTCTTAATATGTGTGGAGCAATATATATATATATATAGCCTGAAGGGCTGACGTAAAAGCAGACGAGCCACATGATGGTAAGTGGTCATCGTCGCCTATAGACACGAAAGGAGAACTCTTTTTACACCTTTCTTGAAGAACCCCATGTCATAGCACTCCGGGAATACCTCAGAAGGAAGCTCATTCCACATCCTGCACGTTCGCGGCAAAAACGATCGTGAAAAACGGACCGTAGTCGTTCGCCACGAGTCCAAGCGATGTGGATGAAACTTCAATCTTCGGCGAGTGATGATGGAAGGGTGAAGTTGGCACCAAATCGAACAATTCCTCGGAGCACTCACCATTGTAAAGCCGGTAGAACACGCAGAGGCATCCTATGTCTCTCCTCAGACTTAGGTTATATGGCACTATTTATCTTATAATTCTCGCGGGGTCGGGATTCACGCAGGAAAAACTTTGTGACACACTGAAATTCACGCGGGCGGAGCTCGGGCAACAGCTAGTATTGAAATATGCAAGATTATTTTTAGGGTTTTGAACAAGCTGTTCGCTCCAGGCCCAAATCTGATGTTCTCCATAAGCAAGTTGGCTAACTTTACTTCATCGAATCAAATTCTTAGTCTGTTTCTGTATTACTCTATATTGTATTTTTGCCGATGATCCTCACAAGAGACAAGGTATTTAAAAGTTAAGCAGATTTGAAAATTGACAAATATTTTTTTGTACTGTATACAATATTTGCCTTTGACAAGAAGTCAATGAGTTAACCCTAGATCGATGACTGTACACTCTACAATGATATTATCAAAGCCATCATGTATATTATTTGCAAATATGTGGCTTAACTGAAAGTAGCAGAACGCATTGAAACTTTTTCATGCGGATAAGAACTTAGTTCTTACGAACAGCGAATACACGTGGCGTCAATGAAAGGAAGAGGAACCTTAGTAACATGAACTAGGTTATAAGCTTAGTAAAAATGTAGTGTTTATTTATATCATTTCATACATCAAATAACCCCCATTACTAAATAATGCACTGTTTACCTACTTAGCAGGTAATCTAGGTGTATTTATAAGACTGGCAGGCACTGAAAATTATTAGAGAAAATTTAATACATCATTACTTAATTTTGAATTTCGAAGACAAAGAAAACCGATCAATACGGTCTAGTAATCTAGGTCGTGTCGGAAGCTATGTCTGAACTTCTGACGTCACCAAAAGTAATACGTTGATATAAAATCATCTAAACTTACATCATTCGTTCTAATTAAAACTACTAAAAGGGACATTTTTGTTTACTTCTTCAATTCTTCAGTTATTTCGTATTTCATTCTCTAAGGAATCAAAATTTCGTACAGTCCGAAATCTAACGAAAATAACCGAATCTTTGTTTGGAGGGGTGCTGACGCCCATTTTCAAAATGGCTTCTCTCTGATTACATGACGTAATGATGCAAAATTAACGAAAATATACATTTTTATCACTAATTATTGCTGTTTCGTGGCATTGTTGATATTGACGCGCAATTCGATCCAATAATCGTCTGGCTAAGATGTTTTGCTACCGAAAGCGCATTCTTGAGACAAGACAGAATTGGAGTATCGATCGATTAGTTCCAGTTCTCACTGACAAATTGAAATTAAATTCCGTAAATACAACAAAATGTATAAAATTCAACACATTTCATGAGGTTATACAAATAACCAAAAAAATCGTTTAAACCATAAGATGTCTGGACTTACGACAGATGTACCTTCGTTCGCTTAACAAAAAAAAACAAAGCATTTTTAAAATGGCGTACACAGATGAAAGGCCAGCGTTCTGAATTCGAAAAAAATTGGAAAGTGGACTCACCGCACGGCGATCCAATATGGCGGTGGACAAAGGAATCGGAAAACTGCGATCCGGTAACGGAAATTTCTCGAAAATCTCCCGCGCGGTTTGTTTGGGGTACACTGGGGCGAATTTAGGGTTAATAATTTGTGATTTTTGGTTTTCGCAGCGAACAGCGCGCGGAATGCATTCGGTCGGATGCATCGGAGTGTACTGACCTAGGGCTTGTTGCAGTGGCGCAGGCCCTGCACACAGCGATCACCACGCACACTAAAATATAACTACGCTGTAGAGAACTGTGAGCTTTATGTTACAAACGTTTAGGGCCACAACTGCGTGTAGCACACATACACTCGTAGAAAGTCTGGAACACTACGCTCGATACCGAGGCAGACTGAAACAATTCTGAGCCCACAGCAGCTCTACTTAAAGTAGGCTGTCGGGAAACATCAAACTTTACATCCTATTTAGCTACACGACCACACCTAGCTGTTGCAACGCAAAATCTGACAGTTCTTTTTTCAAATTTGAATTTCAAAACGATTTCCTAGAGACCAGTTCTCGCAGGAAATTGTAAATTTCGTTTTTTAATGAATGTCCGTTAAAGTCCACCGAATTCATGTAGGCTTTTAATTGGCATTTCCTTGGGACACCGAAATATTTTGTGGATGTAGGTAAATGTTACAGGCACTTTAAAATTATTATAACACTTAGCAAATCTGTGAATGTAAACTTGAACGACCTCATATGCCAGTTTAAAATAAATCCCTAATAATTTAATAATACCTATATTAGTAATACTGATTTTTGTTATACCTACATTCTTCCAATCCACTACTATTCCAATCTACTACTACAATCCAGTGTTGGCTCGCTAGCCAAGAGTGGATTGCTGACTGGACTATGTTCTATATCTACTCCTTACATTGTGAGACGATACCCAAGCTCAGACATAACTTATATCAATGTCTGGAATAAAGTTAATCCCTAAAGATGAACTGTTAATGCACAATAAGCAAAAATTAAGGCAGTATGATTTTTTTTCAATATTTCCTAAATAAGGTAGGTATAAGTACGTATTACATGTAAATAATATTTTTTTGTTGATAAGCCTTTTTAAACATTCTGAAAACCGACTTAACCGACATAAACTAAAACACGTCACGAATATAAAAACTTCCAATCATGAAATGTCAAATTAATTCTTTTGAAAATCGCAAATGGTTACTTTAAACAGTCGCATGTTGTGAATTGTCAGTTAATTAATACTATATGCATTATAAAAAATCTCACTCTCCAGTGCGCAAGGCCAAATGCATGAGTGTCCGATACGCTGACGTCACGCTCTTATCAAACTGATAACACCACTACCCTCTCTGCACCTTGCTTATCACAAGTACAACGAGAAAGTGTAAATAAATCAAATTATGTATCGAAATATGTATATATATAACAATAAATAAAATATTCGAAAAACTGCAAACTCGCTTTTATGGCCGAGATACACAAGGCTAGTTTTTCAGGCTAGGATAGCAAGCTAGCAAAACAACCTTGATAAGACACTAGCTTACTAGCTTTCGCGCTGGTTTACTAGACTAGAAAAGAATCATGTTCTGTATTCGCAAATCCACAGTTACTGCCTTGCTAGCTAAGATACTAACACTAGTTTGCTATCCTAGCTTGAAAAACAAGCCTCAGAGAATGCCTAATGAATTATAACTGCAAACCAATAAAAGACAGTGCTGTTAATCAGGTCATAATCCAGGTCCTATTATTCAATCATGTTTCTCTTTATTGTCTGCCCTGTCATCAGATATCAAACCTTATATTAAGTATTTTGCTAACCGACTTCAAAAAAGGAGGTTCTCAGCTTGACCTGTATATAATTATGTATGTATATATGTGCGCGATTATCTCGCGTTTGATTGAACCGATTTTGATGCGGTTTTCAGCATAGTATTTTTCAGACTTAGGAGAAGATTTTAGGTATATTGTTTGGCTGAACCAATTTTGATACGGTTTTTAGCATCGGCTTTATCAGACTTAGGAGAAGTATTTAAGAATACTAACCACGTTTAACTGAACCGATTTTTACTTTTCAGCGTTAAAGTCGGTCCTGTTTTGTTAAAAGTTATTTATATTCACACCCAAATCAGTTAAGTCAGTCTAAACCTGGCGTAAAACAAAAAAATCTAACAACCATTGTTTTTAATTTTATTGCGTATAAAAATCTCATATCTTCCATTTGTACCTAACAAACAACAGTATCGCATTTTTTATTTGTTATAAAAGTAGTATAATTCAAGTGCCGAATCAGCAGCTGAACATTCCATATTACATTTAACTGATCATCTCAATACTTTGTTCTTCACCGCCGCGGTAAAAAGTTGACAAATTATATTCTTTCGCTAACTGATGTTCATACTAAGTACAAATGATTGAGATATTCGTAAGCGTAAGAAATTTTAAACGAATAATCAATTATAGTATAGAAAGAGAACGTTATTGATATCTGGTGAACATGCTCAAGAATAAAGACGGAAGGAAAGATGTAGAAGAAAAGATCAAGCTGCTACTTAGTAATTGCTTTTCTTGAAAAAACTGGCACGTAAAGCTAAAAACATAAATAAATTACGCTACACACTCATAGCTTCACACTAGGATTTATGGGTGTCACTAGGATTCAGGTGTCATGGGTGGATGGACAACACACAAGGCGAAAGGAGAAACTCTACATTCAAATTTCCGCCTCGCTGGAAATTGAACCCAGGACCCTTGGAACGCCGATCCGGCATGTTATCAATTGCGCCATTTATCTTATATGTATATAAAATTCTCGTGTCACAATGTTAGGTACCTTACTCCTCCGAAACGGCTTTACCGGTTTTTAACAAATTTTAAATGCATATTCAGTAGGTCTGAGAATCGGCTACTATCTATTTTTCATACCCCTAAGTGTTGTTCACCCTTAACATTTTTTGACAAGACAACATTTGCCGGGTCAGCTAGTAGTTTATATTTTCTGTTCGTGTTATTGGTGAAAGGTGTTTCTTTCCTTGTGTAAGTGCGATATATGACATCCATTGGTCTCTAGACTTATAAGTTACTAGCGACCAGCCCTCGCTTCACTGAGCGTTAAATGGGGAACCTACATTCCCTAGCATAGCAAATTACATAAGAATGTACATAAATCCTATCCTACTTATCCTACTTCACACTTCCTACTTCCTACTTTTATATTATAAATGCCAAAGTTTGTAAGGATGTGAGTGAGTGTGTGTGTTTGTTACTCTTTCACGCTAAAACTACTGAATGGATTTTCATGAAACTTTGCAGAAATATAGCTTAGACATCCGAATAACATAATTTGTTAAAATTTATAGAGATTTTTGAAGGGACCGGTTCCCCGAAGCGAAGCGAGGACAAATTTATATAAACCTTTCTTGAGAAATTCTCTAGCTAATGGTAGAAACCGCATCAAAATCCGTTGCGTGGTTTAGAAAAACAAAACTTAGAAAGGCGCAGCCAGACAGAGTCGGAGGCAACTTTGTTTTATGCTATGTAGTGATAGCCGTCTACGACTTAAGTATAATGATCTGAAGGGCAGCCCAAGTTCTTTTGAAGGAATGTATTTTGTAATAATGTTCATGATACAAACTACTAGTCTACTAGTACCTCTCCAATTGAGTAGTTGAGAAGTTCCGTGCTTTTGGAGACACGTTAAGCCCGGTTGCAATTATTAGATGACAATTGTTAAGCCATGTGGAAGCCTTAAGGCAGCGTAAAAACTTATTACCGATTAGCCACAAATTTCACCACATCCACACTGAACCAGTAAGGTGGAGTAAATTTTAGGCCTCCTGAATTGTGAGGAGACCCGTGTCTTGCAGTGCGTCATTAAGGGGTTTAATCCAATGCAATATACAGATTTGGTCTAATCGGGGTCCATTTCAGTTTTATTGTTTTTAATTATGATAATCGAAATGGATCTTCTTCTTTAATAAAGGATCCTGACAATATTCATTTGAGACATCAAATATCTCCTATCGCCCTATCTGAATCGGGAAACTTGTTATTTATGTTTACAAACTTATATGTTACATATTTTCCCATTTTTGCAACATTTCTGGTTGATGCTCCGCTGCTATTGATCGTAGCATGTTAATATAACAGTCCCTGTCCTCACACTTATTAACAAACTAACCAACTAATATTCTAACACCATCTACTAACTGGACTAACCATCCTATTTGAGTCTAGTTCTACGGTCACAGTTGTTTTGGACGGCAGCGGAAGGGTGTTGCTGCATGCTAGTTTGCTATCTTATTTCCATAAAAAAGCACTTTATCCAGCTAAAAGTAAAGTAAGTCTCTCTGAGAGGCGAGAGGCTTCGGGTTCGATCCCGGGTGGGGCAAACATTAATTCGAAAGATATATAAATGCTTGTTCTCGGTTTATGGTTGATCGTGATGTCATGTTTATGTTGTTTACGTTACCCTAGATATAGGGAATCCTAGTGTTGGGATATGAGTGTGTAACATGTGTTCACTTAAGTATTATTTAATTATTTTTATATACCTGGACATATTATCACGAAACCGGATCGAAGCAATAGCGGGTCAAAAGAGCCATTAGAAGCGTCCTGGGTTCAATTCTTAGCGAGGCAGAAAATTATGAGCTTAAAAATTCTGTGTCGTGCGTGCCATGGACAACACACAAGACACACTGGGATACACCCATGAGAACAGATATTTCGAACGAAAATCCGCCTCGCTGGGAATTGAATGTTAATTTTTGCGCTTATTGCGCTATTTGAGAAGTCAATATTGACACATTTCAAAAAATTGCATGGCGTTTACGGTCGATTTTCAGTGGTTCATAAAATATCGATATAAGTACTTGTAGTTTTGATACTTGATTAATAACATTAAATTTTGTCTTGGTGTATGTGTATAGTTATTTCACCATTTAATCATCATTGTACAGTGTTTTTACCTTTTTTAAATTCAGTAAAACTAAGGATAAAATACAACAAAAAAGCAAGAAAAATTTAAAGGGGTGTTCGTTCATTAAAACAACTTAAAGGCTACATTGACAACATGATAAAAATCTTTACGATAATAACTTATACTTTTAAGTCGAAGCAAAATTTTAAAACTTACATTACACCGAATCGCTAAAAGTGCTTACGTACAGGGTCACTTAGCAACAGCATAATTTTACCACACCCCACTTTTGTCTTTGCCAAGGCCTTTGACACCGTGACTGTCGATTATAACTCTTATTCTTTATAATACAAGGTGGACGTTGGATTGGAAAGGCCCCCATTTCACTTACAGGCATGAAACCGGCCAGAGAATAATTGATAAGAGAGCAAGTCTTGATTTTTGTTGGTTGTTTTCATTGAGTACCAGAAGGATCGACTCTGGGCCCGGCACTCTTTATGCTCGGCCTTGATAGTCGGGTTTAGGGTTGCTCGATTAAACATGTATCCTATTAATGTGTTAACGTTGATACATCCAGTTTGATGTATGTAAGTGGGTCGTCATTTAGCCTTCAAATGATTCACATGGTTGTACGTAAAAATATGAATAATGTTCAAGATGAAATATTTATTTTATGGGCACACCATTTATTTTATGGTCCAACCAAACATAAAATATTACGCTATATTTCAATGTTAGTAAAGTTATGAGTGGCTATGGTTCTATGGTCATACCTACCTGCCAACAAGGGATTACCTACTTAGTACGTAAGGATGACGATGACTCGTGGCCAATGATGAGAAAACCAATAGATCCGTTCCTTTATTGGTTCTGGAACTAAACCTTTCAATAACTTTCTTTAAAAAAAAGCCATTTTTAATATCAACTAGTACCTAGAGTTAACACAAAACCCTCACGTCAGATGTCGTTCAAATCTAAGTGGAACCAGACGATAAGCATTAACTTTCGAATAAAAAAAGAATTATCACAATCGTCTCAACCAGTACAATTTTATGATGTAATTCACATTAAAAATACAGTCAAATTGAGAACCTCCTTTTTAAGTTGGTATAAAAACTATAGGGTTTTATTAATACAAAAAGTACCCACCCATAGCTTAGATGCAGTATCATGAAGCTGACTATACTACTTGTGACTCTGTTTACTAACCGAAGGTACCGTGGTCTCTACCCGTCAGGAGCAGATATTTATGACACAGAAAGGTGTTTAACCTCGGTAGTGGGTGTTAGGAACGTCTTATTTGTATTATCAATACCACCCTAGACACATATCCTAGTGCAGAGAATTCGACGCGACAGTTACTTGAATAATGTTTCTAAAAGGAGATGTTTCAAATCCGGCCCACAATATGTACAGTACCTCGAAAAATCGAGAAAAATCCATGGAATTCGGGAAAAATAAAGATAAATTACCTAAATGCATACTTTTCTGGTACAAAAATTGTATCTATCATTTAATTTTATCAAGTTTCAACATGGCGTCTTACCAATTTGTCATTGATCACAGATCACGAACTGTCTACTGTCACTTTAATATGACAGAAATGTACGTACATATGTCAAACTTCAATCAAATCAACCAACGTGACATGTGATGACAGCTTACCGCCATGACGGATTTTTGTTTTTGTGTTGCAATTTCAATTGTATATTTTTGTGTTGTACCAAAACACTAAACCAATTTGAAGTGATTGGATAGTTAAAAACTATTTGAATTGCGATTCTCCATATTTTAGTATGGTGTACAAAGTGGTGGCCGGGGCTCCATACATTTTGAAACAACTCCTTTCTTAGGATAATATTAATTTGCTACTAATATTTAATTGTTAGTATGTACTGAACAGATTTGTTTGACATACATGGGCCAAATTAAAGCAATTTACCTTCTCGGAAAGGAAAAATCTATCAGGTCTACGGCTTTTTAGCTTGAACTGTCGTCATGGAATCCCACTAAGGTCGCAAAACTAAGACTTGTAATTCCAAAAAGAAATTGACTTCGCTTCAGTTTTGGTGTTCTATCGATACTGGTTGCTTAGCAGCAGTACATATGCACTATGAAAATTATCTAGAAGAAAAGGATGGAGATAGATTCGACCAAGGCCAATCGATAATTTCCGTCCTTGCTTACACGAAAGTGGGAGAGAGATGGAGCCTATTCGATTTTATCTGCTAGTTTTAGCAATATGACGCAGTTTGTCGAGATTATTCTATGATGCCCTAGTAATCATGAAATTTTTGGAAGATTGAAGTACCGCCAGAACTCTTCAAGGTTTGCGGTCTGATGTCTCAAGCAGCTAACTAATTCTTATAACTAAGTCTTGGTTGTGGACTTGTGGTAGTTACTTGTGGTCCACCTTGCCTAAAAATGGGCGAAGCTGATCTACCAGGTTTCTTCTGTTTTATTTCGCTAGTTTCTATACCACCCAGTTACTGGTGAGCAAAGCTTGGTGATAATGTATTACCTACGTAAGGATTTACCTATGTATTAGTTTGAATTTATTTTTTTAACCAATTTCATTAAAGTAATATCTCCTGCTAGGCTAAGGTATCAGATTTTTCATATTCGGAACTTGAAACGCGAATATTGTAGAAAATTTCGTTCGGGTTATTTAGATTTGACGTGACGTCACTATGAGACGTGGAATGCAATTTCGTCATGGGTATAATTATGTTCTGTGTCATTTCATTCATTCATTAACACCCATATCTTGCCCATTGCTACTGGGTACGGGTCTTTTCTCAGAACAAGAAGGTTAAGGCCATAGTCAACTACTTACGCTGGCCAAGTGTAGATGGGCACACACACTTTTGAATTTTCAGCGAAATCTCCAGCATGCAGGTTTCTTCACGATGTCTTCCTTCAACTTTAAAGCGAGTGTCATTTAAATGCTTAAAACGCACTTATGAGGGTACCTACCTACCTTCGAAAAGTTAGGAGTGCTAGCCCTGGGATTCGAACCCGAACCCTCCCAGTAAGAGGCCAAATTTTTAACCACTAGGCTGTCGCCGCTTATTTTGTCATATACCACCTCTAATGGGGTAAACGTCATAGGTAAACTTAGGGATCAAAGTTTGTATGAAAATGGAACATAATATGGGTTATCCGGGATGCACATATTTTCTTGGCTGGCAACGCATTAGTGATGCCTTTTGTGTATTCCTTTTGTTCATAGGCCATATAACTTATATGAGTAGTTATTAAGTTAATTGATCTACTGTCAAACAGAAAAATATCCTACAATCATACATAGTTTATTTATTTCCTATTTCACACTTAATTTATTTGCTTTTTTACACTTCAAAATTATTGTTTTGTTTTTTGCTTCTTTATTTTAACCGTATTGTAGCAATAAACTTTATTCGTCTGATAATAATTTAACAACTAGGGAAAGTAGTACTAGTTGATCCCTTGGGGTAAGATGATCCTTTGCGATTGTGCCGAAATCACTAATGACATCTAGTTGTTTTCACCGGTTATATATAGCTCCGAACTAACCCCCGCCTCAGTCAAATCGTAATGGGGGCGTGAGCGATAGATTGATTTTGACGAGGAAAAAAAATTGAGTAACACTGATCTAAGGAAGGGATGACTTTGAGATTATATTACTTTTACTTTAACAATGTTAAATGTAATCACCGTCGTGTTTGGGGCTGTCCAATTTGCTTAATTTCGGCATTTGGGCGACGTGAACATAGCCGCGTGCTTGTAGGTTATGTTAGCTAACATTTAATGATAAAGTAGGACTTGGATCAAGATGATTCCTTTCTATATGGACGAGATGATCCCTGGGAATCTCATACATTATATTGTGTTTTCATCAAGTATAATAAAGCACTACTACAATTTAATGAAGGTCTAGAGTAGATATGATGAAATCGAAACACAGTTGAGGAAACTCCTCAACGATTTTGTGTTTAGTCTTGATTAATTTGTAATGACGAGAACTTTACCTACATATATGGGTTGAATTAAATGAATCTGGCGAGTAGTTTTTGAGTTATCTCTGCTTGTCGATGTTGTAGTTGGTTTTTTTTCGTAAAAAACAATTATTATAACCCTTTTCTTCGTAAAAATATTTATTTACTCGAAAGGGAGCTAACAACATCAAAGGGATCATCTTAACTCTACCTGGGGGATCATTT
The DNA here is from genome assembly GCA_905404135.1 of Hesperia comma. Taxonomy (NCBI): domain Eukaryota; kingdom Metazoa; phylum Arthropoda; class Insecta; order Lepidoptera; family Hesperiidae; genus Hesperia; species Hesperia comma. Next base: position 6,064,906 of record FR990032.1, on the reverse strand, counting down.
TACCCATAGGGGTGTACAAGATGATTACTTTGCAAGGTCTTAGAAAAATAATAATGTTTAAATCAAGCGCCAATTAATTGCTAATTTTGAGTATGACGAAAGTTAGATAAATATACTAGTTGTAATCGATTTTAGTTTTGCTTTAACTTGAAAAATATGTATTTTACAGCAATTCCCGCTTAAGGGGATGATCTCGTACTACCCTCCCCACTACATATTTATTTTTCTTTCTACATTAATTTAATAAGAAACACGTGCCAACTACTACTAAATTTGCTGTAGTCAGGACTGTAAACAAACCTAAATAAACTTTATTTAATTACATACTCCCAAATAAATAGTTTTGGTATACTTACTTTAAAGAACTTTCAAAACTAATTCTTAAATACTATTCATTAAAATGCTACGTACTGCAATAATAATAAATTGGCAAAGTTAGCACGAGAAAGTAAATTAGTTGCATTCATTACTAAACTAAGTTGACATATTTGCTGTAATTAGTAAGTAAAAGAAAATAAACATTATAAGGAACGTATGTTTAATGTGACTTTGTAATAATTGTTGCATGTTACAAACTGAATATTTGGCTGTCAACTTAAATGACTCCATTTTAATTAACTGTCAAAACATGCTGTGAAAATGTAAAAATAGGTTCATGTTGTGTCGTGATTCATGATTTGGTACGAGTAAAAATTTTGTGATATAGACTGGCATACATAGTCACCGTCATGTGTTGCATTTTTTAACCGATTTCAAAAAAGGAGGTTCTCAGTTTGACCTGTACATATGTATGTACGTATATTTGTGCGCGATTATCTCGCGTTTAGTTTAACCGATTTTAATGCGGTTTTCAGCATAGTATATGTCAGACTTAGGAGAAGGTTTTAGACATTTTGTTTGGCTGAACCGATTTTGATACAGCATCGTGTTTATCAGACTTAGGAGAAGGATTTAGGAATATTAACCGCGTTTAACAGAACCGATTTTTACTTTTCGGCGTTAAATCGGTTCCATTTTGTTAAAATTATTATGTTGCTTTTCTATTATTGCACAGATGGTTTTTAAAGATATAGGATACCACTCTTATTCTGCCTCTGAATGGGTTATCAGTTAACAAACGGTGACAGAACGTTAGTGGGTTAATTCATAATTAATGAAAGTCAAATTGGTAGTTGTCAGTAAGATTCTAGTTTTAATTCGGTCAAAGATGTGTTACCAGTGTTACTACCATTAAAGACTATGATGTTTCACCATTAAAAAATAACCGAATCCAAATCAAATAAATGTGTAATTCACAACCAAAACAAATACATATTGACACAAAACTTTACATCTACTGATCTGTTTCTGATTCACAGAATAAATTAATTTGGTCTACACTGTAGATCTTAAGTACATTAATTATATATATAATGATCTGAATCTGAATGTCTAAGGTGGTGTAACTCCACGAGTTTCACTGAATTTTTTTTCCACGAGTAGTAACTGACGGGTAAACGCAGAAAATCTTGGCGAACGAAGTGGCGGGTTGCTAGTGAATGTAATTCGCAAATTCTCCCAGTTATCCAGGTAACTGGCGGCTAGCGCGCCACGCGGAAGTGGCTGCATACAGCCTTCGCGGGGCAACGACCTGCGCGCAATCTGTCGTCGGGCGGAGGTACGGTCGCTCTGCTAGCGAGCTATCACACTCCAATCAAACCGCTCGAAGAATTTTTCTATTGTATAAAATAAGAAAACAATCGTTTGACAAACTAAAAACATGCTTTTGGAAAACTGGGTGAATTATAAATTCAAAACAATCAATTTTGACATTGTGCTCTTAAACTTTGAGGACTTGCCTGGTTTGGTGCCAATTCTGTACATAGTATTGGTCATGCTTAATTGGTCCAGAGCATTGTCATCGGACTTTGACCCCTGTACAAAATTAAGCTGTAAAATTTCGTTACATACAAGTGGAGCTAATAATTATATTGTATGTGTTAATATAAGTGCTATATAATATATATGTATGTGCTAATATATATGTGCTAATGTGTTAAAAAGAATCGTTTTGAGAGTAACTGTGATAGCTTCACGGAACGCCTCATTGTCTCATTCATTCATTATTTTCCAATCAGGCCTAGGATGCCCCACACAGGAAGTTTTATTTCTTAAAACAATTGTTATCAAATCGGCTTCGGGTGTAGGCACTAGTAGACTGTGTAGTTTCTAAAATTATATACAGATTTTCTCATGTACGAGTAGCAATATGTTATTTAGGCTATGAAAATCTTTGCAGAACATGAACAAAGCATGAACAAAGCATGTGAGTTGATATAATCCAAATTATTTTAATAAACAATGCAAATTATAGTTTACGATATAAATTCAAATATACACAATTTACGACGTAAGATATTCTAATCCTGCTCAATTTTTATTTGGTTAATTGTATATTGCTCAGACTTTATATTGTCTGAAAAATTTAGAAGATGCGGTTGTAAAAAGTATTTCATTCTACTATCGATACACAAACCATTTTCTTATTGGATTCAACGCATAAATGGTCTACTACTGAGCACCTCACACCTGAGAAGGCCTAAACCTAAAGCATACTCCTCGTTGCTTTTTTGGATTAGTAGATGTTGCCATATTATGAACAAAGTGCCAATCGAAATTCGTCACCACGAATCAACATTATGGTTAAACTTTTTTGCAATGTTTTTATAATAGTTTTAATAACGTGACTCGTTTGCTCACTCCGCCATTTTACATTAAAAAACATGAAAAAAATCTGCAACATTTCATTATATTTAATCTCCGCCTCCGCTATTACTCGTACCCTAACCAAATCCGAGACGAGTGCAGCCAGAGGAAGACGACACTGTTCCATCTCCCTCGCACCGTCCAGACATCGTATGTGCGTCTCTGTCTGGCCAATTCTATGTCGAAATTCGGCAAAATTAAATTACTTGGTCTGGAGGCTTTAGGTCGAATACCGCAATGTAGAGGTAATATAGTGCATGTCGAGTTTTGTACACTGCAATTTAGTTATTAATTGGATTAGCCAACAGGTATACTAATTTGACTTGGATATGATTTTCGTGTCATGCTATGTCTAACAGACAAATTATGATATTCTAACTGATTGATGTCTGAAAATTGTTACTAAGGATATTTATAGACGTAATAGAGCCCAGATTTTCAGAGTCTTTGTTGGTTTGTCTGTGATTTAAAATTTTTGCCCGTTCGTCTGAAAAACTCTTGTTTAACTTTAACTAGATATATTGTCTACTTCGGTGTAGGCTTAGTCGATTTCAATGAGTTTTTTTTGTTTATGTATCTAATAATCTCCCGGTAATCTCTGGTGTTTATTTTTTCGTTTATTAAGCGCAGTCGTTTACGATTAAAAATATAAAGTACACTCAACTCGAGTACCTTAAAAAATAGAAAACTGTTGACTGGTAATGCTTTCGGTTAATTAAAAAAAAAAAGAAAATATCTTTATTTCTTAGTCAAGTCGTTTGACCAACCCAGCTGCCCATGTGTTATTCGGGCCTTTTGGTCTCTAGCCAAAGCCATACAGGGCAACTTCTGTGAATCGTCCCTTCCACCTTTGCGCGGAGCAGACGGTACCCTGGCCCATACCGCCAAAGAGAAAGCCGATATCCAGGGCACACTCTTTGCGTCAAACTCAACTTTTGATGATGGGAGTGGAACTTTTGTTGTAAGTTTGGATGTCGCGAAGGCCTTCGACAGGGTGTGGCACAAGGTATTATTGTCTAAGCTGCCTTCTTATGGAGTACCCGAGTCTTTATGCAAATGGGTCGTCAGCTTTTTATCGGAGCGGAGCATCAGGGTCGTTGTCGACGGTACCTGCTCGGACACTAAGCCCATAATTGCTGGCGTCCCACAAGGCTCTGTGCTGTCGCCCACACTATTCATCATGCATATCAATGATTTGCTCGACATCGAGAATATCTATTGCTATGCTGATGACAGTACGGGTGATTCCCGGTACACAGGCCGTGCAAATATGTCTCGGGTGCAGATTGAGGAGAGGAGGATAAAACTTGTGTCGGAAGTCGAGACATCTCTGGAGCGGGTCTCGGAATGGGGCAGACTGAATTTAGTCATAGCACTACAGTTTCAGAACATTCCCCTTAACATCTCTACGAGCATTGGGATCCTAGGTGTCGACATTTCGAATGATGTTCAGTTTCGGGACCACTTGGTGGGTAAGGCTAAACTGGCTTCAAAGAAGTTAGGGGTGCTCTACAGAGCTAAGCGGTACTTCATGCCTGAGCATAGGATGTTGCTTTATAAAACACAAGTCCGACCTCACATGGAGTACTGCTCCCACCTTTGGGCTGGGGCCCCGGCTTGCCAAATGGACCCTTTTAACCGTATCCAACAGCGAGCTATTCGTCTTGTCGACGATCCCAAGCTCACAGACGGTTTAGATCCACTCGAACTTCGGAGAGATGTGGGCTCTCTGTGTCTTCTACCGTCTGTATAACGGGGAATGTTCTGAGTTCTGAGGAACTTTTTAGCATAATACCTGCGGTTTACTTCCGCCACCGCACCTCACGGGATAAAGCCAGGTTAGCCAGGTTCTACCAACACCACCTGGATACCTGGCGTTCGTCCACAGTTCGGTTTTCACGTCATTTTCTGCCGCGTACGTGTAAACTGTGGAACGAACTTCATTGCTCAGTACTCCCACAGTGCTATGACCTTCTTCTGGGTCCTTCAAGAAGCGGGTCTATCGCTTCCTTCGAGGCTGGCAACACATTTGTGGCGCCCCTGGTGTTGCCAATGTCACCCGTCTGCTCGTTTGCCTGCTTAGGCTATAAAATAAAGAGCTGCAGCCATGCTACGAAGCACGAACTGATCAACTAGCTGCTATTCAAATCATCATCTTATTTTGTATCGGTTAAAGTTCTAATCCGCGGCAGCGGAAGGTTGGTGCTGAACGCTTATTTGGTTCCTTCATAAAAAAGCAGGAGTCATCTTCCCTTGCTTCTTACGACACTCTGTGGCTAGGGTAAGTATTCTAATCCCTTCCAATACGTTGAGAAAGTCGTTAGAAGGTATATGTATTTACATCGTACTAGTAGCGGACTATGCCTGGCTTCAAAGCTGATTGGAGAAATGGCGACATAGACTAGAGAGTGTTGGTCAAAAAGTGAGCAGAACCAAAACTGAACACATGTTTTGCGACTTTGGTGGTCTCTCTGGTCCTGAGCATGTAACGCTTGATGGTGAGACTTTACCAATCTGCTTTGCTTTCCGATACCTGGGGTCACTAGTGCAGAAGGAAAGTCAAGCAACGCCATCCGCGCTTCAACAAATCACCATTGTGAGTGGTCTTGGAAGAAGCTGCAAGAAAGCAAAAAACTCCCAAGAAATTTCTTTTCCTACTCACAGTTACAGATTGAACTTACTACTAGCTATAGCTAAAACACGACACTCATGTCCAAGCTGATTTATCTATAAGATTAATCATCAAGTTTGCAATAACCTTTCGTCATCGTCAAACACTTACGTCACGACACTAACCTCGGTTGTTCAAAAATGAGAATAACGCAAATTCCGAAACATACATACGTTCGATATGCACGTGCCAATGAACTGGCGCATTCTTGCGTCCTTGCCAATACTGGGGTATTATACGCAAAATACTGCGTTTATATGATTTTAGTAGCTGTACGAGACCTGTATTAAAAAATAAGTGTATTCTGCCAGCAACTTGAAGAAATAAAACATATTGCAGTTCTCGTAGCAGTTTCGTAGGGTTCCGTATTCAAAATGTGAGAAATTAAAAGCCTCAGCTTTCTGAATATCTACATAATTATGTATCTTTCACTGGGGTCTACCTCTTGAAACAAAAATAGGTAAATACAATGAAATTATAAATAAAAAATAGGTATATATGTCATTCACGTGTAAAAAGTAAGGCATGCAAGCTCGGCCAATTGTCGTAGGTACTCTTCGTGACTATCTCTTTCAATCTTTTGCGATTCGTAGTTATCTTGGCATCCGTGAGCTAATTTATAAGTGCATAATTCGCGTTGAACTTACGTAACACGACAATTTTTTTGATATTTTTGGGTAAACACTTGGAACTTTTCAGAATAGGTACGTATTACGTAGTGTGGCCGATTTCACGGTATATGTATTGTATATAAAAATTACATAGAGTCACGTTACAAGATCCATACGTGTTGCTGTGTCGTCTATCTTTAATTGACCAAGTAACAAATTATTCAAGTAACTAATTATAGAATGTGGAATGCTCAGTGTTCAATTTACCTTGTAAGCAAAATCCACTTACTGCATTTTAAATCTTCACCGCCAATCTGCAATGTGTCTTAATCAAGAGGACGGAATCTGACATTTGTGTGGGATACAATTGAAACGAAAATATCGAACGCGATATTTCATATCGCTTGGTGATACCGAACCCTACGTGAGCGAATCCGACTCCGATAGAGAAATACTTCAAAAGATTGCTCTTCTGCTGGAAGTTTCGGTTAACGAAAATTTATGTTAGGTATAGGGATTAATTTACCTTTGAGTCCAACCCAACTATTGGGCGGATACCATCGTAAGGAAATCAAGGTTACAACGGCAGTTTGGAAGGCTGTGTACCTACTTCTCAATTTATTTACATGGTAGGAACTCTTGCATCATCCTTCTTACCCATAACCAATGGGAGTAACCGGCAGAGCAGGGCCCAAAGGGGAGTAGCTGCCCCTCTAGACCTCGGATCAAATAACCTAAAAATTGGATTGCTCTCCCAATATTTCCAATTGCTCCTCCAAAATTAGGTTTGCGTCCTCCACTTGGATCAAGAGTTAGGTAACATATCTATACCCATTACTTGGGCTTGGGTCTCCTCTCATAATATAAGGCATACAGACAATAGTGCACCACGCGGGCCAAGGGACTGGCAGACTACATACCTTTAAGAAAATTATGGGAACCTCTCAGATATGCAGGTTTCCTAACGATGCTTTCCTTCACCGTATCAAGGGACCTTTAATTTATATTATGCACATTATTGTTTATATTATGGTACTTCAAAATAACAGTGTTTTCTCAAGTGCTTATAGTTAACACAATATTCAAACACAAATGTTAAAATTCTTGTCTGTATTTCTATTGGTCTGAACGAATCCCTCGAATGTAGATAGAATAATAAGCATTCTAAAATCAAATGTTATCAACTGTAAGGCCTCTACAATTATGTCTGCAGCTAATGGAGCCTCTGTCGTATGTTTATGTTATGGCTAGGGTTGACACTAAGCTATTTTTGCATAAAGTTAAACCTCAAGGAGTTCATCGTATACTTTCTTCGAAACTTTCTGTTTGGTTTTTGTGTTATACATACCTACTCGATAATTTAATTAAAAATATGAATTTCCAAAGCATAGGTACCTAATACCCATATTACCTAATTATTATTTAATTAGTGTAGATAAAATCATTTATCGAAACAATAGTGGCCAAATAAAACCTCATTTAGGACTTACTTATAACATATTTAATTTATAAACAGTAAGATTTAGTTAAGCAATATGCTGAATACAGCAAAATCAGTGTACGTACTTGATCACGAAATCAAGAATTATGTTATCCTTAATAGTAATATGACTTACGTAGTTCTATTTTATAGTTATTTTGGGTACTTGTATTTCAATTAGGTAGCTTTTATGTAAGTACTAGTAGGTAAACTCGCCCTCGCTTCACTTCGGGGAACCAGTCAAAAATCTCTATAAATTTTAACAAATTATGTTAAGCTATATTACTGCAAAGTTTCATGAAAATCCTTTCAGTAGTTTTTGCGGGAAAGAGTAACAAACACACACACTCACAACCTTACAAACTTACGCATTTATAATATTAGTAGGAAGTAGGATTATTGTTTTAGAAGTACTCCATAACTAACTATTATGATTTTTTAAATCATTTTTACTTGAAAATACATGTACAAAGAAGCGAACTAAAGCAACAATCTCTTCTATGTACCTAAGGTGTTCCAAGTAATAGATCCCATGATATAATTTTCCGCTAATTGGTCCATACGGTGGCCAAGACAAGATAGCTGCTTAAGTCCACCCTTTTTGTAAATATTTTGAAGTAAAAATCATTAGTGTACCTACAAATATATCTATCTATCAAAAATTTTATCTCATACAAAAAAAAAATAACTGACAACCCTAACACACACGTGCCCACGAAAGATGACCCCCTTCCGAAAATAACAATTTGGGACGTCCGATTGGAACCCAGATCGGACTATCTCGGGTATCGCCCGTATCGACCTGCTATCGGGCCTTCAAGGCCGATTTGCATATCTCACAGCTCCTTGTGTAGTGTCAACGACATTTTGCACTGGGTTTTGACCGCGCCTCCGCCCACTTATTAAATTGATTTACTTTTATAGATGCCATCATCTCAGTCCTTTAGATTAGCAATGCATCCTTGACTGCATTTTTTACGGAATTAAGGCAAATGAACATGCAGCGCCACCCTTTCGCTGCCGCCCATGACAACTGCGAGTGACCAAGAATAAGAATAAATAAGAATAAGAAATAAGAATAAGATTTAAACAGGAACTAGGATGTATAAACAGTTTTCATGGGCGGCAGCGGAATGGTAGTAGGTACTGCATGCTCGTTCGGTACCTTAATCTAAAAAAAGATCACATGGTATTAAAATGTGTTAATATATAGTTGGTTAGTTTGTTAAGTGATTACAGCAGTTTCTCCGAACCGATACCACAGTATTGGTGTCAACCTGTTAACTGCCCACTCCAATGTATAATAAAGCAATTTCATATACTCCACCATTACTCCTGTAGATGGTATGATGATGGTCACATTGCTGCAGGAAACAGCCGACTAATAGAAGTTTTTCAGTCGACTTAAAAAAAGGTGCTCAATTCGACTATATTTTTTATGTGTGTTGTTACCTCATAACTTTGAACTGGGTGAACCGATTTTACTAATTCTTTTTTTTATCGAGCGACATCTAACAAGTAGTTTTTGAGTTATTCCTAATAATGCGTATTTAATACATGATCTTTATACCTACCTGATAACTTATTATATAAATATATTATTATAAATTTGAATAAATATATTATTATAAATATTATATTATTATAAATTTGAGTGACATTTGGCGGGTAGGTTTTGAGTTATCTCTAAAGATTTTGAAGTCAGTTATTTTTTGAAAAAGTTAGTTATTACGAAGGTCTCTAATATACCGTAACAATTGTTGTCTATAGATTAAAGCTGGTTTAGCGTATCATTATTTTAGGAGCAAGTATTTTTCGATTTCAAAGACAATACTTCTGCTGAGGTCCCATTGCCACTAAGGATGATGGAATTCCAGAAATCCTCAAATTTAATGGGCAGCACTTATGTTATTCATAATACTCGTATACTATGGCTACAAACCAATGGCCCTCCACTGAGCACGGGTCTCTCCTCATTGTTGGAGAAACCTAGAGCATACTCCACCACGCTGCTCCAGTGCGAATTGGTGAAGGGGTTTGTGGCCTACCCAGTATCGGAAGTTTTCTTGCCGCCCGAAGGCCTCCGACATGATTTAACGACTGCTATCAATCGATAACAACCGGGACCGACGGCTTTACGTGCCTTCCGAAGCACGGAAGCTGCTATCGGAACCAACGGCTTTAGGTGTACCTATTAGACAAGTGACTCGTATACCATAAAAGGCCAAAATAAAATACTCATGTTACGTCTTCCGCCGTAACCTCCGCCTTTTCTTATTACCTACCCATCTATCTATTCTCAGATGGCCTAACCTTGGATTTGCTAGTTTATATCTTTATAGATACTAGATATTATAAGTATTATGTGAATGTCCGTATAGCATTCAAATATCAACAATCATGAAACGATAAAGATATATTATGTCATTGACATAAATAAAAGAATTCGTATAAATAAGTACGTATCGTATCGTCTGTGAAGGCCTCACAAAAATTGTCAAACCGATACCAATTTGATTTTTTTGTAAACGAAAATTAAAAGGTATAGAGAATTTTGGATTTGCTTCGGAAATAGTCACGATCCCTAGTAACAGTCACATCAGCTTCACGTTTTATCAGGTTTCCGTCACAGCTTCACCCGCGTAGTTTTTTTTCAGTTTATCCTCCTTTTTATCCCTTTAGGGAGAAATTTTCGAAAATTCTCTTTTTGCTTCCCAATAGTTCGCAAGGAACATACCTACATGTCTTTCAGCTTCTTGCGTTCAGCAGTTTCGGCTGTGCGTTGTCTGTCAGTCACTCAGTAATGGCAATGTTTTATATGTTTACATTACATACCTACCTACCGCATTTGTAATTTTTTCATGTCCCTCCGTACGTAAGAATCATGCTTATGAACTGCTAAAAAAAGTATTTTTCAACACACTTGCTCGTAAAGTTGCTATTTTTTCTTTAGTCTTACGCCCGGAATGCGGTTTATAACACACTAGTGCGTTTTACTTTTCATTACCGCACTAGTGTTTTTCTTATTCCACTTTTTTTTTTAATATCCGTAAAGAGGTTGTTAAAGTTGGGCCATTTTAATAGGCCACATTTGACAACTGTTTGTCTTTGCTTCATAGTGAAGTAACCTGCTGAAAAACATCGATTAAATTGAATAAATCGATAAGGACTTCAAACATCTGTAAATTGAATGCGATTGGTTTAAAAAGTATTAATAAGCGCACAGTTCACACAACGACTAAAAAAAATGACAAAAATAATGCGTCAAAATAATGGCGCGAAATGTAATCATGACTTTTTTGTAACCTTTCACGTTTCTAGATACTGACTTTTGAGCCAGACTTTATTATATAAATGAATAATTACATATTTTTTGGCCTAAAATGTAATAAAAATAATTTTGTTTGTATTAAAATACATTTTATTTTGTAATCGTGAAATACTTTTTGACGATTAGTTCGACTTCTCGAATTCAACTTATCTACTCATCTGTTTCTTTCGGTACCATCCCTGATATTTAAAAAGAAAAAGACTGCACTGACGTAACTTTGTAACGACGTCAGTTCCTTACTTTTAAGTGTAAAAAGTTTAACAATATCTAGTATGGAATGTATTAGATACTATGGGGTGCCTCCCTTACAAGGTTACTTCGGAAAATTTTGACGAACTGTCAAATGTGGCCTATTAAAATGGCCCAACTATACCAAAAGATTTGTTATTTTGTAAATAAATAAACTTGTTGTACTTAGTCAAAATCTGATAAGATAAGATTATACTTCATCTAATTATCTATTAAAGCATTTAAAAAATACAATATTTTAAATCATTAATTACCGTAAATTCTTATTAGAAATACATAATTATTTAGTTTAATATATTGTGGCTGAATGTTCGGTGTCTCTGGACTTAACCTGCGCGCGCATAGTTATTCAACCAAAGATACGGCGCGCGAAAAAATAAACCGCGCCATTTTGTGTTTTGTGCAAACATTTGTTCGTTTATAATTTGCTGATTTGTGACTGAAAAATGTCGATACCTAATTGTTTTTTTCCTCGCAAGTGTGTTGAAAAACGTCGTATGATACGCGTGTGCTTTGTTCATTACAGTCTTGGCTCTATTACAGCCCTCGCCTTGCGGCTCGGGCTCAATTCCGCCTCGACTGTAATGACCAACTTCGCGCACTTGTATCATAATGTACTATTATCGGGCTACGAAGACATCACATAAAAAAATCAGTAAATATTTTTCTGCTACTACAAGGTTAGGTAGTAAAATGCTTAGTTTGGTATTATATGCTACAGAAATAGACTTAATTCATCATTTACATATTTAAATTTATTTGACCGAAGGGCTAACATTTATAAACAAATTAAAAAGTATAGCAACAGGGCGTCTACTGGGTTCATTTTTATCCGACTACGGCGAAGCTAACAGGAGGATTATGATTTTGACTTGTATGTTTGGTTGTATGTTTATCTGTAGGTAAGTCTATTGTATTTGTGGACCAAAATAAATCAGACACTAAATTACCCCGTATACCTACCCTACATCAGTGATAAACGCATTCAAATCCTGTAAGTCGTTTCTGATACGATTTCTAAAATTACCTATTCTGTTAATAGTCATTATGTAAATTTATTATTTTTATCCCATTTAGGTACATATTTAAATTGCATGAAAACATTTTCATGTTTCAAAAATACCTACTGGTAACGGCATTTACATATTAATCTAAGGTATTAGTGAGATAGTACCTCTACCTATCTACTTAATCAACAATGTTAGAAAGTCGTACAGGATTTTTCAACGACCAAAAAACTTCCAATTCTAAGTTTGACGCCTAGTTTAAATTCAAATTTTCTTTTCGAAATTATGTAGATTTTTTTTTGTTGTACGTAGGTACCTACAAACACAACTGAAAAAATATCTACCTATGTATTTTAGATTTTAGTAAGAAATGTAAAATAATCCAACTTATGAAATCTGTGCCAGAAACTCCATTTTTTGTAACAAAAAAATAATGCAAAAGTATTTACACTATGTAGTTAATAAACGACAGAAAAAACAAAATGGCCGCTATTAAAATAACACAGCACAACATGGAAGAAAACCTTAAAGCGTACAAAGTTAAATTAAAACAGGAATATATCAACGAGTACATCGAAGCATTTTCTGTCGGCGAACAAGCCCTGTCCCTGGCAACAGAATAAAAATACAACACATCATTTCCCTCCAAAAGTTGTTGTCAAAAATAAATCAAATTGGTCTGTGGAATGTGAATAGCGTGCGCCCATTGGCCCATACTTTTTCTTCTACGAGTGGGGGACCTCAGCTAGGGTAGCCAACGTTTTGATAGGAATAATCTATTCCGTTCTCATATTAAAACGAGAACTTTCAACAAGCCACGTATCGTGTTCAATATTGTGCATTATTTATTTCTCTAAAAGCTTCTTTTTTAAACTTGTTGGTAAAATTATGTTTACCATTTCTTATTAATAAGGGAATAGCTTCCACATGACCATTATTTCGGCGTTTAAACACAACACGTATAAAATTACTGACTGTCCTACGTGTAAGTTTTGACACGTCACGATGTCAAACCCGGAAATCTACTCACCTTACATATCGCCCATAATTAAGCTTCAGACTCATGAACACTGTATCAAGTTTGTAACGAGTCGAGTGTAACTTTTTATTGATACTAGAGACCATCTCTGTGGTCGAAATTCGACCGTAATCCTTTTATTCATTCATTTCTCACATTGAAACTATAAACATACACATTTTAAAAATCTTGTCACGTTATCGTTAGCGTTAAACACATGTTAATGTGCATAGAGTTTGAAAAAAGTATTCACAATAAAAACACGATTCGTCTTCGTATGAACAAGCTCTTAAGTGTAATGTAATATTATATTTATTAATTTAATATTAAAATATATATATATAGACTTCCTTCCTAAACTCTCTATATAAACTTTAAAGGTGCCAAATTCATACTTCTTCGTCCGTGTAATTTTCGTGAACCGAAATACAAAATTTTTGCTTCACGAATTAATATAATAGTCGTTCAAGACATCCCACTTACTCCGATATGCATGGTTACACTAGTTTTACAAAGAATACATGATCCATGGTTCTTCTAGGACAGTAAATAGGAGTCGGTTGGGTAAAGGGCCCGTTTTACTATTGGCCTATCGGACCAATGGCGAGCCAATGCATTGTCATTGAGGAAATATTTGTAGTACGGCCAAGGCGGCTCTATGTTATCTATGATAGTACAATTTGGTTAACTAGTTACCGGTGATGTAACAGCTGGCCCTTATGCCCAAAACGTACGGTTCATTTTTGAATTATTTTTTTATAAAATGATTTATGTAAATGTATGTATAATCATTTTGTGTACAATTTGGTTTTATCTACTTATTGTGTTTTGATCGAAATGAAAAACTTATGGAGTTGTTTTCGGATCTAAAACTTACTGGTTTATTTTTTTATAACGGATACTATTTCCAGTAAAATAATATTTTATTTGATAGTCGAATAATATTTTTATAGAGAAATACACAGTTTACAGATTATTCCTTACATTTTGACAAAATACCATAATCTTATTTTTTTATTTAATTATTAAACAACACAACACAAAACGCAAAATGCAAAACATCGAGGTTTGTTTTTCAGTAAAGATTACTTTTAATTCCCATTTGATGTTAAGTAGGTATCTCGTGAAAATTAAGCATTTGATAGTCACTTAATTTGACATGAATTCAATAGGGGTTACACTTTAGGCCTAATAAGAAATAACTACTTATATTAATATAAAACGTAAATAAATAACTATATTAAATACAAAATGTGGCTATTAGGCTACTAAAATGTACTTATCAGTGGAAGCAGCAGTTATAACAAACGTTCAGACATACATACAAAAAAAATTGTACTATAGGTCTTACATAATAATTATGCTTTACCAACTGTAAACCTTCATAAAAGATCTTCTCAATTTCACCATATAGAGATCGACCATTTAAATTATAGATATTACTAGCTTTTGCCCGCGGCTTCGCCCGCGTGGAATTCGTTTATATCGCGAACCGGGGAAGTGGGGAGAAGGTACATCATCAACTATCTTCCTGGGAAAATTCATCGAAATCGGTTAGGCGGTTTAGATTTTTCATACAAACTTTCATCCCCTATTTCAAGCCTTTAGGGGTTGATTTTTGAAAAAAAAAGTAGCCTATATGTGACTCTGAGTCTTCAACTATTTTCATTCCGAATTTCATCCAAATCGCACCGGTGGTTTAGCCGTGAAAACGTCACAGACAGACAGACAGACAGACAGACAGACAGACAGACAGACTTTCGCATTTATAATATTAGTATGGATAATTTTGTAGATGACGAAATTCGAAAGCATTACTATGCATGAAGATGACGTAAATTACATACCGATGAGTTATGTCATTCCACACATTGTGACGTCACCGCTAACATAAATTTCTTTGTCTAGACCCAAGTGTTTGCTGTAAGTGTTAACTGTAGGTATATCTAGAGTTATATATATACCATCATTCTTTGTTGAACCAAATAATTGACTAACATAGTAGGTACCTACTTATAATTTTCTGCAAACACCTGATATCCTTTGATAGGATTGATTGCTCCTTAAGCTCCTTTGATATGACTGTTTTATTTGAAGTTAGATTACACGTACTTACACACCTTGTCTTTCATATCCTTGAGGATCTTTAGAAGTTCGGATTCTGGGTTAATAATTTCTTCATCAACTGCCACGAACCCTTAGTCCACAGTGGCAGTCCACAGTGGTTTTATGAAAATAGTTGACAAACGGGAAGAGTTAAATTTCAAGGGAATAATAGACGTTTCGATTGCAATGGAATACCTACATAGTTTGACACATTCGATGTCAAACTATAAATACGACGCAATTGAATAATTTATTAATAGGAGATATAGGCCCCTGGCGATGTCATCCATCTCACCATCATCACTCATCATCAAATCATCATCGCCAAAGACATCGCTAATACGTTGTCGGCCAAGAAGCAGTAGGTAGGTAAATGGCTCGCAAATGACTAATAGTTGAACTGTATGAAGCTTCCCCAGTGCAACTCACAAGTACCAGGCAAGCATAAACGCTAAAGATGTACCTACATTTATAGTTTTTATTCCCAACTTCTATACAGATAATCTGCGGTGAAAGATCTCTGTCGCAGTTTGAGATTAGCGGCGCGGTCGACGACCCGGGCCGGTCGCGGGACAGATAAATTATACATTTATACACGTCACTGTATAACTATACAATATACCTACATACATTTATACTTAAGGTATAGAATTAGGTGCTACCGTTTTTTGAATTTTGGTTACCTCGCAGACTCTTGAGGTTGATTACAGAGTGCCGGTTGGTTAGTGCCCACTTAAGTATGGACTTAATGCATAATGGAGTTTACTCCTTATGAAACGATTTGAGTTATAAGGCCCGGTACGGGAATTTTATGAGGAGTAAAATCAAGTGTAACACGAAAGTTGAGGCGTTATGTAGAAAGAGACAAACATATAAATCTGTAGGATTGAACGTGTAAAAGAATGAGATGGAATACATTACACAGCATATCTCATTCTCGGGGTCTCCTCTTTGCGCGATACTTCGTAGTCTCACTGTATAGTTGTACTGTGCGTATGTTTGTACGTGTGTGTTGCACGCCTGCGTATTACGAAGTTCTGTCACAACTTGTATACTGCTGCCGAGTACAGGGTATGCATGCTGTATAATAAATGCATATAGTAGCATTTATTATTATTATTTATTTGGTCGTTGGTTAATAGGGTGCACGGCAGTGTTCAAGCCAAGTTTATATGAAATACAATTGATAAAAAAAAATATACATATTTCAAATTCGAATATTAGCTTCATTAGAGACACGGTAGTGTCTAAGCCAAGTTCCACAAAAAATACCCCTTTTGTTTTGTTCATTAAAATTATTTGTTTCCTATTTCTTATAATACTTGGTGCACGGCAGTGCACCTCGCCAAGTTCGAAATTTTAAATAAAGTTTTATTTCGTTTATTATTTATTTGGTCGTTGGTTAATAGGGTGCACGGCAGTGTTCAAGCCAAGTTTATATGAAATACAATTGATAAAAAAATGTATACATATTTCAAATTCGAATATTAGCTTCATTAGAGACACGGTAGTGTCTAAGCCAAGTTCCACAAAAAATACCCCTTTTGTTTTGTTCATTAAAATTATTTTTTCGTTTCCTATTTCTTATAATACTTGGTGCACGGCAGTGCACCTGGCCAAGTTCGAAATTTTAAATAAAGTTTTATTTATATTATTTTGTAACATACTTTATGTAATACGCTTTATTGAAGTAATATACATAAATAATCCGAATAATCCTTACTAATATTATAAATGTGAAAGTGTGTTTGTTTGTTTGTTTGTTTGTTTGTTTGTGACGCTTTCACGTCGCAACAAAGCTATTATATGGTAAGGTTTATGTGTGTGGGGATAGTTAGGAGGGTGGAGAGTGACGTAGGCTACTTTTTACCGCGAAAAAACATCCCATTCCCATGGGAAGATCGATGCTTTGTTAGTTGCTAGATATTTATTTTCGGAGTTGTTAATAGATGGCGTTAATTTGCAAGTTCTGAATTACGCTATGAAATACTACATGTAATTTACTTAAGTCATAGGCAAATGTAATAGGCTACTTTAGCTCTGCCTCGAGAACTCCCCGCTCCGGCTGTATTCAGTGTACCGCCCGCCCGCTGGCACTATCCTGTTGGCTGATGTCCGCAAGTTGCTGGACTCGCCGACACCGGTGGTGGGCGCGGGCGACTGGAACTGCATCCGGGGTGGAATAGCCTAGCTGCCAACAGAAGCGGAAGGCTACTTTTTGATGCCGCTGAACAGCACGGCTACACTGTCGAGGGTGTTGCACACCGTTACCGCGGCTCTGAATAAGAGAGAACGCGTGTGTGCAGTATTCCTCGACATGGAAAAGGCGTTCGACCGTGTTTGGCACGACGGCTTATTCTCTACAAGATCTCGCAATCGTCGGCGCCCCGGAGTGCCGTTAAGGTGATCTCCAGTTTCCTCGAAAATAGAAGCTTCAGAGTAGTGGTTGAAGACGCCGAATCCACCGAGTACCTGTCCCCGGTCTGCTACGCCTGCTACACCGACGACATCCCGGCGGCAGGGGGGGGGCGTCGCTTGCCCTGTATGCCGATGACGTGGCGTACATCACCACGTCGCTGAATAGAACCCACGCCATCGTCAAGATGCAGCGTGCGCTTGATGCCCTCCCCGAATGTCTTGCCGCGTGGAGACTGTCGGTGAATGTCGGGAAGACGCAGGCCGTGAACATAGGAGGATACCTCAACAGGCGGGACCCTACTCTGGAGCTTAACGGACAAGATATCCAATGGGCCCCACAGGCCAAATACCTGGGGGCAAAATCGACGGAAGACTTTCGATGAAGCCACAGGTTACGAAAGCCGTCGCGAATTCCAGAAGCGCGATGGCAGAAACCAGTGCTCTCATCGAGCCTCCCTCTCGGACTGAAGCTCGGGGTCTACAAGACCTACATCAGATCCCGCCTCACGTACGCGGCACCGGCGTGGTACGCGCTCGCCAGCGAACCGCAGCGCAAAAGGATGCGCGCGGTTCAGGCGATTGCGCTCCGCCGGCTGACTGGTGCGCCGAGGTACGTCAGGAACGTCGTCATCCAGAGGGACCTTCGAGTCGAGAGCCTGGACGACTTCATCGAGAGATTGGCACGCAACATGTTCGGGCGTGTCGACGCGTCGCGGTTCCCGCATCTGCAGGACCTGGCGCCGCTCCACACCCGTTCATCGGACCGCTTGCTGACCGCTTGCCGACTTGCTGGTTGCGCGGGACGGGCCTAGCACTGACTGATACTGGGGCTTCGTAAGTCGTCGCCCGGCGCTGATCGGCTCCTGCTGGGCTTCCCACCAGCGGGATTCACCCGGTAGGGCCTCGATCGCCTTGGCGGAGTGGAGATGAACCCCATCCCGTTTAAGACTCTGTGGCCTGTAAAAAGGCCGCCACTCACCGGACTTGACCTATTGGTTAACCACAGATGGACAACCAAGGGCCTTAGAGCCCAACCCAAGGACCGGCCCGTTTTAACGGGCCGCGAGAGACACCCCCAAAGGGGAACTAACTGTCCCGAGGGCTCCACACACCTCAGACAGGGTGGAGTGAAGAGAGCGAGTAGTAGGCTACTTTTTAGCCTAAATTCCTACGGGAGCGAGACATACGCGGCTGTTACCTACGGGTCCCGAAGCGAAGCGCGGGCGGTTCTCTAGTTACAGATATATGTTTGTTTCTCTTATCATTTTAGCAGATGCGTTCATTTACCCTTTTTTCTATTCGATATATATCATAATTATCGTTCGTAAGGAGTAAACTCCAATCGTGCGTCGTAGCTGACACACACTTTTTTATAGCATTTATATTAATTTAGAAATGATTAGTGCCAGCCCTGTAAATGTTTTATTTATCCTGATAACATTTGTAAGCACAAGTGTTGAAAACATCTAACTCGCTAGTACGGACATAAGTTTTGTATGTCTTATACCTACCTATTCTTAAATTTTCTCCTGTTTAAGCAATTACACTTCCACGCTACTTAAAAATTGCAAAATAATGTGACATTTAAGATATCTTTACTTATCTAAATCATTTAAGTAAAGAATAATTCAATTTATCTACAAATATTATTGTTCCTTAAATACCATACAATTTTTGTGTTTCATTTATATGTAAAGAACCAATAATCGAGGAAACAAGCGAAGAACGCCGAGAAGTTTCCACTGTAACCCACAGTGGTCATAACAACAAAAATATGATTATTACGTTGAAAGCCATGAAAGAACCTAAGTTATAATTTCATAAAAAGTTTGTTTTTAGTAGGCAATCCTGTGTTTTAATTTTAACCGACTTTTAAAAAGTAGGAGGTTCTCAATTTGACTGTATTTTTTTACGTCTTAACTATGTACTGGGTTAGGTTTTGGTTTGGGTTTGATTTTGATAATTCTTTTTGTGTTCACGTCCAATATAAATCTGAGTGACCATTTGATGGACAGTTTTTGAGTTATCTCTACTTATCGATTTTGAAGTCTGTAATTTTTATTCAATTTTAAGTTTTATATTTTAGGTAAAAAGTTAGTTAAGTATTATAATTAATTTTTGACTACTTTATCCGACACTGCTTACCTGTTGCTATGCCTGAGCTAGATATGAACTTGGGCTCAAGGACGAATGAAGAATGGAGAAGAATAGACCCTCCCACTCAAAACTATTCCATTGATCAGACATAAAATCGTAAAATGATCCTTCTTCTACCTAAACAAAGGTTGCAAATACGAAATATCTGAATATAGGTATGTACGAACACACTCACTAAGTATGTCAGTAAATTTTGTCAGGCAAGAGCCGGCAAGACTCGACGGCGCCCCACAGAGATAAGGTCGTATCTGATAACTTATCGATACAATGCCTCCTTGTCGCGAAATTACATTAGTGCTATTGTATCCGAGGACAGTAAATTGTATCGCGGGTTTGGTCACTAATTGCTACGAGGACTTAGGAGGGTTTTTGTAGAACTTTAGGCCTTTTTATCTCCACATGATACTGACGAGATTCCTGGAGCACAAATCTGATAAGTTTTAAATGCTTCAATGGCGTTGTGTCAAAAGTGTCAGAATAGTTTGACAGATGGAAAAGATATTGTTTATAAGTCTTTTTTACTGAATGACTGACAGACAAGGCATAGCCGAAACCACTGTCCTCAAGAAGCTGAAATTTGGCATGCATGTTCCTTAGGGAAAGTAGGGAAGCCCTAAGAGAAGATTTTTGTAACTTACCATCCCTAGGAATGTGGAAAATTTTCAGAAATTGCCAGAATGTGCAAAATTTATTAAAACTTTTTCATCGTTTAGCAATTTATCGTAACCTACAAATGCATCTAATATTAGGCTCTATTCATTTGAGATACTACATAAGTACTTACTCGTAATAATTTTTCAATAAATAAAATTTGGCAGAAGGTACCTACCATTCATCTTTGAGAAAAACAACGAAACGCGAAAAAAGTTAGCAATATCTTCCACAGATAATTCTCATAATTTTCTCTACTCACTTTTCCTATAAATCACTTATTTAAATTGGGTTGTGAATGTTGTGATACGATTGGACATTGGCTGGCAGATTGCAGTAAAACCGCCATTTAGCTAATGTTGAATGCGGAATGGTGTAAATGTCATCGTTTGTGTAATTTATAAAATGCTGTTTTACAAAAAACTAAGTATCAATTTAATTACAGTATAATATCAATATTGACATTTATGTATATTGTCTAAGTATACCTACCTATGGTACATCATTATGATTTTCTGGAAATAATCAGTTTAAACTAGACTTTAGATGCGGATGCTTGTTTCCCGCCAAATTGTTGGTCATAATTTTGATGGTACTGAATTTGAAGGGTTAACATCTAAAAATAGTCTTTTTAGGGTAAGCAATACTATTTCACTTTTTCTCTTTCACTTACTGTTTCTAGCTTCAAATAAATCTTTATCTTTAATTTTCTGGTAAATTTCTTTTGATTTTTTCACGCTTAATTTCGTTCTGGGATAATTTACGTCACCCCTACAGACTTCCCACGCTTCAATATCAATATTACTAATGCACGTGCTTTTAACTTAACCTGTGCATTGAGATACTATTGAACCTGTGATAGATTTTGAGGAACAGAAGCAGCCATTTTGAATTTAGTGAGTATTGATCGGGCCCTCGAACGGCACCGTTGCTAAGCAACACAGTTTTAGTCGTTTTAGGTAATGCAAGACATTTGTGAAAGAAATCATTACTTACAAAGGCGTTTTTACTAACACCACCTTAAAAAAATTCTTGATACTTAATTTAATGTAAACAATTTAATTGAAATTATTATTATGCAGCTAACTGGTGTGTCCTTAAAAAAACTGAATTTAAATTTGGAATTTGACAACACTAACTGTAGATGTTCTTCTTCTTCTTCCAAGACCACTCACCTTAGGGATTTGTTGAAGCGATGGTGTAGCTTGACGTTCAGAAAGTGTTTGTAAAAACCTATTTCAAAGAAATAAATATTTGAATTTGAATTTGATGCATAGATCACTACTTTTTAAATAAAAGGTCATTTCCAGTTTTCACAATTTGACAATAATTTGATGACCGTTAAAATATTTATAATACTCGTAATATCAGGATGATGAATGTGAAATTATGAACAAATAGATAAATTATCGTTTCTACTTACACCAAAAAAAAAGTAAACAAGTAACTTAAAACAAAATATGTATGTGTATGGCCTTACGGCAACTTATAAAATGAAAGAAATACAAGGCGGACATAATGTTAACAAAGACAAGAAATAAAAAAAAACTGATAAAAACTTTTTAAACTCTACCTACAACAGCAGTGAGAGGCCAACAAAGTACATATTATGTGTTTAAGTTTGAAAGGAGCGTAGAAGAAAATAATATTGAGAAGAAAAGAAAAAAAACAGGAGAGGATGGAATAGAAAGGGCCAATGTTAAGTAATAGTGACGGATACTATTGGAGAACTTGCAACACTAAAATAACCTCACAAACCATTGTTAAGAGAACGGATTTCTTCAATGTAGGTAAACATCAGTCGAATGAAATTCATTTTTAACCGACTTTATAGACGAGGTTCTCAATTCGACTTTTTTATTCGACTTTGACTACGTTTTTTGTCTCGTTTTATTATTGGTTGATGTTAATTTTTTATAAGTTACTGACTGACAGGGCAGACGAGGTCCTGTAACATATTAAGTAAACATTGTTGCTCCGCTCCTTTTGGTAGTAGCGTGATGTTATGTAGCCTATAATAGTCTTCCTCAATAAATGAACTATTTAAAACAAAAATATTTTTTTAATCGGACTAGTAGTTCCTGAGATTAGTGCTTTCAAACAAACAAATAAATAAACTTCCTGTTTATAATATTAGCATAGATTTATTGAATCGAATGAAATGTGTAAATTAAATTAATTAAAATTATTATTCATCAACCAAGCTGTAGCAATTAAATGTTTTCGGCGTCTTCTAACCACAAAAGTGTCTTCAATAGGACCACCATAGAGGTATACCTACACTAGAGTAGGTGTACTTAGTGTAGAGTAGGCCAGCAATAATAGGACTGCGTATCCCTGGAATTATCAAATAATAAATTCAACCAAATGAATTCGACTTAGTATCGACTTGGCACAAGCAACCATCTCTCTCTTTCTATTCGAGTATCAGTGTAAAGCGTGGCTTCTTCGCTGCCGTTCTGCTCTCTGTTTCTCTGCTCCGTAACTCTATGAGGACCACTCTGTAAAAACACACTATAAAAAATATAGTCGAACTGAGAACCTCCTGCTTTTTATGAAGTTGGTTGAATATGGAATCCAATGCTGTCGTCGCCATCTATCAAAGGGCTCTAGAATCTTGATGGTCGTAGAAAGAGTATTAAAGCAAGAGATAACTCAAAAACCACTCGCCAAATGTAGCTCAAATTCATAAGGGACCTCACGACAAGCACAACCTTTAGAGAAAAGAATCATCAAAATCGGAACACTCAATCAAAAGTTATGAGGGAATGATCATAAATTAAATTGACATTATTGAAAATACCTACCTCAAAAACTGACCGGCAGGTGTCGCTTAAATTTTAATGGGACCAGATTTCAGTCATTATTTTTCGAATGCCGAATGAATTTTCGATATCGGTTCACCCAGTACGAAGTTCTGAGGTAGCTCACATAAGAAAAAACAATTTACAGACGGACTGAAAACCACCTCCTTTTTTTGAAGTTTGTTAAAAAACATGTACCAATTTAATTGGCGACTCTGAACCGCCACGTGTGAACCAATATTCCAATGCATAACGTTCCACAAATCTGTTAATAATAAACTACAAGATAGAACTATGTAAATAATAAGGGGCGGAATTTTTATCTACACTTATCTCTGTTTCGTACTCCAGACGTAAAAAAAATGTCTACACCTGACGTATCTACTAAATATGGACGTCGATAAGTTATAACGGATTTTTTATCTATATTTGTGGCAGTTGTGTGGTCATCTATAGACGAGTATACAAGACGTAAAGATGTCATCTATCCCACTCACACAAAAAAGAAGCAACTTATGCCAATGACATGAAAAACAAAGAGACAGAGAGATACAATTTTGTCTCGCATAGCGTGCCCGTTCTTAAATCGTCTTCATAGAAAGGAAAAAGTTTTCAACTCAACTGTATTTTTAAATATATGTATGTACCTAAGCTCATAGTTTTTTAATGGATGAACCGATTTTGATAATCCTTTTTTTATTCAACAGCTGAGACTTGTGGTCTGAACCCATACAAGTTTGAGCATCTGAGGGGTACTTTTTGTGTTCTGTACTTATCGATTTTGAAGTCGATTGTTTTTTTTTTTAAAATTATTTGCTCTTAAGGTACGGAACCCTACAAAAGACCGTCATAACATAGTGCCTGACTACAACCAGTACATACCATCATCGGAACGTTTATTTCCCAGACGGACACCGATAAGGTATGTTGTCTAATTATGTCGTTCATTCCTTATTCGTGCTTGGCTAGCAACGAATTCATTGATTACTCCGAGCTATTTACGGGTTAACGGGCAGTGTGTAATTGTTTTGCCAATTGAATTTCAGACAAAACAGACATGTAGGCACCGGTCAAACTCAAACTCAAATCAAATGTAACCCATTATTCGCCCATGGGCCATTACTGAGCAAAGGTCGCTCCTCATTATTGAGGCCTAGATCTGTTCCTTCTTGGGTGGGTGGATTGGATTAGCTAGCCAACTCTAGCATCGGAAGTTTTCATGGCGCCCGAAGGCTTCCGAGATGGTTTAACGACCAGGGCCGACGGTTCAACGTGGTCTCGCAAGCACGGAAGCCCTCAAGAAATTTTTGCCACTACCGGTCACCCATCCAACTACCAACCTCGGCCGTACTTAACTGCTTGACTTTAACTTTGTAATTATTACAGAGGTATTAGCAATATGGTCAAAATAAATCAATGCTATTTCAAACTTCCTACGATATATAAATCAATAGATATTATAAAACCACACCCAAAACGGTTCAGCAGTTTCTAATATAGTGAAGGAACGTACGGGCAAGCAATTTAAGATTAATTGTTATACAATATACTGCATAAGTAAATACCCCAACTAATATTTTTACGAATAACTTCCAATAAACATCACTATAAACTCATTATTAGGAATCTATCTCTTCTATATCTTAAGAATTAAGACTGTCAGTAAGTAGAATAACCAGTCAAGTGGCAACAGGATCACAGGTTACAAACTTGACCTTCTAATGCTGGACCCTCAAACCATGGCATCCTCAAGGATTCTCCCATGCCCTTTAGACAGAACGGGTTATAAACAGGTCCCAAAAGTTTTAATATGGGGTGAATTCATTTGAATAATCACACACCCTTACAATTCGATGAGAATCTTTCTGAGACACTATTCATATTTTTATTGGGTTGTGATACCCCTTTTTATTTTTAAATAGATTCATAGATTCTCTATTCGTCTATTTCTACTAGTTACAGCCTGTTCTATTTTTAAATATGTAGGGTCATAGATTTGTATATACGAGTAATAATTGTTATAAATAGAATCGTACTGGTCTGTGATGACCCTTATATGTTTTAACCATAGATGTTTTAAAACAGACATATGTGATAATTATTAACAATTATTAACCGACTATTCCATTGATAACACTAACACGTATACCCTCACGATAATTTTTTTGTGTATTTGTTATGTTATTAATATAGCTGAGTCTGTATGTTTGTACCTATGTTTTAACACCTAACAATAGCTCTTTCCGTATTCAATGTAGAATCCATCCATCTATCCAATGTTGCATGTTAGATTACTGTTGGATAGGTGACTGTTTTACCACATCTGTACTGGAATTTCCTCTCGCAATGTGACACAGACCATAGTCAACCATACTGTCCAAATGCAGATTGACTTTTCACATAATAAGGAGCGAGATAAATATAAAAAATATTAAGATGTCTAGGAGTTTGAAAAAAGAGTGTCAATAAAGTTCAAATTTTAAAATCAGCTGAATAAATAATAATGATTGAAGAATGAATGATGAATTACGTTCGAATTTCAACTATTTAAATAAAAATACGACTGATAACGATAGACTCTTTCGATTGGTTAAAGAAGGGTCATGAGTTCTCATAGGTACGGCTTATCTATTTCCTTCACGACACCCTATCTATTTAGATAGATATCTATTTATTATTTCTGTCGTAAAATTAACTCGGGAACCCCACAATTGGTCTATTATGACCCTTCTCAAATAAAATAGGGAATAGGGTTATTATACATATGTTGTTCCATAATTTATGATTCTAGGATAGGTAATTTATATAGCGAATGGTCAAAAGGGGAGTTTTAATAGATATTTTTTTTAACTGATAGAAATAGTTTTAATATGCAAGAGTAACATATTTTTGTGAATACCTACATTTATTTAGATCGCAATAATATTAGTCAATCAATCATTATATCAATAAACAATATAATCGTATACCTAAAACTCTTTCGTTACTGAATGACTGCCTGACAAACAACGCACAGCCGAAACTATTGAACGCAAGAAGCTAAAATTTGACATGCTTGTTCCTGGGGAATTGTAAGGGAACTAAGAGAAGAATTTTGAAAATTTTCCCTCTAAAAGAATAAAAATGGGGATAAACTGAAAAAAATCCACCCGGGTTAAGCTGTGGAGGGAAATAAATTTGTACAATTAATTGTGAACAAAACACACCAGCGATTATTTTCAGACAACCATAGGCTGAAGAATTATAAAAATAGTAGTTGGTACATAAGTAAGGAGGCTACCTACCAGACTCCCTAGCGAAGATATACATAGGTTGACAACTTTTAATGTAGAGCACACGCGTATTTAGGTATATCAGTAAAAACCAAAGTAATCTGTTAGCCATAACTTTTTTCTTCAACTTTGTCATCCTGTAAGGATTAATGTAAATTATGAATTGAAACATGGCAAACACAAAAATGATGAAAAGCCAACAGTCCGGACATGTACGGACAATTCTGTAATTTTGGTAACTAAAGTAGCATGAATAGAAAGTATGAATAATTTATTATAGGTTATTTTGATATTATATTGGGTAGAAATAAAAACTATAACTTTATAAATTAAAATAGCTGGACATAAAATTATATGTGGTCCTTAGAAATACATCCTGATCATATCAACCTTCTTATTTATTTTTGGAACGAAGTTCCTTACGGCAGGCTTGGAGGAGATAGGGATTTTGCTGCGCGACCGAACTGAAAAAAATGTGATAGTAAAACCGTAAGAAAATATGCGTGGAATAAAAGCGTTATATTTTGCGCAGGCGCGACAGCAATAAGGAAGTGTAATAGCTTTTGCGTGAAACGTTGATTCTAGACCTAAAAACCGAAGTACTAAGTGCTGTGTAATAAGAAATCACCCGCATTACTGCAAATTATTAAACATTGCAAACGTTTGATCAAGACGCGTAAGCGTGTTCGAAATCCGCATCACATAGGACCTTTTTCACTCGACGCCAAGCGTAAGCGGGCGTACCGGGGCATTTATTGCTGTGCATTTTGGACTGCGAATATTATTTTATTTCCTTGAGACAGTTAAGGGGCATTTGTTACTGTGCACTAACATTATTATTTTATAGTAATTTATTATTTCCTAAAATACTGAATTTCCTAAATACTTTCCTGTACTTAAATAAAAACTAATCAGCAAAATTTAAGAGAAAAATCAAGAAAACCTACATAAAATTGAGCACGATTTTTTTTGCAAATTGTGTCGATTCTACATTAGCCGAAGGAACTTCGTTCCTTCCTGGTGTCCCACGACACCACATCTTTTTTTTTTAATTTTATAGCAAATTCAACAAAAGGTCTCCACAAATCTCAAGACTTGTTTCCAATAATGAGCCATTATTGGTTGAGCCTAGACAAAAATGACCCAAAAAGTAAAAATAAAATCTGTGACAACTTTGACCTTGTTTCTAAATAGGCCTTATTATGGCCAGTATGAACCTTTCGTAGGTCACGGCTCAGTCAATACTCCTAACATGGCACACCTTTCTAAACCTAGCTAATGTCCAATTTCAAATTCGTCTCCCTCCGTTTAGTCGTGAGTTATCCTATTTCTCTTACCTACTTTTTATTTCAGTATATTTCTTCTTTAATATTCTTCACCGAAGTCTATTCGATTCTCTGAATATAGCTTTACTTTTACGATTATCTAAAATGTACTTTATTAAGTCTATTTATAGTACTATAAACTATATACTATAAAGTTATATAATATTAACAATAACAATTGTTGTCACAAAACAAGACGTAATATTAAATCTAAAATTGAAATTGAAATCTAAATTTTGGGAGTTGCGTTCAGTCAATTTCTTACATAATTTTTTGAACATAGTCTTACTAAAATTATTTTAACATTTTAAGTGTCACATAACTGTTTGTAAGTTATGAAACTACTTGGCAACAATGCGTTAAATAATTTGTAACGACTTTAACAAGTCTAGGGATACCTATATATCTTATTCACGCCTAGAAAGTTTTTTATTCAAATAGGCCTAAAAGTATTGAAAATATAGACCTGTCTTAAAATAAAGAACACCGAATTGAGCACGAAAACTTTGCTAATTATAGCTTACATACATATTACTATTATAAATGAACTTTATCAGAAACTTTATCTGCATGTCTGTTTGCTACTCTGTCACGCTGAATTCGCTGAACCGATTTACATATAATTTGCTACAGAGATAGTTTGAGTCTCTAGTAAGAACTTAGGATAATTCAAAACTGATTTTAACAGCATTTTGTCGTTTTCAGACTCCTGAAATTCGACTTTATGGCCAAGCGTTCAAGATGATCAATTACATCCTCTCAATTTTTATCAGACTATGCCGAAGCCAAGCGGATGCTTGATATGTATGTCTGTCTATTCCCGCGGAATTTATATACTGCTCCTAATTTCAAAGACGAGGTACCTCTTATCAGACGCGTCTTAGTATCGTTAAAATTGTCTTGATCTTTTAGTGGTGTGATCTATGTGACGTCATACTATATTCAACATGGCGAGCTGTAGACGACATAAAACCATAATCAATTACAGAATCTTGAAATGTTTGATACGGTACATTCTCCTCAGACAGTAATCGAAAAAAAGGACTTGATGTAAGGCAGTGCACAGATTAGGGCAATAATTTTTTAGTTTCCTGTTTTAAAATGCTCTCCAAACCGAATCTTATGATCAAAATCATTCTTGATTTTGGTATAGTCATTAAAAATTTGAAAAAAATATAAATAGGAGAGAAAAATTAATTCGTAACAAAAATTTCACGCTTTATCAGAACTGAGATAATAAAAATGAAAAAAATGATATAATACTCGTACACACATTTTAATATAAATGTATGACATTACAGTATAGTATGTTTTAGTCAGAGAAAAAGGAGCATCTATTGAAATAAACTTATTTTTGACAAACATTACACAGCCTAAATCAGTAGACGTAGAAACCTGAAACTTTTATAGTGACTGGTATTCCTTTTATAGTGTGTCCTCCACACTTATTAAGAAAATGTTTAAAAAAAATTCATCCCCTAAAGTAGTAAAATGGGAAGTAAAAGTTTGTGTGGTAAGAAAATAAAATCATGGAAATTGTTTATACTTATAACGATAAATATACATAATTATATACAGCTAGACATGAAATACACGGTAAATAGAAATACTTATGGGCCTAATTAGGCACTATTTTTGTAGTTGTACAGTTAATAAAATGTAATACATAGGTAAATGGTTACATTTTATGAAAACATAGGCAACAGAAAAAACTGCGAATAGTATAAATGCTTGATAGGGATAAGGCACTTTTTGACAAACCAAGAAGTAACGTTCGTACCTTTATTTAAAACTTATCATGTTATTATATTAAATACCTATCATGTTATTAGAGTGACATACCTATAGGTAGGCAAAAATATACATTGCTTATTACATTATTACCAAAATTTAAATTTAATAATTGCAACCTTTTGAAATCCTAATGTTATTTCATACTTAATTTTTTGTGCTGCATTAGTGATTATAGTTTAAATTTAAATGTCATACTGAGTTTGTTACGGGGGTTGTAAGTAATTTAGGCACAAAAATTCTTTATTAATTTTTTTTATCTATTCAGCCCCTACTCTTGTCCACATTTATATCGATTTGCAAAAAATATATGAGTAGGTACTTAATTTCTTAAATATGTAGTCACACTTAAATGTACATATTTTTAGTACAAGTATAAAAATGTAAGGTGTCTCCTAAGTTTTAATTATTAGGTACCTATAGTAGGTAAGTACTTATGTCTTAATAAACGCATAATTTTTAATTAGTTACTGCTTTAATCATGTTATTTTTCTGTTAAGCAACAGCTATTTGAATTACGAGTAGGTACATACCTATACTAATATATCTATTACGTATTAAAAAAGATAATATTCCAGTTCTGCCATGTGGGTAGGTATTTTAGTTGTAGTAGTAGTAGTGTTGATTATAAATAGGGCTATCCTTTTCGTTTACAGATACCGGTGAACTATAGTCACTAGTTTACTAATTCTACTTGAGTCATTTCTTGAGTACCAAATTTTTTATTTACTTCATGGATTAGATTAAAAATCGATGGATGGAAGATTAGTGTTATAGTTTATCAAAGTAAGCTCCTTAGCCGTAAAATATTTATTCGAATTTAAATCACAAACGGATTCCCTCTAAAATATGATTAAATCTATTACGGACATTGAAAAATGATAAAAATATTGGCAGGATCGAAAATGTTGTTCCTGTAAGTATACCTACACGTTTATAAATTTTTTATGTTAACAAAAATATTACATTTTCGTGTAGTAGGTATGAAGTCATGTCAGTAGGCAATTTTATACGAAAAAAAGATTTTCACATTCTAGTTTGTATTAGGGTATAAGGAAAGATTATTTTAATTGGGCATAACTAAACGGTTATTGGGTAAATTATATTAAGTACATTTAAAATTTAACTAAGTACCTACTTATTCTAAAATTTTCTTACGGTTACTTACACACCTACTATTCCAGCAATTTTGATGCCTTTAACTCGCAAATTACAGATTTATTTTGAAAAGATATACAAGTTTGTAAATAACATAGATTGTAAACATCTATTTTTTTCATATTTTTTGAAATTTTGTGTAAGTTAAATAATCAAAAAAATAAATTATACCAGAAATTTAGATACAACAACGTTATTTTTCACATTTTAGACTCCGCTCGACAAATGGTCTATCAAAGGCACTAAATAAATAATTTACGAAATGAAATACCATTAATCTCGTAGATTAATTCACAATTAACAATAAATGAAATAAATTTTAACAGGTTTTTTTACCTTTTAAAACTAAAATGACATTCAATATATAGCCGTACGTATAAGTACTTTGAGCTGTAAAATGTGTTAAAAAATGGGCAAATTAATATTTTATGGATAATTAAAATATATCTTTATATGGAAAAGAATCAGTACTTACAACATTAGGGGGCATCCTGACGAAATATCCATTAGAAACAGTCCAAGAAACACTGAAATGTCACAGCTGCCGTCCGTTCGCTCCCACTTAACAAAACCGCTTAAAAGTAAGGGTTCCCGGTCGAATATCGCAAAAAAATTAACACATTCGCAAACTCAAAAGTCCACAGATTTCGAATCAAAAGTTTTCTAAATAGGCCTATAAGAATCTTATTGGATGTTATGCGCCGGTATTAGTGCAAAAATTTGGCGCGTCCGCGCGACCGCCGCATATTTAGGCCTACGACGGCGAGTACAGAACGCGCGCGCGCCACCGCACCACAAAGCTTCAATTTTGGCGTCCTCCCGATAATACTCCGCGACCGATAGCAATGGATAAGGTCCCGATAAGGGCTTACGTACTTACAAGGATCACAATTTCCGCGAACGTTTGACGAATGCACGTGTAACTATTTGCGATTTGAGTGCGCCGCGTGCTCGGGTGAGGGGTTGCGTCGGATTTAAGGGCAGGATGTTGCAAGGATAAGGGTGTAAGGGGTAGGGCCAGGGTGGAAGCGAAGCGAAGAGGTGGTGCGCGGGCGAGCCACGAAGTCGAAATGGCAGTCCGGCGAGACTCAGCGCGTTCTAACCTTGCCTCGCGACCTCGTGGTGTGGTTATGCCTAAATGAAGCATCCGACTGTAGGCAACCGTAGTGAAGTATACCTACACCTAAAATTTTTGGGGGCCCGGCTTCTGCACAGATCGAATACCTACTCTATTTTTGGTGTATACGTTTACCTATTTTTGGGTTACTCGTTTTGGAATTAAGTCTAGTTTAGACTATTGAAAAACTCAATCAATAGCTAAGTACTTTTTATTTTAGGAATTTTAGGTCAAAATTGCTTTTACGATTATGATTACTATTAGAAAGTTTCTTTATTTATTGTAAATATTTAACAAGTTTTTTTTTATTTGAATAGCAACTTCTATAAAAAATCAAATTATATTAGACAACAGTATTTTTTAACATATTTTAAAACATTAATTAAAATTTATTAATAAATTTGCATCCTATGTAGTATTTTTTTTTAATCAAAAAGTAAGCAAATAAATTTTAAAATCCATCAGAACATAGAAGATGTAAGTAGGTACCTAACTAAAATGGAAAAATTAATACACCAAGAAGGTAAGACAAAAAAAATCTTACCGTATCTACCTTTACCTTAAAATATGGTATTTTTTATATGCCTAGGACCAAGATATAACGATATAATGTAACATGGACAACGTAATCATTTTTTCCATATTTTTACAAACTAACGTCAACAGGTAGTTAATTAACAAATTCTAGGAACCATTACCTTAAATTAGGAACTATTCTTTCTAAATACGGTAAAGTTGCTATGCTACAAATAGTTCAGAATTTTAACATGTATAGATACTTAAAATTTTATAATATTATAGTTATTTACTAATCAATCGATCAAGAGTTTTCTTACTTCGACGTATCCTAAAAACTAAAATATTTTAATAGTTACAATTAGTGTCTTACTAGTAATTTTCTTTCAGTTTGCCGAATTTAATTTCACTTAAAGGGTAGATAGCTATTTGTAACTTAGTGTAAAATTTTATTCAGTAGGTATTACTAAATATTTCTTAAATATTTCAGAAAGATAAATGTATAATAATGTCTGATTCATAAAATCATAGGTAGGTATCACAGATACGCTAAGGTATTTTTTTTCTTTTACCACCTGTTTAGCTTTGGTTCAAAACATTCCAAATATCAACACAACAAAAATTTAATTGTGTGTGAAATGCATAAACTTTAAAGTAAAAATAATTTCAATCATCTGAATTACTGTAAGTAGGTATTTTTTTCATTTTTAACATTGGAAATATAAATTCGATAACATTTGAAATAAAAATTCGATTTAATTAAAAAGATCTTTTATTCCTCAAGATTTAAAAAATATGTTTTCATTATTTAATTTATTAGATACTTCATTTATATAATGCGTTGCTTACTATATTTCAGTGTACTATACTGTATTTTTGACATTGTATAATATGTAGGTTTTTCTATTGTTAAATAAATTTTTAAGCGTATAAGTAGGTAGGTATAGTCTACAGGCCCATGTCAAAAATGGATGGGTCATATGAACCACCAGGTGATGTATATAGGACGATATAAGAGCACAAAATAATAAGATTCAGCACTATGACGTCACTTGTAAGCTGTCCAACTGAGTGCTGGTGAGAATTCAAAAGTGCAGGTAGAGTGAGTACATTTTGGTCATATATTTTTGTACGGCATTTTCACCATCGATAGATTCATGAAAAATAATAAAAAAGCGCACAGTCCCGTAAAAAAATGGTGCGCCACAAAGTCGGTATTTTATTTTTTATTTTTTGACAATTCCAGGGTAAATTTGGTCATTTGATTCTGTACGGCATCAGTTTCATACTGTTTCAATACAGCTTCTAATCCATTATTCCGCAACGCCGTACAAAAATCATGCGACAAGGGGAAAAAATCGAGGGTTGCAACCCCCTCTCTTTCCGTGGTCCTGGGGGTGTTTTGAAACAACATAAAATTAATTTATTTTGAAAGTATTTTATGCATAGATAATATTTTTTTACATGCCGTACATTTTCGTTGGTCCAAAGGTTTATAGGGGGAAAAAAACTCAAGGAAAAATCCATAGAACGAAATGTATGAAAAGTATATGGTCTGCATTAAAATGTACGGCATCATTTTTTCCTAATTTATGTATCTTAATACTATTTATTTTGTGCTCTTATATCGTCCTATATACATCACCTGGTGGTTCATATGACCCATCCATTTTTGACATGGGCCTGTAGTCTAGTATGTACCTATAGTATGGCCTAGTAGATACAAACACTAACGGTTTTTTTAAATACTTGCAATTTTTAAGTACAGAAAAATCTTTAATCTTTATATATTACCTGTTTTCATAGCAGTGTTAGAGAACCAGTTACTAAGGGAGTTCCGCGTTTCTTTACAGCCCGCAAAATTAATTTTTATATAGGTAAATAACCGACAAATCATGAATACCAGCAAAGGCTCTTGACGTGACCTGATAAAGGATACTTTATCAGGTCACTGAAATATACCAGTAATAACATTAATTATTTCTCACCCTTGTATGTATGTATGTATATGTTATTTTCCCAGCTTATATATTAAATACATGGAGAACAACAACATACTTAATGAAAAAGCTATTAAGTAACTATATAGTACATATGTTATATTCTAACAGTTATATAAGTATACTTAAAATAAGCCTTGAATTCTACTAGCCTTTGTGGGAGACATATACAGACGTTAAGTCAGCTACAGCGTAAAATAAAATGTACATACTTATTTAAATATTCCGACACAAATTAAAAGTATTTAAGTAGAAGAATAATAGTTAATGTGGACTTTTAATTATAAACCTTTTGAGTATGATGCAAATCGTGAAATATTTATTTTACAAAAGGCTTTCGCTGAAAAACTTTGAGAACCGTTGTCCTTTGTTGAGGCGATAACTCTTGCATTGTGATATTAGCCGCTAATAATAGTCATATCGATGTAAACTTTGGTCTATTTTTGTCATAAAACAGACTATAGATTCTTCTTTGCCTAGTCATTTTAGAATTGAAGAAGAGAAATTGCCAGTGTAGGTACATACTTACGTCTATTTTTGACAAAATTTAATTTTGAAATGTAGTCGAACATTTTAAAATTCGAACGACTGCTAACCATCTTTAAATTGATGTAGCTCATAAATGATAATTTCAAATGTAACATGATCTAAGAAACCTAAAGATTTTTAAATACCTATAAAATAATACTCCACTTAACATAGTCGATTTTATTTTTTCTTTTTTACAATATGGCGTCTAGTTGTCGCCATGTTGAATTTTGATTATTATCATGTGTTTAGTTATACGAATCGATTGTTTAAAATGTGCCCACGTGTTTGGTCTGAGCGCCTCAAATGAAGAAAAATAGATTTATAGGTATATAAATATAATAATAATATGTTGTTAAAGACATAAAGACATTATAGTCTTTTGCATCACGTAGTGGGGTAAAATCATTGTCATACCTACACACAATTTAAAATAATTTAAAAATTGTACACCAATAAGACTAAGCAATAAAACGTTAGACTTGAAACTAACTAATTATGATTTTTAATCACACTTGAAGAAAAGTGATTTAATTCTTCTCAAAATTAAGCAAGCGTAAACTATGAGCTCAGATAGAGGTAAATATATCTAACATCATAAATAAGAACCAAGACAACTATGAAAGAGTAGGTATTAGTTTAATTAAAAACCCATGTGGATATATTATCTTCTGATATATCCACGTATTTTTTTAATTTTTTATTCATATTATGAATAATACTAACTAATATAAAATCAGCATTACAGCCGTTTACACTTTTTAGAGGCGACCATCTCAGTCCTCAACAAGACTCCTACTAACTATTAGTAACTGGACTGTTACTAACAGGACTTACTGCCACTGTCCTCATACTTATTAAAAAACTAACCAACTAATATTCTAAAATCATCTGTCAACTGGACTAACCATCCTAATATTCCTAATCCCTAAATTGAGTCTTGTTTTAGGTCGGTCACAGTTGAAGAGTGGTGCTGCATGCTCGTTTGCTATCTTAATTCCACTTAGAAAAATCCTTAGACTAACTGTACTACTTAATTATATGATACATATATCGTCATGACTGTGGATCCCAGTGTCCATTAACCTAAGATGATCATAATAGGGTAAAACCCGGATAGTCGCCCCACTTCTGTTTAAAGCTCTCTAATTTAAAAAATATACATTTTAGTGTTGAATTCAGAGTATATATTGAAACATCGTTATTAATATTCTATAAAAGCCGAGTTTTTCATTGTAAATGGTATAAGTTTTGAATAAATCATGTTTTACTTGACCTTTCAAAAGAGGCATACTTGCCTCCTGTGGCGGATAGTAGCCTAACGTCAAAATGCCTAAGGGGATACTTGCCTCAGGCTTTTCAAATAGAAACAAATTTGTATTCATTTAAGTAATGAGTCTTAACTATTTACTACAACCTTGTATAATACAGTTATCATGAAAGTTAAATCAAAATTATAAAATTACCACAAAAACAGACTACATACTGGTAGGTAGTTGGTATATAAATAAAAAAACTTAATTGTTTATTTTAATGATTTAACTATATCGGATGTTCCAAAAGTAATGTCAAGTGGAAGACCACAGACATAACACTCCTAGGGGTACCTGAATCACCCCCATGTTACTCAAAGTAAATTTTTCCACTTATAAAATTCTAAAAAAAACTTGGTCATCCTGTAAAGTAATCAACAATGGTATAAGCATTGATTACTTTCAGAAGATCTTAAGTTTTCGTTATTTATTAAGATCATTTCCTAAGGGGAACTATCCGCAAAAATAAATGAGGCCACTATCCTTTTTTTAATACTAAACTTGTCCTGCGTATATTTGTGAAATAAACAAAAACTATTTAACCATTAAAATAAATAAAAATAAACAATGTAATTTCAACCCAAATAAATGTTAAGAAACAAAAAATTACTGCAATCTTAATTAGTTACAAAAATTTTCGACTGAGATTACTCACTAATATAGTTCAATGCTCGTAAAATCTTAGCCGCGGAAGATATTTCAAAGGCATTGAGGCATGTTTGGGGGGTACTTTCGATTATATAATCAACCGCTAACACTTTCAATAAATGCATCATAGTGCATTTGAAACTGAGGCAAGTATCCCGTCGAGGCGACTATCCGGGTTTTACCCTATATGGAGGCACAAAAAAGTTCAATAACCTCAAAATAAGAACAATATCATAAGCCTAAAATATGTTCAAATATTATGCGCAAAATTCAACGAGATATTATGCAAATTTCATGTTTATACATCAAGCCCTTTCCGATATTTCGTGATGAGTGAGTGACCTTTCTTATTTATATACTAGCTGTTGCCCGCGACTTTATTCGTACATAGGAGTTAAAGTAGCCTATGTTGCTCCACATCCACAGTCTCCTCTATCTTCCAGTGAAAGTCCTATTAAAATCTGTTCAGCCGTTTCTGAGATTAGCGTGCATAAACAGTGATCAGTGACAGTTTCATTATATTTATAGATATAGATAAAGATAATGTAGTGCGTGACAATAATCCCACCTGATGCTAAATAGTGATGAAACTTATAAATTACTAGCTTCAGCCCGCAGGCTTCGCCCGCGTGGTATTCGTTTAAACTTCGCCCCCCTATATCACCCCCTTCGGGATGGAATTTCCGAAAATCCTCTCTTAGTGCTCCACTACACTCCCCAAGGAACATACATGCCAAACTTCAGCTTCTTCCGTTCAGTAGTTTCGGCTGTGTGTTGTCAGTCAATTACTCAGTAACGCAAGAGTTT
The DNA here is from genome assembly GCA_905404135.1 of Hesperia comma. Lineage (NCBI taxonomy): Eukaryota > Metazoa > Arthropoda > Insecta > Lepidoptera > Hesperiidae > Hesperia > Hesperia comma. The sequence goes on along the minus strand of FR990032.1, from coordinate 6,027,183 downwards.
TTTACATATATAAATTATTTTTAATATGTTATTAATTTATTATTGAGGTATATACAAAGTTGTGAAGGTAATTACAAAGTACGTTGAGGTAATTTCAATACAAAAACTGTGACCACCATGTGAATTGATCGACGTCGACTGAATTCAGCTTTGAAAAGTCATCTAGGCAACCCTGAAATTTTCTTTCTTTCTCTTCTCTTTTATCGTCCATGGTGACTACTTTCTATCAGGCAGCACCTCAGCTATAAACATAAACAAGCATAATATTTTTTTCTAGATTTTTATATTCGTCTACGTGCTACAATATTATGCTTTATGTTGATGTAATTTTAGTTATAAATAACCTTAGTGTTTATCAAAATCACTTTAACAAATATAATAATTATTACATAATTTAATTAATTATATCGGATAAGTGAACTACATCACCTAACATTTAAAGATTGAATTGGTCCTACACTAATCCTACTAATATCCTATCCTACTAATCCTACTTCCTATCCTATCCTACTATAATATATCCTACTATCCTACTAATATTATAAATGCGAAAGTTTGTAAGGATGTATGTGAGTGAGTGAGTGAGTTTGTGTGTGTGTTTGTTGCTCTTTCACGCAAAAACTACTGAACAGATTTTCATGAAACTTTGCAGTAATATAGCATAGACATCGGAATAACATAATTTGTTAAAATTTATAGAGATTTTTGAAGGGACTGGTTTCCCGAAGCGAAGCGAGGGCGGATTTACTAGTATTCTATAAATACCTTGTTTTATGAGAAGTTCTATTGTCTACAAGTAAATTCCTAAACCATAATTAAGCACCTATTACGTTTATAGATATAATTACAGAACTCTTGGTAGAATTAAAATTAAAGACAAGTCATTAAGACAGCAAATAAATAATTCTTAAAAAAATTGTTTGAGCCCTTCGTCAGTGACCCAAAAATGTCCAAGCAATACACTTTCCGTCATTAGTAAATGTATTATTTACCATTAAATATTAAGGTTCATAAATAAAATCAGTTACTTCGGGAACTGAAAACATCTAAAAAGAAGAAGAGAAAAGGAGTTCTCTATAATGTTCTCAAAGATGTTTAATACTTATATAAAAGGGCAAAATAAACTTCCAATCTGAGCTTCCAATCCATGTTATTGAATGTATTGACAACATCAAACCCTCTTCCTTGCTTTATTATCATTTGTTGATTCTCGCAGCTGGCGTGCTCGCTGGCCAGCAACATATTATTAGAAAACCTAAAACCTTCCTCATCTCATCATTCTCCTCTTCGTTAAAGCGTTACAATAAATACTAGCCTCCGCCTGCAGGCTTCCATCCATCATCCATCCATCAGCCTTTCGATGTCCACTGTTGGACGTAGGCCTCCCCTAATTGGCGCCACTCTACCCGGTCCTGAGCCCGTTGAATCCAGCGGATGCCCGCCGTCTTCTTCAGGTCGTCAGTCCACCTGGTCGGGGGGCGCCCTATGTTCCTTCTTCCAAGACGCGGTCTCCATTCGAGGACCTTTCTTCCCCAACGGTTGTCGGTCCTCCGAACTATATGGCCGGCCCATTGCCACTTCAGCCGGCTAATTCTTTGGGCTATGTCGGTTAACCTTGTTCGTCTACGGATCTCATCATTTCTGATTCGATCACGCAGAGAAATACCGAGCATAGCCCTCTCCATAGCCCGCTGAGCGACTTTGAGCTTGTGCATCAGACCAATAGTGAAGCACCACGTCTCGGAGCCGTATGTCATCACTGGCAACACACACTGCTCGAAAACCTTCGACTTCAGGCACTGAGGTATTTTGGACGACAAGATATGACGCAGTTTCCCGAACGCAGCCCATCCGAGTTGGATTCTACGAGTGACTTCTTTCTCGAAGTTGGACTTACCCATTTGGATCACTTGTCCCAGGTAAATGTACTCGTCAACAACTTCGAGAGCAGCGCCATCAACAACAACCGGTACAGGTGTGACATGGACATTCGACATGATTTTCGTCTTGTCCATGTTCATCTTAAGACCTACCCGTTGTGAGGCGCTGTTCAAGTCCCCGAGCATAGTACTAAGTTCTTCCATGGAACTCGCCAGAATGACTAGGTCGTCGGCATATCGAAGATGTGTTATGTATTCGCCATTGATGTTAACGCCACGTCGTTTCCACTCCAACAGCTTGAACATGTCTTCCAACGCAGAGGTGAACAGTTTTGGGGACAAAACATCCCCTTGCCTGACACCCCTCTGCAGTTGGATAGGGTTCGTCACTGTGTTGTGTACTCTGACGGACATGGTGGCTGATGCGTATAAACATTTTAACACCTCGATATACCGATAGTCAATCCGGCACCGTTGGAGAGAACTGCAGGCTTCGCCCGCGTGGAATTCGTTTAAACTTCACCCCCTTCAGGGTGGAATTTCCAAAAATTCTCTCTCCCCTACACTCCCCAAGGAACATACATGCCAAATTTCAGATTCTTCTGTTCAGTAGTTTCGGCTGTACGTTGTCTGTCAGTCAATCACTCAGTAACGCAAGAGTTTTATATAAGTATTAAGTTAAGCCTGCTGACCCTACTCCTCACATTTTTTTAATAAAAGTAAAAACTCCTCCGTTACATGTAGGTTTGAAGTTTACTTTTCCGCCCTTAGTTATTATGATGGCTTACCCCACTACCATCCCTTTGTATATGACCTGTTGCCTATGGATAAATAGTGCATATCCGGAATATACTTACATATAAATATTAATAAAAAAAAACTGGCTGTTCCCTCGCGGCTTCACCCGGGTGGAATTTTTGTGTCAGTTTAACCTCCCTTTATCTCTTAGGAGGGGCAGTCAAAGCCAGCTTCTTCCGTACTCAGTAACGATAGAGTTTTATATTATTTAGATCTCAATTTTTTCGGGTAAGCCCTTTAGGGTCGATGGGTGGTAAAAAGATGAGTAATGTTAATCATAGTTAAAATAAAAAATATATAATACCAAGTCTTGATCCAATAATAGACCAAAGTTGTCTGATAAATACCCAGACAACTTTTATTATACTTTTAATAATATTAAAATAAACGTTGAGATCACATTTCTATTTCTATTTATATAATGTCATTAATTTTATTTCATCTGACATCTCATTATTTTTTATTGTAATTAAATTAATTATCTGACTATTGTTTCATTCGAAACTGTGAATACGATAATACAGTAAATGTAATTGCAAAGTTAAATTGCTGTTTGCACTTTTGCAAGATAAGTTAACATGTTTTTGGTTAAATAGTCACAAAAGGAGGAAAGGATAACTCAATAATTAGCTTTCAGATGTTATAAAAAATTATACGGGATCAGACCACTTGCACCAGCTTTAGATTAAAAAAAGAATCATACAAATCGGAACACCCAGGTAAAAGTTGTGATGTAAAGACTATAAATTGAATATATGCATTATTAGAATAACTGAAAAACTCAAAATATGGAACCAGACAAAAATTCGAACTGATTTAGGTTCAACCCAGCAGTGGTGTAGCGTGTCTTAGTTGGGACCCGTCTCAAATTTAACCCAAATTACGGGTAAAGATTTCTCACAAAAGAAAAAAAATGCTAGCGTTAAATTAAAAAAAATATCCAATCGAACAATTTTTACCTATCACCTTTCTTGCCTTTTTTCAGCAAATAGATATTTTATATCATCTATTGTTAAAAACGATTTAAGTTTTTCTACAATTCCTGCCTCTTTAGACAAATCTGATAGCCGTTCATAGGTAGTTTATGTGAATGACTTAAACGGGGAATCCCACAATAACCGATATAAGACGTTTAACAACTTTTGTGCGTAATATGCTTAACGCGGAAAGAGATTTCTGTTTTTAATTTTGTCAATTTTCTCAAGTGAAAACTCTAAAGGCACGTATGACAGTTTTCTAAGTGTATTTCCCGGAAAGCACAAAATTAAGTGACGTTGTGGAAAACATTTTATAAAGTTTCGGTTACAAACATTGGAGGCCTTTCGTGCCGTACCATTGATACGGCGGTATCTACGCCCCTGGTTCAACTTCAAACCTCGTACTTACACATAACTTACACTTTGGTGTAATGGCAAGCAGTCTGCATCACGACGTAAACTCAGAAAGTCCTATAAAGGAATAGCTCGGGAAGTCATGAAATTTTAAATATCTTCAATACGTCTTATCCTTGTACAACCCTCTTAATACAAGTAGATTAATATCGATTGGTGTAAAGATTTTTTTAAGAATTATTATTCAAAATGTTACTAAATGGCACCATGTAATTTAAAAACGAATTTAAGATTATGTTAAAAAATGCAATATTATCTATTATTTCCTTTTAAATCGAAATCTACGAACTCTACAATTACCTACTTTATGGAACTCTACATCAGTTTTGTATTGCTGCATAGTTCACTAACGACATCTATATAATTATGTGTTGTAATATATTATTTGTGCTTTTCAACACTAGATGGCAAACGATTCAACACTAAATAAGTTGTAATCTATTTAACAACAGATGGCGTTGTTATTGCAACTAACTTCAGACTGGTTGAATAAGAGTTAGCTTTTGCTTGATTGAGCTGAGAAAAAAACTCAAAATGACAAATTGACAAATGAAACGTAACGTAATCAACTTCAGATCATTACTTACAATTTTGAAAGATGGCTACGGTAAAGTTTGCTGTTGTCGATGTTAACGATTATTTATCGAAAAAACAGGCCGCTGAGCCTGATTTAGCAACGGATTGGGCTCAATTAGAAGAGCTTTATAATAAAAAGTAAGTACTTCAACCATTCTCTAACATTTTTCTGTTAGAAGTGTCAGCTCATAATGTATTGGTTATGTTTTCCAGATTATGGCATCAACTGACGCTAAAACTACAGGATTTTGTGAAACATCCTGCTTTGCAGAAAGGCGACAACCTAATTCAGCTATACAGCAACTTCCTCAGCATATTCGAGAACAAGTAAGCATATTGCAAGTCACTTCATAACTATGTACACTACAAAAGCCACATAGCAGTGTTAAATGTATTCATTTCTTTTGTATATTATCATAGCGTGTAAATATGTATAACGGTATTCGTGACTTATTGTGTATAATAGAAAATATGTCTCCTTTGTTACAACTTAAATTCCTCTTGCACAAATTCTGTTCTCATTTGATGGTGAACGATTTCCAGAATCAATCCTCTCTCGCTGGTAGAAATAGTAGCTCACATCGTGGAGCAGTACACTAACAAGAAAGATGCAATTACTTTCCTTGAGAAGGTTGAAACTAAGGTTAAGATGAATGATGAAGCCCACGCTCTGTGTAAGGTATGTAATCAAGCTCAATAGTAATAACAAACAATGCTACACACTCATAGCTCCACATTTGGATACCCTGTGTTGTGGGAGCCATTGACAACAAAAAAGACAAAAATTGATGATAAACTTAAAACTACACTACACTCATTAATGTTACCCTTTGTTATTAATGAGTCAACCCCAAAGGATGAAGCTTTGTTAGATGGCTGCTGAGAACCTTTATAGTGAATATGAGTTCCACATAACCTACTACTTATGGGTTCGGTTTTCTTTTCAATGCATCCACTCAATTTCTTACAATTTATACAAAGTAGAATTGACTTCAGTGTAAAGTTTTAAAAGCTATGATTTTTTGACGTGACAACGTCTTATAAATTGGTTTGCCGGGTGGCACTTCAAGAAACTGCGTTAGTAGCTCTGCTCACGTTATGCGCTTACAATGAGAGCGAGTGAGAGGCACGCGTCCCTTCCACTCGGGCATGGTTAGCCCGCCTAAGAGCGAGAGAGACAGACATAAAAAGTGAAAGGCACGCGTCCCTTCCTCCTTAACATTACTTATGGTAGCTACGGCGTACACACGTTGGCGTGTTTCAGAAAATGGTACAGCGCCATCTCTGGAGAAGTAGAGTAATCTCGTTTGTTACCTCACTTAGTTGTGACTAATGGTTAATGGTCTAACGGTTAGCAGCGCTAGATGGCGGATGGTGTTACAATGTGTTAAATATAATTCTTTGTATAAATAAATGTTTTAAATTGTTACTATTATTTCATCCTTCTTCCTACTATACTAATGAATATTCACATTAAAATTATTTTACCACTCAAAGTCGTTGTCACGTAAAACTTTCGCCCGTATACCGACTTTACAGGCAACCAATTTTTTTTAACTTGATTGTTGCTGTTGGCCCTAGTGGCCTTCACAGGCCTGGCCAAAAAGACAAAAAAATGTATTTGAATGATAACATTGACTTTACCTGCTTTATATATTAATTCCAGGTACTCCAAGGCCAGATTTACCTGGAGCAACTCAATGACCTTGACTCCACTGAGAAGATAATAGAGCACCTAGAAGGGTCATTGGAAGATGCAGATGGTGTCACACCAGTGCATGGTAGATTCTATAAACTGGCTTCAGAATATTACAGGTGACAAAATTATATATTTGTGAACCAGGTTGGCTTGGGTGAAATTTGGTGTAGAATTAGAATGGTGATATTAGTGTTCTATACTTAGAGTAAAAAAAATTTTAGTAAGCCTGTCCTGTCTGTTTGTGAGTTTGTATCTCTTGAACGAAAATGGGTAGACCAGAAATTATATAAATGGTATTTCTATGTTTTTATTCCTGTAATCTTTAATCAATCAGTGTATGTGGAATGCGGGCCTATCACAAATAACCTCATCATATTTATTTCACATAGGGTCCGAGGTCCAATGGCGAAGTACTATCGCTCTGCGCTGCGTTACGTGGGCTGTGAGAAGGGGGGTGCAGCCCTGCCTATTGAGGTGCGGCGCGCCATAGCTCTGCGACTTGCGCTGGCTGCGGTCATTGCGCCCACTGTATATGACCTTGGAGAGTTGGTGAGTGACTTGAGCTGATACTTATGGGTTTACTGCGTGATGTATGAGCTTCGTTATAGTTACATACTAGCTGACCCGGCAGACGTCGTTCTGCAACATATTGTTAAACACACTATTGTTAAGCTGTCAGGCGGGCTCTACTGTCCCTCGACACCAAGAAGTCGAGTGGGCCGGATGGTATCCCCGCAGTGGTGCTAAAGACGTGTGCTCCCGAGTTGACTCCCGTCTTAACGCGCTTATTCTCGCTATCCTACACCACTGGTATAGTACCGTCTTCGTGGAAAGTAGCCCTAGTTCATCCTATCCCCAAAAAGGGCGATCTCAGTGACCCGGCCAACTACAGGCCTATAGCGATAACTTCCCTGCTTGCGAAGGTGATGGAGCGTGTAATAAACACACAGCTCCTAGGATATCTCGAAGATCGCCAGCTGATCAATGATCGACAGTACGGTTTCCGTCACGGTCGTTCAGCTGGCGATCTTTTAGTTTATCTCACGCACCGGTGGGCTCAGGCCCTAGACAGCAACGGGGAAGCACTGGCAGTCAGCCTAGATATCGCTAAGGCCTTCGACCGGGTCTGGCACAGGGCTCTTCTCGCGAAGCTACCATCTTACGGTCTCCCTGAGAGGTTATGCAGTTGGGTAGCCAGCTTTCTGTCTGAGCGACATATAAAGGTCGTTGTCGACGGTTGTTGCTCAGATTTGAAACCCATAAACGCTGGTGTTCCCCAAGGGTCTGTGCTGTCTCCTACTCTGTTCATTCTGCATATCAATGATATGCTTGAGCGTGCAAACGGCATTCATTGCTATGCAGATGACAGCACGGGAGATGCCTATTATACAGGCCCTGCAAATGCCTCTCGGTCACAAGTGGAGGATAGCAGAATCAAACTTGTGTCTGAAGTCGAGAACTCTCTGGAGCAAGTCTCGGAATGGGGTCGACTTAATTTAGTCGAGTTCAACCCCACGAAGACACAAGTTTGCGCGTTTTCCGCTAAGAAAACCCCATTTGTCATAGCGCCTCAATTCCAGGGTACCGCGCTCACCGTTGGTAAAAGTGTTGGGATTCTGGGCGTTGACATTTCGAGCGACGTGCAGTATCGGAGTCATCTGGAAGCTAAGGCCAAATTGGCCTCCAAAAAGCTTGGTGTCCTAAACCGGGCGAAGCAGTACTTCACTGCGAGGGACCTACTGATGCTTTACAAAGCACAGCACCCTAATTCACGTAATTTAAGACGCATCGATTAAGTTGCAGTTACGCTTTGGTGACGCTGCGCTGCAATCAAGTTGAAGTTTACAAAGATCTTTTTGCGCGTGGGTGACGTCTAGATGACAGAAACAGTGCCTTATAATTTGCCGTACTTGTAACGCGCTGTCTCTGTCCCCCACACGTCATCCACGTGCCCAACGATCCTTGTACGACATATTCACGTAATTTTTGAACTGCGCGTCAACTGCGCGTGAACTTCACGTCGCCTGCAAGCCAGCCAAACTTCTCCGGCTGTTTAGTACTCTGTGTCAGTGTTGTTATGTGAGATAACAAAATAAACCTACCTATTTTTAATGAAATACAATTTATGTATTATGTTTTCATTAAAAAAAAATTGGTTGTCTGTAACGTCGGTATACGGGCGAAAGTTTTACGTGACAACGACTTTAAGTGGTAAAATAATTTTAATGTGAATATTCATTCGTATAGTAGGAAGAAGGATGAAATAATAGTAACAATTTAAAACATTTATTTATACTGTCTAACCGTCATGTGAAGGCGGAAGCAATTTAAGTTTAATGTTTTATTTTTGTTAAATAGTTCCTCACTTGTAAACAAGATGGCATTGTACCAATTTGTGAAACGCGCTAACGAGTGTAACGTGGAGTTTATATAAGAGAAAAATTTGTAAAGGGCAATGTGTCGACTTCTTTGGTTTTATAATAAACTGCTATTTTGGGTTTGCAAGCAGTTGTGGTTATTTGTGAAGTTGACCCTGCGTTCCCGTATCTTCATGGGGTAAACGTATACAAAGAATTATATTTAAAACATTGTAACACCATCCGCCATCTAGCGCTGCTAACCGTTAGACCATTAACCATTAGTCACAACTAAGTGAGGTAACAAACTAGTTACTCTACTTAACCAGAGATGGCGCTGTACCATTTTCTGTACACTGTCACCAAGGAACGTGAGCGGAGCTTACTAACGCAGTTTCTTGAAGTGCCTCCCGGCAAACCAATTTATAAGACGTTGTCACGTCAAAAGCGTTGAAAAATGTTTATTTAATATGGCAACAGTGATTTAATGATATTTCATATAGTAAAATCACATGACTTGTGCTTCAATTATGTATGAAAAATCCAAATTTCAAGTTCCCGATCCGATAAGGCGAGCCTTCATGTTCGCGCTGTAGCCTGGCGATTTCGTTCCTCCATCCGAGGCGCAAACTCATTTTCACTAGAAACAATTAAAATGGTATTGTTTTCAAAAACTCGATAATTAATAATTAATAATGATAAACGTCTGTTATATACTTAATTAATCTTTTACTTACGAAATATAATTTTACTTCCACATACTTCGATTATCCACAATTACCACACGTGTCATCGACAAAAGTAAGTAAATAGTAACTTGAAGAAAGCGTCAACAAAACTGCATAAAAACTGATAAAAACGCACCGAAATGTCATTTGAAACGTCAAAAGTTTAAGAGAATACCATCAACCTGCGTTTGGAAACACGCTTTCTTGACGCGCAATTGACGCGCATCAGTAGAATACCGTTTTCATAGAGATTTTTGCGCTCGCGTGACGCGAGCTTGACGCGAGCGTGTTTGACAGCGGTCGCCAAAGCTAAGAGAATACGGAAAGTGTTCTTTTGATCGGAACTGCACTGCAACTGCACTGCAATCGAACTTGTTAACTTACGTGAATTAGGGTGCAGGTCAGGCCTCACATGGAGTACTGCTCTCATCTCTGGGCAGGGGCGCCACAATACCAGCTTAGTCCATTTGACGCCGTACAAAAGCGCGCAGTTCGAATTGTCAACGAACCACGTGTCACTAACAGGTTAGAACACCTAAGTCTGAGGAGAGACATAGGTTGCCTCTGCGTGTTCTATCGGCTTTACAACGGTGAGTGCTCCGAGGAATTGTTCGATTTGGTGCCAACTTCACCCTTCCATCATCACACCACTCGCCGAAGATTGAAGTTTCATCCACATCGCTTGGATTCGTGGCGAACGACTACGGTCCGTTTTTCACGATCGTTTTTGCCGCGAACGTGCAGGATGTGGAATGAGCTTCCTTCTGAGGTATTCCCGGAGCGCTATGACATGGGGTTCTTCAAGAAAGGTGTAAAAAGAGTTCTCCTTCAGGGCCGGCGTTGCACTGGTAACTCCCCTGCTGTTGCTCGTGTCTATAGGCGACGATGACCACTTACCATCAGGTGGCTCGTCTGCTTTTACGTCAGCCCTTCAGGCTATAAAAAAAAAAAAAAAAAAACACATTGGGTTCCGTACCACCCAGCGATATTCAAGATTCATTACTTCTCCTGTCCAGTAGTAGTTTTTTGAATCTCCTTGTAGTGCCATCAAGCGTATTGTGAGTGAACTGTAACTTTACAAATGACAGCTAGCTTTCTTGCATCGATGAATGAACCATTGTAATAATAGATGATGCTGTAAGGCAATAAAAAGAGGGAATCTGAGAATGTCATGTAAAAGTACGTTTAGAAATATACGTAACAGTTTAATAAATTATATACCGAAACCTGCCCAAAGAGTCACTCTTTCTATTGTTGAAAACCATATAAAAATCTGTTTCGTAGTTTTCGAGTTTATCGCGTCCAGACAGACAGACAGAAAACAGGACTTCTTTTAATAATATGTATAATAATAAGATGTTTGTTATAGATGTAATATGTTCTGGCTGTCAACAATTGACGAAGAAAAGGATTAAGGCCACCACAATTCATTACAAATTGAAGTTTATGACATCTAAAATGTTACATTGGTAGCTTATTTATGTTATATTCAACTATCAACATTTAAGAGATTGAAGCTATTTGTAATGTTACATGTTTGCAGTTAGCCCATCCAATCCTGGAGTCACTCAAGGGTACCCCTGACGCCTGGGCCTGCGAGCTGGTGAAAGCTGTTGCATCTGGTGATGTGGTGGCCTTCGAGAAGATCAGGTTAACTTAAACAAGTTATTTAATTCATTTGCATCATTTACAGCCAATACTTTACTAAATTGTTGATATCTTGATATTTTCCAGAGCACAAGCCCCACATCCCGAATTACATAGCGCCGATAGACAACTAAGGCAGAAGATAGCCATCTTATGTTTAATGGAGGTAGGCAAAGGAAGTTTATTTTAATTTAAAATACAAATATTTGTAAATCCATTGTATGTCATTTAGAAACAATTATATTACTACCAGATGGCGTTCAATCGCACGTCAGCTAAAAGGAAACTGACTTTCGCTGAAATAGCGCGAGAGGCAAGAGTGCCCCATGATGAAGTGGAACTCCTTGTCATGAAAGCTTTAGCGGAGAAGCTGATCAGAGGACACATTGATCAAGTAAGTGGAAATGCTTCGTTTTAATGGAATGTTAAGTAATGTAACTTACATTGTTATAAAAGAATACATCCATCTTTTATATTTACTCTAATCATTATGCACAGTTAATTTTCGGCTATCTTTAAATGAAAAAACTTTCAACTTCACTGTTCGTTTTGTGGATCGAAACACTTTTCAAACATTTTTGCCCTTCGAAACAGTTAACAACTTTACTTTTTACGATCGAAACACTCAAAATTGTTTTTGTCGTCCGAAACACATTATATTATTTTACCCCAGGTAAGCGGCACAGTGTCGGTGTCGTGGGTGCGCGCGCGGGCGGTGGGCCGCGCGGGGGCGGAGGCGCTGGCGCGGCGGCTGGACGCGTGGTGCGCCGCCGCCGCCGCCGCCACCGGCCTGCTGCACGCCACCGCGCCCGACCTGCTCACCAACTGACATACAGGTGCGGAGGGTTGTGCCTTGTATGGGTGGGGGCTAGAACAAAAAATGTATAAAACAATGCATGTTCGTGAAACTTTTATTTTTATCTTTACGTTAATTTGCTTGTGATAAATAGTGATAGTATAGGATTAAAAATTATTGATGTGATGATGTCCTTTGGTCTAAATTATCCCCTGGTTACACGAATCTATTTCCTGAGATGAAGAGTATCCTATAAAAATGTGCCTGAATTATTATTATGGCTTATATGAGAACAGGCGAACACATGTATGCGAACGATTTTATCATTAATCTTTTTGCGCACGGGTACAAACAAAAATCCTTTGATTCCTCCTAGCGAATACCGAAAATGCACTAATAGGCCGTTTACATACCCGTATTGGGCGCTCTCGTCTTTTGTTACCAGTATCTTTACCGGTAACTGTCACACTTTTCTAGCCAAGGGCCGCACAAGGACCATTAATTTATACCTATGTAGGCACTATCAGGACTGCCGCTATCTGTATGGGCGCCCGCTTGCAGTACAGTTTTGCACACCTTTCCAGTCGCTTCAAATATACCGGCCGCAGGACGCACAAATCTAAACAAAAATTTATATTTTACTAAATTTAAATGATTTTCAGATGCCGACAAACGTCACCAAAACACATAAGCATTGAAAAAAAGAAGTCTAGTTCGTACGTAAAATCATCCCCTGAAAGTGTGAATGGTGTTGAACTGCGGAAAATAAATGTATGAAAGTGGTGTATAATTCATAAGTCTCAAGCATTTTTATCAAAATTAAAACAGTGAATATGTTATCTATGTGGAGCATTCTGCCTTAGAATAAAATATATTTAAAGTCTGATCTTGATGTGTTTTATTTACTTCATCCATCTGTATATAAAAATTCCTTACTACACCATATTCTTTTGCAATTTAAAGAGCTAAGTCTTCTCCATAACGTACATTCAAAAAACTTCGAGATAGCTTTAATTTTCGATTCTATATCGCTTTACTTCCTACACGATTTTCAATTCGTATTGTGGGCCAAGTTAATTAGCGTTGCCCTCATAAACTTTTGTAGCTTGCTTGGTGGTTAACACAAAATCAAATTTTATATTCATGAAAACAATGTACGAATTTTTTACTATTTCTATTGAAATTGGATTCTGACTGATTCAGCAAAAAGTTATGTGGTTGTATTTACTGTGTTAACCCCTAGGCAATCTACCGCCTATTTTTGTCCTACGTGCAGTCTCAACACCGCTGGTGGATTATGAATTGTTTCTTGGGATCTTTCTATCTATCTCTTATTTTTGAGCCATGTCTAAAAAAATCACGTAAATCCTTAAATCTTACAATATAGTCAATTTAAAAAGTGTACAAAGTAGTAAGTAGAAAAGGTAGTACAGTGACGCGCGTGTCTACACGACACATATCCATGGAAGTGCCATGGAAAGATAATGATTCACAAATTCGCTGCGGTGTCTGAGACCGTCGCTAGGTGGTTAAGGGTTAATACTACATCAATAGTTAGGTAAATCCTTATTTGTGTTGTGCCTAAATCTTATTAAACCAATGTATCCTAATTGAATAGATATCTAATACAGTTAATTTGCTATCGTCATCATACCATAACTACCTACTCCATTATTGGGTTTTAGTCTTACAATAAACAAAGTGAAGAATAGAGGCTATAGATACTCCACCAGACCTTCCATATTTATATTGACAGATCTGATATCAAACACCTTTGGGAATATGAGAATTTACCTGTGAAATTCCATAATATATAATCGTTTCATACCTACAATACAATACAACAACTCTTTATTGTACACCAAGAAAAAGGACATCAACAACATAAAACACGGGAAAGTACAAAAGGCGGTCTTATCGCTACAAAGCGATCTCTTCCAGACAACCAAAAGTTATACAGTTAACAGAATAGGGTAAAGTGAGGTAAGGTGCACGAGAAAGAAAGGGGAAATTAAGATAAAAATAAATAAATAAGTTAAAAGGAAATAATAATTATAAACTACATGTTTGTATACATTCAGGATAATGACAAGGAAGTAGAGAAGGACAAGAGGAAAAAATAAAATTAATAGAAAATCAGAAGAACAAACTAAATGAAATAAAAAGGGGAACCTGATTTACTCTGTAGATAGTGGGCTTTAACAAGGTTTTTAAAAGAATTAAAAGTCCTTGCATTACGGATACGAGTATGTTTGGGAAGAGCATTCCAGAGGTGAACGGCGGTTACAGTAAAGCAGTTTTGAAAGAAGGTTGAGGAATGTGAAGGAGAAGATTTTTTGAACGAAGTTCCTTACGGCAGGCTTGGAGGAGATAGGGATTTTGCTGTGCGACCGAACCGAACTGAAAAATATGTGATAGTAAAACCGTAAGAAAATACGCGTTACCTAGTACCTACCTTACCTAGTTACCTAGTACTAGTAGTAGTGCGTACCTAGTATAAAAGCGTTATTTCCTTGAGACAGTTTGGGGCATTTGTTACTGTGCCCTAACATTATTATTTTACGTAATTTATTATTTCCTAAAATACTGAATTTTCTAAATACTTTCCTGTACTTAAATAAAAACTAATCAGCAAACTTTAAGAGAAAAATCAAGTAAACCTACATAAAATTGAGCACGATTTTTTTTGCAAATTGTGTCGATTCTACATTAGCCGAAGGAACTTCGTTCCTACCTGGTGTCCCACGACACCACATTTTAATTTTTTGAGGAGCGGAGGGTTCTGTCGTGGGTGTGATGGAGAAATTGGAATCGGTTGAGGTAAGGAGGATAATTTGGATTGAATAGTACACAATAGAGAAGAGACAGAATGTTTCATTCAATAAAACAAGTAATCATTTAATTCAGGTCCATAGCATGGATACTTATAGTTGAAAATGCCCTTTATCCTGCTCGAAGGATCATAAAATAATTTATAACACCTGACACAAGCCCTCACCGAATTTAGATGTCAACAGGATAAACTTATTAAAGCAACGAAACGAATTAAAAATGAAACATGCATTATTTTGTACAATAATAATTAACCTACTAAAAATCTCTATGTTATTTAAAAGAACCCGCCAATTTGTCACATGTTATAAATAAAGATTGCCATATAGTAAAATATTTCTCAACTGTAACCAATGAATTATTTACGATTAAAAAAGGAACAATCGATGTTCAATCGATTTATATTTAATAACCGTGTATAATACGTCTTAGATTGGTAACTTAAACATCCATTAAATATAAATGAAATGATTTGTGTTTGTAATATTTTGTCATCTGGCAAGCATTTTTCAAAAAGCGTATCAGAATAGCGGAAGAGAAGTGTCGGGTGGAGCGACCGAGCGAGTCTACTGTTTCGTTTCTTAGTGAAGCCGTCGTTTGCAAATGGCGCTTGACGGATGGTCGGTCTCCGTCAAAATGCATTCACGATGTTTTGATAATTAAAAACACGTTCAACGCGTCGACTCAACTAGAAAAATCACGCGACGAACGGTGAGTCTACAATCTAAACATTTTTGAGTGCAATTACGTAACTCACCCTTGTTTTTATTAAATGCCCTCAAGATAGCCTGTCTCAC
Source organism: Hesperia comma (assembly GCA_905404135.1). Taxonomy (NCBI): domain Eukaryota; kingdom Metazoa; phylum Arthropoda; class Insecta; order Lepidoptera; family Hesperiidae; genus Hesperia; species Hesperia comma. Next base: position 6,011,682 of record FR990032.1, on the reverse strand, counting down.
TCTGTTGTTGTGATTCCTTCTGTCATTATTTACAATCGGCGACGTACCTATATGCATCTCTTTCGGTGCCACAGTTTCCTTGCAGCGTTTTTCATTTTTACGGTCGGTGCGAACGAGACCGCGCTGGAAAGCGCTGTGATGGAAAAATATGAACAATTTCGTTCTTAAAAATTATTGATTTTTCATCGTTAAAAAACGGTCCAGACGAAGCTAATTGCATAGTGTGTCTGTAACGCGCGGTGGTCTATCGTGAGTATATAAATAAGTCTATTTTAGTAGTTTTCCCTTCTAGAGGTTGTGGTCGTGAAAAGTCGCATTTTTCATTTCATGATAGTCGACCATATAATTCGACATTTCGCGTACTAAACATAGCTTTGAGTAATTGTTTAAATATTGATTTTTAGGGTTCGTTTAGTAACCATGCCGAGTGTGAGTCAGTTGAGGCATGTTTATAAGATTACTTGGGGCCTGTATACTATTTTGGGAACACCAAATGTTGGCTCTGTTCATGTTTTAAGCATTACATCCCATACCGCGCAGTGACTTAGGTCCTAAGATGTTTCAGTGAGTGTTTTTTGTGTTGCGTCGTGTTCCGTGGTGAGTTCTTTTGAATGTGTGTTAACTATATGGTTATTTCTTTATCGGTCAAATGACCAAACCTAATGTTTACGGCGCGTAGAACATACGATAAGATATTCTTGAGCCTCAGCGTTAGGGGCCAGATTTTTTGACGTGTTTTACGCCTGAAATAGATAGTATAATATGGCGTAATCTATACTTGGATCTAGATCAGGAAAGAGACCCTCGAGCGATAACTGTCGACACTTGCGACAATTGAATGGATAAAATTGAAAACGTGATGCTTATCTCAAAACAACAATGCTGCATTAAACATTTCAAATTTAATTTAGTGTTCTGTTTAATTATTTTATAAATTTAGAATAAAAAATGTAGCTTGTATGTATTTTTTGGTCCTTCGAGGCTTGACAACAGCAAACTTATTTTTCTTCTTACAAATTTTTTGTCACCCTCGGTTTTGATTACAGCCATTGAGATAATATGTACTAAGTGTAACATAATATACATCAATGATTACAGCAGTAATTTAATATAATTTTGTGTTTCTAGTGACGAATAGAATTTGAACATTTTAATTCGGCAATACATTAAACATGTCATATCTACTTTGTTATGCTTATCTTGTATCTGTTGAAAACCTATGAATAAATAGGTTATTGACCTTTCTGGCTTCTCAAAAACTTTCTCTTCGTGTGCGAAATTTTTTATCTTTACAGTATCTGTGAATTCTACGATACAAACATGTTGAGTTCTTACGATGCATAAGTACCTACCTGTCTTTAAACATTAGAATTAGCAATATATTGGAATTGAATTTGAAATAAAAAAAAACTTCCTTCAGCGTTGACAACTTACAGAACTTTACGAGGATATTGATTGGGTTGCATTGTAATTTCCAAAAAGAATCGAGACATGCCACCAAAATCAAACTGATAAAGAAAAGACAAATTAAATCTATTTTGCAATTCCGAAAACAAGATTAATAAGAAATAAAAGAAAGAAGGTGAAAACTAAAGAAATGAAAATGCTTTCTGCAATCGTCAATTCATTCCAGTAGGTAAACATTTTCCGTTAAATGGGATTTTTGAATAACGTATAAACAACAGGAGATGAACAGATAAGAACAAGAAATAGAAAATAATGAAACAGTGTTTATGAGTGGAAACAATGTAGGTACACAGCTTAACTTATTGCAAATTGTAAGATGCACTGAATAACGACCACGCCATGTTTTTGAGTTTTTAAACACTACTTTATCGGGCACAGGCGTAGGTATCTACGTTTTATCATTTGGTCTCGTCATAATGTAAATTTATTATAGTCAGATTATAAGATTATAATCTGGAACATCTTGGACCTGGACGTTTGGACCTCCTTCCATCCAGTGGAATTTTGACTCTAATTGATCTTGGCCCTAGTTAGTTATTCACGGAACAGAACTATTTTAAATATTTTCCGACCTGTGTCTTTACTTCGTCTAAGCCCAGTGAACATCTATTATCATGTTAATGTGAGCGAAGTCAGTTGACATCGCGTGATCCACTATTTCGTCTTACGATAACGTCTGTGAAGGTCCATGTTCACTGTGCAACTATTTACCGTCCTGAGATTGGTACTTGCTTGCCTCGATTTCGTAACTTTGGGATTATCTACAGTCCCTGTATCACGCGTTTCAGTCGCAGTGTCAGAGAAATAATGCGCGTCCCTCGCTTCCTTTTTAACCGGCAAAACATCGGTAATGCAGATCCATAGGTGACAGATACTTACCATCAGCACTCCCCTCTTATTCCCATGCTACTGCCACAACGATTAGGTACAAAACAAAGTCATCATCGTGTCTTTTGATTTTTTGCGCAAATTTGGCGCCCAGCGCATATATTTTTTTACATTTGAGAACATTGCGAAAGAGAAAGGAGTCTCCTCTAATTTTCCTGTGACGTTCTCTAGCCCTTAAATTGTGAAAACTACATTTACCGAGTTCGACATCAAGATTACCACTTTGCAGCAAATGTAAAATTTCTGTCAAGACCTAAGCTAGATCATACAATAGCGTAGTAAGCTGCTGAATCTAAATCCCGTTCCTTATTATTTTTCTTAACACCTTTTATAACGGTAAAGGAATAGTGATCAATTTAAAAACTGTGACAACACATTATGCACTAGTTGCACGTAATTCCATGATTGCTCATAAGTATATCGTAAATTTTAAATTGTGAAGTAAAAGACGATATATTTTATAAATTATGTTTGTCTTGCTATCCAAAGTTGTAGACACACACGTTTTCATACAAAGAAACATGATGTTTCAAGATAATTTGAAAAATTACTTTTGCACTTTTAATTGGTACCTTATTAAAAATTATTGAAAAAATTAAATAATTCCTTAAACAAGCTTACAGGTCCTCGGAGTATTAAGAGGAATCCTTTGAAATGTCGCAACACTGAACATATTAACCACGGATATTTTTTAACAATGTATGTGAAGAAACATGGAAATTGCATAGCTTTTCAAACCGGATAACTTAAAGAAGGAAAGAACGGTAAAAGGGTCAATTATCTGATCAATTTTTGTCCAACAGTCAGTTGATTCTAATGGTCTTCATCCATTGTAGTCCGGTACATTTGGAAAAGTGATAAATTCTTTAGAGACCTCAAAACAGACAAGCCTCTTCAAGCTCTTGCCTGGTACTTGAAGACTACCTTCGTCACGTTTTTTTTTTTTTTATGAAAGTCGCCAATAATCGCTACCTATACTACTATCATCAATGTCATGCTGCTTGGCAAAGTCTTGATTGTCTCTCAAGCCCCTATCCGGAACACGACAATCCTGTAGCGGAGAACTCGACCAAGAGAGAGTTACCTTAGAAGACTTCACTGAATGATACCTAATAATAGCACCAACTTGATCCAAACCAGGTAGAGGCAAGGAGGGACAATCTTGGATGATTTGGAGGGAATTTGGATGAAATGTGAACCATGAAACCAAGGATAGTTGAACCCTTAAGAAGCCCATTCCCCCACCCTGCATCTAAATCCAGTACGCCCATGCTTACCAATAATAATTAAGGAGTTCACGAAAGAAATTGAATGAATGAAGTTTATTCGATGTGGGTTTTCACAAACACTATTTGAAAGTCAAACTACACTGTCGCTTTAACAAATCCCTACCGTAAGTGGTCTTGGAAGAATCGGCACAATAATATTGATAATAGTATCCTTACAGAAGCCCTACCGCCGAGCAGAGGTCCGGCTTCTGGCGCCAGTTATGACACCCTAGTCTGCCAGCATGACATTGGGGTCAATAATCTAAGCTGCCCTAATAAGGCAAAAATATACTACACCTAGATAGGAGAACCTTTGGGTATCAACTTGCCAGTTTTCCCAAAGAAATGTTTAAGGTCATTGACGAGCTAATAATTAATTTTGACTTTGTGATTATTTGGAAATTTTCTTTCCAGTTTTGCGTCATTAGGGGGGCGAACATTTCGTACTATAGGATCTCGGGTTCGAACGTCGTAACTTCACATTTTTTTTCTTTGTGCTGAATTGATTTTGTGATCGAGACGTAAATAAAATAATAATATAACGTCGCGTGCCATTAATGTTACACGTGCCATTGGTTCGCTATCCCTGTCTGTACTATATCTTACCGTGAACATCACTAAAGAAAACTATAAAAAGTAATTGTATGTTTCCTACTTATATTCAAGTAAAAAATATTCACAAACACACTAACAATGCCTTTTCTTTACAGATAAGTTTTAAAAAACATAACATACGATTTCTTATGCAGGCAATGATTTGTATTCAGGTATCAAGTGACTCGGTGTTTTTGTTAGAAATAATGTTTTACCGAGAAGTGTAAATGTATGAAGGATAGGTACTTTGGGTTGCTAATGTAATCATGAAGATGTATGAGACGAAGAATGGAAAATAAAAAGATAACTTTAGCACGTGTCTATGAAAGAGATACATAATAGCAGATTGAATAATGTTATTCATTATGCTAAATAATACTAACGGATTTCAATTAAATTTGGTTTACCTACTTAAAGGGATTACGCAACCCGACAGCGAACCCCGAAAAATGATCAATGATTTATATTTCCCTTCATCTATACCTGGCAACTTTTCAACAAGATGAGACCATAAACAAAAAATAAAAAGAAGAGAAAGTTCTAAATTTGAAACTGAAATTCAAAATGCTGACGTTCGGTCCCCTCGTCAGAGTGGTATCTCAAGATGCGTCATATAGTCACAACATAACTGGGGGTCCAGGCCGTCGACCTTAGGGGTGCGCCCGAAATAGCGGCGACGGGGGTCTAAACCACCTGCGAGCGGCCATGCGCGGGTTATATTTGGCTTCTTTTGAGGCCAACACGGTTCGAGGAACGACATCGATGTATGCACTCGTTATGAACATTATGATATCACACGAACTAACGAATTAACTTGATTTGAACCGCACTTTAGGTAAATATAGAATAAAACGTGTTGTTTATTATCACTCAACTATTATGACGATAATCACACACAATCACTTCATTTCCGTTTAAATGGTGTGGGTAGTAAGAATATTTTAACGGCAATTGATTGATTTCGAAATCTACCGTCTTGCACATGTTTTGCGGAAGTTTCAATTTTAAAAAGAAGAACTTTATAAAATTGAAACTTCTTTTGAAAAACTTTTAAAATACTTTGCTTTTTTAAATAGTGATAAAAGAGAAGACAAGCAACGAAGGATTGAGGTCACCGTTAGCCATGCAAATCACAATATCATCAACGCGTTGCTGGCCTCATAGGGGACCGGAGGAATCCCACGGTATAGCGGGATAGGTAGCTAGGCCATCATAGAGTACCATTAAATTACAGAACCTAACGACCTCCAGCAGGAGGGACTGTCATACCTTATTCGTAGTCCAGAAAGATGTTTTTCGAGCAGAGTAGCTCGGGCTCATTAAAGTCATCTATGAAAGGTAAAAAAATTATTGGTAATTTGACCATTCAATAATTTGTCATTAATAACAAAAGTTTTAAGTAGAATGATCATACATTTTAAAAAATTTATATCAAGTAATAATAATATGAGTGATCAATTATATTAATTTAAAAATATTTTAGACCTTATAATATTTTGGACCTTCTAATATTACTTAATAATGCTGAGGATTTCCGAGATCCAATATCAGTAAAAAATGAAGAGTTAAATGAACCAAACACTGTTCCTCTATAGTTACCGTGAGTAGTGACTAAGTAGTTGTCCAAATTGATAAGATGAAAAATGACGTGTGACTGACGTAATCAGAGAAGTTAAAGCGGTTTTGGTTTCACAATCGTCAATAGGTGTGGTCAGTGATATCACTGCGTTGACAATCGTGTTCACAATTACACACACATCAACCTCGTGAAAACATTTAATTTTAGGGTTTCGAGTAGGGCTGCCAATAGCACAATAATAAATACTCCTACTTAATTATATTCATACATCTGTTAGCCTGTCACTTGTGTTCGGTAATACCTATATAAAAATAGCTGTAAGTAAGCAAAATTGACAACCCTTTCCCGATTTCTAAACAACAATAAATATATTATAATTCTTCTAGTATTTCACTGGGAAAATGTTTTAGGTATATTTCTTAAAGAATAATAAATGAAAACCAATAAATTTTGGCAGTGTTTGTATCCGTTGAGGTGTTCCCGTGCCTGGAGCCAATACTGAGCGTAGTGAGCGTAGTACCCGGTCATGCTTATCATTAAATTGCATTTCATTGGAACTAAAGCGATATACAAAGTTTATGTATGTGAGTATAGGGTAGTTCTTATTCTGCTAATTCAATAATCCATTCGCGTTGGATATGGAATTCGTTTAAAAAGCATCGCACACAAATGCCAGCTTTCCGCTCCTGAGATTAAGGTTCATTTTAGATAAACAGCGGGAATTTGAAATTCCTGAAGTTTTTGCTTAAATACTAAACTGAACTGTGAACATACGTAATTTTGTTTTTATAGTCCTACAAGCATCTTTTGGCGCGTGGGTGTAAGGCGCTGACTCTGTCACCCACACGCCAAAAGATCCTGTAGAACTATAGCAGAGTGACTGAGTGATTCCATATTCTCGGCGACTCAGGTTATATTATAGATGGCACCAGGCATGGCAGTGACAGTAATTAATTTCACCTGTTAAATTTTTATTATTATTCAGCTGTTAATATCATATCACTGGTCATAGCATGATTATTGCGACAAAATATATAATCAATTCAAGCACAGACCTACACGATGCAAAGTAGGTAATTAACGATGTCAAGTATTTTTTATGATTATAGATTTAAATAACAATTAATAAACTATTTATTAGTTACCGTATTAAGTTCATTTTAAACGCTGTTTATTAACTGAACAAAAAGTGTCTAATTTATAGATATTACTTATTTGTCATAAGTATAACTGCTTATTAATTAAATGTTTTTTTTTAACCGACTTCAAAAAAGAAGGAGGTTCTCAATTCGACCGTATATATGCTTTTTTTTTATGTACGTTCAGCGATTATTTCGTCGTTTATGGGCCGATTTTGATAATTCTTTTTTTGTTGTAAAGTAGATAAGTATGCGCAGTGGGGTCCCCTGATAAGAAAACCAGGATCTGATGATGGCATCTCAGAGAAATCGAGGGGAACTTTCGATAATTGTATGGACAACTAGTGTGTTTGTTCATGTTATCATAAGTACATTAAAGCGCTACCATTTCATGAAGATCTGGAGTCGATCTGATGAAGCCGAAAGACAGTCGAGGGAACTCCTCAACGATTTACTGCAGTTATCTAGTGTTTGGGCTTCATTAATTTGTAGTGACGAGAACTTTACATTTACATGTTGAATTGAGCGCCATCTGGCGGGTAGTTTTTGAGTTATCTCTACTTATCAAGATTGAAGTCGGTTATTTTTTTTGTAAAAAGCAATTATATAAGTTTGAATAAGACACGCGGCAGCGATAGGATAGGATAAACAGTTAAACAGTGAATCTCAACCGCATTCACAGACTCGCAGATTAATCAGCAGGTCGATACCACCCAAGTGAGGGGTCAGACGAGCCCTCCTTTTTACGGCGCCCTATATTGATTTTTATGTTCCAACTTTTTGTTTGTAACTTTAACGGGGAGACTGACTCTGTATGGCTGTCTCGCTCTAACGACAGTGTTGTGTTATAGTGCGACGAATACGGAAATGTATCGTTGAATGTTGATACGTAAGCGATAAGCGACTAGGAACACAGACAGCAACTAAATTATTATCGAATGATTAAGGCCTCAGTTTTCTACTTCTCTAGTTGTAGTCTTCTATAGTTCTGGCTTCAAAAATCTACTCTGTACTATTTATAATCTTAAGTTAATATTTACTCACGAGCGAGACGGTTCTTGGTCTTCTTAGACATGGGAAATTATCTGTAGTTTAGGACCAATACGGTTCTAATTCTACTAGGAAGCGTTGGATCCTGGGTTCAATTCCCGGCCAAGGTACACACTTATGGGACAAACTAATTTGTGTTCTCGGGTTGTGGATAACCGGAATGCTCGTGACGAGGATGTTGTGATATTTATTTACATTTTATTGTCCTGTAACTAAAGTGGTCAAGCATGAACTGGTAGAAACTTTTAAGAATCTTGTTAAACTTATTGAAATACGAGCTTTATATCGTATTCCTTATGGCTGATTTTGCAACGCGCGTTCCACGGGCGATTAAAGCGTCGCCGTATTTGTATATCTGCGTCTAACTCGAAACCGACGGAAAATTCAACCGTTAGGAATAGAAAATAAAAGTCATATTTCATTGCTATTCTATGACTTCAATTGTTGTTGAGTCGGAGTAGAGTTCATGCAATGTGTTCAGGCCTTACATTCTCAATTTATAAATTTTGTTTAGACTTATTTCGTAATGAAGATCAATTCGAATTTTCAAGGATTTTTTTTCTTTTCCAGGTACCCAAGATAGAGCTATTTACTCGACAGTTCCAGTATTCAAAGCAAAAAATATATAATATACATTCTAGTCTAGCAGTTTCTACTTACTTATAAACTACCCACAAGTATTCATTGTACTTAAAATTTTAAAAATATTTCTTAGAAATAGATCTGTGATATAGAACTTTTGTGGACGTTTTTGTGCAATTTTTATGTAATGTGTATAATCTGTGTAATTTTAAAAAATTGATATCTATGAAGGACTGAATATATCGGCCAAAGATTGTAGAGTTGTAATATGTTTTTGATAAACCAAAATTGAAAATTGGAAAAATGGCGCTGCCTCCGCAACAGTTTTGCGTGAGATGGAACTCCTACCACACAAACCTACAGGTACTTACTTATTTTAATTAATTTTGCTTTAACGCTAACATTTTGTGAAGCTTTACTTTCCATCCTTTTAAAGAGCACACACAAACATTTAATCTATCGCTAATACACACTTGTATAGAAATCTCCGTATACCTCCCTTGATAATATGAAGCTAAGAATCATCACTGTGATCAACGCGGATAAATTATTCTTTTAAACTGTTTAGTCGAGAAATTTTTGAAAAGTACGGAGTCGAAATATTATCACTACTAATATGGATGTCATATAAATTGTATTCCGAGCGATTCATCCTGCGGTTATTGGACCAGTGAATAACGGCGATAAATTCGAATTTTTTCATCCATGCAAATCCCTCCGCAACGGATTGCTTCTTCGAGAAATTATGAAAAGAATGACATTAAATAATCACCCTGTCAAGCTCTCAAGCAAATCGAAAACATATCTACTAAATATCTATGTAATTCATCCACTGGTTTACCAGTCATTAGTTGGTGTCTCGCAGAAAAATACATTTACTATGCGACTTCATTTCACAAACTGATATCAGACGTGTCAACGATGACTCGAAATTAAGGCTGTCTAATGCTCAATTAAATAGTCCCTTTTTTGCATTAAATACCTTTTTGGCACTTCAAAGTTTAACTTTAACTTGTAGATTAACAATAAATATTATTCCGTTGATTAGTAATAAATAATGGTTTATATTAACTAATTTGCAGTGTAACACCAAAAATAAATTTTTGTGGAGGTAGTTTGAACACAAAGAGTTTGCAGAACATTGATCTAATCAACCTTTTGATGTATTCACACTGATCTAATCAACCAATTGTATCCACAGTCAGTATTCCCCCGGCTGTTGATCACGGAGCAGTTCGCGGACGTGACGCTGGCGTGCGAGTCGAAGCAGCTGCGCTGTCACAAGCTGGTGCTGAGCGCCTGCTCCGCGTACCTCGAGCGGCTGCTGCTGCAGAACCCGTGCAAGCATCCCATTGTGCTCATGAGGGATATGAGGTGAGAAAAACGATGTGTTTGGATATTAGAAGAAAGATGAGGTGTTGGAGTCGAAGCAGCTGCGCTGTCACAAGCTGGTGCTGAGCGCCTGCTCCGCATACCTCGAGCGGCTGCTGCTGCAAAACCCGTGCAAGCATCCCATTGTGCTCATGAGGGATATGAGGTGAGAAAAACGATGTGTTTGGATATTAGAAGAAAGATGAGGTGTTGGAGTCGAAGCAGCTGCGCTGTCACAAGCTGATGCTGAGCGCCTGCTCTGCGTCCCTCGAGCGGCTGCTGCTGCAGAACCCGTGCAAGCATCCCATTGTGCTTATGAGGGATATGAGGTAAGAGTTTGTATGTGTTTGTGTACTAGAAGAGAGGTGAGGTATTCGAGTCGAAGCAGCTGCGCTGTCACAAGCTGGTGCTGAGCACCTGCTCCGCGTACCTCGAGCGGCTGCTGCTGCAGAACCCGTGCAAGCATCCCATTGTGCTTATGAGGGATATGAGGTAAGAGTTTGTGTTTGTGTACTAGAAGAGAGGTGAGGTATTCGAGTCGAAGCAGCTGCGCTGTCACAAGCTGGTGCTGAGCGCCTGCTCCGCGTACCTCGAGCGGCTGCTGCTGCAGAACCCGTGCAAGCATCCCATTGTGCTTATGAGGGATATGAGGTGAGGTTTTGTGTTTGGTTTGAGTGCTCGAAGGACCAAAAATTGTTAAGGATCACAGTTTATTTATTTGCGATAAAGAAGTGCATAAATTAATTTTGGTTATAGAAATTATGAAAAATTAATCAATCAAGAAGTATCGTTAATAAAAATGATGGTAATAGAACACAGTTAATTACAAAATTTAGTATCGCTCTCTAATAACCAACTTCGGCAACCGCCTTATATTTTCCAAAGATTCTTATAAATATTATGAGTATAGTATTTATGATATGTTTGTAAAATATAAATCAGATTACTTTACAGTGTATATTCCAGCCCCTGGAAATAAATGTATTTTGTGATGTTGTCTCTCTCTTAATGCATTTAATTTAGCATTTAAATCCCTAGATGGCATCTTTCTGGACAAACCGTAGGATTTTTCTCCACCTGACTAAATCTCTATTTATGTGTGAATTTTGTTACAGGTTCAGTGAAATGCAAGCCCTAGTCGACTTCATGTATAAGGGGGAAGTTAATGTTACTCAAGAAGAATTGCCCAGCTTACTGCGGTCGGCGGAGGCGCTGCAAATCAGAGGTTTTTCAGAGCACTGAAATTTAATTGAATTTAATTAAAGTTACATTTATAAACACTAGAAATTAATCGTCGTTGAACGTAAGATCCCACACATACAAGCTTTGTGTTAACTATGATGGTTAGTCTAGTTAACCGAAAGTGTTAGAAAATTAGTAGTTATGAGGACTGGAATAGCTATTAGCGAAATAGTCCTATTAGTTATTGCAAGTAAACTAACCTTACTTAATAGCCGAGTAGTTTTTATATAACCTCACCCGATTTACTCGTCCACAGGCCTCTGCTCAACCGACAATGGCAGTCTGGCATCAGAAGTAGCGAAGGACACCAAAGACTTCACTGTGGCCTCCGAGGCCCTGGTAGCCACAGCACAGCGCGAGATTCCCGTTAATGGTGAGACTCTGATTGTATTAATTAAAATTATCCAAGGTGTTAATTACAAAAGTGATGCACAATTAGTGAAAATTCCACAGTTATACTAATGATTTCATATCATACTTAATGATTATCTTTATACTGAACACTTTTTAAAATACTTTACATCTATACATATAAATAGTACTTAATTCCGTTTCATTAAAAAAAGAGAACCACAACCCTTTCTAACTTAACCACACCATCATAGTCTCGTTGTGGTATATTGCACTGAATAATTTTAATGAAATTTAAATTATTCAACACGTGTTGTTCCCAGGCCCGACCCCCCAAACGAAACCCCACCCCCCACAGAACAACACAGCGACGAACGGCCCCAAGAAACTGAAATCTGAAGACCGGACTGAGGTTAAAGAGGAGACGGTGGAGGAAGATGGATTGTACTACGGCGAACTGGACAACGACAATATGGATTACAATGAGGTAAGTTTTAGTTTTAATAACCGACGAACAAGCAAACGAAATCACTTGTAGGTACATATGTGTTATCAGTGTTATCACCGATAATATTTGGATACTTGTAAAAAAAAGTAGCTAAAGAAAAAATTGAAATTTAATCCAAAAGATAGATAGAGATAGATAAAAAAGATATGGTGGAGCGTGTTAAATACATACACACGCCGGATGGAGGGGTTATGCCAAAGTTATGAAATTCTACGTCACAAATACACAAACGTATAATACGCGCATTTTACCTTGGCCGGACTGAATATAGCTGCGAGTGGCTGCGCAAATTTAAGAAAATGAAGTTCAGCTCGGCCAAGATAAGATGCGCGTACAAAACATCAATATAAATTTAATTGCTGTCGGTAACTTGATATTTGAAGCATGACAAACACGACCCACGACTCAAAACCAAACATAAAATCTATTTTTCATCACACCTATTCGAAAAAGACGACTTGGTTCGGACTTACGGGGTTCCAAAGTTGCTGTTTTCTATTCAGCGGGCGGGAATGAATTTTCATACAACTTTTCCTGCCGGCTAGATCTTTTCCGTCCTATTTTGAATTTAGAACATTTTAGTATTTTGCGCTAAAGAAATCGAACGCAAATATTGTTTGAATAAAGAATGTCTGGTACGACGCGAGGGCCCCGCCAGCTGAATAATAAAAAAAGAAATCAAATTAAGATTTCGTTTTCAAATTAAAATTAAGTTTTCGTGCATTTTTACGTATTATTTTCTATTATATATATATTATTTTCTCATAGTGGGTGATGAAAAGTAGAGTGTATCACTCGGGTGCAAGTATATTTTTGGCTCGGGCGACGTACTTTGAATCCCTCGCTACGTTCGGGATTCTACTAAAGAATCCCTCGCTACGCTCGGGATTCTACTCTAGAACCCTCACTTCGCTCTGGATTCAAAAAACGCCCTCGCCGAAAAAATATTACTTTGCACCCTTGTCATACAATCTACTATTTCTTATCTATTTCAGGACGAAGAACCCGGCAAACCTGGTAGCAGTCTAGCGCAGCCTTCCGGTGAGTTCAAAATTAGTTATTTAAAATAATTACATGAATATTTATTATGTTTATCACATTATTATTTATTTTCATATTATTTATATATAAAAATTTATCAATGTTTGTTTGCAATGTGACTTCTTTCTGTCACTTGCGATGATTTTTTTTACTCTTATTTTCGTATATTTTATATTTTTTATTTTTCGAAACAAAAACGTTATTTATTTAAATTGGATGATATACGTCGACGTTGCGTTGTGATTAAAAAATAACCGTCCATAGTGCAAATCATTTAAGAAGATCATATTGTGAATGGACATTGTAATAAATGAAAAATGAATGTCTGTAAGGTAGGCCATTTTTTATAATATGCAATGAAATAAATAAAATAAAATAAATTAGTAGCTTGTAGAATAGAACCATGAATGTGTTTATTCTTTTTATTTATTTAAAATGGTTTAACTGGCAACTTTTATTTCTGTTTTATTTTATTTAGCAGGCAATCTTACAGACATGTCATTTGTCGTTTTTTATTTATTTTTCGTTGGCAAAGACATTCATGGTTCACTGTATTGCAACATATTTAAACATTTTTTCAAATATATTTCAGGACGGAATTACCTAAGAGTAAAACCAGAGAGCGAGTTATTTTTCCAAACGAAACTTCAGAATTTGGCTAAAGCGAACTCGGAATACATAAGTCGGTTACAGAAAATGAACGCTACAGAAATCCAAAAAGAATTTAATAAATACGGATTGAATACAGATGAGTACGCGCAGAAGAATTCTGAAAATGATTTTTACAAATCGTGGCTGGAACAGAACGGGGAGCTTGAAGTGTCTTTACTAAAAGCCAACCAAATAAAAAAGCGTTTAGAAGTTAAACCGAGCAAATCAGAAGTAGAATTGATCCCAAAGAGCGTTAGTAAGGAAAGCTTACCCAAGTTAGAAAAGACTCAAATCCGCAGAAGAGGACGGCCCCCGATTTTCAAAGACAAAAACATGGATATTGGCGAGACTGTACTTAAGGCCGATTTGGACCAATTTCTAGAAGGCAAGGAAGTGAGTTCTTCAGGTTTGTCGAGAAAGGACCTTGAAAGGGTTATGATGGGAAAGTTCAACCCTAATAGACGGTATTCTAATGAGGCAATGTGGGCTGCTTTAATGGATGTCAAAAAGGGAGGGAGTATATACAGGTAGGTTCTTATTTTTTTAGTAATCCTAATGAAAGATTTTATTAGTAGTAAAACGTTAGAAGATCAAGCGTCCGCAAATATAACCAATATTAATATTTCCATGAATAAAAAAAAATTTTAGATCGATTAATTATGTATGTACTTCATTTGAGACTTGTGATGATTTATACGAAAATAATTATGCCATTTAAAATTAAACACATTAAGATTCATAAAATTATGTGAACCTGACATATCCTTAATGGAATAATTAAGTAAGCGTAACTTGTAATTTCTTCTAAAAACGCGTAGAAAACAATTTGACTTGTTGAACCTTTGAATGTGATAATTATTTTCCTTTTCCAGAGCGGCCCAAACCCACAAAGTACCACGAAAATCCCTCAGAAACTGGATGAAACGGTGCCACATAAAATCGTCCTTCCCCATGCCGCAGCAACTTAAGCAGTTCGTCGAAAATAGCAAGAAACAACGAGAATTCAAAGGCTATGACGTCACTAACGACAAAAGTGGCACTGAGATCGATGTAGTGCCTTACGAGGAAGTGGATTTCGGTAAACACTTTCTTTCGCTATCCGGCGGTCCGTTATCAAGTGATGATGAGCTGAATAAAAGTGAAGAAAGGTCGGGTGATGGTAAAACGGCCGTTGATATGTCGGTTCATGAATAGTGAATTTATTTTTTATATTTAAAAAGAGGACGATGTTAATGTCTACGTTTGTGCAATTGTAAGGAAACTGATTTTATATAATTATGCCAATGAAATTAGAAAAAAAAATCTAAAAAGTTTTTAAATTTACTAAGATGGGAAAGAGAGAAAATAATTTTTAAAATAAACGATTTCAAGTGACGTTTAAAAATACTGACGTAAAAAAACTAAAAATGTTGACAACATCTAGTGCTTGAGTTTGACCATTTTAAAATCGAGAATTATAAATAATCATGTTAAAATCAGAATTATGTAAGAATTTTCTCAGCTGAATTCTGTCAAAATTTTCAAATAAAAATGCACTTGTATGTCGTAGCTAAATAACTTAAATTTAAATATTGAACTCAATAAATTCAACTTCAATTTATACAAGTAAATAGACCAAAGAAAAACATAGGCCTTAAATGAAAACGTTTTTGATTTTGAAAATAACATACTAAATATTTAATTCAAATTACAATAGTTTTTAAAAACTGAAAGTATAAATATGAATCAAAATATATAAAAAAGCATGATAAATTTGGAAAAGATAATAAATCTAAAATTAATAATGAAAATAAAGTTAAATTAATTGAGTACGTTGAAATAAAAATCAACTTTTATCCCAATAAAAACTATATTTTTATTTTAATCGGAAAAGATTTTCATAACGTTCTACAGTTTAGAATTCTGAATGCATGGATGTGTAAGGCAATTTACTTCAAAAATTAACTCAGTGACTGTTATAATATTAATACATAATTCTTAGTAGCATTAACTGTATAATTGACTGTTACGAAAATATGTACCAGAAATTTACATTACACTTAGTATTGTGCGTTCATACATTAAACTCACGAAAATATTTGTGTATGGTCTGCTAACATACAAAAAAATGTACTTAGAGTGGCTTTCGTAAGGGAAAATAATGAAATACTAATAAGATAAAAACTTTTGAAAAAATATTTTCTATTTAAATTTGATACGATTTTGTATTGGGGATTGTGGGTCAGTACTGAATTTTAAAGGAATTGGATGATAATAATTTTCTAACTTAAACTAAAATATTGATTTATTATTGGTAGCACCTTAAAATAAAAAAAAGAATATAATGATGACTGCATTCTGCAGCCAAAGCCATACGAATATTTCTTATAATAACGTGTAATTATAGAAGTAGTGCTTGAAAATTTTTCAATGCAATGTTTTATGCCGACTTTCGTCCATAGGAATGACACTGCACATTTTCATACAATATTACGCCAGTGACGTCATTCGATTCGTTTTTTGTACACATTTTGTAGTGTCAGTGTTGAAGCAAAAGTATGATTAGTTAATAAACTCAGAGTGAAGTTAATTCAAGTTTAAAATTATTGTCCGTAACATGTGATTCTCTAAACTCAAAAATATGACCAATAACTTTGAGAACCTTCGCACTTTTGTTGGTAAATTCAAAATTTATTATCACCATGCAGTTGCCTTTAATTAAATGTTTTCATAATAAATATTTTGCACGAAAACGAGTTAAAATATATTCTGGAATTGTTGTGTTAGAGTGGTAGGAACCAAAAATTAATTTAAATTAAAAAAATATAAAATATTACATTTACAAGGCACTACGGATAGTATTACTTAAAAAATTGTATTCGTTTTATTTCACCGTAATAATTAACGTCGCTAATCTCTTTCAAATTGAATTCGGTATGGACGGCATCTATAACGTCTTTTTAAATTAGATCCAATTTTAAAATGATCAGCCAAAGATTTTGCAAAGATAGATTGGAGTGGAGTAGAATTAAATTTTAAATGTATTTATAGATAGATATGTACGATTTTGACGTGTTTCCTGCTATAGTCTTTATGCTGTTGTTTTTTTCTTGTTCTGCGCAATATGATACCCAAAGATAGAATTTGTTTACTTATTTTTAAAAGAACCCCAATATTGTTTTTTTTATTAAGAATAGATTTAGATTCTTATTTACTTTATATTATAACCCTTTAAAATCAAGTTGAAAATTTGCTTTATATTTAATAGTGCAATCATTTGTAACGGTTATTTTAAAAAATGTGTTGCTAGTTTAATGTCAATTGTAACAATTTCTTAGGTTTTTTAAACCTTTTTGGCATCCATGTTACAGTAATTTATTTGATGCTTTCGTTGTATTATTATTAATTATTTAAGATGTATTCGTAGATTATTATTATCAGTTAAATTATTATAGGAGATGAGAATATTTGAAATTGGCCTTTTGAAAATCGTGTGCTTGTACGGACTTCGTCCAATGATAAATAAAAGACTTGAATTGAAATTTTAGCGTTAATATTGCGTAAGTTTATAAATGTTCGTTTGTTTTAACAAGTATTGATTGTAAATTATGACGATAATTTTCTTTGTAAGCTACAATAAAAAAAAATTATGAGAAAAACATTAAAATTGAAGGTGGGTAGGGTGATATAGGTATAAATGGTTTGCTGAACAATTAACACCAAATCTTAACAATAATAATAAACTTAAAGAACCTGAGTAAAATACACTATGTATTTTAATTGTTTCATATTTAGTCAATATCAAGAATACTTGTTTAAACAAAGCAATTATTATAATGATATAACGCGGCTTATGGTAGAAGTAATTTATTTATGTTAATTTTAATGTTTCGTACTTAATTCATATCAACACTGATTCCTCCGTATCATCGAAGATTTTGTTAAACAACAGCTGTACAGTGTATAATTGAAGAATGGCTTTAGCAGAATTTTCTTTTTAACCTCTTAACATCATTTCACGATCATGAAAATAAATTAACAGATTGCATCCATTATTTTTGGACATAACCTCGTTTGACCTACCCTCATCTAAAGTAGGCAGGTGTTTTTGAAACGAATATTTTAAAATGTAATTATTGTACCTATACTAAAATGTTAATGTTTACTTGAAGACATTGAAATGAAAAATGGATGCATTACGTCTGATTTATTACTGCATTGGAAAAACTTGAAGAAATATGTACCTACTTGTCAACTACCTTCAATATTTGAAGGTAGACCTACACACAGAGTTATGACTTTAATTGATTGTGAAATGAGTGATGTTTAGGGAACTTTCAACTAGAACCATCTGACTGCACGCCGAGTCCTATGTTCCTATATCTATTGTTAGACATGTGGGTAGAAGGAGAATATGGTCCTATGTTTTTATGTTTTATTTTCGTTAATGATTTGTCTTCGTGAATGCGTCCCATTTAATTTCTATTTTATAATCGATATTTAAATGGCTGGGTATAAATTTATTAAGCTGGCTTATAAAATACACATGAATGTCGTAAAAAATAAGGTAGAAACTGAGTGAGACGCTTTCAAAATCCATAAAGTGCCTATTAGTATAAACAATATACTTAAACATAGTTTTTAAGATCTTTTAGACTAAGTAATTATATAAATATATTTGTACTTATTGTATAAAAAAATTCGTCTAAATGTCTCCGGAAGTCAAATTCATTTTTAAACTACTCGTAACTGGGTGGGTACTTTTTTTCATTAAACTAACAATAATATTGAAATTTAAAATTTTTGTACTTGATAGTACTAAAGTTGATTCAGTTACGTAAAATTTAAAAACAAAACAAGTTTTTGGCTCACCTATTTATCAAGGATTACCAGTGTTGCCTTTTTGCTAACTCTAAAATTAAACTAATAGTAGAATTTAACATTCAGATCGGTGCACGTTAGATGTACCTAATCTTGTGCAACATGATATTGACTTCCGGAGGCAAAATAGAAAGAGGATTATTGTATTATTATTATTACTATATTCAGTGTTGTATTCAGTATTACAGTGTTTTACTTTCTGATTTTTCAGTACTTAAAAATTTTAGATGATAAAATCGTCATATTTGCGTTTACATATAAACACAGATACTAAATAATTATACCTAATCCATGTTGATAATAAAAAACAGTTTTATCTTTCATACACATGTCAATACATACACGGTCCCTCTATAAAACTATGGCATGAGTAAAACTTTAATAATGCTTTATGAACTTAACGGAATATCCGGGCGGTTAACGAACAACCAACCCTTATTTACATTTTCAGATGGTAAATAAGAGTAAGGGTGCCTTTCCACCAGAGATGTGCTATGCTACGTTGCTAAGGATGCGTTTGAGATCTACCAATCACATACATTCGCCCGCCTAGATGCCGCCTGAGGGCTGAATGTGATTGGTGGATGGCAAACGCATCCTTAGCAACATAGCATAGCACATCTATGGTGGAAAGGCACCCTTATAGGGGCCCTTTATTAAAGTCGTAAAGAGTTTGGACAAGCTGCGAAACCTAAGAGGAATGTGCTGTTTTCTGTAAAAGACTGTTCAATTAAATAACGATGGCTATAAAATAATTGTACTAAGTAACCAGTTTTGGCAGCCAATATTATATTTGCTATATTTATCTGTAATAAAGTCTATTTCAAAAGTGTTCGTTACAATATTAGATAATATTTCTAATTTAATACAGTGTATACATATGTGTTAATGTTGCATTGTTAATATTTATACAGTAGACTGTCGGTAATCCGACAGACGTTTTTCAAGGCAGTATCGAACTAGCGAATTTTCCGGATTATAGAGTACTGCCTGCGACCCCCCTATAATCCAGACGTTTATACTAAAAAGTACTTGGTAATCCGACAGATAGAACCAATGATAAGATACGTTATAATGTCTAGGTACTCTGAAGTACATATAACGTATATTTCATTATGTAGGATAAACTAAGTAGTAACAGGCCACCGTTAAGGAATTGGTAATTTGAAATTTCAACGTCTTTTTAAAAGAATTTTAAGATAGTTACCGTTTCTTCTATATCTAACTTAGTTTAAACAACACAATAGCTTTCATTTTATTCAGTAAAAAATTAACGTCTTTGATCCTATAGCACTTACAAATACCTAATAATAATTTTATAGTAAGTAGGAAGATGATGAGTACAATATATCACATTTTTCTTTAAGGATTGGAAAGTTCAGGACGCGGGTCTTTAAACGTAAAAGCGTATTAGACTGCACCGTTATAGATACCATGTAAGTAATTCGTGAAATTCAAACTAAGCAATTATACGAAAAGAAAAAAAACATACAGACGAATTGAGAACCGCCTCCTTCTTTTGAAATCAGTTAAAAATACTTAAAAATCAAAACATTTCCCACGCTTTGAGCAAAACAAAGGCGGGAGTACATGTTACAACCTGTTCAATCACGCTTTATCTGTCGACCGACACTACCGAATATCGTCAAAAAATTAATAAACTAGGCCTGTCGGATTACAAAGGGCTCCGGATTAGCTAGGGTCCGGATTACTGTGGGTCCACTGTAGGTATACCATAATTTTTGATGACGTGTAGTAGAAAATAATGAATATGTTTGTTCGTTTAAAACCTACTTTAGAGTAATGTTTAGCACTTCCTGGTGTGTTGTCGCAATTGTTCGAGTGATTTGTTGACCAAATAGTAGTTGTAGTAAAACAATAGTGAGTAGGAGATGGGCACGATGTTTACGTTACATATGATGACTGGTGTCGCTGTCGGCCGTGGTCGGTTTTACGCCATACATGTAGACAAGCAGACAAATGTATGTTGGTTATGTTACTAATAACAGAATATTTATAATATGGTTACAAAGGTTCTTTCCCATTTCGTCATTGCATTTGATCTATGATCGATTATAAACACCACTTTTGAAATTAAAATTGTTAAATTTAAGTTAATCCGACGAACCGATTTAGATGAAATTTGGTTTGAGTTTCAGACCATGGAAGACATACGAATTTTTATCCCGTAAGTACGTTAGTTTGGGATATTTTAACGTCATTTTCGTTTCGTGACTTGAACGACCGCGTGAGAAGCCGCACAGAAAACTAATTAAATATTTTTTATCAATGCAGTAAACAGCGTGTCCTTTTCTATTTTGAAACGAGTCCTAGTTTAGTGTTTAATTTGAAATGCTTCATTTGCTTCGGATTTGTGAAAACGTTTAAAACAATTGCAAGGCACCCTTTCCATCCAATAATGATGTAAATTATATGTATTTAATATGTGTATATGTCCGCCCGACGATTGAAATTATTATGTAAATGCATACTGTATCTGTTTTTTATTATGCCAGTTATTGAAATAAATATATTATTGAACGTGATACCCTCTGTTTTGATTTAGTAAAACCTACGAAGAAACAATTAAGTTTAATGATTTTTTCTAGAGAAATGCAAACTTCACTACAACAAAATTATGGTTACACAGCAATCTAAAAAATCTGGGAGGAAATTTTTATGCAAAGTGGTCCTTTATTGGCTATACTACATTTTACATTCCTTGCTTGCATGCTATTATTATGAAATACCTATAAATTTTGATATTTTACAAATACAATGATGGCTGCAGTCCAGAATTGTAATAAGCCTACCGATTAAACTCCATTGTTAAATATTTTTAATTTTATTTTTACATTTTTTTAACAAATAAGAACTGCTTTACAAAAGTCAATTAGTGACTTCGATAAAGAAAATAAAAAAACAAATACTTTATAATCAAATTAATATTATAATCATGTATATAATTTCAAACATACTGAGCGGCTTTTCCTCGCTTTTTACTGTAAACTAAGCAACCCTCCCTCCCTGTAGGAAGCCAGGAAAAGAAACGCCCATCTGTCAATTTGACAGCTCCAATGTTGCCAGCACGTAAACCAAAAATCTACCATATTAAACTTAAACTAAAGGGCCGTTTCTTTTCCTTGCTTGTTCCAGGTGTGAGGACGTCGACGGAAATAGTGACGCGACATTTTATAGACCATACGATGGACCACGGGATACCGTTAAACATTCACGCGAGACCCCGCATCGTCGGCCGGAGACCAAAGGCTATAGTTAATATAGAAACAGACGTGTTCCAAGAAAAATCATACAAACAGTACTCGTCGCAACACTTACGAGATGCTCTGATTGCTGTGAAGAAAGGTTATAGCGTGTATGCAGCATCGAATAAATACGGCGTGCCAAGGAAAACACTTCGCAATTGGATGGAAAAATACGACATCAAGAGCCAATTTTCTAAAGGTAGACGCGGCACTCAGATATTGGATCCACTGGAATTATTGCAAGAGACCAGATCGGAGCCCTTTGAGAGCATGTGATGCCAGAAAAGTTTTAAAATAGCTTCAAACGTAACATCTTTGTAATTATGAATGTAACATTTTGCTTCAAAATATTTATGGACTGAATTCGAAAAAAATTGGTGGCAACTTAAAGCAGCAAGTAATTGTGAAATTTTAATGCTTTATTTTAAGTACTTACATACTTTTATGCCTAATAAAATACAGAAATAATTCAACTGAAGTTTAGCATTATCCATTTATGAATGCTATTGAAAACATTTAAGATTCATGAAATAAATAGCACCAATGTGCTGTGTATACCTACTTAATTATCTACAAAGATGCAATAATGATGGAAAATCTAGACACGCGGAAGTTATTAGCCAAGTTTCTTATACTATGGAATAATCAATTGTATTTTTTACAATTAAACATAAGTTTAGCACTTTAATCTATACTAATATTATAAAGCTGAAGAATTTGTTTGTTTGTTTGGTTGAACGCGCTAATCTCAGGAACTACTGGTTCGAATTGAAATTTTTTTTTTGTGTTGAATAGACCTTTTATCGAGGAAGGCTTTAGGCTATATAACATCACGCTGCAACAATTAGGAGGGAAGAAATAATGGAAAATGTGGAAAAAACGGGGAAAATTATTAATTCTCGAGGGCTTTCGTTGCATGCGTTGCGAAAACGATTCAAGATACCAAAAATATATGTATGAAAGAATTATTCCTCTTGAAATGATCTAAAAAAATGTCCACGACAGTATATGTCTATCTTTTAAGATTAACACACTAGAACCGTTTTATGGTAATCAAATTTGGTCGAACCCACTGCCATACCAAACTTGCCGCGTTTCCAAGTTTAATCTGAATTAATCTTGCTGTGATCCTTTGCTACTTTGCTATTATTTTGTCGTAAGCTTTATTTCTAAGTTTAATTTAATTTAACCTGAATTAATTTTGGTGATAGTTTATTATCTTCCCGAAATTCCTACGGGAACGGGACCTATGCGGTTGATACTTACGGGTCCCGAAGCGAAGCGAGGGCGGTTCGCTAGTATGGGTATATTTGTACTTAATTATGCCAAAAATGTTTTTAAGCTGCATTTAGAATATGTGTACGAATTCATGTGGATCCCAAATTATAAAATTGTTTTATTTCTCGAGTTTTTGTGCTGTTTTTTATGTAATATTTAGGTAGCATATTAATGCTTCAGAGTACTGTACCAAAGCCATAAGGTACCTACATTAATTTTAGGGCCAAGACTTTTTCGAATTCATAACGTCTTGTTAGTTTCCAAGATTAATTCAATACAGGTTCTTTCTCATCAGATTTAGAACTGTAACACTGATGTACTACTGCGTTTTCCAAGTTACATAATTTTGTTTTTTACCTTAAAATACAAAGATTTTTAGGTGTGTTGGTTGGTATGGTTGGAAATTTTTTCTAACTTATTTACGATTATGTCTGTCTTCCGTTCAGTAGTATAAACAGTCCATGTTTTCAAAATGGAAAATAATATGAACTTGAATTTTTTACTAATGTTTAATAACATTTGGAAGCAGATTTTGCTGATAACTATATAATACTATCTATATGAAGTATTTAAGTAAAAAATAATATATGTATTTAATACCTTTCATAATAGTCTATAATGACAATGAAATAAATTAATCAATCATTTCATGAAAAGTAATGCATTTCTTTGGCATTTTATTTTATTTCATCTATTAAACTCACATGTATAGTTAGAAATTATAAAAAAGTGATTAATTATATTATTTAGAGTCAGGTTTAAGTTTTGCCCAAAAAAAATACGTTCTGCAAAATACCTATTAATTAATTAATTAATTATTGATAAAAAATATTTCCAAATATAGTTCACTGTTTATTTTTAATTTTTATGACTATGTTTATGCAAACATTGTGCAGTCTATAAGTGTTATGTATTACTGAATTCTGTAATTTCTCACAACTTCTTAATACCAATGTCGGTTTAATTTATTTTCTACCTAAATAACGTTACGTGCAATAAATTTTGGCTTCTGGTCAAAATTGTCTACCTAAGTAATGAATAATTAAGTTTAATTGTATAATTTGAGAATGGCCAGTTTAAGTTATAATATATAGTTTTAAGGTGTTGTCATAACAGCTTTACGTTTAAGGCAGTTACTTAATTTGGAAAACATTAAAATTATAATATAATAGTATTAGGGAGTTCAAATCGTTCTTCACGAGTATTCAAAGTTCATGACTGTCTGGGTTGTTATAAGATGGCGTGAAAACAAATTTATGTAGAAACAACATCATCAAAAGCTATAATAATGGTCAGTGCATTCTGTTCGCATTATAAAAAAATAAATATTTAATTAAAAGAATTTATTCATAGGTTTTAGTTCCTAAAAAGCCAAAGTAGTGTAAATCCAAAGTTTTTATTTATTTTCACATATTTTGTTAACTATTGCGTAAAAGTGATTATTTTTTTTAGTTTTAAGGGCAATGTACTTATCAGTGAACTTGTACGATAGTGCGATTTATTAGTGTTCTAATTAAGAATTGCTTCAATTAATTTAGAAGCGTTTTCTACGAATTATAAATAAATTAAGTCGCATTTCTAGATAATCGTGTATTAAGTATGTTTATGAAAAACGGTATCTTATGGTGACGATTTAGTTTAATACTGAGAATAATTATTATTTTTATCCGTTCCAAAAGTAAATTTAACCCTACCAACTTATTTAGTGTTACCAGTTTTAAGTAATATTGTAGTGGGATGATTTACATTAAAAAAACACTGCCTTAATAATTCCAACTTCAAAAAGATGTTACAAATTCAATGTATATTTTATAATGTAATGGAAGTTGCATTTAATCTAAGATATCATAATATTGAGATTGATCATACGCAGAAGATTTTGCTTCGAAACCATATACCTAGTTTGAGACTTCCATATTTCGTGGCATTTTGATAAATACAATAGTCCCCCGAAGCTCATTTTAAAATATTCAATAATTAAAAAGTAATTTTAACCGTTAATTTTCGATAATGTCTTTACTAATGTTGCAGTTGTAATAAGATTGAAACAATAGACACTTATTATATTTTTACACAAAGTTAGATTTTACACGGTCGAAATAATATCCTAGTATTGAGAGCCATATTTATTGTAAGAAATAATAGTAGATTTATGGAACTTTAGTGATAGCAAAGGAGATGGTCCATTTTGGGCCTGATCTTGTACACTAAACCATGAAAAACCAAAAATACAGAAAGTTCATTAAAAATATGATAAATTCACAAATCGCAATAAATGACTTGCTAAAATAAAATTAATTTCGAGTTATTCGGTAGGTACTACTTGCAACACTTGCAAGATGGCGTCCTTCACTCTGAGTTCAGCCATTGTTCAAGCATAGAGAAGGCATATTGACAGCTAACGTCATACGTCAAAAATTATGAATCCTCTGGTCTGCTGCCCGCCATTATTAATTATAATTGCGTCACGTGGAGTTAATAAATAATTTTTGCACTGAAATATAGATGAGTTTGTCGATTTGATTAGTCAAAAATGGTTTATTTTTCTTTTTTATTTTATTTTATCACTGGTACAAAACCAGGCCCAGACTCCATACAATTTTGGACCGTCTCCTTTGTTAGCGTTTAAAATCAAGAGGCATTTATAAATACTAATTATCCTAAACAGGCTTTGGCAACGTTTTCATGGTAAGGGATTTTAAATATAAAAAAAACAATAAAGTTTTTAAAAGGCCCGTGTACCAAAAAGCGTTAATATAGAGATTATAAACGTCAAACATCAAAACTGACACATTAACCAAAAACTACCATCGAAATATTTTTATATTATATGGCATATATATATATTTAACTTTCCAAAATAATTAACCTTTTGTAATTTCTATCGGTTAAGGTTTAATTTTATTGTAAATTATTTTCCTACAATCACATTGATATAATTGTTAATAAGTATGTAATTAGTTCGTAGTTACATTCTATAAATTGTAAATTTATATTTCTTCTTGAATTAATAACATCAAAGCTGATTTATTTACAATAAATAAATGTGAATGTATGATAATGTTAAATATAATTCATTCTTATTAAATATTCTTGGTGGCTGAAGATTCATCTTTCTTGTAAGTTTAGTTGATTTAATCGAATACTACAAAAAAGGTTTGCGCCTTATGAAAATAATAAAAGAACGTGGAATAACGCCCGAATTCTATCGTATCAATGGCACATTTTGACTATTATATGCGAGAGAGAGAGAGGACATAATTAATGTAAAGCCAATATAATGTAGGTAAGTGCGAATAACTGTAATAATTTATGAAAAATAAATCTTTTCATCATAAATCAAGTTGTTTTACTTTAGCTATCCAGTTGTATTGTTAGAAACTTTAACAACTCACTTTACTTTTACATTAGGAGAAAAATATTTCCCTCTTATTTTATCTTATCTTTTGAAAATTTTAACCGTGTGGATTAATTAATTATGTATGATCTAATCTATGCACTACTATAATAGTGGCCATAGTATGAGTCCTTGTGGAATTCCAAGCAACTCGGCCGTCAATTTTGTTATGATTCAAGAAATGTAATATTTAAATTGTTATAAAAATTCACATCTTAAACATGTTTCTGCATGGCTCTTCAAAATTTCAGGCGAGTATTATAGTAAAAAAGAAAACTTGTCAATGACGCTATAAAACGCTTCATATTATTCCATTTTTTACAGTAAAATAAAACTCGCAAATATCAGTTCTTGGACGCAAAAATTAAAGGAATTATTTTTAAAAACTATAAACTGCGTTAACCTATATGGTCAAGATGCGGAAAAAATATCGAGTGTTCAATAATTATTTATGCATTATTATTGAGGTCGAGACCGACGCCAATCGTACCTATGTCACATATGTTATGAAAAATGTGACTTTTGAATATTATAAACATATTCGTACATACAGAATCATCTAGGAGCTTAAATAATAAAAACCAAATGTTACTTTATGGATTGACTCGCTAGCACTATAGGGTAACCAGATTTTCGCTACCGAGTTAAGTAAAGAGATCTATCTACAAGGCATAAGTAATTGACTGATGTATCAACGCACAGGCCAAATCCTAAGGGCTTGAAACTTAAAAGCATCTCCATTAAGGAAGGATTTTTCAAAATTTTCTTCTTCTATATTCTAATATATTGATATTTTCATTAGTGAAGTGGTAGAAATAGATAATATTATGTTGCAGAACGACGTCTGCCGGGTCAGCTTGTTTATATATATATTTTTTTTATGGAATTAAGATAGCAAACGAGCATGCAGCACCACCTTCCGCGGCCGCCCATGACAACTGTGACCGACCTAGAACAAGACTCAATGAGTCTCGTTCTAATTCGGTGACAGATGCGTTGCTACCCCTGAGGACTGAGATGGTCGCCTCTAAAAAAGTGTAACCGGCTCCACACCTCCTATCCGGAACACAGTTGTTCTTAAAACAATTATTACACGGTAGGAATGGTACTAAGTACCGTGGCGGGCGGTGGTACTTCCCCGGGTGAGCTCGAGGCCCTACCAACTGCAAATATTATAAAAACTTCATCGTTAATAATTAGAGTTTATCGTCAAAAATAATTGTATCTGCCTCCAGAATTCGCGATAGCCAACGTGCAATGTCAATACGACAGTCCGTCGGATACAGAGGAAGAGAGACCCAGCATTCCTCAAGACCACACGTACGACACTCGGGATGAGCCACCTGCTTTTATTATTCACCAGCTCACTTCAGTAAGTCGATAATGTATTAATAATATTAAAATAACGCTACACTTTCATCTTTACTCACCCAGACTATATCTACCTAATCTATAAAATTGTTATACCTGCCAACTAATACCGTAAGACGTTTTTGTATTTTTTTCCAGTTCTACTTTCCTTATTTTGTTTCATTTGTACATGTACCTACCTGATCCTTGTCATTATTCATACCACGCAATGTATGTCTTTCCCACGCACCATTTTGTGCCTCCATTCGTACAATAGAACA
This sequence comes from Hesperia comma, assembly GCA_905404135.1. Classification (NCBI taxonomy): domain Eukaryota; kingdom Metazoa; phylum Arthropoda; class Insecta; order Lepidoptera; family Hesperiidae; genus Hesperia; species Hesperia comma. The sequence continues at coordinate 5,983,519 of FR990032.1, read as the reverse complement.
TTTCTTACTTAAGATACTTACATTGACTGCACTTACAACTTCAATATTGTCCAGCCAACGTCTCCCTCTCAGTCGGCAGCTCCGCGGGGCCCCTTCGTGGAGGTGCGGCCCACCATCATGGCGCTGAGCCCGGACTGCGTGCCCGCTGTCAACGTCATACACGTCGGGGAGAGGCCGGTGAGATATGTTTTCTAAGCTTTTCGATAACAGATGGCGACACTGACGAAAAAATCTTTTGGTTGGTGGTGAGGAGGCAGAAATGTACAGCATTAAGAAATGCTACACACGCTAGTGGGGGGGGGGGGGGGGCTATACAGCACAAAATATGAATGCCGAGTTCTAAGACACCTTAGTATACTAGGAAAATCACAATCTGATTATAACGTAGATGTAGAGATTCTTAGCCTATTGCTCCAGAACCTAAAGTCAAGTCTTAGTGTTCTCATCTTTAAAAACGGCTTCTTGAAATATCTTTTTAACTTACCTTGTATACCTGAGAACACAAATATATCAGTGGAACTTCTATGAATTAAATTTAAATTAGGTAAACTTAATTTCCAGTCAAACCAAATACTCCAAGCGCCAAACGAGTGCAGTATGAACAAGCGTATCCGCCGCAGCGAGGTCGTTCTACGGCAGGCCGCCGACTGCGTGTCCCGAGGCCTCACCTTCCAGACCGTGTCCGAACAGTTCAACATACCCATCTCCACTATACGGTGAGAAAACAACAAAAATATTTACATAATCCGACATCCTTGAATTATCCACAATTTCGCATTAGGATTATTTTGGGCGCCGTTATATTATTTGCGCAATTAAAACAAATAAAAAGCCTAAATAAAATGTTAGTACATTAAACTGTTGTCTGCATCTACATATGTCCAAAAGTATCAACACGGCATAAGGTTGAATAGTTATAAACAAAAGCAGAAGTATGACCTATTACAATTGACCTATAGCTATACACCGATACACAACAGCTGATGTGCATAATAAGGTATACCTAGTCTTTGCTAATGTACCTATTGGTTTTAATTGCAGATTCTTCATGGCTCGTAAAGGCATTTTACCACGGCGTCGACGCGGTCGCAGTGCCCAGGTAGATAATTTTAACCTTTTTAATCAAATACCTATGCAAAAAAAATCTGGAGTCCAAACGATTTCACGCGCGTTTCTAAAGTTGATAAACGCACGGGTTCCAATGTGCGTACCTCGTAGTTGTCCTGTGTGCACCCGCAAATGCGTGCGTGCGTGCACACACTCGCAGGGTTTTTAACGTACCTACGCCTTAAGTAATCGCAACTTTTACTTCGTATTGCTACTTTTTGTACATTTTATGAAAACAGTTAGTAGTTTCCCACTCAAATAAGCTATTGAGGATTATTTTATTTATGATAAAAATAATCGTTGATGTTTCATCGCTCTCATTTGCATTTTAATATTACTGTCGTTAGACGAGTTAAGAAGATTTGAACAGTATGTCGACCAGTATGTTACGTATTCTTATAACATTATATTTTTCTAATAGCCAAGTCAGCCGATCCAGAGCTGCAATAGCCCGGAACAGCTACCAGTGTTCAACATGCAGCACTTCAAGCTACCGGAGACGATCGGGCTGCGATCCGAGGACGACTCGACTACGGCTTGAAATTCAAAGGGAGTCAAACCTTACTAAGTTTTTATTCGAACTAAACTGGGGCAAAGTCTTAAGTTGTTTGATATAGGCAATGCGGTTTTGTGAGCTTGTGTAACCCTATTTTTTTAAATACTCTGTTACACTACTCGTCGAAGTTTCTCACGAAATACTAGTTGACGTTTAGATATAAGTAATCAGTCTACGTGCGTACCAATGCTTTACCATTAACCTATCGCTCGTACGACATAACTAAACATCCAATAGCCACACACTGTTACGCCCCTTTAACTCGCGTAATAAAAACCAACAAAGATTTAGAAGTTGCCTGAGACGGGACGAAAAAGCTCGAAATTATTCGAAGCGACCTTTCACATTGTAATACATGTCTAACTAGACAACTTTGTGAGAAATTTAGAGGCCATATCAACGCGTGTAGTTGGCTGATTCAAGCTAATTTTCCGCGCGCAATGAACCTTGCATTTTCTAACACTATTACTGTAACTGGTGTCAAAGTTACAGTTTAAAAATTGTTATAAAAGCATTTAAATTGGTGTACATCAAAGCTGGATCCATATAATATGGAGTATCTATGTAATATTGAGGAATTCTTTAATAAATTAGGGAATCTCAGTAATAAATGTGAGTACAAACGCGAATGGATGTATGACAGAATAGCTTAACCCCAATATTAGGTAAATGTAACTTATGACAATGTTACATAAAATAAAAAGTAGATTAATACTTTAGCATCTGATAGTAACTGTTATAACAGAGAAACAGTATTATATACTCATAAGTCATCTCATAACATTATTGTAACTCTTTACGTTTTCTGATTAGGGATAGCTTAATTTAGCCCGTGTACAAATAGCTTTACCTACTCTTCATTTCAGCATCATTTATTAATAAATGTGTTTAAATCACATACTAATATCTCTCAAGATGTACTAACGCGTCCAAAACGACAATTTTTATATGCTTTTATGCCCCTTTTTGAAGTAATCATAACCTTCTTTCTAATTTTTATTTATGTTTTTATTATCACACGTTAAAATTAGCATCGATAAAATATATACAAAAAAAGATGAGAGCATAACCAAGATTGCCATATTTAAAACTTTTTAGCAATATTTGTGTATGTATTTCTAGTAGATATTATGTATTTTGACGTAGTTTACATTACATTGCAATAAACATGCCTTATTTTTAAACATAATATATACACTAGGTACCTACTGATTCAATAGAAACATGATAAAAGCGTATTTATAAAATATTGATCGGTTTTAACATATTTTTATGAATTGAATAATCGGCAATATGCAATATATTTTTCTTAACCAAGTAGTATTAGATACATACGAATATTTTAGTAAGTCAGGTGAAATAACAGTAATTATATGGTCTGAATGTTGAAAGGCTAAATTTACCCATAAGCACCTCCCCTAACGGCATAAATTGAATTTTCAGGGTTTCCAATAAAGATTATTATTATTCCCAATAAACTTATTTCAACTGGCAACACATATTTACATAATGTCAAGAAACCCAGAATAAAAGAGCATAGGAGCGACGTCTATAAACGAGTTATAAAAATAGCTATCGATCTTTTTTTACTATTCTATCGTAAATCGTAAGTACTCTAAGCTTTATTCAATAAATTCAGTAGATTTGTATTAAATTTGTAAATATTGATATTTAAGCGTAGAATCATTACATTGTATTGCCAGTAGATATTCATTTTTAGTGAACTTTTCATGTCCCAGTTATTTAAACTTGCAGCTGTGTACAAAAATGTATGTTTTCAGAAATATTTAAAAATGGGTTAATAATATAACTTGGTCATTTTATCAGAAAGGTACTTACGTTTAACTTTTCAATATTATTTTTTTAGTTATTTAAACTTAGTTTACTGGCGATACAGATATTGCGTAAAAATATGTATTTTTAAACAGAAATGCATTTGTAATAAGTAAAATGAATGTGATTATTCTATGATAGAAACATGTTAATTTAACAAAAATGTAGTTCGGTATTTTGACACAAAATAGAAAGTATTATAGATGGTCCTGGACCTCTTTTTAATTAACAATTAGGTATTAAATAATTATTATTTTTATGTTTACGTTTTTATTAAGTTTTTAGAAATCTTGTGATTTAATTGAACTATCGGTAATTAATTACACATTAATTTTGTAGGGCATTTAGTTTTATATTGTTTTATTTTAAACCTATAAAATAAGTTTTTAAATCCTGGCAGCTTAGTGGTCGCATTTTTTTAATACATACGCCATCAATATTTCTTAATACTTCTATTGGTATCATAAGCCAATAAATATTATGCCTAAAATCTATCTATCATATAAAACTAATGAAGCTTGGTCACGCTTTGTTGTGAGTCAAAATTATGGTAGCTAAAAACGCTTAAAATTCCCATTCCCATTGGAATTTTGGGATAAAAATTAATCAAATTATATTTAAAACACTATACATAAAAAACTATTGTATAAGAAAAGCAAATTAAATTCATTGTCTGTGTTATAATTTTTTTAAATTAAAGGACAAACAATAAAAATATTAAGAAATACTGAAGTCCCACTTGATTTATTTTAACAGTATTATTTTTGAACAAAATCTGTTTAAGTTTTCTATATTTTGTTAAGAGATTTTTTTAAGTTACATTTTAGGATGATTTGGTAGTTGAATCGTGTATTTAAGTGAAATGAGCCATGTCGTTAAGCTTTTTAGTGTTAGTTAGTTATACTTTTTGTTCCTTTTGATATACAATTAATAATTTTTAATTGATCTGACACTATATAGTTATTAATGTTCTCGAAATATGTAGTTTTTTTTTATAAAGTTACTTCCTTTTATGTTATGAGAGACTATCGTGATCTTTATGCTATAATTATTATCACCATTGTTATAAAATGCAATTGAAATCGATTTTCACTTCCCTTTTCATCAAGTGTTGTAGAAGGTATTCGGTATGTTAGAATAGAGCAACAACACTGAATTTGGAAGCGGCAAATAAAATAACAAAATTTTATTAATTTTATGTTTCATTTGATGAGATTTGAGTAATTTTTGCAAAGATTTATTTTCGTGTTAATATCTTTTTATTTGATAAAAAAATAGAATAAATACCTACTATATACTTTTGAAAAAAATTCACCGATTTCAAACGAGTAAATATCTGACGGGTTTTCATTTCGTATTTTTTATATGTGACTACTTGTCTATGTTGAGTTCGATTTTTTTGGTTTTTAGGTAACATTTTACATTTTTCTGTCACCCTAAACCTATTTTTATTTGCCGAGAACTACATTCAGATTACTAAATATTTCTGTTTTGTATTAGGTTGTATTATATCGGCCCCAATATCCTTTATTGTCTGCAACATAATATATCGTGTCAATACATAAGTATATTAGAATACCTACTACTCATATTATAAAGAACATATTTACTAACAAAAATGTTCTAGCCTCGAGAATTTATCGTATAACAAGGATAACCATAATATTATGGGATAGATAGACAGATTCATCGCAACCGACTTACAATAATTTATGTAACCTCTTCATTTATTGAACTCACATCTCACAAACAAGCATCAATGGTGACAATGATTAACAAACTTTTTATTTCCTTTCAGTTTAAATGTAAGAAAGACTCTAAGACAATGTAAATATTTAGAGGACACCGGGGCAAGTGTGGCCACTGGATTGGTTTATATTGTTACGTGTCAGGAGTAATGGGTTCGAGAAAATGCCAAAATGTACCACAAAGACTTTATTGTACTCGTAGATACACAATTACACACTGTACACAGTACACACCACAACACTATTCACGTAGGTACTCGTAAACACACTCGTCGAACACTGTATCGCACGTAGAAATCACTTCACTTCTCACTGGTATCGCTCGTAGGTATCGCTGGTATCTTCCTGGTTCCGCTTCCGAAACTAGAATGTCCTGCCGGCGACCAAGTGCCTCTTTTTATACCACTCGCCCACCATTCACGACAATCGAGAATATTCCCGCGAAGTCCGGACCCGCGTCGAAATAAAGTTCGAGAACGTTCCTTGCAACCGACTTTCGCCCGTATGACTATTGCCGTAATGGTCGAAGCGTCGTGCGTCCTTTTGAGAGAGCCGCGCTCCTATTGTTTCTATTGTTGCGCGACATGTTTATGGCCCCTATTGTTTATTGTTTTCGGCGTAGCGAAGTCGATGCGCCAGGGTTGTCACATTGCCCCCCTCTTAGTCATGCTCGTCCCGAGCATTATTCGATCCATGAAATGGTGCCAATCTGTCCACGTGCACGATCTTCGGCTTTCTTCTGTCCCCCTGTCTGATCCGGTAGGTCACGTCGTTAATCCTCGTGACAACTGTGTAAGGGCCTTCCCATCGTGCTTGTAGCTTCGGAGACTTCCCTTTCTTCCGCAGTGGATTGTGCAACCATACAGAATCTCCCTCCTTGAAACCATGTTTCCGAGCATCGCGATCGTATCGGGTTTTCATCTTTTCGCTGGTCTTCAAACATTGCTCCCTTACAAGATCATGTGTCTCGTCCAATTGTTTCCGTAGGTCCGCGATGTACTCAACTGTTGGTTTCGGGGCATCTGGCGGTGTTCCGGTAAGCAAATCCAACGGCAGTCGCATTTCTCTTCCGAAGTTAACTTTAGCGGGTGTAAATCCCGTGGACTCGTGTATGGCAGACCGATATGACATCAGGAACAGAGGAATGTACCGATCCCAGTCCCGCTGATGTTCCTCGACGACCTTGGCCAAGTGATTTTCCAACGTTTGGTTGAATCTCTCCACCATGCCGTCAGATTGAGGATGCGCCGGTGTGGTACGTGTCTTATTTATTCCCAAAAGATCACACATCTCCTGGAATAACGTCGACTCGAAGTTCCTGCCTTGGTCGCTGTGTAACTCCAATGGTACACCAAAGCGGCATACTACCTCCTCGACAAGTTTCTTGGCCACGGTTTTCGCCTCTTGGTTCGGAGTTGCAAACGCTTCCGGCCATTTGCTGAAGTAGTCTTGAACCACTATGATGAATCTATTCCCGTCTTCAGACTGAGGGAATGGCCCAGCAACGTCTATGGCGATTCTTTCCCACGGGGCTCCGACGTTGTACAGCTGTAGTTTCCCTTTGGATCTAGTGCGAGGCCCTTTTACTGAAGCGCACACTGTACACTTTCTGCACCAATCTTCAACGTCCTCTCGACACCGCACCCAATAAAAGCGTTCTCGTATCTTTACGAGGGTCTTCTTGATGCCGAGGTGCCCACCAGAAGTGCCATCGTGTACGAGCTTAAGCAAATCAGCCACTTTACTCCTGGGAATAACCATTTGCAGGGTTTTTTCCTTTCCGTTGAGTGATTCCCAGCTCCGGTAAAGCACGCCATTCTCCAATATAAGGCTGTCCCACTGAGCCCAGTATGCCTTAGTCGTCGCGCTTGATGCTGACACTTCGCTCCACAGGGGCCTCTGTCCTTTGGCTTTCCATTCCATGATCAGGCTGAGGTCTTTGTCTTCCTTCTGAGCTTGGCTTACTTGCTCCGTTCCCCAAGACTCGTCCAGGTCCTGCATCCTTATCACCCTGACCTCTTCTTTAGCCTCATGCTTGATGCAATGTCGACATTCGTCGGAGCATGGGCGTCGTGACAGGGCGTCGGCATTTGAATGAGCTCTTCCGTTACGATGCTCTATTACGAAGTTGAACTCTTGAAGCTGTTCGATCCACCTTGCAACCTGGCCTTCCGGGTTCTTGAATTGCAGAAGCCATCTCAGAGCGGCGTGGTCCGTCCTTATTGTGAACTCGCGTCCCAACAAATACTTGTTGAAGTGCTGAAGGGTCTTCACCACAGCCAGTAATTCTCGCCGAGTCACACAATAATTTCTTTCCGGTTTCGAAAGGGTCTTGCTAAAGTACGCAATGACCACCTGCTGGCCGTCCTGGTCTTGGGATAGTACTCCTCCGATGCCAGTATTGCTAGCGTCCGTGTCCACTATGAATCTCCCTTCTCTTCTGGGATAGCCAAGAATCGGAGCCGAGCACAGACGTTCCTTTAAGCGAACAAACGCATCTTCGCAATCGGAATCCCAACTGAAGATTCTCTTGTCCTCTGTGAGACGGTGTAATGGCTTGGCTAACTCTGAGAAGTTCTTCACAAACCGACGGTAATAGGCGCATAGTCCCAAGAACGCTCTTACATCGGTCTTGTTCTTTGGGGTCGGCCATTCTTGAACAGCTCTTATCTTATCTGGATCAGTGCGAACACCTTCGTCCGATATGATGTGTCCCAAGAATGATACTTCCTTCTTGAAGAAGTCACATTTCTTCGGATTGAGCTTTAGGTTGGACTCACGGAATCGTCTGAATACCTTCTCTAGGTTTCGCTTGTGTTCCACAAAGCTTCGTCCCATGACTATGACGTCATCGAGGTAAACCAGACAAGCGTCCCCCAAAAGTCCAACTAACACTCGCTCCATGAGACGCTCAAAAGTGGCAGGAGCGTTACATAGCCCAAAAGGCATTACGCGAAACTGCCACAAGCCATTTCCGGTTCCGGTGGTAAAGGCAGTCTTCTCCTTGTCTTCTGGCCGTACTTCTACCTGCCAGTAACCACTCTTCAGGTCGACCGTCGAAAACCACTTCATTCCACCGAGCATATCCAATGTGTCGTCAATCCGAGGCAGAGGGTAGCTGTCCTTCTTGGTAACGGTGTTAAGCATCCTGTAGTCGACACAGAATCTAGTACTGCCATCCTTCTTCTTCACGAGTACCACAGGTGAACACCAAGGGCTAGTTGACGGCTCGATCACCTTGCTGCGCGCCATGTCCTTAATCATTTCCGCAACTTCGTTTTCCGTGCGGTCACGCCCAGGCGACTCCATCCGTGCGGCATCCAATGCCGTTTGCCGTCGCGTACGAATCCCTTCTTCACTTTGCGGTACCACAGGCATTCCGCTTCTGTCACCAATTGTTACGTGTCAGGAGTAATGGGTTCGAGAAAATGCCAAAATGTACCACAAAGACTTTATTGTACTCGTAGATACACAATTACACACTGTACACAGTACACACCACAACACTATTCACGTAGGTACTCGTAAACACACTCGTCGAACACTGTATCGCACGTAGAAATCACTTCACTTCTCACTGGTATCGCTCGTAGGTATCGCTGGTATCTTCCTGGTTCCGCTTCCGAAACTAGAATGTCCTGCCGGCGACCAAGTGCCTCTTTTTATACCACTCGCCCACCATTCACGACAATCGAGAATATTCCCGCGAAGTCCGGACCCGCGTCGAAATAAAGTTCGAGAACGTTCCTTGCAACCGACTTTCGCCCGTATGACTATTGCCGTAATGGTCGAAGCGTCGTGCGTCCTTTTGAGAGAGCCGCGCTCCTATTGTTTCTATTGTTGCGCGACATGTTTATGGCCCCTATTGTTTATTGTTTTCGGCGTAGCGAAGTCGATGCGCCAGGGTTGTCACAATATTCATCTTTTCGGGTTAAAACATGTCGGTATTTAAATTGTAAATATGAGTGAATAAACAAAATTTAAAAAGGCATACCTTAAAAATGTTTCCTAAACATGTACTTAAATATGTCTACATCCATTAAAGATACCTTCACTCAAGTAAGTAGGCACATATTGCAGTAGAGGTACCTACCTACAAAGAGGCGCAAACCTCAAACAATTCTGGCAGTATTATCAAACAGATTCTTAGTTATAAATAATGAAAGGATTTATACAGTATCAAAATCTGCCCCGGAAATGATGATATTAATACTAAAGCCCAAGAACACATTTGCCTCGGCTGACCTAATAAAGAGAGGGCAGGATAAAATCATAAAAGTAGTTTTAAGCGTGTGTTCTGAAAGTATTTTCGGAAAAGCAGCCTTATGATAATGTAATAGCGTATAAAGTTGATCAGAAACTAGTTTTGCAATGTATGAGTAGACGTGACAGTGTGTAGATACTATGATGTAATAAAGTATTTTGTGTAATATTGTTGTTTTGAAACTTAACCCTTAAAAAACAAGTCACACCCACCCCCACAAAATGTATCAAACCTAAGGCTCTAGACAGACGGACCGCATTTCAACTGCAATCCAACGGCAAATTGCAGTTCAGGTGCAGTTTGAATGCAGTTGACACGACTGCAATAGTACATGCAAACCAAACGCGCAGTCCGATTGCAGTTCAATTGCAGTTTGGTTTGGTTTGGTTGCGCGTTTGGTTTGCAGTTCTATTGCAGTCGTGTCAACTGCATTCAAACTGCACCTGAACTGCAATTTGCGGTTGGATTGCAGTTGAAATGCGGTCCGTCTGTCTAGAGCCTATGAAAGTGTGCACACATATATACTCCGTTCGCGTTCGATCTGGAATTCGTTATACTTAATTGCATGGCACATAATTAAATGCCAGCTTTCCGCCTATTCAATTAAGGTACATTTAAGATTGACGGCGGTATCTTAAAATGCCCTTAGTCCTACCTACATTTTCGCTTACAAGCTAAACTGTAAGCACAGGTAATAAGTTTGGTTTTGGCGGTGAGTGGCAATTCTATATGCTCGGCGACTCAAGTATAGTGCATATCCCATGTTCCAAGAACTTGGAAATTTCACAATCTTAAGAAAGACCTTAATCACCTGGATGTCAAATTAACTAAAGGTTTCCATCTTTCCATAGTCCTCTTAAAAGTGTAACCGGATACCTATTTCAAATGATGCACAACCAATTATCAACGCGGTAGCCTTCAAACACTTAACTAGTGTAATCCAGTTACAACCGGATGTGCTTCCGGAACCGGCACGATATCCTGGACGATGAAAGTTGCACTGCTAAATGGGTATTATTTTCGTGTCTAACAAATTAGCGATTTAAGGGAAGACAAATTAGAAACTTGAGCGATTCCACGGGCGTACAAAACTACTGATCCAGGGGAGACAAGAGACCTGAATTCCTGATCCAGAAATCGGATTTTTGAGGCAAATATTATAAAAGGTACAACAACTGTAGGTACTTTAGCGAAGGCCCAGAAAGAAAATAGCTCCCCCCCCCCCCGCCCCTTTGCTCCTACCTGCCGTACGAACATGAGTGATCCTTAATATCCTTATAATTATTGATAGGTAACTAAGGTAAGTTACGCGCCCTGCTAATCTGCATGACAGGGTGAGACAATGACACAAAGTCCCTCAATTGGAGCTAGGCTACACTCAAACTAAAGCATAGTGTAATAATAATAATATTAACTTAACATGTAGGTATTAGGTAATTTTCTGCATGGCAATGTTCTTTATCTATGCACACAACGTGATAAGGCCTTCTTCCTCGTCGTAAGGAGTTCTTTTTTGTTTGATTATCCTAGGCTCCAGAACGCCGCTTAAGATGAAACATTGCTCCTATTTACTTTTAATAAAACTTGACGGGACCTCCATGCAAAACATTTAAATTAATAAACCACTGATCTCAGATTATTCACGTTGGTCGCCGGAGGTCCATTTCCTGACAGGCCGGCGCCCACAGACACAATTATAAAGAGGACGTCCTTCCCGCGCTTTTGTTCCGGCGCCATTTCTTCTCGTCAGCCATACATAATTGTTACCAGGGATGTACATACCTACCATCAGGGATGTCGGAAGCGTTCATCCGTCCTGAGCGTGTGTGAATATTGTAAGTGTGTGAATACTGATCGCGCTTAACTTAAACATATGGAGTAAAAGGAGTTGTACACGCCAGGCCCATTGGTGTTGTGTTTGCCATTTTTTGTCGGGTTTTATAATAAAATTAATTTTTATACTTAATAAAAACATTCATTAAGTAAGTACCCTACCTAAACGCTAGGAAATGCAAAAGTTAGTCAGAGTGTGTTCTATAAATTATATCTAACGGCTTATGAAGACTAGTTCAAGATCGAAGACTCCTGGTCGCCAGCAACAAAAGCATCTCCGACGCTTTGCCGGCTAGCTAAAAAGGAGGAGTACAAAGATATGTTTTCTCAAAAAAGCTCTTAACTGGAACATGACAGGTCGTTAGGCAGCTGATGTAATGAAGAGAATGGCTATTGATGCCGGCCAGGCTTAAGTCCTCTTATCACACTGCGCGTCGGTAAGCTTCTGTAGCCTATCTCACGACTCCGTCTCTGATCTACTGGCATGAGATTAGGGTAAGTATTCTAGGATTTATATGCCGTCCCAATGCAGCCTGGGTGTGCATGTTCTTTTACCGTTTGTAGTTCATGGCACACATAAAACACTGTGTTTGCTACCAATTTCTTGGGGCTATGATTATATAACATTATTAATTTATAATAAAATACAGTGATAGTTGTAATTGTAGGTTAACAGCTAATTTTAATTTTAATCGCACAATACTAAAGCATCGGAGTTCTAAATTTTTGAACTCAACGGTAAAACTGGAGTTAACTATATTAGGTATACAGGGTGGAATTTGGTACATACTGGAGATAGACAATTCTACTCGAACTTTTTTTTTCGGATTTACCCGTTTCGAAAATCTGTGAATGCAGTTCTGTTTCTTTTTAAAAATAAAGGAATGTTTCCTTTGAGTAAAATTGTCTATCTTCAGTATGTACCTACAGTACTTTCCATCCAGGAGGCGTTCAAAAATTCCACTCTGTAAGGCCATTTTAGATCACATTGAACGATTCATCATATTTTAGAGAAAAAACTGAGCCGGCTATGCTCGCCACGTGGACGGAAGCACACGCCAGCAACATTTTGGAAAAAAATAACGCATGCGCACGTAATCCTTCTCGCCTTACCAGCCTCCCGCTTCCTTGTTTTTTATGGAGCAATATTAATGTTTATCACATTGTGCATAATTACAACATGTGATTTGTAAGCACCCGCTTGATCTAAGATACAAACCTCCTAATAATCAAGTATCTAATTATCTAGACTGAATCTGCATATGAACCCCGAAACTTCAACGGCAACGGTATCTCCCGTTTCAGCAGATAGGTTGGTATAGAGCTGATTGATAAATTACTATGAACGTTTTTTGAAAAAAAAATGTTCTAACGGCTTTATGGTATAGGTATATAGCTTTATGGTCTCTGGTAGATTTTGATTTAATTCGATCAATGTTAGTCGATAATAAAATATTAAAAAATTCGCATTCTCTACAAAATGCTTAAAATTGTAACTGATCTTGCAATCATTAATAACGCCGCGTTGTCTCATTTAAGACTAACGCGTCAGGTGTCTACCATCTGCCATTTTTTATGCGTGCGCGCGTCAAGCCATCCCATCACGCCAAATTATGACGGTTATGTTACCTTAGCGGATGTAACCAATTTAGTAAGACTTTATTGTCACTTAATAGCATAGATTCAAGTTCCTGTGGTTTGGCTAGAGAAACAAAGACACCCTGGGCGATCCTTAGGTACGTATTCATTCCACTCTACGTATCTAATCCAATCGTCAAAATGTCTCAATAGCCCAATCAGTTGAAAGTTTCCTTATTGTAAGTAGATTGTCATTTACATAGTCATTTAGTTCAAAAAACTTAATATTATGCATTATGCATCCAGAAATACCTAAGCCTGCCTTTAGACTAAGGTCTAAGCTTTGATGTTTTAAATGTCTAGATTGAGCGTCGCCCTACAATGAAAACAAAAAAAAACAATATCAAGCATGTGTGCGTGCAGGCGATGTTTTACACCTTTGTCTATTGTCTACGTGTGCGTAATGATATAAAAATTGTGGCTAACAGTTAGCCACAATTTTTTGACACGTTTGCGCGGATTCGATGGTCCATCTATACATTTAAAACATCAAAGGGTCTAAGGTAAGATCGACACATCACTGCACCCATGGATGTAAAGTCTAGATGGGCCCGTAACATACATAAGGCGCACGGCGAGTGGTCAACTATGGGTTGTGTGATTGAGTGATTGATCAAGTCAGTCTGTTGTAGACAGCAGCGAGGTACACATCTTCCTTACGCAAAATTGATTTCAGTAATTACGTCCGCAAATGTAGAAAATATGGCTTCCTGTGCCTTCAAAAATATTCTAACAATTCAAGAAACACAAATAAAGTCCAAAGGAATCACATTTCATTATGTAAACATTGAATTGTAAATTATTTTCACTATTTCTAAAATAATAACTAAAGTAAAATGGCGCGTGACATATGTAAGAGTGACAAAGACAGCACGACTAAAACTTCGAAACGCGGAAGCGAGATATCACTATGTAATCTGTTCGTTTTCAAATATAGTAACAAAATTCCATCGCGCCAACTTCACGCACAAACCGATTCGATTCAAAATTGGATTGTTCCAACTTGACGCACATTCGAACGTGCAAGGCCCGTCTAGGTATATATGTCTATGACTGCACCGTTCACTCGGGTGGGATCCCAAACCTTAAAATAAGCCGTCAATCTAATTCCGGCTTGACGCAAGATTCTAAATCTATTTAGAGCCAATTGTATCCTTATTATTGTTGGTGGAATAAAAGAGTTTTTGCGATCAAATTCCCGCCATTTCCGTTCGGTGACATTTGTTTTTTTTTTCTTTCTTTTTTGCAGCGGACGTGCGTCGGCACTGATCTTCTTAGGTACGCCCATTATTTTTTGTGTGGTGGTATTATAATAAAAAAATAATTAGTCACGCAAGTGCAGATAATACGGTAGTATTTTTTGCTCTTAAACTTCAATGTAAGTGTAAGTAGTACCTAAATTCTATTTAATTGTCGTCTAATAAATTAAAATATAAAATTGTTTTTTTTTTTTCAAATAACATGCATTAGTAGGTAATCACGCAAACACACCACCTGAGGATAAGTGGTCACCGTTGGTCTTGGGCGTCCATTGTATCAACACTATCAACAGCATTATTACCGACGCACTGCTGACCAAGTAGAATGCCGGGATCCGTCGCACCCGTAGGCTGTAGCTCCTTAAAACTAGCGATTTATAAACCAAACGAGCTTGCACGTTACCACAGGAATAATTTTCGTCAAATTACGCGCGAATTTGAAAATGTTAATTAAAGTGCAGTTTTAGATCACAGAATTAAATAAAAAATAAGTACCTAGATACTTTTTGTATGATCTCCGGTTGCGTTCCGTTGGAGATCCCGGAGTCCTCCACATAGCGTCGAAGACGGCCACCGGGGGGGTTTTAGTGAGTAAGAACCCCACATAACCCTGTGTCGCTCCCACGGCACAGGGTACCTTTTGAAGGTTTCCCCCTCGTTAACAAAAAAAAAAAAAAAAAAAAAAAAAAAAAAAAAAAAAAGATACTTTTTGTATGAAGATAACAATTATATACCTACCTACATAATGTGTATGAATATGAACATTGTAGGTACTTAACCAGCCAATACTCGTTTCCCGAGAGAAACCTAACCTACTGAACCTAAATGTTGATGACTATTTAAGTACCTACCTACTAATTAATCTAATATTGTGTATCTTCAAAACCTTACCAAGTTACCCAAGACTAACAAAACATCCTTTAAATTAGGAAGGTTTTTTTACTTCATCTATCTACTAACTTATCCAGAGACTTAACTTTAAACCTCGTTCAGAAAAATGGATATAGCAGCAGTTCCGGCCTGTGGTGGTAATGGGTGGTCCGTTGTTATCTACCAATCTTATCTTTATGGATCACGGATGATCCGTTTATGGAACTTCATAGCAAATGAGGAATAATATCTTCTATAGTTACTAAACCTCGACTTGAAGTATTTTGAAACGTAGTGAATTGGCATAAATTTACCTATCAGAAGAATACGAGAAAAATACTAAATAATTGACGTATCACAGTTAAAATGTTAGGGACGTTAGGGTCATATGAAAATCATAAACATTAATCAACTAGATAGACGTTCAGCAACGTAGGTTACTTAATCATCATCATCGCAACCCACAATTTATTGACCCATTGGCTCTGGACTGGGCTCGTAGGACAATTTTAGGGGTAAAGCCGATTATTCCAACAAGTTGGTCAAGTGCAAACAAAACAATTAAAGGTACTTATTATCTACTGAATTTAAGTAAATAAATAAGGACTATATTTAGCACCCTACCTGCTACCTAAACGTACCTACAAGCAAGCACGTTTACCTCACGTCATACAAAAAATAAAAAATACCTATGTTTACCTAAATTCTTAATTCAAAATCGGTTTGTAAACATTTGTTTTTCTCAGACCGTTACTACTTGTACTTACTACGTGACAGAATCCACAAATACGCAGGAACCGGAAGGGTCGTTGTTAAGTCAAATCCGCACTTTATTGTCCGGACCGGAAGGCCGGACAGGATGGGGTGTGTAAACATGTTTGTAAAATCTTTACAATTTAATATTGATGTTAGAACCCTCCGGAGTATTGTAAAGTTTATAGCTATTACTTAAGTCGCTTCCCGCCATTTTGTCTGTGGGAGGAATTTAGGCGGAAGACTCTTTCCTTTTGGCTTTGTTACGATGTCCGGCCATTATTATAATGGAAGTACCAAACATGCCCGCAGTCGTCTGGGTAAGAGAAATTAATTAATTAATCTTGTGTGTTTTATAACGTTAACATTTTTTATATGTATATTTGTATAATAGTTATTTTTTATCTGTTTCAG
This sequence comes from Hesperia comma, assembly GCA_905404135.1. Taxonomy (NCBI): domain Eukaryota; kingdom Metazoa; phylum Arthropoda; class Insecta; order Lepidoptera; family Hesperiidae; genus Hesperia; species Hesperia comma. The sequence continues at coordinate 5,967,244 of FR990032.1, read as the reverse complement.
CAACAATTTGACGACCCGTATGGCGCAATGGTTATATTGAACGGCCGTTCGAAGAGTTTTGGGTTCGACACCCAGCGGGGCGAAAATTTCAATGATGACTTGGCTTGGGTGTTGTCCATAGCTAAATTATATTACTTAATGCCCACGGCAAACACGACGCAATTAATCCTAGTGTGGGCAGAGACGTGTTGTTAAATCTTTGAGTGTGGGGATATGAATGTGTGGCGTTAATTATTAATCGTATGTTTTGCTTTTAAATATAAACATTACAGATTTGAAATATTATGTTTTAAATTTTTCTGTTGATACGTTCAAATAATACTGTTTTAATAATGTTTAATAATGTTTTGTGTGTAAAGGATTCCATCCTTCATGGGTTCACTTACTATTGGTAGGTATCTCACTAGTCACTATTGGTCCTCCAGTCGTGCTGAACAAGAGTTTATAAAGTCCGACCCTGTATATCTTGACATGAACTCTACCATTCAGCTCACCATTCATTCACTCAGTTTTACTCCCATCGAGTTGGACCCTGAAGTTAATTTGAAACGTAAACTACGAGATATTAAATATGTAGGTATTCTACTTCAGATATACGGGATATGCGGGAATTTTCAAATGAATAGTAGTTTGGTACAATGTAAAACGTTGATATTGCATTTTTTTGTTTAATATAATTTTTTGGTTACTAATATAAACTGGCAAGTGTATGTTGTAAATGGACCACCCTGACGGCCGAAAGACAAATCGGCGATCACTGGTCGTGGTTGTACCTATAACACTAACACGGCACTTTATCAATTTCCAAATGAAGTGATACTTAACTCGCTTAATTATACCGCCTAATTATACCTAAATTTTAATAAAAGTTGAGCAGGCAGTTAAAATTAGAAAACAGTGCTCTTTCTTAAAACTCAGCATAACAGCGAGACGAAAGGAAGACGCAATAAATTCCATTTTAGCAGACACGCAGACGCCATTACAAAAGATCAGTAAACGGAACCGGAAGTCTGTTGTAAACGCGCGGACGCTAGGCAACCGAGATTGTAAAAGTTACTTTTTATAACTTCCGTTCAACGATTGGCTTTATGATTCTGTGGTTGAATTTCATCTTATTAATTTTCATTCAATGTTTATAACAGTCACGGGCATTTTTTATGTAGGTAGGTACGTAACACGTAACTGAAGAAAAATTTAACGAATTGAAAAAATTGCTAATATTAAAATATTAGCAATTTTTTATATCAGGCGTATGAGTAATAATTTACATTTTATATAGTTTTATTTTCGCATTTGGTGGAAATCGCAATAATTTTGTCAAAAATTAGGTACGTACCAAACCAACCAAAAAAGTTTATAATAGTAGGTAGTACTCAAATACACAAAACATCATTTAATTCTAGCCAAACAGAATGATTACAGTAATCAATTTCCGGAATATTGTATTTGTATCTATATCTAAGTACCTATAGCTTCAGTAATTAGCGGTAATTTCCTATTCGCAATTACTCTAAACGTAGTTCTTACATTCTTAACGAAATCCATGGAAAACTTACAAATTTCTATTCATCAAATTATTACAATTAGTAAGTATTAATATAAAAGTTGTAGGAAAAATTATAAAAGTCAAGCAAATATGAAATATCTATGGACAATACTACGCCAATGATTTAAATATCTAGATTGAGCGTCGCCCTACAATGAAAACAAAAAAAACAAGGCAACATTATCAAGCATGTGTGCGTGTAGGCGATGTTTTTCGCGTTCATTTATTGTCTATGTGTGCGTAATGATATAAAATTGGCTGCCAACTGTTGGCGGCAAATTTTTGACACGTTTTCGGGGATTCGATGTTCACATTTAGATATTTAATACATCTTTGTACTACGCATAGAAATTAAAATTAATACTACTTACTGTAATACGTATTTATACTGTATTAATATTTGCGCCGTAGATATCAAATTGCATTTTAATCACCTAAGAGCATTTCCAGGCTATAAATAAACCTAATTAGTTACTGCGAAATCGTCCGAAAAAAGGTCAACTAAAAGCGCCGTCCGCCATTAACTAAAATACATTTGCGCGGGAAACTAAAATAGCAACGGAAATGCGCCCCTAATTATCTACTATATCTTGAGTTGTTTCGAAAATCCTGAAACAAACTTTTATAAATTAAGACCTATTTCTGGGTTACTTAGGTATATTTTACATATTTTCGTAAAATGCAGATACGATATTTAAGAATCTAATACTTATGCGGAAACGATTAGTTTCAGGCACATGCTGACAGGCAGGATGCGAGTATACCATTATCGATTCTTAAAAACAAATTGTTTCATCTCTTTTATTCTTTAAGGGATCAAAAGAGGTGGGAACGTGACAGAAAACCACCCGTATCCGGCTCCAAACCGCGCACCGTGTGTTTGCAAATCCCTATCAAGTTTGAAACAACCTAGGTCAAAACTAGGTATAATAAATTTTAAACGGTATACCATTGACATAAGATCTACTATACAATATCACGCATGAGCTATGGAGCGTTACGTCACTAGTTTTCCTGAACATCTTGCGTTCATTCATTATTACAATTTTGATACGTCAGACTTGACTTCATTCATTCGGGTTTCGACCGTCACAGAGAGTGGACGTTTCGTCTCCTAACCGGATAACGGTAGTGAAAATCGATCCTACATTTTCACGCCTTAATAGTGTGGCTGTTGTGATAACGGATTTTAGTGGAAAAGTGAATAGTTTTTCGGTAACCGAGGATATTGCTACGGCTGATTTAAATAAACCTATCGGTGAGTTGGATTTCCCGTGTATTTTTTTAATTCTTCATTTCATTTAGTTTCAAAAAATTTTTAACATAATATTTAATATTTATTCATGTGAAATCCATACTAATATTATAAATGTGAAAGTGTGTTTGTTTGTTTGTGACTCTTTCACGTCGCAACATGGCTATTATATGGTATGGTTTATGTGTGTGAGGATAGTTAGGAGGGTGGAGAGTGACTTAGGCTACTTTTTACTGCGGAAAAACATCTCATTCCCATGGGAAGACCGATGTTTTGTTAGTTGCTAGATATTTTTAGTTCCGGATGTTGTTAATAGATGGCGTTAGTAAAATTCATTTGCAAGTTCTGAATGACGCTATCAAATACTACATGAAATTTACTTACGTCATAGGCAAATGTTATATCTGATGTTCCAGTATATTATCATTTATAATAGGCTACTCTGAGGCTACTGTTTAGCCGAGATTCCTACGGGAGCGGGATCTATGTGGCTGTTACCTACGGGTCCCGAAGCGAAGCGCGGGCGGTTCTCTAGTATAAAATAGATGTGGTGAATACCTCATCGACAATACATAACTTTTTATTTTTATTGTTCACAATACATAGGTTACAATGTAAGGTTCACAAAATCTGCAAGATATAATAATCTTGCTAGAAAATGTTGACACATAAAAACAGATGTGCCTACAATTTTAAAAGCATGTGAAATTAATTGAAACTTTAATTGTTGTGATATTATAAGGGTAACATTCGCAGTAATTGTCGCTTTAAAAGTTCCTCTTCGTCGTGATCGTAGTATAAAACGGAAAAACATAGATAAAATGTAAATTACATTTAACTTTAATTTAGGTACTACTTTATCATATTCTTTGATGATTAAGCGCTTCGAAGAGTTTAATGCCGAATATTCCATGTTAACAAGAAAATTTTGGAAAACGTCACATAATTCTTATCAGAAAACTACGTTTTGAAAAAGCCCAGAATAAAAGTCCACAAAACATAAAAAAAGATTTAAGTATCTACACCCACATCAGCAAACTAATAAGAATTAACTAAGTGACTTTCTTTGTAGTACCTGGTTATTTATAAATAATAAATTTAAAATGACCTATCTATATAAAACTCTCCCGTTACTGAAACTACTGAACGTAAGAAACTGAAAGGTATGAATATTCCTTGGGAAGTGTAGGAGAGTCCAAAGAATTTTTGAAAATTCCCAATGGAGAAAAGTGGGATAAATTGAAGAAAATCTATAAAAATGTTAGGTCTTCATGATGAAATAGCGCTATTAGACCAAGGATAAATGGAAACTGGAAATAGAAAATTTATTTAGTTAAGGGCTTAAGTGAAAACTGACACCTGAAGCAAGATTCAAGTTACAAGGTCTAGTTGCGTTACAGTTAATAGTGGTTCGCTCAACAGTTCCAAATTATGAGCTAATAGTGCTTTCAAATCCGTGAAAGATCTAAACAGATGTCAACATGTTACAAATGTTTCAATAGAAACTGATTTATTTGTAGATAATAAGAATTCTCTTTTTACTCCTTTAATTTTGCAACAGCGGTCTTCTAAGAATTTAAGGTAAATATAAATAATGAGATAAATATAGATAAATGTTATTATTATGCTGAAATGAAAATCATCCGATTCACCTCCCTGCCAGGTTTTAATCCATGTAATAAATATATCGGCAACGTAATACTACTCGTACAAAGCAGGTTACTCGTTATATTGAGGACTTCAGTTATCAACAACGATTACATCACGGGCATAATATTATGTCATTGTGAAATAGTGTTTTTATAAACAAAATGTTACAATTACAGAAATCAAAGATTTAACGAGTAAGAAGATAATATATTCAGGATAGGCTATTTTTATGTAATTTACTGTTTAATAGCTATAGACGTTTTTGTGTAGGTAGGTACTACTCAGTATAGTACAATAATTAGGTATATTCTTAAACATGGGGTATGCCGTATGCAGCTATATTTTCATCTGTATCATGCTTTCAACTTTAACCCTAATATTATTCAACTTTACATGAGACCTACTCGTGGCCTAGCTGCTAAGATAACATAGCTAAGACCATGACTAAGACAGTCGTCAATAAACACAGTCGTTAGCATGAAGCTAATATAGAGGTCGTTAGCCTATTTGTTAACGACTTGTTATCAATCTATCTTGTAAATCTTGTAATGAATGAAAATAATATAATTACTTGTAATAATATACCTGTTTAATGAGTAAAAAAATAAAAATACTTCAGAGATAATTTTGAGGCTTGTAGACCGATAAGTTTCGTTTTCATGACACCCACTTTCTTGTTTGGTTGTAAAGTAAGCGAAAAATTTCAAGAGGAGAGTTCATAATAATTTCAGTATTATACCTACGATCCGTAGTATGTCTACGATTTACTCTTCCCTACCATCTGAGAGTACCTAACTAAGCGGTAACAGCGGTATCAGCGGTATTTGCACTATTTGCACAGATAATGCAAAAAAACATAATATTAAGTATTATGATAAATAATTCTGATAATGCAATAATAATAAGGTAACTCTTTCTAGGTTCTTAAATTGAACGTCTCAGTGATTTTGACCTAATTATTATAAAATAGCGACCCGCCCCGGCTTCGCACGGGTGCAATAACTATTTAATGGATGTTATTATACATATAAACCTTCCTCTTGAATCACTCTATCACTCTATCTATTAAAAAAAACCGCATCAAAATCCGTTGCGTAGTTTTAAAGATTTAAGGACACAAAGGGACATAGAAAGCGACTTTGTTTTATACTATGTAGTGATCATAGACATACCGTCGCCTCAGTGCTTGTTTTTCTATCTACCATTGGTTAAATTTTACAGTACACGAATTTTTAGCTGTATTTCTTTTAAAAAGCTGTAGTTTTTTGATTTTAAGGTTTTTCTTAATACAAGAGTTAACTATGTATTGATAGTGATAAGTTTTATATAAGATCGTAATTAATTTTACCTTATTTTACAGGTTTTATGTGGAGATAGAACAAACATGGACAAATATAATTATGAATGTGGACTTAGAACACGACTCACTGGAGATAGGGCAAAGTGACTGATTTATTTATTCGTGCTTGTTTGTTCTATGTTTCAGATATTATATACAGGATGTTTTTATGAACGATTTCTTTCAATTTATGATTTGAGTTTTATAAAGACTATGATTAAAAATTAAATTAAAAATTTAAAAAACCCCCAAGACAAGAAATTTCATTTAAAAAGTAAAAAATAATAAAAGAAACTCAATCTTGAAGTACGTAAGTGTGTATTAATTAATTCTAAAAAAACACATCGCGTTGGGGGAACGCTCCTAACTATTCATTATCTCCGATTTTTTTTCATAAGTGTCACATGCTCACCTATTAAGTCTTTTACCGAAGATTTTTTTAATATTTTAATAATAACGCTTCACACTCAAAGCCCCACACTAGGATTCCCTAGGTGCCATGGACAACACACAAGACAAGGACACACACACACCCAGACCGAGAACGGAAATTTAAACTCATCATTCAAATTGCCGCTTCGCTGGGAATCGAACCCAAGACCCTCGGAACAGCGTGCCGGCGTGTTAACCATTGCGCCATCCGGGTTATCAAAACGGCTCAACGGTTTAAACGGCTCAACCAACTCGGTTATGAGGTTACGTTAGTTACTATTCGTAATTAAATTGTTAAGGTTGGAGCGGTCCCCCAACGCGACATATTTTTTTAGAATTATCAATACACACTTACGTATTTCAAGATTGAGTTTCTTTTATAATTTTTTACGTTTTAACAAAACGCACAACAAAAAATTACCCTTACTTAATTAACTCACTTCATTGACACCCAACACGGAATCATTACAAAATATATTTTTTAACTCAAAATCTAATTTTACTATCATGCGTAAATTGCGTAACAGTACGTTAATTCGGTCTCAAAATAAGGGAGCGAGAATCTTTGGAGCGTATTAACGCACTCTTGGGATGTTCAAAATCATTAAAAAGCAACACCCTATTGCAAATTCATAACGAGATCAAGTTGAAACTAAAAAGTACTTATTGTTCAATTTGCGGCTGCGTCTGCTCATGTTCACTTTTATTAAATGTTCTAGACATGTTTTATTAATGTCTAGAATTATCTAAACGCCAAAAACACTATAATTTACATAGTTTTACGATTATTTTATGGATTCTTCGGTGTCTCCCGCCAAAGTAACAAATCAAACAAAATGGCGGAGAATATTGCGCCGCGGGCTGTGATTGGTCGATTGAGTGGACATAGAGCACTCAAGCACTCAAAGTCTCTTACGATGTGGGATTTTAAACAAAATCTGGAGATACAACAAACAAGCACGAAATTTTCATTACGATGTCGTGTCACTAATAAAATTTAAATGACATTTTTTGTTATTTTAAGAGAAAAAGTTAGCAATCTGTCTTAATCAAAAAGATTGAAATTTAAGTCTTAATAAAACTGCATTTAAAGTTAATTTTCGAAAAATTTGGTAGATAGGCCAAACAAGCACTGAGGCGACGATACATAATATAGACCTGCCTTGCACGTTCGAATGTGTGTCAAGTTGTAACAATCCAATTTTGAATTGAATCGGTTTGTGCGTGAAGTTGGCGCAATGGAATTTTGTTACTATATTTGAAAACGAACAGATTACATAGTGATATCTCGCTTCCGCGTTTGGAAGTTTTAGCCGTGCTGTCTCTGTCACTCTTACATATTATGTCACGCGCCATTTTACTAAAGTTATTATTTTAGAAATAGTGAAAATAATTTACAATTCAATCTATACTAATATTATAAAGCTGAAGAGTTTGTTTGTTTGTTTGTTTGGTTGAACGCGCTAATCTCAGGAACTACTGGTTCGAATTGAAATTTTTTTTTGTGTTGAATAGACCTTTTATCGAGGAAGGCTATAGGCTATATAACATCACGCTGTAACAATTAGGAGCGAAGAAATAATGGAAAATGTGGAAAAAACGGGGAAAATTATTCATTCTCGAGGGCTTTCGTTGCATGCGTTGCGAAAACGATTCAAGATACCAAAAATATATGTATGAAAGAATTATTCCTCTTGAAATTATCTAAAAAATGTCCACGACAGTATATGTCTATCTTTTAAGATTAACACACTAGAACCGTTTTTATGGTAATCAAATTTGGTCGAACCCACTGCCATACCAAACTTGCCGCGTTTCCAAGTTTAATCTGAATTAATCTTGCTGTGATCCTTTGCTACTTTGCTATTATTTTGTCGTAAGCTTTATTTGTAAGTTTAATTTAATTTAACCTCAATTAATTTTGGTGATAGTTTATTATCTTCCCGAAATTCCTACGGGAGCGGGACCTACGCGGTTGATACTTACGGGTCCCGAAGCGAAGCGAGGGCGGTTCGCTAGTGTTTACATAATGAAATGTGATTCCTTTGGACTTTATTTGTGTTTCTTAAATTGTTAGAATATTTTTGAAGGCACAGGAAGCCATATTTTCTACATTTGCGGACGTAATTACTGAAATCAATTTTGCGTAAGTGACGTACACAACTCGCTGCTGCCTACAATAGACTGACTTGATCAATCACTCAATCACACAACCTAATGTTGACCACTCGTCGTGCGCCTTATGTATGTTACGGCATAGACATACATAATATAGACCGGCCTTGCACGTTCGAATGTGTGTCAAATTGTAACAATCCAATTTTGAATTGAATCGGTTTGTGCGTGAAGTTGGCGCAATGGAATTTTGTTACTATATTTGAAAACGAACAGATTACATAGTGATATCTCGCTTCCGCGTTTGGAAGTTTTAGTCGTGCTGTCTCTGTCACTCTTACATATGTCACGCGCCATTTTAATAAAGTTATTATTTTAGAAATAGTGAAAATAATTTACAATTCAATGTTTACATAATGAAATGTGATTCCTTTGGACTTTATTTGTGTTTCTTGAATTGAAAGAATATTTTTGAAGGCACAGGAAGCCCTATTTTCTACATTTGCGGACGTAATTACTGAAATCAATTTTGCGTAAGGAAGATGTGTAACTCGCTGCTGTCTACAACAGACTGACTTGATCAATCACTCAATCACACAACCTAATGTTGACCACTCGTCGTGCGCCTTATGTATGTTACGGGCCCATCTTGACTTTCTACATCCATGTGTTACGGTCATATCTTTAGTTTCTACATCCATGGTAGTGAATCCATTGACTTCCAGCGAAGTGAACGTACTATGAAATCATGACAGCTTCGACTGCCGTTGGAAGAATAAGCATGTTTAACCGTTTTTTATTGAATATTATTTTACGACTCTTTAGTGTTGTTTACTCTAACTTTTTCTCGTTTGGTTATCACACTGGTTAAAAAATAGCTACAAGAACCATTACTTCTCTTTCCCATACTCAGCCGGATTACAATTTGAAATTGCGAAGGAAATCGTTATCTTCCATTGTTTCGGCTTCCCGCCATTACGCCTTTCCCGCGCTCTCGCTGTTTCCGGTACTAACAATGGCGGGTACAGCTTCTTGTTATGTTATTGTAACGTCTTATTTAGAAATATTCTTTAAAATGTAACCGACGGTTTTCTAAAATTGAGATCATTAATAGGAATTTTATTCAGAGTCAAAAAAATGTGGTTCATAGTGCCATTTTTTATACAACTACACCAAGGCTCCTTCGATGTCAAATATATCTCTGTCCTGATACACCCAATCGGTAAATAATCCAAACTAGGAATCCTATTTACCGACTAGGAGAATATTGGCGATTGCGTAACGAGGTCACCTAACGATTTTTTATTTCTAGCAGTAACAATAGTTTCCGGCATGGGGAAACTGGAGATCGAATCACGCATTCTTACCCGCATCTTTATTTTATTAACGATATATGTATATTTGAAATTAATCTCTTGCTCTGATAAGAAACCTTTATATAATAATACTCCTTAATGATTTCAACGCACTTGTCCAGTGTGGTCAGTCATGTCCTTAATACATTGTGAGAAGTGACTGTAGCTACAGCTCTGCAATGCGACAGTTAAAATTATTATGATGGCGTTACTAACTAACAGTGTTGTTCAACACAATTTTATTAACTTTAATATCAAATTATATAATTATGTACCTACTTGCCAAGGATTCAGTCGAGGACATCTCTATCGATATCTGGATTGTATTTAAGTATAAGTAGACAACGGATGGGTGGATCGATTCAGTCCCAGACCTTTGGACAGTTTCAGCAAGCTAAACAATCAGTCGGACCATTATGCCATTATTCTTTCAGTATTACTGTAAAGTACGGACTTCCTCTCATTGTTTTGATGGTATGTTTTGTATAATTATATCATCCTTTACTTACTTAAAAATTATTTTGTTGACTGACAAAATTTTACCAATTTCAATTATATTACAAGTAATACATACAGATTAATTTAATGTCATAATTAATTAACATCTGTCATTTTCAATTTCCTATTTAATAGAACAAAGAGACGTTAAACGTTTCTATCGCGACAAATGAAAAAAAACGACAATGCGTTCCTTTTTCGAAACGGGCGGAAGTGTCGATTTCGATTATGGTACGTCCGCGCGCCGGTTTGGCGGGAAGACGGCGCGCGCGCTTCCGTCCAAATGACGTACTGTTTTTTCGATTCATATTTCGAACAACATGACATGTGTGGTTGAAATCTGTAACAAATACGTACTGAAAAAATACAAGAGGTGTAACTTTTCATCCGACGTCGGTGCTTGCATCTACTAACTGCTACTACTACTAACTAGTGTTTTCCTGTAAAAATGATAATAAAGAAGAAAGAAACGTAGTTTATTGTGGTTTTAAAACTTCAAAGAAAAATTTAGCATCAACTCAGAACGAGAATATAAAACCCAGATAACTAGTATAGCTTGAGCCGAGCTTGTGGTGAAAATTGTCTTTGACTTATTTTAATTATTAGAGGACTAAGTAATAGCCGTTAAATACTTAATGGATTTTTATATTTTATCTCAGACTCAGTGCTATAACTATTAAGATAGGTGGCTTTGATTATAAAAAGTCATTAAAATTTTTAGCGAAATATTGCCTGTTATTCATTGAGTCGAAGTTAAATAATATTTGTAATGTCCACGATTTTAGAACGTGCAAATGTTCAAACTGGCAACGTTAAACAATTTATAAATTGTAAATAGAATACGTATTATGTAGGTATAATAAATATAAATATTTTTATAGTTTATTGTGTTGTTGACTGTAAATACATACT